>JAUCBN010000032.1:7507500-10007500 GCA_035048815.1 Abelmoschus esculentus
AAGGAAAAAAGCTTTTGGCAATGTTTGGTTAAATCATCTAAAGAAAAGCTAGGATGATCCAATGCTACTCAAGGATGGTTGTTTCAAAGGCTTGATTTTTCGTTCTATGGTGATCTTTGAGTTCAAGAATTTATTCGAAGGAAAGAGTATTGTAATGATCTTAAGTCGGAAAAACAAGACATAGTGAATTTATTCTTTATTAGATTAATGTTTTCTTGTTTGCTTAGTGAAACAAAGACTTTTGGATCAAAATTATATGATAAATGGGTTTTCAAGCATTAAAAAATATCAATTAAATAAATTTGTCTATCTTTTTCCTTAATTTTTTGTTTTGTTTCTTTCTATTCTTCTATCTTCTCGTCTCTTTTAACTTTTTTTTCTTTTGATTTGTATTGTTACAACCACATATCTCATTTCAAGCATAAATCAAATTTACTAAATTAAGGGCAGAAGAAAGCTGAAAGCATCAAGGTTGCTTTCCAGATAATATTTAATTTTCGTAGGGAAAGGTTGCAAGCTTCTTGATCTTTGGGAATACAAAGTCTTTGACAATCGAGTTAATTACATTAATATTCTCAAGTTATGACTTTTATTTTATGTTAAATTTAAAACTAAAATATTCTAATCTCATCTTATAATTTTTATTCTAAATTAATCTTTAAATTTTTAAACAATCCAATTTTATACCAAACAATAACTCTTATTTTAAAGTGGTCTCCAGAACTTTAAACTTTCTAATCAGTGGAGGATGTATTCTTTGGTGAGCGTGGGTCCAGGCCTACCCTGAAATTTAAATTTAATCTGTTAAATGTTTATTTTCTATATTAGTGCACACCTTGAATATAATTGGTTCCCATCCTAGATTAATTGATATCATTTTTTTATCCAATTCAAAATTTAAATCACCAAGTTAGATCAAAATTAAAGCCTAAAATTTATTTAATTAAGGCCCAAATCAACTCTACACCCAAACTCAATAACTATTATCATTTTCCGACCAAAATAATAAAATAAACTCAATGACAATATGATAGCACTCAAAACCGGCATAGGTAATCAGTCTTATTAATGATAATCAGTCTTCCTATTCATTCTCTGCAGTTACCAGCATAGATAATCAGTCTTCGTATTCGTTCTCTGTAGTTACCCGCATAGGTAATCAGTCTTTCTCTGCAATTACCTGCATAGGTAATCAGTCTTTTTACACATCCTTGTACTAATAATTTAATTAATTCTATGTTTTTTTAGGTATAGAAAAATATTATAAAAGACAACAACGGAGCTAGAGGATTCATGTTCGACAATTTTTTTTTTACAAGTTTACTTAAAAAATCTTTCAGCGGATTCCGAAAAAGACCAAAAATTAAAGAATATCATCCTAACGATCACGAAGGACTTTGAAGGGCTTATTATTAGTATTTTTGTCTTTAACAAACATGTGATATTAATCTAATTGTATCCACCCTCAAAAAATTTTTTAGATCCGTCATTGTTTCTAATTACATCCATAAATGGTCAATATATGATAATTATATCTTTTATTAAGTAAAATTGTTAAAAAAGTTTAACCACCAAGTTAACATTAATGTATATTTTGTGATAATATGATACAACATAAATGATTATTAATGTTGTATATATGTCATATTGTTACATAAGGAAAAATTATATCATGGGCCACCACGTGTCCATGAGACCGACCAATGATAACTACCCACTTCATCAACTTTTCCATGTCATATTTTTTTCCAAGTGAATCTTCACTTTAAAAATTAAAAAATAATAAGGTAAATGATCATCATTGGTCGGTCCCATGGATGACGTGGTGGGATTGACCCATGATATAATTTCTTTTACATAAGGCACATTAATGTTTACATATTTAATGTACTTGGAACCCTAAAAAATTGAGGATTGATTTAGAATGAATTACAATTTAAAGATAAAATTAGAATGCAAAAAGTTAGACAAATTTAATGTTTATATATATATATATATATTAACTGCTAAATTTACAACATTTTACTACATGAATTTAAAGTGAAATATATACTAATGATTATATATAAATTTAAATGTTCTTAATAAACTTTTAGAATTTTATAATAATTAATTTAATATCTTATAATAAATAATTTTTGATTAATTGATTTTTATATTAAAATACTATTTTATCGTTCAAGGTTATAATTAACATATTCAATTTATCAGTGTCAAATATTCTTTAATATCATTTCAACGAACTCAACAATTTAGTACCAACAGTGACAGTGTTTTCACAAACATATTAATGTCCCTCTAAAAAAAATATTATTTTTTCACTTAAAACTTTAACTTAATCTAAATTATAGTTATAAACCATAAATTTAAAATCTTACTAACTAAATCTATAAAACATAAACCTTAAATTAAACTCTTAAACCCTAAATTAAAGACAAAAAACTAAACTGAACTCTAAATTAAACACAAGTTCTCAACGTCCCACGCATAAAATATTTTCCACTTCCATAAACCCTATTACATCATTATCATACTCTCAATTTCATCCATTTCTGCACCATTCTGTTATAGTGAGAACGGGAGATTGTAATGTTCATCTAAATTCAGTTAAAAAAATGATTGCCAGGCCATTAACCCCACCATAGAATCATACTTGCAAACACAAGAAATCAACTTGAAATCAAACCAAAAGGAGGTTGATGACACCAAGAATGTGTAAGCAAAATGGTATTGTTTCATACTTCGAATCGTAAGCTCAACTGTGAAAAAATCAAAATAACACGAAACATTTTCGCGGGGAAAACAGCAAATGATTAGTCCTCAACCCTTTGGTTTATGATTAACAAGATTCAATGAGATTAATTTATATATATATATATATAAAAACTCATCAACGTTGTGAAAAACAATAAGAATCACAAATCTTTAAGTTTCTTATTTGCTGGTTGCTTTAACTGCTTTTTCCGCTGCATCATCCAGATCTTCGGCCGTTATAAGTGTCATTCCACTTTCCTTCAGCGCCATGGACAATCAAGGAAATCATAATCACATTCACAATCACCAAGATATAGTAAGAAGGTTAAGTACATCTAATTTCCAATTTACCTTCAATATTCTCTTCCCTTGCTCAACATTGGTACCTTCAAGACGGACCACCACGGGAACTTTTAGGGAAACCTATTATACATGCCCAAAAAATGTCAAATGTCTTTTCCAGAAGGATTGTAGATATCAGAAACATCAAATTTTATGCAACCCTCACATTTTTGGCAGCATTGACGATCCCACTTGCAATCACGTCACATTTCATGATTCCTCCAAATATGTTCACCAAAATTGCTTTCACTTTCTCATCAGATGTCAAAATCTTAAACGCCTCAACCACCTGTTCATCATCTAAGAATTAAAAGAACAAACATATTCTAATTTTTTGGACATGTAAACGAACAAATACTCTACGGGTATTATAGGATGAAGATAGCATCAACTGTCTGAAACCAAATTTTCTATAAAGCAAAAAACACCAAGGCATGATCAGTGATTCCACAAATGCAAGAATAGCAACACAAGCAACATACAATCATGCCCTAGCAGTATGATCCACACATGCCCACGGACATTTCATTTTCCATGTGTCTTAAACATATCATTCGATAAGGGTATGGTCCAGAAGGTTCGAAACTCCAAATCATTTGTCAAAATATCTTGAACATGATCTTGTTGGACATACAACATTTACCAAAGTCAGAGTAACATAGCTCATTAACATTAGTAAGAATAATGAAACGTCAATCTATCAGATCTAGGAAGAAAGCAGAATTGAACAAAAAAAATACTACAAAAATAAACAGTGAAAGTATTCAAAAATAAAGAACATTATTACCTGGCCTTCAGAAGCATTTCCACCAACATAGAGAAAATTAGCAGGAGTTCCCCCATGCAACTTAATTATATCCATTGTAGCCATAGCTAACCCTGCACCATTCACCATGCAACCAATTTCTCCATCTAAGCCGATGTAATTCAGATCAGCTTTGGCAGCTGCAACCTTTAATAAAAGAAAAAAATACAGAATCAGGGCCATGAGTACAAACATTGGATAATCATGTAACTGCTTATCCTGCCCTCAGAAGACAATCAAGAATAACCATTTGATAAACGTGATAATAGAGAAAATGAGACTGTTACATACTTCTCGAGGATCCTCTTGTGACGGATCACGAAGAGAAAATATCTGCTTTTGACGAAATGCAGCATTATCATCAAAGTTTAACTTTGCATCAGCAGCCACTAATTGGTTGCTAGAAGTCTCAGCGAGAGGATTGATCTGTAGACAACAAAAACCAATTAAGACAAATATGAACATAAGACAAACAGAAATCAAATACTAAGACGACTAGTAACATATGAGATATTCAGAGTAAAATGTAGCCAAAAAAAAACACTCACTTCCCACAATGTGCAATCAGATTCACAGAAAAGCTTATATAGCTTCTTCACTTGTTCAATAGAATCATTCCTATCAGCAACCTTTGGAGCCAAACCATCTACAACCATGGCAGCATCTTCATCTGTAATTCCTTTGAAAACATCAATGGGTACCTATCAGAAATAATTGATGTCAGTCCCATAACCATGACCACCGAGGATGAAGAGATTACCTTATTAGTTATGACAAAACATCATAAAACAATTATTTTAACCTTAATAATCATGTCAGGGTATTTCTCTGCCAGGTCCTCAATGCTGGTTCCTCCCTTGCTACAGGCAATTATAAGCTGAGAGACAAAATATACATAGTGCAAATAAGAGCATTTTATCAATTAGAAGGGGGGGAGAGAGAGAATATTGCTTCCAGCAGGCATAAAGATGACAGATTCAGTTTGGAAACATACCGGACCAGCAGTATTACGATCCAGAGTGATAGCAAAGTACATCTCATTCACAAGTGACAACTTTTCACACAGGTAAACCTGTAAAAAATGAGGTTAATGGTAATTCAAGCAATTACTAAACCCAATACCCATAGCATACTGCGACTGACTGCACAGACTAATTAAAATGCAAGTTTTCATTAAAACATTAACAGGTGGCTAACCTTGCTAACGACTTTGCCTTGGGGGCCAGTTTGTTTGGTCACAAGTATGTGCTCAAGCATCTTCCCTGCATGCAATAAAAATAATTAGTAATTATTTTGATAAACAAAAGAAATGACTTTGCATAGATGAGGATAATGTTATACAATCTTTACTTCGAAACGATCACAAGAAAATCAAATCGTTAGTAAAACAAAAATCGAATTGAAAAATTGAAATACAAAGATCAAACCGAGTTTTGTTTGGAAAAACGGATGAAGTTGAGGCCTGCGTTTGCAGTTTCCTTAAGACTGATTTTCAGCCACTCCGAGGGTGCCGAGTTGTTTGGCAGTCAGTCTCCCAAGATACAACAACTGGAAGAACTCCGAACAGTAGCACTTCTGCCGAGTTCTCGAACTGCTCTTATCTTTGCCTACCACCAAGAGAGAAAACTAGAGAGAAAACGTGTTTGGGATGATTTGAAACAGCGAACATCAACCCCTTTATATAGTGGATTTCTAGGGCAAACGGTGGTATTACTTTCCTTGTTTAAATTCCGAAAAATCCGGGATTGAAATTCAAAAATTAAAATCCGGAATTGATTCCAATTAAACAAGGTAATAATTTAAATATCCGAAAATCAAATCAATTGTTATTCAACCGGTATTTTAATTTAATACCATAAATAACAATTTAATTTGCTAGAGCAGTCAACTGCTAATTTAATTCAAAAAATATTCTGAATTAATATTCGTTTCTGGATATTTCCAAAAATAAAATAAGGAAAAAATATGCACAACGGGTAAAATATCCGCAGGCCTCGGAAAGCCCCGATCGGTCCGGACATTCGCGTCGCCCACGTCGTGCGGGTGCGCCCCAACCCGAATGGAATTGGATTCGCACCCCCCCTGCGCGCGAGGCACAGTGTCAACTCAAGTCATTCAATGACTTCATTATGGGTAGTTGTATATAAACAACTTCCATATCATTTATTCCACAAATGTGGGATAAAGGGGGTTCTACTTCCTTATTCATTCTTGACCTTCCCACTTTGAGCATCAATTTCTCATTCACCACTCAACGATATTGAGCGTATGAGCTACCGTTGTAAAGATCTCACGGCATAGAATAGGAATCAACCATTTCCTTATTCAAAACCTTATCTTTACTTGTTCAAAAATTGCTCCAAAGATGGTCACATACCACTTTTTTTCCAACAATCCCCCACATGAATGAAATTGATGATTTTATCAAAACATTTTGGCACATTGTGGTGATAGGCTCTACGATTGATAGGTGCATAGGATAGGTAGGTTTCTTCCTTTGAACCTTCCCTTGTGAAAATATATTTACTTTACTAGCTAATCAGTAGACGCGATGTCCTTGAACTGTCAGCCGTTGGTGTAAACAATGACATACTTCACACACCTATCTCTCTGACAAGAGATACAACTCTCATGGTTATGTCCTTAAGGCCGTGGACATCTCTTGGTTCTGCAAGAGTATGAAAGAACTATGCCCAATAGTCTTCTTGAAGCGGCCCCACTTCACTCTCACATAGGTAACTTATGTTGCTCGGCTCACCGAAGCACACAATGGTCATTAAAAGCTTTTGCTTAACCTCTTCCAAATTTTTGTCACTGTTCACATCATAGGAATGGACCTGGGAGAGAACCCCCACAGTGACCGCACAGGTCTATGCAATTAGGTTGTCCCTTTGAACCTAGATCTTGGGATCTCCAGTCAACTAGGTAGGGTTTTCCTTCACATAGCGCCTTTATTTTTTATGGGCTTTAGTCCCATTCCTTTCGATGTTTTCTCAACTTGATCTCGATTTAACCCTTTGGTTAGCGGATCTGCAATGTTATCTTTTGATCTTACAAAATCAATAGAGATAACTCCATTTGAGACAAGTTTTCTAACGGTGTTATATCGTCGACGCATATGTCGAGACTTACCATTATACATAAAGTTTTGTGCCCTAGCAATCGTTGCTTGGTTGTCACAGTATATGCACACAGTGGGCACTGGTTTTTCCCATTCAGGGATATCCTCAAGAAATTGCCTTAACCATTCGGCTTCTTCTCTAGTTTTATCTAGAGCTACAAACTCAGATTCCATTGTGGATCTGGTTATAATCGTTTGTCTTGAGGATTTCCATGATACAGCTCCTCCTCCTAGAGTGAACACGTATCCGCTTGTGCCTTTGGTATCTTGTATGTCAGATATCCAACTCGCATCGGAGTATCCTTCTAAGACAGCAGGGTCTTTGGAATAATGCAATCCGTAGTCCCGAGTATGTCTAAGGTATCTCAGTACCTTTACTATTGCTTTCCAGTGATCTTTCCCTGGATTACTCGTGAACCTGCTTAGACTGCTTACAGTAAAAGCTATATCTGGTCTTGGCAGCTCATAAGATACATTAAGCTGCCTATGACCCTTGCATATTCCACTTGATTGATACTTTCTTCTTTATTCTTGGATAATTTAAGACAAGGATCTAAAGGGATTGTAGTTGTACCACAATCATCCTTGCCAAATTTTTCAAGTATCTTATCCACGTAGTGTGATTGAGTTAAGATGAGACTTTCTGCTGATCGTTTTATTTGGATACCCAAAATTGTATCAGCTAATCCCATATCTTTCATGTCAAAATTTGAATTTAACATGTTCTTGGTACGGTGTACCATCTCATTGTTACTTCCTACAATGAGTATGTCATCTACATATAGACATAGGATGACGAATCCAATGTTCGTAGTTTTGACATATACACATTTATCACACTCATTTATTTTGAAGCCGTTTGTCATCATGACATTATCGAACTTCTCATGCCATTATTTTGGTGCTTGTTTAAGTCCATATAAAGACTTGACCAATCTACAGACTTTCCTTTCTTGACCTGAAACTACATGACCCTCAGGTTGTTCCATGTATATTTCTTCGTCAAGTTCTCCGTTTAGGAAAGCTGTTTTAACATCCATTTGATGCACTTCAAGATTTCTTAATGCAGCAATGGCAAGTATCATCCTAATAGATGTTATTCTTGATACAGGGGAAAACGTATCAAAGTAATCAAGGCCTTCCTTTTTTCGGTATCCTTTTATTACCAACCGTGCCTTGTATTTATCAATTGTTCCATCTGTTTTCATTTTTCGTTTGAAAATCCATTTTGAATTTAGTGGTTTAATTCCCGGAGGAAGATCCACTAACTCCCAAGTATGGTTTTGCAAGATGGAATCAATTTCACTTTTTATGGCATCTTTCCAAAAAAATGCTTTCAGAGGAACGTATAGCTTCATTATACGTTAGAGGTTCATCCTCTAGCATATAGGTTAGGAAGTCAGATCCAAAGGATTTTTCTATCCTAGCCCTTTTGCTCCTTCTTGGCTCTTGTTCAGATTCATCCTCTTGTTGATCATTTGAGGATGTATCGTCCAATGTTTGTTTGGCAACAAACCGATCAACTTCCCTAGTTTTATAGGGAAATATATTCTCAAAGAAAGATGCATTCTTTGTCTCTATTATCGTATTTTTGTGAATCTCTGGATTTTTCGATTCATACACAAGAAACCGATAAGCATTGCTATGTTCAGCATAGCCTATGAAAATACAATCCACTGTTTTTGGACCTATTTTCATTTGTTTTGGTGGTGGAGCCATCACCTTTGCAAGACACCCCCACATTTTTAAGTGTTGGTAGGAAGGTTTTCGACCTTTCCATAGTTCATATGGTGTCTTGTCTTTTCTTTTCTGTGGGACCTTATTTAAAAGGTAATTTGCCGAAAGAACGGCTTCCCCCCACATGTTCTGAGGTAACCCAGAACTTCCTAATAAAGCATTCATCATTTCTTTCAGAGTCCGATTCTTACGTTCGGCTACTCCATTAGATTGAGGGGAATACGGTGGTTTTATCTCATGAATAATACCATGTTGGATGCAATATTCACCGAATGGATTAACATATTCTCCACCACGATCACTTCTTACCATCTTAATTTTCTTATTAAGTTGGTTTTCGACTTCTTGCTTATAGATTATAAATTTATCTATAGCTTCGTTTTTACTTTTTAACAAGTATATGTAGCAATATCTTGTACTGTCATCGATAAAGGTAATAAAAAATTTATTTCCTCCTCTTGTTTGGACAAATTTTAAGTCGCAAATGTCGCTATGAATTAAATCAAGCGGCATTGTACTTCTTTCAATAGTTTGAAATGAAGTTCTTGTTGATTTTGCTTCAACACATATTTCACATTTTAATTTATAATCGATGTGAAATGATGGAATGTGGTCCATTTTAATTAACCTTCGCAAGGTATCATAATTTACATGTCCAAGTCTACCATGCCATATATTGAATGACTCAAGCATATAAGCAGAAGAAGAAGCTACATTCTTATTCTTATTTTTAATATGGGATTTTACAGAGATAGTATTGAGTTTCCACATTCCGTTTAGTACATATCCCCTACCCACAAACATTCCCCCCTTAGTTAAAATTAACTTCTGGGATTCAAAAACCATCCTAAATCCGTGAACACTTAGAAGTGTTCCAGAAACAAGGTTCTTGCGTATGTCAGGTACATATAGCACATTCTGAAGCTTGAGTTCTTTTCCTGAAGTCATCTTCAACACCACGGTTCCCTTCCCCTTTATCATGGAAGTTGCAGCATTACCCATGTAGAGTTTCTCTCCATTGTCGCATGGTGTCAGCTCATGAAAAGAGTTTTCGTCACAGCAGATATGACGTGTGGCTCCTGTGTCCAGCCACCACTCTCTTGGGTTTGAGTCAACCATGTTGACTTCAGATATCACAGCTACTAGGTCTTCATCTTGCACGACGTTGACTTCTTTGGCTTTCACTCTCTTTGGAAGCCTGCATTCTGTGGATCTATGCCCCACTTTTCCACAATTGAAGCATGATCCTTTGAACTTTTCCTTTTTGAGGATCCCGCCACTTGGTCCTAACTTTGGTTTAGTTTGGGCCCTTTGCGGTTGCTTCCCTTTCTTGGTTTCGACAACATTTGCCTTGGCTTCTCTGCTGTGAGATTTCACGGCATTTCCTCTGTTGTCTTCCTCAATTCGAAGCCTGGAGATCAATTCTTCCACAGTCATCTCCTTCCTTTTGTATTTCAAGTAACTCTTGAAATCATTCCATCCGGGAGGCAATTTTTCCGTGATGGTAGCTACTTGGAAAGGCTCGTTGATAACCATTCCTTCTGCAAGAATTCCATGAATGATTAGTTGGAGTTCTTCCACTTGAGTTACTACTGATTTTGAATCAACCATAGTAAAATTCAAGAATCTTGCGACTAAAAACTTTTTAGCCCAGCATCATCTGCTTTGTACTTATTTTCCAAAGCATTCCACAGCTTCTTGGCAGTTTCGTACACATTGTACACCGGATACAAAGAATCTTGTAATCCGTTTAGGATGTAGTTTCGGCACATATAGTCGCCGTCGTCCCATTCTTCTTTCATCTTTATGGCAGTGATCGTGTCCACTTGCCCTTCTCCGTCTCCTACATTAATGTCTGGAGGGTCTGCCGTTAAGTAATTCTTCAAGCTCAACATGGCAAGATAGAACATCATCTTTTGCTGCCATATCTTGAAGTTCTGTCCAGTGAACTTGGGCGGCTTCTCGTTGTGATTAACACTCACAGCCGGTGCACTCTTATTCTGGACTTAATTGGAGTTCTGTGCAGGTGCAGAGACCTTCGAATGTTCAGATTCTCCAGTAGTCATTTCTTTCTGCGAAAGAAAACAATTGGAATTCAGTTAATTCCGTTAAACAGAAATCAAAAAATTTCTTGTTTAATTCTGACAATTTCTGCGAACAGATTTGTCACAACTTTTAAACAAAAATCAAAAGATTTCTTGTTTAAATCTGACAATTTCTGCGAACAGATTTGTCACCACTTTTAAGATTTTCTGCAAACCCGTTTAAGAACGGCAGGATAAATCCTGAAACAGATTGTTTGCAATCTCTTTGACGATTTGATCGCCTCGTATAAAGAAGGTATATATATTAATCAGTCTTAAGATTGTTATACAATCTTTACTTCGAAACGATCACAAGAAAATAAAATCGTTAGTAAAACAAAAATCGAATTGAAAAATTGAAATACAAAGATCAAACCGAGTTTTGTTTGGAAAAACGGATGAAGTTGAGGCCTGCGTTTGCAGTTTCCTTAAGACTGATTTTCAGCCACTCCGAGGGTGCCGAGTTGTTTGGCAGTCAGTCTCCCAAGATACAACAACTGGAAGAACTCCGAACAGTAGCACTTCTGCCGAGTTCTCGAACTGCTCTTATCTTTGCCTACCACCGAGAGAGAAAACTAGAGAGAAAACGTGTTTGGGATGATTTGAAACAGCGAACATCAACCCCTTTATATAGTGGATTTCTAGGGCAAACGGTGGTATTACTTTCCTTGTTTAAATTCCGAAAAATCCGGGATTGAAATTCAAAAATTAAAATCCGGAATTGATTCCAATTAAACAAGGTAATAATTTAAATATCCGAAAATCAAATCAATTGTTATTCAACCGGTATTTTAATTTAATACCATAAATAACAATTTAATTTGCTAGAGCAGTCAACTGCTAATTTAATTCAAAAAAATATTCTGAATTAATATTCGTTTCTGGATATTTCCAAAAATAAAATAAGGAAAAAATATGCACTACGGGTAAAATATCCGCAGGCCTCGGAAAGCCCCGATCGGTCCGGACATTCGCGTCGCCCATGTCGTGCGGGTGCGCCCCAACCCGAATGGAATTGGATTCGCACCCCCCTGCGCGCGAGGCACAGTGTCAACTCAAGTCATTCAATGACTTCATTATGGGTAGTTGTATATAAACAACTTCCATATCATTTATCCCACAAATGTGGGATAAAGGGGGTTCTACTTCCTTATTCATTCTTGACCTTCCCACTTTGAGCATCAATTTCTCATTAATCACTCAACAATATTGAGCGTATGAGCTACCGTTGTAAAGATCTCACGGCATAGAATAGGAATCAACCATTTCCTTATTCAAAACCTTATCTTTACTTGTTCAAAAATTGCTCCAAAGATGGTCACATACCACTGTTTTTCCAACAGATAAATGTGGAAGCAAAGTCATTTAAATGCTAAATAGCATGCAAGAAACACAATGAATAAGAGACATGTTCACAATAAATGAACAAGTAACAAAACGAACATGTATAAATTAAATATCATCTTTAGCAAAGATAATGAATATCTCAATAAAAATACTAATAATAACTGTATTTTCTTGTGTAGTAGTGTGCTTCGCTGTAAATATAATACTAAATAAAACTTTTAAGTATTGATTGTATCTTCAACCTCGTCAGTCTTAACGATGTGAACTCCACCCTTAAAACCGTTCTGGAATGTTCCCAAGCCTCTTCCACCAACCAAAATTTGACTTTTAACCATCACCTACACTAAAATCCAAGTTACCAATTCTTGAATGATACAGTCATTTTGTATCAAAGTGTCATTATGTAGTTTCCCAAAATTAAATTGCATATAGTGAAAAACACAAGCCAATAATTCCACTGTTCTTAACAAAATCAACAAGTAGGCTATTAAACAACAAAAAACTTTGATGCATATATTGATAATTCACCTCCTTAGTTTTAAAAAGCGCGCCTGCGCGCGCCTAAGGTTCCAGGCGAAAGGAGGCGTGAAGAAAAACGCCTCCATCACCGAAAGTGCAGCGCTATACCGGAGGCGGTAGGAGGCGCCCGCTCTTTGAAAAACGCTTGGCGAGATGCTTTCCGCGCCTTTTGATTTCGAACAGAGATCGACGAAATCTTCATCGGAGGAGGAGAAGCGGCGGTGAAAAAATGCAGAAAAAAAAAAACAGATGAAGAAGGGGAAAGAGAACCCGACGAAGAAGATGAAGATGGCGTGAAATTCAAAAAAGCACGTGATTTTTCTTATTTTACTTTTAAAATTATTAGCTACTTTTTTTTTACTTTAGTGATGAGACCCAATAAAATTCATTTATTTTACTTAATTATCGATTATCTTTTCTTTATTTTTAATTATTAGTTACTTTATATTTGTGAATATATGTTTATTATTTTATTTAATTATAAATATGTATTTGTTATTTATGAATAAATATAATTTTAATATTTTATCATTTTGTGATGGATCATGCAATATAATTTATTAATCTAAGAGAAGAATGAGTAGTTACCCTCTTGGATGGATCACCAAAGATTTCACCGCTCTTGACATTGTTGAACTCTCTTGGGTAGCTCACTTCTCTTTCTTCAAGCTTTACATCTCCTAAAGCTTCTATTGGAGGATCTTGTGTTTCTTTATTACTTGGAACTTCATCCATCTTTGATGTTTGTCCCTCATTAATGGTTTTAATGATTCCTACATCATCATCACAAGAATTCGTCCTAGGAAGAAGGTTATCATTGAAAACCATATGTATAGACTTTTCCACAACTAAGGTTCTTTTATTGAAAACTCTATAAGCCTTTGAATTTTATGAATAACCAAAAAAAATCACTTTATCAATTTTTACATCAAATTTACCTAAATTATATTTTTCATTGTTTAAAACAAAACACTTGCACCCAAAAGGATGAAAATAGCTAATGTTAGGTTTTTTGGATTTTAAAATCTCGTAAGGAGTTTTCTTTAAAATTGGCCTAATTATTACACTATTTATAATATAACAAAAAGTGTTTGTGGCTTCTGTCAAAAAATACTTAGGTAAATTATTTTCACGAAGCATGATCCTAGTCATTTCCTCTAAAGTTCTATTTTATCTCTCAACTACCTCATTTTGTTGAGGAGTACGAGGAGCCAAAAAATTGTGGCTAATCCTATTTTTATTATAAAATTTCTCAAAATTAAAAATTTGAAATTCGATTTCATGATCACTTCTAAAATGAAAAATTCTTTGTTCAAGATTATTTTAAGAAATATTTGAAAATATAAAGAATTTTTCTAAGGCTTCTTTTGAACTTAAAAATAGAACTCAAATCTTTCTAGAGTAATCATCAACACTAACAGATGTATATGATTTTCCACCCAAGCTAGTAGTTTTAATTGGCCCAAATAAATCCATATAGATCAATTGTAAAACTCTTCTAGTTAAAACATCATTAATGGACTTAAAAGAACCACGTTTTGTTTTCTCTTAGAACATACATCACATATCTTGTCTAAAGAAAACTTAAGTTTGGGTAAACCTCTAACTAGATTTTGGGAAACTAATTTCTCTAAAACACTTATGCTAGCATATCCTAGTTTCCTATGTCATAACCATGCATCATTTTCATCACTAGCAACTAAACATGTATGTGAAAGATTTATATTATCTAAATGTACCATATAAATATTTCACATGTGATGACCAATGAACATTGTTCTATTTTTTTCTATGTTTATTATCTTGCAATCATGTCTATCAAAAGAGACATAAAAACCTTTATCAAACAATTAACTAATGCTCAACAAATTATGATTAAGACCTTTAATAAGTAAGACAATTTCAATAAGAATAGAGGAGTGATTACCAATAGAGTCAATACCCTCAATTTGGCCTTTGAAGTTGTCACCGAAACTTACTACTCCACAATTTTTAAGCTCTAACTCCTTAAATCGTCCATTGTCTCCGATCATATGCTTTGAGCATCCACTATCAAAGTACCACATGTTTTTGACTTGAAGCTTTGGCCTCGAAGTAATGCTCAACCTACAAACAAATATTTAGTTTTTGACTTTTGGTACCCAAATTATTTTGGGTCCATGTGAGTTAGCTCCCCAATACTTGGTTCCTTTAGAAATCCAAGATGCAATGCATGGATATTATTAGAAACTACAAGTTTCTCAGGAACCCATACACGCCTAATTCTTTTATGTCTAGCATGCCTTTGAAAATTTCTTTTTTTGTGTGATTCTAAAAATTCTTTTTCACATGGTTGGATTTTGAAATACTTTTTTTTTTCAAAATTTAGACTTCCAACCACTTTGATTTGCTCTTTAAGCTCATTCACCATCTTGTGGTGATCCTCACTCAAATTAAAAACAAGTTTGTTTAAATCAACATTTTCTTTTTGAAAGAATTTTAAATCATCTTTTAAACCAACAACCTTTTCTTCAAGCTCCAAATTTATTTTGGACAAAGAATCATTCTTCTTTTTTCAAATCGGAAATAATTTTCTTATTTTTCAAAATTGATTCTTTGAATTTTAAAATCAAATCATCATAAACATCTTGCAATTCATCATATGCATCATATAATTCATCATAAGTAGAATCATTGCAATATGGTTCAAGGGTTATCTTAGGCTCATCAAGAGCCATGAGACAAAGGTTAGGCATTTCATTGTCTTCATCGGATAAAGACTCATCATCACTCCATGTGGCAACATGAATTTTTGTTTCTACTTTCTCTGAAAACCCTTCTTCTTGTATTGTGGGTAATTGGTCCTTATATGACCCAACTTTTTGCATTCATAGCAAATTATTTGATTCTTCTCTTTATCATTAATTTTTATCTTAAACTCTTTCTTTCTTTGGAATCTCCTATTTCGATTTACCCTCATGAGTTTAGTGAATTTGGCTAGCAAATCCAATTCCTCTAGATCATCTTCTTCACTAGAATTTATCTCCTCTTGAGGCATTAAAGCTTTGAGAATAATTTCTTTCTTCTTCTTTTGTACCTCTCGCTTCTCAAGCATTAACTCATCATTTTTTTCTTCTTTTCTTCATGATCTCATGGGTGAGAAGAGATCTCACAAGTGCATCTAACTTCAAAGTCTTGAGGTCTTTAGCTTCAATTATTATCATTTTTTTGCTATCACAAGATATGGGAAGAGAGTAGATGAGCTTTCGTATGAGTTTTCTTCTAGGATAATCTCACCAAATCCTTTTAGCTCATTGACGATTAACAAGAATCAATCAAATATCTTGGTGATATCTTCATCATGCTCTATCTGGAAGTTCTCGTAATTATGATTAAAAAGACCGATATTTATCTCCTTGACATCATTTATGTCTTCATAGGTTGTCTACAAAGAGTCTCATACTTCTTTGGCACTTGTGCAAGAGGACATCTTGGAGTAGATGTCGGGGCCAAGAGCATAAAATAATACATACAAGGCTTTTCGCTGGTGGACATTCTTCTCCTCTCTTCATCGGTTATTTCACTTTTCTTCTTCGATAATTGCCTATATTTTTCTTACTTTATGGAGATGGAAGGTTCATCTTCGATTATATCCCAAAGAACATAATCATTTGAGTTGATAAACAACCTCATCTTATTTTTCCAATAAGGATAGTTGTCACCATTGAAGAAGAGAGGCTTGGTGATGGAGTGTAACTCGTACATGCCTTGTCCAGAAATAGAGGTCATTGCTTGACTTGTTTGGATGATCAACACTTCCTGGATCGGCTTTGGTGGATGTTAATCTCTTCAAAAATTAAGCTTTGATATCAATTGTTGAGCTGATCGAATGATTAGATTGGCCAAGAGGGGTGAATTGACAATTAAAAATTTTGATTGGAGGATTTGGTGAAAATGAAGAAATTTGAGACACAAGATTTATAGTGGTTCAAACTTTAAAATAAGCTCTACATCCACTACCTTAGATCACGCTAAGGATTTTCTAACCAACTAATGAATTCAACCTTTTTCTAGGTTCAAGGGCTAGGCTTTACAAACAAGTTAATCTTTTTATCCAAAGATTAATTTATACCTCACAAAGATTACAAGGATAAAATTAGGCAAATAAAATTTCTCTCAATAAAAGAATATTCCCTAAATACAATTTGACACTCCTCAAACTCAATTACAAACAATGAAAATGAAGTATAAGAGTTGAGTGTATGGAATTTAATAATAAGTGCTAGGAGTTAGATTGGATTGGTTGGATATTTGCTTGAGGTTCAATAGTTGTTGTTGTTGCTTATAATGCTTATTTTTATATCTTCTCATTGAATTTTATCCATTTTGGTTGTTGGGAACATAATTATAGACGTTAGAGCTTTATCTTCCCACCATAAATGCACCTCTACAACCATTGGTATCGAAATGCGGGCTACCTATTTTGAAATGATAAGAAAATAAAAAGAGACGTTGTGTATTTATTAGAGAGATATCGAAAGTATATGTCATGATATCGAAACAGTTAGTCTTTATAATAGGGGTGTATCGAAACAGCTTGAGGGTTGTATCAAAAAATTTTAAAATTGTGAAAATCAGTATCAAAACACCCCCTAGGGCCGTTTCGAAATGGTTCAACCAACTTTTAATTTTCATTTGAAAATAACGGTCAAAATATTTAAATCTAAAATAGTCATTGAGAAAAGCTTACCGATATCGAAACGATGAAAAAGCGTAACAAAACGCCTTGAAATTTTATTGATTTTCAGTAATACAAGACGATATCAAACACAACCAATGGTTGTATCGAAACATGAAACACATGTTTCAATACCAACTTTAAGTGTTTTGAAACCAAATTTAGCAGATTCAAAATGTATTGAAACGGTCCTAGACCGTATCGAAACGCCTAGAAAAATAAAGAACTTAGTTTAAAATTATGAAGGTCGTTTCGAAACCAATTTGAGGTGTATCAAAACACCTATGATAAAAACACAAAATTGCCTTTGAAAAACACTTGGAAGAAATTATTTTGTGTTTTGGTTTGACTTAAAATTTGCGTGTTTGACTTAGGGACTTAAAAATTTATTTCAAAATAGTCATTTAACTTCTTTGTTATATCAAAATCAATTTTAGTTTTACATATACTCTTAATTGGTGACCATCCTAGTAATCCCTTAATCAAGTCCTCACTCCTCTAAAAAATTAAGGTCTTGTTCTGGGACGATTCCATCAAATTCCTAATCGAATCCTCAAAATCATTTAACTTTACGTCGGTTATCATAAACAATTCATCAAATACCT
This sequence comes from Abelmoschus esculentus, assembly GCA_035048815.1. NCBI lineage: Eukaryota > Viridiplantae > Streptophyta > Magnoliopsida > Malvales > Malvaceae > Abelmoschus > Abelmoschus esculentus. Next base: position 7,525,532 of record JAUCBN010000032.1, read on the forward strand.
TGAGTTTTTTTAGAGCTTATCAGTTCTTGTTTTGTCTCGATCAATTCTGTTGACGCTACCCCTTGAGCGAATAGTGATTCTAATGGGCTAACTTCTGCCACTATTGAAACTGTAATTATCGAGAGTTTAACCTTTGAATTTTCAAAATCAATCATTGAAAATAATTCATCTGATTTTTCTTAGTACTTTTGATCAAACCTAATACTCTTTTCTCCAATAACCTTTAAGTCGTTTCTAAAGTCACTTAGAAACTTATTGAAAGTTATGTTCTATATAGATTCAACTCCCTAGAGCATTGTAATCTAAAAATTTTCTGAATCTATCTCTATAATGCCTACCACAATGAGACTCGTTAGGTTTTTGATACCTTTGTAACAATCACAAAATATAAAATAAAATATTTGAGTGAAGGAAGAAGATGAAAAAAACGATAAAGAAAAAAGTAGAATGATAAAGAGAAACAGAAGGAGAAAGGCAAGATTTTCATTCCATTCATTCGTTCAAACTGAACAATGAGGTAAGACAAACATTTTAAATTTTTTATATCAAAAAACAATGTTTAACTAAACATATGAAATAGAGAAAAATAACATCAAAAGACCTAAATAGAACCCTTATTTATAATCTGGTTCCTAACACAAATATGTCCATGATACAATTTTAGATTATAACCATCATATATATATTAGAGGAGATGATTGCACCAGATAAAACAAACACTTTAAATTCTTTATATCAAAACGTAATGTTTAACTAAACATATAAAATAGGAAAAAATAACATCATAAGACCGAAATAGAACCCTTATTTATATTCTGGTTCGTGACACAAATATGTCCATGATACGATTTTAGATTATAATAATCATATATTATAGGAGATAATTGCACCAGGTGATGCTACAACAACTTCACCAATTGCTCCCCAACTTAGTAATAATGGTGTATAGAAAGTTAATTTTCTAATGAAAGATAAAAAGTAATTCACCTTCATTTGAGGAAAAGATGAGAATGGAAAGTTAATTTTTCTGTCGACCGTGATCTTATCATTGTATCGTCTATCTTTTATCTTTCTTAAACCTTTCTTTAAAGAACTCAAAGTAAAAATAAGAATTTTAGTCATTTTGGAGTGGGATTTTTAGAGTTCGAATGAAAGAAAAAACTTTCAACATTTAATGATCTATTATTAAAGGTAAAATTGTTTGGAATTGTGATAGTTGAAGAAGAATGGGATTGCTTAGGGATGAAAATTGATGAACGTGATTGGAGTTTTAAATTTTAATCATGTTTTATTGTTAGAAATATTCTTTGATCATATTTAATTTCTTTTATCAATATTGTGACTCGTTTTATAATATTTGGATGTAGTTAAGGCGCTTGAAGAACATTATAAGATTCAAGACTAGACCAAAGCTTGAAACTGGTGAAATTAAAAGTTTTTAGTATTTTAATAAAAGTTAGTACACTTTCAATTTGTTTGCCTTTCCGCATATTAACCCATGACTGTTTCAATCTAAAATGCAATGGATCGTGTCATATTAAAGATGGTTTGATTTCGTGTCGAGGCATAATTCGCCACAGTACTTGTCAAAGGATTGTCGATTTTGCAAAGTCCATTAGAGGTTGGATGTTGGATGTCGACGGGTTGTTGTAGAGTCGGATAATCTTGAAGTTGTTAGATTCCTCTAACAGTGTAACACTACCGATGGACCTTTTACGATTACTCATCATATGTTTCGGATCATGTGTCGGGATTGGTTGGTTGATGTTCGACATATTCGTTTTAGGAGCAACCACGTTGCTGATCAACTCGCTAAATAGGGTTGGTCTCTTTCTCATGCCTTCTTTCATACCTCCGTTTTAAATTTGAGGTTTATAGTTTAAGATTTTAGGTTAGGGGTTATGGTTAAGGTTTAAAGAATTAGGGGTAGTATATATTTTTTAGAGTTTAAGGTTTAAAATATAAAAATAAATGTTAGAGTTTAAAATTTATTTTTTAAAATTCTTTTAAAAGATACATAATAAAAAGAAAAAAAAAATAATTCGCTAAATATGGCCGCACTGATATGTCTAATTTACAAGTCTTCACATTTCGTACATATTTTCTTATCTTTTCTTCGTACCGACTCTAATGCTGTTGGGGTTATTGGTTGAGGATTAAATGTTCATTCATTGTTCATAAAAAAAATAATGCTAAATGATTATGCGTTCTTGTTTTCAATGTCGCAATTTCAATTACCACAAATTAAATGTTCATTCATTAATTTGGTTGTTTTATTGAAGATCAAATCAATAAAAATTTTAAATATTAAGTTACAACAAAATTAATAAAAATGTGTAAATTTTAATGATTAAAATTGATAAAATAATTTAAATCGTTGACTTTAAATCATTATTAAGTAGGTATTAATTAGGGATGATAAACAGGTGGGTGGGTGCGGATACCCTCTCCTCCATACTCATACCCACTTAAAAAATTTTATATTCATTTTCTACTCATCACCTACAGTGGGTACAATTTTCAAACCCACACCCACCCACGTAGGTACATTCTCAAATCTATCCTCATACCCACCACTCAAATTATATTCGCTTATACATACTTACAAACAATCACTAATACCGAATTATGTAAAAATAAATTAGACTTTTATAAAGGAATAAAACTTTACATACTTTATTGGATGATCAAGCGTAAATATATAACATATTATATATTGATATAAATATATAATATATTATATATTTACATCAATATAAACTTAACTACATCTAACAAACTAACGATAGCTAACTTAACTAAAACTAGGGATGGGTACAGAACTCGAACCCGACCCGGTCCGACCGGGTCAGATTTTTTTGTGAAAATTCGGGTTCGGGTCGGGTCGGGGTTTTTTCAAGGGTGGTCTCGGGTCAGATCGGGTTCGGTTTTAGGGTGGAAAAAATCCAACCCGACCCGACCCGAGACTAATAATATAATTTTCCCATATATATTTTAGGGATATTTACAATAATGACACCTCTTTATATATTTTTATACAATTAGATCACTAAAATTATTTTTTTACAATTAGGTCACTAAAATTAAACATTTTTATAATTATATCCCTAAATTTTATTTTTTTTATAGTTTAGTCCCTAAAATTTTAATTTTTTTAATGATTCGAGTCGGATTTTAAAGTTTAAAAATCGGGTCGGGTCGGATCGGATTTTTTTCAGGTGGAGGGTATAATTTTTTGGGGCAGATGCGGGTGGGCCGAAAATCCGACCCAACCCGACCCGTGCCCATCCCTAACTAAAACACATTTTTATCAGTATAAATTTTACTTAAGCACAACTAACAAATTATATATAACAAAATTAGTTAAAACATATTTATACTTTTATGAATTTTACTTATTCACGATATTATAAATTTATAATCCGATTAATTTAAGTTCAATAAAAGATCAACATTTTTAAATTAAATTAATTGAGTTCAAAGTCTATAAACTTAAAAATTAATGTAAATTTTAAAACAAATCAATATTTTAATACATAAAACACTATAATAAAAAGTACAATCAAAATCTACAAATACAAATGATTCAAAATTCATATGGAAGACAGATGTAGAGCGGGCGGATATAAGACGTCTAGACACGATGCAGGTAAGGTCTTAAACCTATTACTTACCCATTACCCATGATGGGTATGACTTTTTACATCCACACTCATCTACTATCCACCAAATATATAACATATTATATATTGATATAAATATATAATATATTATATATTTACATCAATATAAACTTAACTACATCTAACAAACTAACTATAGCTAACTTAACTAAAACTAGGGATGGGCACGGACCCCAACCCAACGGGTTCCGACCCGACCCGGTCCGATCGGGTCAGATTTTTTAGTGAAAATTCGGGTTCGGGTTGGGTCGGGTTTTTTCAAGGGTGGTCTCGGGTCGGATCGGGTTCGGGTTTAGGATGGAAAAAATCCGACCCGACCCGACCCGAGACTAATAATATAATTTTCCCATATATATTTTAGGGATATTTACAATAATAACCCCTTTTTATATATTTTTTATACAATTAGATCACTAAAATTAATTTTTTTAAAAAATTAGGTCACTAAAATTAATTTTTTTATAATTAGATCCCTAAATTTTATTTTTTTTATAGTTTAGTCCCTAAAATTTTAATTTTTTTAATGATTCGGGTTGGGTCGGATTTTAAAGTTTAAAAATCGGGTCGGGTTGGATGACGGGTAGAGGGTATAATTTTCGGGTCAGGTACGAGTGGGCCGAAAATTCGATCCGACATGACTCGTGCCCATCCCTAAATAAAATACATTTTTATCAGTATAAATTTTACTTAAGCACAACTAACAAATTATATGTAACAAAATTAGCTAAAACATATTTATACTTTTATAAATTCTACTTATTCACGGATATTATAAATTTATAATCCGATTAATTTAAGTTCGATAAAAGATCAATATTTTTAAACTAAATTAATTGATTTCAAAGTCTATAAACTTAAAAATTAATGTAAATTTTAAAACAAATCAATATTTTAATATATAAAACACTATAATAAAAAGTACAATCAAAATCTACAAATACAAATGATTCAAAATTCATATGGCAGACAGATGCAGAGCGGGCGGATATAAGACGTCTGGACACGATGCTGGTAAAGTCTTAAACCTTTCACTTACCCATTACGCATGATAGGTATGACTTTTTACATCCACACCCATCTACTATCCACCAAATTCATATACATCTACTATCCACCAAATATATAACATATTATATATTGATATAAATATATAATACATTATATATTTACATCAATATAAATTTAACTACATCTAACAAACTAAAGATAGCTAACTTAACTAAAACTAGAGATGGGTACGGAACACGAACCCGACGGGTTCCGACCCAACCTGATTCAATCGAGTCGGATTTTTTGGTGAAAATTCAGGTTCGGGTCGGGTTTTTTTCAAGGGTGGTCTCGGGTCAGGTCAGGTTCGGTTTTAGGGTGGAAAAAATCTGACCCGACCCGAGATTAATAATATAATTTTTTCCATATATATTTTAGGGATATTTACAATAATGACCACTCTTTATATATTTTTTATACAATTAGATCACTAAAATTAATTTTTTTTTACAATTAGGTCGCTAAAATTACATATTTGTACAATTAGATCCCTAAATTTTATTTTTTTTACAGTTTAGTCCCTAAAATTTTAATTTTTTTAATGATTTGGGTCAAGTCGGATTTTAAAGTATAAAAATCGGGTCGGGTCGGGTTGGATTTTTTCACCATAAACTCGGGTTAGGTGACAGGTGGAGGATATAATTTTTCGGGTCAGGCGCGGGTGGGCCGAAAATTCGACCAGACATGACCCGTACTCATCCCTAAATAAAACATATTTTTATCAGTATAAATTTTACTTAAGCACAACTAACAAATTATATATAACAAAATTAGCTAAAATATATTTATACTTTTATACATTCTACTTATTCACGGATATTATAAATTTATAACCCGATTAATTTAAGTTCGATAAAAGATCAACATTTTTAAACTAAATTAATTGAGTTCAAAGTCTATAAACTTAAAAATTAATGTAAATTTTAAAACAAATCAATATTTTAATACATAAAACACTATAATAAAAAAGTACAATCAAAATCTACAAATACAAATGATTCAAAATTCATATGGCAGACGGATGCAGAGCGGGCGGATATAAGACTTCTGGACACGATGCAGGTAAGGTCTTAAACCTATCACTTACCCATTACCCATGATGAGTATGACTTTTTACATCCACACCCGTCTACTATCCACCAAATTCATATACATCTCCACTCCAATTGAAATGAATACGGTGCAGAATCCGTAAAACTATACCCGTCTACTATCTCTAGTATTAATATCCCAAATACATATAACATCGCATGAAATAAATCAACCCACAGACCGCGGTTAAAGAGCAAAAATCTTTTGTCTCTTTTATGTGCCTCCTTTTATGCCTCCTTTGAAAATTTATTAAAAATTGAATTTTAAACCATAACCCTTATTTTCTATATTCTAAACCCTAAACCTTATACCCAAAAAATTTCACCCTACCCCTAATTTCCTAAACCTTAACCTAAATTCCTAAACTAAAATCCTAAACACTAAACCTTCTAATTTAAAGTGAAGACATTAATAAAGGTATGAAAAAAGAGTAGACGATTTACGCTCGCGGTTAAAGGCGTTAAATTCAGCCACCAAATCCCCTACTGATTTAGGCGCCTAATCCAATTAAAAATTTTGAAATTGGTGGCACAGATAAATGATAATAATTAAACCCAATAATCGTAGAATATGGTTAATGGTTGTCATACTTAAGGGTTGGCCATTTTCATTGTACCCAACTTTTTCTTTTCTTTTTTTTTTATAATGGTTTTGATGTATTGCAAGTTTATTAAGATTTCTCTTTATGTATATTTAATAAATTATTTTATTAGATTTTTATTTACGTATATTTAAGATAACAATCGAAAAGTTTAAAAAAATTAAAAGTACATGATAAACATTGAATGACTAAAAATATGAAGAGTTGTATATTTAATTATCAAAAAATAAACTATAATTTTTTTGATTAAATAAAAATTACTTCTTTTTCTTATACTAGAATTTGAATCCATATAAAATAAACAATATAAGTAATATAAACATCGTTAACCACTAAATTAATCAGTAGACCTCGATAAACTATAATCTTTTGATATACTCATTTAAGACCGATTAATACAAATATTTATATCACCCATATCGTTCAAGTGTAAGTCCCCAGTTAAGTTGGGATAGATTCATACTCGTACACGTGAAGGAGAGTATAGGTTTAAACATTTACTAATCAACTAGTGTTTTAAACCCTCATTTCTCTCAACAATATTTATACAATATTTATATGTAACTTTACTGTAATTACTATAATTAAATAAAAAAAATATTTATATGTAACTTACTTTGAGTATGTTTTTTTTTTTATTTTTTCTTAATCATTTTAAGTCTATTAGTCATCGCTTTAAAATTTATATGAAATAAAATATAAAAAATAATATTTATTATTCAAATTTCTAAAATTATCAATAAAAATATACCTTAAAATTATAAATTATTTATTATTTTTCACTAAAATATACGATTAAATTTTTAAACTCTTAAATTACATAAAATTTATTTTTTTACAAAATTAAGCTAACATGATATATTGTAGTATTGATGCGTAAATCCACACACAACGACATGCATGAATCATATAAGATGGGTACATCTCTATCCTAATTTTTTTAAAATTTATATATTTATTTTTAATTTTTAAATTTTTTATAAATTAAACTATGAATTCTTTTAATATATATAAATTTGTCTATTTAAAATTTTATATGTATTCTCCTTTAAATATTTTTTTAATTCCGTAACTGCAACTCAGAGCTACAAAGACAAAACGAATGGTGTGAAGTCAACTACTCAAATGCAATCGTTTTGGGTTACTGAAGGTCAAAATTGAGCACTAAAACACATGAAAACATTGAAAAGCATCTCACGTGGCGCAGATTTGGACAAAATCAAGCCAGTGTAGTTAAAAAATAACCTTTGATTGTTGGACCCCCAAACCCCTTTTTTCTGTCAATATTCAACCAACCATATTTAATTCCATTTTCTATAGAGTTGTATAATCTTCTCGCCCACGATCCAATTCGCATTCCATCATTTGCTCTCATTTTTTTTCCTTTTTCTATTTTAAACAAAAAAAATAAAGGAAATAAAAGATTCTTGATGGCATGGCTTCGGATTCTTATTTGATTCACTCGAAGGAGCAGCCTTGAAAAACAGATGGGTGTTATTGATATGTGCTCTTTTTTGCTTTTCTGCTGTTCGGAAAAACCAAAGGTGAGAACTTTCTTTTCCTTTTGAAGTCTAAATTTTGTTTGGACTCCATTTCACCGTCATCTGTGGAGTTTGGATTGTTAATTACTTTCTTTTTGGTAAATTTACTTATTTTATTTTTTATTTATAGTTTATCATTTAGGAGTTTTCATTAGATATCTAGTGATAATTTTTGAAGTGGGGTGGGTGAAAAATTGGTGGGATTTTTGTATTGATCTGTAGCTTTTCGTTTATCAGTTGTGGGTTTTCCGGTTTAAGTTTATTTTATAGAACAAAAGAAATGAAATTATGATTTCTTAATTTGTTCTTTTAAATATCTTGCGTTTGGAATTTGATTTCACTCTTAGTTTCTAGATGCCTTGAAAATTAAATTTTGATTCTTGTAATCTGTTTTATTGGCAAAGCTTGAACTTTACTGTGTAGGTATGAGTATGATTGTACTGATCATCATGTTGTGTATATACTGGTTATGATTTATGCATCCTTTGGATCTACTATTATAAGTCTGATAAAGTTCCTGTTGTTCTGCACTTTGAAGATTTTGGAGAATGGTGGAACAGTTTCAAGAGTAGAATAAGGATTAGAAAGACGAGAAGTGCTTGACTTAGGCGGGGTTTGGGGCAGATAATGAAGTATTTATCAACGGAGAGCAATTAAGAGAATTAGAAAAAATGAAACCTTCATCAGGATCCTTTGCTGCTGAAGATTATTCGTTGACTGTTTTTTCTTCTAAAGTTGATGTTGCTGAGAAAAAGCCAGATACTAGGAATATCGAAGAAGCTGAATTGTCTCTGCGTGAAAGTAGTTCACTTAATTATGAGGTTTGCTTCTTCATTATTTTCAGCTGTCAAGTTGATGTCTGGAGTGATTTTGTTAGCCACTGCCATTGCAAGTCCACAGGGTCTGTATTTTTACAGTGAAAATTGATGGTGGCTTAATGGTTTTCCTAAATGTCTATCAAACTTTAACTCAGTACTTCTGAAATATCGTTTTAGGTCTGTTTTATGCGTATTCAAGCCATCTTCTCTTTTATTTCTATATATGTATGTTTACCTGTACAAGAAATTTTAGAGTTCTTTTATGAATTTAAACAGAACTTTGCAAGTATATTTCTATGCCAATGGTTAATCTGCTTTCCTCACAGCTTCAGATCCTTATTCAAACAAGTGATACTCTATGTGCCAGTCTTTTTATTTCCCCTAATTTATCCAATGTATGGAAATTAGTTGCAGACTTGCACTAATTCTTTGATCACTTTTATTTGCTTTCTTTCTGGCTAAGGTATCTGCAATTTGCAGGAAGCTAGAGCATTGCTAGGAAGAATTGAATATCAGAAAGGAAATATAGAAGCTGCACTACATGTGTTTGAAGGAATAGATATCGCCGGTATAACTCCAAAAATGAAACTCACCCTTGCTAAAAGAGTTGATCGACGTAAGAGGCGATCTAATGACTATGCTTCTCCATCAATGTCTATCCATGCTGTTAGTTTACTACTAGAAGCAATCTTTCTAAAAGCGAAATCACTGCAACATCTCCAGAGGTTTAGAGGTAATGTTTTATGTATTAGTACATTGATCTCACGTCAATTCTGTAATTGTATGGATAAAGAAAGCTACACTTGAATGCTGTTGTGGACTTAACTTTTTTAATACTCCAACTTAATCCATATGTTACTTGGACTCAACTGTAAGTGTTGTGCACGAGTATGTGCACAGGTATGGATAGATTTTTCTTAATTTTTCTTTATATTTGGAGGATCCTTGGAGGTCATATCCCCATGTCCAAGTGTCGTGCACGGGCACTTCTTGAAAAATAAAGCATGAGCAACATAACTTATTCCTATTATGATGAATAAGTGGGCCTGGTTTTAACATTTATATGAGAATGCTTTTGTTCTGTTGCTAGTAATGATGGAATTTCATGAATCAATGTCAGGCTAGTAGTTTCCGATAAGATCTCCCCCCCCCCCTTCTTCTTTTACTCTGCCTCTTGCTGTTTTATAAATATTATGCATTCATTCGTAATTGATAAACAGTCTGTTAATAGGTAATTTGTCAGTAATTGATAGATATTAGCATTATCATGCGTATATGTATTTATTTTCATTAAAATGCCTGCAGTGTATAAGAATTTGTGGTTCAATTTGCTTTTAACAGCCTATTTCTAGTGTCATGGTTTGAGTCTTTCTAAATTCCAAACATCTGACAACTTTTACCTAAAAAGTGCTATGGATTCTAGCTTCTCTCTCGCTATACACGCCCATGCCCGCACACTCATTGTTTCTATGTACTAGCTTCTTTGATATTTGGATGTGGCTTGTCAAGTTTGTTTTCTTGGAACTCATTGTTATCTGATGCCCTTACTGTTTCTCATCTTCATGATACTCTTTCTCTGGCAAATGACAATTCAAGCATCACCACATGGCTAATGTATATTTCCGATCGATCTTGCAGAAGCTGCTCAAAGTTGCATATTCATTCTGGACGTAGTTGAATCTTCTTTACCAGAAGGCTTGCCTGAAAACTTTGGTGCTGACTGTAAATTGCATGAGACTCTAATCAAGGCAGTCGAGCTGCTTCCAGAATTATGGAAATCTGCTGATTCCCCACATGAAGCAATCTTGTCCTACAGGCGGGGTCTCCTCCTTCAGTGGAATCTTGATGCAGAAACAATTGCAAGGATTCAAAAACAGTTTGCCATTTTTCTTCTGTATTGTGGAGCTGAAGCATGCCCACCAAACCTCCGTAGCCAAATGGACAGTTCATTTGTCCCTAGGAATAACATAGAGGAAGCTGTACTCCTGTTAATGATACTATTAAGAAAAGTTTCTTTGAAAAAAATTGAATGGGATCCATCAATTCTGGATCATCTATCATTTGCTCTCTCCATGTGTGGGGATTTGAGAGCTTTGGCTAACCAATTAGAAGAACTTCTTCCAGGGGTTATTAATCGCAAAGAAAGATACAAATTTCTAGCTCTCTGTTATTACGGAGCAGGTGAGGATTCGGTTGCGTTGAGTCTACTGCAGAAATTGTTGCATAGTAGTGAGGATCCACACTGTGTTCCAGCTTTGTTAATGGCATCTAGAATTTGTGGAGAGAAGTCCAATCTTGCAGAAGAAGGGATTAATTTTGCTCGTAGGGCCCTGGAAAACCTGGATGACGAATGCAGTGAGTTGGAAGGTACTTGTAACCTTTTATTGGGTGTGGCTCAATCGACGCATTCAAAATCAGCCTTATCAGATTCTGAGAGGGTTTCTAGTCAGTCTGAGGCCCTTCAGGCCTTGGAAAGTGCTTCAAAAATAACGAGTATGAAAGACCCTAATATTCTTTATTATCTCAGCCTGGAAAATGCTGAGCAGAGAAAGTTGGAAGATGCACTTTATTATGCAAAGTTTTTGCTAAAACTAGAAGGCGGTTCTAACATCAAGGGGTGGTTGTTGTTGGCTCGCATACTGTCAGCTCAAAAACGTTTTGTGGATGGTGAAACCGTTCTCAATGCTGCCTTGGATGAAACTGGCAAATGGGATCAGTGGGAATTATTGCGAACCAAAGCTAAGCTTCAAATTGCACAGGCACAGTTCAAGAGCGCTATTGAGACATATAGTCAGCTTCTTGCTGTTGTTCAAGTGCAGAGTAAAAGCTTTGGTTCTGGCAAAAGGCTTCATAAGGTCTGTTGTTTAGCTCTTCCTATCGACATATAATTTTATGATTTCTATCTTTTTCGAGGAATCTGAAGTGGTTCTCCTACTAAGTTGACTTCAGTAGGTGCATCGAATTTTTGAATAGGATTGATAGATAAGTTAGAAAGTTTGGGTGTTAAATAACCTTTTATCTCATGGATGACCGAAATTATGGTTGCCGGTTTTGAAAGTTATTACATTTTTTAAAACTTAACAAAAGCTCTTTCTGTTCTTTGGACATTAAAAACCAAATCGCAGTTGGAGTGTATAGTGCTCTTTCTTCCATCATTCTTCGATATGAAACATCTTTCAGGGAAACAAGAAAACTTTTAAAGTGGCTTATCCATTTCAATAATTGGTTACAGGATCGTTCTTCGAGAGGTCTTGAACTGGAGATATGGCATGATCTGGCTTTTCTCTACATAAGTTTATCACAGTTTCGAGATGCTGAGATTTGCCTTTCAAAATCCAAGGCCATCAATTCCTACTCTGCTGTTAGAAATCATGCCACTGGTAAGTTCTTTCTTCCCTCAGTTAATGCTATTGTCATTATAGAGTAATTCTTATATTCACAATGTCCTTTAATAAATGTGTCTAACGGATGATGACATAGATACGATGCCATATACATCGTCGAATATTCTCTTTTTATGTTTTCCAATTTACAATCAGCCTAAAAGCTTCTTCTTCCGAGAAGATTAAGGGTCGGTTACCAAGTTGAATAAAACATCTTATTTTCCAGGTTTACTTTACGAGAGAAGAGGCTTATTAAAAGAAGCTTTGAAGGCTTATTGGAATGCTTTGGATATGGACCCGAATCATGCCCCGAGCTTGATATCTGCAGCCATTGTGATGAGACAAGTTGGTGGCCAATCCAATGAGATTGTGAAAAGCTTGCTGATGAATGCTCTCCAAGTTGATAGAATGAATCCGTCGGCATGGTATAATCTTGCTCTGCTTCACAAAGATGAAGACACTCCGTCGTCACTACACGAAGCAGCTCAATGCTTTGAGGCTGCCGCTGTTCTCAAAGACTCGGAGCCTGTTGAGCCATTCAGATGACGTAAATTACCTCTGCCTCCAATTTTCTGTAAATCATTACATGTTTCTACACTTTTTTTTTCTGACAGTTATGTGTTCTATGTTCATAATATAATGCAAATAACAATATGATACAAGTGTTCTTTTCCCTCCCTGATTTGAGTAATAATTCCATTGTAGCACTGATTCCAGGGAAGCTATTTTAGGACTAGGGTGTTATATTGAGCTTGATTGGCTCGTGAGTTACTCGGGCTCGGTTCTTTCAAAGCTTTGTTCGAGTGAACTCGACTCGTACTTGGGTTCTGTTCGAGACCTTAACGTGTTGAGCCTATCCAAGTTTAGCTCGAAAAGCTCGTGAACAAGCTCGGAATAATTATATTATGTATATATGCTACATATACACTAAAAGTATTCTCTTTAGCAAAAGAAAAACAATAAAATAAATAAGAGATATCCAGTAGAAATAAATTAACTAAAATAAATTGGACATTTGTCCCTTTCTCAATAATGAATTTCGTTTCGGTGTTGGTTATGAAAAAGGTTTTTAACGAGGTCTTATCTTTTATAAGAAATATAACAAAATTATCTATTTTGTCGAGCTGAGCTGAACCGAGTTTGACGAGCTCGAGTTGGGCCCAATAATATTATTTTTGAGCCTAAAATTTTGAGTTCGCTGGGCCAATAATACTACTGTTTACTAGCCGAGTACGAACTTGGTCTCGGCTCGTTATCTGCCCCTATTTAAGACAATTTTTCTTATAGACTTGTATTTATTTCGGTGAAAATTTTCAAATCTTTAGTACTAGTATCTTAATTTGAGTATCACTGTCCACGTAGAAGCACTAGTATCCTAAAGAGGCGTATTGATACTTATTAGATAATTAACCCAAAAAATTGAGGTTGCATTTGGGAGCTCTATAATTTGAGGTAAAATGTCTAATAATAAGTCTCTTAGGGTATATAATAAATTGAGAAATCAAGATTTAAATCCCACATGTGAAATAATAGACTAATAACTTAATAATTATTGTGTAAATTATTTATGATAATAACCCATAAAAATTCTCAATAGATTGATCAATGTCATATATTAAGGTCTTTGTTGTGTGCCGAAGGGGAAGTCTATATAATTGAGAGAATGACATTATATTAGATTGTATGTTTAAATTGATCTCATTCTTAAATACAAGTATTAAGTATGATAATAAAATTCAAGAACCAATTTAATTAAAAGGACTTGAGTTGATTAATTAATTTACCCATGATATTTTCTAAGATGAAGAGAAAATTGATGGGAAAATTCCTTGGAATTTCTGAAGAGGAAAAACACATAAGAAAAGATAAAGTTTTAAAGAAAAGGAGATCTTTTAGAAAGATAGCGAAAATGTAAAAATTTAAATTTTTAAGGGTCAAATTAAAGATGAGATAAAAGTAAAATAATTATTTAGAGATTATCTAGATATTTTATCTTTTTTTTATTGTGTCAATCATCTTTTTGTCAATCCTTAACATCATTTAAAGTTAGAGTGACCAAAAGTTTACAGCCCAAAAACGTAAGTAACTTTATTGATCGATTTTCAAAACCGGTGATCAAATTTGTATTGAGAACAAACAAATGTGACTTTTGTTGTAGTTGACTCATAATTTAATTAAAATTTATTTTAAGTAATTGATAATTATATATCGAGTTCTTAAGATTTTTAATCTTTATTAATCATTTTAGTGGTGTTTAATGATGTTTAATATTATAAATGTTTAACAACGATCGATCGACGACAACACACGTTATAATTTTTTATTAAAAATCTTATAGACTGAGATATCCCAGTCGAAATTAAAATCGTTTTTTTAATTAGACACAACATATTCGTTTGAACTACTATCAAGTCCTAAAATTAATCAATTTAAAATTTTGATTTTTTTATAAAAAATATAATTATTTATAAATATTTAAAAATAAATTTAACATGGTTTTTGTTGAATTGATCAAACTTGTAAGATGGCCAAGAGGGGGGTGAATTGACAATTTAAAAATTGTGGAGTAAAAAAAATGCTAGAATTGAAGAACAAATAATTTATAATGGTTCAAGCTTCGAACAAGCTCTACATCCTCTACCTTAGCTCCCACTAAGGATTTTGAACCAATTCGCTATTGAATTCAATCTTTTTCTAGGTTCAAGGGATAACCTTTACAAACAAATCAATTTTCTACCCAAAATTGATTTCAACCTCACAAGAAGTTATAAGAGATAGAAAGGGCTAAAAGAAATTCTCTCACAAGAAATATATGCCCCAAAATACAATTTAACTCTCCCCAAACTTAAGAATTACAAGAATCAAATTAAGATCACAAGTTGGGAGGCTAGGATATGCAATAAGTGCTTAGAGTTGGATTTGATTTGCTTAGATGTTGCTTGAGGTTCAATTATTATTTAATGTTGTTGAAAATGCTTCTTTTTATACCTTCTCATTGATTTCTAACTGTTGAGGTTGCTGGAAATATAAATATGAACGTTGGAGCTTCATCTTTCCATCATAAATGCACTCTGCAGCAGGTGATATCGAAACACGGTGTACCTGTTTCGAAATATGCCAAGAATAGAAAGAATCGTTGTGCATTTAATAAGGAGTGTATCGATACCTGTTTTAATACAAAAATTTTATGTGATGCTTGGTATCGAACCTTGTTTGGATACAGGCAAACCATCAATTAAAATTTAACTGACACCAATGGTCGACTCATTTAATGCTTGAAAGTAGTCGTTGGGGATTAAGGGTGTATCGATACCTGTATCGATACCAGGAGTCATATTTTTAAAATTAAAAAAAAAATTGAAAAATTAACCAAGGTGTTTCGATACCAGTATCGAAACATGGGTTGGCAGAAAGTTTTGGTATCGAACCTTGTTTCGATACTTGTTCTTGATCTCAAGAACAAGCCTTGAAAAATCTCAGGTGTATCGATACCTATCCTCATGGTATCGATCCCCTCGTATAAAAATGGCTTGTAAGAGTATTTCAAAGTTCTTGATTTTGACTTAGAAATCAAACTTTGACTTAGGGACTTAAAAATTTATTTCAGAATGGTCCTTACACTTATTTGTTATATCAAAATCAACTTTAGTTTTACAGTTTTAATTTTAATTTAAAAACAAATTTTTTATTATTTTATATTAAAGCCAAGTATGATAAAATTATATTAAATCCAGTTTTTATTATTTCTTAAAACAAATATAATTTTTTTTGTCGTTTTTACATCCTGGGGTCCATGTTCAAACATGTTTTTGCAGCAAATATATGAATTTTTTCTTTCTTACATTAGTGATGGAGGAAAACAAATAAATTAAATAAATTAATTAAAAATAACCAAAATCCTTCGATAAGTGTCACCGTTAAATTAAATAACTAATTTATTTTATTAAAATAAAATAAAGGCTAAATTAAAACTATGTAATTATATCATTTTTAATTGTCACGTCTTCCATCTTTCATTAAGTTTTAATGATAGGTGGTTACATTAGAACCTTTTTAATAGTTATGTTGTAACACTCTCGACCTGAATATTACATTGGATCTTCGGCTCAAAATCTGAAATTCAAAATTTTGCTTAAAAATCTCATTTAACATTCAAATCCAATAAAAGTCCATTTCAAATCCAACCAAATTCATTTAAATCAAGGTCATAAATCCAAGTAAATCAAAATAGTTTGGAGCTTGAATATTACAAACTTTTAAAACATTCGACTTGATCCAAATTAAGATAAGAGTTATCAATACATATAGGGTTCTACAAGTACATGGCCCATTACAACTAGTAAATATACTCTAACATAAGTCGATGCTAAAACCAACCACGATGGTGCTCCTTTGATCCTAGTCACCACCTAACCTATGTACGAAAATACATTCCGAAAATTCTGAGCTATAGAAGCTCATTGGATACTCCATCACTCGACCCACATCGCACATATCATAAATAAAACAATGCTACAAGAATGATGTCTTGGCCTGAGAACAATGGCACTACCATATTCGCTTAAACACAAGATATCATGCATGTATATTACCGGCACACAACATATACATGTTAAGAGAAGTTCACACAATATCTCATAATCCATAATAATATACAAGTAGTGCGACTCGGGACCACTAAGCATCGCGATCATAAACTACGAGCAGGATATACAATAATAATATATTGGTAGTACGTTCCGCGACCACTAAGTATCAAGATCTTACATTACGAGTAGGGCCCATGTCCACTAAACATCGGGATCTCATACTTTAGGATAAGGCTCGCGTCCAATAAGCATATCCATTCTACATCCATGCTTGAAATGGTCCATCAAGTATCTTCGAACTAGGTTCGCATGCACTAAGCATCGAGATCCTTCATTAGATATGTCTTTGAGTGTTGCAACACTTTAATCATATATATATATATTGTCCAGACCCACCTCATAATATTATATCATTAGATAACCCATCAAAACACAATAAGGTCCTTAATTTACCACACAACACATATCAAGTCCATTAGTACCTTAAGGTTTACTATCACCGTTTTAGTTTACCCACCAATTACTGAGTGATTAGCCAATTGTCTTATAAACGAGGTCAAAGTATCAGTTTCCCAGTTTTAGCATTCATTTTGCACCCTTACAGACCCTTAGGACCCTTTACCCCAAACTATAGAACCTCCAAATGAAATTGTTAATTTTTGGATAGATTGACCAACAAGTATCAATACGCCTATATGGTGTATCGATACACCTCCTCAGTATCGATACGCCTCAATCGCGTACCAATATGCTAAGCTAAACAACTTTGAATAAACCAAAAGAATACCTACATGTACCAATACAGTTATCTCCCGTACCGATACTGAACTGAGCCTGTATCGATACACATATTTGGTATATCGATACTCTCTTCTATGATAAACCCAATATAACTGTGGTATCGGTATGCCCTTGCGTAAAACGTCTCTAGAATTTGAATTAATTAGGGTGTATCGATACACAGGCTGGTGTACCGATACTCCCCTTATATTTTGCCTACCAATATTACTTTAGCATACTGTAAGGATTTACCCTGTATCGTACCCTTGCTCGAAAATGTAGGTTTGAGTTCCTAAACTTCCATTTCCTATTTCCAACTAAGATGAATGATCCCCATATTGTTCATATAAGTTATTGGGATGATATCAAGTGTGTTTCTAACCATTTTACAATAATTCATTCACCAATTGCGATTATGCCATTAAAGGGGTTCTTAAGCAACCAAGAAATCAATAAAGCATGCAACAAGCTTATTTTTATGAGATGTAGTATGTTGAGGAGTTAGTAGAGTACCAACCTCGTGCTACAATAGCAAAGTACATGATTCCAAGCAAGCTTAAACCTTCTCCTTCCTAAGAGCTCATGAAGGCTCACCCACTTCTTTCTCTACAAGAAGAAGTTAAAACTAACAATTAGGCCATTGCATGGATATTCTTAAAACCTAAAGACGTGAACAAACTAAAGAGAACTTAACTTCATCCTATTTTTCTGTTTTGCTTTTTAACCCCACCAACAAACCATCTTCCACCAAACTCATCACTTTTTACCTTGACAAGTAGATCTCTTGATGCTTTAACTCTTTCCCTCAATACCCAAAATGAGATTCTCAACAAAACACTCAAAGATTGGACTTTTAACAAAATGTTTCTTCTTGAAAAGTGAAGGAGGAAGAAAAGAAAAACAAGAGAAATGATCTCCCTCCCTAAATCTCCAGAAACATTAAGCCTTTCCCCTCTTTTTCATCCCAAATTAGGGAAATACCAAAATACCCCTTACTAAACCTTCTAAGCCCAACTACCAACCCAAAAACACCAACTCAAGGCCCAACAACCAACCTAACACTAAAGCCCAAGGCCCAAACATTGAATCTCAATGCTTTGAGTTAACTTGACACTCGAATCCTCAATCCATGTCGTTACAACTCTCACCTCCTTAAAGAAAATTTCGTCCTCAAAATTTACATGAAAGGACAAGATATAGGTATTGGGCTCTCATGTCCTTCTTGACTTCTCACGTCGTTTTCTCAATTCCATGGTTTCTCCACAACATCTTTACCAAAGGTATACACATGTTGCGAAGCTCTTTTACCCTTTTGTCAAGAAATCTAATAAGTTTTTCCTCGTAAGTCAAATCCGTATTGACTTTGATTTTCTCAATCTAGACAACATACGAAGGATCTGAACGGTAATATCTCAACTTAGACACATGGAACTCATCGGGGATACGTGCTACTCTGGAGGTAAATCTAGCCGGTAAGCTTTTAGTCCTACACTCTCAAGAACTTTGTACGATCCGATGCATCTTAGACTCAACTTTTTCTTGCGTCCAAAATGGATGATCCCTTTCCATGGAGATACCTTAAGAAACACATTTTCCTTAAACCCATACTCCATGTGCTTACTTTTTTGATTTGCATAAGCTTTTTACTGATCAAATATTGTTGGTAACCTTTCCTTGATAATTTGAACTTTCTTCCCAGTTTGATTAACAAGTTCAAAAACCATTATCCTTCTCTCGTTAAGATCAGACCAACATAAAGGTATCCTATACCTACGCCCGTACAGGACCTCAAAAGGAGTCATTCTGAGCTCGACTGATAACCGTTATTGTAAGAAACTCCACTAATGGTAATTGATCTTCCTAACTCCGATCAAAGTCCACCACACAACACCTAAGCATATCCTCCAAGATTTGGATGATTGGCTCAAACTATCTATCGGTTTAAGGATGAAAAGCTGTACTAACTGCAACTTGGTGTCTAAAGTTATGACACCCTAGCCCCGAGTTAGGAGACGGGAACGTTGACCGGACATTCAACTTACATTTAAACTGATCTTGTATTCAATTATAAAGCATTTTATTCATTTGTATGACTTTTCGATTACTTTGCAAGATATTATGAGTTAATCTATTGTAACATTTATCAATTTGGAGGCCAATTTAAAACTTTTTTTGATTTCAATTTATTCATTAATCGGTTTCGAACTTATTCTATTTTACGATCATCATCCAACTAATCTTGACTTTATTATTCGATCTTTGAATCTAATCTCATTTATCATTCAAATCTTAACTCAATTTCCATTTGGGGCTCAAAATAGGCTTTAATTTAACTTATAGAATCACTAAAACAATATGTAAGACTTCTATACGTTTAATCTTAGAATTTTGGGTCAAAAGTGGCTGGGGGTATCGATACCCCCATAAGAGGTATCAGAACAGGGGTATCGAACTGGATACAGGTCAACTATGTTGACTCATTGACCAAGGCTGAAAAGCCTAGTTCGATACAAGTATCGATACAATTTCGTTACTAGAAGCTCCAGTATCGAACCAGGTACCGATACTGGTCTATCTCATTAACTAAGGTTGATTAGCCTCATTCAATACTAGTATCGAACCAGGGAGCCCATATAAAGGCTTGGTATCGAACCAAGCATCGATGTCATTATGCTACTATCAAGGGTTGTATCGATACCCATGTAAGTGGTATCGATACCCCTGTCCAATTTGGCAAATTTCAAGCTTTATAAACACTTAGACAATTTCAAAAGGCTATATAGATTATCTTAAACCATCCCTAAACCTTAAGGAACAGATTCAACATGTTTAGGCATCCATGACCAACTAACCAATGACCATTCATACTATAATATCTCATATAGCAAACTAGCTAACCTTTATGCCATGGTTTCACCTTATCAACTAGCATGGGCAAGACTTAGCTCTAATGGTTTCATATCGACCTATTCGGTTCCATACCTGTCATGTTAACATGTTCAACTTTCATACAATGCATGTGACCCAAGCCAATATATATACAAACCATAACCGAGACTCAACATATACGAGGCTAGCCTACCATGAACATCCTGCCTTATGGCTTACATACCCAAGTGGTCAATAGCAATATTCAATCATAACCAAATGCCAAAATGCATAAGCTAATCAATACATGTTCACTATACCAACTCAAACTAGGAGTTAACCAAAAGTACAAAATACCATACGTTGCTTGCTTGGTATCCTTGCTCGGATCAATCTCGATCTAGCTTCTTAGCTTGATAACCTGTTGTTTTGGGAAGGAGGAAACAAACGAGTGATAAGTACGTGCTAGGTACTTAGTGAGGCAGCCTAAGTCTAACCATATTAGACATAATATCATAACAAGTATAACATGCTTCAAGTAAGAAAACAAATCCAATTCATGGCAATAGTTCAATCAATATACAAGTTCATCAATGGCCAAATATTATAATTAACATGTTCCTCATGTATATCATTTCTATCATACAAGTCAATATCATGATCTATATGCTCAAGCTAGCATTAAGTCAATGCATATAACTCATTAGTCATTTTCCATTTCTCAAGATTCATTATCCATTCAAAACAAGGGCTACTTATAGCCATAAGTTCATTTCCAATATCAATAGCCATATCACATTCAAGTACTACTCATAGCATCAAGTATATTTCAATATTCTATGTCAATACATGATCAAGTATCAATGCTTCTTAAGTCAATACATGTACATATGATTCACATTTAAACTTTTAGTCTTTCAATTAAGTTTGTGTGGTGCCTTGGTATAGTTAGACAAGGTAAGCGAGTTAATAAGAGTGTCACGAAGACACTAACAAGAGTACCACAAAGGTACTATCAAGAGTATCATAAAGATACTAACAAGAGATTCTTGTAGTATCTAACAATTGATGACAAACCACCAAATCACGGTACCCATAGTATCAAACAAGAGTACCAAAGTACTAAACAAGAGTGCCAAAGCACTAAACAATTAGCTCAAGACCCTAGGCATGCCGTACTACCTATGACCAACTATCGACCAAGGCTCAATAACATTTTCGTATTCATTTGTTCATTATCCCATTCATATTAATAAGGTTCATGTCATCACGAAAAAATATTCAAAACATGGTATCAATCAATACATTTATAAAATATCAACAAGGGTACATGCATATCATGTTACCAAACAATTAATCATATCACCATAAACCTGCTCCATGCATGATTCACGTACCTGACATCCAAAGCCGCGTGCCATAACTTACCTCGGCATTTTCAAGCTATGCTATGTATTAAGCTAATGCTAGCAACCTAGCAATCAACATGTTATCACACAAATCCTTTAACATTTAACCCTTCTTCCCTTTTTTTACCAAATATGTAATTAATCCATTTACATGACATATTAGATAAACAATAGATGGTTAGGAACTAGGTCCTAACCCTAAGGTTTGCCACACTCACTAATTTTCTAAGCGGATTAGGGATTGTAGATCGTGATCCCCTTGCCTCTCTTCCTTGCTACTTCGAGCCTTTCTTGTTCTTCAACATCCTCTTCCCTTGGATTCTCTACTAATACATACACATATGAAATTCATTAGGACATATTCAATCATTTAAACCAAGTATTTTAGGCTTAACAAATGTAAACATGTGTACTTGTTCATTAAGGACAATTTTACTTCCCTACAAAGAATCGATCATATCTCTTAGCTCACATACCCAAATCAAGCTTATTTTATGTCATTAGAAAGCTCGGAAGACCCTCTACAAGAAAAAAAAAATTAACCTCACGTTTTAATTATTTCCCGATCATTACCAGATTTTGTCCGAATTAGACCTGTCCGGATTCGGGACTGTTCAAACACCCCTTACGGAAATGCTTATATCTCTCTCTACCGAACTCGAATTGAGGTTCCGTAAATTTTCAGTTAAACTATGAGTATAGCAGTATCACACTTTAAAATTTAAGCTCCTAACTCCTTAAATATCGACTTAGGAAATTTTCTCAAAAGTGCTACCCGGAATAGCATTTCTAGGTATTTTTGGCCAAATTCCATTCTATATGTTCAATCCCTAATTCCTAATTTATTTTCATAAATTTACAACATCTCAAATATGAAATTAACATCAACAATTTCCCATTTCATCAACCTATTCTCATGTAATTTGATGCGTGTAATAATAGCGCAACTGTGCAGTGTACACGTCGCAAGTAATAAAGTGATAAGTATATCGTTTATCGTCTCCACAGGGATTGGTATACTTAATTTGTCTCCCCTTGTTCCCTTGCTCCTGAAAAATAAAGTAAAAACACAGATAAGTGGAATTGTCTAACTAAGTAACTAAATAACAAAACATAAAATAAAGGATTGAGAACGATATAGAGAAAGTGGGTAGGATCCAGTTGCATCAATTAGTGGATTCGATTGATCTTCTTCTTTTCCAATGCAATTACACAACACTGCTTCGGTAGTACTGCAGATACAACCTCGGCATCGTTAGTATTCTCTACCACGGCAATCTCTTGCTCTTGGGCAGATGCATCAAAGTTCAGCAAAGTGTCCGTAGTTGACTCCGCTTATCTCTAAGTCAAAGCGTTGTTGATAACTAGTCTTTGACGATACCTCTCGGCGTGAATTAACGATAATCACCAACCAATCCAACACTTCTTTTAGCTTTTGAAACTCTTAACCTATCTCTAGGCCGAGTTAGTGTTGTGAACACCGTACTTATCGCTTTCGTGAATCTAACTCTCTCGATGCTAGATAAATAGATTACTTACAAACTTTTCTCTCAAGCTTGAATGCAACAACAAGGAATGACAATAGGATAAGCAAACTTCGATATTATTATTGCATTAGAACAAAGAAACAAGAAACAATCTCCTCTCACAAATATCTACAACCTTTACCTATCCCTAAGAGATTTAGAACATAATATCGTGTATCATCTCCACAGGGATTGATTTACTTAATATGTCTTCTTTTGTCTTCTTACTCTGTAAAAGAAATAAAGTAAAAACGCAGATTAATTTGATTGAAGTAAACTAAATAACTTGAATAAAAAAAACTAAATACTAAGAGAATAATCAGAATGAGAAAGTGGTCAGGATCTAGTTGTATTGTATAGTGAATTCAATTGACTTGTTTTTGTCCAATTCAATCACACATCACTGCCTCGGCAGTACTCCAGTTTTACTGCCTCGACAGCGATAAGTGTCATCCGCCGCAGCAATCCCTTACTCTTGAGTGCATTTTACCAAGATTAGACAAAGTGTCCTTTAATGACTTCGCTTATCCCTAAGTCAAAGTACTGTTGATGACCAGTCTTTGATGATACCTGCCGGCGTGAATTAATTATAATCACCAATCAATCCCACACTTCTTTTAGCCACTGAAGCTCTAATCTATCCCTAGGCCAAGTTAGTATTTTTCGAATAGAAAAATATCATACTTATTCCTTTTGTGAATCTAACTCTCCCGATATTAGATAAATAGATTACTCACAAACTTCTCTCCCGAGCTTGAATGCAAGAACAAAGAATGACAAAGAATTAAAAAAACCTTAATATTTTATTGCATTGAAACAAGAAACAAAGTTCAATCTCTTTTCACTAATACTCTACAACTTTCACCTAAGCCTAAAGAAAATTAGAACATAATGAAAAGTAAAAAAAAATTCTAAGATCTAAGATGAATTCGGCTCTCTAATCTTCGATGTCGGTTCTTGTTTTCTCCTTGGACGGCTATGGTTTATATAGGCTTGGCCTAGGGCAAACCTTTCCTAAGTAGAAATACAACTTGGATTAAAACACAAGTCAAATACATAAATAAAAATATTTATTTTATTTCCAAGTTTATTCCCACTAGGATTCTTTTACCGCGTGGCTGTTGAGCTTGGGCTTTCTACTCGCTTCCCAGCTATGATCCTTGTGTTGCTTGTCCAGAAACGTCCACCTCATTTTTCTCTTCAGTTCGCCTACAATATCGGTACTTGTCCTTCAACTGCTGCTACAGCCTCTAGAGTTGTTCATAACCAGGTACCCTAAATTTTGGGTACCCGAAAATTTCGGGTACCAAAATATCGACTCATGACCCGACCCATAAAAATTGGTTACCCGCAATTTGGGTACCCATAAAATTCGGGTACCCGCAAAATCGGGTATCAGGTACCCGACTTAATTTTTTTTTATATTTTTTAATTTTATTTTTTAAAAAAATATATAAGAAATATTTAAAATTTCATGATACATATTTCAAACACAAAATTATTGATTTGAGATAGGTTTTAAAGATAAATATTTGAATATATATGTATATATTAAAGTTTATCGATAAAAGAATGTATTATTCAAATATTTATAAAAATTCAAAACTTAAAAGTATATAATGCAAGTATAAAAAGATTTTAAGGATTTAAAATTAATTTTAGAGAAAATAATAAAAATATATAATAAAAATATAATTTAAAATTTAAAAATATATATTTATTAAAATTGTCGGGTCGGGTACCCGTTCTTAAAAAATTTCATCCCTGACCCGACCTAACTACCTGGGAAAAAATACGGGTCGAGTACCCAGCTCGAAAAATTTAGGTATTTCATTATAAATACTCGATAATTTTTAGTCGGGTAGGCGGGTCAATGGGTCAGGAAGTTCAGGTCGGGTATTTTTGAACACCCCTAGCGGCCTGAGGTTCTACCTCGACCTCAATTGCTGTTGCGACAATAGATATTCCTGCAAATACACAAAAGTGTAGTAACGCTTGTTTTTTCTATAAATATCATCTTTATAAGTCACAAAAGCAGAATATCTAAATATCTCACATTAAGCACATACATTAGTCCAAATAGGTGTAGATTAAGTGATTATTGTCCATGAAAGGTGTAAAAAGTGATAGTGACTTGAGCACTTATCAGGCATGTACTTATCTAACACCTATATAGCACAATAGACTTCCCCGGGACTTCCTAGAACCAACTAAACCTAAGCTCTAAAACCACTAAATGTAACACGCTCGACCTATATGTCACATTGGGCCTCCGACCTAAAACCTGAATTTTAAAATTTCACTTTAAAAGCCCATTTAACACATTCAAATCCAGTAAAAGTCCATCATTTCAAATCTAATCAAATCCATTTAAATCAAATTCATAAATCCAAGTAAATCAAAATAGTTTGGAGCGCCAATATTACAAACTATTAAAATATTCGACTCGGTTCAAATTAAGATAAGAGTTACCAATACATATAGGGTCCATAAGTACATGGCCTATTACATCTAGAAAATGTACTATGACACAAGTCGATGCTAAAACCAACCACGATGGTGCTCCTTCGATCCTCGTCGCCATCTAACCTACGTACAGAAACACATTCCAAAAATGTAAGCTATAGAAGCTCAATGGGTACTCCACCACTCGACCCACATCGTACATATCATAAATAAAGTAATGCTACATGAATGGTGTTAAGGTATGAGAACAATGACGCTATCATATCCGCCTAAACACAGGATATCATACGTATATATTATCGACACACAATATATACATGTTAAGAGAATCCACACAGTGTCTCACAATCTATAATAATATACAAGTAGTGCGTCCCACAACCACTAAGCATCAGAATCATACACTACAAGTAGGAAATAACATAATAATATATAGATATTGTACCCTGTGACCACTAAGAATCGGGATAATATATTACAAGCAAGTCCCGCGTCCAATAAGCATCAGGATCCCATACTCTAGGATGAGGCCCACATCCACTAAGCATCGGGATCCTACATCCATGTTTGGAATGGTCTTTAAAGGATCTTCGAACTAGGCCGCGTACACTAAGTATCGAGATCCTTAGTTTGGCATTTATTCGAGTGTTGCAACACTTTAATCATATATATAGGGTGTCCAAACCCTCCTCATAATATTATATCATTAGGTAACCTATCTGCACACAGCAAGGTCCCTAATTTACCACACATCACATATTAAGTCCATCAATAACTTAATGTTTACTATGACCATTTTAGGTAACTCACCAATTACCGAATGATTAGCCAATTATTTCATAAACGAGGTTAAAATATCGATTTCTTAGTTTTAGCTTTCATTTTGCATCCTTGGAGACTCTTAAGACCCTTTACCCCGAATTATAGATCCTCAAATGAAATTGTTAATTTTTGGATAAATTGCTTAGCAAGTATCGATACACCTATATGGTGTAACAATACACCCCTATACGATACGCCTTCATCGAGTAACGATACGCAAAGCTAAACAGCTTCGAATAACCCAAAAGAATACTACCCGTACCGATACTAAACTGAGCTTGTGTATCGATACACCCTTATATGATAAAACCAATGTAGTTTGAGGTTAACAATCGCACAACTTGCCCTCAGAAGAGAAATTCTCATTTTTTTCTCTCTTTATATTCCAAATCTAAGGTTTAAGGTTATCTTGTTCAAAAAGAAGGTTTGAGGTTATTTTTTAAACATAAGATTTAGGGTTTATAGTGTAAGGCTAAATTTTAGGGCTATAAATTTAGGATGTAAAAATTAAGATTAGGGCGCTTAATATTTGATGTTTTAACTTTTGAGACATAAAAAATAAAATAACAAAGAACTTTTTCCCTCACCCACAAGTTTGATTTTGTCATTGAGACATTAATCATAAAGTTGAAGAGTTTCTTCATGGACATAGCCAAATCAATTACCAACATGTACTAAATTATTGGATTTTAAATATATAATAAATTATTAGATGTTTAAATTTAAAATTTAAGGATAATATTTACTTGTTTAATATTTAAATTAATAGGGACTTAAACTATAGTTAAACAAAAAAAATTAAAAGTAGATACCCAACCTTATTTAATCATAAACGGTTACATATCTTTAGGCCTCAAGGATCCTTTTTACCATCCATGTTTTTCTTTAAGAGAAATAAAACTAAAAGTATTGTGAATATTTATTTATGTAAATATTTATCATGATAAAAAATTTATCAAAGAGATTTAATTTACTTTATCAATATGAATATTATTTATTGAATGTATTGTTTCCACTTCAATATTCAGAATAAATACAAATCTCTCTTTTTTCGATCTCTTTATTTATTTTATTCTTATTTTTTATTTTATTCATAACATGTTATCAGCACAAGTTGCTCCGAAACAACAATTTATTTATACCTAAGATCAAATTTATCTACTATATGTCAATTGCTCAATTCGGTGTTTTGAAAATATAAAATGTCAAGAATCGTAAAAGTAATAAAAATGATAAAATGATAATTAACAAGTAAAATAAACTAAATAAATAAAATAAAAAATTAATCGAAATGAGAAAAAAAATAGTTTGAATTATCGAGACTATTAGTGTGATCGTTGAATAAATTATCTTGACTTATAGTTTCTATAAAAAAAATATGATATGGATAATTATTGTCGATAAATGCAAATGAATAATTTTCATTTGCAATAGATAATTGCTATTAGTAACCGCAAATGGATAAATACTGAGACAAGTAAGTACCGATATTTTCCATGTCAAACAAATGTAGAATAATTTCTGTGGCAACTTGGCTATAGTGGCAACTTGGCTATAGCTACTTGCTGGGTGATTCTAGGAAACGGTTGTTAAAAGCCATAAGGAAAAAGGTATAAATACTAAAAAGAGGTTGATCGGTTTATCCGGTCATTTATGTACATAATTGTTTATGAAGTATGTACACAATTACTTATAAAAACTGTAAATAAAAATGTATATACATAAATTATTACAAACGTACAAATATTGTAAGGAAAACGGTATATACATAAAATTTTACAACGTAAGAATTTGTGTACATAGACAATTTACTACGAGAATACATAAATTCATACAAAAATTGTAAACATTTATGTGTGTACACAATTTCTTACAAAGTATACACAAATACTTACGAAAACCATAAGGAAAAAGGTATGTACACAAATCCTTACAACTTCAAAACCATGAGCTAAAGAAGATCATCCAAGGGTAAGGATTTGTGTACATACACAATTGGCTACGCGAATACATAATATGATGCAAAAATGGTAAAGATTTGTGTATGTACACAATTCCTTACAAAGTATACACAACGACTTACGAAAACCGTAAGGGAAAAGATATGTACACAAATCCTTACGACTTCAAAACCATGAGCTAAAGGAGGCCATCCAAGGGTAAGTATTTGTGTATATACACAATTGGCTACGAGTATACATAATATGACACAAAAATGGTAAGGATTTGTGTATGTACACAATTCCTTACAAAGTATACACAACGGCTTACGAAAAACGTAATGAAAAAGGTATATACACAAATCCTTACGACTTCAAAACCATGAGCTAAAGGAGGCCATCCAAGGGTAAGGATTTGTGTATATACACAATTGGCTACGAGTATACATAATATGGTACAAAAATTGTAAGGATTTGTGTATGCACACAATTTCTTACAAAGTATACACAACGGCTTACGAAAACCATAAAAAAATGTATGTACACAGATCCTTACGACTTCAAAACCATGAGCTAAAGGAGACATCCAATGGTAAGGATTTGTGTACAAACACAATTGGCTACGAGTATACATAATATGGTACAAATATGGTAAGGATTTGTGTATGTACATAATTTTTTACAAAGTATAAACAATGGCTTACGAAAATCGTAAGGAAAAAAGTATGTACACAAATCCTTACAACTTCTCTCCATGAGTTAAAGGAAACCATCCAAGGGTAAGGATTTGTGTACATACATAATTTACTACGAGTATACATAATATGATATAAAAATGGTAAGAATTTATGTACATACGCAAATCCCTACAACGTATACACAAATGGTTACAAAAACCGTAAGAAAAAAAAGGCATGTACACAAATCCTTACAACTTAATCACCATGAGTTAAAGGAGACCATCAAAGGGTAAGGATTTGTGTACATACACAATTTACTACTAGAATACATAAATTGCTACAAAAATGGTAAGAATTTGTGTATGTACACAAATCTCTATAAAGTATACACAAAGAAACTGGTTGTAAAGGGTTTAGCTTTCAATATTTATTATTAGAATATTTATTTTACGAATATTTTTATTTGAATATTTTATTTATTAATTCAAAATATATTAATTTATTAATTTAAAATATATTAATTTAAAGTTTGGTGACTTAATTGACGATTTTTTGAGTTGGGTGACCAAAATATGTATCCTTAATTTGTTAGGTAACCACTGGTGTAGTTTACCCCTTTTTTTAATAGGTGTAACCAGTTAAACTGTTAACTCATTTTAATCCAACAGTCAAAATGGATGGACTACCATCCAACGGCCAATATCATTTGCCCGTTTTGTAGCCGTGATTTAAACGGTCGGGTTTTAGCCAAACCCCTACTTGCTCCTTCATTGTACAACAGGGTGTTTTTCAATTTATTTGAATTATCCCTAACTGAAGAGTAGGTTTTTGTACAAGTCTTAATGATATATCTCTTTGTTAATTTTTGATGGATAATATCGATATTTATTATTTTTATTTGTTGAAATTTTTTCTTTATTCTTAAGATGGATTAGTTTTCTTCAACGATTATTTAAATAAAAATTATATCCAATTTATTTCGTGAATCTAATTCTCTCGAACTTTGATAAATGAATGCGTCCAAGTTCCTTTCTCAAAATCACTTGAAGCAATAATAAAAACCAAAAACAAACAAACAGTAAATTTATTAAAACTAAAAAAATAAGAACAAAATAATTCGTCTCTCAACCCAAAATCCAAATAATCACAAACCAATTATTCTAGCTTAAGGTTAGAAAAAAATAACAAAGAAGAAAACTCAGAAATGGTGAGATTACAAAATAAAAAAAATAAAATAAAGAAGAAACTCCTTTGTTTGTGAATCCCTTGGCTCAATCTCCCCCTCAATTTAACTCCTTTTGTTTGTTGATGCAATCTCCTTTTATAGACGATGAAGAAGAGTTGCCATGCAATTGAAATCTCTGGTAATTGATCCCTATTCAATTGGATATTGAGTTTAAATTATTGAGAATTATAAGTCTAAAAAAATGAGGAAATTATCCTAACTTGCTGTGGTATAGCTCGACAATTATCTCAATAATTTATTCATGTACAAAAAATAAGCAAAATTGTAGCATTTTCTCTATAAAAAACTAATAAAATGTGAGCTTTTTAATAGTATAAAATATGAGGTTAAGCCAAATGAAAAGAGAAACTACGAAACTATGCACAAATAATTATAAATGTTATTAAAATAGGTCTAAATCTAATAATAATATGTATAAAAATAAAGGAAAATAATACTTTTATACACTTATTGATATGTATGGAATGTAACGGCACGATAGTCTCGGCTAAGAACATCAAATCATCAGGTTAAAAAGATTGAGAGGGTTCATTTGGGGTGATTTTAGAAAAAGCCAGCCTTAAAAAAGGCCTAAAAAACGGTTGTACCGTTTTTCTTATAAAAGTTATAAGAAATTCGTTACACACTTTTCGGTATATACCGAAATTCTTATAACTTTTGTAAGAAAAACGGTATATACCGAATTTCTTACAAAAACTGTAAGAATTTCGGTTATAAACCGATTTTCTTATAAAAAGTATAAAGATTTCGGTATATACCGTTTTTCTTACAAAAGTTATAAGAATTTTGGTATATACCGAAAAGTATGTATCGAATTTCTTACAATTTTTGTAAAAAAACGGTACGACTTTTTTTAGGCTTTTTTTAAAGTTGACTTTTTTTAAAATTTCCCGTTCATTTGGCCTTGTTAACAGAGTAGATTTATGTGAAGAAGAGGATGTCGGTTATCGAGAACGACAATCGCGGTCCTAGTGTCGAGTGGGATGAAGTACTGGCTAATCGAAGTCATTGTCAACATCCATCATTGGAAGTGCGGCCATTAATTGATTTCTTCTATAGTTCAGGGACATCGGATCTTGGTCGGGACCTTGGCGTCTTGTACGAACCATGCCTTTGCGACAATCAACATAAGGCAACGATGAGGTTGATTCTGAAGGGTGTCAGGGCAGAACGTTGGGGTTTCGGTCTTTCAGTCCCGCCAATTATTTTTTTCGTATACTACATAAAGTTAAAAATTTAAAAATATAATTTATTTTAAAGTTATTTTTTATCCGTTAATCTAAATTATTTTAAATATATATTTTGATTTTTCTATAAAGAGCTGCAATGAAAAGTTGTCGGAGGCCTCCACCTTGCGGTGAAGGGGCAAATGTTGAACAGAGGTTGCATGCATGGGGAGATATCATTAGGGTTTGGAAGTGGAACATTTTTTTATTCTGCTGATTTAGAAAAATAGGTAAAAACGATGGCTATGTAAAAGGAGAAAGATAACCCTAATTTATATTTTGGGTGCACAATAGGAATGACAAATGGGGTAGGTGGGTACGGATACCCTTCCCCTATATTCATATCCGTTTAAAATTTTTATATTTATCACCTATTCATCACCTACGGTGGATACAATTTTCAAATTTATACTCACCCACGTGGATACATTCTCAAATTCATCTCCACACGCACCACTCAAACTGTATCCACTCATATATGCCAACAAACAATCACTAATATTGAATTATATAAAAATAAATCATAAAATTTTGTAAGAAGAATTTTTTTATATACTTTATTGACTGATCAAGTGTAAATATATAACATTTATATATTTATATCAATATAAATTTAACTATATATCTAACAAACTAATGATAGTTAACTAAAATATATTTTTATCGATATAAATTCTACTTAAGTGTAATTAACTAATTATATATAGCTAAATTAGTTAAAACATATTTACACTTTTATAAATTCTATTTATTCACACATATTATAAATTTACAACTTAATTAATTCAAGTTCGATAAAAATCATCATCATTTTAAATTAAATTAATTCAATTCAAAGTCTATAAATTTAAGAATTAACATAAATTTTAAAACAAATTAATCTTAGTACATAAAACACTATAATAAAAAGGCATAATCAAAGTCTATGAATACAAATGGTTTTAAATCCATATGACCGACCGATGCGGGGTCGGCGGATATGGTACGGGTGGATACGATGTGGGTAAGGTCTTAAATCCATCATTTACCCACTACCCACGATGGGAATAACTTTTTACATCCACACTCGTCTAATACCCACCAAACTCATCCTCATCCCCCTCTATCTAAGACGGGTGTGGAATCCACAAAACTATACCTGTCTGTTATCCCATTACACAAGGTCAAGATTATCACATATTTCTATTTTAAATCTTTTTATCGATCAAGAAATTATAGACCACTTAGCTCTCAATCTTTGAACATTATATCCGAACTTAGAAAAAAATCCCATGTACATTTTATTAAAATAAAATAATAATAGAAAGAAATAAAATAAAAAGAAATAAAATGATATAGTAATAAAAAATCTCCACTCGTGTTCAAAATAGGTGCAGACTAATTCGCTTTTTGAGTTCTCAACCACCGAGATTTCCATTTTTGTAAGGACCATATGGATCGGCTTTGCCCAATTATTATAAGAAATTGCAGGTGAAAATCGTTTATTTTTTTTCGTGCCTTTATTTATATTTTTATTATAAATTAGAGGGTTTAGGGTTTAGAGTTTTAGTTTAAAGGTTTTGGTTAGGGTATAGGAAATTAGGGGTAGGTGTATTTTTTGGGTATAGATTTAGGGTTTAGGATATAAAAAATAAGGGTTAAGGTTTAAAATTTAAGTTTTTAATAAATTTTTAAAGGAGGTATAAAAAGAGGTACATAAAAGATGCACAAAATTTTTCTCAAAATTGCATAAATCATATTAGTATCGAGAATCTTTTGGATTTCTTTTTTATCCAAATTCATCATGAGAGGGTTTTAACGTCTTTGTCCTTCTCGAGTTGGCTTTGCATTCTCTTCGAATTTGATTCTGTACATGCAAGTTGAACGTTTAAGTCCTTTGATTTCAACGATCGTCCACTCTATCAATTCTTTATAAATATTTAGAACTTTCACTGAATCATCTTCCTAACCTAGAAGTTTATTATATTCTTGAAATTAGGACTGAATTAAAAATGTCATGAGAATAAACAATCGAATGAATTAAGGACCAAATTGAATAGTAAGCATCTTATATAGCTAATGTATAAGGATTAAAATGAACTAAGAAGAAAATAAGAGGCTTGCGTGCTAAATAAGAACTTGACATTGCCAAATATTGAGTTCTTGAAGCTATCTATGGAAGAACGTAAGCTAACCTTTTCCTTCTTAGTCTAATAACATAATATGCTGCTGGAAATTTTATGTAATTGATAGAAATTAGCTTGATTGCATGTATACAATCTAGAGCTTGCTAAAAATTTATGACAATTGCATGGTTGTATAAACAATGCATGCTGAAAATTGTATACTTGCTGGAAATTAGGTTGATGCTGGAAATTATATGTACTTGCTAGAAATTAGGTTGATTGCATGAACTTTACTAGAGATCAGAGTCGTTTTTAAGATTTTAATAGCCTAAGGACAAACCTAAAAATTAGATCCCTACTGGTAAATATAAAAAAATGAATTTAAAAGTATGTCCATAATAACAAGTATTAAAAAAATTAAACCTCTAATAATAAGTAAAAAAATTAAATTTTAAAGTATATATTCAATAATAAATATTAGAAAAAAAAATTATATCTCTAATGATAAATATAAAAAAAATTGAACTCCTAATAGTAAATCTCTAATAATAAATATTGGCGAAAATATTAGGCCATAATCACAAGTACTGAATTACAAAATTTTAGGCCCTAAAAATAATTTTTATGAACAGAACCATATTCGAGTCTAGTTTAATCTCTAACAAACGGTGAACAATTTGAAGTTGTAAATTAAAGGAAATGAAATTTAATTAAGGCAAGGTCAAAAACTGATTGGCAGACTGATTGACAGTAAAATTGAAAATTCACTATAAATTATACAAGTAAAATTTAAAGCTATAATTAATAAGGTTAGAAAGATTATACGTATACTTTCATTTAAAACAAGTAGAACTAAATTTTAAGTTATAGAACAATTTTTAAGAGGAATCTTTAAAGAGTGTACAATCTATCCTATAGCAGAATTGGAAAATTTTTAGTTAAATTTTGTATAAATTAACAAAGATTAAAAATACAGAGCCTATATGTCTAGAAAGATAACTAAGTACTTCTAACGATGTAAATGGTTTAAAATTCTGATATACGAAATGAAGATTTTTTGAAAGCATAAAAAAAATGTATAAAGACATTAATGAAGATTTTTTTTACATAAACATTAGTTATAAAGATCGACTTGCTTGTGCTTTATACGTGTGCTTATAATGAATACTAAAGAAGCATATAAGTGATCATGTAAAGAATTTATATTGTTTGATTTTGTCCTCTTGATGAAATGAATGTTTGAAGTATGATTGAATTGTGTATTGATAGATACTGAATTTTTATCTTGTATTGAAATAAATTTTAGACAAAGGAGTTAAACTTGGTGAAGAAGATAAAATTTGGCAAGCAAGTAACAAACCAAAGGGAATGATGATCCGAGATCACAATCAACTTGGAAAGATTTGTGAACGTAGTTATAAATTTGGTTAGGACTTAGTTTCTAACAAAATATGCATGTCTACATTACTTGTTGTATGTTAATACCATAAAAAATAGACTTAGGTTATACTAGGTAATAATTAAGGTAAGAATGGCCTAAATACAACTTGAAAATATGTTATATGCTTGATACATGTATGAGTAATTGAAATAAAAAATATAAACAATGATTGATTTTTTAAGTCTTGATTAAAATTATTTGAATACTTCTTGAAATCCTTAAAAGACACGTACTTGATTAATATTATTTAAAAGTTTGAATTAAGACTTTAGTTGATGCCTAGTAATGACTTGAACTATGTACTTGCTTGAAAGATACTTGATTATTGTGATAATGAGTTAAGACTCAATTAGCCTAAGGGATAGATTGATCTTGATAAATATCACTTAAGAGTGATATCTTGAATCAACTAAATACTTGACTTGATCATGATATGATACTTGCCTTATCTTAAATAATTGATACATGAATAATTGATAAAGAAATCATACATTACCTTGGTTGCTAGTTGATCATTAGTATAGTGGTATATCATAGAGTCTAGATCTCTCATGAGTACGTATAGATTACGGTCCCAAGGACCTTATATGACGATAGTAGGAGGGATGTGTGTGTATTACCATCTTTAGTAACAGTAGAAGGGATATGACCAATTTTTTCTTTTGGAGACAGTTTAATTGGTGACTTGATTACCTAAATATAACTAAGTACGAAGGCTTAAATTAAAATAAACGCACAAGAATAGCATAATGATCACTTGCTACTTGATATGGCTATTTTACATGCTTGATTTACATGCTATTTGAATAGTTACATGCACACAGAAAGTAATTATCCTTAAATTGTTATACTTGAGACTACTTGTGAAATTTATCTGAAAAATCTACCATGTAGAATCTTTTCATTATTCTTATTCGCAAAGTACATCAAACTTGGTCACATGTCTTGACATAAAACATTTTTAAAATTGAATTGGAATTCATGTCTCTTGTTTCTTATACTATTCGAATAGTATATGAAAGCATGATATATTTTAAATTTTTTGAGATTAAAATTCTTGTTACATGAACTAGATCTTGTAATAAAAAATATGATTGACAAATGCTTGTCTAGATAAATTATAAAACTCAAAGCTAAGCTTGACTTTGAATGCTAAACTTCTTAGCTATTGTCATACTTGACTAAAAGCTATACATCTTGACAATTGGTTGGCTATAGGTGTTGCCTCATTATGCATAAATATACTTATTATTCTCGTTTACATTCTCTCCACCCTACAGGTTAAGCAATTTGAGCTTCTCTATTTTATAACTGTTTTTTAAGTTTGAAACAAGATACAAGGAAAACAAAAGTACGGGTCCATATTAGTTTTTAGTCTCTTAATTGCTGAAACTTAGAATGTATATAGATAAATTTGATCATGCATTTTTTTGTTTGAAAAGTTTTTGTATATACATAACTTTAAGTTCAAAGTTTGTAAACATATGATTATTTTGATTTGAAGTTTGATATGACTAGTCTTTAGTTATATATATGAATGATAAGTATGTTTGAAGAAAATTTAAAAATGTTATATGATTCATGAGTTTTCTAGTTGAATATTTATGACTTTGATACTTGATTACTTGAATATTCTTAATTTATTGTATTTATGTTGGTTAAAATGAGTAAAAGAATTGAGAATTGGATTGTAATTGAGATCAAAATTAACAAAATTCTAATGATGCATCTTTGTTTCAACTTTAATTTAACCGCAAAACAAGATGGTTTAACCTTAGGCTTTGCTAGGCTCAATTTTGATCGTTGATCAAAATATTTTTTCTATTATAGATAGTATGCAACAACAGGTTTAATCCCTACAACTAACTCTTCTCTATGGTTAATTGAGATTTTTTAGTCTTATCTCCATAATCTAATTCTTATTGGTCTACCCGTGTCTATCGCTATTAACACCAAGCCACTTTAAGTACTAAAAAATTTTAATTCGAGTTATATTATCTCACAGAGAATCAAACTCAATCTTGATTCTCCTTAATAAACTGCCATTAAGCTTCTTAGTAGAAAGTTGAACTATGACCAATCGATCTGTCTCTCAAACTACAAGTCAAAACATCCTTCAAAATATTTTTTTAAGTTTAAGATGTAATGACTTTAAAGGAATGACCGATTGTCATTCCTTGCTTTCAGAGAATCAAAGAATACTTTTGGAAATTGTGAAGTACAACTCAATTTTCATGAATAGAATTGAGCCATTGCAAAGGAAAATTAGCTACGCATAGATTGGATCATGCTTAGTATTTTTATGAAGAAAAAATAAATAAAAAACTAAAAGATTAAAAGAAAATGATTTCCCTATAAAATTAACCAAACAAAATACAAATTATAATACGTATTTAAAGGTTGGACTTGAGGGGTATTTATACTCAACAATTTAAGGTAAAATAACATAAAACCCTAAATAAATGATAAAAAAGTGATAATATTTTAAAGATAAAGATAATCAATTTGAACCAAAGATTTATCACAAAAGATTAAGATAATTAATTTGAAACATGTGGCTTCAGATAAATTTTATTTATCTTTTGAATAATCCCATATTTATCTTCATGCCATTATCTTTAAGATAATTATAAATTTATTTTTAAGATAATGTTGATATACCTTCTCGAATATGTTGAATAGAACCTCTTTTGTGTATCAAACTCAGACTACGTTATACCTTAGGTTATGATCATAACTCTTAACACCTAGTTAAAATCGGATTCTATCTCTACTTGTTGATTTTGGGCTAATTTAGTCCAATAAAATTTCTACCAAAATAAGTCCAAAAGCAATAGTTTAAGAGTATATTTATCAAGAAAAATAAAGAATAAACACATTAAAATATTTAATATTCTACACTTAGGAGGATGCAAATCAACTTCAAATGAGAAGTTTGAAGTACAACACAAGGAGAAAAATATGAAATTGAGTTAGTCATTAGAAATAGTAATCACCACTTGTGTTTTGCATTTTTATTTTCAATATCGATGAATACTATTTATTTCAATTTTGTATGAACGTATACTTAATTTTTAAATGTTATTTTATTATGCTTGCTTATATTGTTTAATCTTTTAGTTTAAATATTTTTATACATGAAAGTATTTATTGTAGTCACTGTCATTGGAAGATGCAATTACAATTCAAGTTAACGAGCATGATAATAGAAGTTGACTCACTTGTTCATGTATTTGCTTTATTATCCATCACTTGAAGGTGTGGTAAGTGAGCTTATATAAGTCTTTGATTATATGTAGAAGTGAAGTTAGATTCATCTATTACCTACACCTTGTGGTAGCATTTAATATTTTATTGAAGAATTTTTTTAGGGATTCATTCTAATCATTGTCATATTTCTTCTATATTTATTTTCAAGTATCATTACAAAAAATATATTTTTACTGGCATTGAAAATGGTTACAAAAAATATTAAATTTAGTCACTGAAATTTACAGTGATCATCTATTTGATTCGTCACCAATTGTCATTAATAACTCTGTCACTATTATATTAATGATAATTTTTATATATTTTGTCACAATTATTTATATTTTTATGATTATATTTTTAGACACTAATATTATTCTTATTAGTGAAAAATATTCTACCATAAATACATATTTAAATGGTGATTAAAATATATTGACTACACAATAATTTACACATAATAAAGACTAATAGAGATTTTTTACCGTTTGTCAGATTAGTTCATGATAACTTTAATTTTTTATAATTTTAAAAATATATTTATTATTACGATAATATCTAATTTCTTATTACTTTTAATTTTTATTAGAGACATAATTTATTAAAACGGAAAGTAAAATTTTAAGTGACTAGTAATTTTATTATCACAACAAATATAAAATAATAGTGACCACTTCACATATCGTCACTATCATGTGCAAAGTTTTAATGACCATGAATTTTGTGTCCCAATTATAAACTTTTAGTGATAATTTATTTGTGAAAATATAACCTTCACAATTAAAAGTATTACAGTGACCAAATTAAAATGTCACAATTACTTATATTAATAATGTCGTACAAAAAAATTATCACAAAAAATTAATATTTATGATAAAATTATTTTTAGTCACTTTAGTTTGTCATTAAAAAAACTATCTTATTGTAGTACATTGCTCCAACAACTTTACAAAAATTCATCTTATTTTATTATCTTATTTAACTGACATTGGTAGACGTCCAAACAATAATCCTAATGGGACTGATATCCAACAAATTTATATTTTTCTACTATATGTATCGATCATGTACGTTTGCACAAGTGTTGTCACATTTTAAAACCAATCAAGTTTTGGCGCCATTGTTGAGGATGATTTTCGTTTGGAGTTTAGTTTTCTCACTACATTTTTTTTATTATTTTTTTGTTACTTTTATGTGAGATGTTTGGGGATAAACGTCAAAACCATTTGAGATGGCATGATGTTTAAAGAGGACGTTTATGCAACAAACTTGACAAAAATGTATAAATTGGAAAACATGATCAAATTAATAAAAATGTTGTGAGTAGTCCAAAGATTCGATGTTTCTATGTTCAGTTGCGATATTTTTAGTGGCAATCACGTTTATGAATACTATCCAAAAATCTTATAGAACAACTCTTATAGAAATTCATATAACTCTACAACATGCGATAAACAGTTTTGGAGAAATAAAAATTTTGGTCAATTTGTTAGTATATTACGATATAGGAAAAGATACCAAAATCAACGAACAAAGAGCAAAAGAAAGAAGAAGACTCAATTAGGAGGTCAAGCCCAAGTCAAACCGCAGGAAAAGAAGAGATATTTTAGGAAATAAGATTAAATTAATATAATTTAATTAGGAATTAGATTTCTTTCCTATTTAAAATTATTTCCTTGCATGGAAAGATCAACTTAGGGCTTGGCCTATATAAGACACTTATTAGGTTTAGGTTTAGTGTGGAGTCAAGACGGATTCTCACATTATTATACCTTTAGCCATCGCCTTCATCATGTTCTAAGTCTTTCGGAGGTTTAAATTGTTTGTGGAATAGTCGGAGATGAAGGTTATGTTATGTTTGATATTTATTAATGCAAAATATATTTCATTGTTTATTCTCTCTTGGTAGTTACCCTTCTTGCATATGAGCTCGAAAGATATGTATGTGAGAAAAACTCATTTGCCTAGCATCGGGAGATGTAGGTTCATAAAACGAGAGAATACGGTCTTTGCTCATGGGCATTGACTAATCCGTCAAGGATTTCAGTGACTAATAGGACGCTTGTGTTCGATTGTTGTCCTCCCTTGATTCACGCTGGGAGGTATCATCAAGATATGGATTTCAACAGTTCTCTTCGTTTAGGGATAAGGAAGAAGACATTTAAGTATGCTCTGTCGAACTATGAAATGTTGGATTGTAGACAAGGCATAACCTCGCCTAGGCAGCTGCGGCAACCCTTAGTGCGATCCGCCGAGGCGGCAGTTCAACCCATTGCATTAATAAGTGGATACTTAACATAACTGGATTCTTCTCTACAAAGCACTCAATCTAGCCTCGCTTTTATCCTATTATTTCGTTATTTAATTTTATGCTTTTATAGTTATCTTAGTTATCATTCAATCTTTCAAATTACTTATGTTTTTAGTTTTCTTAGTGCAGTTATAAGAAATAGTAAAATCGACTCAGTCTTTGTAGGATCGATATCTTAAGTATTACAATCTGAAAAAGATGGAATTGCCACGGCCTACCATCCACAGACAAATGGGCAAGCTGAAATATCAAATAGGTAAAACTAATTCTTGAAAAGGTGATAAACCCATCTAGAAAGGATTGGTCTCATCGTCTCGATGATGCCCTGTGGGCATATAGGACAACCTTCAAAACCCCATTAGGAACATCTCCATACAAGCTTGTATTTGGAAAAGCATGCCATTTGTCAGTGGAAATTGAGCACAAAGCCTATTGGGTAGTAAAGAATTTGAACATGGAATGGGACAAAGCTAGCTAGAAACGATTGTTAGACCTTAATGAGATAGAAGAATTCAGAGCAGCAGCCTATGAAAATGTCAAAATTTACAAGGAAAAGACTAAACGATGGAAGGAAAGTAAGCTACTGCCGAGGCAGTTCATGCTGGGGCATCAGGTCCTCCTTTTCAACTCTAGACTCAAGTTGTTCCTTGACAAACTCAGGTCCAGATGGTCAGACCCATTTGAAGTTGTACAGGTTTATCCACATGGTGCAGTACTGATCAAATCAAAAAGGGATGATCAAGAATTCAAAGTGAATGGCCAACGGTTGAATCATTACACTGGCCAACACGAGATGAGAACTATAGAGACCATCACTTTAGGAAATGCACTTACATGCATTCCTATTGTGAATTAATTCTTTCATCCTATCTTTATTACACTTTAGGATTAGTTTCAAAGATGCATGATGACATTTTTCTGACATGATAGAGGACTTCTTGGAGATATTCATGGATGATTTTTCAGTCTTTGGAGACAGCTTTAACCATTGCCTTGGCAATTTAGAAAAAATGCTGTAAAGATGTGAGAAATCTAATTTAGTCCTCAATTGGGAAAAATGCCACTTTATGGTGAATGAAGGCATAGTATTGGACGACAAAATATCATTACAGGGAATCGAAGTTGATAAAGCCAAGATTGATATGATAAAGAATTTGCCTCCATCATTTTCTGTGAAAGGAGTTCGAAGTTTTCTGGTCCATGCAGGTTTTTATAAAAGGTTTATTTCTAATTTTTCTAAAATTTTTAAACCTCTTTGTAACTTGCTCGAACAAGACAGAAAATTTGAATTTAATAAGGAATGCGCTGAAGCATTCGAAGCCCTCAAAGAGAAGCTAATCATTGCACCAATAGTATTCCCACCAGATGGTCCCTACCATTCAAATTAATATGCGACGCAAGTGATCCTGTTGTCGGGGCAACACTTGGGCAGAGAAAGAACAACCTGTTCCTTGTCATCTACTATGTTAGTAAAATGCTTAATGATACCCAAATTAATTACACCATAATTGAGAAGGAATTACTAGCAGTAGTATTTGCCTTTGACAAATTCCAATCATATCTTATCGGAATAAAAGTGACTGTCCATACTAACCATTCAACAATTAAGTACCTATTCTCAAAGAAGGATGCCAAGTCTAGACTGATTAGATGGATCCTTCTTTTACAAGAATTTGATGTTGAAATCAAGGATAAAAGAGGTACAGAAAATCAGGTAGCCGATCATCTCTCCAGATTAGAGGCCGAAGATAATAACAACTCACTCAAAGAAATACAAGATGCATTCCTAAATTAACATATCCTGCATATTGCGGCAACTACAGAGGATACTGCCGAGACAAAGACTGCAATAGCGTATGACTGTGCCGTCCAGGCATTGACTGAATACATCTCGGCAACATTAACAGAAGATCTTGTTGTAGTAACAACCACCCTATGGTATATTGATCTTGTTAATTATTTAGCTAGTGGTGTTCTGCCTTATAACTTTAACTATAATGAAAAGAAGAGGTTTCAGCATAATGCAAAGCATTATTTTTGGGACGACCCTCTTTTGTTCAAACAATGTGCAGATTAGGTTATAAGAAGATGTATTCCAAAGGATGAGCAACAAGAAGTGGTTCAACACTGCCATTATTCACCTTATGGAGGATATTTTGGAGGAAACAAAACAACAGTTAAAGTGCTTCAGTCAGGCCTTTATTGTCCCACACTCTTCAAACATGCCCAACTTTATTACAAGAACTGTGAATGATTCCAAAGAACGGACAATATCTCCAAGCGCAATGAGATGCCACAGCAACCCATATTGGAAGTAGAATTATTTGATGTTTGAGGCATAGATTTCATAGGGCCATTCCCATCATCTCAAGGCAATATCTACATCCTATTAGCGGTGGATTATGTCTCAAAATAGGTCGAAGCAATTTCTACACCACTCAATGATTCTAAGACTATGCAAAAATTCCTCAAGAAAAATATTTGCATCAGATTTGGAGTTCCTAGAGCAATCATTAGTGATGAAGGTAAATACTTCGATAACAAACTTTGTCGCGGACCTAAAGAAACTAGGTGTCACTCACAGAATTGCCACAGCCTACCTTCCACAGACAAATAGGCAAGCTGAAATATCAAACAAGGAATTAAAACTAATTCTTAAAAAGGTGGTAAACCCATCTAGAAAGGATTGGTCTCATCGTCTCGACGATGCCCTATAGGCATATAGGACAACCTTCAAAACCCCATTAGGAATATCTCCATACAAGCTTGTATTTGGAAAAGCATGTCATTTGTTAGTGGAAATTGAGCATAAAGCCTATTGGGTAGTAAAGAATTTGAAC
The DNA here is from genome assembly GCA_035048815.1 of Abelmoschus esculentus. Lineage (NCBI taxonomy): Eukaryota > Viridiplantae > Streptophyta > Magnoliopsida > Malvales > Malvaceae > Abelmoschus > Abelmoschus esculentus. Next base: position 7,569,195 of record JAUCBN010000032.1, read on the forward strand.
ATGGAATGAGACAAAGCTGGCTAGAAACAATTACTAGACCTTAATGAGATAGAAGAATTCAGAGCAGCAGCCTATGAAAATGTCAAAATTTATAAGAAAAAGACTAAACGATGACATGACAGTAAGCTACTGTCGAGGCAGTTCATGCCGGGGCAGCAGGTCCTCCTTTTCAACTCCAAACTCAAGTTGTTCCTTGGAAAACTCAGGTTCAGATGGTCAGGCTCATTTGAAGTTGTACAGGTTTATCCACATAGTGCAGTACTGATCAAATTAAAAATGGATGAGAAAGAATTAAAAGTGAATGGCCAACGGCTGAAGCATTACAATGGCCAACACGAGATGAGAACTATAGAGATCATCACTTTAGGAGATGCACTTACATGTATTCCTTACCATGATTAAATACTATTTAGAAGGCTTAACTTTAGGATACCTAAGGAAGAAAACTTAGAAGCTTTCTATAAGGTTGATCTTAAAAACACTTCTGGACTTATTGGATTATAGGAATTCTTTTAATGAACTTAAGTGATAAAGACTTAGATTTTTGGACATGTGACTAGAGGTGCCTATCACCGACTCTAGGAAACACTCTTCTTCATGCTAGAGGTGTCCGAAATTGGCTCTCGTATGCTTAAAAGAATAACAAAAGAAAAAGGAAATATTGGTGAGAAAACATAATCCTTGAGGTGCCCAAAATTGGCTCAAGAAATTGTAGTTTTAAGAAAAGAACACTAAATCCAAGTCTATTTGTCTTAAACTTAGAGTTTATCTAAGAAAGCCTTTAATCAAACTTGTCCAAAAGAATGCACACACTCACAAAATCTTATAGCTTGTTTTCTAGGTAAACCCTTGGATAACTGAAAGGTTGAGGTCTAAAAAATAGGCATAGTTATGGTGGGGAGAATAGATGAAAACATAAGACCATGAGAGAGTAAGGTTTGGCAAATTGATGGTTTGCATTGCTTGAGGACAAACAATAGTTCGAGTTTGGGGGTGTGATAAGTGCTCAACTCACTATCACTTTTTTATACCTTCCATGGGAAATAATCACCAAATCTACACCTACTTGGACCAAGACATATACTTAATGTGACATATTTAGAGATTTTGTTTTTGTAACTTATAAAGATGATATTTACAAAAAATGCAAGCTTTATTGCATTTTTGTATCTTTGTAGGAAAAACTATTATCGCGACAACGACTGAGACTGAAGCAGGACTTGATGCTGAGGCAGCAACTAAGGACAAGTAGCGATATTGTAGGCGAGCTGAGGAAAAAAATGAGGAGAACGTTGCTGGACAAGCAGTCCAAAGATCAGAGCTGGATAGCACGTGGAAAACCCAAGACAAAGACCACGCGGGAAAAACATCCTAGTTGGAATAAACTTAGAAATATTTTATTTATGTAATTGACTTGTGTCCTACTCCAAGTTGTATTCCTACTTAAGAAAGGTTTACCCTAGGCCAAGTCTATATAAGTCATAGCCGTCCAAGGAAAAAAAACGCTTAGTCCTACACTTAGACTTAGCACAAGCCGACTTCATCTTTTAGAGTTCTCTTTTCTTTACATTATGTTCTAATTTTCTTTAGGCATAGGTGAAGGTTGTAGAGTATTAGTGTGAAGCGATTGAACTTTGTTTCTTATTTCAATGTAATAAAATATCAAGGTTTGTTTATTCTTTGCCATTCTTTGTTCTTGCATTCAAGCTCGAGAGAGAAGTTTGTGAGTAATCCATATATTTAATATCGAGAGAGTTAGATTCACGAAAAGAATAAGTACGATGTTTCAATCGGGAAATACTAACTCGGACTAGAGATAGGTTAGAGTTTCAGCGGCTAAAAGAAGTGTGGGATTGGTTGATGAGTATAATTGATTCACGCTGAGAGGTATCATCAAGGACTGGTCATCAACAGTACTTCAACTTAGAGATAAGCAGAGTCATCAAAGGAAACTTTGCCGAACTTTGATAAAGTCTATCCAAGAGCAAGAGATTGTCGCGGCAGGTGATGCGTGTAAAAAGTACACAATTGGAGTGTAAGTGTACACGTCAAGTAATAAAGTGATAAGTATTTTATCGAGTTATCATCTCCTCAGGGATTGGTGTACTTAATATGCTTCTTTCAGCCTTCTTGCTTCTATAAAATAAAAGTAAAAACACAATTAAGTTGGATAATAATTAAACTAAATAAACTAACTAAATAAAGAGAAATTGAATACGAGAGAGAGATAGGGTAGGATCCAGTTGTGTTGTATCATGGATTCGATTGATCTGCTTTTGTCCAATGCAATTGCACTGCACTGCCTCGGCAGTACTGTAGATACTATCTCGGCAGTGACAATGTTCTCTACCGCGGCAATCTCTTGCTCTTGGATAGATTTACCAAAGTTCGGCAAAGTGTCCTTGAATGATTCCGCTTATCTCTAAGTCAAAATATTGTTGATGACCAGTCCTTGATTATACCTCTCGACGTGAAACAATTATAATCACCAACCAATCTCACACTTCTCTTAGCCGCTGAAACTCTTAACCTATCTCTAGGCCGAGTTAGTGTTTCCCGATTGAAACACCGTACTTATCTCTTTCGTGAATCTAACTCTCTCGGAACAAGAAACAAAATACAATCTCTTCATACTAATAATCTTATATAGGTGTATTGGGAAGAACTTTAGAACATGATGAGAAGAATTGTCCCTAAGGTGAAAGCTCTCTCGGTATAGGTGTATTGGCTGAAATCTTATATCTCTAACCCCTAGGACGGCTATGCCTTATATAGGCTTGACATAGGGCAAACCTTTCCTAATTAGAGTACAACTTGGAGTAGATAACAAGTTATGTACATAGGGTAAATATTTTCAAGTTTGATCTTCTAGAAGGTTTCTTCCCACGTGGCCTTGTCCTTGGGCTTTTCTTGTGTTGTTCAACTCCGATTCTTGGGCTTCTTGTTCAGCAACGTTCTCCATATTTTCTCCTTTAATTGCCAGCCATATTGCTTTTTCTCCTCTGCTGCCTCGACATCAGGTCCTACCTCGTCCTTATTCTGCTGCCTCGATAGTACTTATTCCTGCACAGATATGAAAATGCAGTAAAGTACGCCTTTTCTAAAAATATTATCTTCAATGGTATAATCCCTAAATATATCACATTAAGCACATGCATTGGTTCAAGTAGGTGTAGATTTGATGATAATTGCCCATGAAAAGTGTAGAAAGTGATAGTGAGTTGAACACTCATCAGCGGGAAAGCATGATCACTATCGAGGCATTAATCTGCAGTTCTACAGTTCTGCCGAGGCAGTGATGTGCGTTTGCATTGGACATAAACAAGTCAATTGAATCCACTATACAACACCACTGGATCTTGGCCACTCTCTTTATCTGTTTATTCTCTTTTTATTTAGTTTTCTCTATTTAGTTTAATCAAACCCCAAAATTATCTATGTTGTTTACTTTATTTCCTTTTCAGAGCAAGAAGACAAAAGAAGGCATATTGAGTATACCAATCCCTGTGCAGACGATATCTGATTTACTCATCACTTTATTACTTGTGACGTGTTCATTTGCACAATTTGCGCACTTTTGACACGCAATATTGCCCACCCTTGATTCACGTCGGGAGGTATCATCAAGACGTGGGTTTCAACATGTAATCACTAATTTTATTCGGGTTTATGCTCGAATTAAATCAATCCACATCCCTTTTTAATACCCAAATCACCTTAACTTACCCTAATTTTATCACTTATTTTATAATTATTATTATCCTTACTATCTCTTAATTAAAATCAAAAATCCAAAAATATATAAATATATGATATAAATAAAAGCCTTTTATTAGAGCCCACTTTTATAAGCCCAAACCATAAATAAATTTGACCTATTAAATATAATTTTATAATATAAAAAAATATAATAAAAATCCCTACTTGGTGCCCAAGCTCTTGTTTTTAATTGGTTATTATTTTTAAAGGGATAAACCTAAAATACCCTTCATCATATTATAGATACCTTTATATATTAAAACCTAAACCTATTTTATTCCCATATGTTACCCTTTACCCTAACTATATATATAACATTTACCCTAAAAATAAAGGATCCTCTAATCATATTTTTATACCCTAGCCGCAATACCTTATCCATACACAACCACCCCAAAACCATTTTTTTTCACTCTGCCGAAACCATTCCCTGTCCCAAATTTCCATTTCCATTTCCATTTTCATTTGTAAGTTGGTAGCCTCCATTATTTATATTTTTATTCTCATTGAATCACTTCACCCATTCGGTCGGTTATTTTTCAAGTTATGTCCTAATCTAATCATTACTTTTACCGTTTAGTTTAATTTGTGGATTGATTTTAATCGAGCATATTTAGATGTATATAGTTCTTTTTGAAATATTTATTGTGTATTCCATTCTTATGGTTCAATGAAAATATGAATATTTTTATTGGTATATTTTATTGTTTTTTTTATTTGTTTATTATATGTTTTGTTTTGTTTATTTATATATGTTATTTGTTTATTTCGTTGGTCTATTTATTTTAATCTTTGTTATCATGTGTTATGTAATTTTCTTAGGTGTTTATGTATTTTTTACTCATGACATTTATTTATTTATTTTTGTTAATGTTGTTACATGCTTTGTATATATGTCATGTTATGAGTTTAGTTTATATGCTTTGTTAGTGTTGTGTAAGTGACAATGTTTATGTATATTTATATTATTTTAGTATGGTGGCATGTCTCTTATCTTATTAGTATCTCTTTTAATTATATTGCTTAGTTTGTATTATGTCTCTTTAATTATCACTATGTGTCATATGCTATTTTGTCTTTATATTTGTTGTCTTTACAATTATGTCTTTTATTTTGCTTACATCACACCTTGCTAATTAACAAGCCTAATTAAATACGTATTTATTTGGTCGTAACGGACCCGTGTTCCAACGCATTGGTCGCGGTGTGTACGTTGCCTCCGAATAAAGACACGATAAAAATAAAATTGAATTCAAATACTTTAACAAACTGTAATTTAAATGCCACTTTAATCCGGAAAATTCAAATTAATTAAGCGATAATTTAATAAAGGTGTCAATCTTGGGCGGTTTTAAACCATAAACCCGTTTTTAACCGTAATCGACTCTCAAAACCAAATCATTTCAAATCTCTGGTTTTTACGGTGTCCGGTCTACCAAAAGTGACCGGTGGCGACTCCACCCTTTTTTAAAAATCCCTAATTTTAAAATTTCCCTTTTCAATCTAAAATTCTCTTTTTTTAATCTCAAATCCCTAATTTCAACTTTTCAATTCCTATTTTTTTTAAAATCCTAGATTTCAAATTTCTTTCAACATTCCAAAATTTTCATTTTTTGTACAAAATTTAAAAACCTAATTTTTAAATCCTAAATTTCCCAAAAATTTTATTTTAAACCCAAATCCCTAAATTCCACTTTTCAAACCCTAATTTCAATTCCACTAGTGACCCTTTCTCCCTTTTTTTACTACACACCCCACCCCTATTATTTTTAAGAATTTTAAAAGGGTCGCTACAGTTGGCGACTCCGCTGGGGACCAATTTTTCAAACGAGTCAAGCCTTGTTTTTAAATACCGCTTAATTAATTTTGGAAGTTGTGGAATAAAGTGACAATTAAATTATTATTTGTTTATTAATTCGAGCTTTCAACACATTTCAACTCGTCTCTAAGTGGGGGGAAAACGCTATGCTTTCGTGAGGATATTGTTCCTCCGTATGGGCCTAGCAAAGTACCTTCGGGGCTCGACTATCCTATGCTTTCGTGAGGATATTGTTTCTCCGTATGGGCATAGCGAAAGGGTCCCCCTAAATTGAACTCGGTCAAGATGAGCCTGTAATGGGTGATGATCGGGGGCCTTGCTACTCTTAGAAGAGGACAGCGAGGACAATTTGGGTACCTCGTAGAACCAAAACTGCATTTAGAGAATCTAGTCAACCTACCCGATTAGAGCCATGCGGTTAACCTAGGTTCTTTTAGATGGGATAAATAGGATTGTTTTGTCTCCTATCTTGCTTACATTTTTGCTTTATCATTTTTGTATCAACATTTCATGAAGGTGTTGGACTAAGTGGTTTGTTCAATCAGAGGCTTTCACTATAGTTAGAGAGTCAAAACAAGAAAAAGAAAGAGAGGAAAAAGGAGAGAAAAAGATAAAAGAAATAAAAAAGGGAGAAAAAAATAATGAGAAAATAAAACTAAGGAAAAGAAAAGGTTGAGAAAAAAAATTGAAAAGAGAAAGAGAAAAGAAAAAAAAGAAGAAAAGAAAATTTAGAATATAGGAAAAAGAGAGAGGAAAAAATAATGAAAATGAGAAAAAAAGAGAAAAGAAAATCGAGAGAATAGAGAAAGAAGCAAGAAAATAGAGAGAAAAAAAAAGATGAAAAAGAAAAGAAAAAGAAAAAATAATAAGGGGTATTAAGATCTTAACCGGTGAAAATTGCTCAAAGGGCGAAACTAGCGGGATCAACACCTTTACTTGCATTCATGCATACATCTCATGCATCTCATAGAATATATCATGCATTAATTAAACAAGGAGGTTAATTATGGGATCTCATGTCTGTAATTGAAGGTTTCTCGCTTGCACTCAACCAACACCGGGAAGGGCTAATGGAAGAAAACTTTGCCAAGTTAGAAGCCAATCTCATGGGACAGTTAGAGCATACTCGAAAAGAATTAGGAGATTCTATGATCAAATCTTAACAAGATATGATGAAACAAATTGCTCACTTGTTAAGACTAAGGAAAGTGGAAGACCAACAAAGAAAATGTTCTGTTGAAGACCCCTTGGGCCCTCCTGTTTTTGTTGCTAACACTTCTAGACCTCCACAAGGAGTAGTAACATCATCTCTTCAAGCCGGTGCCTCTACCCAATCCCCACCAGGTGTGACTTTCACTAATGTAGAAGATGTCGGAGATGATATTCCAGACTTCGATGAGCTAGAGAAATTAAAGATTGAATTTTCGAAGCAGTTAGAGGAAACGAAGAACGAGTTTGAAGAAAAGCTTCTAATAAGAGAGGATGAAGAAGAATGGTATGGGTTGAATGCCAGTGAGCTTAGTCTAGTTTCAGGTTTAGAGATCCCATATAAGTTCAAGACCCCAGATTTTGAGAAGTTTGATGGGACGACTTGCCCTATCGCACATATAACTATGTTTTGTCGGAAAATGGCTGGCTTTACTAACAATGAGAAGTTGTTAATCCACTATTTCCAGGATAGTCTGGTGGGATCTGCCACAAGGTGGTATAATCAGTTAACCCGTGCTCAAATTAAGTCGTGGAAGGATCTGGCCAAAACTTTCACAAACCAGTATAAGCACGTAACCGATATGATTCCAAATCGGCTCATGCTACAAGGGATGGAACAAGGGCATAACGAAAGCCTTCGAGAGTACGCTCGATGTTGGCGTGATGCTACAGCACAAGTACAACCTCCGCTCAACGAAAGTGAACTTTCTCAAATGTTTGTGGATACACTAGAGGGAGTGTTGTATGATCACTTGATAAGCCACCCTATCAGTAGTTTTGCGGAGTTGGTTATGACCGGAGAACGCATCGAGTATGCTATTAAGAAGGGAAAGATGAAGGACCCTTATAGCACAATTTCTCAGAAAGAGGAAGATTCTCATGTCTATGTGGTGAGTTCTCACTCAACCAATCAAACTCAGGGCCGTCCCTATACTCATACAAGACCTACAAAGGTGCTTCATCCAATTCCTATGACCTACACCAAGTTACTCCCAATTCTCGTTAAGAATAAACTTTTGACTTTGGTGCAGTCTAAGACAAAGGATCCTCCTTACCCTGAAGGATATAATGTCAATGCAACATGTGACTATCATATAGGGAGCACAGGCCACACAACAGAGAATTGTGGAGCTTTGAGGAATAAGGTTCAAGGACTGATTGAGGTCGGTATTCTGAAGTTTTAAGAAAGAGTAGAGGACATGATCTTTGGGAAGATTCTAATCTTCGAGTTTGGATGTTCATTTTCTGCCTCCTTGCATTTTAAGTTTTTCTTTTAAAGTAATGCATCAATTAACTTTGTTACTATTTGCCCGAAAGTAACAAATACTTTTTTGTAAGGGCTTATGTTATATTTGCTCTTTTGTTGTTTCAATGAAAGAATGTATATTTTTAAAACATATGTGTTTTCCTTTTTCTCTCGGAGTTCCTTGGATGTCACATGCTTGTTGTGACGTGGGTTCAAAAATGGTTGGAACGTTGTGATTACGATGAAGTATGGTTTCTTAATTAGTAGCTTTGGTCAGTAATGCACGAGAAATGAGACTACTATTCCTTTAGTGATGTTCGATGATAAGAAAATCTCCTAGAAAAGGCCCGGTGAAATTGGTTGATCTCAAGAATTCCTCTAAGTAAAAGGATTGCATCCAAAAAAAAGAAAGAAAAAGAAAGAAAGAAAGAAAAAGAGAAAGCAGAAAAAAAAAGAGAGAAAAGAGAAAAAGAAAGGAGAGAACAAAGATTAAACAAAAGCACTCCAATATTCGAAACCTGATAATAGACATATTCGAACAAGAGTGTGGAAGTATCGGGGCACTCCGCTGAAGCAATAAGACTTAATAAGGTAGCAATGCACCATCCCAAATCTTTTGCTTCATGAGTGATGGTAATATTTTCAAATCTATGACTATGCCGAGTAACTCGGAGTTTTGTTGTATGCTCCATCATTACCTTCGAGACAAAGGATTGTGATGAGTTGATTTCCCCGAAATTTAAAAGAAAGAAGAAAATTAACAGATATGAGAGAAAAAGGAAAGGGAAAGAGAAAAAAGAGAAAGAAAAAGATGGAAAAATAAAAAGAAGAAATAGAATGAGAAAGAAAATGCTCCTATAACTAGATGCAGTCTGAAGCACACTTCGAATTCTCAATAAGATACTAGCGGGGCAAGTACGAAAAGTTTGAATATAACGGGAGAAATATATTGAGAACTAGAAGGAGTAGTCTTCGAATAGATCGAGCAAATATGATAATCATGAGGATGAACCGAGCAATCTGAAGGAAATTCCAAAACTTCAAATATCGCCACAACGTTCAAAAACCGAACACAAAGAGTTGAGTCTAAGGCACTCTCGCATTTGATATCCAAGGAACCCATGTTTTTTTCTTCTTTTCTTTTCTAATTTTTGGATTTTCCAAAACATGTATATATTGTTTTACTTACAATTAGCAGATTATTTTTTAATAAAAGTTTTGTTCAAAAAGATTTACAAAATGCAAGGTCGTTGATGCAAATGATCATCTTTGATATGACCCGAGAAGAAGGGGCAATGTATGATACAAGATGTCTCTTGAAAATACCACTTCGTTTGAAAGATGATATTCTTTGAGAATTCAGGTTAGCATAAATAAACAAAGATTACCCGAGCCTATTGTGGTTACAGATTGAGCAGAGATGAACATCAAGCCTTTGGGGCAAAAGTTATATTGAGGGCCTAAAGAGAGTCAATCAGATGACCCAAAGATAGAAAAATACAAGAGAATAACCCCCAATGTACATGTTGAAGATAGACCTTAAGTGATCTAAGCCTGAATATGAGATTGAGAGATACTACCATAAACTGAATGCAACTGAATTCGGAGATAACTAGTTCAGATGTGTCATTGTCAACCAAGTATGAGCTGTTGAATTACAGAAGGTGAAAGATTTTTTTCCAATCGGCACAAGATGATGATCTCCTTTCAAGACAAGGTGAAAGATGAAAGCCCGATGAGTTTAGTAAATAGAAAGCGAGAGACTATCCTCCAAGAAGAAAGAAAAAGAAAAAGAACATTCATGCATCATTCAGATTAAATATTCATGCATCATTTAGATTAAATATTCATGCATCTATGTTAGATATCCAAGCATCATGAGCATTCTAATTCGTGCCATCATCGCATTTTACTCTTTTTAAACAGGAATTTTGAAGATTGGTTAAAGATTTGATCTACAAAGATAGACCTTAGCAAAGATCAAAAGTCATTCAAATTACACGATCGTGGTTTTTGAAGGCCTTCCAACCTTTGGTTATTTAGGGGCAACGAGCTTTTTGTGTCAAGACGATCAAATATCGAAACATCTTGATGAGATGTTAGGTATTCTCTAAAGGAAGATACCACCTTTTTATGAGATATTCAGGTATTCTTAAAGCAAGATACCACTTTATATTTGAACTTCAAATTTGATCTTTTCTTAAGGATGTTTTTCCTTAAAACACAAATTTCTTAATCCTTCCTTAAGGATGCTTTTCTCAAAGCCAATTTCTTAATCTAATCCTTCCTTAAGGATGGTTTTCTCAAAGTAAATTTTTAAATTTGATCCTTTCTTAAGGATGTTTTTCTTAAAACAAGTTTCTTAATTTTATCCTTCTTTAAGGATGCTTTTCTCAAAGAAAATGTGATCCTTTCTTAAGGATATTTTCCTCAAAACAAACTTCTTAGTTTGATCATTTCTTAAGGATGTTTTTCTCAAAGCAAGTTTCTTAACTTGATCCTTCCTTAAGGATGCTTTTCTCAAAGCAGATTTCTTGAGTTGATCTTTTCTTAAAGATACTTTTCTCAAAGCAAGTTTCTTAACTTAATCCTTCCTTAAGGATGCTTTTCTCAAAGCAAATTTTTCGAGTTGATTCTTTCTTGAAGATGCATTTCTCAAAGCAAGTTTCTTAACTCATTCCTTAATGATGCTTTTCTTAAAGCAAATTTCTCAATTTGATCCTTTCTTAAGGATGTATTTTCTTAGTTTGATCATTCCTTAAGGATGCTTTTCTAAAAGCAAATGTATCAATGTGATCCTTTCTCAAGGATGTTTTTCTCAAAATAAACTTCTTAGTTTGATCCTTCCTTAAGGATGCTTTTTTAAAAGCAAATTTATCAATTTGATCCTTTATTAAGGATGTTTTGCTCAAATCTCTAATTTCTTAATTTGATCATTTCTTAAAGGTTTTTTTCCTCAAAACAAATTTCTCAATTAAATTTTTTCTTAAGGATGATTTTCTCAAGATGATTTTCTTTTTAATTCGATCCTTTCTTAAGGATATTTGAAAAAGGAAAAGAAAAAAGACAAAAAAAACAAAAAATGAGAGAAAAGAAAGAGAGAGAAAAATAAATAAAGAAAAAGAAAAAGATAAAAAAAAAAGAAAGAAAGAAAGAAAAGAAAAAAAGAGAGAAAAGGAGAAAAAGAAAAAATGTGAGAAAAGATGATCAAAAATCGATACCTTTTATAAGATTTTCAGGGTATTTGAGAAAAGAAGATGAAGAAGAAGAAGACGAAGAAGAAAGTAAAGAAACGATCGAGGTCAACCAATCGAGAATATACAAAGACCAACAAAGATTTTTTTCATGCCAAGACAACCAGAAGTCAAGGCAACCAACAACCTCAAAAGCCTCTAGGCAAGACATCACTTGTCAACAAGATCGATCTCTATGACATACGCTTGAAGAAGGAGGTCATGCTTTGTGACATACGCTCGAAGAGAGGGGTTGCCCACCACGGTATACGCTCGAAGAGAGGGACCGTCAAATGCTGCAATGATTAGAAATCAGAGCATCTCGAAGATGTGGATTCTATGGAGAAGGGATCAACATTGTTTTTGCGACATACACTCGAAGAGAGGGGTCGCCCACCACGGTATACGCTCGAAGAGAGGGACCGTCAGATGCTGCAATGATCAGAAATCAGAGCATCTCGAAGATGTGGATTCTACGGAGAAGGGATTAACATTGTTTTTTGCGACATATGCTCGAAGAAAGGGGTCGCCCACCACGGTATACGCTCGAAGAGAGGGACCATCAGATGCTGCAATGATCAGAAATCAGAGTACCTCCAAACAGGGAAGTCGGATAAAATTAGTGCTTGTAGTCTTTGCTTTATCATTATTTCACAACGATAAGCAAAGAGGGGCAACTGTAATCACTAATTTTATCCGGGTTTATGCTCGAATTAAATCAATCCACATCCCTTTTTAATACCCAAATCACCTTAACTTACCCTAATTTTATCACTTATTTTATAATTATTATTATCCTTACTATCTCTTAATTAAAATCAAAAATCCAAAAATATATAAATATATGATATAAATAAAAGCCTTTTATTAGAGCCCACTTTTATAAGCCCAAACCATAAATAAATTTGACCTATTAAATATAATTTTATAATATAAAAAAATATAATAAAAATCCCTACTTGATGCCCAAGCTCTTGTTTTTAATTGGTTATTATTTTTAAAGGGATAAACCTAAAATACCCTTCATCATATTATAGATACCCTTATATATTAAAACTTAAACCTATTTTATTCCCATATGTTACCCTTTACCCTAACTATATATATAACATTTACCCTAAAAATAAAGGATCCTCTAATCATATTTTTATACCCTAGCCGCAATACCTTATCCATACACAACCACCCCAAAACCATTTTTTTTCACTCTGCCGAAACCATTCCCTGTCCCAAATTTCCATTTCCATTTCCATTTTCATTTGTAAGTTGGTAGCCTCCATTATTTATATTTTTATTCTCATTGAATCACTTCACCCATTCGGTCGGTTATTTTTCAAGTTATGTCCTAATCTAATCATTACTTTTACCGTTTAGTTTAATTTGTGGATTGATTTTAATCGAGCATATTTAGATGTATATAGTTCTTTTTGAAATATTTATTGTGTATTCCATTCTTATGGTTCAATGAAAATATGAATATTTTTATTGGTATATTTTATTGTTTTTTTTATTTGTTTATTATATGTTTTGTTTTGTTTATTTATATATGTTATTTGTTTGTTTCGTTGGTCTATTTATTTTAATCTTTGTTATCATGTGTTATGTAATTTTCTTAGGTGTTTATGTATTTTTTACTCATGACATTTATTTATTTATTTTTAATGTTGTTAGTAACTTTTTATATATGTCATGTTATTGGTTTAGTTCACATGCTTTGTTAGGGTTATGGAAGTGATAATATTTATCTATATTTATATTATTTTATTATGGTGTTATGTCTCTTTAATTGTTATTATGTGTCATATGTTATTTTGTCTTTATGTTTGTTGTCTTTATAATTATGTCTTTTATTTTGCTTACGTCACACCTAGCTAATTAATGAGCCTAATTAAATTCGTATTTATTCGGTCGTAACGGGCCCGTGTTCCAACGCATTGGTCGCGGTGTGTACGTTGCCTCCGAATAAAGACACGATAAAAATAAAATTGATCTGAATCTTTAAACAAAAATTAATTTAAATGCCACTTTAATCCGGAAAATTCAAAATTAATTAAGCGATAATTTAATAAAGGTGCCAATTTTGGGCGGTTTTAAATCATAAACCCGTTTTTAACCGTAACCGACTCTCGAACCCAAATCATTTCAAATCTCTGATTTTTACGGTGTCCGGTCTACCAAAAGTGACCGGTGGCGATTCCACCCTTTTTTAAAAATCCCTAATTTTAAAATTTCCCTTTTCAATCTAAAATTCCCTTTTTTTAATCTCAAATCCCTAATTTCAACTTTTCAATTCCTATTTTTTTAAAGAATCCTAGATTTCAAATTTCTTTCAACATTCCAAAATTTCCATTTTTTGTAAAAAATTTAAAAACCTAATTTTTAAATCCTAAATTTCCCAAAAATTTTATTTTAAACCCAAATCCCTAAATTCCACTTTTCAAACCCTAATTTCAATTCCACTAGTGACCCTTTCTCCCCTTTTTTACTACACACCCCACCCCTATTATTTTTAAGAATTTTAAAAGGGTCGCTACACAACAGTTCTCTTTGCTTAGGGATAAGTAAGAAGACATTTAAGGATGCTCTATCGAACTATGAAATGTTGGATTGTCGACAAGGCATAATCCTGACTAGGCAGTTGCGGCAACCCTTAGTACGATCCGCCAAGACGGCAGTTCAACCCATTACATTAATAAGTGGATACTTAACATAACTGGATTCTTCTCTACAAAGCACTCAACCTAGCCTCCCTTTTATCCTATTATTTTGTTATTTAATTTTATGCTTTTATAGTTATCTTAGTTATCATTCAATCTTTCAAATTACTTATGTTTTTAGTTTTGTTAGTGCAGTTATAAGAAGTAGTAAAATCGACTCAGTCTTTGTGGGATCGATATCTTAAATATTACAATCTAACAAAGGTGGAATTAACAGGACTCCATAGCCTCTATCACTAATCTCTTTGAATCTATTGAATCTTTGATGTGATAACATTCCACTCGTTTTATTCATGTATTAGAAGCACAACTGGGATAATTTGTTTTCATAATAAATCTTATACTACAAAGATACAATTTTGAGTGATAAAGAATCAAATGTAATAACTCAAGAAAGTGGTGAAGTGAATATACTGAAAAGATTGCATTTGAAAAAATTGTTGATGTACTAGAAAAATATAATGATTTGGGTTTCAAAATCCAGGGTCGAAGCTCTTGAAGCTTTAACTCGACAACATTCCACTTAGACAAAGAAATTGTTTAAAGAAATTTCTCACCCGATTTATGCATTAAAACCAACTTTCATAATAAATCGTAGATCACAAAGGTATACTTTTGAGTGATAAGGAATCAGATGTAACAACTCAAAAATTGGTAAGGGAATATATTAAAAAATTGCATTTGAAGAGATTGTTGAAGTAACAAATAATATAATGATTTAAATTTTAAAGATCTTGAATCTTTGATGCAATAATATTCTTAATAAGTGCTCAAAAGTCTTATTTGATAGGTTTCTTTTACTCTAATTATTGTTAGCTTACGGGTTACTTGAGTGACAATATTGATTATTTCTACATATTTTCTATAGTTCAACATTAATACACTTAAATATAGAATTTATGCAATATTTGATAGAAATGGTATTTTTGTTATTTTTATTCTAAGATAGGTAAATATGTCGTCCGGACAGCTCTCTGTCACGACAGAATAAGAAGACAACTGCATTCCAAATTCACCAAATGTTTCCAAGATGCTAGGTTGAGATATAAGCAGATCGAGCTTGACCAAGAGAACTATAATGATGTTGTTCGAGTCAAGATAAAGCTAAAATCCACCAAGGCGGTACATTTAGCCCGTCGAGGCAATGCTAATATGGTAGATGATCTGAAGACAAAAACGAGGTAAATTTTTTAAGACAAACGACATAGAAATTGGATCTTGAAAACACTTAGAAAGTCAAGGTCAAAGCTACATGGGAAAAGAATCCTAATAAGAATGAACTATGAAATAAAATAAATATATTGAATTTATATACTTAACTTGTATTTTATTCCATGTTGAATTCCTACTTTGAAAAGATTAGCCCTAAGCCAAGACTATAACTACAATAGCCTATGTAGAAAGTAAAACATCTTGAAATCAAGTATTTATAGATAAATTTCCTCCATCACCCGCTTGGGGCTTAGGTTAGTTTGTGGAGTAGTTGTGGAATAAAGTTTGTAATTTGTTTAGTTATAATTAAAGCAAGTTTAAATTTGTTGTTTATTTTCTCTTAGTTCATACTCTTTCTTGCATACAAGCTTGGAAGATAAGTTTAAAGGAAAAAACTATTGGTCTAGACTAGGGATAGTTTGGCTCACAAAACGAGTGAATAAGGTCTTTACTCTTAGGCGTCGGTTAATCTGACTTAGAGATAAGCCAACCAGGATTTCAATGACTAAAAGGAAGCATACCATTAGGGTTTTTACCCTTGATTTATGCCTGGATGTATTATCAAGACGTGATCTTCAATAGTACTCCAAATTAGGGATAAGAAGGAGGAAATAAAGGATGCCCTATCAAATTATGAGTTGTTGATTTGTCAATGAGGCATAACCTGCCGAGGCAGCTAAGGCGACCCTTCAGCCACCCGCCGAGGAGACACTTTAACTTGTTGCATTATAAGAACGAGACAATTACATTCTGAATTCATACTACGAAGTAATCTATCCTGGCCCTCCTCCATCTTTGATTTCTTGATCATTTATTTTTATTGCTTTAATTATTTTTCTTAGTTTAGATATAATTCAAACATAATTACTCGTGCTATAACTTTTTCTTATGCAGGAATAATAAATCGCGTAACGCTAATTCTTGTAGGATCGATAACCTTTTATACTATTACTTGACGGGTGTGCACTTGCACCATAAAGGTGTAGGACTTCCTATTCGCACCAATTCCACGTAGATAAAATAAATATTTTAAAGAAATTCCATTTGAAGAACAACTAGAACAATTAGATTTCATAATGAATCCTAGACTACAAAAGCACACTTTTGAAGGCAAATCCTACATTTGGGTCAAGATTTTCTAAGGTAAGAAACCGTAAGTTTGATGGGGGTTCAAAGGAATGAATAGGAATGATATTTATGATCCTATTTTTTGGTTTAATTTGTGTCTTAGTCTCCTAAATTTTCCAACTACATTGTGACATGAATTATGGCACCTCTTGTAGTGAAAGAAAATGGAGATTCCTCTAAAAACCAAGGAAAGATGAAGGCTCGAGGGCTAGTTTTGAGGGGTTTATTTTGTTGCAAAATTCAAGTTTAGTAAACTAATAACTTATTTGTGTCTGCGAAAAATCATAAAGATAGTGTGTTGCTTGATTTTGGTGTTTGTTTTGAGTAAGAGATTGAAACCCGATTAATAGTGAATCACAATTTTGATATTTAATTGATTTAAAAGGGTAGAAAACACCTAATATATCCGCATAACCTGTAGGGATTAATCATGTAGGTTAAGTGGTGTTCAAAGGACATTTGAGTTCTAGAAAATAATTTTTTGGGCTAGTATATCGATATGGGATATACCCGTATTGGTTCCCTTTTAGTTGAGCTGCCTTACTTAGGCAAACTACAAAAAGGGTATTAGTATGGCTTTACACATAATGACACCCACTATTCTATTGTATTTCTAGTATTGAATTCATGTATCGACATGTCAAGGGGTGCATCAATATTGATGGGGAATCATTATACAAGTCATTTATTAGTATGAGGATGTATTGTTACTCAAATAGAAGTAACAATACCCATGGAGGTGTACCAATACCCTACAGGTGTATTGTTACGCGTAGAACAATCTACCCAAGAAAGTTTATTTTGAATTTAAGGGTTCTATAATTTGAGATTAATGATCTAATAGGTCTTTTAAGGGGTAAAATGAATTATAAAATTTTGAAATTGAGATTCTAACCACGTGTAGGGATAAATGATTAATAAATTAGTATAGTTTGGTAATAGGCTTGATAATAATAACCATAAGGATCCCTAGTGGATAAAGACATTATTATATGTTGTATGGTAATAGGATCCTTACCCTGAGATGATGGGATACCTACTTAATTAAGTCATCTTGGTTGATATAATCTAGATATCTAGTGGAAGTTTTGCGATAATATGGTAAGTTCTTGCATATATGATTTGATGCTTTGTTACTCTAGAACATGTGTTTAGATGTTGAATATGAGGTTATGTGGATCATGTCTCACCCTAAGTGTATGATCTCAAGCTATGTAAAATCAAACCTCACCCTATCTTGAGGCTCAAATATAGCATCTAAATTGATGGTGTTACATTTAGTGATATTAAATCTAGGTTTAGTCGGTTCTAGAAAATCCTCGAGATAGTCTAGATTTGTAAGTAGGTGTCTAGTCAATGCATGCCCATAATCTGAAGTTGTACTTATTCTCTAAATTAAAATTTGATGGTGTAACTTTGTTTCTTTCTTTATAAACAAAGTTTAAGATTCTAAGAAGAAAATATAGGCATAACAAGAGCTAGGGTTCTCATGGTGAAGATTATAAGGATGGATATGTTCTTGACACTAAGGAGGAGTCAGGGATGAAAGAAGACGTAGGGTCGAGTACTCGACCCAACTTCACAATTTCTTTACTATATTATGAGATCTATCATTATGCTTTTGGTAATACCTCATGAGATATCATTTGAGAGGCTTCACCAGTATAGAGCTAAAAGTTTTCTTGGTTTGTGAAAAGATGGACTATTCAAGTAGATCAGTGGTTGCGAGACATTTAGTGAATTTTTTGAAAAATAAAATTTGAAGCATAAGATAAACTAGCATGTGTCACTTGTCTACTGAAGAGGAATGCACACAGTTGGTAAGAGACCTTAGAGTTGGGTTGGCATACGAACCAACCCATTCGGGAGGTTTTCTTTGAAGGGTTTCAAAGGAAATGAATTAGTGAAGCACACAAGGATAACATAAGGGATCAATTTACTTATCTTGTTTAATTGAATTAAACCCTATTTAAACAAAAACAAGATTTGATCCAGATGAATGAATTTTTTCCAAAATTATTTGAATATAAAAGTTGAGATACAAGAAGTTTAGAAATGGTTTGAAGAAATAGATCCAGATGTATTTGATTGTTGACTCACTAACCATATTTTCTAAGTTAGCCTGGCGTGCCAAGGCACTAAAAAAGTAGGATTTTGTAACTTGATCAGTCTAGTTGATAAAAGGATCAAATGGGAGGACCTAAAAGTTTTTTTTAATAACTACTACTCTTCTTCATAGAGGAATCGAGGCGATGAAGGATCTAATAGAAGGCCAAAAAGTTAAAGCACTAGGTTTGATCATCGGTTAGAGTAGGTTAACCATGGGAGCCCATTATTTTAGTCGACTTTAAAGAGTAATTTTAGGGGATTAAAAAGAAATGTGGGATCACTTTTGTATATGGTTTGCGAGACCATATTGTAAGGGATTGCCTTGATCCGCTGACAATATTTTGGTTCAAGTTTTGGGCCTAGGAGTTTTAGATGTTTATTAGATAGTTTGGTGGATCGAATTAGTAGATTCAAGTTGATTTTGTGATTAAATAAAGAAAATTATTTTTAAAAGTGATAAAAATGTGGAAGATATTTAGAAATTATCATTTATATTTTGGTGAAATTAATTTTAAAAAAATAAATTTTGAAAAATGATATTTGGAAAATGTAAAAATTGAAAATCTATTTTTATAATAATTATTTAGTAAAATAGTAAAATTTTAGAATTTTTAAGGCAATACTCTCTCAAAGTTTAATATCAAACTTTTCTCCTTAAATAGTTAATTTTAAAAGAGTTTAAAGGATTATAAATAACCATTATAATTGTTTTGTTAATTAACAATTTAAAATAAATTCTACGTAACCACTTTGTATTAAAAGATTTTCTTTTCTTTTATGTTTAACCAAACATATCTTCTTTCATCTAAATCTTCATGTAACATCATAATTTTTCTAATATTTTGATTTCAAAAGAGTTTTCAATAGTTTAATGATAAAATCTCATTATTTTCTCTTTGTTTTCTTATGAAAAATCTATCCAATTAAGGGGAAAAGCTACAATTAAAGGTGAGATAATCTTATTCTCTTAGTTTGGTAGTTTATAATATTAATAACTTGTTTTCAATATTAGAATCTTGAATCTATAAGAATATCTAATTTTTTAGGATGTTAATAATGTGATTTTGAGGAGTTGAGTGTGTTGTATGAAAGATGAAGTTATATATTTGATATGATGATATTTTTATGTCTTAATTTTGATGTTACTTGATTGTTGAAAGTAATTGGTTATAAGTGAGTTTTGATCAGGGTTAAGTAGATGTTAAAATCAGTTGTTGTGGAGGGTTGATCAGTTGAGTAATGTTCATGTTAAAGTTGTTGTGGTTAAAATATATTTTAATGCATTTAAATCTTTGCTTTTGTGTGTATAAAATAAGAGAAATTAGACCTCAAGCTTAAGTGTTTGTGTTGAAAGCTTTGGGGAAATTTTGCGTATCCAAAAACAAGGCTTTATGCATCAGAGAATGAGAATATTGGTTTCAAATATAAAATATTTTAAAAATTCTATTACGAGTTTAATGTAATATTAAAATACTTAATTAAACTCAAAAGTGAGTGAAAGATGTTTTATTCTCTCGTTTCCAAATTTAGCAAATGATACATGCACTTATTTTGATGAATTGATTACTCATGTGTATGAATGATTTATGCATGTTTAATGTTGGAAAATTTATGAAATAATAATGATGCATTTGAAAAGTAATGCATATTTTGGAAATGAGTGATGATTTGAAAAAATACATAGGTTTAATGCATTGCTTAAATGTTTTTGATTTATGCATATTATAATAGTGAGTTGATATTAATATTATGAATTATGTCGATAATTTATAGAATAAAAATATATTGATAAATCTTATAGAATATAGTTGATTAGCTATAGGATTGATAGTGTACTATGAAAAGTCAACTTGAATGTTTGGGAATTTATATGGTGTATCGAAAATTTCATCCGAGTATCCTAATGATCAAGGATATTTTATATGTGTACCGAAAATTCTCATTACTGATTACACATCTAACCAGTTAGTGATGTTGAGAGATTTATCTGGTATACCAAAAAATCCATCAAAAATGTAACAATGGTGGAGGGGCTTATATTGTGTATCGAAAATTTCCTATTACCTCTCTAAAATTACTATTTTTAATGCTAATCTTACAATATTTTCGTTTGTTTTAGGTATATTTAGCTGCATTAGAAAATTAGAATCATGTATTTTCATGAGAAGCTTAATTTTTTTTTATGCTAGTGTGAATGTTTTGTAGAAATTTTATAGGTTTGGTGCAGTATTTGGTACAAGAGGTAACACAGTAAGGAATGAAGGGAGAATGTCAAGTGTTGTTGGAACAAATGGACTAGGCAATGTCATGCATCGATTGGTAGAGAAGTGAATTTGATGTCATGCCAAGAACCTTTTGAACTCGAAAAAATAGGATAAGATCAGACTTTCAGAAGATAATAATTGGATCAATCTCTAAAAAAATAACGGATAAGGTGGTGCTAAAATTAGTTGACAGATTCATATCAAGCTTGGATGTTAAAGGTGCATCGATAATATGCTAACTTAATTAGTTTTTATTCGGACTTGGATAAAATGGATTATACATTATCCCAAAAGCATTTGAAATTAGAAATCAAAAGAGCTTATCCTATCTCTTTCTTGCATGACTATTTTAAACACCAATCAAGCAAGCATTTGTGGATCTTTTGGGAGAGGTCTTGACTGAAAGATTGGAGAGATTGTTCAAGTGCAATGAGTGATGATCGATTGCATCGAGTAGGGTGGTTCAACCACCTGGGAGAGAGCCTGGATCTTGAGGGTGACATTGTGAAACCCTGTTCTCTCATTCTCTTTTTAAGTAGTTTTATTTTGTTTTAAAAGACTATTTATTTAAAAACGGTTATGATTGTTTTGGTTAAATCTCTCATCATGAACAAATTTCATAGTTAGTAGGGGATGTTTGATTTAAATGTTGTTTTATATTTTTAGTTCTTTGAAAATAAATTTGTTTTTGGTAATGTTTATCTTTTCAACATACTATAATTTTTCTTAAATACTTTGCTAAGTGGGTGTCGATATTGTTGACCTATTACTCCTCAATATTTTAATAGAGTTAGGGTGACAACGATTAAGTTGCTTAATACTAACGATTATGTTATTCTGAAACTAGAACATATTGAGTTTGACCAAAAGTAAGGTGTATAGATACAGCCTCTTTGATCTAACCGATATAACTACATGTTAATTTAGGCATATCGATACAGGCCTTAGGTGTATCAGTACAACAATCTATTAAAAGTCGTCAAGTTACTAAAAATAAAAAGCCTTTTGCAATTAGGTCCCTAATAATCAATGATAAAAGTGAGTAGGTAAATGATCTCGATTTGTAATGAAATTTTACAAGATTAAAATTGGTAAGTCAATTTACATGTCTGTAAAAGAAATTTCAGTTAAAGACCCTAAATTTATAATTTTATAGTTTGGTCCTTTATGTAGTAAAAATTTAAAATTAACCTTTAATCCATGTAGTTGGATAATAAGAAGGATCTAAAATTCTTAATAGATGAACGAGTCTGATAAGCCTTAAAGACTAAGAAATATTCTAAAATATACTTCTGACCGTCTATAAATATTTATAGTAACACACTTAGACTCAGTTCCTTTCCAAGTCGAGAAAGGGGTGTTACTTTTATGATATTAAATCTAAAGTTTAGTCCGTTCTAAACTAAACGTAAACTATATTTGTGTTTGCATTACTTATGCCACCTAAGAGTTTATTTGTCGATGCAATCAATGATTTACAACTAACATGAGTTTTTTTGTCTGTTTAAAAATAGATCATTATGTTTGAATTAAACGTGGGCCATATAGATATAAAATCATACAAAAATTCCTCCTCCTCTACACAGCGGAATAATCTAAGAGAAGAATCTTAACAAGAATCGATGAGATAGAACAACCCACCTAATCCTCCTCTGGTGCCCTCAGCATAGCATGGATATATTTTGTTAATGGTTGAGTTAAGCAAATATGTGATCATGTCCTTACGATAAGAGCAACCACCATAGCCTGTTGTTGCTTCATTGTCTGTATCAAAAGCTTTTATTGATAAGTTGAGTGTATATCAAGCTTGTATGTTTATCAGTCAAGAGTAGAATAATCCTGAAGCGGTTGAATACTAGCTGAAAAATACCATGAAGATCTTGAATAAGCAAATAAAGTTCCTAGTGGAGCTCAAGCTGGAATGCACTTTTGCCTTGATTGTAGAAAAGGTGTAGAGATGATGGTAGAGGTGTTCAAAACTTCTGTTAACCGAATTGTTAATCGAATCAAAGTTTTTCAGTTAATCATTTGGTTAATTTTAGATTGAAATAGTAAAAGGTTAATGATTCTTTTAAAATTTGGTTATTAGTTAATTCGGTTTGAAATTGGTTAATTAATCGAATTAGCCATTTTTTTATATTATATATTTTATATATTTATTTTAGTTATTAAACTTTTAAAATTTAACTGATAACCAAATTTGAGTGTATATCAAGCTTGTATGTTTATCAGTCAAGAGTAGAATAATCCTGAAGCGGTTGAATACTCGCTGAAAAATACCATGAAGATCTTGAATAAGAAAATAAAGTTCCTAGTGGAGCTCAAGCTGGAATGCACTTTTGCCTTGATTGTAGAAAAGGCGTAGAGATGATGGTAGAGGTGTTCAAAACTTCTGTTAACCGAATTGCTAATCGAATCAAAGTTTTTCAGTTAATCATTTGGTTAATTTTAGATTGAAATGGTAAAAGATTAATGATTCTTTTAAAATTTGGTTATCAATTAATTCGGTTTGGAATTGATTAATTAACCGAATTAACCAATTTTTAATATTATATATTTTATATATTTATTTTGGTTATTAAACTTTTAAAAATTAACTGGTAACCAAATTTGAGTGTATATCAAGCTTGTATATTTATCAGTCAAGAGTAGAATAATCCTAAAGCGGTTGAATACTAGCTGAAAAATACCATGAAGATCTTGAATAGGAAAATAAAGTTCCTTGGGGAGCTCAAGCTAGAATGTACTTTTGCCTTGATTGTAGTAAAGGCGTAGAGATGATGGTAGAGGTGTTCAAAACTTTTGTTAACCGAATTGCTAATTGAATCAAAGTTTTTCAGTTAATCATTTGGTTAATTTTAGATTGAAATGGTAAAAGATTAATGATTCTTTTAAAATTTGGTCATCAATTAATTCGGTTTGGAATCGGTTAATTAATCAAATTAACTAATTTTTTATATTATATATTTTATATATTTATTTTGGTTATTAAACTTTTAAAAATTATAAAATAATCATTAAATTTTATAAAATTAGCACAAATGATCATTAAATGTATTAGATTATAAAAAAATAATCATTAAAAAATTTAATATTTATCAATAATTTATAACATATGATGAATCAATTATCATTTTGAAACAATTCAATAAATTTAATAGTTTTTTTATAATTTTTGAATGTTCAGTGACTAAATTTTTTTTAACATAGTTTAGTGACCATTTGTTTAATTTACCCGATTTGTTTTTAAAATGTTCGGTTGGAGAAAAAACTGTAGAATATTATCTTCACAGAAAAAGAGAAATACAAGATATTCATCAAGGGACTTTGTGATAAACAACTTTCTTTATTCATCACTTTGGTGTTAGAAGACTTTGAAAACCTGATGAACAGTACAATTGCGATGGAGGCCTGTCAGAGGAAATTAGACTGTAGTAAATGAAAGCAAGCCCAATATGTAACATCCTTTAACTCGATCTAAAAATTAAATTAAGACATGTTAAATACAAATAAGTGATTTAGATTGGTTTTTCCCTCAATGAAACAATCTAACTCAAAGAGTTCTAGGAAAAGAAAATTTTTAAACTTTTCAAAGAAACTTAGTCAGGGTTAAGTTCACTCTAAAACTAAGGCAAGTAAACATTTGAGTATCTACAATTATGATACTTAATTAGCCTTTTATAAAGATATTAGACTCTAAACTCTAGGATTGATTTCTAATTATTTGTAATAATTAAATATATAGAGAGAGAGTATCAAGATTCAAAATATTTGAGGTAATAAGAATCATTCATTACTACACCCCTATAACAGTTAAGTTGAGTATCGATCCTACAAAGATTGACTTGGAATTTGATTATTTTAATTGCTTACTTGTCTTGAAAGAAAATGTTGTTTTCTTTTTAGTTTTTTAGAATTATTTAAAAAAAATAAAATAAAAGTAAAGTAAGAGGTTGGTAAGAAAGATCTTTTTAATGAATGATGAAAGTTGACAGAGAATATCATATTTTTTTGCTTTTCATGTTATGTCAGCTATTAAAGTCAACCTTTCATTGTATTGTTTGTCGAGCAGATTCAATATTAGCAAAGTCTCTCTCGATGGTCATTGTTCTAAATTGATTATGTAAAAACTCTTATAGAGTATGCTTTTAAATAAATCATTTTGCTTAAGAACTAATCAATATTCCAATTAGATCAGAGAGGTTGTATCTATACTTCTAAAGAGAATAAACAGTTTCAGGATACTCGTAATGTCATTAGCACCGTTGGCCCTATATAGATACCTTTACTAATACGCATAGACCGAAACACTTCTAAATTTTAATTTCGATCGACCGTATCGATATTCCCTAAGGCCATATTGAAACGAAAATATCTAGTAATCAAATTCCTAAGGGTTAAACTGATAAATCCCTATTTATTTTGATACATCCTACATCCTTGCCCAAATTTTAAACTTGTTGTGTTGATACGCTTTGACCCATATCGGTACGCTAGGACTTATAATGATAGAGTTTTTATTGATTTTTAATAAGTTTAACTTATTAATATATTTTCAAAGTTCACCAAATTTTACAGACAACACATAAACAGATAAATCTAGCAATATATAAAATTTTAGGTTATTCTTATAATTCTAGTCCTTTCAAACATATCAAAAGTCATTTAACACATATACGTACATTAGCCATTACAAACATAACAAAATAGGAAAAACATACATAACAATATGCAATCTTACTAAGAGTTTCAAAAACAAAATAGAATACATGTAGTTGGAGGAGATGGCTTTTAATACTATCACAAGATCTTAGCCAGAATCCTTTAAGAGTCTGAAATGAATGAGATACTAAGATGTTAGACTTACTTAGCCTAGTGAGGTAGTATTAACATTATACATGATATCTCTTAGATTTTGTGTATATCAATAGGCAAACTTTCATGGCATTTATCAATGTGATTAACATATATGCAACATAAGCATCATAGGTATTCCTTTCATAAATCATATCACATATGTCATATACATATAATAAAATATATTGTAAACATAACATATTCAAAATTTTATTGGACGGAGTAACTTTTGGATATGTGAATTTCCCTATACTCTAAAACATGTTATATAGGCCTTAGCCTTGAGTAGTAGCTCCATAAATCATTTATATTGTCCATCCTTTTCATACCATATATGGTCGTAGTTAAACCATAGTCCAATATCTTACTTGGTGAGATTGAATAACCCTAGGCCATGTTGATGCATACAGATTTTTACTCATATTTATTATGCTTCCATCTTGCTACACAAGCATAAAAAAAGTTCTTCCTTACTTTATTTTATATTTATTTATTTATGCTCTCTCTATATGCATGTATTTACAATATATGATCCACATCTTTATTCCTATTTAAATCATGTATATGATATGTTGTTAGACTTAGTTTTAATATTTTAACTTACATATACATACAAGTCCTTATACTTTTTATTTGGTTGGTTTGATTAATATACTTATGCTATTTTGATTGTTTGTAGAACACATTATACAGATTACAAGATAGTTCGGTATCATCTCATTTATCTCTAATCAACTCAAAACAACTTAGAAAAAATTCAAGGAAAAGATAGCTTCAATTCAGCTCCTAACTACTCCTATAGCTTGAGATAAGCTCAAGGACACTAAAGAAGAGGTTCACCTAGCTAGACACAACTTAAATCAACTTTCATTGAGCAAGCTAACTCAGCTCAAGTTAACTCATGCCAAGCTCGATCAACTCAACTCCAACTATCACTCCCACCTCAACACCTTAAGGTCACCTACCTTTCATTAAGTATAATGTCCAACCATCATTCACCTTTGGCACCAAGATCATGGAGGAAAATGATAAGGGAGCCAAAAACAAAGAGATCTAACTCTTCAAGAGATAGATTCATTACCAAAATTGTCCACCCTTTGGTTTGTTAATTTTGAGCATGATATAAGCATATTTGGGTTTTGATGTCTTCAGGAAAGTTATTCATTTATCTCTTATCTTTCCATAACATGTTGAATCACATCATCTGATATCAATAGGTCAAGACATGGCCAAATTACTGAAGACTGCACAGAATTTTTAAGTGAGAAGTTATAAATTTTCCAATATATTTGGAGAAAGACACCATTCAATTAAATGGTTAGTCGAGTAATTAAAGGCCACTTCGGCCACACCCCTTAAAAACTATAAATAAGAGTTCAATTTCATTTTGTAATCACACCTTTTTCATAAATAAAATTACTTTGTAAATCTCTCAAATTTGTTCTTTTTATAACTTTTTGACTTATCAAATCTTTGCAGGTTTGTGGCGTCTTCTACCCCATCTTTATAATTTAATTTATTAGTTTTTATAATCAATTGGTTTAAGTACTTTCACACTCAAGGCCTTATTGAAGTTCGGGTTTATAATTTTCAACATAAGTTCATCTTTTTGAGACTTCGAATATTATTCCTTTCCACCATAATCTTTTCTACTTCCACCACCATCCATATGCACTCTAAACACCTTTCTTCCTTTTGTTTTCATTCATTTCACCATCCACCATACTTCCAAGCTTCCTCACGAACTCCTTAACCATTCATTTCATTTTATCCTTCAAAAAACATTCGAAAGATAAGGCATACTTGTATTCATGGTCAGAACAATCAAAGGTTCTCTCAACAACTACAATTGAAGAGTTGGATCTTATTGTTAAACTTTTTACAAACGTAGTGTAAAGATAAAGATGATTGATATAAAGCTTCTATATATTTTTAGCTTAATAAACATTCATATTTATATACAATAAAATTCTTGTTGGCCTTAGCTGAAGGTGCTAAATTTGAGGACGTTAATCAGGTGCTGAAAGTGCGTGTTGATGGTGCTGAATTTGAGGGCGCTAATCAGGTGCTGAAATTGGTTACATCAATTTCATGGTTTTCTAACACTTATTATATGTCAATTATATCCAATATTCATAATAGTCCAAGGAACATCATATCATACCATATCATATTTGCCCTTAGGCTATAACGTATATCATATCGGATCTTGTTGTAAGCCTTAGCTTCATATAAAAAATTATAGATCGTATATGTAACATCTTCCAATTGTATCATATTTCACATAACAAATATATGCACACACTTCATCAAATAATTTAATACCTTATCATTCCTATCATTTATTTTCACCTTCATGCTTGTTTACTTGAGCCTTTAACATAAGGCAACATAACATCAATTCACAAAAAATATATTCGGGATGACACTTAGCTAATCTTGTGATAAAACTACAGTCATCTTGACAACGAAAGGCTCTAAAGCTCTTGAATTACAATCTTGTTGCTCTTGGATATATTAGGATGAGAAGATGGAGAAGATGGCATATCTTCAACAACTTGAACATGACAAAATTAATGGAATTATACTAGAATCAAAATCAATGATTCAAAATCATTTTCTAAGCTTACCAAAGCTTGAAGACATCATCAAACTGAAGAAACTAACCTTCTAACTCACGAGTCCATATTAGTTATTCAAAGCTTGTATTTGAAATTAAATTCACATAATTGGAGAGAACTTCAAATTGATGGAAGAAAAATACTCACCAAGTTATTAGTTATGGATTGGTTGTTTCAATTCAATCAAACTTAAAAAAATGAGTGAGATACTTAGCGGAGCTAAAGGAAGAAGATGATTATGGATGTGTTAGTTTATGTAAGAAGAAAAAGGTGAAAGATGAAATTTTTTGTTTTTTTTTCTTCTCAGTTATGGAATGGTGAGTTAAAACCAATCATTTCACCTTTATTTCCTACACTAAACGAGATTAAGGGCTTAAGATTGTCACTCCAAATAGCCGATCGAAAACTTTCCCTCATTGTAGAGAAACTTTTTTATCATCCATTTAAATTTCATCTTTTTATCCCCAATTAATTAGCTATCAGTTCTTCAACTTATATTCTTACGATTTATATGTAGTTCACGTCAATTATGGGTGCAAATCGTTATCCCTTTCCCATGCCTTCATTTTTGCCTTCACTTCAAATTAGAGGGTTTAGGATTTTAGTTTAGGGGTTTTGGTTAGGGTTGTTAGAGTATGCCCAAAGATCAATCATATGATGATTGTATGGATACTTTCATTTACCAATTTTATTGAATAAAGGCATTGTCATTGTTGTTTTCAGATATATGTGTCACATAAACTGAGAAACAATAAGGTCCATATAATAATATATGTATTATTATTAAAAGATCCTTAGTCAAGTATTATTATGGGTATGGACAATAATAATACGCTTAAGACTAACACGTGATAAATTGATGACAATGAGTTGTCATTGACATAGAGATGTCAGAATTAATACATGAATATATTAGTAGAGAATAATATATTAGATTGACCCACTATGAGCATATATCTTGGATTATTATGTGACGGTCACGATATTGCTCATAGTGACAACTATATGTATAATCCTTAGACTTGAGATTATTACTATCTCAACATATGTTGTTTTATGTTTTGATGCAGTTAAACGTGTTTCGTAATTAGTTACACTATAAAAACTGACATTGGACATATTACAATATATGTAGTGAGATGTGAATAATCAAGATAGGATTTGTCCTTCCTACATAATAGGAAAATATATCAAAGGCCACTTGATTGAGTGAGACTAAAAATGCATGGCCATGCTTGAATATGTTGATATGAGATATCACAAATTATTCATTAATAGTAGTCCACTCTAGATATCAAGAAACACTAATAATAGGCTATACAAGTGTGACTATTCCAAGACTTGTGCCTATTAAAGATATAAAAGGACAAAAGGATATAATACATTAAAAGAGTTGGTCACGGACATGATACATTGAATCATGATCTCCTGTAACTTAGATGACAATGATATATTGCTAGATGTCACTCATTATTTTTAATATTAGAATTGTTCTAATATTATTATTAACGTTAAAATGAGTCTACATTGTCACACCAAATGGTTGAAATAGAGCAAAAATATATAAGTATAAGTAGATTATATTTAATCCCGAATTTTAAATAAAGAATATAATTAAAGTAATTATATCCCTTTTAAATTCGAATTAAATATAGATTCTGATATTTAAGGAATTAATTAAAGTAATTATTTCCTATAAACCAAATCAGAATCAAACTCTTGTACCTAGGGTTACACTTATATAAAGGATCAATTGGTCTAGCAGCCAAGATAGAGAATTCCAAATTCCAAACCCTAGAATCACGAGAAATAGTTTTTTCTAGATTTGCTCTCTTAACCGGGTGAACTGAGTAGAGGCCGAGACGATATTCGTGGAGGCTAAAGATTCGAATTGTCGAACAATCGTGATTATCACAAATCTAGTTGTTGTTTTTGCTGCTTATCAAGGAACCCAATGTAAGTCATCGTATCTCTTCCTCTCGATTTTGGATTAAACGTACATGGATCACTGGAAAGACCGTCGTAATTTTGTTCCACTGCGCCATGGGGTGTGCCGGCGGTCCCAACAGTGGTATCAGAGCCACTTGTACGATCTGTAATCGGGTTAAATACTTGGGTGATGCGATATGTATGAGATGCGTAATTTGTTTTACTATATCGACGATATAAAATTTGATATTGCTTGTTGATTAGGGATATGATTAATATGTTAATCTGTTAATTACAATCGCCATGTTGCTATAAGGGTTTTTCAATAATCATATGTCAATCGTTGACATAGTGATCGACGAAAGTGCGATAGTAGATCTCATCAGGGAAAAAGGAATAATTATTATTCCGATATGGAAAAATCTAAGGGATTTTAAAAATCCCGAAAACACGATTTTATTGATAAATCTTATCAAATCATGATGTTTTTCATAGAAAAATACTCGCTATTTTTCAAAATTTCCTGCCACGGCCGCAAGGGGTTTCGCCCCTTGACCCCTTCGTAGGCAACATAGATTGTAGGCCCATATTGGTAATATTTACGATTTCGTGATAGTATCTGTTTGCTTTACACGGTGTCTGACATGCATGGTTATAGCCCTTGCTTTTACAATAGTTGTAAATTTTAAATACGGCCTGCGTGTCGTGCCTTTCTATATCTCTGTTGTACCTCTCTTCTCATCTTACTCCCTCGTATGTAAAACGAGTTTTTATGATTGTAATCTTATTCCAAGAAGCAATCGAGACATTTAGACCAAAGGCGAGAAGATGTTTGAGAAGCAGTTTTAGTATATAATTAGGGTTTTTAAGGTTCTCCCATTGGCTTGAGATGAGCCACCTTAGTTTTTTATTTTGGGCTATAACCATTGCAATCCTTTTATTTTATATCTATCATGTATGTGATGCAATGTATGATATATATCTTCTACTCAGATATATTGATGAGATCAATAAGGGCCAAATTAAAAAAAAAAAGGTAACGATGAGATATTCAATGTTTTTTCTCAAATTAATATAAGTTAAAATTAGCCGTCCAATATTTGCCCTTGTTAAGGCCTTGATCGATCTTATGTGGGTTTTGCCAAAGCATTAACACATAAGTCCATCTTGGTTAAACGCGAAGAATAAACAAGTGATATTCGTCGGTCGAAATATTGGTAATAACTTAGTTAGGTTGTTCTAATAGAATTAGAAACCTAAAGGCTAAGTATTTGGTTAAGTCATGAGATGACTGAACAAGAGTTGTTCACCAAATGGAGGAGTTACATGAGATGTAATTAGTAAAGGGTTACTTACCTAAATAACCTCTATCCTAAAAGAAAAGCCAAAGCTAAGTTAGGAAATTGGTGAATTATGGATCCTCACTCACTAGAAAGATTTTCGTCAAATTTTTCCGAAATTAAAAATGAGAGGGGTTTTTAATTTTGAACGAAATAGTGAGAGTATTTTATAAACAAAGTCCTATTTATAATATTTCAAATCGGTAAATTCATATTATGTATTTCCATTGTTGTAGATCTAAATGGCAAACAATACTATATCATTGCGATCACTCCTTGAGAAGGAGAAACTCAATGGCGTAAACTTCCTTGGTTGGTTCCGTAATTTGAGAATTGTTCTCAAACAGGAAAGAAAGGAATATGTCATTGAAGAACCCGTTCCAGATGAACCGGCAACTAATGCTTCTAGAGCTGACAAAGACAAGTTTAAGAAATATATGGATGACATGTTAGATGTCGAATGTCTTATGCTTGCTACCATGACTCCTGATCTTCAGAAGCAACATGAGGACATGGTTGCATATGATATGATTCAAAACCTCAAAGAAATATATGAGGAGCAAGCACGTCAAAGAGAGGTATGAGACCTCTAAAGCTCTATTTCAGTGCAAAATAGTAGAGGGATCTCCTATAGGAGCTCATGTCATTAAGATGATAGGCTATATCCAAACGTTGGAAAAGCTAGGTTTTCCTCTCAAGGATGAATTGGCTACTAATGTTATTCTGTAATCGTTGCTGAATAACTTCAATCAATTTGTCCTTAATTTCAACATGAATGAAATTAACAAAACTTTGCCACAATTACTTGGCATGTTAAGAACTGCTGAGAAAAATATGTCTAAAGGTGGACCTAAGCCCATTCTGATGGTCCGCAAGGACAAAGGAAAGGGAAAGGCAGTGGCAAAGTACAAGGGTAAAGGTAAGCCTATACCTAAAGGACATGATGCATTGAAACCCAATGGGGGAGTTAACAAGGACGGAAAATGTTTCTACTGCAATAAGACCGGACACTGGAAAAGAAATTGCCCCATTTACCTTGAAGAGGTCAAGAAGGAAAAAGCAGATGGTGCATCTGCTTCAAGTATTTATGTTATCGATGTGAATCTGTCAACATCTTCTTCTTGGGTATTAGATACCGATTGTGGTTCTCACATCTGTACTTCTGTACAGGGACTGCAAAAGAGAAGGAATCTAGCTAAGGGAGACGTGGACCTACGAGTGAGAAATGGAGCAAGAGTTGCTGCATTAGCTATAGGAACATACGTTTTATCTTTACCTAGTGGACTTGATTTACATTTAGAAGATTGTTATTTTGTGCCTAGTTTGACTAAAAACATTATTTTTTTTTCTTGTTTGGACAAGATTGGATTTGAGATTATTATTAAGAATAATGGTTGTTCTTTTTATCTCGATAATGTTTTTTATAGTTCAGCACAATTGGTTAATGGCTTATATATTTTAAATCTAGAAAATGTCATTTATAACATAAATACCAAAAGATCAAAAACAAATGACTCAAATCAAACTTATCTCTGGCATTTTCGTTTAGGCCATATAAGTGAGAAACGCATACCAAGACTCCATAAAGATAAATTCTTAGATTCATTTGTTTTCGAACGATTGGATGTATGTGAATCTTGCTTATTAGGAAAAATAACTAAGGCTCCTTTTAATGGTAAAAATGAGCGAGCAAGTGATTTATTGGGATTAATATATAGTGATGTATGTGGACCAATGAACACACAAGCTAGAGGTGTATTTCAGTACTTCATCACTTTCATTGATGAATTCAGTCGATATGGTTACATTTACCTTATGCGCCATAAATCTGAGGCTATCGAAAAATTTAAAGAATTCAAGAATGAAGTACGAAATCAACTAGGAAAGAGTATTAAAGTACTTCGATCAGATCGAGGTGGAGAATACTTAAGCATAGAATTTGATGAACTCCTTAAAGAATGTGGGATTGTCTTACAACTTACTCCACCAGGTACACCACAGTGGAATGGAGTTTCTGAGAGGAGAAATCGAACTTTGTTAGACATGGTTCGATCAATGATGAGTCATAGTGATCTTCCGACTTCTTTCTGGGGACATGCACTAGAAACAGATGCTTTTACTTTAAATCGTGTTCCGTCTAAATTTGTTCAAAAGACACCATATGAGATATGGACTGGAAAACGTCCTAGTATGTCTTTTATGAAGATTTGGGGTTGCGAAGCATATGTCAAACATCAGATGTCTACAAAGCTCGAACCCAAATCTCATAAGTGTAATTTTGTTGGATATCCCAAAGAAACTAAGGGATATTATTTCTTTAACCCCAAAGAGAACAAAGTGTTTGTTGCTCGAACATGAGTTTTTCTCGAAAGAGAATTTCTTAATAAGAAAGGAAAGGGTAGAGACATTGAACTTGGAGAAGTTCAAGAACAACAATTCATTGAACCTGAGATTGAACATGTTCCACAAATTGTTGAGGAACAGTCAACAGATTTAGAAACACAACCAGTGCGTAGGTCCACAAGAGAACGCCATGCACCTGAGAGATATGGATTTCTTATTACCACGCATGGAGATGTTCTCATTATGGATCAGGATAAGCCAAGAACTTATCAAGAGGCAATATCGAGCCCAGACTCTGAGAAATGGCTTGAGGCCATGAAATCTGAGATGGAATCCATGTCAGTCAACCAAGTATGGACTTTGGTTGAATCACCTGAAGGGGTAAAACCTATAGGGTGTAAATGGGTTTTCAAGAAGAAAACCGACATGGATGGAAATGTACAAATATACAAGGGGCGACTAGTCGCTAAAGGTTTTCGACAAGTTCATGGTATTGACTATGACGAAACTTTCTCCCCTGTAGCTATGTTTAAATCCATCCGGATCTTGCTTGCTACAGCTACATTCCATGATTATGAAATTTGGCAAATGGATGTCAAAACCACTTTCCTTAATGGAAAACTTGAAGAGGATGTGTATATGACACAACCAGAAGGTTTTGTCGCTCCAGGAAATGCTGGAAAGGTTTGTAAGCTACAAAGGTCCATTTATGGACTAAAGCAAGCTTCTCGAAGCTGGAATCTTCGTTTCAATGATGCGATCAAAGAGTTTGGTCAAGAACGAAGATGAGCCTTGTGTTTACAAGAAGACTAGTGGGAGCATTATTTCTTTCCTAATCTTGTATGTAGATGATATACTTCTTATAGGAAACGACATATCTACCTTATAGTCAGTTAAGACTTGGTTAAGTAGTTGTTTCTCAATGAAAGATTTAGGTGAGGCAGCATATATCTTAGGGGTTAAGATCTATAGAGATAGATCTAGACGACTTCTAGGTCTAGGTCAAAGTACATATATAGACAAAGTTCTAAAGAGATTCAGTATGGAAGAATCCAAGAAAGGATTCTTACCTATGAGACATGGTATATCTCTTTCGAAGGAAATGTATCCTTCAACTCCACAAGAAAGAGAACGAATGAGTAAGATTCTATATACTTCGGCTATTGGTTCTATCATGTATGCCATGATATGTACTCGACCAGATGTATCGTATGCCTTAAGCATGACAAGTCGATATCAGGTAAACCCTGGTGAAAGTCACTGGGTAGCAGTCAAAAACATCCTTAAGTACTTGAGAAGAACTAAGGATACATTTCTTGTCTATGGAGGCAAAGAAGAGCTTAGTATAAAAGGTTATACTGATGCTAGTTTCCAAACAGATAAGGATGACTCAAGATAGCAATCTGGATTTGTGTTTTGCCTTAACGGAGGTTCTGTAAGCTGGAAAAGTTCTAAGCAAGATACAGTAGCTGATTCTACGACAGAGGCTGAGTATATTGCAGCCAGTGAAGCAGCAAAGGAAGCTGTTTGGATCAAAAAGTTCATATCCAAACTAGGGGTTGTTCCAAGCATATCAGATGCTATAGAACTCTGTTGTGACAACAATGGAGCCATTGCACAAGCAAAGGAACCCAGATCTTATCAACGATCCAAACATATTCTTAGACACTTCCATCTCATTCGAGAGATCATAGATCGAGGAGATGTGGAGATATGTAAAGTACACACGGATGATAACATTGTTGATCCCTTGATGAAGCCTCTAACACAACAGAAGCATGATCATCACACAGAGTCACTCGGTATTAGATATGTGAGTGATTGGTCTTAGTGCTAGTGGGAGATTGTTAGAGTATGCCCAAAGACCAATCATATGATGATTGTATGGATACTTTCATTTACCAATTTTATTGAATAAAGGTATTGCCATTGTTGTTTTCAGATATATGTGTCACATAAACTGAGAAACAATAAGGTCCATATAATAATATATGTATTATTATTAAAAGATCCTTAGTCAAGTATTATTATGAGTATGAACAATAATAATACGCTTAAGACTAACATGTGATAAATTGATGACAATGAGTTGTCATTGACATAGAGATGTCAGAATTAATACATGAATATATTAGTAGAGAATAATATATTGGATTGACCCACTATGAGCATATATCTTAGATTATTATGTGACGTTCACGATATTGCTCATAATGACAACTATATGTATAATCCTTAGACTTGAGATTATTACTATCTCAACATATGTTGTTTTATGTTTTGATGCAGTTAAATGTATTTCGTAATTAGTTACACTATAAAAACTGACATTGGACATATTACAATATATGTAGTGAGATGTGAATAATCAAGATAGGATTTGTCCTTCCTACATAATAGGAAAATATATCAA
This sequence comes from Abelmoschus esculentus, assembly GCA_035048815.1. Taxonomy (NCBI): domain Eukaryota; kingdom Viridiplantae; phylum Streptophyta; class Magnoliopsida; order Malvales; family Malvaceae; genus Abelmoschus; species Abelmoschus esculentus. Next base: position 7,605,394 of record JAUCBN010000032.1, read on the forward strand.
AGGCCACTTGATTGAGTGAGACTAAAAATGCATGGCCATGCTTGAATATGTTGATATGAGATATCACAAATTATTCATTAATAGTAGTCCACTCTAGATATCAAGAAACACTAATAATAGGCTATACAAGTGTGACTATTCCAAGACTTGTGCCTATTAAAGATATAAAAGGACAAAAGGATATAATACATTAAAAGAGTTGGTCACGGACATGATACATCGAATCATGATCTCTTGTAACTTAGATGATAATGATATATTGCTAGATGTCACTCATTATTTTTAATATTAGAATTGTTCTAATATTATTACTAACGTTACAATGAGCCTATAGGGTCACACCAAATGGTTGAAACAGAGCAAAAATATATAAGTATAAGTAGATTATATTTAATCCCGAATTTTAAATAAAGAATATAATTAAAGTAATTATATCCCTTTTAAATTCGAATTAAATATAGATTCTGATATTTAAGGAATTAATTAAAGTAATTATTTCCAATAAACCAAATCAGAATCAAACTCTTATACCTAGGGTTACACCTATATAAAGGATCAATTGGTCTAGCAGCCAAGATAGAGAATTCCGAATTCCAAACCATAGAATCACGAGAAACAGTTTTTTCGAGATTTGCTCTCTTAACCGGGTGAACTGAGTAGAGGCCGAGACGATATTTATGGAGGCTAAAGATTCGAATTATCGAACAATCGTGATTATCACAAATCTAGTTGTTGTTTTTGCTGCTTATCAAGGAACCCAATGTAAGTCATTGTATCTCTTCCTCTCGATTTCGGATTAAACGTACATGGATCACTGGAAAGACCGTCGTAATTTTGTTCCGCTGCGCCATGGGGTGTGCTGGCGGTTCCAACAAGGGTTTAGGGAATTAGGAGTAGGGTGTATTTTTTGTATAGGATTTAGGGTTTGTGATATAAAAAAAATAAGGGTTAAGGTTTAAAATTCAATTTTTAGTAAATTTTCAAAGAAAGCATAAAATGAGACACATAAAAGAGACAAAAGATTTTTGCTCATAAATTATCTGTCAAAAGAAGTGATTCATCCATCAAAATAGATTAATTATAAGGGTAATCCTCAATTTTTAAAGTTTGTATTTTTGTCCTCCAACTTTAAAAATTTGGTCACCGGATAACTTTTAAAATTTATAAAAAGATCAAACTATTTTTATTATACAATTACACAATTACAATGTTTGAATAAAATCATATAAAATTTTGATCGTCGAAGTCTAATTTTGACTAGGTCTATTTTCGAAATGCGACAGTGAAAGACAAATAACCCTTATTAGCCTTTCGTAAAGTTTCAAAGATGACAAACAAAGCATAAACCACTGACATTGAATATATTTCGATTTTAATTTTATCATTGCATATATAAATTGTTGGGATTTAGCACAATAATTGTAATTATTTGCAATAAAAATATGAAAATCTGGAGAGAGAATTCCACGGTGACCAGTTCAAGGACATGCAGCTGGTTTGATATTACTGAATCTAATTGAAATCTGAATGAAATGAAACCCCATGATATTATACACTGGAAATGTCAGTCATTGTCATATATATTATTTATCTACACGCACACTTACACGGGGTAATGGTTATAATTTTTCCTCTACTAGGAACGAAATACCAAAAAGAAAACACAATACATGTGGACTATCGTACCTTGAAGCCATGTACAAATATAGGAATGGGAATTTTATTCATATCTTTTCAACAAAGTTTATGATAACTACATTCCTAAAAAATTGGTCCTAATTCCCTGGCTTAGCTAATGCAATTTGTGCAACTTGTGTGCATTTTCACTTGAGGAGGTTGGGGACTGGAAAATCAAACTAGTTTATCAGCTTTTGTTTTTGTTTTTCCTACTGAGTTCATCCATGAAATAATTATGGTAGGCAGTTCAATGCAGTTAGAACTTTATTCTTCAAGTCGTGGGCGCTTTGAGGGTTGTGAAGGTGAGTCAGAAACACAGGTTTCAGCTTTCTCTAGATCACCAGTTTCAGGTGCCTTATGCTCTCCACAAATTTCTTGTGGACTTCTCTCCAACACGGACTTGGCATTAACAGTGCCTGTTCCGGAATTTACACAATCCTTCCGGAAGGACTCCCATTGACTTTTTGTAGGAGACTCATTGGTAGCATCCGAAGGAGTGGGTGGATTCTCCGGATTAGAAGATGATACCTTCAGTTTGTCTAAACCTGACTTTTGCTTCTCAAACATCATTTGGAGGTACCTGCCTTGTTCTTCTATTCGCAACTGCAAATTTCTTTGAATCTGTAGAGAAAATGAGGGGGGGAAAAAGATATGAATATTACACCCATAGTCCCATTAGAAAAAAAAATTGAAACATCAAGGAATGAAGGGTTCATTCAGAACTTTGACTACAATGGATCACATGATAAGCAGTCCATATTAAAGCCATTGTCCTTTTAACTTAAAACAGCATAAGCCAGTACCCAACTAAATATGTTCTAAATAGCTTCATCCTAAAAACAATAATTTACCGAATGAAACAGCCACATAGCATACGATATGATAACGTGGAAGAAGTAGCAAGAACCTTTGTCTAAAACTGCTGGTAACCAATAGACATAACACATGATATCCAACCGAAAGAGATACAAAGGCAACAGTATCTTTAAATGCCCTTAATCCAACAGACTATGGCATCATATCCCCTCCATGTCCAAATACCCAGGAGATAGCCCCCAACTTCTCCGAAAATCTCATGGAAGTAAAATCAGTTTTTCCAAGTTCAAAATCCAAAACCATAAATCTGAATGAGAGAGCATGCCAGAAACATAATTCTACTTCTCTAAACTGGAGAAAAACTTTCCGTTCCCTACTTCCTCCAAGGAAAGTTTGAAGGTGGATTCAATTTTCTTTAATTACAAAGTATGTTGCTTTTATGTCCCCAACTCCTTCCCGACACAAATTCATACCTCAAGCTGTTCATGCAACCGCTTCTGGACTTCCATCTGTAACCGCAAAGCTTCACTGATCCCGAGTCCCCTGTTCCAGTTCAGAATGAAAAATGCACTTAACATGATGAATAGTAAACTAAACAAATCAACTGAATGAAGATTCATTAGACCTTGATTATATGATATGCTCCTTAAGGATTCCATTTGGAGTTTTGATTATGTCTTTGCAAAATGCAATAAAATGGGAAAAGAATTGTTAAATTTACAGCTTCATCTCCAAATCAAATAGAATTACCAAGGAAAATTCATGGCAAACATTTTTGTTTTTGAAGCATATTACATACTTCTTTGGGCGAGAACTTTAACTAAGATTTGAATACACAATCCAATATCAATTTAAGGAAACTAAAGTATGAACTAACGAGATGCATCAACCATCCTTTCACAGTTCCAGATTAGCATTTTCAATATGTTGAGTTAGCAGAGGGTTCCTACAGAGTAGACTTCACGCAAATTTTAGAAGACCCTTGCCTCGTGTCACTAACCAGTAGCCATGTCGTTAAAAGGTGATATTTCCCAGCTAGGAATGGCAGCATCTCACTCATTTGTAAAAAAAAAAGGTCCAATAATTACCAAGTATGCTACTCATACACGCAAGTATAAAAGCAGATGCTCAAACAATGTCACCGATGCAAATTGTTATGTTAGAAAATTAAATAAATACTCCAATATTAATAGAAACCATTGGGAAAACAGTAGAAATTACTAACGCTTTCAAGTCCAGAGATGAGATTTCTTCCATGGAAGTCAACTTTTTCTCCGAGGATCCTGCAAGCAAGAATCACTATTTCAACTAAATATACAATGCCACCCCCAATCACACACCGAGAATTTTTGAGGATCCAATTCGCATAATATGAGTCACCCAAATCTTTTGTGATCCACTGGCCAAAGAAACTGAAATGACTATCTTTTGAGATATAAGTAAAAGAGTTGGTATAGATATGTACTTCATACAAAACGTTATACTTGTAATTTTGCACATAATTCATCTATATAAATGTATATGAATCCCAAGGGATACACAAGCAAATTTATAATTTCTCTTGGTTCTATGCCATACCTGTGGGAGTTGAGTCAATTATTCTCTTCTATGTCTTTCTCTGATATAATGAACAATAAGGAAACAACGTTCTGCGAATGACCATGCAATGTAACTAAGATGAAAATTACTTTTGTGTTTGGTCTCTTTCTCACTAAGCTACCGAAGAAGTCTCTCTATCAGATAGGTCACAATCCTTGTATACAATGTTATTAGATGTACAAGGTGGATCACTGATTAGATCTCGGAATGCATTCATCCATTTTTTTCCTTCCTCACACTTGTGCTACCAATAGCTAGCTTAATGAGGGGAGGTGACAATCTACATATGAAAGAAAAAAATTGTTGCTTGTTCTATTCCTATTTATTCAAAACTATGCATCTTCCGTCAGATTCTTGTCATTAAAGTCTAGATAGATGCCTATTTCTTCTGACAAGAGGAAAGGAAGAAGGTCTACATGGTTTATCCCGCTAAACCTAACAGTATCCATGTCATCTACAATGATAACCAGTTTCATGAATAAATCAAGGAGGGTGTAACACCCCAAATTTTCTCCCAATCTTGAAACCTAAATCCCTTTTTCGACATCCTAGAAAATTGGGAATTTTCGGATTTAAATCTAATCTGAAATCAGTGACTGAAATGTGACTTCCAAAAGTTGAAGGCTTTTTCTGTTGAATCTAAGAATTTCAGACCCTTGTAATGTGTTTAAACCTTTTTCTCTTTTGGTAACAATACCCCTTTCCTTCTTTCTCCGATTCGGTTTTATTAGAGGATTAATTTCCTCATAATCGGGATTTTTCTTTTTGAAACCTTGAGAAGCCTTTGATTTCCTTTCGATTCTTCAATCCTGGTACGTGTTCTGGTAAGTTTCTGGCCTCTTTTTCTTTTCAGTTGGTGTAATGTTTTTGTAGGTGTTTGATCGAATTTCTTGAGTTTTGTTGTGGTTTAAAGGGTTTAAATCTCAATTTTAGGGTGGTTAATTTGTTTATGCTCATGATTGTATCGAATAGAGGAAGAGAGAATCAAAAATCTGAAATCTGGAAATCCCAATTTTTCTCGAGAAAATCTGTCCCGACCCGTTGACCACCCGTGACCCGACCCGACCTGCTGACGTCATCCGCAGATATCATTGCTGATGTCATCCACTGTCGTCACAACTGACGTCATCCGCTGCTGACGTCACTGCTGACGTCAGACTTTTTCAGACCCGATCCCAATTTATATGTTTCGACGTCCTGAGTTCGATGACGCGATCCGTTTTTCGAAATTCGAACCCGAAGTGTCGTTTTTAAGGCTTTTTAGTCCGTGTGCTCTGTCCGAAGTTATCTTTATCAGAATCTGAAATAGTTATCGTTTGGTTCAGTTGACTTGTATTCAGACCCCGAGCATCTACCTCCTCCTGGGCGACCTCCGGTTCATCAGTCCTTGGGACACGCATGTGAGTTTTTGAATTATTTCTGTTTCGTGTACTTTTTGGTTTAGTGGCATAGTAGTATGTTTGATATATTTGTTACACGTAAGTTCTACACCTACTCGATCTAGTACTAGGATTGAGCCCAGTAGACGTCACTATCGGTGTTAAGTGACTTGCTACAGGTGTGTCTCTCCCGAGAATCTCTTTGTTTACTTCTGTGTGCAATATTATGTATATCTGTTCTATTCTGTATATTATATTGATTGCATCGTTTTGTTAGTTTTCTGAAAGTAATTGAATAGTTGACATGCTCTGTGATATTAAATTGAATATTTGATTCTGAAATTGTTATGCATGCCTCTTGTTATTCTTTTAGGCATGCATTCTGACTCAGTTATCTGTTCCGATTCTGTTATTTGTTCATGTCATTGCATCGGTTGGATATTGTGTACGGGAAAGTTTAGTGATACCACCTATTGGTGAGTATCACTTCTGATCAGTGGCTCCACCTTCGGGTCGAGTATCCACTTCTGTTCAGTAGCTCCACCTTCGGATCGAGTAACCACTCCTGTTCAATGACTTTACCTTCGGGTCGAGCTTCACTTCTTATGGTGTGATGGAGTTAGAGTGGTTCAGGGGAACCTTCTCTTCTGATGGTGTTCGGTGTTGGGTGGATATCATATCATACATTTCTTACGTCGCATGTTTTGTACTGTTTTGTAATATGATATTCTGTTCTGAAATTATGCTATTATTTTCTGTGTAATGATTTTTTGTACTGTTATGTTTATCTGTACATTAGAGACACTAAGCTCCCAAGCTTACGTCCCCACAGTTTTTGTTTCAGATTCTCAGACCTAGGCTTCGGTACTTGGAGAATCCTGATTTCAGATATTTTAAGTATAATTTACAGACTTCAGTTTAATAATTTTTATTTCGGATATTCAGTATTTCTTTAATGAATTACGGACTTTGGACACTTAATTGATTTTCAGAACTGTTAAATTTATTAAAATCTTGGGTTGAACCTTCAGTTATTTAAATGTAAATTGTTAGTTTTCGGTACAATAAAATTTATCAGAAATTATAATATTATTTTATTAAACCTAACTTGGAAAAAAAGTTTTCGTAACATGAACCCTAACTTTTAACCTAAGAGATTAAGTTAAATTTAGGGGTTACAGAGATGCAAAGAGTGCGTCGATGAAGAAAACATATTTCAGCATATAGTTGAGATCCTGGAACTGACTGAACCAAATGGAGAAAGAAATTATCTCCACTTCATTAACGAGGAAAGATAGGCTCAACAACTCTCAAGTCTCGCGAACCCAATCATCCATCCATTCACTTACACTGCTATAACTTTCAATATATCAGTATGGGATGGGAGATTGTTGAATGCAAGGTAGACATGCATCATAAATTGTCACTGGACAGCTAAAGATTCTGGGACCAATTAACCAATATTTTTAAATGATATCCACTTCATTGATGAGCACATGATGGACAATATAGCTCCGAATTATCCACCTAACCCCAATGTAAGTCACTGAGAGAAAATATTAAACAAATATCAAGGAATGAACCACCCTTTTTAAAAAATATGTATTCCAATAAAGAAAAAAGGCAACAGATGCATTCTTGCAGAGAAGTAACACACCTAAGGAAAAGGAAGAAACTTAAAGGGAGATTAACATATACCTTCTGATGGCTCTGGTCTGTATCTAGCTGTCCTGTATTTCTGCAGTGAAGAGAACGATTAAAGGGTAATCTAAACCCAGGCCTTTGTGCACACGTTTAATAACTAATAGAAATGTTTATACACCTGCAAGTGACTTTTAACATGATAAATAGTCAAGCCTTCAACTTTCATAAGCTTCAACACACCTTTTGGAGTAGCTCCTATAAGTGAAAATACCAAGCAAATTAAAACATGACCCTAATGACTTTTGGCAAAAAGTTTCACAAGAAATGAAAGTAACACACTTTCACTGCCTCCCAATTGGTTGACAGCTTCAACAAAGGCTTCATGAAGTTCTGGTGTCCATCGCATTCGTGTCTTTGCTGGGACATTACTAGCCAAAGGAGAGGGGTTTGCGATACTGTGCCTTTCTACAGATGGAGAAGGAAACTGTTCATTCTGTACAGGTATGGTTGTGCATGGTTTTGCCACCTGATATGCCGTCTGAAGCAATAAGGAAATATAAATCAAAGATAAACAATGCCAAAAGGTATTAAGATTATCTGAATATGTTTTATCTCCCACGGCATGAAAGCATCCACACCTTTGGTTCCAGATTTGTAACGTTGTCAACAAGAAGCTCATTCCAATTGGAGGTCAATGCATCATCACCAGTGATAAGCTGGTCTGCCCATTCACGCCAATCATTTTGTTTACCAAATCCCTCAGATCTCATAATACTACTACAGCTAATATTTTCTACTTGACTGCTCAGGACAGAGATGCTTACAGGAAAATCAAAAAAATCAGGATCTGTACACCAAGAACCACTATTTTCTTTGTTGCAGTGACTTGGTATTGTAGATTGAGGCAACAGTGAATTTGACAATTGCGATAATGGCAATGCTGCAGTATTAGTTGGCGACTGAGAAATGAAGGGGGAATTTCTTGAAAGCTTTTCATTTGGTAATGCAGATGAGTAATGAATATCAGTTGAAAATCCAGACGATGATGCAAATATGTGACCAACCTCCCTATTATTGGTGGGAAGATGAGTTGCGTTGGCCAAAGGCCTAGTTATCAGTTCCCTTTCTGCATGCGCCTGTTGAGTATCGGAGAAATTTTGATATGACTCTTCCAGATGTGTTGAAAGGGCAGACAAAGATGATGACAGTCCTCCAGATACTCCGTGGTTACTAAGCTGACTTGCACCCGAACTTTGAATGGATAAAGCAGGACGTGCCTCCATAGCTGTGCGTAAATTAAAAAAGATGGTATCAATTGTTTGGCTAATCAATAGTAGGTTAATTGGCAGAGTTCACACTGTATCAAAACAATGAAGGAGCTACAGAAAGCATCCTTGTTGACGTTGCTGTTGCTGCTTGCCAAAGCCCACAAGGCAAAATCAAATACTGGTACCAAACTTAAGTTGAACAAGAAAATAAGAAGAAACAAGTGCTTATATGCATTGTTAGAGATTATGTTCAATGACAAAACAATGTTCTTAAATGACATAAGTTCGATAAATCTAAAACAAATTTGATGCAGAACAAAATCATGCTTGTTTTTGACATATCACCAATTGACATTTGACTTCAAGCGTAAAGAATTTATTCCCTAGTTTCTCGCTGTTCTATTCTCCTATTCCTATATCTTTCCATTCTATTTCCTCTTCCTTTACATGAAAAAATTTCTATTATCTACTCTTCAACTTTTTTCCACTCGTTTGTAAAGAACTGCCAGAAATGCATGGAGTGAACAAATAAGGCTTAATAATCAGAAAGGTGCCCACCCTATACCTTTTTTTTTCAGTTTGATGCCTAACTTTTTTTTCTGGGTCACTTTGGTGCCTAATGATTCGTTCCGTAACTCAAATCAAGTTTTTCCATGACAAGAGTTAAAAAATTTCCATTATCCAATAAGAACACGACAAGTGGCATATAAGGTTATATTTTGATACACAATTTGTGTAAAACAAATTTACACAACCTTTCGTATTTTAACTATAAAATCTAAAACCTAAATTCGTTATCCTAACACCCTAAAATATTAAACTCTAAATTATAAATTATAAACACTAAATTCTAACCATATACTCTAAATTCTACACCCAACAACCTAAACCCTACCCTAAATCCCTAAACCCTAAAATTTAAAGTTGATGGGATTGATGAACTAAATTTACGCAAGCCTTTCAAATTTAGGGACTAAAGATTTGGTTTGCGGTTTAGAATTTAGGTGATGTATAATTTAATATTTATGGTTAGAGTTTAGGGTTTATACAAAGGGTTTGAATTTTTTTTCACACAACACTCGTATTTAAGCTATAAAATCTAAAACTTAAATCTCTGACCCTAAAACCTAAACACTAAACTATAAACTTAAATATATATATTTCAGGGACCATTCAATTTATATTTCAGGGACAAATAAACATTAAATACCTATAATGAACTCAACCAACCCAGCAAATTCATATTTCAGGGACCATTCAATTTATGTCAAAATACTAGATTTTCGTAACAAAAAAGAAAAATCTAAACCTTTGGCAAATGATCATCATTCATCATTTACGAAATTCCACAAAAAAAGTAAAGAAAGAAAGAAAGATGATACGTGACAAATATAGCATAAAAAAAAACAACAGAAATTTCATTGAAAAAGTTGAATTTCACACACACACAAAATAAAAAAGTATCCATAAATTCCAACATGAAAAGCATCAACGAGAGGCGACTCAGTTCCACTACAACCTTATACATCTTCAACAAGCACCCACATTAACAGAAAAACTTCATTAAATAAAAAATCAGGATTTTTACCTCGGAAGTGCCAAACGGAGCCAGAACAAGCAAATGGTTTATCGATTCTTGCCTAAAACCTTGATATAAACCTCACGTCTCACGGGATCAAAACCCACCAAAAAGAATCGAATCCAAAACTTGGGTCACAGCAAGAAAGAAGGATTGTGGGAGGAATTATTCTAGAATCTATAAGCGGATGTTTTCCAAAGTTCCGTCACCGGTGTCGGCCAAACTAGGAAGTGAAGGGTAACGAAGTGCGATTTTGCCTTGTCTATCTGGCTCTTTCTGCTCCTGAAGCTAATAAGGAATGAGACGGGGGGAGGCTCACGAGCATTTCGTGGCGCGTGTAACCCAACTTCACTGAAGACGCCCGGGAATAGTCGAAAAAGAGCCGGGAATTGGTTGTGGGGGCCACATAACTGTGTACGTGAGGAAAGACAATCGATGAGTGGCACGTGGGTGTTAATGTTGTTCGTATGATTAGCAAAGTGGTCGTTTTCAGTGGCAAAAAATTGGGGTCCACCACATTTTCTTTCTTTTAAATAAAATTATTTTAAATAATTAGAGAAAAAAAGGAAAGTGAGAAAAAATTTACTGTGCTGTAGCTCGTACAGAAACAATGGTCCATGAGAATTTTGTTGACGCGTGTCAAAAGAGGGATGGCTCTTTCGTTCAATGAACTGAAATATCAATACCGGACAAAAAGTCAACTTATATAAAAAAATTAGGTATTCCATAAATTCTATTTTGGGATTTTTGAAGTTTTATATAACTTCCGTATTCTATTTCTTCGTGTAATTAACAAAATAAATCAAACTCTCCCTTAATTGATAAATGCCCTGTTACGTTTCTTTAGGGTTTCTCGATACACCAACTTACCAAAACTTATAATGGATGTAGCAACATTTTAAAATTAGTAATTTAAGACATAAAAGATAGAAAGTGGGATGGTTTCGTGTTAAGAGTGATTATAGTTGGACTTGAAAAAAATTTTAAAGCTTAGAGATGATTGACATTGTGTTATGGATATCTTGCAGGATGGTTATAAAGCTAGAAAAGCTTGAAAGATTCTAAGACATAAAAGATATAAAGTGGGGTGATTTCGTATTATATGGGGTGGCTTAACTCTCCCTAGTCACTCCTTTATTGCTTGGTTGGCTCTGAAAAATAGGCTACCTACAAAAGACCGTATGTTACTTTAGGGTTGCATGGTTGATCCCAAGTTTGTGCATTGTGAGGATTCTATGGAAACAGGAGACCATCTTTTTTATGATTGTCGGTTTGCACATGATGTTTGGCAATTAATCCTACAGGCTTGTGATATTAGACCTATAATGGGTGGATGGGAAATGTTAATCGACTGGATGCAAAAATATAGTAAAGATAAATCTTTGAGTACAATTGTTATTCGTATAGCTTGGGTAGCCTTTTTGTATTATGTTTAGCAAGAAAGAAACAAGAGGTTGCATGGCAAAGGTGCAAGAAGTGCTTGGGTTATTATGATGCAAATTAAGTCTAATGTTGGGATACGATTGCGAGGCTGCAAGAAACTTGTTCACTCTTCTTCTTCTCTCATTGATTCCTGAAATTTGTCTTAATGATCTTAGTTTTGATAAGTTTTGACGTTTGTATTTTGTTACTTTAATGGTTCTTTGGATGGAATAAAAACTAATCATTTATTCAAAAAAAAATAGTAATTAGTCTAATATTTATTAAGGTAAAGTACAATGAAGATCATTTAATTATAAGTAAAATTATATTTGAATTATTCAATTATTAAAAATTATATTAAGCCACTCAAAAAATATTATAGTTGTATTTGATTCACTAGACCATTAAATGTTGTTTAATTGGTCCAGTGACCATTAAATCTTGCCTCTCTTGTATGGGTTTGAATCCTGGTATGGAAAAGTTGTAATCTCTATTTAATAAAGAAATATTATTTAATTGGGTATAATAATAGTTTTAGTCATCAAAGTTTTGTATTTTTAGCAATATAGTACAAATTTAAAATAATTCAACAAATTTTAAATATCATATTTAAGAAAACATAAATCAATTTAGTTAATTCTTTTATTAAATCATTGGTATATCTCATTAACAATAGACGACTTTATTTGAATTCATTAATTAAATCTAATACTCAAATTTATAAATATAAAGTTATTTATAATTATTTTTTAATATTAGATTTGTAATTAGTATAATAAAATTAAACTCATTAAAATCTATTTAAAATAATTTATGAAAACATTCACATTTTAGTTATTGTTGTCACATAATTTTCTATATAAATTTAAGTTTTGGTTACTACTACCACGTAAGTAGGAATGTTAATGGATCTTAGACTCGATCCAAGTTTATAGATTCATATTCGAATTTATTTATGATAAAAAGACTTTTTAAAGGAATACATGTTTATTCCATTATTAATGAAGATTGTGATGATGAAGCGGGAATGGTGAATATCATTGACATATTATATAAGAAAGTTATTATATTTCATAATCTTAATATTAATATTTAAATTTTAAAAATATTATTTTCATAGAATAAAATTTTCTCTTTGGTTGGTTGTTTCTTGTTTGTTTTTGGATTTTTATGATTTAAGTAGTGATGAAGACTAACACTTTAGAGGTAGAAAAGTACGGTACTCAGTTTGCGACAATAGAATATTTTATAATCTATATTTCTTAATGTTTGTGTTATTCAAAAGATATTTGTGTAATTATTAAGTTTTTTAAGATTTTATTTTATTATTTTTTAATTTGATACTAGTTATTTGAAATTAATATTTTCTTTATTGGAGTTGTGATGTGAAATTAATTAATGAGAGTTTTATTACGTTAAAAAAATAGGTTGAAAGGTTATTTTTTAGTAGATCCATTTTGGACCTATTTTAGATCCGAATCCGTAAGATCAGTTGAATTTAGATCTTAAATTTTTAGATCCACAAATTTAGATCCATAATATAAAAATGGATCTAGATTCAACTGGATCCGACCCATTGCTATCCATGCACGTAAGTTATTGAATTTTTATTATAAAATAATTTTTTAAGTTCTCTATAAGTTTATTTAATAATAAAATTATTGGTATAAAAATTACACTTTTAAGTGAAAATACATAAACTTGTAGAGAATTGAAAAATATGTTTTATAATAAAATTGAATAGATTAATATATTTTTAAATATAAAAGAATAAATTTATTGAATTATTTTAAATTTTGATTAAATTGATAAAATATAAAATTATTGAAGAATAAAACTATCATTATATCCAATTAAATAATAATATTTAAAAGTGGAGTTACTCAAATGTAACCATAATATTAATTGAGTGACTCAAATGTAATTATAATATTAATAGAGTGACCCAAATATAACGTTTAATAATTGGATGTTAAATATAATATTATTCATAATTAAATGATTTTGTTATAATTTACCCTATTTATTATCTAAAGACCCGACTATGTGTCTTTAAAAAAATTTAAAAAAATGGTTGACCGACAACACCTATTGATATTGCCTATTGCCTATTGTTGTTGAAAATTGATGTTAAGATTTATGATATTTAATGCAGATCAAGAACCATGTTAATGATATTGTTACATGTAATTTGAATGCATATCATATATTATTAATGTTTATAATTATCTCACCAGGTAAAATATATTAAATTCATTCATTTTCATGTATTTTTTAAGTTAAAGATCATTTAGAAAATTTGGATTACCATTTTGTTGAAGTTCAAAGTTACTATATAGCAAATTATTTAAACTTATCATATACATTCTTAGGATGATGGCACAATGTCTTTTTTAATTTATTTTTTTAATTTATAATGCCTTTAAGGTATATGTAATATGTTTTGTGTTGAATTACTTAAATTGACGTTTAATGATTCGTTAAAAGTGACAAAATATATTAAAATTGGTCAAGTTAGTGAAAACTTGGTAAATGAATTTTGAATGACTTAAAATTTTTTATGTTATTAAAACCTAGTAAATATGACTTACTGGTAAAATTTCATAAAATCTGAATAAAATTACTAACTGAAATGATAAAAAATATACTGAATCAATCATTACAAGCCCTGGCATACCTATACTATAGGAGCATATCGGTACGGGTCTGCATAATTTGGCTAAGAGCTATGTTGCACATATCTCATAATAAGTCATATCAGTAAGGAAATTACTTATTAGAATTTAAATATTAAGCTCGTACCAATACGAGCTCTAAACGTACCAATACGCTAAGTCAATGATAAAAGTTAATTTTTGGTTGGTCTTCACATATCGGTACTAGTACTGATACGAGATCAACAATTTTAATGATCATTATATACGTACTGATATAACCCTTCTCCTTATTAGTACTAGTTAACGACCTTAACCCCTTTGACCATATTTTAAGCTTTTCATATCGATACAAGTCCCTAGCGTATTAGTATAGACTCTTTAACATAACTAACTTACTGAACCTGAAACCAACATATTGATACAACCCTTAAGCATACCGGTATGGGCGACTATTATTTTTGTTACAAAAGGAATTATGATAAGTTTAGTATATTGTATTTTGGTAACTAAAAGTTTGGTACAAAAATTAAAAGAGTAAACGATAATGAATTGTAACGAAAATTTGTAGGTGGATTAATCTGAGGCTTAATTTCAAGTTAGTAAGAGAAATTTTAGAAAAGAAACGATAATTCACTAAGATTGCATATAGATTCTTGTGGTTTGGAAAAGTTTAAAATACACCCTAAATCTGATGTAACTTATAATTGGGACTTTTTAAGTACATTATGTAAAGATAATAAAAAATATGGATTCGTTTTCCTCACCAAACCGCCAAACTTATGTATCGAATTACTGATAAACCTTCTCATAGTATCTTTCAACTCGATTCTCTATCAACTAGGAAGGAGGTTTTATAATATAAGTCTTTCCTGTAGTGAAAGAGGTCAAAGAGCCATCCAAATCCCTTGGTAAGGAAAAGGCTTAAGGATTGGTGGAAATCTTTTTTCAGTTTGGTTAGCTCGAAGTTAGTATAGAACTAATTCCTATAGATTTTTACAATTCACAAAATTAGACTTTTATGCATGTTTTTATATTTATGCTTGGTATGAGTTTGGTTTTAACCTACAATAGCAACTTATGGAATTAGTGTTGAAATGGTCTAAAATTGGTTGCAATCTACCTAATAATTTTACAATAAATTGTACAAAAGAATTGGGGCTTAACCATATAGGTTAAGTGAGGATTTTTTATGAAATCTAAACACTAACTCAAATTTCTAAGCACACGTACTGGTACAACCTAAAGCATATTAGTACACTAGTGTCATTTAGGGGGTTAGCTCACGAGGTACATACCAATATGAGTTCTAATGTATCTATACCCTTTTCATAACTTGAATTCTAAAAACAATTTTTTTGTACCGATATGCTAAGGGCATATCTGTACTACTGTTATATTGCCTGATGAAGTCTTAGGTTTACCAGCACGTTAGGTTAGGATACCGATACGAGTTTGAATCAATATTGGGTAGTTGGGTACTAATGTAGAGTACCGATATGGAGGTTTAGCATATCGATATGGATAGATTATTCAAATTATTTCTAACCTAAATAATATATTAGTACGTGGTGAAAAGTAATAATATTGATAGAGGTGTATCGATACTCATGGAAGAGTATTAGTACTCGCTGTGCAATCTGCTAATAATTTTGTATTTGCATTAGGGCTTTATAATTCGAGTTAAAAGGTATAAGGGGTCTCTTAAGGATAAAATGAATTGTAAAACTGAGAAACCGAGCTTGAAACTTTATTTTGTTGATGGTTCTAAACTTATTGTCAAAAGTGAAAAGAACTCATGTTTATCCAGTATGGTGTCAACCTTATTGACTCAAAGGTTAATCGAATAAGGTTGTGATGCCTTATTGTCTCACTTTGTAGATGTAAAGATTGAGAACCTAATGATAGAGAATCTTTAGAATGTGAATGAGTTTGTCGATGTATTTTCGGAAGAGTTACCCAAACTATCTCTTGTTCATGAGTTAGAGCTTCGTATATATGTGATGCTAGGTTTGAAACTAGTGTTTCTTGCGCATATTGTATGGTATCATCTGATATGAAAGAGTTAAAGAACTAAATCCAAGAGTTGCTTAAGATGGGTTTTATCCGATTGGGTATTTCACCTTGGCGAGTGTTAGAGTATGCCCAAAGACAAATCATATGATGATTGTAATGATATTTTTATTTGCCAATTTTATTGAATAAAGGTATTGCCATTGTTGTTTTCAAATATATGTATCAATGTTTAACATAAATTGAGAAACAATAAGGTCCATATAATAATATAAATATTATTATTAAAAGATCCTTAGTCATGTATTATTATGGGCATAGACAATAATGATACGCTTAAGACTACCATGTTATTGATTGATGACAACGAGTTGTCATTGACATAAAGATGTCAAAATTAATACATGAATATTATTAGAGAATAATATATTTGATTGGCCCGCTATGAGCAAATGTCTTAGATTGTTATGTGATGATCACGATATTGCTCATACTGACAACTATATGTATGATCCTTAGACATAGATTATTACTATCTCAACATATGTTGTTTTATATTTTGATGTAGTTAAATGTGTATCGTAAATGATTACACTATAAAAACTAACATTGTACATATTACAATGTATGTAGTGAGATGTGAATAATAAAGATAGGATTTGTCCTTCCTACCTAATAGAAAATATATTATAGGCCACTTGATTGAGTAAGACTAGAAATGCATGACCAAGCTTGAATAAGTTGATATGATATATCACAAATTATTCATTAACAATAGTCTACTTTAGATATCAAGAAACATTAAATAGGCTATACAAGTGAGACTATTTCAAGACTTGTGCCTATTATAGATATAAAAGGACAAAATGATACAATACATTAAGAGAGTTGATCACGGACATGACACATCGAATCATGATCTCTTATAACTTAGATGCAATGATATATTGCTAGATGTCACTCATTGTTTGTAATATTAAAATTATTCTAATATTATTACTAACGTTACAATGAGCCTACAAGGTCACACCCAATGGCTGAAAAGAAGCAATAAATATATATGTATAAGTAAATTATATTTAATTTTGAATTTAATCAAAGGGTATAATTAAAGTAATTTTATCCATTTTTAAATTCGGATTAAATATAGATCCCAAATTTTAAAGAAATAATGAAAGTAATTATTTCCTATAACAAATTCGGAATAAAACCATGATTTCTTGGGAGACACATATATAAGGGAAGTTTTGTCCTAGCAATCATTTTTAATCTAATCTCGATTCCCAATACCAAAAATCATGAAAATAGTTTTCGATATTTGCTCTCAACAGGGTGAACTGAGTAAAGGCCAAGATGATTTTTGTGGAGGCTAAAGATTTAAATTGTCAAACGATCATGACTGTAGCAGTTCTTGTTGTTGTTTTTATTGCTTATCAAGGAACGCAATGTAAGTCATCGCATATCTTCCTCCTGATTTCAGATTAAACGTATATGGATCATTAGAAAGACCGTCATAATTTTGTTCCGCTGTACCATGGGGTGTGTTGGCGTTCCCAACATTGGTATCAGAGCCACTTATATGATCAGTAATTGGGTTAAATACTTGGTTGATGCGTTATATATAAGATGCATATTTGGTTTTACTGTTTGATGATATGTTTTGATATTGGTAGTTGATTTTGAGATACAATTAATATGATAATTTGTTAATGAACGTTACAGTCACCATGTTGCTGCAAGGGTTTTATGGTAATCATATGTTAATCGTTGACATAGTGATCGATGGAAGTGCGATGAAAAATCACATCAAAGAAAAGGAATAATTATTATTCTAATACAGAAAAATCTAAGGGATTGAAAAAATCTCGAAAATACCATTATGCAAGGGTTTTACGATAATCATATGTCAATCGCCCCTTGACTCTTTCGTATACAACATAGATTGTAGGCCCATATTGGTAATATTAACGAATTCATGATTGCATATATATGATATGTTTGCTTGTACAATGTTTGACATGCATGGTTATAGCCTCTATTTTTACAATACTTGTAAATTTTAAATACGGCATGTGTGTTGTGTCTTTCCCTATCTCAGTTGTAATTCTCTCCTCATCTTACCCCCTCATATGTAAAACGGTTTTCTATAATTGTAATAGTATTCCAAGAAGAAGACGAGACGTTTAGACTAAAGGCGAGAAGATGTTTGAGAAGCAGTTTTAGTATAGGATTAGGGTTTTAGATTCTCCTATTGGCTTGGGATGGGCCATCTTAGTTCTTTATTTTGGGCTATAACCATTACATTTTTATTGCTTTTATATCTCTCATGTATGTGATGTGATGTATGATATATTTTTTGCTCGTATATATTGATAAGATCAATAAGGGCTAAATTAAAATAAATAACGATGAGATAATCAAAGAATTCTCTCTAATTAATCTAAGTTAAAATTAGTCGTCTAATATTTGCCCTCATTAAGGACTTGATCGATCTTATATGGGTTTTGCCAAAGTAATGATACATAAGTCTCTCGGTTAAACGCAAAGAATAAGCAAGTAATATTCGTCGGTTAAAATATTGGTAATAACTTAGGTTATTCTAATAGGATTAGATACCTAAAGTATAAGTATTTAGTTAAGTCATGAGATGACTTGAACAAGAGTTGTTCATCAAATGGAGGAGTTACATGAGATATAATTAGTAAAGAGTTACTTATCTAAATAAGCATTATCCTAAAAGAAAAGCCAAAGTTGATCTAGGAAATTGGTGAATTATGGATCCTCTTTTACTAGACAAATTTTCTTCGATTTTTTTTGAAATTAAAAAAGAAAGAGATTTTTAATTTGAAAAAATAGTCGGAGTATTTAAATTTTTTTTTAAAATTGGTAAATTTACTTTATGTATTTCCATTGTTGTAGATCTAAATGAGAGACAACACTTTATCATTGCGATCACTCCTTGAGAAGGAGAAACTCAATGGCATAAACTTCCTTGATTGGATCCGTAATTTGAGAATTGTTCTCAAATAGGAAAGAAAGGAATATGTCACTGAAGAACATGTTCCTAACAAACCGGCAGCTAATGCTCCTAGAGCTGACAAACACAAGTTTAAGAAACATATGAATGACATGTTAGATGTCGGATGTCTTATGCTTGATACCATGACTCCTTATCTTCAAAAGCAACATGAGGACATGGTTGTATATGATATGATTCAAAACCTCAATGAAATATATGAGGGGCAAGCACGTGAAGAGATGTATGAGACATCTAAAGCTCTATTTCAGTGCCAAATGGTATAGGTATCTCATGTAGGAGCTCATGTCATCAAAATGGTGGGCTATATCCAAACGTTAGAAAAGTTGAGATTTCCTCTCAAAGATGAATTGGCTACTAATGTTATTCTGCAATTATTATCGAATAGCTTTAACCAATTTGTCCTTAATTTCAACATGAATGAAATTAATAAAAATTTGCCACAGTTACTTGACATGTTACAAACTACTGAAAACAATATGAATAAGGTTGGACCTAAGCCCATTCTGATGGTCTGCAAGAACAAAGGAAAGGGAAAGGTTGTGGCAAAGTACAAGGGTAAAGGTAAGCCTATACCAAAAGGAAAGGATTAAATGAAACCCAAAGGCTGAGTTAGCAAAGAAGGAAAATATTTCCATTACAACAAAATCGAACATTGAAAAAGAAATTGCCCTATCTACCTTGAAGAGGTCAAGAAGGCAAAAGCAGATGGTGTATCTGCTTCAGGTATTTATGTTATTGATGTGAATCTGTCAACATCTTCTTCTTGGGTATTAGATACAGTTGTGGTTCTCACATTTGTATTTCTTATACAGGGACTGCAAAAGAGAAGGAATCTAGCTAAAAGAGACGTAGACCTACGAGTGAGAAATGGAGCAAAGTTGTTGCATTAGCTATAGGAACATACATTTTATCTTTACGTAGTGGACTTGATTTACATCTAGAAGATTGTTATTTTGTGCCTAGTTTGACTAAAAACATTAGTTCTATTTCTTGTTTGGACAAGATTGGTTTTGAGATTATTAGTAAGAATAATTATTGTTCTTTTTATCTCGATAATGTTTTTTATGGTTCGACACAATTGATTAATGTCTTATATATTTTAAATCTAGAAAATGTCATGTATAATATAAATACCAAAAGATCAAAAACAAATATCTAAAATAAAACTTATCTTTGACATTGTTGTTTAGCCCATATAAGTGAGAAACGTATTTCAAAGCACCATAAAGATATATTCTTAAATTCATTTGTTTTTGAACAACTGGATGTATGTGAATCTTGCTTATTAAGAAAGATGACTAAGACTCCTTTTAATGGTAAAAATGAGCGAGCTAGTAATTTATTGGGTTTAATACATAGTGATATATGTGGACCAATAAATACACAAGCCAGAGGTGGATTCCAGTACTTCATTACTTTCACTAGTGACTTTAGTCGGTGATGAAGGCTCAGAAGTCCTATACTTTTATGATGAAGCATTCATCCATCCACCTTTTGTCAAATTTTAGTATTTAAGATCTCGATCCCACGAGGATTGGCGTTACGCAATTTATTATTCCTGCATAATGGAAAAGTAAAGACACAGATAATTGAGTTGAATTATAACTAAAGAAACTAATTAAAGCAATAAAGATAAGTGATCAAAAAATCAAGGATGGAAAAGTGGGTCAAGTTAGATTGCTTCATAGTGTGGAATCAGAATGTAATTGTCTCGTTCTTATAATACAATAGGTTGACTTGCCGCCTCGGCGGGTCACACTAAGGGTCTCCGCAGCTGCCTAGGCGAGGTTATACCTTGTCGAAAACTCAACTTTCTATAGTTCGACAGAGCATCCTTGTATATCTCCTCCTAATCCCTAAGCAAAGAGAACTATTGAAACCCACATCTTGATGATACCTTTCGGTGTGAATCAAGGGTGAATAACAACCGATTGTATGCTTCCTTTTAGTCGCTGAAATCCTAGGCGGTTTATCTTTAAACTGGATTAGTCAATGCCCTTGAGCAAAGACCGTATTCTCTCGTTTCGTGAGCCTAACTCTCTCGATATTAGACAAATAGATTTTTCTTAATATACTATCATCTCGAGCTCATATGCAAAGAAGAGTAAATTCCAAGAGAAAATAAACTATAAATTCTGAAATTGCATTAATAAGAACTAAAAAAATTACAAACTTTCTTCCACAATTACTCCAAAAACTAACCTAAACCCTAAGAGGGTGATGGAGGAATTTTAGGGTTTTTCTATGAAACTTGATTTCGAGATTGATGAGTACTCAAAAGTCCTCATTTTTATATCATTTCCCACTCGTTTATTGCTAATAAAGACAAATTTAAAGGCAATAATGGATATTTCCAGTTATTTTCCATTTTTCAGCATCCAAACATTGATTTTATGAATTTATCTACTATTTGACATAAAACATATACGTTTGATAGTTTTCTTTCTTAGACAGGAAACTACATCGCAGAGATGGCCAATTGAGAAGATATATGTTGAATTGCAGATAAAGTACCCACCATGGCAGTACTTTAGATGTCGCGGCAGCAGCATGGAGTTAACAACCGATACTTGAGAGACAGAGAAAAAGATGCTGATCTTAACGGACAAAGAACGAGAGAAAGACGAAGCCCATTTAAGAGGTCATGCCCTTGTCAAAGTCAACCGCGGGAAAGAAGAGATATTTTAGGATATAAGAATAGAATAATACAGTTTAATTAGGAGTTATATTTCTTTCCCTTTAGAACTCTTTCCTTGAATGGAAAACTCAACTTAAGGCTTGGCCTATATAAAACACTTATTAGGTTTAGGTTTAGGTGTGGAGTCGAGTCGGATTCTCTCTATCATATATCTTTAGCCACCGATTACATCATGTTCTAAACTTCTTCGGATGTTTAAGTTGTTTGTGAAGTAGTTGGGTTAGAAAGTTGTCTTATGTTTGATACTTATTAATGCAAAACTTATTTCATAGTTTATTCTCTCTTGGTATTTACTCTTCCTGCATATGAGCTCGAAAGATAGTATGTGAAGAAAAACCCATTTGCCTAGCATCAGGAGATGTAGGTTCACAAAACGAGAGAATACGGTCTTTGCTCATTGGCATTGACTAATCCGGTTGAAAGATTAACCTCCCAGGATTTCAGCGACTAACAAGACGCTTGTGTTTGGTTGTTGTCTGCCATTGATTCACGTTGGGAGGTATCATCAAGACGTGGGTTTCAACAGTTCTCTTCGCTTAGAGATAAGGAAGAAGACATACAAGGATGCTTTGTCGAACTATGGAATGTTGCATTGTCGACAAGGCATAATCCCACTTAGGCAGCTGCGACGATCCTTTGTGCGACCCGTCGAGGCGGTAATTCAACCCATTGCATTAATAAGTGGATACTTAATACAATTGGATTCTCCTCTAAAAAGCATTCAATTTAGCATCGCTTCTATCATCTTTATTATTTTGTTAATTAATTTTATGTTTAATAGTTTTCTTAGCTATAATTTTAACCCAATTTATTTATGTCTTTATTTTCCATAGTGCAGTCGTAAGAAGTAGTGAAGTCTACACAGTCCTTATGGGTTCGATAACCTAAAGTATTACAAATTGACAAAGGTAGAATCAATAGGACTTCTGAGCCTCCATCAGATTCAATGCCGTTTCTGGGGACTGGCGCTCAATTTTACTACTAATTATTTTTGCACCTTTTTATTTATTTTATTTTATCTTATTTAGTTTTAGTTTTAGTTTAGTTTACAAGGAATGTTTTGTGTATGATTAGGTCCAATCCGACTATTAACCAGTATCCTTACGATCAAGAAATCGAAAGAACAACACGAGATTTAAAACGTAGGGCACCCAAAGAATGAATCAAGCACCTGGCCAACAAAACAATGCTGGTATGAATGTCGCCGAGTCAAACAACCGCGGTGCATTCGCAGTGGTTGATCCAAAAAATCTTTCAAGATAGGAACGCACATGAACCGTTTGGGATTATTTAGAAGAAGACTTGGATGAATTGACTTTTGCCGTTGTGATGCCTAACATGTAGTTGGAGCACTTCGAATTAAACCGATCATGTTCAACATGATCAACACCCTAGGCTAGTTTGGGGGTTCGACAAATGAAGAAGCTCGGCAACATCTTAAATCCTTTTTGGAAATTTGTAACTCGTTTAAACTTCTGGGAGTCTCAGCCAACATCCTTAAGCTGAAATTGTTCCCCTATTCACTGAGGGATAAGGCAAAATCTTTGTTAAATAACCTCTAGCCTGAATCGTTGAACTCATGAACAGAACTATGTCGAAGCTTTCTTGCCAGATTTAGTTACACCAATATGATTGATAAGCTGAGAAACGATATAACATCCTTTAGGCAAGATGAAGACGAATCAATGTATGAGGCCTGAGAAAGATATAGAGAACTATACAGAAAATGCCCCATTCATGGTCTGCCTGAGTAGACCCAAGTATTCATCTTCTATAATGCAGTTAACACCCCTAAGAGGATGATGCTTGATGCTTCCGCCAATGGCACCCTCTTAGACCGCCCACCCCATGAGAGTTTAGAAATTTTGGATAGGTTGGCAAAGAATAACTATCAACACCCAACCACCCGAAGAGGCATAAATACGCGAGGTATGAAAAACTCTGATTCTGCAGATTCTATCTTAGCGCAACTATCAGCCCTAACCAACATGGTTAAAGATCTGCCTAAACCAAGTCACATTCGTGAAGTAAAAGTAGTCACCGTTCTTTGCAAAACATAAGGTGACAACCATAACTCGAATGCATGCCCACACGATCTTGAATCTTCCTTCTATGTTGGAAACTTTATTAGAAACAATATGTCCAACAATTACAACCCATCATGGAGGAAGCACCCTAACTTCTCATGGAGCAATCCTAACAATGCGCTTAACACGCAACATCAACCAATGCAATCTACTAGATTCCAACAAAACAACAGACTTGCTCAGCAGTAGGTGCCACAACCGGCCCGACCACCACAACAAACAACAGATGTCCAAACCCTTGATAACACACTGCAAACCTTTATGGCTTAGACTGGTGCATATATTGCAAACACCAATAAATTCATTCAAAGAGCCGACACCTTCATGGACAGAACAAAAATGAGAATACAAAATAACAAAGTTGCTCTCAAAGCGTTGGAAACTGCAGTAGGACAGATGGCATAACAGATGAAAAGCATACCCGTATGAGGTCTCCCTAGCGTACTAAAGTCACTAGGACCAGTCCTCATGAACAATGCAAGGCGATATCCACCAGGAGTGGATTACAACTAAAGGACCCTGAAATACCTACTCAAACAGTAGGTAAGACTCCTGAGAAAGTAGCCCCAAAAGAAGCTACTGATGAAACACCTAAGGTAAAGGAACCAACAGACACTATCGATAATACTACCGTAGCAGATGATACCGTTGTCGCACCGCAGATAAGATTTCAATGCAATGAGGAGATTGAAGATCTGTGGCTACCACCACCTTTTCCACAAAGGTTGAAACAACAAAAGCAAGAAACTAGTTCAAGAAATTTCTAGATATTCTTAAACAGGTACATATCAATGTACCTTTAGTGGAGGCAATCAAACAAATGTCCAACTATGCCAAGTTCCTTAAGGATATTATATCCAAAAGAACAAAAATTGGGGAATTTGAAACGGTTGCCGAAACAGAAGGCTGTGTGGAAATGCTGCACAATAAGGCCACGACTAAAAGAAAGATCCTAGTAGTTTCACAATACCATGTTCTATCGGTGATCAATACATGGGCAATGCACTATGTGACTTAGGCACTAGCATAAATCTCATGTTTAAGTCAGTATTTCAAAAGTTAGGCATCGGACAGGTAAAACAGATAACAATAATGTTACAACTGGCAGACCGCTCTTACGTGCATCCGGAAGGAAAATTGAAGATATTATGGTATGGACAATAATAATACGCTTAAGACTAACGTGTGATTAATTGATAACAATGAGTTGTCATTGACATAGAGATGTCAGAATTAATACATGAATATATTAGTAGAGAATAATATATTGGATTGACCCACTATGAGCATATATCTTGGATTATTATGTGACGGTCACGATATTGCTCATAGTCACAACTATATGTATGATCCTTAGACTTGAGATTATTACTATCTCAATATATGTTTTTTATATTTTGATGCAGTTAAACGTGTCTCGTAATTAGTTACACTATAAAAACTGACATTGGACATATTACAATGTATATAATGAGATGTGAATGATCAAGATAGGATTTGTCCTTCCTACATAATAGGAAAATATATCAAGGGCCACTTGATTGAGTGAGACTAGAAATACATGGCCATGCTTGAATACATTGATATGAGATATCAAAAATTATTCATTAAAAGTAGTTCACTCTAGATATCAAGAAACATTAAAATAGGCTATACAAGTGTGACTATTCCAAGACTTGTGCCTATTAAAGATATAAAAGGACAAAAGGATATAATACATTAAAAGAGTTGGTCACGGACATGATACATCGAATCATGATCTCTTGTAACTTAGACGATAATGATATATTGCTAGATGTCACTCATTGTTTGTAATATTAGAATTGTTCTAATATTATAACTAACGTTACAATGAGCCTACAGGATCACACCCAATGGTTAAAAATGAGCAAAAATATATATATATATATATAAGTAGATTATATTTAATCCCAAATTTTAAATATAAAGGATATAATTAAAAGTAATTATATCCCTTTTCAAATTCGAATTAAATATAGATTCTGAAATTGAAGGAAATAATAATATTAATTATTTCCTAAACAAACTCGGAATCAAACTCTTATACCTAGGGTTACACCTATATAAAGGATCTTTTGGTCTAGCAGCCAATATAGAGAATTCTAAATTCCCAAACCCTAGAATCACGAAAAATAGATTTTCGAGATTTTGCTTTATCAACCGGGTGAACTGAGTTGAGGCCGAGACGATATTCATGGAGGCTAAAGATTCAAATTGTCGAACGGTCGTGATTGTCGCAAATTCAATTGTTGTTCTTTTACTTCTTATCAAGGAACTCAATGTAAGTCATCGCGTCTCTTCCTCCCGATTTCGGATTAAACTTACATGGATCACTGAAAAGACCGTCGTAATTTTGTTCCGCTGCACCTTGGGGTGTGTCGGCGGTCCCAACAGTGGTATCAGAGCCACTTGTACGATCCGTAATCGGGTTAAATACTTTGGTGATGCGATATGTATGAGAGTCATGCTTTATTTTACTATGTCGACAATATATATTGATATTGGTAGTCGATTAGGGATACAATTAATATGTTAATCTGTTAATTACAGTCGTCATGTTGCTACAAGGGTTTTACGATAATCATATGTCAATTATTGACATAGTGATCGGTGAAAGTGCGATAACAGATCGCATCAAGGGAAAAGGAGTAATTGCTATTCCGATACGAAAAAATCTAAGGGATTTTAATAATCCCGAAAACACGATTCTATTGATAAATCTTATCAAATCGTGAAGTTTTTCCATAGAAAAATAGTCGCTATTTTTAAAAATTTCCTGTCGTGGCTGCAAGGGGCTTCGCACCTTGACCCCTTCGTAGGCAACATAGATTGTAGGCCCATATTGATAATATTAATGATTTCTTGATAGCATATATATGATATGTTTTCTTTGCACGATGTTTGACATGCATGGTTATAGCCCTTGCTTTTACAATAGTTGTAAATTTTAAATACGACCTGCGTGTCGTGCCTTTCTGTATCTTTGTTGTACTTCTCTTCCCATCTTACTCTCTCGTATGTAAAACGAGTTTCTATAATTATAATATTATTCCAAGAAGCAACCGAGACGTTTGAAACAAAGGCAAGAAGATGCTTGAGAAGCAGTTTTAATATAGAATTAGAGTTTTAAGGTTCTCCCATTGGCTTGGGATGGGCCACCTTAGTTCTTTATTTTGGGCTATAACCATTGTAACTTTTTATTTTATATCTATCATGTATGTAATGCAATGTATGATATATATCTTCTACTCGCATATATTAATGAGATCAATAAGATCCAAATTAAAAGAAATAACGATGATATATTTAATGTTTTCCCTCAAATTAATCTAAGTTAAAATTAGCCATCCAATATTTATCCTCGTTAAGGCCTTGATCGATCTTATGTGGGTTTTACCAAAACATTAACACATAAGTCTATCTTGGTTAAACGCAAAGAATAAACAAGTGATATTCGTCGGTCAAAATATTGGTAGTAACTTAGTTAGGTTGTTCTAATAGGATTAGAAACCTAAAGGCTAAGTATTTGGTTAAGTCATGAGATGAATGAACAAGAGTTGTTCACCAAATGGAAGAGTTACATGAGATGTAATTAGTAAAGGGTTATTTACCTAAATAACCCCTGTCCTAAAAGAAAAGCTAAAGCTGATTTATGAAATTGGTGAACTATGGATCCTTACTCACTTGAAAAATTTTTGTCAAATTTTTCCGAAATTAAAAACGAGAGGGTTTTTTAATTTTGAACAAAATAGTGGGAGTATTTTATAAACAAAGTCATATTTATAATATTTCAAATTGGTAAATTTATATTATGTATTTCCATTGTTGTAGATCTAAATGGCAAACAACACTATATCATTGCGATCACTCCTTGAGAAGGAGAAACTCAATGGCGTAAACTTCCTTGATTGGTTCCGTAATTTGAGAATTATTCTCAAACAGGAAAGAAAGGAATATGTCATTGAAGAACCTGTTTCAGATGAACCGGCAACTAATGCTTCTAGAGCTGACAAAGACAAGTTTAGGAAACATATAGATGACATGTTAGATGTCGGATGTCTTATGCTTGCTACCATGACTCCCGATCTTCAGAAGCAACATGAGGACATGGTTGCATATGATATGATTCAAAACCTCAAAGAAATATATGAGGTGCAAGCACGTCAAGAGAGGTATGAGACCTCTAAAGCTCTATTTCAGTGCAAAATGGTAGAGGGATCTCCTGTAGGAGCTCATGTCATTAAGATTATAGGCTATATCCAAACGTTGAAAAAGCTAGGTTTTCCTTTCAAGGATGAATTGCCTACTGATGTTATTCTGCAATCGTTGTCGAATAGCTTCAATCAATTTGTCCTATATTTCAACATGAATGAAATTAACAAAACTTTACCACAGTTACTTGGCATGTTACGAACTGCTGAGAAAAATATGTCTAAAGGTGGACCTAAGCCCATTATGATGGTCCGCAAGGACAAAGGAAAAGGAAAGACAGTGGCAAAATACAAGGGTAAATGTAAGCCTATACCCAAAGGACATGATGCACTAAAACCCAAAGGGGGAGTTAGCAAGGAAGGAAAATGTTTTCACTGCAATAAGATCGGACACTGGAAAAGAAATTGCCCCATTTACCTTGAAGAGGTCAAGAAGGCAAAAGCAGATGGTGCATCTGCTTTAGGTATTTATGTTATCGATGTGAATCTGTCAACATCTTGTTCTTGGGTATTAGATACCGGTTGTGGTTCTCACATTTGTACTTCTGTACAGGGACTGCAAAAGAGAAGAAATCTAGCTAAGGGAGACGTAGACCTACGAGTGGGAAATGGAGCAAGAGTTACTGCATTAGCTATAGGAACATACGTTTTATCTTTACCTAGTGGACTTGATTTACATTTAGAAGATTGTTATTTTGTGCCTAGTTTGACTAAAAACATTATTTCTATTTCTTATTTGGACAAGATTGAATTTGAGATTATTATTAAGAATAATTGTTGTTCTTTTTATCTCGATAATGTTTTTATGGTTCAGCATAATTGGTTAATGGCTTATATATTTTAAATCTAGAAAATGTCATTTATAACATAAATACCAAAAGATCAAAAACAAATGACTCAAATCAAACTTATCTCTGCATTGTCATTTAGGCCATATAAGCGAGAAACGGATATCAAGACTCCATAAAGATGGATTATTAGATTCATTTGTTTTTGAACAATTGAATGTATGTGAATCTTTCTTATTAGGAAAAATGACTAAGGCTCCTTTTAATGGTAAAAGTGAGCGAGCAAGTGATTTATTGGGTTTAATACATAGTGATGTATGTGGACCAATGAACACACAAGCCAGAGGTGGATTTCAGTACTTCATCACTTTCACTGATGACTTCAGTCGATATGGTTACATTTACCTTATGTGCCATAAATCTAAGGCTATCGAAAATTTAAAGAATTCAAGAATGAAGTACAAAATCAACTAGGCAAGAGTATTAAAGCACTTCGATCAGATCGAGGTGGAGAATACTTAAGCATAGAATTTGATGAACTACTTAAAGAATGTGGGATTGTCTCACAACATACTCCACCAGGTACACTGATGCGTGCAATAAAAGCGCAATTAAGTGCAAGTGTACACGTCGTCAAGTAATATAGTGATAAGTATATCGTGTATCGTCTCCACAGGGATTGATATAATTAATATGTCTCCCCTTGTTCCCTTGCTCCTGAAAAATAAAAACACAGATAAGTGAATTTGTTTAACTAACTAAATAATTAAATAACAAAACATAAAATAAAAGATTGAGAACGATATAGAGAAAGTGAGTAGGATCCAGCTGCGTCAATTAGTGGATTGGATTGATCTTCTTCTTGTCCAATGCAATTACACAATACTGCTTTGACAGTACTGCAGAAATAGCCTCGGCAGCATTAGTGTTCTCTACCACGACAATCTCTTGCTCTTGGGCATATGCATCAAAGTTCAGCAAAGTATCCGTAGTTGACTCCGCTTATCTCTAAGTCAGAGCACTGTTGATGACTGATCCTTGACGATACCTCTCGGCGTAAATCAACGATAATCACTGATGAGTGCCTAAAAGGCAGTTATTTACCAACCTTCTTATGGTACTTTATGCACCTAATATGTATCCACTTGAACCGAATCATATACTCTTTGCTCAAATATTGGATATTCCGTTATCATCACATACAAAGTTAATATTAATAGAGAATGCAGATATTATTACAATTTCTGTACATACAGGAATATCCAGAGCCGAAGCGGTAGAAAAGTTATGTTGAGGCCGAGGCAAAAGACTGGCTGCGGCAGAATCCAGTGTGGCAGCACCAACAATGGAGGCGCATTGAAAGATAAAAATATAGAGAATATTCTAGAAGACACAGCGCATCAATTGGACCAGGCTAGCGTGCTCAAAGTCCAATTCAAAGACCAAGCGGGAAAACCTTTCTAGAAGGCGACAAACTTGGAAATATCAGAATCCTTGAAGAAGACTTGTTCCCTACTCCAAGTTGAAGTCTATTTAGGAAAGGTTTGCCCTAGGTTAAGACTATAAATATACTAGCTGACCACATTGTCTAAGAGAGCCGATTTGTAGAGAAAACTCTTCCACCCTAAGAATTGTACTTTCACGATAACATGTTCTAAACTTCTTAGGGATAGGTGAAGGTTGTTGATATTAGTGAGAGGAGATTGATTCTTGTATTCTTGTTCTTATGTAATAAAATCAGAGTTTGCTTATCTTATTGTCATTCCTTGTTCTTGTATCCAAGCCCGAGAGGAAAGTTTGTAAGTAATCTATTTATCTAGCATCGAGAGGTGTAGATTCACGAAAGGGATAAGTACGGTGTCGGCGACACTAACTTGGCCTATACCCTTGTGGAGGCACTAAGGGGTAGGTTAAGAGTTTCAGCAGCTAAAAGAAGTGTTGGATTGATTGGTGGTTATCTTTGGTTTACGCTGAGAGGTATCATCAAGGACTGAGCATCAACAACACTCTAACTCAGAGATGAGCGAAGTTACTTACGGACACTTTGCTGAACTTTGATACTTCTGCCCACGAGCAAGAGATTGTCACGGCAGAGGAGCACCAGCATTGTCGAGGTAGTATCTGTAGTACTATCGAAGTAGTGTTGTGCGATTGCATTGGACAAGAAGAAGATGAATTGAATCCACTAATTGACGCAACTGGATCCTACCCGCTTTCTCTATAATCCTTGTCAACTCTTTATTTTATGTTTTGTTATTTAATTATTTAGTTAGTTAAAACAAACCATCTTATTTGTGTTTTTATTTTATTCTTAAGAGCAAGGGAACGAAGGAAGCCATATTAAGTATATCAATCCCTGTGGAGACGATACACGATATACTTATCATTTTATTACTTGATGACGTGTACACTTGCACTCAGAATAGCACTTATACCACACCTATCAAGTTTTTGGCGCCGTTGCCGGGGATTGACAACTGAATTTTGTTTTCCTTAATTTTCTTGCTCTTTAATTATTAGTTATCTAACTTTAACTTTATTTTTATTTTATTTTTGTTTTTATTAATTTTTATTTATTTGGTTTATGACTAGGGCAAATCCGAGTGGATCATTGTACGAGTTGGATCTAGAGATTGAATGTACAAGACATTATCTAAGACGAAATTTGTTTCAAACTATGGACAATCCACCTAGAGGACCTGTTGATCATAATGTACTACCGCCAGTAATGCTGCAGCAGTCATTGCTGCATCCATTACCGAGGCAGCCTACTGTCAGAGATTATCTAGTGGAGGATCTGAACGGACTTAACCCTGGCATAGTTACCCCAGAGATTTAAGCAACTCACTTTGAGCTTAAACCAGTAATTTTCAACATGTTGAACATAATTGGACAGTTTGGTGGGTCTGCTACTGAAGATGCAAGGCAGCATCTTAAATCCTTCATGGAAGTGTGCAACTCTTTTAAGATTCAAGGAGTCCATGAAGATATTTTGTGCTTAAAATTGTTCCCCTATTCACTGAGGGATAGGGCGAAGACTTGGTTGAATGGAATCCCAGCAGGATCAATCGGATCTTGAGAAGAACTTTGCCGAGAATTCATTACGAGGTTTAATCCGAAAAATCTTTATGACCACATTCATAATAAGATCACATCATTCCGGCAAGATGACAATGAACCAATGTACGAGGCATGAAAACGTTACAGAGAACTATTAAACAAATGCCCCTTACATGGTTTTCCCTTGTGGACGTAAGTCTCCATGTTCTATAATACTACTAATGTCTCCATAAGGATGATGCTAGACACTTCCACAAATGGGACACTTTTAGATAGAGCACCCACGGAAGCCATTGAAATTCTGAACAAACTCGCAAGGAACGATTTCCAATTTCCCACATCAAGGCGAGTAGGAATGAGACGTCATGTCACAGCCCATGAAATAGACACATCAAGTTCGGTGGCAGCACAATTGGCTTCTCTGACCAAGATGGTTAAGAACATACAAAACCAAAGAAGCATACATGAGATTAAGGCAGTTAACTCATCAGATTATATGCCAGACGAGGAGACCGACCTATATGTTGGAAACTATAATAGAAACAATCCAATGATGTCCAACAATTATAACCCATCTTGGAAAAGGCATCCGAACTTCTCTTGGAGTAACCCTAACAATGTCTTGAATCCAACTACCCAAGCCCCTAGATTTCAGCATCAAAACCAGAACCTGCCATAGTAGAACACTCAGCAGCCCATGCCGTAGCAGCAGGTACAACAACAATAGTCTCTAAGTGCATTGGTTGATTCTCTCACGACGTTCATGTCAAAGACTGATGCCTACATGATGGAGAATATCCGTTTCATGAAGCGTACTGATGACTTCATGAACAGAACGGAGATGAGACTGTAGAACCAGGAGGATGCAATAAAATCCCTAGAAACCCAGGTTGTTCAATTTGCCCAACGCCAAAATACTTGACCACCTGGAGGTTTACCTAGCAATACTGAAGTTGCTAAGGTATTAGGCCATGAGCAATGTAAAGTAATCACCACCAGAAGTGCCCTACAACTAAAAAATAAAGAAGGAACCTCAACCGAAAGAGTCTAACCAGAACAACAACCACATGAGAACTCAGAGGCTGAGCAGGACCCTGCCAAAAGCTCTGCCACGACAACAGAACCAGCAGAATCAGAACCTTCTGCCGAAGCAGCTGCAGAAAAATTCACCCCAGGTATAAAACTCAATATCCAAGGAAACTTGGAGGATATCAGACCACCACCTCCTTTTCCACAGAGGCTGAAGAAGTAGAAACAGAACCACCAATTTCAGAAGTTCCTAGATATCCTGAAGCAGGTCCATATTAACTTGCCCTTAGTTGAGGCGATTGAACAAATGCCCAACTATGCCAAGTTTTTAAAGTACATAGTATCCAAACGACGAAGGCTAGGAGAATTTGAAACGGTGGCGTCCACTGAAGGTTGCATGGCAATGCTACATAATCGCATGCCACCCAAACTAAAAGATCCTGGCTGCTTCACAATTCCCTGTGCAATTGGAGATGGTTATGAAGGAAAGGCCCTATGCGACTTGGGAGGAAGCATCAACTTAATGCCCAAATCAGTTTTCAGAAACTCGGAATTGGACGGGCGAAACCAACAACAGTACTACTCCAACTTGCGGATCGGTCTTACGTGCATCCTGAAGGCAAAATCGAGGACATTCTGGTAAAAGTTGACAAGTTCATCTTCCTTGCCGACTTTCTTGTCCTTGACTGTGAAGCTGACGACAATGCACCAATCATATTGGGTCGACCTTTCCTTGCTACTGGACAGACTATCATTGATGTGGAAAATGGCGAGCTCACAATACGGATAAATGATAAACAAATCAAGTTGAACGCCTTCCACAATCTTCCAAATTCAGACGCTTCCATACACCGAATAAGGGTACTAAAATATCCTGCCTGAGCAGCACGCTCGGCAAACTGTTCGGTAAAAGAATAAAACCCAAAGGAGAAGTCGAATGCACCGAAGGGACTGGCCAACTTATGCAGATAGATACGAACCAAAAAGAGATAACGAAAATAGGAGATGCATTCACATACACTCCACAAGTAACCTAATCTTTTTCCTTCAAATTATAAATATTAGGATTAATATATATATATATATATATATAGTATTATTTTCAGCATTCTTTATTTTGTTATTTTTAGTATTTTGTTATTTTACTTTATGATCAACATTCTTTATTTTTAGTATTTTAGATTCAGTGTTTTTTTTCTTATTTATTTTTTAATAAAGTTATGAATGCAGGAAAATTTTTGCCACAATAGGAAGTCTGCTGCCGCGGCAGCACTGTGTCAGAACCGCAGAATTACCAACGGGCAGAAATAGTGTAACGACTATTTGACGAGAAATCCGCCGCGGCAGTAACTGTGCATCAAGACAGTAAATGCCTAACGGCTAGTATTTTTAACAGTCATATTTTTACATCCTATATAAGCAGACTACTGCTGAGCATTATTTACTTTGCATTCTTGTTATCTATACCTTCTTGAACAATCTTGCTCTCACTATAGAACTCTCTGCATTCCTACTCACATACTTTTTGTTTATCTTCAAGAATATCTCATCAACATCCATGGCAGTATACAGACAATTTGCCAGCGGCAACGTAGTAGAACGCTTTCAAAGATCTTTTGTTGCACGTCAGTTATGGGAGGAACAAGGATTCCAGCAAACCACTGACGAAAACTACAACATCGACCAATTCTTGTTCGACAGAATCGAAGACCAGGATTGGGAGAAATTCTGCCTCCAACCTCCTATAGCGAATGCAACAATTGTGAGAGAATTCTATGCGCACTGCTCGAACAAGGATACGCTATTCGTCTACTGTCGGGGCAAGCCTGTGAAACTTGATGTCGAGGCAATCAATGATTATTACGGCGTGATCTCCATACGTGATGAACATGTTGAATTTGCAGTAAATATCGAGGAATACGAGGCCATCAAGGACGACCTCTACTACGACAACACTCCATGGGAAACCGGTGCCCATAGGGGTTGTGTAACAAGGCTCAGCCTTAAACCCGAAGCAAAGCTGTGGTGCACGTTTGTCAAACGATGCCTCATGCCCACTTCTCATAATAGCACAGCTGACAGAAAAAGATTGCTGCTCATTCATTCCATCATCAACAAAAGGATGATCAATGTTGGAGAGATAATTCTTTAAGAAATCTATGACTGCGGTAAGAAAGAACGAGGTCCATTATATTTACCTAGTTTAATCTCTGCTTTATGCATTGCTGCAGGTGTCCCGATAGAAGAAACCGACGAATATACATCACAAAGGCAAGGCTGGACAAAAGAATTCTGTCACAGAGTGATGCAAATCACCCAAGCAGACCCAGTTCAGGAAACGCCTCAACAATTCACTACTGACTTCTCTACCGGAGGGCAGTATTCAGCAGAAGCACCTGACAATGCCCAAGCCCCTGCCGCAACAGACGCATACCAGGATATTTTGCAGAGAATGTCAGCCATGGACCTCCGACAACAACATTATATGGAATATCAAAGAGATTTCAACAACACCCTTGCCAATATGATAACTCAGAACTTCCCACCCATTGGATGCATTTTCCAGATTTCTCTCCCAACATTTCCGTCACTGTCGCACAATACACAGAGACAACACCTGCTCCAGGGCCTAAACAATCCTTTGCTGCTAGGCCACAACAACAGTTTCACGCTGGCGGACCATTCAGACCTGCATGCACGGCCGCTACATCATCCAGCAGCAGACGACCATCAAAGAGGAGAGCTGTCCTCAACTCTCCACAACAAAATCCTATCCCCATCGATAGTTTTTCTGAAGACAGTCTCTCTATACAGATCGATGAGTATGTCCATGAGAGCTCATCACATACCCAAGAAAGGATACCAACTACCGAGTTTGGGGGAGAAATAGAGGTGATGCATACAGACGACGAAGAGGATGGAGATGAAGTTACAACCCCACTGCAGAAATAAACGCCCACTAGAGTACAGCCGCCCCGGTAGATAAAAGCACAACAATCACCAGGACAAGGATCAAGAATGAAAGCATCGGCAGGAATACCTAGGAGGGTAGCTATCTCTAACAGCTCTTCTGAATCACAATCAGAATCTATATAAATCCTATTGCTTTATTATTCTTGTTTTCTATTATTGTTCGCTTTATATTTTGAGCATTGAGGATAATGCTCGGTTTGAGTTTGGGGGAGATTGAAGATGCAGAAGCACTGCCGAGGCAACCCAATATCGCGACATTACCATAAAAGGGAGTAAATTTTTACTGAATTTTTTGAATATTCTCTTTTCTTGAATCTATGTTTGTAATCTTGTACTGCCTTATTTCAGCTTTGCTTTAGGTTACTCCTTCAAGGCTATAGAATTTTTTCTCCTTACCATGGCCAAGTACTGTTTTGAAGGGATAACCATAGGATACTCATGGAATAAAACTTAGAAGCTTGCTTTAGGGTTAGACAGAAAATAAATACTTTTTGGACTTGTTTGATTTAGGAGTACTTTTAATAAACTTGGGTGATAAAGACTTAGAACTTGTTGGAAAAATAACTAGGGGTGCCCGAAATTGGCTCTAGTATGCTAAATAGGTGCTAAATAAGAAAAAGAAAGAAATAGAAAACACATATCTTGAGGTGCCCGAAATTGGCTCAAGACTTGTTGTTTTAAGGAGATAGCTAAGCCAAGATTCTACTTGTCTTAAACTTAGAGTTTATCTAAGAAAGCCTTGAATCAGGCTTGTCCATTAAACACACACTCACCTAGCCCTATAGTTTGTTTTTTAGTAGACGTCCTTGGGTAAACTAGTGGCTAAAACAGGGAGATAGACATGACCATGGTGGGGAGAATAGATGGAAAAGTAAGACCAAAGGAGATAGTTGGATTGGTTGGTGGTTATCTTTGGTTTACGCTGAGAGGTATCGTCAAGGATTGAGCATCAACAGCACTCTAACTCAGAGATAAGCGGAGTCACTTACGGACACTTTGCTGAACTTTGATACTTCTGCCCACGAGCAAGAGATTGTCGCGGCGGAGGAGCACCAGCATGCCGAGGCAGTATCTGTTATACTATCGAAGCAATATTGTGCGATTGTATTGGACAAGAAGAAGATCAATTGAATCCACTAATTGACACAACTAGATCCTACCCAGTTTCTCTATAATCGTTCTCAACTCTTTATTTTATGTTTTGTTATTTAATTATTTAGTTAGATAAAACAAATCATCTTATTTGTGTTTTTATTTTATTCTCAGGAGCAAGGGAACGAAGGAAGACATATTAAGTATACCAATCCCTGTGGAGACGATACACGATATATTTATCATTTTATTACTTGACGACGTGTACACTTGCACTCAAAATAGCGCTTATACCACGCCTATCATCCTGCTCAGCTAATGAGTCATTATGATGTTGCTTTTCTGGTTAGACTCTATCTGCTGAGGTCCCTTCTTTATCTTTTAATTGTAGTTCACTTCTTGTCGTAATTACCTTGTATTGCTCGTGGCCTAATACCTTAGCAACCTCAATATTGCTAGGTAAACCCCCTGGTGGTCGAGTATTTTGTCGTTGGGCAAATTGACCAACTTGGGTTTCTAAAGACTTGATCGCAGCCTCCTAGTTCTACAGTCTCATCTCAGTTCGATTCATGAAGTCGTTAGTATGCTTCATGAAGTGGCTATTCTTGACCATGTATGAATCAGTCTTTGTCATGAAGGCCGTGAGAGAATCTGCCAATGTGTTCAGAGACTGTTGCTATTGTACCTGCTGCTGTGGCATGGACTGCTGAGTGTGTTGTTGTGGCAGGTTCTGACTTTGGTGCTGGAATCCAGGGGCTTGATTAATTTGATTTAAGGCATTGTTGGGGTTACTCCATAAAAAGTTTGGATGCCTTTTCTAGGATGGATTGTAATTGTTGGACATTATTTGATTGTTCCTGTTATAGTTTCCAACATATAGGCTGGTTTCCTCATCTTGCATGTAATCAGATGAGTTAACTGCCTTAACCTTATGTATATTTCTCTGGGCTTGCATATTCTAAACCATCTTGGTCAGAGAAGCCAATTATGCTGCCACCGAACTGGGTGTGTCTAATTCATGGGCTGTGGCATGATGTCTCATTCTTCCTCGCCTTGATGTGGGAAATTGGAAGTCGTTCCTTGCGAGTTTGTTCAGAATCCTAATGGCCTCCGCGGGTTCTCTATCCAAAAGTGTCCCATTTGCGGAAGCATCTAGCATTATCCTTGTGGATGCATTGGTAGCATTATAAAATATGGAGACTTGTGTCCACAAGGGAAAACCATGTAATGGGTATTTGTTTAACAATTCTCTGTAGCTTTCCCATGCCTCATACATCAATTCATCATCATCCTGCCGAAATGATGTGATTTCATTACGGATGCGATCATAGAGATTTGTCGGATCAAATCTCGTAATGAATTCTTGCCAGAGTTCCTCCCAAGATCCTATGGATCTTGCTGGGATGCCATTCAACCAATTTTTTGCCCTATCCCTCAGTGAATAGGGGAATAACTTTAATCGTAAAATATCTTCATGGACTCCTTGGATCTTGAAAGAATTGCATACTTCCATGAAAGATTTGAGATGCTGCCTTGCATCTTTAGTAGCAGACCCACTAAATTATCCAATTGTGTTCAACATGTTGAACATCACTAGTTTGAGCTCAAAGTGAGTTGCTTCAATTTCTGGGGTGACTACGTCAGGGTTTAGTCCGTTTAAGTCTTCCACCAGATAGTCTCTAACAGTGGGCTGCCTCGGCAATGGTTGCGGTAGAGGCTGCTGCGGCATTACTGGTAGCAGTACATTATGGTCAATAGGTGGAATTTGTCCTCTTGGTGGATCATCCATGACTTGAAACAGATTGCGCCTCAGATGGTGTCTTATGCGTTCGATTTCAAGATCCAATTCATACAATGGACCACTCGGATTTGCCCTGGTCATATACCAAAGAAGTCAAAGTTAATAAAAAATAAATAATTAGAATTAAAGTTAGATAAAGAATGGTTAAAGAGTAAGAAAATAAAGAAAACAAAATTTAGTTGTCAATCCCCGACAACGGCGCCAAAAACTTGATGTGTGCAATAAAAGCGCAATTAAGTGCAAGTGTACACGTCGTCAAGTAATAAAGTGATAAGTATATTGTGTATCATATCCATAGGGATTGATATACTTAATATGTCTCCCCTTGTTCCCTTACTCCTAAAATATAAAAACACAGATAAGTGGATTTGTTTAACTAACTAAATAATTAAATAACAAAATATAAAATAAAAGATTGAGAACGATATAGAGAAAGTGAGTAGGATCTAGCTGCGTCAATTAGTGGATTTGATTGATCTTCTTCTTATTCAATACAATTACACAATACTGCTTTGACAGTACTGCAGATACAGTCTCGACAGCATTACTGTTCTCTGTCGCGACAATCTTTTGGTCTTGGGAAGATGCATCAAAGTTCAACAAAGTGTCCGTAGTTGACTCCGCTTATCTCTAAGTCAGAGCATTGTCGATGACTGGTCCTTGACGATACCTCTTGGCGTAAATCAACGATAATCACCAACCAATCCAACATTTCTTTTAGCTGTTGAAACTCTTAACCTATCTCTAGGCCGAGTTAGTATTTACAACACCGTACTTATCCCTTTCGTGAATCTACACCTCTCGATGCTAGATAAATATATTACTTACAAACTTCTCTTTCGAGCTTGAATGCAAGAACAAGGAATGGCAATAGGATAAGCAAACTTTGATATTATTATTGCATTAGAACAAGAAACAAGAAACAATCTCCTCTCACTAATATCTACAACCTTCACCTATCCCTAAGAAATTTAGAACATAATGTCGATAGGTACAATTCTTAAGGGGAAGGGTTTCTCTAAAATCGGCTCCGTTAACAATATGGCCGGCTAGGCTATATATAGTCTTAACCTAGGGCAAACCTTTCCTAAATAGACTCTAACTTGGAGTAAGTAACATGTCTTCTTCATGAGATCTGATATTTCCAAGTTTGCCGCCTTCTAGAAGGATTTTCTCGTTTGGTCTTTGACTTGGGCTTTTAGTGCACTAGCCTGGTCCAGTTCGTGCGCTGCATCTTCCAAAATATTCTTTATATTTTTATCTCTCATTGCGCCTACAATATTGATGTTGCCACTCTGGATGCTGCCACGACTTTGTTCCCTGCCTCGGCCTCCACACTGCTTCACTGCTGCTTCAGTCCTGGATATTCCTGCATGTATAGAATATGTAATAATATCTACATTCTCTATAAATTTTGTCTTTGTAAGTAGTGATAACGGAATTATCAAATATTGTGCAAAGAGTTCATATTTTAGCTCAAGTTGGTGTATGATAGATGCATAAAATACCATGAGAAGGATAGTAAATAACTGCCTTTTAGGCACTCATCATACACCTCAGTGGAATGGAGTTTCTGAGAGGAGAAATCGAACTTTGTTAGACATGATTTGATCAATGAGGAGTCATAGT
The DNA here is from genome assembly GCA_035048815.1 of Abelmoschus esculentus. NCBI lineage: Eukaryota > Viridiplantae > Streptophyta > Magnoliopsida > Malvales > Malvaceae > Abelmoschus > Abelmoschus esculentus. The sequence continues at coordinate 7,645,874 of JAUCBN010000032.1, forward strand.
GATCTTCCGACTTCTTTCTGGGGACATACATTAGAAACAGCTGCTTTCACTTTAAATCGTGTTTCGTCTAAATCTATTCAAAAAATACCATATGAGATATGGACTGGAAAATGTCATAGTATGTCTTTTATGAAAATTTGGGGTTGTGAAGCATATATCAAACATCAAATGTCTACAAAGCTCGAACCCAAATCTCATAAGTGTAATTTTGTTGGATATCCCAAAAAAACTAAGGGATACTATTTCTTTAACCCTAAAGAGAACAAAGTGTTTGTTGCTCGAACAGGAGTTTTTCTTGAAAGAGAATTTCTCAATAAGAAAGGAAAGGGTAGAGACATTGAACTTGGAGAAGTTCAAGAACAACAATTCACTGAACCTAAGATTGAACATGTTCTACAAATTGTTGAGGAACAGTCAACAGATTTAGAAACACAACCACTACGCAGGTCCACAAGAGAATGCCATGCACCTGAGAGATATGGATTTCTCATTACCACGCATAGAGATGTTCTCATTATGGATCAAGATGAGCCAAGAACTTATCAAGAGGCAGAATCGAGCCTAGACTCTGAGATGGAATCCATGTCAGTTAACCAAGTATGGACTTTGGTTGAATCACCTGAAGGGGTAAAACCTATAGGGTGTAAATGGGTTTCGAAGAAGAAAACCGACATGGATGGAAATGTACAAACATACAAGGGGCGACTAGTCGCTAAAGGTTTTTGACAAGTTCATGGTATTGACAATGACGAAACTTTCTCCCTTGTAGCTATGTTTAAATATATCCGGATCTTGCTTGTTGTAGCTGCATTCCATGATTATGAAATTTGGCAAATGAACGTCAAAACCACTTTCCTTAATGGAAAACTTGAAGAGGATATGTATATGACACAACCAGAAGGTTTTGTCGCTCCAGGAAATGCTAGAAAGGTTTGTAAGCTACAAAAGTCCATTTATGGACTAAAGCAAGATTCTCGAAGCTAGAATCTTCGTTTCAATGATGCGATCAAAGAGTTTGGTTTTATCAAGAACGAAAATGAGCCATGTGTTTACAGGAAGACTAGTGGGAGCATTATTTCTTTCCTAATCTTGTATGTAGATGACATACTTCTTATAGGAAACGACATACCTACCTTACAGTCAGCTAAGACTTGGTTAAGTAGTTGTTTCTCTATGAAAGATTTGGATGAGGTAGCATATATCTTAGGGGTTAAGATTTATAGAGATAGATCTAGATGACTTCTAGGTTTGAGTCAAAGTACATATATAGACAAAGTTCTGAAAAGATTCAGTATGGAAGAATCCAAGAAAAGATTCTTACCTATGAGATATGGTATATCTCTTTCGAAGGAAATGTGTCCTTCAACTCCACAAGAAAGAGAACGAATGTGAAAGATTCCATATGCTTCGGCTATTGGTTCTATCATGTATTCCATGATATGTAGTATGCCTTAAACATGACAAGTCGATATCAGGTAAACCCCGGTGAAAATAACTGGGTAGCAGTCAAAAACATCCTTAAGTACTTGAGAAGAACTAAGGATACATTTCTTGTCTATGGAGGCAAAGAATAGCTAAGTATAAAAGGTTATACTGATGCTAGTTTCCAAACAGACAAGGATGACTCAAGATCACAATCTGGTTTTATGTTTTGCCTTAACGGAGGTGCTGTAAGCTGGAAAAGTTCTAAGCAAGACACAGTAGCTGATTCTACGACAGAGGCTGAATATATTGCAGCCAGTGAAGCAGCAAAGGAAGCTGTTTGGATCAAAAAGTTCATATCTGAACTAGGGGTTGTTCCAAGCATATCAGATGCTATAGAACTCCGTTGTGACAACAATGGAGGCATCGCACAAGCAAAGGAACCTAGATCTCATCAACGATCCAAACATATTCTTATATGCTTCCATCTCATTCAAGAGATCATAGATCGAGGAGATGTGGAGATATGTAAAGTACACACGGATGATAACATTATTGATCCCTTGACGAAGCCTCTAACGAAACAGAAGCATGATCGTCACACTGAGTCACTCAATATTAGATATGTGAGTGATTGGTCTTAGTGCTAGTGGAAGATTGTTAGAGTATGCCCAAAGACCAATCATATGATGATTGTAAGGATACTTTTATTTGCCAATTTTATCGAATAAAGGCATTGCCATTGTTGTTTTTAGATATATGTGTCAATGCATAACATAAACTGATAAACAATAAGGTCCATATAATAATATATGTATTATTATTAAAATATCCTTAGTCAAGTATTATTATGGGTATGAACAACAATAATACGCTTAAGACTAACATGTGATTAATTGATGACAATGAGTTGTCATTGATATAGAGATGTCAGAATTAATACATGAATATATTACTAGAGAATAATATATTGAATTGACCCACTATGAGTATATATCTTGGATTATTATGTGACAGTCACGATGCTCATAGTCACAACTATATGTATGATCCTTAGACTTGAGATTATTACTATCTCAATATATGTTGTTTTATGTTTTGATGCAGTTAAATGTGTTTCGTAATTAGTTACACTATAAAAACTGACATTGAACATATTACAATATATGTAGTGAGATGTGAATAATCAAGATAGTATTTGTCCTTCCTACATAATAGGAAAATATATCGAAGGCCACTTGATTGAGTGAGACTAGAAATGCATGGCCATGCTTGAATACGTTGATATGAGATATCACAAATTATTCATTAAAACTAGTTCACTCTAGATATCAAGAAATATTAAAATAGGCTATACAAGTGTGACTATTCTAAGACTTGTGCCTATTAAAGATATAAAAGGACAAAAGGATATAATACATTAAAAGAGTTGGTCACGGACATGATACATCGAATCATGATCTCTTGTAACTTAGATGACAATGATATATTGCTAGATGTCACTCATTGTTTGTAATATTAGAATTGTTCTAATATTATAACTAACGTTACAATGAGCCTACAGGGTCACACTCAATGGTTGAAAATGAGTAAAAATATATATGTATAAGTAGATTATATTTAATCCCGAATTTTAAATATAAAGGATATAATTAAAAGTAATTATATATCCCTTTTCAAATTCGAATTAAATATAGATTCCGAAATTTAAGAAAATAATAATATTAATTATTTCCTAAACAAACTCGGAATCAAACTCTTATACCTAGGGTTACACCTATATAAAGGATCTTTTGGTCTAGCAGCCAATACAAAGAATTCTGAATTTCCAAACCCTAGAATCACGAAAAATAGTTTTTCGAGATTTTACTTTATCAATCGGGCTGAGTAGAGGCCGAGACAATATTCGTGGAGGCTAAAGATTCGAATTGTCGAACGATCGTGATTGTCGCAAATCCAATTGTTGTTCTTTTGCTTCTTATCAAGGAACCCAATGTAAGTCATCGCATCTCTTCCTCCCGATTTTGGATTAAACGTACATGGATCACTGAAAAGATAATCGTAATTTTGTTCCGCTGCGCCATAGGGTGTGCCGGCGGTCCCAACAGATGAACATGCTCCAATCATATTGGGAAGTCCATTCCTAGCCATGGGCAGAACATTGATCGATTGCAAGAAATGTGAACTGGTCATTAGGGTCAATGACCAACAAGTAAAGATCAATTGTGTTTAAAACTCTAAGACAAACGGACGAACCAAATGAATGCCAAAGAATTAAGGTTAAAAATGAGTTTAACTTCAATACAGAAACATATTGCCTGAACAAAACCTGGCAAGGCAACCTCTGCCAAGGCAACACTCCCCTTGAGCAACAATACATTCGAAAGAAACCACCTGATGAGGAGACATCAAAGAGGACATCAACCTCTCCTCCATCCAAAAAGGGGAAGATGGTTTCTACCGAAGATGCATTCTATTGCACTTCTGCAATAACCTAAATTTTTATCTCTTAGTCTCTATTTACTTTTATGTTTTATGAATTAGATTTTAGTTTCCAGTTTTAGGATTTAGATTCTAATTTTCGTAATTTAGTTTCAGACTTTTATATTTTCCCACAGTTTTAATATTATTATTTTCAGTTTTTAGGTCCAATAAAGAAGATGAAATGGAGATGACGAAGCCCCAAAATGCGGCCCAACCCAAAATGAAAATATCTTGGCAGAAAACTTGCCCAAGGCGGAATCTGTATCGTATCTGCCGCTAGTGCAGGCTAGCTAGATTTACGTAGCGTGCACACCAAGGATAATGATGTCACTGCTGCAGGTTCCAACGGTCCGCGGCCCTCGCCTATAAATACATAAGCAAGGTTCATCTCTTTCACACTTCTTCTCCACTACTTTTACTCTAGCAAAATTCCTCTTCGTTTCTCCACAAACAAAATATGACAACCCTGAGACAAACCTCTGTCGGAGCAGTAAAATTCAAACACTTCTCTATATCGGCTGTCGAGCATGAATACAAAAGAAATTTCAAGAACCGTCAGATCTGGGAAGAGCAAGGTTCTCATTAAAACGATAATGAAGACCTGGTCCTGGAAGCGTTCATATTGTCAAAAATTACTTTCCAGCGATGGCAAAAATTTGCAAGATAACCAGATCCAATGAATATCGAATGGGTTCGCGAATTTTATGACCACCGCCCCATGCCCAACAACCCATACACATATCTACGGGGACGGGCAATTCTAGTGGCCGACATCACTACCAAAGCCTACTTCGGCCTCCATATTGAAAGCAACGAACATGCAGAGTTCGTAGCCACCCTAACAGTCGGAGACTACGAGCAGATGAAGGCAGAATTATGCCTGCCAGGTACCAAATGGAATACTGGTAAACACCGTGGATCCGTCAGCCGTCGTGATCTCCGACCAGAGGTAAAGCTCTGAAATATGTTCATCAAAAGAACTTTGCTGTCAACATCTCATAACCAGACATTGGATAGACCACGCTTGGCGCTCATCCATTCGATCATACACAACAGATGCATCAACGTTGGCATCAACATCAATGAACAGATATTCAGATGCGCCACCAAGGAAAAATGTATTCTCATTTTTCCTTATTTAATTATTGCGTTGGGAAATTTAGAAAAGGTTCCAAATATGCCTTTGGATACCTACACACCGAGATGTGTGGGTTGGACACAGGAGATTTACATGAAGAGGATGCAAGTGGAAGAAGCAGTTCCATAAGCCTTCATTCCTCCTACTGCCGAAGCACCTTTTGCTGAGGCCACTCAACAAGTAGATCCTGCTGAGCACACAATTGCAGGACTCCTAGAGATCATGCAGAGGATGGAGAAAAGGCAGCTAGCCTTCATGACATACATCCAGAAGTTCAACAGTGCCATTATTGCCACCAAACATGATGCACTCCCAGCATGCTCGACTGTCTTTCCTAACTTCCTGTCGAGCTCTCTATGTCTCAACCTCCCCCTCCTACACATGCTCACTCAGCACCATCTTCAGCAACAATCCCTCTATCTCCCGCTGTATCGACTGCCGCAGCAGCAGCTATATAAGCCCTCTCGACAACTTTGGTAGCCACTCTAGACCAATCTACCACTTTCACCTAGAGTGACTCTGAAGAGGATCTGACGAGCCAAGTAAAGACCGCCGAGGAACTGCTAAAGGAGGCACAGGGAGGGCAAAAAAGAAAAGCAACCTCCTCATCTCCGATCAATCTGGATACGGAGGATGAACCACTGCGAGACTCCACTCCCGTTCGCATTTAGCCACACCGCTCGACAAAGAAATCAATGGTGAGTCCACCCAAGTCAGCCACCGAGCAGCCGCCCAAAACTCGTCGCAAGCTCCTAATTGACAGCGAATCTGAAGATTCTTTCGGGTCAGCATAATTTTAAGGGCGGTAGTCTTTCTTTTATTTTTTTTCTTTTTCTTTTTGATTATTTTTTCTCATTTCTCTGTTACTTGTCCAGGCATTGAGGATAATGCATCTCTTGAGTTTGGGAGAGCATTTCTCTAATTTTGTAATATGTATTTGTCTGCCAAATGTATGAAAGTGATTAGAGTATTATATTATTGCCTTAAAATTTTGCCTTAATACTTTGCCTTTTACAATTGTAAAATTTTTTAAGTATGTTGAATTTTATTAAAACTGCCTCGACAGTAATATATTTTCCAGCTACCGCCGCAGTCTACACCATTCACCAGACTTGAATTTCGAAAGGTCTACTAGGATTAGTACTTAGGATTATACTATAAGCCTGAAAATATCCTAAACACTGCTAGTCTTAGTTGATTTTAAAAGTCCTTTTATTTGAAAAGCAATAAAGACTTAGGCTTAGATTTTTAAACTAGAGGTGTCTATCACCGGCTCTAGTTGGTCCATAAAGGTGCCTATGACTGGCTCTAGGACTTAGTTTTTCTCCCACTTACTAGAGGTGCCCGAAATTGGCTCTAGTAAGGAATATTTAAACACTTGAGGTGCCCAAAAATTGGCTCAAGCAGTATAAGTATATAGCAATATATATTTATGTATCAATTTAGGGAGAAAGAAGGAAAAAGAATCAAGAAAAATTTTAGTCGAAAGTCTTGAGCTAGAAAAAGATTAGAACTTAGAAAATCAGCTTCGACATAGCTACGCACACACACACTAAGACTTTAGGATGGGTCGATGAGAATGTGCATATATTACTAACAACTCAAAAAAATCATGATAAAGAACAATTTTCCTTTTTGAGGATCGATAATTTGTTTGATCAATTGAAGGGTACGCGTGTGTTTTTCATGATCTACTTAATGTCAAAATACTACCAACTGAAGCTAGTGAAAGAAGATATCCCAAAGAATGTCTTTAGGATGAAATATGGACATTATGAGTTTTTGTTAATGTTGTTTGGTCTTACCCACGTACCTACAACTTTCATGGACTTAGTGAACAAAATCTTTCAATCATACTTGGATTAGTCTATGGTGTTTTTTATGATGATATCTTGGTGTGTTCATGGTTTGAGGAAGAGCATAACTATCACCTATGAATGGTTCTTTGCATCCTCATAGATAGACATATTTTTGTCAAGTTTAACAAGTACGAATTTAAGCTTTCATATGTGGTGTTTCTTCGCCACATAGTTACTAAGGATGAGATCTATTTAGATCCTCAAAAAATTTAGGTTGTAATGGAGTGAAAGACACTAAGAAATGTGTTAAAAGTCTATAGTTTTCTTGGATTTATTGGATATTATAAGCGCTTTGTCAAAGGGTTTCTTTATTGTAGGAGCACCATTAATCAAGTTGTTACAGAAAAGGGTTTCGTTTGAATTGAACAAGAAAAGACAATAGATTTTTGAAAAACTAAAAACGTACCTCATAGAGGCTCTAGTCCTGACACAACCTGAGTTAAGGAAAGATTATGCCATATTTAGTGATGCTTCCTTAAATAGACTTGGTTTTGTGCTTATAAAATAAGGTAAGATAGTTGCTTATGCCTCAATACAACTAAAACACGATAAAAGAAACTATCCCACACCTGATTTGAAAATTGTCACAGTTATCTTTAAATTTAAGATTCAGAAACAGTTAATATAGTTGAGTTATATGTTGGAACTACATTAGAAAAGGAGTAGTGTCATAGATGGAGGCTGTTTAGAAGGGTGAGACGTTAGACTTTGAAGTACATGATAGTGAGTTCTTTATTTTAAGGTTGAGTGTGTATTCAAACTTTGGAGGATTTGAGACATCGTATTCTGAGAGAAACCCATCATAACCTGTTTACTGCGTGTCCAAGAAGTAATAAGATCTATTAGGATTTCGTTCATTTTTTTGGTGCCCTTGCATGAAAAAAGATGTCTATGATTTGTGCGAGGTGTTTGGTGTGTCAACAAGTTAAAGCAGAACATTAATTTCCTTCGAGTTTGTTATTGCCTATCCAGATTCTATAGTGGAAGAAGGATCATGTTACTATGGATTTTGTTACAAGTTATCACTGACCCAAAAGAAGCATGATACCCCTCACCCCTTATTTCTTCGAAACGCTGCGTGGTAAAATCACCTTCCTCCGTACAACCCACCCCATGCACATGTTATTCAATCAATGTCAATGATCTCACATGTCACAACACAAATATCCATATAGTATATGAATCACAAAATTTAGTAACTCCGATCATAATCTCACAGTGTAATACAAGGTTCACAGTATCGCATAGCATGTCAATATATCACAGTCTCAGTTAAGCAAACAAGAACAGTACACAAAATCTAGCACAAAAAGAGAACACACATTTGAATTCATTTAAAAATAGTACAGAAAGAAACACATATTTAGCACAAGAAAAATACACACGTATAGCAAAATTAAGAGAACACACCTTAGCCAAATTGACTCAAATTATCGAATAACATGGTTTTAAACTCGAATAGAAATAAAGAGTGAGAACAAAGGCTTTAGAGAATCTGGATGAAAGAAAATAATGTAGGGTTTTCTCTTAGACCATAATATGTATTTATAGAAAAAAAATTGATTCCGGTTAGAATTAAAATTCTATTAGATCATATTATAAATATATTAAACATAAAAAATAAGGTTATATAATTTCAAAGGGATTTCTTTTCTTTATATAATATACATAATATTAAATAAAGAGTTTTGATAAAACAATAATTAGAATAAAATAACATTTTTAATAAAAAGATTGATTTTAAAAAAAAAACTCTTAATAAAAAATAACTAATCTCAGTAAAACTAGAATTCAATTTAAAAACAAATTGGTTATCCAAAACTCATCAAATTTCAAAACATATATTATAATAATAAATAATAAAATAAATAAAAAAATCACACGTTGAGATAAAAAAACATTTTAAAAAAGGGTAAATTACATATTTAACCATCAATCTCTTTAGAATTTTCAAAACATCACTTTAACTTTTAAACTTTGAATTCACATTTAAAACTTCCAAAATTTTACAATCTTAACGCAAAAAGTTTCCCTTAAGTTTAGAAAATTAATTTTAAAACCTCCAAAAAATTAGGGTTTTAGAAATTAGGAATCTAAAATTTAGGGGTTTTAATTAGGGTTTCAAAATTAGGATTTTGAAATTAGGAATATTTTTTGGGTGTTACAACTCTCTCACCCATAAAAGAAATTTCGTCCTCGAAATTTTCCATAGAGATAAACTTTCAAAAGCACGGATGTTCACAAAAAAAAAACTTAAAAGAGCATTTAGGTCCAGGTAACAAACGACAACAAAGAGTTATTAAAGAGGCTTTGATCTTAAATTAATAAGAATAGGTACAATCACAGTCTTTTGCTCTATAACTAAAGTTTGATTCCTTAATCAGAACTTGAGTTAAGACTTATAAAGATTACTAAAAAACGACTCAAGGATTCACGTGGTTCAAAAGGATAACTCTCAAGGTTGAAAGGATTTAAAAAACATGAATAAGTTTTTTTTTCAAAAACGTCTCATATCCCAAAAATATTTAATGCATGCATGTTTTTCAAAAATTTTGTAACAACACATATAATGGGCCTCACAGTCCGAGTATTGAACTCGGCTCTAATACTAAATGTAACCCTTAATTTTGACTTGAGCTGTACGATAAGATAAAATCGTAATTTTAAAAACTTTAACGTAATATAAACGTATGAAATAATTCAAAATAAAAATTTGTAAACCAAAAATTAAGTAAATAATTTAAAAGTATTTATTCTGATTAAAAATAGAGAAAATTGTATAAAATAGTCTTATGCATGAAGTTTAAAAATATCTTAAATCCCTAATAATCCCAAAATAACTGGAAAAAAATTGTAAATAACCGTACTAAAAAACTAAAACGTTGTCCGATAGAGATCTCCAAGTACCAACTCTTAAGGCCAGATATCTCGAAAAAAATAAAAAGAATGAGCTACAAAGCCCGGTGTGTCTCTAAAGTGCAGTCAAATATCACAATGTCACTCAATTCTCGATCACAATTATAGTAAACTTTTCATGGTAAATAAACACAAGTATTGATGAATGCAATATCAAAGAGAATGCAATGTCACAGAGAATACAATCCCATACTTCGAACGCCAAATATAGTGGTGGCTAAATCAACCGATCGCTGTGGAGGTAGTGTCCCAGAATCCCTCACCCCTTATTTCTCCGAAATGCTGTGTGGTAAAACCACCTTCCTCCGTACAACCTACCCCATACACATGCTATTCATCAATGCCAATGATCTCATATGTCACAACATAAATATACATATAGTATACGAATCACACAATTTAGTAACTCTGATCATCATCTCACAGAGTAACACAAGTTTCACAGTATCGCATAGCATGTCAATATATCACAGAGTCTCAGTTAAGCAAATAAGCACAATACACAAAATCTAGCACAAAAAGAGAACACACATTTGAATTCATTTAAAATTAGCATAAAAAGAAACACATATTTAGCACAAGAAAAACACACACATATAGCACCAGTAAGAGAACACACCTTAGCCAAAGCAACTCAAATTATCGAATAACATGGTTTTGAACTCGAATAAGAATAAAGAGTGAGAACAGAGGCTTTAAAGAATCTTGATGAAAGAAAATAATGTAGGGTTTTCTCTTAGACCATAATATGTATTTATAGGAAAAAAATAATTGATTCCGGTTAAAATTAAAATTCTATTAGATCATATTATAAATATAATAAATATAAACATTAAGGTTATATAATTCCAAAGGGATTTTTTTTCTTTATATAGTATATAATATTAAATAAAGAGTTTCGATAAAACAATAATTAAAAATAAAATAATATTTTTAATAAAAAGATTGATTATAAAAAAAACTCTTAATAAAAAAATAACTAATCTTATTAAAACTAGAATTCAATTTAAAAATAAATTGGTTATCCAAAACTCATCAAATTTCAAAACATATATTATAATAAAAATAATAAAATAAATAAACAAATCGATAAAAAACATTTTTAAAAAAGGGTAAATTACATATTTAGCCATCAATCTCTTTAGAATTTTCAAAACATCACTTTAACTTTTAAACTTTAAATTCATATTTAAAACTTTCAAAACTTTACAATCTTAACGCAAAAATTTTTCTTTAAATTTAGAAAATCAATTTAAAAACCTCTAAAAAGATTAGGGTTTCAGAAATTGGGAATCTAAAATTTAGGGTTTTTGATTAGAGATTTCAAAATTAGGGTTTTAAAATTAGAAATAATTTTTGGCTGCTACAGAAGATGATTCTCAAAGCCTTGAAGACCAAGTTGCATTTCAGTAAAACTTTTCATTCTTAAATTAAGTCATTCTGAGTGGGTTGTATGGATTGTTGCTTGTGGAATTTTCCCATAACAATGATATTTAGTCGAGCATTAGAATGGCTCCAGTCTAGGCCTTATATGTGCGTAGGAAACCTTTATGTTGGGCCGAGCTAAATAAAAGGATGATCATGGGATTCGAATTTGTTAGACAAACTAAAGAAACTATTTAGATTATTAAAGAGACATTCTAAGTAGCTTTTAATCAGAAAAAAACTTATGTATACTGAAGATGTAAGCATATTGAGTATGAGGTAGACGATAAGGTATTTCTCAAAGTAAAGTATCTATATGTAAAGAGATTATCCGTTTTGAGAGTAATAAAAAGTTGAGTCCAATGTATATTGGATCCTATGAAGTTCTTGAGAAATTTAGACTAGTGACTTACCGATTAGCCTTGTCTCTAGAACTAACATAAATTCATGGCGTTTTTCATGTGTTTATATTGAGATATTATTGCTCCAATCCTTCTTACATCCTTTCACTTGAGAAGATTAAGATCAATACGGATTTGATTTATGGACATGAATCAATTAAAGTTCTTGATAAAAAGGTTAAAGAGTTTCGTAATAAGTGTATACTCATGATAAAAAATTCATGGAGGAACCACAAAATTGAGAAAACAACATAGGAGGTCGAGGAGCATATAAAGACCTTTTATCTACATCTTTTCCATCAAGTAAATTTTAAGGATAAAATTTTCTTTAAAGAGAGGACATTGAGAGAAGAAGGAGAATGATGATTTAGGACTCCATTTTTAGTTTTGTTAGTGACTTTAGACTTTAAATTTCCTGGAATATTTAATTTCGTTGAATAATTCTTTCTAGTAGTGAAAAAGGTGGGAGAGTCATCTAAACCCTATGGAATGAAAGGGCTTAAGGATTGGTGGAAATCTTCTTTCCAGCTTGGTTAGCTTGATGTTAGTACACTAGTAACTTCTATAGATTCATACAACTCATAAAATTAGACCTTTGTGCATGTTTTGATATTTATACTTGCCATGAGCTTGATTTTAAACTTTAATGACAATTTATAAAATTGATGTTAAAATAATCTAAAATCGGTATCAATCCACCTAATAAATTCACAGTAACTTGTAGAAAAGAGTCAAGGCTTAACCATATAATTTAAGTGAGGATTTTAGGTGAATTTCGAACTTAAACTTGAATTTCTGGGAACACGTACTGATCTAACCTAAAAGGCATATCAATACAGGTTCTTGTGTATCGATGCCCTTTACATAACTTGAATTTTAGTAATATTTTCGTGTAACGATACACTAAAGGTATATCGGTACTACCTCAACATTTCCTGAGAAAGCCTTGATCATACTGATACACAAGGTAGGGGTACCGATATGAGTGTGGACCGACATTTCTTGAATAGTAAAACTCAGAAACCGAGAATCTAATTTTGAATAAGAAATAAATGGCTAATGACTTGGTAAATAATTGGGGGAATTATATGTTATAAAAACCCATAGGATCCTTGGTAGATCATTGATACCATGTGATAACTAGGAACCTTATTGTATGTTGATGAATTGCCTAGAAGTAGAGTCAACCTTATTGTTGGGATCTAGATACCCAGAGGTAACTATCAAAACACCTTCAAGATTTTCAAATAAAGGATCCATATACTTTATGGACAAGGATCTCATTTGAAGATTCGTGATCGGACATTCCAAGTATAGATTGAGGATCTCGATACTTTATGCAGTGAGCCTTAATCCCACAAATGCTTGATCTTGATCCTTTGTTGACGTGAGTCTTGCTCGTAATGTAGGATCCTGATACATATTACATTGTGTTTTATTTATGTATTTAGACGATTATGGTAGTGCTATTGTTAACTTTTCAGTCTTATTTTTTATTAGGTTTAATTCGAATGATTTTAAAGAATATATTATTCGAAGCTTCGTTACACATTTAAAGTATTTGAATTTTATATTATTGTTGATTGAATGGGTTCATATTTTATTAAACTTGTTGTGTTTTAGACTCAGAATAATTGTGAAAATATCTTACCTAGAATAAAGTGGATCGAGAACATGTAGCAAACTCATTTTGGTGTGAGATTATTTACAAATGAAACTAAACTTTAATATTTATTGGCATTTTTTTGATAAAATAGAGAGATTACAACTTTTTCTCATACCGGGATTTGAACCCATACAAGATGGGGCAAGATGAGTATCCTTAGCCACTAGGCTAATCAATAGATCTCATTTATTGGCATTTTTGTAATAGTAAAAACGACCTTTGATAAATATAAATATAAATATAAAATCAATTTAATACATTGTCTTAAAAACATAAAAAAACATTGAGCCTTAGTTTCACATTGCTTTTAAAAAATATGGTTGAAAAAGTGGTTTTAATAGTGCTGTAAAAAAAATAATTTTAGAAACCTATATAGTGTTTGTCATTGATGTCAAAAAATGATCTTGAGAAGATAAAATGTCTATTTTAGACATAATATTGTAAGGTATAAGTGAACTTAGATGATGTTTAGATTCGTTAATGTTATGATTTATTAAATAAATCAACTTAAATTATAATAAAAATATTATTTTTTTATAAAATTTAAATTAAAAATATAAACTATATTATATTTTTCATTATATACAAATATAATAATTATAAATTAATAATAAATTATAAATAAAATAATTTTATTCTCATTATATATATATTATTTTATAATTATGTATGGTGAATAAAGTAAATAACAAGAATAAAATAGGAGAACAAAAATGAGAGACAAAAGAGAGAGATTTTATTATATTCTCAAAGTAGGGTTGCATACAAAGCTTTGACCAAAAGTCTATATTTATAGGCATAGGTTGAAAACCTTAATTCCAATTAGTATAAAACCCTAATAATAAAGCCCATTAAAGTTTAACTTAATATATGGATATCTATCATAAATAAATATATTCATAACATTCCCCCTTGGATATCCATGGAGATAATGTGCCTCGTTAAAACTTACTAAGATAAAAACCCTGTGAGAAAAATTCTTAGTGAAGGAAAAAATTCTGCATTATTTGAAAAGTTCTAGAAATGGACCTAATAAAGGGGTTGCAATTAAACTAGACATGGAAAAAGCTTATGATAGAGTGGAATGAAAGTTTCTGTCTGATGTTATGGTAAAACTAGGCTTTGCTCAGTCCTGGATTGATCTTATTATGAATTGTGTGAGCTCTGTCTCTTATTGTTTTCGAATCAATGAATGTGTTTCTGAATTTTTCTATCCTGAGCGAGGTTTAAGACAGGGAGACCCACTTTCACCTTATCTTTTCTTACTCTGCACTCAAGGTTTATCTGCTTTGTTACTCAAAAGACAGGTTGAAGGTAAAATTAGTGGATTGAAAACTAGCAGACATGGTCCTCGAGTTAACCATCTCTTATATGCAGACGACTGCTTATTATTTATCAAGAACTCAGTTGAGGAAGCTAAACATCTCAGAGACTCTCTAGTTGAATATGAGAAGGCATCAGGTCAAAAGGTAAATCTGGATAAATCTTTTATCTATTTCAGTAACGGTATGAGTAAAACTAGCAAGCATTTGTTAAGATCTGTGCTGAATATGATGGAAGAAGTAAGTATTGGGGTTTATTTAGGTTTACCGTTAATTGTTGGCAAGAATAAAACTGAAGCTTTTGATTTTTTAAGAGAAAAGGTTAGCAAACGTGTTCGGGGTTGGATGAAAAACCTTTTATCCTTTGGTGGAAGAGAAGTTCTTTTGAAGTCTATAGCGCAAGCATTACCTTCCTATGCTATGATGTGCTTTCAGCTCCTGAATTGTATTATTGACCCGATAGTCGCTATAATGAGGAATTTTTGGTGGTCTGGAAAGGCAGATAAGAGGGGTTGGACACATGTCTTTTGGCAGAAACTTGTCGACCTAAAAGAGATGGAGGGCTTGGTTTGAGGGATCTCAAATTGTTTAATATTGTTATGTTAGGGAAACAGGTTTGGAGACTAATAAACCATAAGGAGTCTTTATGTTTTAGGGTGCTATCAGCCAAGTATTTTCCTAATGGTATGGTCTTTAATGCAAAACTTGGTGATAAACCTTCGTATATTTGGAGAAGCATCTTTAATGCTAAAGAGAGTTTGAAAGAAGGCTTCCATTGGAGAATAGATATGGATACTGGGTGGATTTGTTTCGAGAAAAGTGGGGAGGGGATATACCTATTCATATTACAGGCTCTTATATGGCAGTTACAAATCCTATCAAATCAGGGAGTTTATGAAGCAGAATCAAAATGAATGGGACTCTGAAAAGGTGAGACAAGTTTTTACTTCTGATGACGCAAATGAGATCTTAAAGTGTCCTATTGTTGGAATTGTTGGTGATATTTTGGTTTGGACACATCACCATTCACATGTCTATACAACCAGATCGGCTCATAAATGGCTTCTTGATAGGAATCCAATTGGAGGGGATCATTCACCAATCTGGAAAGCTATTTCTAGCTCACAAACAATACCAAAGGTTAAAATTTTTGGTTAGAGGGTTGGACATGAGGCTGTTTCAACTGCTAGTAAATTATTTACAATTGGTATAGGCTCGGGTAGATGTCGTTTGTGTACTAATGCGGAGGAATTTTTATTACATGCTTTAAAAGAGTATCCTAAAGTTAAAGAGATTATTGAAATAAGTGGTCTGCCTTCTAGCATTTTCCAAGAAAACTTTAATACATGTAGAGAATGGCTAGAACATGTGTTAAATCATCTTGATAAGAAACAATTTGCTTTCTTCTTAATTTTACTATGGCATGTTTAGAATCGAAGAAATAATTGGATTCATAGAGCTACTTTAACACCAGCTAGGGTGACTGTGGATCTTTCACATATTCTTGCTGCAGATTCTTTGATGGCTAATGAATTGGTTTCTCCTTTAGTTCCTTGTAGCAGAAATAAAAGATGGTCCAAACCTGAAGGTCTTGGGATTAAAATCAATGTCGATGGCTGCATTCATACCAAGCAATGGAGAGGCTGTTGTTGGAATCATTGCACGGGATACAAATGGACTCATAGTTGATGGCAAGGCATACAAACTTCATGGTGTACATACAGCTGAATCTACTGAAGCATCAGCTTTTGCTGCTGGAATTCAATTAGCCATAGATAATGAATGGGACATAGTCCAAGTGGAAAGAGACTCTATGGCAATTGTTAATAAATTGTATGCTAAAGGCTTAGACCTCTCGGTAGCCGCATATTATTTAAAGGAAGCTCATTGTTTGCTTCATTCGTTTTCTTTTATTAATATTTCTCATGTAAGCCGTGAGGTTAATAAGGTTGCTCATAGATTAGCTCATTGGGCACTTGATTTGGTTGATCCTTTTTATTTTTCGTTTGATATTCTTTCTTGTATTGAAACTCTTGTGTTGGAAGATGTCATTTTTGGCTAAGCAATATATCTATTTTATCAAAAAAATACAAAACATACTATATTAGTACGGGGTTTAATTTATGTAAAATGATTTTACGTACGTATATCGATGTGAGCCTTAAAAATGATATATTGATCATTTAAAACCATTTTAAACATATTTTTAAATTGCTTAGAATTTAAATATAAATTTATTTTTTTTCAAATTAATTTAAAAACATATTATATTATTGTATGAAAAACTAACAATACCTAATCTCGGATCTACAAGCCCCAAAATTTTCACTCCCCTTCTACCGATCGCCCTCACCTGTCACACCCATCCCCATCCCCAACCCTAACCCCAACCGAGACCATCACCAAAACGCCCACCCCCATTCCACCATCACGCCTTCTTCACCTTACACATTTTCTCGTCCTGTACCCTACACATACATGTTAGGAGCAGCAAGCTTAGCAGCACCCTCTACCAGAGCTAGTTTCATGCTTGCAGAATTTAGAATCTCCTTTCTTTTGTTCTCAGGAGTGATACCGACAAGCAGATATATTTCTCCACTCCTACCATTTTTAGTGACAAATAACAACTCCAGCTTTAAGAAAAACAAGGAAAAATTAAAATTTATAAGCACACCAGGATGTGGCCACCAAAAAGAGCAACAATGGTGGAATTATCCACATTTCAAACGCGAGCTTATATCTGATGTTAATACTCGATCTTGAGTAAGGTAAGAGAAAAAAGGGCATTTCAATACACAAGTAGAAGACACTAACCCTTAGCAGCATCAGAAAGACAACCCTCAGACGGTGGTTCATTCTTGTCCTGCATTTATTACAAACTAAATAGATATGGACAAAAATTTTATTCCGTAAACATCTGGTTTGATACGACCGTAACTGTGAAATAGAGTGATGGTAGAATGGTGGTGGATGTTTTGGCGATGGTCTCGATTGGGTTTGGAGTTGAGTGTGGCCGCCGGCCGGTGGGTATCACCAGTGAAAATAGAGGGAAGACTTTTGGGGTTTGTGGACTAAAAATGGGATATGTTTTTTTTTAATTTTAAATTATTTATGTATTAAATAATAAAAAATATGATTTCATTTCCATTTTAAGTAATTTTATATTTAGTAATAATAAAATATATTAAAATATACTAAAATATTAATATATTAAATTATCAAAATTGGTTATAATAAATAAATTGATATTTTAAGAGTTAAATGATCAAAATAAATCAAAGCAAAATTCAATGATAGTTTTTATAATTTACTCTTAAACTTATAAATCATTAACTGCCTAATTAAATTGATATTTTAAAAGTTTAATAAAATTATCATTATAAAAATTCAATGATCAAAACAAATAAATAAAAAATTCAATGATGATTTTTATAATATACCCTTAATCTTATAAACCATTAAATGCTTTAAACTTATTTTCACCATTTATGTATAAAATATAAATCCAATTTTTCTCTAGATTCCTCAGAGCTTTTATCCTAACTAAATTAAATCAACTCATATCACATTTAATTTTAATAAATAAAAGTAATAAATATGATTAAAACATATATCCAAACATATCATTCCAAAACAAAACCACTCCCCGCCCCACTAATCCAGGTTTTAATATTATTAAATATTTTATTATAATTACATTTAAAAGTAATTAAATTAAAGCATTTTAAATTTTATTTTTCATTTTTAATATATGCAATTAAAATCTGTCTCTCAAAACATACCTAAATCAACCCAAAACAATACGAAACCATTCACCGAGTACTAAACACCCTTGATCAAATTAACATTAAAAAATATAAATCAACGATATACTCATGAACCGAAGTGCAGGCTCTCGTGGCCTTGGTATGTTTTTCATATACTCATGAACCAGAAGCACAATTTATCACCGTAGACTGACTAAAACGTCAACCACGCCCCTTCTTGAACCTCAAAATGTCCACCTTTGCGAACCGCTAAGCAGTCTCAAGTTAGAGGTAATGCGTACATTAAAGACGGCAAAGAATCCGATAATCAGATTTACTGCAGTCTCAGCTGTAAGTCCCATAATAGGTTGTTTGAGGAACTGCTGCAACAGGTTGCTGGGCTGGGGTTAACGGTGGGGCAGCAGCTGGTGGGGCGTAGCTTTGTTGAGGAAAGGCCTGAAAAAAAAAATCAGAGGTTCCAAACTTGAATGCTGAATGTGAAGAAAATAAGTAATCTACGTGAAAATCATTCCAAATGTATTGCATCCAATTTTAAGTACATGATGAATATGTACACATTATTATCGACAAGAGAAGATTACATATCAATGTTTTTAAGTTCTTCAACTGTTCAGTGTCGAAGAAAGTGAGGTCCGGGCTTAAAAAGTGAGTGGCATGAGCTTGGTACATTAGGGTGGTACTAGTCCTTTAAAATTGTAGTGCTATAAAACAAAACGAAAGTTATTGTAGATAGAAAACTGTATATACCTGAACAGGATATGCACTCGGATAAGCACCATATGCGGCACTCTGTGGAGCTGTCGCGGGCACTTGTGGAGTAGCATAACTGCTACCATAACTAGCATACGCACCATATGCAGCCTACAGATAAAGAATTCATAACTGTCAGGAGCATAATATGAAACCACATCAAATGGCAGCCATATATTGCATGCCAACATTTCAGTTAGTTTTCCATTCACAAAATAGAAGTATAATCCAAAATCGAACTATATAAAATAACAATCCTAATATTTTTTTATTTTTTTTTTTTTTTGGGGGGGGGGGGGTCGAGAAAATAAGACGAGCATGTCCTGGTATACAATTAGAAGATACATCAAAAACTGCAATGTACCTGTTGGCCGTAGCCAGGAGTCCAGGTTTGTGCCTGTGTAGCGGGAGGCCAAGTTTGAGGTTGTGCAGCATAACCAGCTGGCCACTGGTTTTGTGCATTTGGATACGCACTCACCAAGGAATGGCCAGATGAAGGGTCACTAGAGTAAGACTTTGCCAGTTTTGTCTTAGCAGAAGACATAAAATCTTCAGCATGACGCTTCCTTAAATTTGACATTGGTCTATTAGGTAAAAAGAGCTTAGCATGCCGGTCTTCTGCCTTTTTAATTGACTGTGCATCTCCAAAGAGACTCAAGAACTGCACAATTATTTTCTACGGGTTAGACATTGTACAATATTTAGCATGTGGCCACTGATTTAAACAATCAGAACATTGAATAGAGATTTTCATACAGCATTCACAATCTAGTGAGGAAGTCTTCAAAAAATATCAAGGCATTCCAAAGCATTCAATCTTTGACAGCATCATCAACTCAAGATAGTTTCAAAAGAGAAGGTCAATCTTATGGTAATAACTTGTAAGCAATTTCAATTGTCAGCCAAACCCCAACCTCCACTCATCAATAACCAAAAATCACATATAAAAGTTTAAGCCAAAGCCAGGTAGGGGGCATACCATTTTTGTTCAGCCACTAATATGTAATGTGTGCATTTTCCAAATATTTTTAACATATAACCTATCTCAAGGTTTCCAATAAAATATGAAGTATAAAGACCTGCAAATTATCTCCATCACATAAATCTATGTTTATACACAAATATAAAATTTCACAATTATCAATATCTAATACCCAAAATTGTTGAACATCTAATAAATAAAACGTAAATATTATATAATACAATATGTTATTATAACCAGATTCAATAACTTAATTTAAAGATCATCTAATTAGCTGAAGATACAAAGCATTAGGATTGTTTAAAGCCTAAAAGAATTAAATACAGATTTTAAAATATCAAGCATGGACCAGAACAGGTTTGTACCAGGCCTGTATATATAGACAGCTACAAGCTGGTACATTGCTGATACCGTACCAGTTTTCTAACAAAACCATTACCTCCAAAAATATGCTAGATAGATCTTCCCTGTCTGCAGCACTGTCATCTGAGTTCGGGACTATAAACTTTTCAACCAATGATTCTAAATAATCGATCTGCTTTGGTGGTGGCAAAATTGTTTCAAAATGTATCAAGGTCTACATATAAAACAAAAGCAAAATCAGAAATCGGGAAATGTTTGGAAAATATGTAATGAGGTAGGGGTAAGAGAGAGAACCTCAAGGAATGGTTTAGACAGTTGGACTTGGTCAAGTGCACGAATTAGAATTTCCCTATAGCCTTCTCTGCATTTCTAGAAACCTACAGACAACACCAAACGGAATAAAAAAGATACTTGGTCATGAGTGAAGTAGCAATGACAATAAACATTTGAAACTAACGAGAATCAAACAAAACCATAAACAATCTTTACAGAGCTAATAACATACTGCTTATTAGATTGAAATTAATGGTATTTGAAACTAGAAAACCAACAGGCAAATATATATAGCGCTAGTACTGGTGTAATATCAAAGTAAATGTTTAAATCCAGAAGTGAACTATATTTAAAATTTCAGTCATTTAAAAAAAATGATCAATATCATTGACATTGACTCCTGAACTAAAAAAAACAATTTTCTTTTCAAACCAAACATATCAGGATAATGAAATTAGGCAGCATCACAAGCAAGGCCACCTACCAAATATGAAAATCTAGAGTACTGTGCATACAGTATCGGTAGTGTATGAGAATGCTCTTTTGCTTTTTCAATGGCAATGGCTTGCTCGTATAAAGAAAAGGCATCTTCGAGTTTCCCCTACAGAATCAAGACAAACCACCCATTTGAAACAAGTAACAAAATTGTACACAAATAAAATCAAATAGGCATGCTAGCATAACCTTACCAGACGGCGTTCTAGATTTGCATGCTTAATAATTGCTTCAAGAAAACCAGGTGAAATTTCACTGTGAACAAGTTGATACGCTGCTCTAGCACCTGGTATATCCCCATTCTGCTCCTTGAATCGAGCGGCAAAAAGATGGATCTCTGGTTGCCTCTGTTAAATGGTAACAGAAATATTAGAAAAATATAACAAAATGGACGTGGATGCAACTAGCATGATGTCTTCATTTAAGTCTCCAATAGAATACCACCAATTACACTTAAAGAAATTGAAGCTAAAGTTCCAAATATATGTATAAACAGGAGAAAGTATCAAACTGGCTATATATTATAATAAAAACTAAATCATGAGCTCAAAACAATTGCTGAAAATCATGAAAAATATAAAGCTAAGGTGCTCATTTTCAATTTGCTCTCAGAACAGGGAAGTACAAAGTGAATGAATAAAGAGGACGGGCAATTTGTTAAGAAATAATTTGCCATGACAATGTGGTTCCTTATACGGGACCAATTTAAACAAGATGTACAATGGTTTTTTATATGTAGGTTAAAAGATATAACCCAAAAACTGGAAATCATACTGCTCCATTATGCATTAATAGTCTTAGTTTGACATTTTTAGGTCTTTTTTTACTTTTTGAGTTCTTTCAATTTGGAAGTTGTTACGAGTAAAATGTTTAATAACAAACCAAAAAAAATCCTTTTTGTTATTTTGGAATATTTAAATGACAGAAATCAAAGTAAAAAGGTTCAAGTAGTAGAACTGAAGCTTGAATTTGAAAAGTTCAAATACTGGAAACAAAACTTGAACACCCTTATGAAAGGGAGATAAAATTCAGCAGCGTTTTCCAAACCACCTAAATTGTCACTTCATATCTTGACAAAGACTTGTGTAGCACGCGAAAGTGCATTATCAGCAAGATCCATGTTTCCACTGGCTTCCATACATAAAACATATCGTATCCAATACTCAGGATAACTAGCACAAGCTATCAGGCACCTCTCATATAATTTCACCACCTAATATTGAAATGATAAAATAAAAGATGAGAAAGATATTATGGGGCACCAAGACATTAGACAAGGGATGATAAAAAGCACAAGGAGAAACGCATAAGAAATACTCCACAGTAGGAACAGAGAGGCCCCTCAAATATGATGGGGGCCCTTGCCCGACAGAAAAATGGTTAGGAAGACAAGAACACACCAGCAGGCATAACATTGGAACTTTAAAAATTATAAACTGAATTAACTATTCAATACATTACAAACTTAACACGTCCACTGACAAGTGAGGGCTTGAAGTACTCAGCCTCAAATAAACCAAATCGAAGGCCCAGGCTCTAGTCTCAATACATTTCCAATTTTAAAAAGTTGCTTCACCAAATGTTTTAGCCACAACAAAGAAAATGATGCAGCACATGCTACTTAACTGTAAGTCAATATATAACAAGCAGTACAACTGAAGACTACGAAACATAGCTAAAATAAAGATGGAGAAAACAAACTAAAATACCTTATTTATGTCACCCTCACTTTCTATGAAGTCCAGGTAGTTATGCCAATTTTCAAGCTCAGTAACATTGAGGGGCCGCACATGAAAGTAAGGCCTCCTAATAGTTGTTTCAAAACCAAGGATCTTAGAATTGAACTCTTTAGCTTTCTTATATAGCTCTTCTCTAATGGCGACATACTTCTCTAACTCTCCTGCATATGTTGAACCAGCACTTACAGATTTAGGAGTTTGTTCTGCAGGATCAGAATGAACTACTTCATTGACTTGTCCATCGGCCTCTGCAACATCTGATGCTTGAGCAGCAGCAGCCCCCACGGTTATTAATTCAGACAAAGGTCGACTTGCAGCCAGCTCTTTAAAACTGTAATACAATTAGCATCAGGGACAGGGATTAAACAAGTTGCAGGAAATTTGATCATTAAATGTAACAAACAAGCAAGAATTAATGTTACTTTTGGCTTTTTCCTTGGCTTAGTTTTAAAAAGCGCTAGGCGCTCTGAGGCAGAAATGGTCCCTGAAGCCAAGGCGCTAGGCGAAAGCGCTCGCCTTTCGTAGGTGAGGCGCTAATATAAATATTATTTATATTAGTTTAAATATGAATATATGTAATAAAAACAAAAAGAAAATTTGTATTCATTATTAAGTAATAAAAATAGGTAATATAAATTTTATATATAATAATTTAATTATAAAAATAAATGAAGTACAAATAATTTAAAAAAAAAACAATTAATTACTAAATAATAAAATATAAATATTTTTACATCCGCTTGGAGACTCGTTGAAATAATAAAGAAACACTAAGCAAATTTAAATAATAACAAATTAAAAAGAAACAAACTTAAAATAATAACAACATACTAATGACTGATGGGTCCCACAAAAACATCATTCAAACACAAAGACAAAGCACATGGCTTCTTTAAAATAACTTTAAAATAAAATTTCCATCAAAACTTTAAAATAAGCACATGGCTTTGATTTTTACGCCACTTCTTCTTCATCTCTTCGTCTTCCTTTCTTCTCTGTTCATCTGTAGTTTTCCGTCCATGGCTTCTTCTCTATTTCTCTACCGGTGAAGATTTTCTCACCGTCATTCAAAACCCAAAAGCGCAAAAAAACGCTGCGCTTAGCGCCTCCCGAAAAGCGGGCGCCTCGCGACGCCTCTGGTATCTCGCTTCGCTTCCGGTGTTGGGAGGCGTTTTTCTCGACGCCTCCCTTCGCTTGGCGCCTCAGGCAAGCGCAGGCGCGCTTGTTAAAACTAAGTTCCTTGGTGCATTTAACAAAGTTTGAGAAGAAGTAAAAAGGCAGACAGCAACAAGAAAGGATCACAACCAAATGGATTATATTAGCAACATTATGCTTACATTTGCCCAATCCCATTAGATAAAATCAGATACACAAGGCAAGATAGTAATAATGTACATAAAGAATCAGATATGAGAGACAAAGATCTTACCTGTTGAAATACCTATCTAGCTGTTGATTAGGGTTTTCTAATATTCTAGTATAAATTGCAGCAAGGCGACTCCACTCCTGGTGCATGTATTCATATTCAATATATTTATCCCACAAAGGGAAAGATAGATAATCAGTTCCAACATATGCTAATCCACGTTCAAAGAGCCTGAAACACCATGCAACAAAGTCAGTGTTACAAATATAAGAAAAACAATCAGGCAATGCAGACACATCCACTAACAGATGACACGGGACTGATGTTGAAGCAGAAGGAACAATTCACTCTAGACACATCCAAACGCAGCATTTACCTTCCTGGAAAATTCAAACTATGCTGAAACAAAGCACTGATAGAGGCCATCTAGCCCTTAACTGGATGAGTCTTCCCAGCAGCATTTTGCATATTGATGCACTTCAGAGTGTAAAGGTTAAAGTAATGATTAATGGATAACTACATGACTATATGAGCAGCATTTTGCATATTTTGCATATGGCCTTAACTACCATATTCAGCAGCCTCAGAATCAAGGGAATAAACATCAGGAAAAAAAGCATTTCTCAAGTGAATTCCCATCAAACCTTTGCGCCATAAATGTAAGGATTGTCGTTGTCATACTGAAATAATGTTAGAAAGCAACCGAAACCAAAAGATCCTCATGGCAAAAAAAAAAGCACACAATCATGATCTACTAATGCAGACCAGGAACAACAATGGGATAAACCAACACTTAATACCTTCGAATGGTTTCTGGATCTCCATATGTTTCTATGGAAAATGAACAATAAAGCACCCAGATGTCCACAGAATAAGTCACCCCCTGAACTGCTCTTTCGTAAACCTCCACAACTTTGTCCATGGAGCCAATGCGTGCTTCATGATCCGCATACTTTTTCCAGTAACCATAACACAAAGGGAACTCAGCCAAGAAAGCATCATAAACTTTTCGAATTTTCAAAATATTGCTCTGCACAAAATACATGGATGAAACATCAATTAGCAAACAAGGTACACAAACTTAGGTGGAAAAATAAAGAGGACAAGAAGATCATGAACAAATTGGGGAGACTATTAGAAGCAAAGGGGAACAATGGGAGGCAATACAAAATAACCGTAAGAGGTGGCAATCTTGGTTCCAAACCCACTAAAGAAATTCTTAACACAATTAGACGTGACGTTCATCATTTTTACAAAATTAGTAAGGTGACCCCCAGTCCCTCCCCGGTGCTATCCATTTGAAGTATGGAGGCTCCTTCTCCATTACATAGGTACCACAATATTATAATATGGTCTCCAACCGCCCATGCCATATACAGAAGGCAAATATTAAACATTATCTAGGCAACAGACAACTAGCAAAGAAAATTTTCCAGCAGGTGGCCCAGTGTCCGTCTCCAACACATATTCATGCGCACATACCTCTGCAACCTTCTCTGTCTCCTCAATTAATGTAGTCCAAGCATTAAAATCCAATGAATTAGCTCTCAAAATACTCCACAACCGATCCTCTTCACCAGACATAGGTGGTGCTAGAAAAATATAAAAATAAAAAAATGAATATGATTTTCACATTTCCTAGATTTTTATTAAATAATGAAAAAAGAAAGACACAGCGTCGAATAAGGAAAAAAATACTTATAGTCAAAACAAAGTGTACAGGTCCTAAAGAATCACCACCTGCATCATGTTTATCAAGAAAAAGCTTCAAGGCAGAATGCCAGTGGGCAGGTTATTTGGGTGGTAAAAGTTAAAACACCGGAGATTTTATCAAGTATGACATATCCTTGGGGTGATCAGTTTCAGCTATAAATTAATAGAAAATAAAAATGCAACAATAAACCATTTAATAAGCACACCTATTTTTTCCAGTTGACATGAACATGTATTAAAGAAGATAAGGGAGTTTTATTTAGTATAAAATTATGCTGGCAACTGAAATTTATTCCATAACATCAATTCTTTTTCAAAACTCTCAAGTTGCAGAAGGCTATGGATTACATTATCAAGCAATTTGTAGATCATATTACATAATGCAGCCTTCAACACAAATGAAAATAAAGAGAGTGTCTTGTGTATGATAGACACATCTAACAAACATGAAGAGTAAACATACCAGAACCAGCCACAAACTCGGGTGTGGCAGAAGCTCCACCCACATTATTAAAAGTGTTTCCATTCTCAACTGTTGTGGCGTTTCCTGCTTCACGAACAACATTCCCATTTAAAGAACTATGGCCAGCAGCTTCAGACGCATTCGCTGCTACATTTCCAACACCATCAGCATTCTCTTCAGTTGATAAGCCTGTTGGCTTATTGTAATACATTGCACTGGTTTGACCTTGTTGACCAGCTGAATTTGGGTCACCGCCAGATGTGGTGTAATATCCATCTGCTGGTGCCCCAGAAGCAGAAAGATCTCCGGAAGCTTCCGAGGGGTAAGCACCAGAACCAGTAGAATTAGAAGCAGCAGCAGTATAATCCATAATTGCCGTTGAATCGGTGACTACTGCTTCACTGTCTCTCATTCCACTTCGGAAAGTTCAATGTAGAGTGCACAAACAGTAACTAACAACAAAGAGGACATTTAACAGTTCATTATTTTATTTCACGAGAAGACAATAATATCCGACCGAAAATGAAACCACTTTTCTCCATTAAATTTCTAGTAAATAAGCGCAAAGCTAATGCCATAACAAGCCCGCTAACAAAAAATACCTAAACGCCTCATTTTTCACTCCCAAAATTCTTCTCTTCTACCTTTAGTTCAGAAAAAAATGAAAAAAAAAATAATCATGATCATCTATGTAAGTAAAGTTAATCCAATTCATAGCTGGCAATAGTTACGAGCGAGGAAGAGATGATTAGTAAAAGGGAGAAGGCGATTTAGAATAGAGTAAAGCAATAAAATGTAAAACCCTGAAACTTAGATACAGAACCCTAATTTAACCTTGATACAGAGAAGAAATTGTAGGTAAAAAGTACCGGAGGAAGGAGAAGACGTCGTTTTCCGGAAATTCCTGGATTTAAACGATTTCGAGTGTTTTATGAATAGAGAAAATGATACACTTTTTAGAAAGTCCTTTGAAGTTTCACGTTCTTTCTACCTCTGCTTGCGAGAGAAAAAGAGCGAAACGAGAGGAACTGAAGAGTTAGGGCAACTGAAATTTTAATCGTATGCGCGCCCCTGCGGTCTGTGTTGGGGGTTACGTGGAAATGAAAGGTGAATGTGGGCCGTTGTATTCTTTTGGACGGCTTTGGGCCATCGGAGCTAAAGGTGCTACTAGGTGCCGGGAATTTAGCCTTCTTCATTTAGGCCTTATTTTATTCGGGGAAAATTAAATTATTAATCATTATTATTTTTTATAAGAATAATATTATTATTATGTACCTCATTAAAAACTTGTAATAATCCGATTTTTTGATTAGTAATTTGAATCTTGAACTCAAGTAGATTGTCGGTTGGAGACTCAACTAAGAATAATTGATTTGGGCCTTGTTATAAATGGGTAATAAAGATATAGGTTTAAATTAAAGGTTTGATTAAAATAAATAAGAAAAAGGAAGAAAAGAAAAGAATAAAATGTTTTATTTTGAAATAAATGTGGGTTAATGAGAGAAAGAAGAAATGGAAAATAAAAAAGTGAGAAGAGGAGAGAGACGATTAGGGAGGTTTTAAACGATCTATGAAGATTTAATTGTCAAATTTTGATACTCCAGACATTATTAGAAAGATTGTGTCGAGATGAGTTCATCAATACCAACGACATTGTCATCGGAGTCGTCGTCGGATAAGGTAAGAGAAAAAGAGTTTTGAGTTTTTAGTTTGAAAGAGTTAGAGGGCTCAAATCAAGAAATTTAGGTTACCATCGAGCTCATAAGGTTTTAAAGAGTTGGAGAGTCCGAAACGACTATTAAAGGTCGTTACACGTGCAACATGCATCATCGCTTACACGTGGGCGTTGTTCTACTCTAGGCAACCGAGCCACCTAGTTAATTTGGTCGAGTTACGCCAATCCAGACTAAGTCGACTCAAGCCAAGTTAACTTAGCCCGAGTTGAGCTATCGCTAGCCGTTGTTGTTAATTGTTGATTAGAGTTGACTTTTTCGGGGGACCCTACCCTAAGGTTTCTCGAGGTTTCGAATTCAATGATGCAAACTATTTTGTCAAATTTGAACCCAATAAGTTTGGATGCTAGATGTTTAAATATGAATATTTATGATGTTTGGATATGAATATTTATGATGAGAATTGACGTAAAGGATGAAATAATGGTAAGGCTTATTCTAATAAGTGATAATAAACACTGACAATAATATTGAAGGACTTAATATGTTAATAATCAACTCTAATAGCTTTCATATGCTTGAGGGGATGAATAAATTACAATAGATTGTAATTCAAGGAATTAATACAAATTCGCGAGCAAGTCATCTATATGAATCTTGTTCACACTGACATGCGTTTAGAGAGGTTTGCATCGACACATGTTGGCCATACTTGTACTAGTGTAAATCTGGAATATATAGTAAGCGACGTCGATATTTGAACTTGTATGAAGATCAATGCTCATAGGTATGATATTGGTGTCGTATTTGAGTATGAATACCCATGTCATACATAGAATATTATTATCGCAATAAAGTATCGATATGCAAAAGGGTATTGGTACCATTGTTCTGTTACGAGGGTAAGCGTATTGGTACTACTACTAGTATACAAAAAGATATATTAATATGAGGGTGAGTGTACCCATATGCGAGAAAATATATTAGTACGAGACGAGCTTATAAATATTTCGAACATAAATTGTGTAACAATACTCAAAAGAATAATATTAGGTATCGTTAGAGACATATTGATATTCGCATATGTACGAAAAACCTAGTCCATATCAACCTTTTTTCATGATAACGGACCTTAGACGTAGGCCCCCTTGAAGATTCCTTCCTAAACCTTTTTCATGTTTTTGCTCATTTGCCAAGGGTTTCTCGAGTAGTCATCTTTGTACAGTTTAATAATCGTGGGCATTGAAACCTTTTTCCTTTAGCAACGAACGTGAGATTGATAAACTCCAATGCCATAAAAGAACACTCCAAATCATTCTTGTTCGCTTGAATATACAGAGCATCTATCAAAATTAAAATAATTATATCCTTTTCCATCACAATACTAACCAACTTTTATTTTATTATAAGTTTTAATTTCTAATATAGAGACAATGGTACTACAACAGCCGAGTGAATCTAGGGTCTCCCAAGGAGCCAATTGTAAGTAGGCTTGATATCTATAACCATAAAATCAATTGTATATATCGTCGGCCCAATCAGTAATGACACCTTTATACTACCAACCACGTCTCGAGTTGTACCATCAAACGCTCTCACCATATTCTGATAACTCTTCATGTGAGCACTATCGGTAGGCAATCTCTATAGAGTCCTAAAGGCAAAACATTCAGTGTTGAGCCATTATCGATTAACACCCCAGGTAGAACATGACCCTTATAGTGGGTTGTAATATTCAGTTCTTTGGTAGACCTCATTCCTTAATCCA
Organism: Abelmoschus esculentus; assembly: GCA_035048815.1. NCBI lineage: Eukaryota > Viridiplantae > Streptophyta > Magnoliopsida > Malvales > Malvaceae > Abelmoschus > Abelmoschus esculentus. The sequence continues at coordinate 7,675,859 of JAUCBN010000032.1, forward strand.
GGATCTCATCATATATGAAGGTTATATAGTTATCCGTAGTGATATGATTGATAATCCGATCCAGCTTATTCACTGAAATATCATTTAGGACAAATGTTTGATTTAACTACTTCAACAAAGTATTGTTGTGTCCCTCAAAACTTAACAATAATTCCAGAATAGAAATTTAAGATGACCTTTTAAATGTGAAGTTCTATTTTTACTTTTAGTAGAAAATATGTGGTCACAACATAGATATTTTGCTTTTTTCCCTCCATTAACAACCATGCTCTTAAAGTGATTCCATACCAAAAAAGTAAACTTTCTAGGTTGACTAGGCAGTGGCATGATGACAGATGTATAATTATATTTTGTTGATATAAATCTGAAAATTTTGGTGTGAAAGGTAAGAATGGAGCAGTCGATTGAGCAATATTTGGAGTTGGTGTTAGCATTGAAATCTCATAAGATTGAGAAGATAAGGATTTAGAAGCCATTGAACTACTATTTGTATCTGTCATATCAATCTCTAAAATATCAAAACAAATTAATCAAAAAATTAAGAATACAATACAATCATAAAAACAATCTAAGAATGTTAATAAATGAACCAAATAAACTAAAATATAACATACTTAAATCAAGTTATTTACTCAAAAGCTTTTAGGGTTCAAAATGACGAATCGTTTATCCTTCCCGTAGAGATAGAACTAGAAAAATTGTCACTTGGGATATAGGATTAAAGAATCCTTCTTTTACTATTTTTTTAATTGTTCTGGTTAAGAAGAGGTAAGTGATAAAACTAAACTAGGTAATGCTTGTAACTCATTATTGATATATGAAGACAAAAACATCCCAACATGCTGAACTTATGATTTAGCACTTTCCATTTGAAAGAATATTTTCTCCTTACAACGTAAGCATAAACAATGGTGTAAGATGTTAAAAGAAAAGAGGTTAGTCTAATAAGAATAAGAGAACTATTTAGTGGAAAAGCTACTCTGAAACATCCTTTTATAATTTAAAAAATAAAACATAAGCAAATTAATCAAAATATAGCAACAAATAAAAAAAATAATGTTTGATCAAATTCTATTTTTTTTAAGTTTTATCTGGTCTTATTTTTCGGGTTAGTACCGTCAAGAGTTCTTATAAAGATTCTTTGGCCTCTTATTGCCAAGGGTGTTTATCATTCTTTTCTACGCTATTCTTTTTTTTCAATTATTATGTCAAACCTACAAAATTGTCAATAAAATAACCTTTGATACCAATATGGATAAAATTTTAAACTCTTTATGCAAACGCATGATTCTAACAACTTAATGCAACTAATTAATGTACCTAAAAACAAGCAAAAATGAAAATTTTACGATTGATATTTGAGAAGATTGAGAGGTTTATCAACAAATTTGAACATAGAAAAGAAAAAGGAGAAGGAAGAGTAGTTTGTGATTTTTTGATCGGAGAAATCATCAAATAAGAGCAGATAAGACGACAAAAGAAAACGACAATCTAATAACAATTAAAAATTAAAATTTTACGATAATTGTTGGATCAAGTTAAAAAAATTATACTAATTTTTTGTCTAATAAAACTTTTTTTTACCATTGAGATTGATTAATGATTAGTCCATTAATAAAAAACTTTTTGTAGCAATCGTAAATTTTAAAATTAGTATTTTTGAAAAGAAGATAAATGACATTGAATTGTAATAAAAAAAACTAAAAAATTAATGTTTACAACTTAAACTTTAAAAATTCATTAAAAAATATCCTAAAATTTTAGTGACTAGCAACGTAATGTACCCAAATATAAATAAAAAGTAGTCAGCTTACTCAAATATTAGTTTGGACTTTTATTTAATTAATGTATATATTGAAATCTATGTTGAAGTAGAGCGGAGAGTAGGACTATATAAAAATATTTAATCCGATCAATATGATCTATTTATCTGTTGATTCAATCCAAAATTTTGTATATTCAATCCAAATTTTATTTTTTGAATAATTCATATATGATATTTAAAATTTTTGAATCGAATACAAATATGTATTTTAAATTCAAATCGGATATTTGATTTAAAAATATTTGAATAATTCATATATGATATTTTTAATTTTCATGTATAAAAATTTTGTTATATTCAATAATGGTTTATTGTTATATTTGAAAACCCAAATTTTTCATGAATAGGACCACCAAATTAAAATAAATAAATACAATAATTTATAAAATTGGATATTCATCCGAATATCCGATTGATAAGTGCATAAAAGTCTTATTATTTATATCATTTCTCTACTCAATTGTTGCTAATAATGAACAAATTTAATGGCAATACTGGATAATTCTGCTTATTTTCTACATCTCAACATAAGCACTTAATTCGTATTTTATATATTATTTGGTATAAAACATGTACGATTATAGTTTTTTTTCTTATATAGAAAATAAATCTACTAATGATACCAACTATAATCAATAGATGTTGGAAGCAAAAATTATAGACAAAGATTAATTGCAAATAAGCACCCGCCAAGGTAGCATATTGGTTGCCGCGACAATAGAGTAAAGATAATATATGGTGCTCAATAGATGGAGAATAAAGAAACGAAACGAATGAGCCTAATCAGAGAAGAAACAAAAGCAAGGAGAGAAAGTCAAGTCATGGTTAAAGTCAACGGAAATCCAAGTCTAAAGGGAATAAAATTAGCAAATAAAATAAAGAGTTGTATTTTAATATGAGTTTGTAGTTTATTCTTTTTAGAACTTCTACTACCAATGGGATACTTTGACCTAAGCTTGACTTATATAAAGCAAGTTTTTAGATCTAGGAAAGCAAGTCGGCTTCCACTGAATAAACCCTTAGCCACCGACAACATATTATGTTTTAATTCTTCCTCAAGGCATACGTTACTTATGGAGTAGTTTTGGAAGAAGGTTGTAATTTTATTTTATTTTTATTAGTGCAAATTCAAGTTTCATAATTTATTCTCCCTTGGTTCTCACTCTTTTTGCATACGAGCTCGAAAGATAAGTCGAGGAAAAACTTATTTGTCTATACTAGGATAGTTAGACTCACGAAACGAGAGCATACGGTGTTTGCTTTTGGGAATTGGCTAATCCAACCAGGATTACAACAACTAAAGAAAAGATATAATCGGTTGTTGTTCGCCCTTGATTCACGTTGGGAGGTATTATCAAGACGTGACCATCAATAGTACTCCGAATTAGGGATAAGGAGGAGGCAATCTGAAGACTCGAACAAGCTATATGAGGAATATCGAGGCTAATTTAAAGACTCATCTCGATAAACGACCCTAATTTTTTTTTATCTTATCTAAATACTTTAATTATATCTTACATGTTCATGCAAAGACTGAGTTCATTTATAGCGAAAAGAGATGTGAAGCGAGTTCTAATTTAATCGAACAAGTTTAGGTTCTCTAGATGCATACAAGACCTATAGCGCGTAATCCACACTTCGAACATCATCCCTAGATGCAAAGTCACCTAATTCCACATACAAAACACATAATTTATAAGCATACTTCAACAATAACAAACATGGTATATCATACTTTAAAATTAACCTATAATAGATCTCAAAATACCTTATTAACATAAATGCGTATTAATTATAGTAATCAAGCCAAAATAACTAAAAACACATAGGTTCATTAAGCCATATCTTAAGCAATAATAAAGTTGATAAATATCAAATATATATAAGCATACGACTATAACAAGTCTTATCATCATATCAATAATATTAACATGGTAACTCATCCTCATTGCTCTCTCACTACTACTAAAATTATAAAAAAGACATACTTGAGCTCTTACTTGACGATTACATGGAATCCTTACTTGCCCCTACTGCCTCAACATCTATATCCTGCATTGCAAGGTAAAAGAGAGGGTTAAACAAAGCTTAGTGAGGGAATAAAACACATTTAAAACTCATTTGAAAACATCTTGTAATGCAGCCCATAATAAACCGACTTCATCAATTTAAAATACATGTCATGCTCTTTATAAAAGAAAACGTTCATGGCTAACAATGTCACCTTTAAAAAACTTAGTAAGTGTCATCAAACCATGGCTTACAATGCCATCATTAAAATCTAATAAAAATATCTCTTCAAAATCACATGCTTTATAAATAAATACACAAGTCTTACATGCTACTCACATAGCAATGCTTACACATGCATCTCAATGCACAAATCTCAAGTCTTACATACGAACAACATAGCAATGCTTAAATCACATGCATAACAATGCACAAAATTGTATTAAATCACATACATAATCTTATATGCAAACATGTATTGTCATGACACTTACCTTTGAAAAATAAAACATATATTGATACTAGTGATCCGATTTGTATCATTCCAAATCGTTAGGATAAACGCGCAACCACATGTTAGTACCACTCCCAGAGCATGCGCATGTTGATACCACTCTCAACATGAATTATCTTACCTTGGTGTCCGGTGATAGTACCACTCCCATCACATAACATTAGACTAAAGGCCAAAATACAACACACAAGGAATTTAAACACGTACGATTTTTGAATATTTATAGTGCACTCTAGACCCTATTGATCGATCAACTTATCTCATAAGGTTCATCACTTAACTAGCCAATATATTATCAAAAATCAATGCTCAAAACTTAATTCAAAACATAATTCAAATCACATGTGTCTCACTTTTTAAGCATCATTTGCAAAAACCGATAACACCATTTTTATCTTATTTTCAAAACAAAACTGTGGGAATATCGAATTCATATAAAATCTCTTTAAAACAGTTTCATGAGCATTTATATACGCTCATAATCACATATGCATAACACAATAAGAGCATGACAAATAAAATAGTAAAAATACAGTGTAATATGAGATCCTTTAAGAAAGCGATACATAAAACTTACTTTGGAGTGTAGGGAGGTTTATCACACCTTTCCCACACTCCCAAACTTTTGAAAACCCAAGTAAAACACTGCTGAAGCAGCCCACTCTCATAATCCACTCACCAATAACTGTTTCTTGTTCGACAAGTCATCGATTTGATCCAAAAGTTCTTCAAACGTGATCACCAACTTCTTGTCATGTTTCAACCATAAAAAACTAAGGATTTAGTGCTCCTAGTCGCACACAATAAACCCCAAGTTAGACCCCCACGCAACAACCCTTAAAACCTATCAAAACCTTAACCGGAAACTTTTCAAAAACTACCAAACTTCTCCTAAACTTATAGTCTGGGATTAAGGACTTTAAAAATACATTATAAATACCATATCATGATTAAAATCAATAATTTAAGACCCAAAAACAGTGAGTAAAACTCTTGAACGAAAATTATAGGTTTTGATCAAAAAACAGTTTTTCTTAAACCAAAAGAGTAAAAACATTTTTACCAAGCCAATAACTTGGGAATTCCAATAAAGAACATTTTTAAATCAGAAGATTAAATGTTTCTCACCTCCAATTCTGACCCAACCAACTTCTATGGTTTTTGAGAAGAAAAACAAGTGAAAAACAATGTTTTTGAAGAAGGAAAAATTATAAATGATTATTAGAATAAAAATTAATGAAAAGAAATCGAGTTTACCTTGAAAAGACGATTGTTCTCAGCCTTGGGAAGAGGGGAAACGAAATAATAAAATAAGGGTTTAGGTTTTGATATAAAATAGGTTTTTAGGAATTAAATATAGTAATTTGGGTTATTAATTAAAATTTTGGTTTAAGTGTTATTTAAATAAGCCCATGAAAGTTTAAATCAATTATAATTTGGATTGGATCAAAGCCCCTTAAAGATTCAAAGTTTTGGCTTAGTTTATAAAATTGTACTTAAGTTTTCAATTTTAAAAGTCACTAGTTTCAAAATTCTAAGGATTCAAGGGTCTATTTTTGAAATTAAGTTGACCAAAGTAAATTTTATATTAAGTAAGGATTTTAGGATATTTTTCCATAATTTATTTCGATTAAAAATAAATTTTTAAGTACTTAATCCCGAACTAGGCCAAATTGGCTAAACCGACTCACTAACTTCTAAGCTCAATTTTGGGGTGTTACAACCTAGCCTTAATCCTCTCATCTCAATTTCATATAATTACTTAGTTATTTTGCTTTAAGTTAATCATTCCTCAACCAAAGTTACTTGTGTTCTTAATATTTTTAGTGTAGGAATAATTTACCGCATAGGTATTTAAGTTCGACAACCTTAAATATTACAACTTGACAATAGGTGGATACTTTCATCATAAATATATAACACTCCATAACTCTCACCACCGATCAAAATTTTTGAATCGAATACAAATCATTATTTAAATAATTTAAATTTTTCGAATATCCAAAAATTCGAATCAGATTCAATATCTAAATTTACACAGCCTAATGGAGGAGGATAATAAGAAGTCGGGGGAAATGCATGTGAAAGTATCTCCAACGAAAAAGAATTAGGAATGCATATCCTTGTCGTAGGTCAGAGTGGAACATCGTTGATGTAAGTGTAACGTAGGAAAGGCTCAGCCAGAGTAGGTGGGGCCAGGAAGTTGTTACTAAAATAGCGTATCCCTTTGTGCATGTGCCTTAAATTGATTTTGGTGCAGACAATAAGGGTGTATTTGATTCGCATAATATAAAAATTATCTATAAGATAAGATTATTGTAATGTAATATTATCTAATGTAAAAATATTACATTACTTTATTTGATTTATTCGGTAAGAATATAAAATTTTGTTTAGTCGAAGGAATATAAGATTAATTGAAAATAAAATTTAATTATTTGTCATTATGATATATTTGTTAACAAATTAAACTTTTAATTATTAAATTTAAAAATATTTATATAAAATTTATTAAGCTATTTTTTACATCTAAAATTTATAAAAATTTTATATTTATAATAAGATTAATATCTTAAATTATTTTTAAAAAATATTTTAGATTTATATACGGTTATTCTTTTTAATATTTTTTTAAATCATAAAATATTAATTATTTAATATGTTTAGATTTTTATTTTTTTTACATTTAATATATTTATCAAATAATTTAAAGTATATAATAAAATAAATTTAAAAGTAACAAAAATGATAGAAACAAATTAATCTACTGATTTTTAAGATAAAAATATCTTAATTTTTAATAAATTTACAATATAAATAATCACTCACCTAATTAAAAATGCAATAAAATATCAACATGAATGCAATTAATTATCTTAAGAGAAATATTGTTCAAATGGGAAGGAATTGCGTAATAGAAATAACATGGCCACCCTTTGAAAGAAAGAAACTACTTTGAAAAAAAATACCTTAGTAAATATTCTTTTAAACCACACGAAAATACAAATTTTTAAAAAAATTATTATCCTAGATAATATTTTTTTAATCAAAACACAACTTAATCGTTCAATTTTTTTTCAAGTGCTTAAAATTTTTTGACCTTTTAAAATCAATGTCAATCAAAAGGTAATAGTTTAGACGCTTAAAAATAAATAAAAAAATAAACACTTAACAATATGATAATTTAAACATTTGTTTTAATATTTAAACTTTAAATAAATTCCAACACATTTTGGGGTGTCAATTGAATAGACGAAGGAAATAACCTCCCAAAGATTATCTTAGTTTTTATAGAAAAAATATAACTTACAACGAGATTAATATTTTCTCACAATTATATTACTGTCCTGAAATAATCAAACCCTCTGACCACTAACAAGTCCACAGAGACTCCAACCAAGGTAACTAAACTTTTATTACATCTTGCTACACAGCAAAATCACCTTTGTTTCCACAAAAAGGAAACAACATTTATGCACCCTTTCGGTCATTCTTGTCTTTTAAGGTACCACATACCAGAATAGGCTTTTAGGGGAAAAAAGAAAACAAATCGTGACTGAGATGTCGAAATAAAATTAAGGATAAGAATCTGGATTAACTTTTTCACTGACTGTAGAACCAAACTGTGGCCCGCCCTTACGGTATTGGATAAGAAACTCGACCGGGTATCCCTTCACCTTATGGGGCACAATGCCCAAATCCGTAAACGTTAAAGCTGCAAAACACACCACAAAAGAAGGGGTAAAGGAGATGAACGCACCCTGTAAGGCTGTAACACAAGGAAAACTTACTCGCATTGCAATTAAAAATTATACAAAAAATGGCATAGCTTCAACTCACCATTTTCGGATACAACGGTATCATTTGCAAATGCAAGTATTTGATCCAGATTGAAGATCTCAGGGGTTGGTAGTGGAAATGGCACTTTATTGACTAATACCTCTCTAGGCATGGCAACTGCCTGAAACCATCAAATGATGTGCTGTTAATCTATAACTCAATATTAAACGGTAATAAGAAATGTCGATACGAGTATGAACCTACAAGCACAACAATCAATTATGTGTTAAAAAGAGTCGTGATTGAGGAATGAAAGGCACAACATGACTTTCATTGGTATTTTAAAGAAATCTTTACTGCTAGCATAAATACTGACAATCAGACAACAGAATAAAAAGTTGCGCTTAGAACAGCTAAAACATCAATTGTAGCACTTGTCCAAATACAAGGATAAAAAATTTACCTTTGCAATGGGTAAAGGAACATTTACATAGCGTGGCCATTCACGAATCATGTCATACATAAGCTCAGCCTGCAGGGTATTCTAAGATCAGTTACACCCAGAAGCATTGATTCAATATCAAGAAGGAAAGTAATTACCAGTTCATGCACAGTATAGATCTCTGGTCCACCCAACTCATAGACATTTCCCATGCTGGCTCCATCATCTTTCAGGGCCGCAACGATTGCAGAAGCAATATCATTAACATATACAGGCTGGATTCTGTAAAGAAACTATTGTTGGCAAAAGATGCACAAAGCTGAAGAAACGGAACTAACAAATATCAATTAGAAGGTTCAGGTTATAATAAAAAATTACTTGGTAGATCCATCGCCAATGAGTGGAAGAAAGCTATATTTCTTTGCAAAGCGTGCCCACGGATTCATAATCCGATCCTCAGTACCAATCATTACAGCAGGTTTCAAGACAGTAGCCTGTAGAAGGGATGATATGATAAAGGTGTTGATGTTGAAACCATAGATAACATAAAAAATGGGGAAGCCTATTGAAGTCCAACCTTTAATGAGATAAGAAAGCCTTCTCAACTCAGTTTATCCCTTTTACTATTCTCACTTACCTTCCCTCAAACTTCACTAGCAAAAAAATGATTTTTGTAATTTTATTATGCACTTAGGCTCTGTTCTATTCAGGTTCTTGTTATGATTGCACTACCTGAGTTATGTCGTATTCTCAATATAACCTAGAGTTGAAATCAAATGTTCAAAGTTCAAACCAAGTACTAAACTAAGTTTGAATAATGCGAAATTCAACAACTTTGTGCAATAAATGCACAACATTTCCCAGGTTATGTCTGAGAAATTTCATAAATGGCCATCAGCTGAGTATAGAAGTTTGGTATTAGTCATTAGTAAGAGAGGAAAAATAACAATTGAACTTAAAATCTACTTTTGCTTCGGATGACAAGAAAACCTCAAGTAAACCATTGCACAGCTTTTCAACAAAGTGAATCAGTTTGTGAATGAGAAAAGTTGTTTCAAATAGAGGTGACCATTCGATCAAGTCGAGTAAAAAATTTTCAAGTTATTTGAGTTGACGAGTCATATTTAACAACTCAAACTTTAGTTGAATTTCTTTCGACCCAAGTCAAGTTTTCAAGTTCCTATAAAAATGTAATTGTAATTATTTATCATGTTATAGTAAGATTTGATTTCAATTTAAATGAATTCTCTAACCATATAAGATATGTATATATATTTCTTTATATATATTTTTATATATGACAATTTTTTCACATTTTTATATATCAATATATATCAAAAAAATTGAGGGACTTGTCTCTAACTTAAAAAAAAATCATCTAATTACTAAAAATTTTGAGTTATTCAAGTTATTCAAATTTTTATTTTACAACTCAAACTTTATTTGAATTTTTTTGAGTGGAGTATTCCGCCTCGAGTTAAGTTGTTCGATTTTTTGAGTCGAGTCAAGTTTTGCTCACCCTTAATTGCAAACTATAGTTATAATCTAAAGGAACATGAGTCAAGTCATCGACTCCATATTTTCACCTCTATTCTGACATTGAAAGTTTGAAACACAACTTCAATCTAAAGTTCTCAAGTGTACAAGCAATAAAACTTCAAACTATGCTACTCAGATTTGGGTGTATGTTTCCGAAATGGTTATGGACAGATTTTTCTAAGTTTTTCTATATATTTGGAGGATCTTTAGAGGTCATATTCCTATATCCAACTGTCGGAAATGAGTGTTGGACACAAGTATTGCATGAAAAATGAAGATTCCAAGCAACATAGACTACCAACATATGGATGCTCCTAAAAACAACCACAATAAAATCAAAAGCAACAAAAAGCATTTAACAGATCATGTTACGTAGGACTACAGTAGTGAATAACTTAATTAGTGAAGCTCCAAAAGGAACTTCAGAAAGAGCAGCCATAGTAACAACTGAGAGACTTAAACAGTCCTATAAAATTGTGTCAAAATTAATTCTCATTTTTCACAAAAGTAGCCAATATTTTTTGGGGGGTGCAAGATCTTATGAATGGCTATCCATGCACTTAAAGCTAAATGAAACAAACCATTTTTAAGTTCTTGCAACCTAATTTTCTTTATATGTAAGATTTCCTTTACCTCTCATTTTTGCAGTGTATATTCTATTAGATAGCACCGGTTCATAATTATTGATGCACAGGCTTATTTCATTTATAACATAACAAATTCATTGCATCATCATTGCCACCTCACGTAGAAACTAAAGATTAATTACCTCGGGAAATTCTTTCAAAACGGCTTCTTCCCCAGCAGCCTTGGCTCTTAGAAATCTTGATGGGGATGACAGAGAAGACCCTAAGCAAGAAACTTGAATAAATCTCATGATACCACCATGTTCTTTGGCAATCTGAAATCAAGGAAAAAACAATACATTAAGTGTTTTAGAAGTCCACAGAAATTAAGCTTAGTTAAATGTAGAACATGGTTGATAGCAGAAGATATGATAAATAGAATCATAGTCACATTTCACAAACTATACAGCGTTCCTCATGTTAAAAAAAACTAGATAAAGATGCATCAAAAATGATTTTGTTATGAATAACAGCACAAATGACAGAAAAAGAAATATAGTTGAATCAACTAGCTGTTTGCATCAAAGTTTGAAGATATACATGATAGTGGCTCAAGCAGCATGCATACCTCAACTCTAGAGGTGGAAATCGGGTTGTTCACGTTGATTTTGGTTCAGATTGCTTTCGTCTTCGATTTAATTTGGGTCGGATTGGGCCTGATTCAAATTTAGTTTAGGTCTATGTTATTCCATGTCGGGTCAATATTGGATCAGTTGCTTTTTCGGTTCGGATCGACACTGAATTGATTGCTTTTCAGGTCAGGTCAGGTCGATATAGGATATGTTATTTTTCGGGACGGATCAATATCAGATCATTCGGTCTTTTATTTGAGTCTATACATGGAGATGGTCTTTTAAAGGGGAAAATGATATTAAACTATTACTAAAAATAGTTGTTAATTGGTAGTATCATACAAAATGATAATAAAACATACATATCTAAGCAAATTAATTTCGGACTGCTTTTGGTTTAAGTTAATTTTTGGTTCGGGTTGATTTTTGGTTTAACTAAATTTTGGTCACTTTTGGTTCAGATTTGGGTCAAATTTAGACTATCATGTTCAATTCCATATTGAATCTCGGGTCAGACAAATTGGTTCGGGTATTGGGTCAGTTTGTCAGGTCTATATACCCACACATCCTACCTTCATCAACTCCCCTTTCATCAAAGGTTGTACATGATACATTTTCTTCTACTCCAAACCCCACACCTTCGTCCAGAAAAGGACCGAGGATAACATTTAACCCATACACAAGAATAGATCTAAAATCATTCTAATAACATTGTCAAGAGATTAAAGGTGCCAATTTCAACGTGAATGAAAGCTCCAACATACCACTGCCAGTTGCTCTGCCATGAAATGGTTCACTTCCTCAAAGCTATAGTTCCGTGTCTCGTATTCTCTTCCTGCCGATATAAGCAATACCAATCATACAAATCCAAGATTTAAATTTCTTTCATTGGTTGAATCAGAAGAGAGACATTGTATACCAATGAGATTAATAACAACATTAGCCTTTGCCATCACAGCCTTGATTGAATTTTCATCCCTTGGATCATATTTCATTGGCACTATCTGAGCACGAGAAATATCAAATTAAAACCATATAAAACCGCACACTGCAATTGAATATGAATTCCAATAAAAAAGAAAGGCAAATTCACATGGTACCTGTCCCAAATCTCCCATCAATTTGAGATGACGAGGGTTATCCTCAGAACCTCGGAATGGAACTAACACCTGAGACCCCATTTTAGCTAAAACAAAAAAAATCAGTATACACATTGAAAATAAACCTTCAAGTGAGATTCAAAGGTAAAAACAAACAAAAAAAAGAGGCACTCAGTAACGAAGGCGAGACATGAAACATTTGAGCAACAAATAATAATAATAATAATAATAATAATAATAATAATAATAATAATATAACATCGAGTTTAAATTACCAAGCTGCTGCACAAGATAACGACCAAGGAATCCAGTAGCTCCAAAAACAGTAGCTATGATTCCACTGCAAGAGAAGGCAAAATCATTTCCCGCACTCAAACATAAATTTTTCAACATTTTTTTAAATGTCAAGAAATGACCTGACGGAGGATCGGCCACCGGTGCCCTTGCGAACGAGGTGGCCCATGCCCTTGTGGGAGGCCAACGTAGATCCGTATCGCGGATGGTCACCTGCATAATCTGAAAAAAAAAACGATCATAAAATGATTAACAAAAACATATCAATTTGATGTAAATGCTAAACAGCCATTAAAAGTTTAGAAACCAAAGGGAGGGAATGGAAATGTTACAGTGATCGGAGATAGGGTAAATAGACTTGATAGAAGAAATTGAAGGTGTTGGGTTCAGAGAGCGGTGCCCTAATCGTCTCGTAATCGCCTGCATCTTTTCTCAGCTTAGCTTCTGAGGGAGAGAAAGAGACAGAGAAATGGTTCGTGTTGGTTTGAGTTGAAGGATGGAGATTTGGATTTTGGGTCTAATTTAAGTTCCACATCGGATTTGAGCTTTGGGTTCATCGTTTTCAGTCGATTGGACAGGCCCGGTCAAGCTTTAGGCTTTACCCTAAAACTTATTTCATACGATTCCTGCACTCGTAAGTTCGGCCACTTACACTTCGTTTGGCCACTTACGGTGGTGGTGATTAATACGTTGGTGGTGAATTTTTTTATATTTTTTAAATTTAATAAAATTAAAATATGTTTTTTATTAATTATTTTAAATTATTTTTATTTTTAATAATATTAAAGATGGAAATAATAATAATAATACATTTTAGAGTAACTAAAACGGGAGCAATACAAAAGTTTGTTAGTACAATAAAACCTCCATAAATTAATATTTAATAAATTAATAATCTTCTGAAATAAGTTTTTTAGTTTCAACTTGTGTCCAAAGTCTAAATTAATCATTTTAGTAAATTAATAAGATAATAATTTTTCAGAAGACCCTTATATAAATTTATGTTGCATTTAATATTATAAATTAATAATTTTAAAAAATTATAAATATATAACTAAGATAACTTAATAAAAATATGATTATGTTATTGTTTGCTTTTTCTTAAAATTTAAATCTGGTTGTATATAATTTCTAACTTTCTTTACTGCATCCAAAAGTTATAGTGTCGTATTTTCTTATTGCAACAAAAAATTGTAAAAAGTTATTGTCAATATGAATACTTTTTCATATAATTGGTTACAAAGACATTATATCATATTTAGTTTCATCCTCAATAGAATTTTCAATAATATTAGCTACAATTTTTTTTTTAAACTTGGGATCTCTAAACATGAATACAGTAAGTGATTGACATTCATTTTGTTGTGGTACCTAACATCAATAATGTAAGTTCGTTGAATCAAAAAGATTTTTTTAAATTAATAAATTATTAATTTATTAATATCTCTTTAAACTTAAAAATATTCTGTATCCTAACATTATAAATTTTTAGAAATTTTATTATAAATTGAAAATTTTGAGAATTGAGTGACCAAAATAAGAGTAAGAAGATAATAGTATGAATGCTGTATTTTATCATAAATTTATTTAACACACTAGATATTCATTGGTAGTAAAATATTTTAATGAATAAAATTTCTTAGTGGGTAAAGTTTTTATTTTATGATCAATTAATATACCATATAAATTATAATATGAGAATAAAATTTATTTATTTTTATCAAAATATATATAACTTTAAAAATCAGTTTAGTTAAAAATCGAATTTCGACCATCGAAAATCCTATACCAACAAGTTAGTTTATTGCATTGACTTTTGACCAAGAGGTCAGCTGTACAAGTTGATCAAGGACCATATTAAAAAAATTAAAAATTTAAAGTGATCAAAGACTATATTAAAAACATTAAAATATAATTTGGTGACCATATTATAAAAACTAAAACTGTAAAAAAATATAAAATACGGAAAGTTGAGAAGCTAATTAAGAAATTAGACCCTTTTGAAGATTTGTCATTCCCTACGTGAATGAGAAAGAGGGAATTACTTAATATTAAGGTTTCTTCGATATTAAAATGTGAATATAAATCGTTTATCTTTTCTATTTTTTTTTGTATATCTGTTTTAAATTAAAGGGTTTAGGGTTTAATGTTAGCAGTTGTGGTTAGGGCTTAATGAATAAGGAGCAGAGTATATTTTTTAGGGTTTAGGATTTAGGATACAGAAAATAAGGGTTAAGTTTTAAAATTTAATTTTTTAGAAAATTTTAATAAAAAACATAAATGAAAACATAATAAAAAGACAAAAGATTTTTACCTTTAAAATATGCATAACCATTAAGGAGAGAAAAAAAATTAGAAATAAACATACGTTGAAATTGATAAGCATCTCAATTATCTTCGTATTTGAGTTCAAGCATACACCTCTATTGTTGTAACGTCCCATGTTTAGTTTTTTTGATTTATCGATTCTAACTTATTCTTATTGAATACACAAGGTTAGACTATCGTTTTGCTATTGACTTCTTTATGGATTCACGGAGAAATCCACACACTAAACTTATTGGAATTCTAAAAGTTTCTATAGGCATAAAGATAATTTTAATTCTGCTGTGAATAAAGTAAAGAACAAGAATAAAATAGGAGAACAAAAAATAAGAGACAAAAGAGAGAGATTTTATTATATTCTCAAAATAGGGTTGTGTATAATGCTTTGTCCAAAAATCTATATTTATAGGCATAAGATGAAAACCCTAATTCTAATGGGTATTAAACCCTAATAATAAAGCCCATTAAACTTTAACTTAATATATGGATATCCACCATGAATAAATATATTCATAACACTCCCCTTAGATATCCATGAAGATAATGTGCCTCGTTAAAACCTTACTAAGATAAAAACCCTGTGGAAAAAAATTCTTAGTGAAGGAAAAAGAGTACACACATCTTTGATACGTATAACATGTTGCCTCATTAAAAATTTACCAGGAAAACCTATTGGGACAAAATCTCGGTTAAGGGAAAAAGAGTGTAATGTGTATTTACTCCCCCCATGAAAATATCATATAAGATCTTTGAATCTTCATAATTCAATATTGAATACAATCTTTAAATGTTGAAGTAGATCATACACTAGTGGATAAATCTTCCAAATCATTGCTTGAAATGATTCATTGAATACTATTCATCTGAAAATCATGAGGGACAAAACTTGAAGAAATATATTTCGTTTTATCATATTTGATATATACACCTTGAGATATAAATTTTGTATTATCTCTGTACAAGATAGCTTGCATCTTATTTTGTGAAAAACATTCACATATCTTCAGGATATGTTTAACCAAACACATATTTCGATTTTGTCTCAGGTATAACAATTATTTAAAGGTAATGATCTCGTAGCACTTAAATAATATTTCTAGACCAGCTAAGATACGATGCTTCCAGATCAAATAATGTATATATTGTGCTTTTAGACCAAGAATATCATTACCCTTTTCTTGAGGCAGAAAGAATCTTTGTTTACATTAAGAGACCTAGCAACCATAAGGTTGATCAATGAATATGCATTATTCATGTAAAGTCTCTTTTATATTTTTTTTGTATGTGGATTGATGCACAAGGATTTGAGGAGATCTCTTCACGAGTCTCAACGATATTCAAATCATCCACATACACAAAAATAAATTTCAAAGCTAAACCTCTTAATAAAAATGCTCGGGGAAATAATTCATATAGCATTATGCTAATAAGTATTCAATAAGGCGATCATACCAAATACGCCTAAATTGTTTCAAGCCATAAAAAAATATATTCAATATGATTGAATAATATTCTCGAGAACTTCAATGAACTGCTTATGACGATCTAAATCTTTCTGGAAGTTTCATGTAAATATTATTGTCGAGAGGTCCATTCAAATATGATGTAACAACATCCATTAGGTAGAAACCGAGTAATTTTATTTATTGTCAGACTCATCCAAATCTAAAAGTAGTTGCATCCACCACCGAGGAATATATTTTCCTCATAATCAATTTTATATCTTTGTGAGAATCCTTGTGCAACCAAATAAGCTTATATCTCATGATTTCCTATTTTGATTTCTCTTTCTCACAAAGGCTCGTTTATATCCACGAGCTTTACACATTTCAATGTATGGGCTATAGGCCCAAACACTTATCTTTTCAAAAGATATTTTAGTTGTCTCAATTGCCTTTTTCATGTTGGTCAATCATTTCTTTGATTACATTGCCGAATTGACAATGATTTGTGATCCACATCATCAAATAAAATCTCTAGTGCTATATTGCATGCAAATATATTAACGACGTCGATTTAATTTCAGTTCCACTTATTACCAGACATGACATATTTATTGAGATCTCTTTATTATTAGGTACCTGAGTCATGTCAATGTCTCTGTTGGAGACTATTTAATCTCTTCTAGAGATTTTCATAATCATTGATTCCTAGATCAGACCATCATAAAATATAGCTCATTTTCTTTTTCGAAGATCTCTTATCTTTGGAACTTACTTATCTATTACGCTTTAAGCGTAAGTTAGACTCATTAGCAACTAGAGTTTGTCTTTCCATGACATCAAATTTAATCAGAGCATTTATAGCTGATATACGTAAATTAGTCACTCTTTTAGGGTCAACAAAATCATTTGGCAATTGATTTGCTAAATAAATTGTCCATTGAACTTAAAGTTCACATTGTGTAGTACGTGGATCAAAATGAGAAAAAGATAATTCATTCCAACTTATTTTTATCCTCAGCTATTTATTTTCTCTATAAAATAATAGTCAATAAATCGGGTTGTAAATAAATTTCCTATCAGAAGCTCAAGATATTTAAATCTGATCTATATTGCCAACAAAACTCGTCTTTGTGCGTTGTGGTGGAGTAATTAGAACATATATCGCACAAAAAAAATCTAAGATGAGAGATATTTGGTTCCTGACCAAAAACCATTTATAATAGGAAGAACTTATAATCATTTGTTGACTTGATGCGAATTTGTGATACTACATATAAAATTACATGTCATCAACATTATCAAGACTAATTGTCTTTAGAAAATAATCTGAAAAATGTACTCATAATTTTATCAACTGAGCAAGTAGCCTCGCAAACATCAAGTTGCCGGTTAATAATAAGGATACACATTACCATCTAGTCGATGCATTGATAAAATCATAAAATATCTAGATAGTCTTTAAGAAAGATGTATGGGCCCATATATATAACCTGTATCTGTTCCAGAAAATTAATAGTACTCTATCTTAGATGTTGATGATTGAATAATCAAATTGTTTTCATAGCAAGTATCACGTGAAATATTACCAAGAAGAAAATCTTAGTTCTTCAATAAATGACCACATGAAAGTGTCAGCAAATTTTCACATCATAATTGAACCGGATGGTCTAACCGGTCATACCAAATAAAATTATCAGTAAACATCTAGTTTATACTAGCATGAGCTTCAATTTGTACTAATTCTTATGTAGTACAATATGGATGACAATGCATGTGATTTTGCCAAAATTTCATTATTTCCTTGAGTTATGCTCGTAATATTGAGATACTCAACATCCCTTTGACTGATATTCTCAATATATTTCTATAAATATCTTTAAAACTCAATGTTTTTTTGCGACTTTGACGAGTATAATGCATTGTAAATATGGAATAAAGTTCCATTTGACAATAACATATTTGCTCAACGAGCATAATGCACTATAAATCTGAGATAAAGTCTCATTTGGCAAATAATATATTTGCTCAGTCGGAGCTTTCTATGATATTAGTACTTTCGGATATGATACTCATATTATTCCCTTGAATTTAAAATGAGAAAATATGCATAATTATGCACTTTTTAATACGTGTTTTATTTCATTCACTTCGGGAAATGAAAAATATGTGCACTGTACCATTCACTTTGGGGAATGAAAAAATATTAAAAAAATAGCATATCATATCAAATCGGATCAAAGATAAGCTCTCAAGAGCTCTTCCGAAGCACTGATATTTTAGTACTTTGAGATATAGTACTCATATTTCTCTTATATTTAAATGGGAAAATATTTTTTATGCTTAAATATTGTATGAGTACTTGCACTGTCTGCTAAGCATAAATCGCCATAAATTATTGCATATTTTATTCAGGAAGTAATCATATTATTTTAAAGGAAAAATTAACATAAAAGATAAATAAATAATATATAAATTAAGTTAACATAAATAAATAATAAATAAAAGTAAATTAACATAAATAAATAAATTAACATTAAACAAAATAAAATAAAGATCAATTATTCCTTTTAGAACTTATAAAGGAAATAAATGACGAATTATTCTCTTCAAGGGTCATGAGAAAAATTATCAATATCCAATTGAGTTGGATCAATAATACCATTATTTTCGCTACATAGAAAATCTGTTTATATTTTCTTTAATTTATCATTCATGATTATGGATAAAGTTCATAATACTTTGGCGTTTGACAAGTATGAGATCAATGATTTGTACCATCACATTGATAACATAAATATTTGATATGATCTCTATCATTCTTGTCATTCTTATAATTCCACTTCTGGTGGATATAAACATTATCAAAAGAATCATCTTATCCATGTTTATTTTATGACATCAATCGCAACCACAATTACTAATTTTGTTTTTATTCATTCCGCTATAAAATATCACATTCACTTTAGGGAATAGAGCGGAGATTGATATGTATTTAAAACCCTTGTATGATATTGTGTCTGTAAGACAACATTAATGTGTGAAAAGTGGAGTATATTTTTCTAAAATATCCTCATGAGTGATACTCTTGCACATAATTGAGTTTTATTCACTAACCATATAGTGAATTATCACGTTTATATTCACTTCAAAGAATGAAACAAATTCAATAATCGCATAGAATAAACATCATACTTTCATTCACTTTAGGGAATGACATAAATCAAATAATCACATGAAATAATCATCATCATGACATTCACTTCAAGGAATGTCACAAATCCAATAATCGCATGGAATAATCATCATGCTTGCATTCACTTTAAGGAATGTCATAAATTCAATAATCGCATGGAATAATCATCATGCTTACATTCACTTTAAGGAATGTCATAAATCTAATAATTGCATGGAATAAGCATCATGCATGTATTCACTTTCGGGAATGTCTCCCATAAAAATTCTTTGATCAAGATGATTTTTGTAACTTGAACTTGGGAGAAGTTTATAGTCGAGTTTTTTGACATAAAAATAGTATTTCTTTCAAGTAAATATAAACTTTATAATATTTATACTATTAAATAGTAATTGATCAACCAATATATATACAATACATACAATGAACAAAAATTTAATCCTTATATGTGGTGTTGTTAAACCAATCCACAAGGTTTTTTAAAAAGAACCTCCTTTGAGACTAGTAGCCTCACAGAATGGGATGTCCAGCCGATATACTCGGATTAAACTAACATAACAAAGTACATATTAATTAATTAAATGTTTAATATTTGTTCCAATATCATGTAATACTTTAAACATGATTAAAAACATAAACTTTCATCGTAATAATAAAATAAACAAATATTGGTTATAAATAAAGACAAAAATCTCAAATTAAATAAGTAAAACATATCGAATTTCCACTATATGGTAAATTTAGTTATTAATATCTTGTTAAAATCTTTTTCGAGAATTATCGATAAGAATCACGGTATTTGAGCCACTTTATCACTACACAAACACCAAACAACCAAAGATTTTTAATAAACTAAAAATCAAACCAAAAATCAAGAGAGAAAAATAACCGATAATTAAAATATAATTGAGGGAGAAGAACTTATCTTTGATTTATGCTAATAACAAATTCTTTTCAATAACTCCTTCAAGATTCAAACGACAAACACCTCCGTTGGTTAGAGTCTTGTGCTGATAACGTGTTGTGAATAAAGTAAAGAACAAGAATAAAATAGGAGAACAAAGATAAGAGAAAAAAGAGAGATTTTATTATATTCTTAAAATAGGATTGTGTACAATGCTTTTTTCAAAAGTCTATATTTATAGGCATAAGATGAAAACCCAAATTCCAATGGGTATTAAACCCTAATAATAAAGCCCATTAAACTTTAACTTAATATATGGATATCCACCATGAATAAATATATTCATAATAAATTCTTAATATTTATTATTTTTATTATTTTGTTCTTCATTTTTTAGGATAAATACCTTTAACTTATATCTTTCTGACAAATAACTTATTTTTTAACTAACATAATGATTAGACCGTTAAAAAATTAACAATATTGATATGTCATATATATGTGATAATATATTTTAAATAACATGGCATCTAGCCTCATTCTACATATATATAACATGTTATTATCATTAAATTTTTTACGATAATGATAAATATATACATATAAAATATAATTTTATTTTAACATAAATATAAAACAATTTAAATTCAAATAAAATATTAAAAAATTAATTAAACCTAAAATAAAAGACTACTAAGCATTCAAAAATCTTAAATATCATTCTCCATGTATATGACATATCATTATCGTTAATTTTTTAACTATCTAATCATTATACTAGTGAAAAGATATTTATCAAAAGGATATAGATTAAGAGCTAAATTTAAAAGAACGAGAATTAAAATGATAAAAATCATAAACGTTAATGATTAAAATTATCTTTATGCCATTTTCATAAAATTCCAAGCTAAATCTCTATTACTTTTATAGTTACAAATTGTTATCAGAGTAACTATTATTAATGAAATTGTTAAACCTTTATTTTCCTATTTTGTACAAAATGTTCAAGGTGAGGAATCTCCTATTCTTACAGACTTGAATAAATTTAGCAACAAAGAAATAATCATTGGGGAGCCCTAAATTCTTCGAAAGTTTTGATGAGTATAACCAAAATCTCGAGAATAACTAAGTGTCTTCTCAGTTTCATTACTTATTTTCATTTCTAATCTGATACAAGGTACCTTTGTATCGAAACTTCATAAGAGGTAATATTGGTAAGCATCGATAAGTTCTTTGCAATGAATCATTGTCTATCAAATCATCGTATTGATATTGATATTATTGAATCATATATAAATTTGTTTCCTCTTCACTTGTAAACACACACCACTATACTCACAATCATCCAAAAATCACATACATTCTCAAGTTTGTATTGGCATTTTCAAGTTCAATACAAGCGAAAAAGTTTTATTTTTAAGGTATATTGCTTTTATTCTTTTGTTCTTTATTTATTCTTTTATTTTAAATTTAACAATAATTAGAGTAATTGTATACTTTTTTTGAGTTGTTAAATACCCTTGTTCTTTATTTGATGGATTTTTAAAATATGTTGTTTTGATTTTATTTTAAAACAAAAGTTGAATAATAGTGTTTTGGGCCTTTATTAGAGGTGTGCATTATTCGGTTTAACCGAATTAACCGAACGAATTGAAATTATTTCAGTTAATTCAGTCGGTTAATTTTTGATAAATTCGGTTAACGATTATTTTTTAAAAAAAATTAGGTTAGCGGTTAATTTGGTTCAAAATCGGTTAATTAGTTGCATTAACCGAATTAATCAGAATTATTATATATATATATTTAGTCATTTAACTTTTAAAAAATTATAAAATGTTCATTAATTTTTTTATATTATAAAATAATCAGTAAATTTTTATTAAATTAGCAAAAAATAAAATTTCAATGAGTAAAAAATTATTTTAGTATAATTTAGTGACCTATTATATAATTTAACAAAAAATTATAATAAGCTTCGGTTAATTCGGTTAATTCGGCTAATTAAACGAAATAATTTCAGTTCGGTTAATTTGGTTAAAGGTAATTTGGTACGGTTAACGATTAAGATTTTAAAAATTTCGATAAATTCGGTTTTGGTTAATTCGGTTTGACCATCAACCGAATAAACCGAATGTACACCCCATTGGCTTTATACCTCATTTCAAATAAAGTGGGCCATTTTAATTTTATTTAATCCACACTTTAAAGGGTATATTGTGTTTTAATATTTTATCAATTTCCTTTCTATTTATCCATATTTTAAATTGAATTAATGTTACTTTTAAGGCCCATTGAACTTTAAAATATTTAACTGTTTGTTTATTTAAGTATTAATTTAGGTAAAACTTTTAGGTTTAAATTCTCTAGTATTAAATCCTTAGTTTAATTTAAAGACTTAGAGTTTAATAAAATTCTCTTCACATTAAATTAATAAAACAAACTTAACAATACTTGTCACATCAAATGTTTCAACACACTAATTTGTTGGGTGTGTCTAAAAAGAGCCCCTTAAAAAGAGTCTAAAAGAAACCTCACTAATAAGGGGTAATTGGTAATCGGTTCCAATAGTTACCCAATTCATTCCTAAATATTCGAATAAAAATATTCGTATAATAAATATTCAAATAAAATTATACATATAATAAATATTCGAATAAAAAATATACGAATAAAAATATTGGTATATTAAAAATTCAAATAAAAATATTCATATAATAAATATTTTAATAAAAATATACAAATAAAAAATATACGAATAAAAATAGTCATTTAATAAATATTTGAATAAAAATATTCGAGTAAAAAAATACAAGAATAAAAATATTCGAATAAAATATATAAGAATAAAAATATTCATATAATAAAAATTTTAATAAAATTATTCATATAATAAATATTCGAATAAAAATATTAAAATAAAAAATATACGAATAAAAATATTCATATAATAAATATTCGAATAAAAATATTCATATAATAATATTGGAATAAAAATATTCAAATAAAATATATATGAATAAAAATATTCGTATAATAAATATTCAAATAAAAATATTCATATAATAAATATTTGAATAAAATATATACAAATAAAAATATTCATATAATAAATGTTCAAAATATTCATATATAAATATTTGAATAAAAAATATACGAGTAAAAATATTCTTATAATAAATATTCAAATAAAAATATTCTTATAATAAATATTCAAATAAAAATATTCTTATAGTAAATATTCAAATAAAATATATATGAATAAAAATATTCATATAATAAATATTTGAATAAAAATATTTGAATAAAAATATTCGTATAATAAATATTCAAATAAAAATATTTATATAATAAATATTTGAATAAAATATTTGAATAAAAATATTCAAATAAAATATATAGGAATAAAAATATTCGTATAATAAATATTCGAATAAAAATATTTCAATAAAAATATTCGAATAAAAATATACGAATAAAAATATTTTACGCAAATCTTTACAAAGTATACACATTGGCTTACGAAAATCGTAAAGAAAAAGATATGTACACAAATCCTTACAACTTCTCACCATGAGCTAAAGGAGCCCATCCAAGGGTAAGGATTTGTGTACATACAATTTACTACGAGAATATATAAATTGGTACAAGAAATGTAAGGATTTATGTATGTACACAAATCCCTATAAAATATACACAAATGCTTACGGAAACTATAAGGAAAAAAATATGTACACAAATACTTACCCTTAGATGGTCTCCTTCAGTTCATGGTGAGAAGTTGTAAGGATTTGTGTACATACCTTTTTCCTTACGTTTTTTGTAAGTCATTGTGTATACTTTGTAAGGAACTGTGTACATACACAAATTCTTATCATTTTTGTACCATATTATGTATACTCGTAGCCAATTGTGTATGACACAAATCCTTACCCTTGGATGACCTCCTTTAACTCATGGTGAGAAGTTGTAAGGATTTGTGTGTATACATTTTTCCTTATGATTTTCATAAGCCATTGTGTATACTTTGTAAGGAATTGTGTACATACACAAATCCTTATCAATTTTGTTGTCATATTATGTATACTCGTAGCCAATTGTGTATGTACACAAATCATTACCCTTGGATAGCCTCCTTTAGCTCATGGTTTCGAAGTCGTAAGGATTTGTGTACATATTTTTTTTACGGTTTTCGTAAGCCATTGTGTATACTTTGTAAGAAATTGTGTACATATACGAATCCTTACCATTTTTGTGTAATATTATGTATACTCGTAGCTAATTGTGTATGTACACAAATCCTTACGTTTGTAATAATTTATATATATATCGTTTTTCTTACAGTTTTTGTAAGGATTTATGTATGTACACAAATCTTTATATTTGTAACAATCTATGTATGTACCGTTTTTCTTACAGTTTTTGTAAGAAATTGTGTATATAGTTCATATCCAATTATATACACAAAATGATCGGGTAACCGATTAAGGCTTTTTTAGGCCTTTTTAAGGGGCTTCTCCTAGAATCACAACTAATTGTTTGATTGTTTTAAAAATTAGAACTTAATCAATGTGGTATCTTACCAAAGTGAGGTAATGAGTTAGCACCAAAAATATTGGCGACGATTAAAGTTTACTCTCCTGGCGATGAGGCAGTTAAAATAGAATCAAATTCATAAATGAACATTAATTTAAATTTTATCTAAACTTGTAAATTCTGATGTTAAAATATTTTGTAATCGACTATGTATTAAGTTTTAGGCATTGTGGGGTTGTTAACCCTTCCCTACACATAATCGACTCTCAAACTTGTTTTTGTATTTTTTGTAGACCAAAATTATTGTTTTAATAAAATAAAATAATTTTATTAAAATAACTCATTTTTAGTTGATCTAATCAATCCTTTCTTCTCCATTTTTTTCTACCTTTTAATTTTATATATTCTTTTCCTTTTATCTTCCTTTCTTCGTGATCTTATGAGTAAGAAGAGATCTCATGAGAGTATCTAGCTTCAACATCCTGATATCCTTGGCTTCAATAATAAAGGTTATCTTTTTATCTCATAACTCAAAAAAAGAGTAAATAAGTTTTCGGACAAGCTTTTCTTTTGGTGTGACTTCTCGAAGACCTTTAAAATCGTTGACAATGATGGAGAATCCACCTAACATTATTGGTGATGTCATTCTCCAATTTCATCTTTAAATTTTTATAGCTTAAATTGAGAAGTCCAATCTCGATCTCCTTAATGCCTTGGTTCCTTCATAAGTGGTCTCGAGCTTATCCCATAGTTCTTTTATACTAATGTAAGATGACATCTTGGAATACTCATCTGATCCAATAGAATAGAAGATGATATGTAGAGTTTTTTTGTTTAGTTGTAATCTCCTTTAATGTTTATTGGTGTACTCTTGCTTGGTTTTTAGAATAATTCGATCTTTATCGCTCTTTATCTAAATTGTCGGTCCATCTTTCACTACATCTAAAAGGATGTAGTCATTAAATTTGATGAACAAACCCATAGAATTTTTTTAATACAGAGTTATCCAAATCAAAATATTTCAATTTAGTGATGGATTTAAGACTCATGTATATTATTTTCATAAATAGAGGTCATGGTTTGTCTTGTAGATTGATTGAACTTCATTTAGAATCGTCCCAATGGTTGTTATACTTTCGGTTGAGTTTGACTTTAATACAAATTTTTAGGATAATTAATCAATATTTTAATTATTCAAGATTGGATGAATTGACAATTTAAAATTTGTGAAAGTAAAATAAAATAAAAAATTATGATATAATAATTTATATTTATTTAACCTTAAGATTTACATCCACTACTTTAAATCTCATTTTCAAACAATTCACTATTTTTTTTCTATTTTTAGGTTAGGGGGAAATCGTTGCAACTTTAAAGCTTTCTAACTCACAACTTTGAGAAAACTCTTTTTTAACAAGAAGAAAGATTGACAAAATAAAAATTCTCTCAAATATTATATATCTGATCATTTTAAATTCATTCAACAAAAAAAAACTTGAATAAAAAAGATTAAATAAAGATCACTCAAGTGAGTTACAAAGAATTTGACTTTAAAGTGAAAAAATAGTTAGTTTAACTTGATTACTCAACACTTGATAATTAGTGATTGTACCAGCTTTGGAGACTTTTTTTTACCTCTTCATTGAATTTTAATTGTTTGGCTGGTTAGAAAATTGATTATAGCCATTGTGAAGTAATTTTTTTCGCATAAATATTATTTTTCAATCCTCGATATCGATATGCGGGCTTCCATATCGATACCTGCTAAAAGAGAAAGAGTCATTATACACTGGGTATCAATATGCGGGGTAGTAGTGTTGATATGCCTAGCCTGAAAATATAAAGTAGATCGATACGAGATTAAAACAAATTTAGAAATTTTTAAATAGATCAATATGGGTCATATAGTATCGATACTCGCTTTATGTACAAAACATCTTAATATTTTGAATAAAGAACTCGTATTGATATTCTTATATAATACATATTAACTATTATGATCGAATTCTTCTTATTATGATTTTTTTTAAAAAACACGATCAAATTCTTTTTATTATAAACTTCTCGTCTTCCTAAAAAAACAGAATCAAAGATAAAGTAATTCTTGTGATTATAAACTATTTATTTCTCATTTGTGCTCTTCTCATTATAAACTATATCATCTTCATTGAGTGAGTTCTTATTGGAAACTCCAATCTTTATTAGATGAGTTCTCATTAGGAACTCTTTCATCTTATTGGATTGAGTTCTTTTTATTACGAGCTCTTGATTCTATATCGTGATCCACATTTTAAAAAAGTCATAGACCAAAATCTTTTCTTAGTTACGCGAAGGTATGAATTAGAATCTTGTCAGAATCTACTTCTTCGAGCATTAAGTTTTATATTAAAATGTTTCCGAATTCTTAAATAATTATCAATATAGGTAGAATGATTTAATACAAGTTTTAACATACTTCATAACCTAGGGATGTCTAATTACAAATGAAGAATGAATAATTGTCCATTCATCATTCAAATTTTTATATCTATTTTAGCTTTCAAAGGAATTCCCCAATTTGTACAAGTCATATTAAATTCTTGGTCTTTATAAATTCTAATTGAATATTTTCTTGAAAATCTATTTCATGCGATGTTCATCTATATTTTCTTCAATCAAAACTACTTTTTGTAAATTAATGGAGAAGAATTTTTTTGTCTCACTATAAATCTTAGAGTACATGTTTTAATTTCAATATGCGATGTTTTTCTTAAGAAAATTGAGTTTTACTTTTTAAAATATGAATATATCAAGCTAGATTAAATACCTTAAATAAAAGGGCTTTCTGAAGATTTTTCAACCAAATCTTCTTTGTAAAAAACTTGAAAAGATAGACTTCATGTTTTATAATATGAAGTATCTTCTATGCTATCCCAGTATCTTCATATTTTTAAAAATAAAAAGTTGAAATCGCTACCAGGCACTTAGTTATATTGGATACTATAAATATAAAATCAGATATTAATTAAAGATAGGGTTTGAGAGTTGTTTATGTTTGGGGGAAGGATTAACACTCGCATCACGTCCAAAATCATTACCAAATTATACATTGTTTTTAATTGATGGAAATTATTGGAATTTGAATTAAATTGAATTAAATGTTCTTAATTAGATATATACTTGAATTAAATGGGCTTTAGCAAATTGGTGGTTTTAAATTAATTAAATATTTAATTAATAAGAGTTATATATTAAATCATAGATTAAATTGACATCGAATAAGACTGATTATAAAGTTAATTTATGGTTTGAATGAAGTACATTACATTTATGCATGATGTAAGAAATTAATTATGATGTCATGACTTGTCTAATTTTATTTTAAATTAAAATTTATATTCGGATAATAAGAATTCATTCGAATATTTGATCAACATCAATTACGTTAAGATGTTTTGACACAAATATCAAAATTAATAAATACCTCTTTTTATGATTAAATTCAATTAATTATTAAAATAATTAGTGAATTAAATAAAGATGACATGAATGAAAATTAAATGAATGTCACAAAAAACTTTAAATAAACATACAAAAGTCTGCTAAAGTTTTAACCTAATAAGGGTCAAATTGTTAAAAGTATAATTAATGATCTACTTTTCAATTATTTATTTTAATATTAATCCCAAATTAATTTAACCTTAAGAATCTAAGAAAATTTAATATTTTATGAATTATCTTGAATTAAAATAATTAATTTGATTAATTTTAAAATAATATCTCGTATATCAATTTTATCCTAAAATAATTAAGGGATGATAAAATAATTTAATTTATTTAACATTCATCCCAATATTCTAATGGTTTCAACTAATCTAAAACTAAATTTACTCTAATTAATTTAAAATTACACCTCAATAAGTCACAATATAATTCAAACTAATTAAAATAAATTTTAAACCTAATTCTAGCTAAGGCTTCGATTAACTTAAATTCTAAACTAAAATTAATTTAATTAATTTAAACATGTTATGAATATCTTTATTTATGGTGGATATCCATATATTAAATAATACTTTAATTTACTTTATTAATATTAGAGTTTAATTCCAATTGAAATTAGGACTTCCATCTTATGCCTATGAATATAGACTTTTGGAGAAAATATTGCATAACCTACTTTGACAATATAATACAAGTCTCTCTCTTTTTGTCTCTCATATTTGTTCATCTATTTTGTTCTTGTTCTGTAATTTATTCACAACACGTTATCAGCACGAAACTCTAACCAACGAAGGTGTTTACAGTTCGAATCTTAAATGAGTTATTAAAAAGAATTTATTACTAACATGAATCAAAGATAAGTTTTTCTCCCTCTATTGTATTTTAATTATCGATTATTTTTCTCTCTTGATCTTTAACTTGATTTTAAATTTTTAAAAAATCATTGGTTACTTGGTATTTGTTTAGCGATAGAGTGACTCAACTACTGTGGTTCTTGTCGATAATTCTCAAAAAAGATTTTAACAAGATATTGATGACTAAATCTACCATATATTCAATTTAGCTAGAAAGTCTAATATGTTTTACTTATTTATCTCGATATAGTGAATAATTAATTATTCTCAAATTAAAGGATGATTGTTCAAAGCGTGAAATAATCATGTATTTAAAACATAATGACATATACGGTTAGTGTTTTGCATCTATTTAATATGAGATTTTTTTGTCTTTAGTTATGACCAATATTTGTTTATTTTGATAATAAAAGTTTGTGTTTTTAATTATATTTTAAATATTACATGATATTGGAACAAATATTGAACCTTCAATGAATTAATATGTTCTCTGTTATATTGGTTTAATTCAAGTATATTGATTGGACATCCCATTCTGTGAGATTACTGATAAAGGAGTTTTTTTTCTAAAATATATTTTGATTTAATAATATCATAATAATTTGGTTGGAGCAAGATGAACAATACCTTTTTTATATTGACAAAAGTGATTTTAGACGAGTATAATGTACTATAAATATAGAATAAAGTTCTATAAGGTATTGTTACTCTTGCTCCAATACTTGAGAAATGCATTGAATCAAATTGAATATGTTATTATAATCATAAGGTATTTTTTTACAATACCTTTTTTTAGATGAGTATAATGCACCAATTTAAAAAAGGTATTGTTCATCTTGCCAATATAGAAAAGGTATTCAATTTAATAACATATTCAATTTGATTCAAGATGAGCAATACCCTAAAATAGTTTTTTTTTCATATTCAATCTGATTTTTTGGTGTATAATATCATAGTATCGATCTATTACGCATTTTACTATTATTTCAAAAGCCTTAAGCGTATCATAAGTCATACATTTTCAATAATTTTTCAACCAAATAATTCAACAATGATAACAATACATTGGTAAGACTCATCTTCATCAAGACAAACCACCGCACAAACTTTAAAAACAACATTTTTTCAGCACTTATGATTCTACTTGTACTCACGTCATATTTCATTATCCCAAATTATTTTAACTTTTTCATTAGAAATCAAAATACTAAACACTTCCATCACTTTTCCTTCAAAATATTTATATTTATACCAAAAAATTTATGAGCAGTTACCTCACATAACTTGATTATATAATTTGTTTTCATTGTTAACCCTGCTCTATTCACCATGCAATTAATTTCTCCATACAAATAAGTGTAATTCCGATAAGCTTCAGCAACTGTAATTTTTTAAAAATTTTCTTGTGATGAATCATAAATAAAAAAATATATATTTATGACGAAATGCAAAATTATCATTAAAGTTTAATTTTGTATCAACATCTACTATTGATTGCTAGAAGACTCAAGGAGGGAGTTGATTTACAACAATGTGCAATCAATTTAACAAAAAAGCTTATATAATTTCTTCACTAGTTCGATAGAATCATTTTTATCAACAACCTTTAGAGTCGAACCATCCACAAATCTTCCCTATTCATAGGCTTTTGATATTTTATACTCATCACCATTATCATTCTCTTTTGTTTATTTTTCACTAGTTGATATATATTTTTTTCTTATATTTTAATTCATGATATTTTATTTTAGTAAGTTTTACTCCATAAAAATGTATTGTTCACCTTGCTCCAATACTTTAGATCTTCGTAAATAATCTACTTTGTGATACACTAAAAAATAATCCATTTTTGCCATGATTATAAATCTAAAACTATATGGTTCATTCATCACAAAAATCTGATACACATATTTTTTCATATCTATTATTTTAATTGATTCTTCATACTTTTTATTGAATGCTACAGTTGTCTTTGTATGAAAATTTTTATCATTCTTAAGCTGCAACAGAGTAACAACATCAATGGTCTATAACGATACTAACATACCCTTGATCAAGTTCCCACAATCCTCAAAAGTTATCTTACTTTTTTTTTGGGATTGCAAGAAAATTCTAAATTTAGTCATTCGAATATGCTGTAACCATATTGTCCTTTTATTGTCTGATGTGAACAACAACCAAATCATCTAAGTTCTCTTTATTAGCATCATAAATATCACCTATATTGAAAATTATTGCAGTAATATCAATAACATCTTCGACTTCATTTTTTTCACAATCATTTTATCAAACACTTTCGAGTCATTCAAAGGTTAAGTCGACAACATCCATTATATATATTACGACCTTGTAAAGAAGTTTTAGTCCCGATAACGTTATAACCTTGAAATTGGACAAAAAACTAAAGGTCAACCAAATTTTGAAATGGACAAATCTTTTGCACAGTCCCATAAGGTGAAAAAATTTGATGTAGCTCTTCTTGAATAATTAGATAAATTGTTTGGTATATTGTAATTAGTAGAGTTCGATTTGTGAAATACCTATTAAACAAAGACTTCAAGTCATTGCAAAACAACAAGTAATCTTTATCCATGGTTGAGAACGTGACTCTAGATATCTTTGTAACAACATAAATTAAGAACAAGAATAATTGAAAAGGAATAAGATAGAAAAGCAAAGAGAGACAACAAAAGAATTCTTAAAAAGAGAAATCTTAATTTTTCATTTAATTCATTGATACTGAAAAAATAATTAGAATGAGATTTTAACTTCAAAATACAAAAACGAGATAACATAATAATAATAAAATGACACAATTTAATTAAACCTACACCTAAATTCAAGCATCGAAACTACAACGTTTTGAATGTTAAGAAACAATGTGTTACATTTTATTTCTTTTCATTTCATGATATTTTTTTTTAAAGAATTTCATTTTTGAAGTTAAGTCAATTTATATGTATATCTTATTTATCTTTTTATTTAATGCAGTTAAGATTGTATTTTGTCGTTGGTTTTGTTTTTCTTGGTGTACCATGAAATGAAAAATAAAAATTTAATTTTGATTTAGATCATAGAATAATCGTTTAGAGTTAGGGAAACATCATTGAATGATATAATATTTAAGGTGTTTCTGGTGTTGGAACATTTGATGGTCAAGGAGGTAACTCCATGAGAAACGATTTTTGAGTGGCTACTAGAGAATGAGAAGGTGTTTCCCACTTCTCATTCAATGAGAGTATTAATGCAGAAACTAGGAATGTGGGTGGTTCTGAAGTTAATAATAGCATAGATTTTTCCAGTTAAAGATATGACTTTCAATAGTTTTCTAAGCGGATGTAATAAATTCTGACAATTTATTTGCTTTTTCTTGTTGTTTTTATCTGATAATATTTACAAGTTAACACATTTCCTTTTTTAGTTTCACTAGATTTACTTCTAGAAATAGTATTTCAAATTTTTATTTTAGTATAATTTTTAAATATAACATTAGCATTTAGATAGTTTGAATCTGTGATATTTGGGAATATATTGTGACCATTGTACTTGTACATTTTACAAATGTTCATTGGAGTTGAGTTTTAACTGTTATTGAGAATTTAAGTACATGTTTTTTTTTCTTTTTTTATATGTGTTGCGTGTAAAAAGAGTTGCGCAATTACTGCAAGTGTACACTTTGCAAGTAATAAAGTGATAAGTATATCGAATATCGTCTCCACAGGAATTGGTATACTTAATATGTTTTCTTTCCTCTTCTCGGTCTGCAAATAAAATAAAAGACACAGATTAATTTGGGTATTCTGAAGTAAACTAAACAACTTGAATAATAAAGAAAACGAAATAATGAGAATAAAATCAGATTAAGAGAATGGCCAGGATCCAATTGTATTGTATTGTGGATTCAATTGACTTGTTTCTGTCTAATGCAATTACACAACACTGCCTCGACAGAACTGCCGTTTTACTACCTCGACAGTGAAGGGTTTTGTCTGCCGCGGCAATTCCTTGCTCTTGAGTGGACTTTTACCAAGGTTTGGCAAAGTATCCTCTAATGACTCCGCTTATCCCTAAGTCAAAATACTGTTGATGATTAGTCCTTCATGATACCTCCCAACGTGAATCAACTATAATCACCAACCAATCTCACACTTCTTTTAGCCGCTGAAACTCTAACCTATCCTTAGGCCGAGTTAGTATTTTTCGACTAGAAAAATATCGTACTTATTCCTTTCATGAATCTAACTCTACCGATATTAGATAAATAGATTTCTCACAAACTTCTCTCCCGAGCTTGAATGCAAAAAAAATAAATAGTAAAGAATAAGCAAACTTTGATATTTTATTGCATGAAACAAGAAAACAAAGTACAATCTCCTCTCACAAATACTCGACAACTTTCACCTAAGACTTAAAAGAGTTTAGAACATAATGAAAACAAAGAAAACTTTAAAGTATGTGGTAAACTCTTCTCTCTATCGTCGTCTCTTGTGCTCTTGGGCGACACCTCCTTTATATAGGCTTGGCCTAGGGCAAACCTTTCCAAAGTAGGAATACAACTTGGAGTAAAACACAAGTCATGTAACATCCCGATTTTGGGGTCAGTAGTTTGGGTATTAGTTAGGATAATTTGATTCGAGTCGAATCGGGTTCTCTGGTTCGTTATTCCGGGGAAACATAAAATAAAAATATTTTAATTAGAAAAGTAACAATTTTGGAATATGGTTTAAAAATATTAAAAAGATGTTTCAAAATTAAAATAATATAATTTGAACTTTAAATTAATTTTTAATTGTGCCTAATTATGCACTAGTGATCAAATTGTAATTTTTGAAAAAGAATGGAGGATTTAAATTTTAATTTTCGGAAATTGCTATTTTTAGTGACTAAATTGGAAAGCAAGCTATACTTAGAATCCTTAGAGGGCCATAAACCCAATTTAATTTTTAATTGATGATTTATCCACCAAAATGATTTTAATTAGTTTATTAAAAGATGATAATTTCATTTTCTCACTTAACCACTAATTTTCTCTCATCTTTTTCTCATTTTCTCTCCATCTTCTTCATCTATTTTCTTCAATTCCTTGCTGATTTTTTCACCTTTTTCAACAAAAATTACTTCATTTTAATAATCTTTTTATTCTTTATAAAGCCTAATCATCAATTTTACTAAATCAACAATAATTTGCAAGGAATCAAGAAGAGAAATTCTTATCTTTTTGGTGGATAGATCTCAAAGGTAATTTGCTGAATTTTAAATCTTTTTCTAAGGTTCTTTATTGAAATTCCCAATTATTAGCTTGCTAATCCTTAAATAAAACTTGATTTTATGTTTTCAATGCTAGATCTAATGATTTTATGAATGTTTTTGTGAAATCTTTTTAGATCTCATTCAATGCTGTAATTAGATGGACTTAATTATGTTATTATGTCAATTAAATGATTAATTGAGTCTTCAATTGATGACACATTAATTTAATCCCGGAATAATGCAATCGGTGTTGGTTTAAGGTAATTTTCAGTTGTTTTAGGGGTTGTTTTAGGTGTTTTAGTGTTGCTGGAGGTATAAGGATGGTTTAGATGTGTTTTTGGTTCATAATTGGTGTGAATTAGATGTTACAATCATTAGGTTTTGGGCTGATGTTCGGATGCGTTTTGGCTTAGTTTTCGGTCTTTTCGGCTAAGTTTTCGGTAGTTTTGTGGAGGTTTGATGTGGCTGCTGGTTTGAGCATGTTATGATGTGAATATGCTCTGTTTTTAATGTTGTAGAAGTAGTGTAAGAAGGTGCTTAAGTGGCTGGTGCATTGACGTTGCCATCGGAGCATCGGCGAGGGCTCGTTTCGCTTGCGATGAGTGTTTTTTCGGACTTAAAGCGAATCACATTGGTACGGTTCTGTTTTGGGGACTATGGAAGATTGTGAAAACTTTTCGTAGTTCAAGAGTATGTAAAGTAAATGTTTTTGATATATCAACATGAGTTACGGCTACATTCGGTAAAGACATTAATGTTGGTAATGCAATGAGATTTCATTTGGAAATACATGAACATAATTTGAGTTGGTGCATGCATGAAAAATACTTGCTGAAAATTCATGGTTTAAAAATACATTCATGGTTAGGGAAACATGAAAATTGAATTTGGAATATATGTGGTTATTTGCCTTCAAACTAAAGGTGCCATTGGGCATGACTTTCGGTTCATTTGTTGAGCACATTATGGATACATTATGAGTTGAAAATGAATTGGAATATTATGTGGTTATTTGCCTTCAAATTGATGGTGCCGTTGGGCATGACATTTGGTTCATTTGTGAACATATTATGCATGCATTATGAGCAGCAAATTATCATGCACATTTGATTATGATATTGGCTTAGTGACAATAACTTTAGATTTGAATACGAATAACATGTCATTAGAATTGTCTTGAGTGCATTATAAACATTATTGAGAATAAAGAATATTGCCTACACGTAACAAGGGTGACTTTGTGTCTAATCGTGCATGGTAGAGCCACCTACACGTAACAAGGGTGACTATGTGTCTAATCGTGCGTGGTAGTGCTATAATGGTGACTTTGTGTCATGTCAATGGTGACTTTGAGTCATATAAATGGTGACTTTGTGTCATGTTAATGGTGACTTCGTGTCATGACGAGACTAATGGTCTCTAACAATGGATCCGTGTATTCGGAGAACTTAAGGTTCACAATAAGTGATCACTAGAAGCCAATATGCATACATGGATTAAAAGAGAACATTGTGCATCATTCATGAAATGTATTGATAATGTTGAACATACTCAAGAAAGTGATTTGATATTATAGACATAAACGTGAAATGTTAAGCATGCATGTTTCTAATGATGCATTGCAAACTATGGTTTAAATATGGTTTTAAGTTGATGCATAGATGATTTTGTTGGAGCTTCCTCACTAAGCATGTTGTGCTTAAGATCTTCTTTCATCTTTGCAGAGCAATAGAGACATCTTTGGGCTGCATTTGGAGCAAGAGCACCAAGGGGAAAAGCTACATAGTTGTTGGTATGTTTTGGAAAAATAAGTTGGGGGCTTGGCAATGTGTAAACCAATTCCATAGTAGAGTGAGTGTACTACTTGGTTTTAGACTTGTAAAGAGTATATTTTGCTTGAGCCATTGTTGTTGGAATGTAATAATGTTTTGGATTGCCTAAAGCATAAGTATACATGGTTGTTCTTTAATTTAAATCTTATCAAGGAAAGCATGCACACTTGCACAAACATGAACATCCTTGTTCCCAACCATATTTTAGGAAGCATACCTATAGGTTATTTGAGGTTCTTGATGTTAACGTTAGTGTGTTATATGTTGTTATTTATGATTAGAAATTATGCATATAGTTGGTGGTGATTAACGGTTGTGTTTTGAGTCGATAATGTTCACTTAGTGTGACGGAATTTCTAGGTTCCAGACCCAAAGTTTCGAAACCTTAGGGAAGGTTTTGAAACCTTTGCCAAACAGTTTTGAATCCTTCAGGAAGGTTTCGAAACCTTGCGGGCAATTTCGATTCTGAAAAGTTACTGGACGCGAAAAGTTTTAAAACCTTTAGGGAAGTTTCAAAACCTTTTACATAAAGTTTTGAAACCTTGCGGGCAATTTCGATTCTGAAAAGTTACTGGACGCGAAAAGTTTCGAAACCTTTAGGGAAGTTTTGAAACCTTATACATAAAGTTTCGAAACCTTTATGAAAGGTTTCGAAACCTTTGGCTGCTAGAAATTGATTGTTGCTGGAAATTGCATTTTAATCCCGAATATCTTTCTTTGTTCAATTAGGGTATCTATAAATGTTATTTTGAGCTGGAATTTCATATGGATACAAAAAGTTGATTAAATTTCAAGATGGATAACTCAATTTGAAAGAAGTCCTTATAATTTGAAAGATTTATAATTTGGTCCCTAAATTAGTGAAACATGTAATTGATGAAGTTAGAATGCTCCGTTTGACTTGAAATTTTCTGTGAGGGATACTCGTATGTTTAATTGAACTTTGATGAAAAGAATTTCTACTTTGTCATTAGAATTTAAAGGTTTTACGTTTTAGTCCTTAATTTACTTAAGTGTTTAATCGGATTGTTTCCGTTAATGCCTTGTATGAGACCTTGACATGTAGGAATACAATTATGCATCTAGAAGAAGAAAAAAATAACGGTTTTAGGGTTTTTTTATCAAATCGGACCTTCGCGGGTTTGGTTTGATACTCCTAGTGTAGCCCATTAGTGTTGGTTCCGTCTAGGCCGGGCTAGGGGGTTACAAATCAAGTACATAAATAAAAGATATTTGTTTTATTTTGTAGTTTATTCCTGTAGCGACCCTTATAAAATTACTTAAAAATAATAATATGGTGTGTAGTGAAAAAGGGGAGAAAGGGTCACTAGTGGAATTGAAATTAGGGTTTGAAAAATGGAATTTAGGGATTTGGGTTTAAAATAAAATTTTGGGGAAATTTAGGATTTAAAAATTAGGTTTTTAAATTGTGTACAAAAATTGGAAATTTTGGAATGTTGAAAGAAATTTGAAATCTAGGATTCTTTAAAAAATAGGAATTGAAAAGTTGAAATTAGGGATTTGAGATTAAAAAAAGGGAATTTTAGATTGAAAAGAGAAATTTTAAAATTAGGGATTTTTAAAAAAGGGTGGAGTCGCCACCGGCCACTTTGGTAGGTCGGACACCGTAAAAACCAGAGATTCGAAATGATTTGGGTTCGAGAGTCGGTTACGGTTAAAAACGGGTTTAGGGTTTAAAACCGCCCAAAATTGGC
The DNA here is from genome assembly GCA_035048815.1 of Abelmoschus esculentus. Lineage (NCBI taxonomy): Eukaryota > Viridiplantae > Streptophyta > Magnoliopsida > Malvales > Malvaceae > Abelmoschus > Abelmoschus esculentus. The sequence continues at coordinate 7,714,095 of JAUCBN010000032.1, forward strand.
ACCTTTATAAATTACCGCTTAATTAATTTTAGATTTTTTGGATTAAAGTGACATTTAAATTAATTTTTGTTTAAAGATTCGAATCAATTTTATTTTTACCGTGTCTTTATTCGGAGGCAACGCATACACCGTGACCATTACGTTGGAACACGGGCCCGTTATGACCAAATAAAGACGTATTTAATTAGGCTCATTAATTAGCAAGGTGTGATGTAAGCAAAATAAAAGACATAATTATAAAGACAACAAATATAAAGACAAAATAGCATATAATACATGATAACAAAGATTAAAATAAATAGACCAACAAAACAAACAAATAACATATATAAATAAACAAAACAAAACATATAATAAACAAATAAAAAAACAATAAAAGATACCAATAAAAAAATATTCATATTTTCATTGAACCATAAGAATGGAATACACAATAAATATTTCAAAAAGAACTATATACATCTAAATATGCTCGATTAAAATCAATCTACAATTTAAACTAAACGGTAAAAGTAATGATTAGATTAGGGCATAACTTGAAAAATAACCGACCGAATGGGTGAAGTGATTCAATGAGAATAAAAATATAAATAATGGAGGCTACCAACTTACAAATGGAAATGGAAATGAAATCGGTAGAGGCAGTGGCTGTGAATGGTTTCGGCAGTGAGAGGAGAAAAAAATAGGGGGGTCTTGCGGCTGTGTATCAAAAATATGATTAGGGGTCCTTTATTTTTAGGGTAAATGTTATATATATAGTTAGGGTAAAGGGTAACATATGAGAATAAAATAAGTTTAGGTTTTAATATATAAGGGTATCTATAATATGATGAAGGGTATTTTAGGTTTATCCCTTTAAAAATAATAACCAATTAAAAACAAGACCTTGGGCACCAAGTAGGGATTTTTATTATATTTTTTTATATTATAAAATTATATTTAATAGGTCAAATTTATTTATGGTTTGGGCTTATAAAAGTGGGCTCTAATAAAAGGTTTTTATTTATATCATATATTTATATATTTTTGGATTTTTTGTTTTAATTAAGAGATAGTAAGGATAATAATAATTATAAAACAAGTGATAAAATTAGGGTAAGTTAAGGTGATTTGGGTATTAAAAAGGGATGTGGATTGATTTAATTCGAGCATAAACCTGGATAAAATTAGTGATTACAGTTGCTCCTCTTTGCTTATCGTTGTGAAACAATGATAAAGCAAAGACTACAAGCACTAATTTTATCCGACTTCCCTGTTTGGAGGTACTCTGATTTCTGATCATTGCAGCATCTGATGGTCCCTCTCTTCGAGCGTATACCGTGGTGGGCGACCCCTTTCTTCGAGCATATGTCGCAAAAAACAATGTTGATCCCTTCTCCGTAGAATCTACGTCTTCGAGATGCTCTGATTTCTGATCATTACAGCATCTGACGGTCCCTCTCTTCGAGCGTATACCGTGGTGGACGACCCCTCTCTTCGAGTGTATGTCGCAAAAACAATGTTGATCCCTTCTCCATAGAATCCACATCTTCGAGATGCTCTGATTTCTGATCATTGCAGCATCTGACGGTCCCTCTCTTCGAGCGTATACCGTGGTGGGCAACCCCTTTCTTCGAGCATATGTCGCAAAAAACAATGTTGATCCCTTCTCCATAGAATCCACATCTTCGAGATGCTCTGATTTCTGATCATTGCAGCATCTGACGGTCCCTCTCTTCGAGCGTATACCGTGGTGGGCGACCCCTCTCTTCGAGCGTATGTCGCAAAGCATGACCTCCTTCTTCAAGCGTATGTCATAGAGAACGATCTTGTTGACAAGTGATGTCTTGCCTAGAGGCTTTTGAGGTTGTTGGTTGCCTTGACTTCTGGTTGTCTTGGCATGAAAAAAATCTTTGTTGGTCTTTGTATATTCTCGATTGGTTGACCTCGATCGTTTCTTTACTTTCTTCGTCTTCTTCTTCTTCTTCATCTTCTTTTCTCCAATACCCTGAAAATCTTATAAAAGGTATCGATCTTTGATCATCTTTTCTCACATTTTTTTCTCTCCTTTTCTCTCTTTTTTCTTTTCTTTCTTTCTTTCTTTTTTTCTTTTCCTTTTTCTTTATTTATTTTTCTCTCTCTTTCTTTTCTCTCATTTTTTGTTTTTTTGTCTTTTTTTCTTTTCCTTTTTCAAACATCCTTAAGAAAGGATCGAATTAAAAAGAAAATCATCTTGAGAAAATCATCCTTAAGAAAAGATTTAATTGAGAAATTGGTTTTGAGGAAAAAAACCTTTAAGAAATGATCAAATTAAGAAATTAGAGATTTGAGCAAAATATCCTTAATAAAGGATTAAATTGATAAATTTGCTTTTAAAAAAGCATCCTTAAGGAAGGATCAAACTAAGAAGTTTATTTTGAGAAAAACATTCTTGAGAAAGGGTCACATTGATACATTTGCTTTTAGAAAAGCATCCTTAAGGAATGATCAAACTAAGAAAATACATCCTTAAGAAAGGACCAAATTGAGAAATTTGCTTTGAGAAAAGCATCCTTAAGGAAGGATTAAGTTAAGAAACTTGCTTTGAGAAAAACATCTTTAAGAAAAGATCAACTCAAGATATCTGCTTTGAGAAAAGCATCCTTAAGGAAGGATCAAGTTAAGAAACTTGCTTTGAGAAAAGCATCCTTAAGAAAGGATCAAACTAAGAAGTTTGTTTTGAGGAAAATATCCTTAAGAAAGGATTAGATTAAGAAATTGGCTTTGAGAAAAGCATCCTTAAGGAAGGATTAGATTAAGAAATTGGATTTGAGAAAAGCATCCTTAAGGAAGGATTAAGAAATTTGGGTTTTAAGAAAAACATCCTTAAGAAAGGATCAAATTTGAAGTTCAAATATAAAGTGATATCTTGCTTAAAGAATACCTGAATATCTCATAAAAAAGTGGTGTCTCCCTTTAGAGAACACCTAATATCTCGTCTAGATGTCTCGATATTTGATCGCCTTGACACAAAAAGCTCTTTGCCCCCAAATAACCAAAGGTTGGAAGGCCTTCGAAACCCACGATCGTGTAATTTGAATGACTTTTGATCTTTGCTAAGGTCTATCTTTGTAGATCAAATCTTTAACCAATCTTCAAAATTCCTGTTTAAAAAGAGTAAAATGCAATGATGGCATGAATTAGAATGCTCATGATGCATTGATATCTAACATAGATGCATGAATATTTAATCTAAATGATGCATGAATATTTAATCTGAATGATGCATGAATGTTCTTTTTTCTTTTTCTTTCTTCTTGGAGGATAGGCTCTCACTTTCTATTTACTAAACTCATCGGGCTTTTATCCTTCACCTTGTCTTGAAAGAAGATCATCATCTTGTGCCGATCGGAACAAAATCTTTCGCCTTTTGTAATTCAACAGCTCATACTTGGTTGACAATGACACATCTGAACCAGTTGTCTCCGAATTCAGTTGCATTCAGTTTATGGTAGTAGCTCTCAATCTCATATTCAGGCTTAGACCAATTAAGGTCTATCTTCAACATGTACATTGGGGGTTATTCTCTTGTATTTTTCTGTCTTTGGGTCATCTGATTGACTCTCTTTAGGCCCTCAATATAACTTTTGCCCCAAAGGCTTGATGTTCATCTCTGCTCAATCTGTAACCACAATAGACTCAGGTAATCTTTGTTTATTTATGCTAATCTGAATTCTCAAAGAATATCATCTTTCAAACGAAGTGGTATTTTCAAGAGACATCTTGTATCATACATTGCTCCTTCTTCTCGGGTCATATCAAAGATGATCATTTGCATCAATGACCTTGCATTTTGTAAATCTTTTTGAACAAAACTTTTATTAAAAAATAATCTGCTAATTGTAAGTAAAACAATATATACATGTTTTGGAAAATTCAAAAATTAGAAAAGAAAAGAAGAAAAAAAACATGGGTTCCTTGGATATCAAATGCGAGAGTGCCTTAGACTCAACTCTTTGTGTTCGGTTTTTGAATGCTGTGGAGATATTTAAAGTTTTGGAATTTCCTTCAGATTGCTCGGTTCATCCTCATGATTATCGTATTTGCTCGATCTATTCGAAGACTACTCCTTCTAGTTCTCAATATATTTCTCCCGTTATATTCAAATTTTTCGTACTTGCCCTGCTAGTATCTTCTTGAGAATTCGAAGTATGCTTCAGACTGCATCTAGTTATAGGAGCATTTTCTTTCTCATTCTATTTCTTCTTTTTATTTTTCCATCTTTTTCTTTCTTTTTCTTTCTTTTTTTTCTCTTTCCCTTTCCTTTTTCTCTCACATCTGTTAATTTCCTTCTTTCTTTTAAATTTCGGGGAAATCAACTCATCACAATCCTTTGTCTCGAAGGTAATGATGGAGCATACAAAAAAACTCCGAGTTACTCGGCATAGTCATAGATTTGAAAATATTACCATCACTCATGAAGCAAAAGATTTGGGATGGTGCATTGCTACCTTATTAAGTCTTATTGCTTCAGCGGAGTGCCCCGATACTTCCACACTCTTGTTCGAATATACCTATTATCAGGTTTCGAATATTGGAGTGCTTTTGTTTAATCTTTGTTCTCTCCTTTCTTTTTCTCTTTTCTCTCTTTTTTTCTTTTTTCTTTTTTTTCCCTTCTTTCTTTTTTCTCTAGATGCAATCCTTTTACTTAGAGGAATTCTTGAGATCAACCAATTTTACCGGGCCTTTTCTAGGAGACTTTCTTATCATCGAACATCACTGAAGGAGTAGTAGTCTCATTTCTCGCGCATTACTGACCAAAGCTACTAATTAAGAAACCATACTTCATCGTAATCATAACATTCCAACCATTTCTGAACCCACGTCGCAACAAGCATGTGACATCCAAGGAACTCCGAGGAAAAAAAGGAAAACACATATGTTTTAAAAATATGCATTCTTTCATTGAAACAACAAAAGAGCAAACATAACATAAGTCCTTACAAAAAAGTATTTGTTACTTTCGGGCAAATAGTAACAAAGTTAATTGATGCATTACTTTTAAAAGAATAACTTAAAATGCAAGGAGGCAGAAAATGAACATCTAAACTCGAAGATTAGAATCTTCCCAAAGATCATGTCCTCTACTCTTTCTTAAAACTTCAGAATATCGGCCTCAATCAGTCCTTGAACCTTGTTCCTCAAAGCTCCACAATTCTCTGTTGTGTGGCCTGTGCTCCCCATATGATAGTCACATGTGGCATTGACATTATATCCTTCAGGGTAAGGAGGATCTTTTGGCTTAGACTGCACCAAAGTCAAAAGTTTCTTCTCAACGAGAATTGGGAGTAACTTGGTGTAGGTCATAGGAATTGGATGAAGCACCTTTGTAGGTCTTGTATGAGTATGGGGACGACCCTGAGTTTGATTGGTTGAGTGAGAACTCACCACATAGACATGAGAATCTTCCTCTTTCTGAGAAATTGTGCTATAAGGGTCCTTCATCTTTCCCTTCTTAATAGCATACTCGATGCGTTCTCCGGTCATAACCAACTCCGCAAAACTACTGATAGGGTGGCTTATCAAGTGATCATACAACACTCCCTCTAGTGTATCCACAAACATTTGAGAAAGTTCACTTTCGTTGAGCGGAGGTTGTACTTGTGCTGTAGCATCACGCCAACATCGAGCATACTCTCGAAGGCTTTCGTTATGCCCTTGTTCCATCCCTTGTAGCATGAGCCGATTTGGAATCATATCGGTTACGTGCTTATACTGGTTTGTGAAAGTTTTGGCCAGATCCTTCCACGACTTAATTTGAGCACGGGTTAACTGATTATACCACCTTGTGGCATATCCCACCAGACTATCCTGGAAATAGTGGATTAACAACTTCTCATTGTTAGTAAAGCCAGCCATTTTCCGACAAAACATAGTTATATGTGCGATAGGGCAAGTCGTCCCATCAAACTTCTCAAAATCTAGGGTCTTGAACTTATATGGGATCTCTAAACCTGAAACTAGACTAAGCTCACTGGCATTCAAACCATACCATTCTTCTTCATCCTCTCTTATTAGAAGCTTTTCTTCAAACTCGTTCTTCGTTTCCTCTAACTGCTTCGAAAATTCAATCTTTAATTTCTCTAGCTCATCGAAGTCTGGAATATCATCCCCCAAACCTTCCATATTAGTGAAAGTCACACCTGGTAGGGCTTGGGTAGAGGCACAAACTTGAAGAGATGATGTTACTACTCCTTGTAGAGGTCTAGAAGTGTTAACAATAAAAACGGGAGGGCCCGAGGGGTCTTCAACAGAATATTTTCTTTGTTGGTCTTCCACTTTCCTTAGTCCCATCAAGTGAGCAATTTGTTTCATCATGTCTTGTTGAGACTTGATCATAGAATCTTCTAATTCTTTTTGAGTACGCTCTAATTGCCCCATAAGATTGGCTTCTAACTTGACAAAGTCTTCTTCCATTAGCCCTTCTTGGTGTTGGTAAAATACAAGCAAGAAACCTTCAATTACGGATACGAGATCCCATAATTAACCTCCTTGTTTAATTAATGCATGATATATGCTATGAGATGCATGAGATGTATGTATGAATGCAAGTAAAGGTGTTGATCCCTCTAGTGATCGCCCTTTGAGCAACTTTCACCGGTTAAAATCTTAATTCCCCTTTTATTTATTTTTTTATTATTTTTTCTATTTTTTCTTTTTATTTTTTTCTCTCTCTATTTTCTTGCTTCTTTCCCTATTCTCTCGATTTTCTTTTCTTTTCTTTTCTTTTTTTTTCATTGTTTTTTCCTCTCTCTTTTTCCTATATTCTAAATTTTCTTTTCTTTTTTTTTTATTTTCTCTTTCTCTTTTCAATTTTTTTCTCAACCTTTTCTTTTCCTTAGTTTTATTTCCTTATTATTTTTTCTTTCTCCCTTTTTATTTCTCTTATCTTTTTCTCTCCTTTTTCCTCTCTTTCTTTTTCTTGTTTTGACTCTCTAACTATAGTGAAAGCCTCTGATTGAACAAACCACTTAGTTCAACACCTTCATGAAATGTCGATACAAAAATGATAAAGCAAAAATGCAAGCAAGATAGGAGACAAAACAATCCTATTTATCCCATCTAAAAGAACTTAGGTTAACCGCATGGCTCTAATCCTCGCTGTCCTCTTCTAAGAGTAGCAAGGCCCCCGATCATCACCCATTACAGGCTCATCTTGACCGAGTTCAATTTAGGGGGACCCTTTCGCTATGCCCATACGGAGGAACAATATCCTCACGAAAGCATAGGATAGTCGAGCCCCGAAGGTACTTTGCTAGGCCCATACGGAGAAACAATATCCTCACGAAAGCATAGCGTTTTCCCCCCACTTAGAGACGGGTTGAAATGTGTTGAAAGCTCGAATTAATAAACAAATAATAATTTAATTGCCACTTTATTCCATAACTTCCAAAATTAATTAAGCGGTATTTAAAAATAAGGCTTGACTCGTTTGAAAAATTGGTCCCCAGCGGAGTCGCCAACTGTAGCGACCCTTATAAAATTCTTAAAAATAATAGGGGTGTGTAGTAAAAAAGGGGAGAAAGGGTCACTAGTGGAATTGAAATTAGGGTTTGAAAAGTGGAATTTAGGGATTTGGGTTTAAAATAAAATTTTGGGGAAATTTAGGATTTAAAAATTAGATTTTTAAATTGTGTACAAAAAATGGAAATTTTGGAATGTTGAAAGAAATTTGAAATCTAGGATTCTTTAAAAAATAGGAATTGAAAAGTTGAAATTAGGGATTTGAGATTAAAAAAAGGGAATTTTAGATTGAAAAGAGAAATTTTAAAATTAGGGATTTTTAAAAAAGGGTGGAGTCGCCACCGGCCACTTTGGTAGGCCGAACACCGTAAAAACCAGAGATTCGAAATGATTTGGGTTCGAGAGTCGGTTACGGTTAAAAACGGGTTTAGGGTTTAAAACCGCCCAAAATTGGCACCTTTATAAATTACTGCTTAATTAATTTTAGATTTTTTGGATTAAAGTGGCATTTAAATTAATTTTTGTTTAAAGATTCGAATCAATTTTATTTTTACCGTGTCTTTATTCGGAGGCAACGCATACACCGTGACCATTACGTTGGAACACGGGCCCGTTACGACCAAATAAAGACGTATTTAATTAGGTTCATTAATTAGCAAGGTGTGATGTAAGCAAAATAAAAGACATAATTATAAAGACAACAAATATAAAGACAAAATAGCATATAATACATGATAACAAAGATTAAAATAAATAGACCAACAAAACAAACAAATAACATATATAAATAAACAAAACAAAACATATAATAAACAAATAAAAAAAACAATAAAAGATACCAATAAAAAAATATTCATATTTTCATTGAACCATAAAAATGGAATACACAATAAATATTTCAAAAAGAACTATATACATCTAAATATGCTCGATTAAAATCAATCTACAATTTAAACTAAACGGTAAAAGTAATGATTAGATTAGGGCATAACTTGAAAAATAACCGACCGAATGGGTGAAGTGATTCAATGAGAATAAAAATATAAATAATGGAGGCTACCAACTTACAAATGGAAATGAAAATGGAAATGGAAATGGAAATGAAATCGGCAGAGGCAGTGGCTGTGAATGGTTTCGGCAGTGAGAGGAGAAAAAAATAGGGGGGTCTTGCGGCTATGTATCAAAAATATGATTAGGGGTCCTTTATTTTTAGGGTAAATGTTATATATATAGTTAGGGTAAAGGGTAACATATGGGAATAAAATAAGTTTAGGTTTTAATATATAAGGATATCTATAATATGATGAAGGGTATTTTAGGTTTATCCCTTTAAAAATAATAACCAATTAAAAACAAGACCTTGGGCACCAAGTAGGGATTTTTATTATATTTTTTTATATTATAAAATTATATTTAATAGGTCAAATTTATTTATGGTTTGGGCTTATAAAAGTGGGCTTTAATAAAAGTTTTTTATTTATATCATATATTTATATATTTTTGGATTTTTAGTTTTAATTAAGAGATAGAAAGGATAATAATAATTATAAAACAAGTGATAAAATTAGGGTAAGTTAAGGTGATTTGGGTATTAAAAAGGGATGTGGATTGATTTAATTCGAGCATAAACCTGGATAAAATTAGTGATTACAATTCCCATAAGGATTCTTTTCCCGCATGGCCTTTGACCTTGACTTTCCATATGTTTCCCAACTCTGATTCTTGTGTTGCTTGTCTTAAAACGTCTACCTTATTTTCCTCTTCGGATCGCCTATCATATCAACATTTGTTTTCTAGGCGTTGTCGTGGCCTCAGGTACTGCCGAGGCATCCGATCTACCTGCAAATGCGAAAAGGTGTATTAAAGCTTGCATTTTCTATAAATATCATATTTCTATGTCACAAAAGCAAAATATCCAAATGTCACACATTAAGTTCATGCATTAGCCCAAGTAGGTGTAGATTAAATAGTTATTGTCTATGAAAGGTGTAAAAAGCGATAGTCTTTTGAGTACTTATCACACCCCCAAACTCGAACTATTTCTTGTCCTCAAGCAATGCAAACCATCAAATTGCCATACCTTATTCTCTATTGGTCTTACGTTTTCATCTATTCTCCCCACCATGACTATACCTATTCTTGAGCCTTATCCTTTCGGTTACCCAAGGGCTTACCAGGAATCAAGCTATAAGATTTTGTGAGTGTGTGAGTTTTTGTGGACAAGTTTGATTAAAGGCTTTCTTAGACAAACTCTAAGTTCAAGACAAATAGACTTAGAATTAATGTTCTCTTCTTATAACAACAACTACTTGAGCCAATTTTGGGCTTCTCAAGGATTGTGTTTTCTCAGCAAGATATTATTTTTTAGCATACTAGATTCAATTTCGGGCACCTCTAGCATGAAGAAGAGTGAATCATAGAGCCGGTGATAGGCACCTCTAGCCAATATTTCCAAAAATCTAAACCTTTATCACCTAAGTTTACTAAAATAATTCCTATAATCAAACAAATCTTAAAAGTGTTTTTAGAGTCAATCTTATAGCAAGCTTTTAAGTTTTCTTCCTTAAGTATCCTAAAGTTAAGCCTTCTAGACATGACCTAGCCATGGTAAGAAGAAAGATTTCTATTACCTAAAGAGAATAAACTTAGGCAATATTGATGTAGAGTAGTGCAAAAGTATGGACAATATTTCAAGTAAGGTGGTAGAAGAAAAAAAAGTTTTTCAAAATCAACTTAAGTGCTTCCTTTCATGGCAGGGCCGCGGCAGTGAGCTGCCTCGACAGTGAATCTACATCTCCAAACTCAAACTATTGTTTGTCCTTAAGCAATGCAAAAGATAAATTTAAGTAAGGAATTTTAAAGCAATATACCGTCCTGCCTACCACGACAGTAATCCTTTCTTGACTCGGCCTCTTCTAGGTTCTAGGAATTCCTCGAAACTGGACTATGAGTCTTGGTGAGTATGTACGTAGCTGTGTCAAAGTTGATTATCTAAGTTCTAATCCTTTTTCTAGCTCAAGACTTCTGACTAAGATTTTTCTTCAACTATTTTTCTTTTTTTTTTCTCCCTGTTTGGTATATAAATATATATTGCTATATACGTATACTGCTTGAGCTAGTTTTTGGGCACCTAAAGTGTTAACTACTCTTACTAGAGCTAGTTTCGGGCATCTCTAGTAAGTGGGAAAAAGGTTAAGTCCTAGAGCCAGTGATGGGCACCTCCAATTTCGGCCTTGCATTATCATATTTAACCCCCAAAGCCGTTTTTTTAACCGTTGGCATTTACTGCCACGATAGAATTTACGCTAAACTAGCCGTTAGGCTGTTCTACATGTTGGTGATTGCTATGGCCCTGACACTGTGCACTGCCACGGTAGCGGAATTACTGTTGTGAATGCCTTCACCTTCATTCTTGATTCTTGTCCTAAAAAAATAAACACCAACAAGAAAAATAATTAAATTAAAAAGAAGCAAATATAATAATAATATATAATTCTAAACTAAAACTAATTCTAAAAATAAAATAAAGATAAGATAAAGAGATTAATTCACGATAGGAGTGCATGCAAGTGCATCTCCTAAAGTGAAGGTCTCTATAGTCCTCATATCATGTTGGCCAGAGTAGTGCTTCAAACGTTGGCCATTCATTTTGAATTCATGCCCATCCCTTTGTGATTTGATTATTACTACACCATGTGGATAAGCTTGAACAACTTCAAATGGGCCTGACCATCTGGACGTGAGTTTGCCTGGGAACAGTTTGAGCCTGGAATTGAAAAGGAGGACTTGCTGCCCTGGTAGGAATTGCTTCGGCAATAGCTTACGGTCATGCCATTGTTTAGTCTTTTCCTTATAGATCTTGGCATTTTCATAGGCTACTGCTCTGAATTTTTCTATCTCATTGAGGTATAGCAGTCTTTTCTGGCCAACTTTTTCCTATTTCATGTTCAAATTCTTTACTGCCTAATAGGCTTTGTGTTCAATTTTTATAGGCAAATGACATGCTTTTCCAAATACAAGCCTATATGAAGATGTTCCCAATGGGGTCTTGTAAGCTATCCTATATGCCCATAGGGCATCATCGAGACGATGAGACCAATCCTTTCTAGATGGGTTTACCACCTTTTCAAGAATTTGTTTTAATTCCCTGTTTGATATTTCAGCCCTCCCATTTATCTCTAGGTGGTAGGCCGTAGCAATTTTGTGTGCGACACCTAATTTCTTCAGGGTCGCGACAATAAGTCTGTTGTCGAAGTGTCTACCTTCATCACTAATTATCGCTCTAGGGACTCCAAATCTGGTGAATATATTTTTCTTGAGAAATTTTTGAATAGTCTTGGAATCATTGTATGGTGTGGCAATTACTTCGACCCATTTTGATACATAATCCACCGCTTCTAGGATGTAGAGATTTCCTTGAGATGATGGGAATGATCCCATGAATTCTATGCCCCAAACATCAAACAGTTTTACTTCCAATATGGGTTGCAATGGCATATCATTACGTCTAGAGATTTTGCTCGTTCGTTGGCATCGGTCACAGTTCTTGTAATAAAGTTGGGCATCTTTAAAGAGTGTGAGCCAATAAAGGCCTGATTGAAGCACTTTGGTGGCTGTTTTGTTTCCTCCAAAATGTCTTCCACAAGGTGAATCGTGACAGTGCTGGAGCGCTTCTTTTTGCTTGTCCTCTGGTATATAACTTCTTATAAACTGATCTGCGCATTGCTTGAACAAAAGAGGGTCATCCCAGAAATACTGCTTTGCATTGTGCTGAAACCTCTTTTTTTCATTATGGTTAAGGTTATAAGACAGAACACCACTAGCCAAGTAATTAACAAAATCAGCATACCATGGAGTTATTGTGACTGTGGCAAGGTATTCTATCCATGTTACCGAAATATACTTAGTCACTGCCTCGACGGCACAGTCATAAGCTGATATAATCTCTGTCTCGGCAGAATCTTCTGCTATTGCTACGATATACAAGATGTTTTCATCTGGGAATGCATCTTGTATTTCTTCTAGTGGGTTGTTATTATCTTCAGACTCTTATCTGAAGAGATGATCGGCTACCTAATTTTCCGTACTTCTTCTATCCTTGATTTCTACATCAAATTCTTCCAAAAGAAAGATCCATCTAATCAGTCTAGGCTTGGCATCCTTATTTGAAAATAGGTACTTGATTATCAAATGGTTAGTAAGGATAGTTACTTTTGTTCTGATAAGGTAGGATCGAAACTTATCAAAGGCAAAGACCACTGCTAGTAATTCCTTCTCTATGGTGGTGTAATTGATCTGGGCATCATTGAAGGTTTTACTAGCATAGTAGATGACATGAAATAAATTATTTTTTCTCTATCCAAGTGCTGCCCCGACAGCATGATCACTTGCATCACACATTAACTCAAAGGGCATGGCCCAATCTAGTGAGACTACAATTGGTGCAGTGATTAACTTCTCTTTGAGGGCTTCGAATGCTTCAATGCATTCCTTGTTAAATTTAAATTTTCTGTCTTGTTCAAGTAAGTTACAAAGAGGTTTAGAAATTTTAGAAAAATTAGAAATAAACCTCTTGTAAAAACCCGTATAACCCAAGAAGCTTCGGACTCCTTTCACAGAAATTGGTGGAGGCAATTTCTTTATCACATCTATCTTGTCCTTATCAACTTAGATTACCTTTGATGATATTTTATGGCTCAATACTATACCTTCATTCACCATAAAATGATATTTTTCTCAATTGAGGACTAAATTAGATAACTCACATCTTTGTAGCACATTCTCTAAATTACCGAGGCAATGAGTGAAGTTGTCTCCAAAGAATGAAAAATAATCCATGAATATTTCCAATTAGTCATATACTATATCAGAAAAATTGCCATCATGCATCTTTGAAAAGTTGTCGGGGAATTGCAGAGGCCGAACAACATTCTTCTAAACGTATAGATTCCATACGGGAAGGTGAATTTTGTTTTTGCCTGGTCTTCTGGGTCTATGTCAATCTGATTATAGCCTGAGTAACCATCAAGAAAATAGTAAAAAGGTTTACCAGTAAGTCTATCAAGCATTTCATCAATAAAGAGTAATGGGAAATGATCCTTCTTTGTTGCTTTATTTAACTTGCGGTAATCCATACAAACCTTCCAACCGGTCACAGTCCTAGTTGGGATCAGCTCATTGTTCTCATTAGTTATTACTGTCATGTCACCTTTCTTGGGTACACATTGTACCGGGCATATCCATGCACTGTCAGAGATATGGTAGATGATATCGGTATCAAGTCATTTGATTATTTCCTTATGTACTACCTCCTTCATGGCATGGTTAAGTCTCATTTGAGCTTCAACAATGGGCTTATTATCTTCCTCTAAAAGGATTTTGTGCATGCAAACTGCTGGACTTATTTCCTTCAAGTCATCAATTGACCACCCAATTGCCTTCTTGTGCTGCCGTAGCATCTCTATCAAGCTTTGTTCCTGTTCTGGCTGCAACTCAAAAGAAATAATTACGGGCATTGTGTGGTTGGCCCCTAAATAAATATACTTTAATTTGTCAGGTAGGGGTTTTAATTCCATAACCAATGGTTCCTTACTTACATATTTTTCATCCTTACCTGGGTAATCTAAGGGTTCGAAGTACTTACCTAGAAGGTGTACTGTCCAGTTAGCTTCCACAATCTCTAGTGTTTGAACACTTTCCAAAACTTTGCTGTAGCAATCATCAATTATACTATCGAGGCAAAGCTGTGATATGTTGTCGAGACTACTGCCGAGGTAGTGGTAGTTGAGACAGGGTATTGCACTATCTACATCTGTAGTGTAAATCATCTGGCATTCTTCTGGATCATCATGTCTTTTCAGAATATAGAAAACATTGAGTTTGACTTGCTAGTCGTTAACCCTAATTGTCGATTCTCCTTTTTCCACATCTATAAGAGTACGTCCAATAGCTAGAAAAGGTCTCCCCAAGATTATCGGTGCATTGTCATCTGGTTCACAATCAAGAACAAGAAAGTCAGTTGGAAAATAAATTTTTCCATCCTTACCAATCTGTCCTTGATCTTTCTTTCGGGTTGTATATACGATCTATCTGCTAATTAGAGCATCACTGTCCTAGGTTTTGTCCTTCTTATTCCAAGCTTTTGGAAGACGGATTTCGGCATCAAGTTTATGCTTGCTCCAAGGTCACATAAGGCCTTTCCTTCATAGTGGCTTCCTATTGAACATGGTATAATAAAACACCCAGGATCCTTCAATTCGGGGGACATACGAATATGAAGCATTGTCATGCATCCTTCGGTTGCGACAATAATTTCAGACTCACTAAGCCTTCTTCTTTTAGACACAATGTCTTTTAAGAATTTGGCATAGTTTAACATCTGTTCTATTACCTCAACTAATGGCAAATTAATGTGAACTTGCTTCAGGATGTCTAAGAACTTTTTAAATTGAGAGTCATGCTTCTGCCTTTTCAACCTCTATGGGAAAGGTGGTGGGGGTCGCATTTCCTCTAATGTCTCATTAGTCTGGAATTTAATACCTGATACCACTGGTTCTTTTGTTATCTCAATCTCTTGGCGTAGGATTGTCGATTTCTCTGCCAAGACAGTGTCTTTTGCTGGGATTGTTGTGGCATGATCACTTAGTTCAGCATCTAAATCCTCTCTATCTGATTCTTCTTGTTCCACTAGTGGGATTTTGTCTACTGAACTACCTAATTTCTCCTTAAGTTGTAGGCCATTCCTAGTAATGATTTCCTTACATTTCTCATGGCCCATTCCCTTTGCAACTTCATTATTGTTGGGTAATCCTCCTTGTGGTCTAGTGTTCAGATTTTGAGCAAACTGCCCAACTTGAGTTTCCAGTGATTTAATGGCTACCTCTTATTTTTGCAACCTCATCTCAGTTTTGTTTATAAATGCATCAGTTCTCTTAATAAAGTTACTATTCTCAGCCATGTATGATTCTGTTTTCATCATAAAGGCCTTAAGATAATTTTCCAATGAACTTGTAGGCTGCTACTGATGCATCTGCTGCTACGACATTGGTTGTTGTACCTGCTGTGGCGGCGGATGTTGCATTTGCATTGGTTGCTGGAAACCTGAGGGTTGAGTAGTTGGATTTATAGAATTGTTAGGGTTACTCCATGAGAAATTTAGATGCCTTTTCCATGCTAGATTATATGTATTGGACATCATGTTGTTGTTTCGGTTGTAGTTTCCCACATAAATACTAGATTCCTGATTTTGTATGCATTCAGAAGAGCTATGGTTACCTCCACATAAATTAAAGAAATAATCTATTGTCTTGACCTCATGGGTATTATTCTGCCTTTGCATATTCTAAACCATCTTAGAAAGAGAAGCCAATTGTGCTGCCATTGAATTGGATGTTTCTAACTCATTCACTGTAGCTTGGCTTCTCACTCCTCCTCGCCTAGATGTAGGGAATTAAAAGTCATTCTTTACAAGTTTGTTCAAAATTTTTATAGCTTCCTCCGGTGATTTGTCGAGGAGTGTCCCTTTGGCAGAGACATGTAACATCATCCTTGTTGGGGCATTGGTTGCATTGGAAAACATAGTCACTTGCGTCCACAATGGAAATCCATGCAAAGGACACTTGTTTCATAGCTCCCTATATCGCTCCCATGCCTCATACATCGGTTCATCATCTGCCTGACAAAAAAAAGTAATTTCATTACGTATATGATCATATAGATTACTAGGATGGAAATGTGTAATGAAATCACGACATAGTTCACTCCAAGATCCTATAGATCCTGCTAGAATGTTATTTAACCAAGTTTTTGCCCTATCCCTCAGTGAATAGGGAAACAATTTCAATCTCAAAACATCCTCATGGACTCCTTGAATTTTGAGTGAATTAGAGATCTCCATGAATGATTTGAGATGTGTCCTGACATCTTCAATTAATGACCCACCAAACTGTCCAATGGTATTGAGCATATTAAACATGACAGGTTTCAGTTCAAAGTGGTCTACTTTGATTTTTGATGTGACAACTCCTGTATTTAACCCGTTCAAATCCTCTTCTAAAAAATCCCGAACTGTAAGCTGCCGCGACAGTGGTGGCATCGGAAGTCTTCCATTGCCAGCGGGTAAGTTCTGTTCAACTGGGTTATCTGTCATAACTACTCGGATTTATCTTCTTAACCTTTGACGCGTACGTTCAATATCTGGATCTAACTCGTACAAAAGATTACTTGGGTTTTCCCTGGTCATACACCAGTAAAAACCGAAGTTTAATAAAAATAACTAAAATTCGAGAAAATAAAGATAAAAAAAATTTAGTTATCAGTCCCCGACAACGGCGCCAAAAACTTGTTGCGTGTAAAAAGAGTTGCGCAATTAGTGTAAGTGTACACTTCACAAGTAATAAAGTGATAAGTATATCGAGTATCGTCTCCACAGGGATTGGTGTACTTAATATGTTTTCTTTCCTCTTTTCGCTCTGCAAATAAAATAAAAGATAGATTAATTTGGAAACAAAATAATGAGAATAAAATCAGATTGAGAGAATGGCCAAGATCCAGTTGTGTTGTATTATGGATTCAATTGACTTATTTCTGTCCAATACAATTACACAACACTGCCTCGGTAGAACTGCAGTTTTACTGCCTCGACAGTGAAGGGTTTCGTCCGCCGAGGCAATCCCTTGTTCTTGGATGGACTTTTACCAAGGTTTGGCAAAGTGTCCTCTGATGACTCCGTTTATCACTAAGTCAAAATACTGTTGATGACTAGTCCTTGATTATACCTCCCGGCGTGAATCAACTATAATCACCAACCAATCTCTCACTTTTTTTAGCCACTGAAACGCTAACCCATCCCTAGGCTGAGTTATTATTTTCCGACTAGAAAAATATTGTACTTATTCCTTTCGTGAATCTAACTCTCCCGATATTAGATAAATAGATTTCTCACAAACTTCTCTCCCGAGCTTAAATGCAAGAACAATGAATGGCAAAGAATAAGCAAACCTTGATATTTTATTGCATGAAACAAGAAAACAAAGTACAATCTCCTCTCACAAATACTCGACAACTTTCACATAAGCCTTAAAAGAGTTTAGAACATAATGAAAACAAAGAAAACTCTAAAGTATATGGTGAAATCTTCTCTTTATCGTCGTCTCTTGTGCTCTTGGGCAACACCTCCTTTATATAGGCTTGGCCTAGGGCAAACCTTTCCAAAGTAGGAATACAACTTAGAGTAAAACACAAGTCAAGTACATAAATAAAAGATATTTGTTTTATTTTCTAGTTTATTCCCATAAGAATTTTTTTCCCGCATGGCCTTTGACCTTGACTTTTCATGCATTTCCCACCTCCGATTTTTATACTGCTTGTCTTAAAACGTCCACCTTATTTTCATCTTTGGATCGCCTATCATATCAATTTTTGTTTTCTAGGCGCTGCCGTGGCCTCTGGTATTGCCACGACATCAGATCTACCTATAAATGCACAAAGGTTCATTAAAGCTTGCATTTTCTATAAATATCATCTTTATATGTCACAAAAGCAAAATATCCAAATGCCACACATTAAGTTCATGCATTAGCCCAAGTAGATTTAGATTAAGTAGTTATTGTCCATGAAAGGTGTAAAAAGTGAGTTTTTTTAGCACTTATCAATATGCTTCTCAACAACTTTAGTATTGTATTTACACCGAATATGTACTTATCCAAAATCTTAACCAGTACTTCATAAAACAAAACAGTAGATCAGTTATACCATGACCTAACCACTCTCTAAATCATACCAAATAAAGGATACCAAATGGTACATCTATTGAACATAATGATAACAAAACGCCTCTTACATAAATCGAACTTTCGCCGAAGAAACCTTACAAAACTCAGCCTTTTACTTCACTAACAGCCAACCTCAAATGATATCAAACTCAAGGAACTCATCATGAGTTCAACCATCCACAACTCCAAGCACAACTAACCAATCTTTATCAAGAATTACTTCCCAACCAGAACAATAACTCACCCCACTGCATAATACACTCGGTGCCAATAAGGGGATATTTCAAACACCTCTTTAAACCTACACCTTCTTCTTACAAGACTAACCTTAGCACTCAAGATTACACAACCACATCATAACCCATACGTTTCCAACACGTTCAATTCACCTTACACACAAAACACTTTGAAACTCCAAAAGACACTCTCAGTGATTTAGTCACCTACTACTCACCAGCATAATAGATTCTCAAACTAAATTGATTCAAAATCAATTTACACTTAAACATGATCGAGGACCCATTCGACTTAAGATCGAATATCATAACACCACAACATAAATTTGTCTACACTTTCTGATCTCCATAACTCCTTTATTACCAAGTTTTAACATTCTTTTTGTCCCATATAAAGCACAATAAAATAAAAAACAATTTTAACATGCAAAAACATTTTGTAAAACTTGTGAGGTCAACACGAAGCAAGTTCCAAGTAGCTCAAGTACAATATATAATAATTTTCTAGTAGTGCAATGAGTACCCAAAATAATCAATCATCATATAGCATAATCATCAAATATGAATAGCGTCAATAATATATAACCATATAATAAGCGTATTTTTCACAAAATACATTAAGTATCATATGAAATCATCCCAAAATCTCATGCATTAACCAATGCAAATTCAAACTAATTTCCTATGCTACATGGTATATTAAAAACCACAAATCTCGTAAGATGTTCAACTTATAAATCATTTTTAAAATCTACTGACAGCAATGTATGCAACATTTAAAATCTAAGCACATTTCCTTTCTCATTCAAAAGTTTCATATGTAAGATAACATTAAAACATGGTCAAAAATATCCATATAACTAATGTCATAACTATGCAACAAGATTTCATCATGCTTACAAACAACAATTCATATAGAAACATCTAAGAACATCAAAATTTAATCATGCTTGCACACATCGTACTTGTCAAACAAGGTCCTAACTTACTATGTCACAATACAAATCAATCACATATAGCAAACATCGTGCATCTCATACAATAACATAGCATTTTTAAACACTCACCGTGCATAAGCAACTTTAAGCATAAATAAACATCATAACATATCAATCAAACAAAATATCCCAAAAAGGTTTCGTAAACCTAAGCGCTAATACCAACAAACGTAACCCCCTCAACCCGGTCTAGACATCACCCAACTCGAACGTGGTACATGGGAAATACTCAGGCTAATCCAGAGACTCTTCGATAAACAACTCTAAAAATTAAACGAATATTTTTTCTTTTATCTTATCTAGATACTATATTTTGATCCTACATATCTATGCATATATTATATTTAATTGTAGTGGAAACAAATAAGGAACGAGTTTTAAAATGTACATACATGCTTTAGGGACCAAAATGTAATTTTTCTAAAACTAAAGGACTAATTATGAAATTAATGTTACCAATCTTTAATTAGATTCATTACATGCTTGCATCTTAAATTTTAATCCTAAATACACGTTATCCATATATCATATAGTCAAACTCCTAAGAGCATGATTCAACTTCAACAATCTCATAAACACATATAAGAACAACAACAATATACTCAACATGATTTCTATATGCATTTCAACCTAAATAACCACATCATAGATTCAACTCATAAATAGTGATGCTTCATATCAAGAATCAAACTTCCATATAAATTTTATTATAACTAAAGGAATACCAATAGACAATTTAAATCCAAATCACAAAGCTAACGTCAACATAGATAATCATTCTAGTCTTTGTAAGTATAAATAACACAAATATCATTCTCCATATGATATCACATCCCCATTGCTCTCTCACTACTACTAATGTTATAAAGACCTACTTAAGCTTTCACTTGGCGGTTACTTGGATCTTTTGTTCTCTTTGTTGTCTCAACATTAAAAACTATACAATATAAGATAAATGAAAGGGTAAGATTTCGCTTAATGAGTGAATAAGAACATATTTAAAAACACATTTGAAAACAACTTGCAATGCAACCCATATTAAAAAATTTCATCAATTAAAAAAAACAAGTCATGCTCTAAGTAAAATAATGTCCATGACTGGCAACGCCACTATATAAAAATCAGCAAGTGTAAATAATCATGGCTTAGAAGTCACAAAACCTTTCAAAATACCTTTTTAAAATCACATCCTTTGTAAGCATAATCAAGTCTTACATGCTACTCATAACAAGACTTATAAAACATTTAAACTTGTTAACAAAACACTTGCAATTCTCGAATTACACCAAAAATAGTAAATAGTTTACACTTGTGTTTTTTACACGTTGGTTAAGTGACACGATTAGACTTACCTCTAATCGTTGGGATAAACGGACACACGTGAATAACATCGTACCGCCAAATCACCCAAATTGACTATCACAATCTAAAGATCCCACCTTATTATCCAGGATAGTTCGTCATAACCTAATGCAATATGAATATCATACCATACAACACTAGGCTAACCTCTAATGCATCACTCAAGGAATTTAAGACACTTATGCATTTTGTATTTATAGTGCATTGTACAACCTATTGATTGATCAACTTATCCCTTTAAATATCATCTTAATATCCAACACAAATTCAAAACCAATGCTCAAGTTTTAAGTTAAAAACAATGAATTAACCACATGCATCCCACTAACACATGCATCAAATGCATAAACCGATAAAAATAATTTTTCTCATATTTTCAAAACAAAGCTGTGAGAACATCATATGCATATGAAGAATTTGTAAAAACATCTCATGAGAATTGAAATATATGTATATTCACATATGCACAAGTATAACACGAGCATGACCAAAACACAGTAAAAAGAAGACATAATATGCGAACCTTTAAGAAAGTAATACTTTAAACTTAATTTCAAGTATAAAGAGTTTTTTTATACCTTCCCTACACCCCAAATGATATAAACCCGGTAGTATGGTCTGATTCACATATGATATTGCCCGATCGTGATCTAGTAAGAACAGATTTCACAAGAATTAGAACGTTAAATTTCATAAACATAAAGCGTAAGAATGAAATAAGAATACTAATATGGAAATGGTGGAATGAAAGATATGAAAAAGGTTTGAAGTGTATGGAAGTGTGATAGTTCTAGTGGTTATATGAAATGAATGAATAAGTGGTGAAAAAATGATGGAAGTGATGGTGAAAGTGACAAGGATTTTATGAGTTGTAAGGATGGTAGATTGTGACCCGCTAGCTATATCGAGCTAGGAACCAACAATATAATTTTGTGGATTGAAGTGAAGGAATATGACATGTGATCCACTAGCTATAAGGAGCTAGGAATCAACGCGATAATAAGATGGAATGGGTGAAGACTACAAATCGAACTTGAAGCCGATAGAGTTCTTGCAAGAACAAAGCAGAAAACAACCTTTTAAAAGAGTTTTATTATATCAAAGTTGTGTTCTAAAACTGAAGGAAATATTCCTATTTATAATGTTCATAGGAATCATATGAAGAGTCTTAGATCAACTAAAATTACAATTGGTTCAAAATCGCTTAAAGATTCAAAGTTTTGGCTTAATTTTATAAAATTATCGTAATGTTTTCAATTTTTACAAAATAGTCACTACTTTCAGAATCCTTGGGATTAAAGGGTCAATTTTTAAAATTGAGTTGAACTAAGTTAATTTTATATCAATAAGTATTTTATGATATCTTTTAATAATTTATTTTAATTTAAAACTAATTTTTAAGTATTTAATCTCGAATTAGGCTAAACCGACAAAACTGGTTCACTAACTTTTAGGCCCATTTTTTGGGGTCACACATACACTCCTTGTTCGTAGCTTCGATATCGGGGAAAAACCCAGTCTTTTTATTGGAAGACCTTTGCTTCCAGAACATGGAATGGGATAAGGTAAACACCACTATCGAGCGCAGCAAACTAAAGCCCGAGGGTAAATTATGGATACATTTTATTAAGTAGAATATGATGCCCACCTCCCATACTGCTACAACAAACTTGGAAAAGTTGCATCTTCTTCACTCAATTCTGAACAAGCAACCCACCAACGTGGGGAAATTTATTTTAAAAGAGGCCCATGCAGTCCTAAAAAGAAAGCAATTCCCCTTGATATTTCTGCAACTAATTATTGCCCTGTGTCGTAAGCAGAGAGTGTTCGAAGATGATGATTATCAGTTAAAGGAAAGGTAAGGAATTGCCTTAGGAAAAATCTCGGAGCTTATGAAATTTAATTAGGATGTTCCAGCTCCAATTCAGCCAACAAGACCTAGAAATGTTGCCACAACAAAAAATAATTGGCTTATTATTGTTATTAAGTGGACGCAAGCCCAAGTAGCTGAACTCCATGAAAAGGTTATGACTTTCCTCAATTATGTGCGAAAAATAGATTTGATACTTCAAATGAATTTTATGGAGTTTGCAACCTAATAATGTTGTCCTATTTCCTAACTTCCCCGACCTTTTGTTTGAGCACGCCGACCCTGAAGTAATAAATCGCCAGCCTCAACCAAAAATAACTCAATAATATCCTGAGCAAAGATCTATTTCACCTCCACAACAACCAAGAATAGAACCAAAACTACACAATCACCTACACCTGCTGAATCTGCCACGACATCTCATTAGGTCTTAGTTGATCCTTCAGTCCCACAATAAGCTTTTAAGGACAAAGGCAAGGGACCTGCTAATGATTCTATGTCCTTTGGGGACAGAACTATCCAACTTAGCAGTGGTGACCATGACATCTCTTTGCTGGAAGTCGAGGCACCATCTATGCAAGTATTTGAAGCCTCTACCCCTTGCCGACAAATCAAGAGGAGAGCAGGAAGGAAAGTCTTTCTACATAAGCTCGGATAGGAGGAGGAAAAAGAGTCGGATACTATAGTACCAGAGGCAGTTGTAGAAGAAGACAAAAAAGAGACTGAAATCACACATACCACCACCACCACCGAGGACTGTTAAGTGATTCAAGCTCATGTCCACAAGATCTACAAAGAAGTAAGCGTCTTTTCTTTTTCTTTTATATTTTTATTTTTCAAATAGTTTTCATTTAGTTGCATTGAGGATAATGTCATCTTCAAATTTGGGGGCAGCAAAGTCTTGAAAGAACATTTTCATTCTGCATATGTACAAAATTGTTATGGCATTAGATTTAATTTGAGACAACCTTTAGGATAGAATAAATAATTTATGATGATAAAAATTTTTAATGCCTTTGGACTGAATAGTTGAGAATATTGAGAATGAATTGAATTGAACTGAACTAGGATTTGATGTTTTGAGAATTTAATTGACACGATTCTATGTTTTTTATGTTTGAGTGTTAGGAATTTTTAGAGAACTTATAATCTATGCCTTAGTTAGAAAAGAAGAAACTCCTTTTAGCTATTCTATAAAAAAGGAAAATAGATATAAATAAATGCTTTAGCATAAAGCTATAAAAGACGTTCCTCTATGCAAAGGTTAGCTTAAACTCTTAACATAAATAAATAATGTTACATCATATGAGCGAATGAAAGTTGTCACATGATGACTCTACCTACTAGCTTGTGGGTAAGATGTTTGCTCTATACTCACCTAGAGTTAAGGATGGTAGTTGTGATGAGCTGACACCCTTCAAAAGAGTTTCAAAAACTAATCATGAGTAATTTTAAGAACTAGGGTATAATGAAAAAAGGAACCTAGAATTTTTCTAACACTGTTAAGTATAGGTTAGATACAATCCCGCACACATACAAATTATCTTGTCTAAATATAAGTTGTTAAAATTCTCAATATCATTTCGCATGCTGCAGCATTTATATTCCGAGGATTGATGTTCTGTCTTAATTGTTGTCAAGAATCGAAAGTTTTGCTATAGTATTTTTGTATGTTATTGCTTAAGGACAAGCAATATCTTAAAGTTTGGTGTAACACCCTCAACCTGGCTCAAAAGAAAATCGGAGTTAAGGACGTTACTTGTAGAGAAACTAAAATCAAAACTAGAAATTTTCAAAACTTTTCTTTACGGCTAATACAATTTAACTTAATGTTTCTTTAACTCCCTTAAAGTTTCTTTTACTATAATCTATTTTCCAATAAGCTTAATCTACCGTCCATATCTCCATGTTCAAGCAACTATACACTAACATATTGTTATATCTAAATAGTTACAAATCCTTAAAATTTTATATTACACATACATGTTTTTTTTAAGGTTAATCAATTTTACAACATATTCTTTTACAGTGTATAAAATATATCTAACAAATTATAATTATAAGGTGCCACCATCCTAGGAGTATTGATTAGAAAGATCCAAACTCTAATTGAATCTTGCGCCACTATTTTAAACTCTTTAGTCCCGAATCGTTTACACGGACTCAATCCACATGCAATGCATGACAATGAATGCATTAGGCTATGTTTAGGCTTATATAGCCTAAGTGAGGCAGTGACAACATTATGTCAATACATAAAGTACATGATATCAAGAGTAAAACTTAAAGAATACAAACAAGGGGATTAGTCATTGATTTTTATGCCTCAGTGTTTGATTTTATAAGCTTTAATGGAATTCATATACTTTTGAACTTAATAGTGTTTTATCACTTTCATATCTATCTTATCAAAGATTGTACTTTATCTCATTGAAGTTTTTTCTACAATTATCAGAATACTTAGTAAAGCTTTCAGATTCCTTATTTAATCTTCTTAAAACTTTTGTCATAGTTTCTCTTCAAGGTCACTTGTCTCATATTAGGCATACATTCACCATATGCGAATTTTTATCATAAATAAACGTTGCTCCTTATTTCTTTGTTAGCATTGGCACCAAGTCATTCTTTCATAATTCATTTCATATGACTTTAAGCAAGTCTTTTACATTGTTTTCCTTGGATCACTTTTTGGTCGAGAATAACATTAATCATGTTTGACTGTATTGGTCCTTTTTTGACATAGCTCAAAGCACATAGCAATGACTTGTGTCTGATCATAACGATCCTACTTCTCTTTTCTATCCAACCACATTGTCGCCAAAATATCATATAATTTTAAAGCTTTTTTTTACATAATTTTAATCTTTAATTTTGCCTTGGTATTAGTAGGATAAGGTAAATGAGTCTCATGTTAAGGTGTCAAACATTGGATCGTGTTAAGGTATCAAGTACCAAATCATGTTAAGATGTATTTATACCAAAAGGTGAAAATTTCACCAAACTGTAAAGTACACAAAGTACCAATCGTGTTAAGATGTATTTACACCACAAGGTGACAGTTACACCGAATTGTAAAGTACACAAAGTACCAATCGTCTTAAGATGTATTTAAACTATAAGGTGAAAGTTACATCGGAATGTAAAGTACACAAAGTACCCATCGTGTTAAGATGTATTTACGCCACAAGATGACAATTACACCGGACTATAAAGTACACAAAGTACCAATCGTGTTAAGATGTCTTTACACCACAAGGTGCCAATTACATCGGACTGTTAAACTGAGCTCTAGGCATGCCTTACTACCTACCTATGAACAATTAATAACCAAGGGCTTTCGTTATATAGACAACTTAAAATTTTTATGCTCAACAATAATAGGGTAATCTCATGTTGCAAGCAATCTTACTTAATTTGCTCTTAGTATCTTATTTCAATGGATGAATTTATAGCTCCTTGGAGTATGAATTCTTATAACTTTAAAGCTTGATGTTGTTTCTTCATTTTATGCTTTCAAGGTTTAGGAGTTGATAACAATTTGAGATAAAGTTCAAAGAAAAGTATACTTTTATTTAATAATCATTAAACATCATAATATGGCATGCAATATATATTCGTGATGAATATGTAATGCATACCTTAACCATGAAACTTTGACAGCATGTATGCGAACCAATCCCTGATGCTCTATGTGAGCCTTATGCAACATGATCATGTATGATCCATAAACATTTAAAACATCAATCAAATAGAAATAAAGATCGGATTGACTCTGTATCACCCGAGATACAAACAATTGCTCACCTTTTTATCCCGAAGTTACGGGATACCTGAATCCAAAATTACTCCTAGCTCCCGTTTAGCTCCTTTCTCCTTATCTTGTTATGTACCTCAAATAGGATAACACATCGTTAATACGAATTCCGTTTAGCTCCCGATTAGCTCCTTTCTCCTTCTCAAAGTCTGGCATTTTGAACTTTAGAGGCAACACCAGGTCAGACACCAGACTTAGCTCCCTTTCTTCCATCCTAGGGAACTGGTATATGTTCTCCATTGCTTTGAATTTTTCCTCCAGTAGTGCACCGATCCTCGAGTTCTTTTGGCACTTCGGCTCTATTTTTCTCGATTTTGTTGAAATCGGACACCGTACAGTCATTAGGGTTATGAATGACTAAACCCCCTTGAAAATGAGTTTCATTCTGGCTAGTTGATCCTTTGGGAACTTCAACAAGACCGTGGGTCTGAAGAGGAGTCCCCGAGTCGTCAGTCATTGTGCTTGGCTCAATCATGATTCCCTTGTTTCTTTCTGGCTTCTTTTTTGCCAACAACTATGCGATCTTATCGAGCAGTTCATCCTGAGTTTGTGAAATGTGAGTATGCGTATCCTGTTGTGCTTTATCTAGTTTTCTCTCCATGTCTCGCTTCATTTCTTCATAAGCTTGCTCAATCTTATCTAGTCTTTCTTCTATTCTTTTGGATCTAAATCTGGTGAAATGTGAATGCTGAATTTGATCAGGTTCCAGTATTACTGCATTGATAGCACCCTGGAACATTAGAACAATAATAATATAATAGAATGATGCATGAATGCATTCTAATATGATGGAATGTTTATGAAAATCAACACATTATATTAATATCCCTAAAATGTTTACAAAAGGTGTTGATTTTAGTACAACTTTGGAAAGGAAGCTCGTTTTAGAGCACAACTTTCTATACACAAGGTGACCTCGCTTCACATATACTGCTTGGCCTTTACCCCCAAGATCTTGATCTTTTTAAGTAACGATGTGAGCTTCCTGCCTTTGCTCGATTCTACCTCGAAATGTAGGCTAAGAACTTCGTCCTGAACTGCCAACGTCTGTAGGTATTCAGCAACTTCTCGGACTTGTACTAAGGCCTCAGACATGGTATGATTTCTATTCTAGACCTGCTCCTGAGTCTCGTTAAGTCGGGCTCTCTATTGTTGCTCATCCCAGTGGCGTAATTCTTCCAGATAATTGATTTGTGCTTTGCTAGCTGGCAGGGTGGCTTCTATGTCTCTAACCTGTGTTTGTAGGGCCTCGTTTGCTTCTAACTGAGCTACGAGTTCTGATGATAAATCTTAAAAGTCTCCTCCAAATTGAAGATCTGACCTCTCAAACTATCGTTTACAGCTCTGATTCGATCAAGCTCTTCCTAATCCATAGCCTGTTAATTTCGCGCCTCGTTAAACTTGCTTTCCCAGTAGTGGATTTTCTTTTTTTCTTCGTGCATTTCTAGCTTCCAATCAGCAAAGGACTTCATGAGGTCAGTGTATTTTGCTGACTCTCGGAGCTTTTTATAGTCCCTTTGCAGATCGTTTAAGTCTTCTTCGGCTTTGTTTTTCCCTTTCTGGAGTCGTAACATTTTTTGCTCTTGTGACTAAATGTTGAATTCTAACTGGTTTCTTTTGTTTTCAAGCCTCGATAGTTGCATTCCATGCTGATATACTTTCCTTGGTAAATCCTGTCTAGCAATCTCTCCTTCTAAAGGATTTACTAGGAGTTACTCTTCCAACGGCCTGTTGTCTTCTGAATCTCGAGTCGGGATGTCGTCATTAATCCTCCGGTTTCTACATCGTCGATACTCCGAGGTGATTTTGTGCCTCTCGTCGAATGGCTCCATCTTCAAAGGATACTTTCATGTTTTCGCGGTGACGGCAACATCCTTTTTGTAATCCCTTCCTCTGTAAGGGAACTCGCACATAGCCAACCCTCTGGTTGCCGGGATAAATTGCCTAGACCTGTACTATCGGGAGACCATTAGCGGCGCATATCCTATTACCCCTCATATCTCGAGTAAGGGGATCCAATTATAACCCTCACAAATGAATATGATCTCATGAGAAAAAAAACATCTTGCTTTCTATATGATATCCCTTCGCGTAAGTTATGTAACATAGTTTTCCATTGATCATACGGGATATTTTTCGGCCTCTGAGTGTGTGTCAGATCCCTTATAGGCGAGTAGTGGTCAAAGCATGCCTGATACGACGACCTTTCAGGCTTCCAGAAATGGCTGTAGAACCAAACAAGTAAGAGTTTAGCACAATCGACGAACCTTCCCTCACTATTCCTTCGGCAAGCGGTAAACGACCGAAAGGTCTCAGCAAAGATCACAAGAACTGGAGTAACGCACTTATCGAGATGATTGAACAATTCCATAACTACATCGTTAATTTACCCGAGCAATTTTGGGAAAATGACCAACTCGTAGATAGCCAAGGCGAACATTCTAACTTGTTTCTCACATTTGGTCTCTGATTGAATCAAATCTAGGATGTCCCTCCAAGCAATGCATTTGGCTTCACCCTTTTCTTTGATTTGGGACTGCACTCATTGCTCATTCTTTCTAGTTAGTTTCAACAACCTTTTCTTGAATGCAGATGAATCGGAAGATTTAAAATACTTTATCTGGTTGAAACCTTTGACACTGAATTAAAGTCGTATATTCGTCGATTGTTAGCGTGATGTCAACGTCTCCCATCGTGAAGCAACTATACGAGGGATTCCAGAACTGGGCTAGGGATTGAAATAACTCTCTATCAATATTGACATCAAGCAGGTGCGGGAGACGTCGACATCACGCCAACAATCGAGGAATATGCAGCTTTAATTCAGTGTCAGAGGTTTTAACCAGATAAAGTGTATTTTAAATCTTCCTATTCACCTGCATTCAAGAAAAGGTTGTTGAAACTGATTGGAAAGAATGAGCAATGGGCACAGTCCCGGATCAAAGAAAAAGGGTGAAGCCAAATGCATTGCTTGGAGGGATATCCGAGATTTGATTCAATCTTAGATCAAATGTGAGAAACAAGTTAGAATGTTCGCCTTGGCTATCTACGAGTTGGTCATTTTCCCAAAATCGCTCGGGTACATTGACAATGCAGTTATGGAATTGTTCGATCATCTCGATAAGGACGTTACTCCAGTTCTTGCGATCCTTGCTGAGACCTTTCGATCGCTTACCGCTTGTCGAAGGAATAGTGAGGAAAGGTTCGTCGATTATGCTCAACTCTTACTTGTTTGGTTCCACAGCTATTTATGAAAGCCTGAAAGGTCGTCTTATCAGGCATGCTTTAACCACTACTCGCCTATAAGGGATCTGGCACATACTCAAAGGCCGGAAAATATATCGTATGATCAATGGAAAAGTATTTTATATAACTTACGCGAAGGGGATATCATATGGAAAGCAAGATGTTTTTTTCCTCATGAGATCATATTCAGTTGTGAGAGTTATAATTGGATCCCCTTACTCGAGATATGGGGGGCAACAGTATATGCGCCGCTGATGGTCTCCCGACAGTATAAATCTAGGCAATTCGTCCCAACAACCAGAGGGTTGGCTATGTACGAGTTCCCTTACAGAGGAAAGGATTACAAAAAGGATGTTACCGCCATCGCGAAAGCATGAAAGTGTCCTTTGAAGATGGAGTCATTCAACGAGAGGCCTATGGTCACCCCGGAGTATCGACGATGGAAAATTGGGAGGATTAATGACGATATCCTGACTCAAGATTCAGAAGAAAACAGGCCGTTGGAAGAGCAACTCCTAGTAAATCCTTCAGAAGCAGAGATTGCTAGACAGGATTACCAAGGAAAGTATATCAGCATGGAAATGCAACTATCGAGGCTTAAAATGAAAGAAACCAGTTATAATTCGGCATTCAATCATAAGAGCAAGAAATGTTACGACTCCAGAAAGGAAAAAATAAAGCCGAAGAAGACCTAAACGATCTACAAGGAGAATATAAAAAGCTCTGAGAGTCAGCAAAATACGTTGATCTCAGAAAGTCCTTTGTTGATTGGAAGCTAGAAATGTAAGAAGAAAAAAAGAAAACCTGCAACTGGGAAAGAAAGTTCAACGAGGCGCGGAATCAGCAAGCTATGGATCAGGAAGAGCTTGATTGAGTCAGAGCTAAAAACGATAGTTTGAGAGGTCAGATCTTCAGTTTGAAGGAGACTTTTCAGATCTATCATCAGAACTCGACAGCTTAGTTAGAAGCAAACGAGACCCTGAAAAGACAGGTTAGAGACATAGAAGCCGTTGATAACTGGTTAGAGACATAGAACTCGACAGCTCAATTATCTGAAAGAATTACGCCGTTGGGATGAGCAATAATGGAGAGTCCGACTTAACGAGACTCAGGAACAGATCTAGAATAGAAATCATACCATGTATGAGGCCTTAGTACAAGTCCGGGAAGTTGCTGAATACCTACAAACGTTGGCAGTTCAGGACGAAGTTCTTAGCCTACATTTCGAGGCAGAATCAAGCAAAGGCATGAAGCACACATCGTTACTTAAAAAGATCAAGACCTTGGGGGTAAAGGCCAAGCAGTATATGTGAAGCAAGGTCACCTTGTGTATAGAAAGTTATGCTCTAAAACGAGCTTCCTTTCCAAAGTTGTACTAAAATCAACACCTTTTGTAAACGTTTTGAGGATATTAATATAATGTGTTGATTTTCATAAACATTCCATCATATTGAAATGCATTCATGCATCATTCTATTATATTATTATTGTTCTAATGTTCCAGGGTGCTATCAATGCAGTAATACTGGAACCTGATCAAATTCAGCATTCACATTTCACCAGATTTAGATCCAAAAGAATAGAAGAAAGACTAGCCAAGATTGAGCAAGCTTATGTAGAAATAAAGCGAGACATGGAAAGAAAACTAGATAAAGCACAACAGGATACGTGTACTCATATTTCACAAACTCAGGATGAACTGCTCGATAAGATCGCACAATTGTTAGCAAAAAAAGAGCCAGAAAGAAACAAGGGAATCATGATTGAGCCAAGCACAACAGCTGACGACTCGGGGACTCCTCTTCAAACCCACGGTCTGGTTGAAGTTCCCAAAGGATCAACTAGATAGAATGAAACTCATTTTCAAGGGGGTTTGGTCATTCATAACCCTAATGACTATATGGTGTCCGATTTCAACAAAATCGAGAAAAACAGAGCCGAAGTGCCAAAAGAACTCAAGGATCGGTGCACTACTGAAGGAAAAATTCAAAGCAATGGAGAACATAGATCAGTTCCCTAAGATAGAAGCAAGGGAGCTAAATCTGGTGTCTGACCTGGTGTTGCCTCCAAAGTTTAAAATGTCAGACTTTGAGAAGTACAACGGGATGACGTACCCCGAAGCACATCTGACTATGTTTATCAGGCGAATGACAGGGTACATCAACAATGATCTTTTACTAGTTCATTGTTTTCAAGACAGCTTAACAGGTTCAGCAGCCAGATGGTACAACCAATTGAGCTGCGCGAAGATTCGCTCGTAGAAGGACCTGGCACAAGCCTTTGTACGACAATACAGCCATGTCCTTGATATAAGTTCCAATCGAGTCACTCTTCAAAACATGGAGAAAAGGCACGATGAAAGCTTCAAATATTACGCGCAACGTTGGAGAGACTTAGCGGCCCAAGTACAACCACTGTTGTCAGAGAAAGAAACGGTAATGCTCTTCATCGTAACATTGAAGAAGCCCTTCCTCGGGTGAATCTTAGAAGGCGCCATGAAGGATTTCTCAGATATTATAATGAATGGCGAAATGATAGAACAAGCCATTCGAAGCGGAAATCTAGAAAACGAAAAGTCATCCAAGAAGCCGTACTACAAGAAGAAGAACAATGAAGACTCCGATGTCCATAATATCAATTATTCCAAGGCATCAACGTGGCAACCCAAAACTTCAAATACACAGAAATAGAATCAGAAGACAGAAAAGGAGTTCACACCTATTCCCATATCCTACGGTAAACTTTTTAAGAACTTGTACGACGCACATGTGGTTTCACCTTTTTACATGAAGTCGATACAACCATCATATCCAAAATGGTATAATTCGAATACTCAATGTGAATACCAAGCCGGAGCAGTGAGGCATTCGATTGAAGATTGTATTGGTTTCAAGAAGCTCATTGAGAAACTCATGCAGATAGGAGTTGTGAGGTTCGATAATGGTACAGGAACCAGTGATGTAGGAAATCCGCTACCTAATCATACGGAGCCCGGGGTGAACGCGATCACTGATCAAAATAATAGAAGGATAAAACGCAGTGTGGAGGAGGTGAAGTCTCCACTAAAATGGGTGTGGAAAAAGATCGCAGAAAGAGGCTTAATACCACCAGTATCAGAAGGAATGGAAGCTATCCGTCAATCCTGTCCTTATCATAATACGATGGACCATCCGATACGCGATTGTATGGAATTCAAGGATCAAGTGCAGAGGTTAATCGACAACAAGGAAATAGATTTCTTCGGAGAAGATACGTCTGAAACTACAGAGGATTGCGCTTCAGAACCAAGCAACTCTAAGAATATTCCGCTCTTGGTAATTTCGAAACGAAAGAAGCCAGAGGCAAGTAAGTCTACAATAATCAGGCTTTCTGTTCAAGCACCTCAACCTTTTTCCTTTCAGGACCCAAAAAAAGTTCCATGGAAATATGATTGTCAAGTCACTCACCATGAAGACCCTCGAAAAACTGTAGCGGGGCAATAAACGATGTGATGTTCCATACAAAAAAATGGAACCCAGTACGATTTTAAAGGAAACAAAGATTCAAAATGAAAGGCTCTTATCGTGGAGCCGCCGAGAAGTGTATTTCAAGAATCCGAGGCACCAGTCAACGAGCTGGTACAGGAAAAAGAAATAAAACAATTCCTAAAGTTTTTAAAGCATAGTGAATATAATGTCGTCGAGCACCTTAGAAGGTTTCCCACCCGCATATTTATCATCGCCTTACTACTTAGCTCTGAAGCTCACCGAATACATTACTGAAGGTACTCAATGAGACCTTTGTTCCCAATGACATATCAGTGAGTAAGCTCGACAGACTGGTAAATAATTGGAATACAGACAATTTCATTCACTTTAATGATGATGAGATTCCACCGGGAGGGATGGGATCCACCAAGGCACTACATATCACCACCCGGTGCAAGGGATATACTTTACCCGGGGTACTGGTAGATAATAGATCCGCCCTGAACGTGATTCCGTTAAATACATTAAACAGGCTCCCAATAGACAACACACATAAAAACTTGCAGCACCATCATGCGTGCCTTTGATGGGACTAAAAGAAACATAATGGGGCGAATAGACATACCACTACAAGTGGTCCCCAACACTTATAATGTTGATTTCATAATAATGAACATCAGACCCACTTATAATTGCTTGTTGGGAAGACCGTGAATCCACTCTGTTGGGGCCGTGTCATCACCATTACATTAAAAAGTGAAATTTATCCATGACGGAAGGTTAATCACCATTAGTGCGGAAGAGGATGTTATAACCTCTATCACGAGTGACGCACCATACATGGAAACCGATGAGAGGGCACTTAAGTATTCTTTCCGATTCTTTGATTTTGTAGTGCTACTTTTGTCGCGGAAGGAAGTAAAATCCCTACACCAAGATTGTCTCGGACAACAAGGATGAGAATTAAGCTGACCGTGGGGCGAGAAGCTCGAGTAGGAAGGGGGCTAGGACGACGCCTGCAAGGTCACGCCAGGACACCAGCCATCACCAATAAACAAGACCGCTTTGGCTTGAGATACAAGCCAACAGCAAAACAAATAAAAAAAGAAATTTTGAAAAATCAGGAAAGAAGAAAGGCTCGTTTGCAAGAAAATGAGGTTCAATGGGAACCCATGATATTTCCTCCATTATCCCAAAGTTTTATCTTTGGAGGAATTATATACCCAGAAACAGAAGAAACGGAGTTAGTAAAGTTGATGGGCAGGTTGGACATCAACACAATCCCTGAAGTAAAGGCTGAATCATCCATCGAAGGAATCGTACCATACTCACCAGGATCTACTCTGAATAACTAGAGCGCGGAAAAAATCCCTACAGTTTTTAAGGAAATTTCAGAGTAATGTTCCAATCATGCTTGTTACCCTTAGCCCAGGGGTAACAAGAATCCTTTTTGTAAAAAAAGAAATATTTGTTTCCCAACTATAATTCAAATTCTTAATATTTTTTTCAAATATGATTTTATTTCAGGTCCTCAGATATCGAACTATCAAGCAACATTGAAGCTAATCTGGAGCTCATCTTCGAAAGAGAAGTGTGTCTCGGAGAGCTTTCAGAATCTGAGGATGACCAAGACTACGAGTTGCATCCTGATTTGCTAAGGATGATAGAACATGAGGAGAAGCAGATCCAACCCCACAAGGAATCCGTTGAGACTGTGAGTCTGGGAATAAAGAGGAAAATAAAGAAGTGAGAATCGGCACATGCATTATAGCCAAAACTAGAATTAATCTGATTAATCTGCTCAAAGAGTTTAAAGACGTCTTCGCTTGGTCTTACCAAGACATGCCCGGATTAAATACAGATATTGTGGTGCATAAACTCCCCATAAAGGAGGACTATAAACCCGTTCAACAAAAGTTGCGAAGAATGAGGCCCGATGTCTTACTGAAAATAAAAGAAGTGAAAAAATAGTACAATGCTGGCTTTCTCCAAGAAGTCAAATACTCGAAATGGGTAGCCAATATAGTCCCTGTGCCCAAAAAGGACGACAAAGTGCGCATGTGCGTCGACTATTGAGATTTGAATAAAGCTAGTCCAAAAGGTAATTTTCCATTGCCTCACATTAACACTTTAGTTGATAATACAACAAAACATTCTCTATTCACCTTCATGGATAGATTTTTAGGGTACAATCAAATAAAAATGTATCCCGATGATATGCGCAAAACAACATTCATGACACAATGAGAAACCTTCTGCTACAAAGTAGTGCCTTTTGGACTCAAGAATGTTGGGACAACATACCAGCGAGCCAAGGTGGCTTTATTCCATGATATGATGCATAAGGAGATCAAAGTTTATGTAGACGATATGATTGCTAAATCACATACCGAAGACGAGCACATAAGAGTCCTGAGAAAGCTCTTCCTGAGACTAAGGAAGTTTCAACTGAAGCTAAACCCTGCCAAATGCACTTTTGGAGTCGCATCTGGGAAACTGTTGGGCTTTATAGTCAGCAAAAGGGGCATCGAAGTCGACTTTGACAAGGTTAAAGCTATTCAAGAGCTTCCCCCTCCACGCACTCCGATAAGTTTATGTATCATGGAAATCCGAGCGGCCATCGATCGAAAGATTAAACAGTTGAAAGTATACGGAGACTCAATGCTCGTGATCTATTAGCTCTGCGGAGAATGGGGTACCCGAGATTCCAAATTGATGGAATATCAGAACTTAGACCTGGACTTGATCAAGTCATTCTATGAAATATCCTTTCATTATCTGCCGCGAAAAGATAACCAAATGGCAGATGCTTTGGCTAAGTTGTCATCACTGATCCACGTGAATAAACTATCAGATATGAGACCGATACACATGAGTATATATGACTCTCCATTTTACTGTTATAACATTGAAAAGGACGAAGGCAATGAACGTCCTTGGTACCACGATGTCTTACAGTACATAAAGAGTCGCGAGTATCCAGAAGGAGCTACAGAGAATGAAAAAAGGACGCTATGAAGACTGCCAATCGATTATGTCCTAGATGGCGAGATCCTATATAAAAAACGAAAAGACCAAATACTGCTACGATGCGTAAATACCACCAAAGCCAAGATGATCTTGGAGGAAGTACATGAGGGTGTTTGCGAAACCCATGCCAACGGATTCACAATGGCGAAA
This sequence comes from Abelmoschus esculentus, assembly GCA_035048815.1. NCBI lineage: Eukaryota > Viridiplantae > Streptophyta > Magnoliopsida > Malvales > Malvaceae > Abelmoschus > Abelmoschus esculentus. The sequence goes on from JAUCBN010000032.1 coordinate 7,750,522, forward strand.
CAAATCATGAGATTTGGGTATTATTGGCCCACAATGGAAAGTGATAGCATTGAATATCCTAAGAAATGCCACAAATGCCAAATATATGCCGACAAGTTCATGTTCCTCCATCACCTCTGCACGTGATGACATCCCCGTGCCCTTTCTCAATGTGGAGCATGGATGTTATTGGGCCTATTTCACCCAAGGCTTCCAATGGTCACCGTTTCATCTTCATTGTCATCGACTACTTCACTAAGTGGGTAGAAGCAATCACTTATGCTAATGTTACCAAAGTAGCAGCAAGCTGATTCCTCAAGAAAGAAATCATATGTAGATACGGAATGCCAGAGAGCATCATATCTGATAATACGTTGGATCTGAACAACAAGACCATAACAAAGGTCTGTAAACAATACAATATAAGGCATCAGAATTCCTCGTCATACCGTTCGTAGATGAACGGAGCAGTTGAGACAGCCAATAAGAACATCAAGAAGATTGTAGGAAAAATGGTAGAAGCTTACTGAGACTTCCACGAGAAGCTACCATTTGCCTTATTTACATATAGAACATCAGCTAGAACTTCTACTAGGGCAACTCCTTTTTCCCTAGTCTATGGGATGGAGGCAGTGTTGCCCATAGAAGTTGAAATCCCTTTCCTTGAAAATTTTTTCAGAACTAAAACTAGACGAAGCTTTATGGGCTCAAACCAGGCATGACCAGCTTACCTTGATCGAAGAGAAAAGGTTAAAGGCTATTCGACACAGGCAAATGTACCAAAAGCGAATGATGCAAGCTTTTAATAAAAAAGTTCGCCCAAAAGAATTTCATGAAGGAGATCTGGTTCTAAAAAAGATCCTCTCTATACAAAAAGACTTTCGAGGCAAATGGATGCCGAATTGGGAAGGGTCATATGTTATGAGAAAAGCCTTCTCGAAACGAGCGTTAATTCTATCTGAAATGAATGAAAAAGATCTGCCTAATCTAGTGAACTCAGATGCAGTCAAGAAATACTTTGCGTAAAAGACTCCTAGACACACGAAGACACTCTGCCAAGATAGCTTTGTAAAGCTTGATAATCAGATGTCTAAGGCATCAAATCTTGTCCTTTTTGTACCTTTTTGTTATCAATACTAATCTTGAGTTTTGTTATCAATAAAATCTTTTGTTAATAAAATTAGCAAGTTTCCTATATTGTTTCTGAAATTTCCTAAAAAGTATAGGGATTGGAAGCAGTCTTACTCATGGAAAGATATATTGTCAAAAAACACTTTGAAACAAAATAAACACTATCCAAACAGATTGAGATCAGATATTTCTATCTGATGAAAGAGACGCAGCTATCAAAGTGACAACAGCCAATCAAGCCAACTAATTAAGTAAATCTTGTGAAAAATCATTGTCATATGCGTGTTGCATTTCATGCTAAGATCATACATGCATGCATACATGCATCATACATGTTAGGATTAAAATCATATGGTGCATGCTAACCCTAACATTTTGAATCTATTTATGAAAGTGTTACAGGTCTTGTCCCTTTAGGAAGCAATGGAACAGAATAACATAGCGCCATCATCAAGGCAATTTGGCGGAATAGTGCAACTCTTCATCGGGGACTGCAGGTAAGAATCCTCACCATTTGCACTTACTATCTTTACTCAGTATATATGTCATTGGAAAAAGTAAAACCAATGAATGAAGAGGATTATTCAAATATCCTTTAAAATCATTTTTCACGAATGGTCAAAAGAAATCAATCCCTTCGAATAAATCCAATCTCAGGATTGGTACCAATTGATTGTACCTAGGGGATGCTACAACTATCCCGAGGTAAACGGCCATCGGTAGAGGCGAGTCAAATCTGTTGACCCCTGTGCATTTGGAGAAAATATAGAAAAAGGATTATTCAAATATCCTTTAAAATACATTTTCACGAATGGTCAATGGAAATCAATCCCTTTGACAAAATTCAATCTCAGGATTGGTACCAACTGATTATACCAGGGGAATGGTATAACTAACCTGGGACAAACGGCCACCGGTAAAGGCAAGTCAAATCCGTTGATCCCTGTGCATTTGAGAAAAATGCATAAAAGAGGCTTATTCAAATATCCTTTAAAATCTATTTTCACGAATAGTCAAAAGAAATTGAATCATTTGAAGAACTCCAATCTCGTTTTCAATACCAACCGATTGTACTCAAGAAGATAGTACAACCAGCCCAGAATAAATGGCTACAAATTGTGCTCCCTCGTTAGTGTAGCAGTATTAGAATATTGTCAAATCATGCTTCTTCATCAGTGTAGCAGTATCAGAATATTGTCAAATCATGCTTCTTCATCAGTGTTGCAGCTTAAGAGTGACAGAACTCATCGTTAGATCTCGCTTTTCCGGCACTGTTGTAAGTGGATCAAATAGTTTCCCATCTCGCAGTAGTATTGTATATGAATCAAACAAATCAAGCCTCTTCGTCAATATTGCGGCTTAAGAGTGACAAAACTCATCGTTAGATCTCGCTTCTCCGATAGTGTTGTAAGTGGATCAAACGGTTTCCCATCTCAGGACAACGTTGTAGATGGATCAGACAAATCATGCTTCTTCGTCAGTGTTGCATCCAAGAGTAACAGAACTTGTCGTCAGGTCTCGCTTCTCTGGTAGTGTTACAAGCAGATCGAAGGTTGTTCCTCATCTTGGCTTCAGTGTTACAGATGGACCAGATAGATCGTGCTTCGTCAATGTTGCAGCCTAATCGAGCATCAGAACTTCTCGCCAAATCTCGCTTCCTCGATAGTATAACTAAATCAAACATCAATGCTCGCATCAAACCACGCTTCTCCGGAAGTGTTGCAGCTAAGTCCAGTCTTCAACAGAAATGAAAACATCACAGCACTCAAGTTTTGTGCCATCATCTCCAACATATCGTCAGTTTTGAAAATTTTATAGACAAAGGCGGTGGAGTGCATCAGGATTAAGGTCCTAAAAGAAGAAGCGGTGACCAAAAGAACCATAACCTTACCAAAAAAGAACTCATACCTTATCAATAAAGAACCCTCAAACCAAACGAAATAAAATGAGTTATTCTTTATCTTTTCTCTATTGTTGTTACACAACAATTAGCAAAGAGGAACAACTGTAATAACCCATTATCCAAATACCTTAATTTAAATAACCACATCCAATATATAAAACTCAAATACCATTTTATTACATTAACCCAAAATACTATGTAACAAGCCCAAAACCAAGCCCACAAACCGGACCCAAAATAAAACAACCCAGATCCAATTACAAATCCTAATAGTAACCATAAACAAACCTAACTAGACCTTAACCCTCCAACAACCAGGCCAGCCGCCGCTCAGTAGTGTGCTCGCCAACTCACCGCGCGTGGCGGTCTATTTGACTCGCGCGTGGTGGTCGCGCGCCCTCTGATTTGATCCCCTGGCCAGCCACCGCCCCGATCTGACTGGATCTGACATCCACCGCCCTCATCCTTTCACCTGCAAAAGAAAAAGGAAGATGATTAGATCTAATATCTCAGACCTAAAATAGGATAAAGTTCCTATTTTTGTTATATTTTAATATATGTAAAATGGGTATAAAAATCCATTCGAACAGATCTGTAATCGGTTACAGAAATCGGTCAAAAAAATCAATCTAAAGCCACATTTTCGAACCAAAAATCAGTCAAAAGCAAAGCAATATTACCACATTCGAAGCAAAAATAAAGAGAAGAGAGTGAGATAGCAAAGCAGATCGAAAAAAGGTAAAAAAAATAAAAAAAGATTCAAAACTTATCCTTTAGATCTACGTCAACAGAGACATTTATTCGAAAATCCGAAGCCATATCCTTTTTCCTCTCGTCTAGACGAATTGGAAAGGTGGTCTTTTGTAGGTTTCTGACCACCGGTGCGGTGGCCGGCGACCGCGAGCGGTGGTCGGACGACGGTGGATGCCCGACTCTTCAGAGAAAATCAAGATCCTCTCTTTTCCTCATTATCTGATGGAAGAGAGAAATGGAGTTAAAGGCAAAAAAATAAAATAAGGGATATATATATATGATAAAACGATACCGTTTTGGTGTCGTTTCATCAGGCCCAAAATGGTGTCGTTTTACACCTGGATACCCGACTCCAAACTCGTGAACCGACCCGACCTGTATCTTAACCCGGATTAATGGGAAAATCGTACCATAGGTCCCTACTCTTCCAGCCCGTTTGCACTCCGGCCTCCCAGCTTGTCCCGCATTCAATTCTAGTCACTGATTTCTTATAATTAAGTCATTTTTTTATTTTCTCTCAATTTTATCCTTAATATTATTTTTTTAACCCCCTAATGTCTCTGTTTTTTGCAGATTAGTCCCTGGACACTTAAAAATTATTATATTTCTCATATAATTGTTATTATTATATATCATTTTCATATTATTATTATAATTATTGTTATTATTAAATGTTTACTAACACTTTTATTTTAAATTTGATATCGGATTTCATTTTCGATCGTATAAAATATCATGTAATCGATAGGTGTCAAGTTTGGGCGTTGTAGGGGTGCTCACCCTTCTCTACGCGTAACGAACTCCCAAATCCAGCTCTGGTTCGTAGACGTATATTTTAGTGTTCCATCGCACCGGTAAAAAATCGATTGGTGGCGACTCCCCAGACCAAAGGCGGTGATTACATTTAGTTCATAATGAAGACGAGATTATACAACATGCATTCTTTAGCCTTCGTTTATAAGCTTATGCAACAACAATCTTCAATTAATACATATACAAAGCAGTCCAATCTATTTTGTTTTAGATCACAAAGACCAGGTTTGGATACTAGCAAGCAATATGGCCATATCTAACCTTTCCAGCACAAACTTATTCAATCAACCTTGGTCCATGAATATCCCAAGACTTAAAGATAGATCATGATACAGCAACCACAATTTGCTTCCATTACGAATGTAAAACCGTCCAACTAACAAGAATACATCCATGTTCCATTTCAAGACAGCTCCTATTGTACGGTATATTAAAATTGTTACTTTAAAAACATTATCGTCAAGTAAAGTGAAAAAATTAATTTCAAAACCAAATTTATAGGGTAGTTCTGGAGAAAGCCACCTAAAAAACCCTAAAATAAGCCTAAACCTGTTTACCCGGTCACATTTGCACATAAAACTATATACACAATTTCTTACAAAAACTGTAAGAAAAACGGTACATACATAAATTAGCACAAAAATAGTAAGGATTTGTGTTTGTACACAATTCCTTACAAAATATACACAACGGCTTACGAAAATCGTAAGAAAAAAGGTATGTACACAAATCCTTACCACTTCAAAACCATGAGCTCGAGGAGGCTTTCAAGGGTAAGGATTTGTGTACATACACAATTTCCTACAAGAATACACAATATGGCACGAAAACGGTAAAGATTTGTGTTTGTACATAAATCCTTACAAAGTATACACAACGGCTTACGAAAACCATAAGAAAAAAGGTATGTACATAAATCCTTACCACTTCAAAACCATGAGTTCAAGGAATTTTCCAAGAGTAAGGATTTATGTACATACACAATTTCCTACAAGAATACACAATATGCCACCCAAACGGTAAGGATTTGTGTTTGTACACAAATCCTTACAAAGTATACACAACGGCTTACGAAAACCGTAAGAAAAAAGGTATGTACACAAATCCTTACCACTTCAAAACCATGAGCTCAAGGAGGCTTCCAAGGGTAAGGATTTGTGTACATACATAATTTCCTACAAGAATACACAATATGCCACCCAAACGGTAAGGATTTGTGTTTGTACACAAATCCTTACAAAGTATACACAACGGCTTACGAAAACCGTAAGAAAAAAGGTATGTTCACAAATCCTTACCACTTCAAAACCATGAGCTCAAGGAGGCTTCCAAGGGTAAGGATTTGTGTAAATACACAATTTCCTACAAGAATACACAATATGCCACCCAAACGGTAAGGATTTGTGTTTGTACACAAATCCTTACAAAGTATACACAACGGCTAAGAAAACCGTAAGAAAAAAGGTATGTACACAAATCCTTACGATTTCAAAACCATGAGCTCAAGGAGACTTCTAAGGGTAAGGATTTGTGTACATACATAATTTTCTACAAGAATACACAATACGCCACCCAAACGGTAAAGATTTGTGTTTGTACATAAATCCTTACAAAGTATACACAACGACTTACGAAAACCGTAAGAAAAAAGGTATGTGCACAAATACTTACCACTTCAAAACCATGAGCTCAAGGAGGCTTCCAAGGGTATGGATTTGTGTACATACACAATTTCTTACAAGAATACACAATATGCCACCCAAACGGTAAAGATTTGTGTTTGTACACAAATCCTTACAAAGTATACACAACGGCTTACTAAAACCGTAAGAAAAAAGGTATGTACACAAATTCTTACGACTTCAAAACCATGAGCTCAAGGAGACTTCTAAGGGTAAGGATTTGTGTACATACACAATTTCCTACAAGAATACACAATATGGCACCCAAACGGTAAGGATTTGTGTTTGTACATAAATCCTTACAAAGTATACACAACGGCTTACTAAAACCGTAAGAAAAAAGGTATGTACACAAATCCTTACGAGTTCAAAATCATGAGCTAAATGAGGCATCCAAGGGTAAGGATTTGTGTACATACACAATTTCCTACAAGAATACACAATATGACACCAAAATGGTAAAGATTTATGTTTGTACACAATTCCTTACAAAGTATACACAACGACTTACGAAAATCGTAGTAAATTGTGTATGTACACAAATCCTTACCTTTGGATGGCTCCTTTAGCTCATGGTGAGAAGTTGTAAGGAATTGTGTACATATCTTTTTCCTTACGGTTTTTTTAAGCCATTGTGTATACTTTGTAAGAAATTGTGTACAATATTTATTTGTATATTTTTTATTCGAATATTTTTATTCGAATATTTATTATACGAATATTTTTATTTGTATATTTTTTATTCAAATATTTTTATTCGAGTATTTTTTTTAAATATTTTTATTTGAATAGTTATTATACGAATATTTTTATTTGTATATTTTTTATTCAAATATTTTTATAAAAGTATTTTTATTAGTATACTTTTTATTCAAATATTTTTATTACAATATTTATTATATGAATATTTCTATTCGAATATTTATTATATGAATATTTTTATTCACATATATTTTATTCGAATATTTTTATTCAAAAAATTTTATTCGAATATTTATTATACGAATATTTTTATTTGTATATTTTTTATTCGAATATTTGTATTCCAATATTTATTATATGAATATTTTAATTCTAATATTTATTATACGGATATCTTTATTCAAATATTTTTTATTCGAATATTTTTATTTAAAATTTTTTATTCAAATATTTATTATACGAATATTTTTATTTGTATATTTTTATTTGAATATTTTTATTCCAATATTTATTATATAAATATTTTTATTCAAATATTTATTATACGAATATTTTTATTCGAATATTTTTATTCAAATATTTTTATTCGAATATTTATTATATGAATATTTTTATTTGTATATTTTTTATTCAAATATTTTTATTCCAATATTTATTATATGAATATTTTTATTCGAATATTTATTATACGAATATTTTTATTCGAATATTTTTTATTCGAATATTTTTATTTAAATTATTTATTATATAAATATTTTTATTCTAATATTTATTATAAGAATACTTTTGTTTGAATATTTAATATACTAATATTTTTATTCGTATATTTTTTATTCAAATATTTTTATTCGAGTATTTTTATTCAAATATTTATTATATGAATATTTTTATTCAAATATCTTTTTATACGAATATTTTTATTCGTATATATTATATTCGAATCTTTTGATTTGAATATTTTATTCAAATATTTATTATTTGAATATTTATTATATGAATATTTATATTTATATATACTTTGAATATTTATTATAAAAATATTTTTATGAGAATATTTATTATATGAATATTTTTATTCAAATATTTATTATATAAATATTTTTATTCGTATATTTTTTATTCGAATATATAAAAATAAATTAGATAACCATTATTTATAAAAAAAGTTAAATTGGAACCGGCTAACAGTCGGTTCCCTATTCCCCTCTATTTAAGGGCTCTTTTTAGGCTTTTTCTAGAAGGCTCTTTTTAGCACCACCCCAAATTTATAACCCAAACGGTAAAATACAATTTAAATATAAATATTCTGAATAAAATTATTAAAAATTTAATAACCAAATCAATGCATGAAATTTAAAAAAATATCTCAATCCCTAATAATCCCAAAAATGACTGAAGTAAATTTTCTGATAACTAAACCTACAGAAAATAATAAGAAACTTATTGTCTGTTTGAGAGCTCCGAGTACCAACTCCTAGTGCTTGTTATCTGAAAAAGTTAAACTAAAAAAATGAGCTATAAAACACAGTGTATCTTTAAAGTGCAGTCATAGATCATATTATCACTCAATTCACAATCACAAATATAATATATATAAATAATCACAGTAAATAAACACAATAATAGATGAATGCAATATCATAGAGAATACAATTCCATACTCCGAACGCCAAACACAGTGGTGGCAAAGCCAACCGATTACAGTGAAGGTAGTTTTCTAGAACCCCTCACCCCTTATTTCGCCAAAACACATTGTGGTAAAACCACCTTCCTCTGTACAGTCCACCCATGCACATACACATGTAATACAATCGATGCTAATAATCTCAATATCACATCACAAAGAATCGTATAAAATACGAAACACACAATTCAAATAATCTGATCACAGTATCATATGGCATCTCAAGATCACATATCACAATAACAATAAATCACATAACATAAATCTAACATAGGAAAAAAAAACACCTCTCGTCATACAAGAACTAAAGCTAACGCAGGTATTTTCAACAGTCAGAGTTAGGCCCTGATCTAGCTAAGTCGAAACCTATAAATAAAGTTTTAATAAACAATCACATCTAAAGTAGTACTATACTACCTGAATAAACTAAAGAGAATACATACGAGTACCACAAGCAATAGTCGCAGGAATTGGTTGAACAAGAGGCGGAGACAGTAAAAGTAGAACATCTTCAACTCTTTCTCACTAGCCAGGTCATGGAATAAAATCATTTTCCCAACTCTTTTGATTGGATCATGTAATAAAATCATTTTCCATGGTTCTGGCATTCAATTGAAAAACCTTAAAATCCCAATACATGGTCCCACCAACCTAAACATTTGCTGGAGCAAAATAGGCACCCAATCACGTGACCTTTTAACCCATAAAACAAAGTGTAGGTCCCACCACTATTTGTCTGCATCACGGCATCAAAACCAGAACCTAACCGGCTACAAAACCGGAGAAAAGTGATTCATATGTGTTAGCAATGGTGACAACAATGAAGGTCGATGCACTGCTGATAAGTGGCAGCTTCGCTGACCATCACCTACCCTAATTCCTTCCTAAATCTACCAATTTCATATTGGTTTGTATACTCACCATCCCTTCTTTCTACGTGTCAATCCACATGAAATTATGAAACCTTAAAAGCATGTCTGTGCCATTATGCATAATTATTAAATGTAGAACTACCAAGCCGTTTCCAGAGAGAAGTGAATGAGTAGCGGTGGAGCAAGTTAATGTTTCTTTAAAAAGGTAAAATCAGAAAAGAATCGTTTACAGCGGTGCTATGGAATCATCGCCATTGATAAATTACGGAGAGGTAGTTTCAAATTTCCGCAGCAATAAGATTAACACTTTGAAATTGGAAAAGTGAATTACTGAAAAGAAGGCGTGAGTTTTAGTCGATTCACAAGTTCCAGTATAGTTCTAAGAGCTTTCGGGTTCCTAATCCAAATAGAATTCCAACACATGAGAGTATAAAGACCAAAAAGCCCCCCATATATTGAAAAATCTTAATTTATAGGGTTTTAGATTTGGGAATTTTTAATTTAATTATGGGTTTTTCCGATTGGATTTTAAGGGTGTTACAACTCTTCTCTCGCAATTGAAATTTCGTTCTCAAAATTTATCTAGTACAAAAACATGTGGTTACTAAGCTTTGACAACAATTTTAGGTCCTATGTAGCCTCATCATAATCATGATGACGCCACACACCTCGACTATTTAAATGGTCTTTTTTCTCAGATATCCTCTATAATATCAATCGATTCTTCAAAACTTATCTTGGGTCGAAACTCAATATCCTCAATCGGAATGACATAGGGTGGGTCGAATCTATAACATCCCAGCATAGAAACGTGAAACACATCATGTATACGTTGTAACTTAAGAGGTAAGTCAAACTGATTGGTAACTGGTTCCACTCTTCATATAATTTGATAATGACCGATAAAACGAGAATTTAGTTTATCTTTCCGACAAAAACGAAGTACCTTCCGCCATGAAGATACATTCAAAAAAATACTATCACCCACATCATACTCAATATCCTACGTTTCAGATCCACGTAAGATTTTTTATTAAAAAAACAACCTTAAGTTTGTCTTTGATCATTCTAATTGTTTCCTCAGCTTCTCGAGTATTATCTAGACCCAATATCCTATGCTCAATTAACTTAGTCCAACAAATGGGTGTAAGAAACCTACGTCTATCTGAATATTAGCTTAATAGTTGTTAGTATAAGCAAAATCTGTTAGAGGTAGAAAATTCTCCCAATTGATCATATAGTCAACAACATAACCTCTCAACATATTCTTAAGGATCCGAATAACTCTCTCAGATTAACCATCGGTCTGTGGATGGTAGGCAGTACTGAAATTAAGTCGAGTATTTAGAGCAGTGTAAAAAAATTTCTAGAACTTGGTTGTAAACCTCAGTTCATAATCAGAAATTATAGAGACTGACACTCCATGAAATCGTACGATCTTAGATATGTACAACCGAACTAACTTACTGAAGGGTAATCAACTCGAACCGGAAAAAAATGTGTTGACTTAGTGAGATAATCCACAATAACTCAAATAGAGTCTTTCTTTGACGAAGTCGAAAAAAATCACTAACAAAGTCCATAGTCACGCGTTTACACTGTCATTGAGTAATCTCGATATGTTATAACAACCCAGATGATGTTTGGTGTTTAGCCTTCACTTTCTGACAAGTCAAACACTTAGACACATAATCCACAATATCTCTCTTAAATCCTTTATACTAATATCGTTCCTGAAGATTCTTGTATATTTTATCCCCACATGAATGCATAAAGTAAGGACTATCATGGACCTCACGTAGAATAGTTTGCTCCCATTCAGAATTTTTTTTGAAACTTTTTTTATCCTAAAATATTTAATGCATGCATATTTCTTTTAAAAATTTGTAGGAAAAATACTGGTTATGGGCCTTACAGTTCGAATGCTGAACTCGGCTCTCTCTCACGTTTAAAGAAAATTTTGTCCTCCAATTTTTCAGACTTGTCAGTAAATTTTCAAAAACACGGATGTTTAAAGAAAAATTTAAAAGAGCATTTAAGTCCAAGTATCAAAAGAAAACAAAGAATTTTCAAAGAGGCTTTAATTTTTTAAATTCATTAAAATGAATATGATCACTTATCAACAAAATATAATAACCTAAAATAAGATTTACTACTGAAGTCTACGATTTAAAATACAGTAAAAAAATAAAATAAACTTTAAATAAAATCATAATAGTTTTTTTTTAAATTTTCTTTAATCCTAAAATATTTCAAATATAGATAAAAATAAAAGTATTTTTAAAAAAATTATTATGAGTCTCACAGTCTAAGGGTTAAACTTAGCTCTAATATCAATAAATGTAATCTCTAAACCCGACCTAAAAGAAATAGGTCGAATCTAAAAGTCACATTTAAAAACTTTACCCTCAAGAAAACTAATTTTAAAAATTATACTTTAATTTAAAATAAAACCATAATGATAATATAAATATCTCAAATGTCTTAAAGTTTTCAAAATAATAACCTGAATAATTAAAAATTAATTTCGTTTTGATAATAAAATAACTGAATAAAACCTAAGATCCTCTAAGTATCTCATCGCCTAAAGTTTAAAGATTTGTAAGATAAAGTTAGATGTAAGCTAAAGAGTCAGTGCGTCTCTAAAGTGCAAATAAAAATAATAAAATATCATTTATAAAATTATTTTTTAAAAGTAATATTTCAAAAAAAATAAAATATGGTTCATATAAATAATTTTATCAAGAGTAAAATTTTTTTAAAAAATACAAATCATGATGTTTGAATGATATGATACGCACAACACAAATCCCAACTACAACGTCACCAGTCCGAGTGGAGGAGTTCTCCAGAACCTTCACCTACAACGTCCCTAGAATCTAAGAGTGGTCTTAAGCTTTCGGAAAGCTTCCACTACTTCCTCCGTACACAATCTTATCTCATACACACAATATAATATAACATAATTTAAAAATCTGAAAACAATCACAATTCAAACCGAAATTATAATTTATGAGAAATATCAATTTGTCCAAAAACACAAACTTACAGGATACAAAAATCATATTTACTCTCAAAAGTGTAAAATCTTAAATCTGAAAATTTTAATATTTCTCAAATCACAATAACATATATACATGATAACACAAGTGCACAATCAAAGTCACAATACAAAAATTAGACATACTAGTAAAAAAATGATTATTTTTCAAAACAAAAAATATTAAGCATGTCACAGAAAAAAATATATTTTTAGAAAAATATATATAGCACCAGTAAGAGAACACACCTTAGTCAAAGCGATACATCTACTAAATAACGTGGTTTTAAACTCGAACGGAATTAAAGAATAAAAACATTGGCTTTAGATAATTCTAATGAAAGAAAATAATATAAGGTTCACTTAAACCAAAATATGTATTTATAGAGAAAAATAACTAATTCCAATTTAAATTAAAATTTTATTAAATCATAAAAAAAATTTAATAAAATAATAATAAAAAGGTTGTAGAATTTCAAAGGGATTTTTTTTTATTTAAAACTCTTTATATAATATAATATTAAATAAAAATTTTAATAAAATAATAATTAACATAAAATAATATTTTTAATAAAAAATTAATTAATCTCAGTGAAAATAGAATTTAATTTAAAATCCTAAAAAAAAATAGTGTTTCCAAAATTTAAAAATCTAAAAGTTGATTTTTAATTTAGAATTTTAAAATTAAAATTTTAAAACTAAGAATATTTTTTTGGGTATTACACCTATTAACTTCCTAGTGTACCAAACAAAACTATTTAAGTTACTTGTACATATTACCATAGTAAAACTGTCCTCCAACTCATGACAAAGCAAAAAGAACCGGTTTACCAGACAGTTTTCATACCTTTTACTTAAATTATCATAACTTTTAGTCTATATGCCGGAATTTTGATTGGTTTATACCGTTTTAAAGTTATAAAACTGAATAATTATCACATGTTTATTACCATAGATGCACATGTAATATTACTAATTATTAATCTTCCTTTGGACCGATTAATATTAGCATAAACTGAATTACATGCACAAAACCTTCTATATTTTAAAATAAAATAATTTTCACAATAAAGATCACTTTGGTGACTTAATGCTTCAATTAATTTATCTTAAAATATATAACATAATATACCAATATTCAAACTTAATATTTATAACAGTCAAAGTTGAAATTTCTGATAACACTTGAGTTTTCAAAATAAACCAAATTAAGGTTGTCTTAATGGGGCTATCAGAATCCAAATAACCGAAATCTTTGACTGTTCTTCAAAATTTCCTTAAATTTTGATTAGTGCTTAAAATAAATATTATTTTATTAATAATTGCTCCTTGATTGATTGTTATAAATTGCTAATTTATATTATTACGTACATATTTTCCATGCAGGATATTGAAGATAAGAAATTCAACATAAAAGGTGAAAATCTGCAGATTTCTCAATTTTCTGGATTCATGGCTAGATTCACGGACATGATCTCTGGGATGACTGCTGGCATGATAACTATCGGTATCTTTTGATTGGATAGCTGGAAAATCTGTATGAATAAGGTCAACTAGGCAAATAGAGTGAATTCTGGGATGTGTCTTCAATTTATAAACTTAATTTTCTGGATTTCGTCTTTTTGTCTTTGTTATCTTTGTAATTCCTAAGCCTATAAATACCCACTCTTGGGAGAGACTGGATCATTCATCATCTTTTTATCTTTTCATTTTGTGTTTTGCTTAGTTTGTTTTAAGTACTTTTGTTTTAAATAAAGTTTTCTTTTATTTTTACTTTTATTTTATATCTACAAGTTATTTTCAAAACATGTCAAGCATGATAAACAATATCATGCTTGGCTAATTTTCTCAAGATAAAGAGCTAGCAATGAAAGGATTCGATCGTGAGATTCGAACAAAGCTCTAAATTCCCTTTTGGGATACATTCTCGTTTTTCTAAACGTAAAAGCTTAACAATCGGTCTTGCTTATATTTTTTTTTAAAATTACTTCTTATCAAAAAGACGTCATTGGTTTAAAAGTTGTAGGAAATATGTAATGCTTAAATCTCACACTCTGTTTAAATAGGTTGTATGAGAGTAGTTCAGTTGATTTAAAATTCTCTTTGAATTTTAAATACTTAACCGAATAGATTTAGTAATAAAATATCCGAGATTTAAATGAATATTTTCGGTTATCAAATCTACTATTTTCAGATAGATATTAACAGATTATCTGAGATTTAATTAGATTTTATCTGTTAATAAATCTAATTTTGAATAGATTTTATCCGAGATTTAAATAGATATTTTCGGTTATCAAATCTACTATTTTTGGATAGTTATTATCTGATATTAAATTTAAAATTTAAATTTAAATCAGATTTTATTTGATTCTCAGACAGATTTGCCCCTTCTTTCAACCTATAAATAAGATGTTTTTCTCTCATTTTTAATCATCTCATTCAGAGTTCATATGTCTTACTTGATAGAGAATTAGAGAGCATCATTCTGTGAACACACTTAGCGGCGGTCCGTTAAGGAAAAACAAGATCGAAAATGATTCTCGGTGAGACAACTTCCAAGTCGGGCTTTTCTAGTTTTAAAATTAAGTATTTTAACGGTGATAGACGTGACTAATTTACTTAAGAATCAGTTTTCGAAGATAGACTTGGAAAGATCGGTTACATGTGAGAAAAGCAAGTTGCAATGGGTAAGGCCTTGCAGACTGTAACCGACATAAATCCCGAAGGAAAATACATTTCAATGATTGAAAGAATCCAATCAAAGCTAGCTCGAGGCGATTTTATTATTTGTGATATCCCAACTTATTTTCTTCTTTAATTTGCTTCTATATTTTAATTAATTGCTTGATTCAACTATCACCCCTTTTTATTTGTTGTCGCAGATCCTGGATTAAAAAACGACAATCAATTGGATTAGAAAATACGAAATTCCCTGTGGACCGACCCTCTTCCATTATTCTATTTTTCTCTATTTGTTTTATTTTTGAAGAGGCTTATTTTATTTTGAAGAGTTAAAACGACGCTTGTCAAATATGTTTTTATCAAAACTAAATTCAATCAAAACATTTAATTTTTAACTAAAAACAAAATAAAAAAATATCATACAAATGAGTAATTCGTATAATAATTACTTGAAACTTTAAAATAATCATAATAATATAGTAATCAAAAATAAATTTTTGATCAAACTAAATTGAATATACCAATACCAAATATATTTTATAATCCAAAATAACATATGATCAAAACTAAATATTGAATATATTAACCAAGTAACTACGTAAAGTAGTAGTAAACTTTAAAAAGTAACATGCCAAAAGGTTATTCAATCATAACTTAATAGACATAAACCGAATATAAAGCTTTAATAGCTAACCTGAATATAATTTTTTTTGAATCATGATAAATTTATCATGACAAAGCCGAAATTAGTTATATTTTTCTTTATTACTAATGATCAAAACTAAAATTTTGATCTAACTGAATTTAACTTATTACCAATGATCAAAACTAAAATTTTGATCTAATCGAATTTAACTTAATACCCAATGATCAAAATTAAAATTTTGATCCAACCAAATTAAACATATAATTTAAATAAAATATATTTAAAATATATATTTCATAAAAGTAAAGTAAATTGCTACTATCAAAGTAATTAGAATCCAAACTTAAAATTTAATTTTCAATTAATAGCAATCCAAAAAAAATTAAATAAATGTTCACGCGGACAAAACCTAATCTTTATATAAATCTAGATTGTTTTCTATGATTTCTTAATTAATCGATTCAAATCCATGGACGTAAAACCAAACTGAATCCAAGGAAATAGAAACAATAAATGTTAATCCATTGGAAAAGGCCAGATTGGCGAAAAACCAAAATAAAATCATAGAAAACAAATCAAATTGATTTGTTCTTAAAATACGATAAATATATATAATTTAATCTTATACGATTAATTATAAAACCATATCGAAGTAAATAATCCATAATATTATATTTAATTTTAGATCATAGCAATAAATTAAAACCAAAAACTTATGATTTTAATGATTCAACATAATTCTGACTCTGATACCACTTGTTAGAATTAAAATATATATTCGACACGATTATAAACCCAAGATCTGTGTCAAATCATAAAGAATAATAAGATAAATAAACTAAATGCGGAAGCATACCTGAATCCATTGATGAAGATTTTCCAGAGGGTTTGATTTTCCAAGAAGTTAGGTTTTCTCTTGCGGCACAACTCTTAGATGGGGAAAAGAGATATGCAAATTAACCTAATTTTTGGGGACCATAACCCATTTATATAGTTGATTTAATAACCAACTAGTAGTTGATTTAATAACCAACTATTAAGTATTTATAACTCTGCCCCTCATCAAATTATAAATACACCTTATTGCATCTACACTCTTAATTCCATGATAATTTAATACATATAACACGTGTAACATAATTGGTCACTTAATTATGTGTTAAATTTTATAATAACAATATACATTATACATATGTGCCTACTATTATTGAATTTTAATACAACACTAAAGAGTATCCTTTTTAATTTTTAGACATATATTAGTGCTTTAGTTCTATATAAATTTGTTATGACATTATTTATCGATCTAATCTAACATTGAATGGATGAAAATCGTTTGTTCTTTAATCATAT
Organism: Abelmoschus esculentus; assembly: GCA_035048815.1. NCBI lineage: Eukaryota > Viridiplantae > Streptophyta > Magnoliopsida > Malvales > Malvaceae > Abelmoschus > Abelmoschus esculentus. Next base: position 7,767,765 of record JAUCBN010000032.1, read on the forward strand.
TTTTTTGTAATTTTATTTTAAAAAAGTAGTTTTAGGTTTTAAGGTTAAGATTTAAAAAAATAGGTATATGGTGTATTTTTTTTTAAGGTTTAAGATTTAGAAAGGGGTGGTTTAAAGATTTTGGGGGTCCTGTGCAATTTATTAAAATGAGACCCTTAATTTATAATCGGTAAGAGATATAATTTTTTTCAAAAGAACATTGTATTACAAAAGATATTATTAGATTATCCTCTTAAGTAACAAAAATTTGACTTATAAAGTCTAAAAATCAAACATTTTTATTTAACAAATGTCATTTTTTTCATGTTTTGAAACAAATTCATCGATAACACTTTCAGTATCATTTTTTTTAAAAGATCATTTTTTATTGCCATTAAAACAAGTTCATTTAGTCTTTCTTGCGACATAACTGTTCTTAAGTATGAATTCATCAATTTTAATTTTGAAAAATTTTATTCTGCCGAAGCAATAGTAATAACAATAGTAATAAGATTCTATAAGCAATTGCCACTAGGGGTGAGTACTCGATCGAGTCGAGTCAAAAAATTTCGAGTTATTCAAGTTGACGAGTCATGTTTTACAACTCAAACTTTATTTGAATTTTTTTCGGTTCGATTCGAGTTTATAAAATTCGAGTCGAGTCGAATCGAATGGAGTTTTTGAGTTCCTATAAATATTTAGTTCTAATTATTTATCGTGTTATAGTATGATTTGATTCCAATTTAAACGACTTTCTCTAATTATATAAGATATGTATATATATATTTTTTCATATGTAGCAATATTTTTTTATATTTTTATATATCAATGTATATATACCATAAAAATTGAGAGATTCGTCTTAAACTTAAAAATTAATCCTTTAATTACTAAAAATTTTGAGTTATTCGAGTTATTCGAATTTCCATTTTACAACTCAAACTTTATTTGAAATTTTTTCGAGTCGAGTCGAGTCTATGCAATTTCGAGTCGAGTTAAAACGAGTCGAGTATTTTTGTCTCGAGTCGAGTCAAGTTATTCGGTTTTTTCGAGTCAAGTCGAGTTTTGCTCACCTCTAATTGCCACATATAGGAAACAATTATAATATTTTAACAATTATAACTCATATTTCTTAAGAGTATTTTCAAAAATTTTCACAATGAGTTTTGAGATTAGCATCTTCCAATTAAATGTAGTTTATCAAAATTCTGGACTTCTTTTTTAAGGGGCTTTGTGCGGTCGCTTTTATTGTGCCTATCCAAAACCACATTTTAAAACATTTAAATTTTAAGAAGTGAAAATGAGGTTTAATGTTTAGAATTTAATTTGAAGTGTTTTTAACGTGAGGCATTGAAAGAAACACGGTTAAGGGTCAATTTTTTTATTCACTTTGGACAACATATTTTCAATTCTAAAATTTTAATTTGTACGACTCCATTGAACCATTATTTTAATAATACAAATAATATTTTATTTAAAAGTTTTATTTTTAAAAGTAATTATCTAATATACTGTGAGTGAATTTTTTCTTCATAAAGGGCCTTTTAAAATTATACATATCTTTTTAAGAGTTTTAATGTTAAAAATTTAATCTTATATCTAAATTCTAAAGTTAAACTATTAAATTTGTACTTAAATTTTAAAATTTAATCATAAACATTAAACACTTAATTTTAAACTATAAATTTTAAACTATTTGAAGATGGGATTTCAGTTCAGATCTGAGGCCCAAATTCATACTTGGATTCTTTATATTTATTTAATCTCGGTTTTTTTCTTCTTTCTTTCTTTCCTTTTGCTTTTCCTCTTTAACCTAAAACCCTGCAACGCTCTCTAAGGCCTAAGCTCCCTCAGCCGTTGCCAACTCTGCTCTGCGTAAGACTTTCCCATTTATTTTTACTTTTTTGGTTTATATTCTTCTGTAAATGTCTTTATAATGAATGATTTGGAGAACTTTATGTGTAAATTGATCTTGTTTATAGGGATAAACTTTAATCTTCTCATTCGATCTTGTTTATGTTATCACAATATCTAGAAACCCCGTTAAAAGAAATGATAAAGAGGAGGTTTTATAAGTTTGAACACGGTGATAAAGACAATGCGTCGGATTCCTCTTCCTCGTCTTCAGACTCTGAACTTGAAGTGAAAGCCTCGGAAGAATCTGAATCTGAATCCGAATCAGAACAAGAAGATGCTTCTCAAGTAAAGCAAGATGATCAAGCTTGCTCCGCATCTTCGGGTTTGTTTATTAGGTTCTAGTGATGACTTGTGTATATCCTCAAACTTAATGTGTTTTCATCTATCAGTTCATATTCCTGATTAAATTGTTTTGTCAAATGAAAGGTGCGTGCGTGTGTTGTTTTCAATCTCATATGATCATTACTAATTTTTCCGATTTACAATTTGTATGCTTATTTGATTTTAGGATACGAGAGTGAAGATAACTCAGCAAATGAAGTTGGTGTGGACTTGGCAGGTATAATTTTATAATTAAATTGAGAAAGTTCATGATTTCATGATTTGCATGAGAAAGAAAATTTCGGTTCGTGAATTTTGCATGCACATTGTTAAAGAAAGTGTTGCTCTGTTCATGCCCAATAGGAGCCATGCCTAAAATCCACAAAGAATAGCCGTTCAAGTCCGTATTTAGAATGTCCTGATATCAATTATGCCTCTGGTTTAATTGATGCTGTTAAAACCTGTTTGCATGTATGCTGGTTAAATGAGGAAAGAACACATAGCAATTTTTCATGCTCATCCTTTGATACAACAGTTGTTTTCTTTGTTAAATTCTGCATCCTTCTCTTTTATATGTAAGGTATTTATAAATAGGAAAGATCTATGTTACTCAAATTTGGGTGCAGGTGTCAGATTTGGGTATTTGGTTGACAAAAGCATATCTATTTATTTATTTTAAGTTTTTCCATGTATTCTGTGTCCTTGAAGGATCAATATTCTCAAAAACATGTCTGGGTATGTGTTGAAAATGAGCGTCTTAAACTGAAAGCTGGAGTAGTATTTAACATGTTGTGAGTTTCATTTAGATATTATTTAATATTTACCTGCATTGTATGTTCATTCTAAATAATGCTCTTGTTTTGTGTTTGGTTAATATGACCTGGTTTTGCAGGTTTTATTGATGATGATGAAACTGATGATGATAAACAAATAATTATCAACAATAAGTTACCTACTAATCATGGTGCTCAATTACGGTGGGAAAATGTGCATACCCTAACCAAAGAACCATTGCCGGACGATTTCCCAAGCTTTGTACTGAAATGCAAATCAGTTTTTAAGTGCAAGTTATGCCCAAGAATTGTCTGTTTGAATGAAGAGACTGTAAGGGCTCATATTAATTCCAAGGTAAGGTATCTTGCTTGCTTCTTTTTTTCACTGCTTCTGGTTTGGTTGTTTTGTCTTTGTAGTGAAATGCTGGATAATAATACACCAATGATAGAGAATTCATATGCTAATCTCCAATATAGTCTTGAAAAGTTTTTAGACTGAATTTTTTTATATAGAATTTATTGACCTTCTAATTGTGGAAATGATATGAAATTTGATGCGACAGTACACTTTCAAGCATAATATATGGTGCTGGATGTGAATTGATGGTACTATACATTTTCAACTTTTATATTGTGGCGCCTGCATGTAAATTGATGGTTCCTAGTATAGTTTTGTTTTGCCTGTTTTGTTTCACATAAAACGATCCAGATTAACTGAACTTGATCATTGTAGAGGCATGCTCGATCCATGAAATTACTCAAGGAAGGTAGACTGAAGACTATGCTCAACAGTGATGGGGAAATCGAGAATCAGGAAACTGCTGCAGAAACACATTCTCCAGTTGATGCTGTTGCACAGGTTTATTTCCCTGAAATTTGAATTTTACTGTTTGATTGAACGTTGAGATTTCATGCAGGAACGTAAGTTCTACTCTATTGTCGTTTACTAGGATAAACAGAAAACGAAAAGTAGAGGCCGTCAACGAAGTGTGAAAGATTCAAAAAGGAAGGTAATAAAAAATTATTTTTCATGCATCTTGGTATTTCTTGTTAGGACCTAAACTAATTTTGCAACATAAACCACAGAGAATGAGAGAAGAGTCTACAAAAAATGGATCCAAAAGGGGAAGTAAGAAAGAAGATTGAATTCTGTTAAAAGAATAGACCAGAGAGAACCCAAGGATTAGTTTCCATTTTTCTGCAAAACCCGAGTTATGTAATGCAACCAACTAACCATAAAATTTTGGGATTTCCATATGCCTTTTTTGTTTTGTTAAGTGCGCTTGATGTCCTTGGACTTCATAGTTTGTAGAACTTGTTGAGAACACAAAGTTTGGGTTGAGCTTGATTAAGGTGTATTAGTGAAACTCAAAACTGAAGTTTGGGTTGAGCTTGATTGAAATTTACCTTCAAGAAATTATTTGAAATGATGTTTAGCTGGATAAATAATCGCCTTAAATAAATTCAAGTTTTTAGATTTTTTTTAGTTTGAAAAATAATTATAAAAGAAATTCAAGTTAAAAATAGATTATATTGAAATTCACAATAGGAATGTCATAAGATATGTGAAATTATATAAACGTAGTAATATGAAATATAAAATAATGTCTTATAAGGGATCATATGAGATTTGAGCTACCAAAATCTCATTTATTTTCACTTGATAATTTCTTTTTTAAAACCTTTGATAAAAATAAATCTTCTCAAAACCCCTCATCCAATCACTTTGTTTAAGGGTGATTCAGACTCGAAGTTCTCCCCCAAACAATATAGCTAGCACTAATACCAACAATATCTTCAAAGTTTGAGAATTTTAGGTTCTTGTTCCTTTTCTGGTTTGGTGAAACAAGTTGTTCCTCGCTTGTGTTATTTCCGCAAGTTAGAAACAAATTGTCAAGTAGGGATGTAAAAAAGTTGACCCTACTTGAAAACCCGATTGAAACCTATTTGATTTATAATTTGGTTTGACCCGGGAATGTAATGACCAGAACTTGATCTATATCCGATTGTTGTTGACCTGAACCCGAGTTAGATCTGTTATTGTGGTAACCGATCCTGAACTCTATCCGATTGAGGATGACCTAAACCCGATTTCAACTTGTTACTATGGATTCGAAACTCGACTTGCATTTGATTGAAAGGAACTCAAACCTGAGTTTGACCATGCAAATAATTAATATTATCCGATTGAATCGATCCGAGACCTGATTTTATTTGATCCGATAAATGACCTGACTTGTTTTGAACTTGACATGTTATTGACCTGAACTAATATTAACAAGATTTACTATTTACATGACATATAATTAAGTATATCTATATTTTGATGAATTTGAAATATTGATAAATATAATTAGGCTTAAAAAATATAATTAGACATGAGAATTAATTTAGGGATTAATATTTAAATTTATTATTAAATTAATTTATTTACTATTTTATTTAGTTTTAATATATTTAATTTTAATTTTAAATTAATAATTTATTAAAAATTATAATTTTAAATTAATATTTAATTAAGTTATATTAATTTATTGAACGTAGCATTAATTAAGTTAAATTAAAATATAAAAACTTAAATTATAAACATAATTAAAAGAATTCTAAAATCAAAAAATAGATTTTTATTAAATTAATCTAAATTATGACTCAATTAAATTAAACCAAAACAATTGATAAAAAAATTGATAAAAAAAGAGTGAAAAGATAAAATTTTAGAAGGAAATAAGCCACTCATTTTTTAAGTTTGAGATTAATTTACTTTTAGTGTAAAACTTTTGGAGGGATATAAGTTATCAAAATTTTGGAGGAAATTAGAAATAAGTTTAGATTATTATAAAAAGATGGAAAAAATAAAATTTTGGACGAAATTAATATATATAGTAATTTTTAGAGGATCTTTGTTATTATTACAACATATAATCAAATAATAAAATTTGATTAATCAATTAAAAATATAAAAAGGAGATTAGATTTAGATATTTATTTGACACTATTCTAGGTCAAGTAAAATTTTTTTGTATATTTTTATATAGGTCGCGCTTAAAAAATCAAATCTCGCGCCGCTCTATATCTTGTTTTATAATTATTTCAATTTGGTTATATGATCACTTAAAAATTAAATTTTAAACTTTATTTTTTATTTGATTTGGTTCTCATTTAATTAAATTCATACTATATATTTTAAAATTATTTAAATTTGATCATAAATAATTAATTTGGTGATTGAAAATTGTCTGAGAACTAATTTAATGATTTGGACTTATGGACTATTATTGGGCTTAAAGAATTAATAATATACATGCATTAATTAAATACATATATTAATATATATATATATATATTAAAATATATAATATATATTATATATTAAAGTATATTATATATGTACTAAATTATATTATATACATAATATATATTAATGTATATTACATACATATATACATCTAATATATATGTATATACATATAATAATAAGTATACATATATATACATATATATAAGTATACATACAATATATATTATATACATATATTATATATGTATATTAATGTATACTATATAATATATAAGTATACATATATATTATATATATATACATACATACCTATTATATATTTTACATATAATATTATACATTCTATATTTCATATATAATATACATTTCATATTTTCATATATAATACCATTCCATATACAATATAAATTATATATATAATATATATAGTATAAATTTTATATTTTCATTTTTAAAATATATTAAACTATATTTTATATGTATAAATTATAATGTATTAAAGTGTATTAAAATTTATTTTTTTCATCAAATTTAACTATTTTTAATTTATAATTTTTATAATTTAGTACTTACAATTTTATTTTTATTTTAAATTAACTGCTATTTTTTATTTTAAATTGAACTAACTGTGACATGCCACCGACAACTGGCACAATTGGTGGAACCAATAGCGGTTTAACAGGTGGTGGAAGCGAAAGTGGTAACTCTTCTTCCTCACGTACTTATCTTCCATCAGTAATGAAACGATTGTTCATTCTAGGCACTCTACGGGGTCCTATATTACTTATTCTATAAAAATACAACAAAATTTAAAACCAAATAAGTCAACCGAAAACAAAATGCCTACGACTCAAATTTTTACTAAAAACCAACCTAAAAGTAGTGAAGCAATCCACACCTATGTTTAACATGCTTTAACCAGCAATAAGTAAACAATCACCGTGCATATATATATATAAAAGCAATCCCAGTGCAATATCACACATTAGCATGCAAGGTAAACTGTAACATCCTGATTTTGGGTCTAAGAGTTTGAGGGTTAGTTAGAGAAGTTCGATTCGTGTCGAATCGGATTTTTTAGGTTTGTTATTTTGGGAAAATAAAAATAATAATATTTTAATCGGACATGTAATAATTTTGTGAAAAAAGATTTCTCAGCCCTCTCCTTTTGTCTCATTTTCTTCTAAATCGGACATGTAATAATAATATTTTAATCTTTTTATTAGTTGAGTATAAAACACAACTTAAAACTCAGCCCTCTCCTTTTGTCTCATTTTCTTCTAAATCAAGCCACCAAAGACTTAGAATTTCTCTGAGTTGTTCATCACTTTGAACCCAGAAAGCAAGAACACTCATGTGTTCTTCATATTCCCCAAAAAACCGCCGCCTCGGCTACCGTTAGTGGTGGCCGGCGGCGTGAAAAAATCCTTTTTTTTTAAATCGAAATAAACCCTTCCTCTCTCCTTTTTTAAAAAAACAGAAACAAAACTCTTTTGATTTCTTTGAAACCGAAAACAAAGTAAAAAAACTCTTCTTTCAAAAGAAACAAGTCGAAGACGGTGGAGGAAAGGAGGAATGAAGAGCCGACTAGTGACCCACCCTTCGAAGGTAAAAGCCGAGACTCTTAACACCTACTTTTTTGTATTCGTATGCGAAAGGGAAACAAAGAGGTTATCTTTACCTCTAAAAATGCTATTCTCCTTGTATTGATGAAAAATGGTGGGGAAAAAAAAAGCCCCTCACAAAGTGTTTGACTTTTTCTTATATAACCAATTGAAATTACAATGGATAAGAAAAATCCTAAAAAATTCTATTACTCTTTGTGCTTGTACGTACTGTGTTTGTTGGATAAAATGCCTATGAAATTCGATGTACAATTCTTGGATGTATTTGCTGTCGATTTGGTCGAATCTTCTCTGCAGATTGCCTCTGAAATTCCTATCAATTGTTGGCATTTTTAATATCGTACGATTTTTGTCGTTTTGGGCTGATAATTATGTACGAGATCTGATATCCTTTTTTCTAGTTTTTGCATGAATCGCGGTTGCCGGAATTGGTGGGAACGACGACAGTCAACGGCGGTCGGAGGAGACGAATCGGTAGAGGGAATCTGAATGGTCTGGCGCGTGCGCCACACGCGCGCGTAGAGGAACAGAGGCGTCGCGCGTGGGCGCATGAGCTTTTTCCAGAAGCTTCCTCGGTCTTCATCTGGACCGTTGGATCTGGATTAGATCCAATGGTCACCAGGTGGCTGTGCATGGATAAAGATTAGGGATAGTTAGGGTTTCTCCTTTTTAATCCGGCTGGGCTATGTGCATTTGGGCTCATAATTTTATTTAAGTGTTTTGGTCTTGTATATTATTTTAATCCGGGCCTAATGCTTGTTATTTGGGTTGTAATTATAAATGTACTTTAATTATTAATCATTTTATATTATGGGTTTATCTATTTACAAAGTTGAGTTTTAATAACATGATGTTTATTTATATAACATATAATAATAAAATACTAAATAATAATAATAAGTAATAGTAATAATAATACTACTACTAATAAAAAATAATAATAATAAATAATAAAAAAAAGTAAAATAAAAATAAAAAAACAAAATAGAAAAAGTAAAAACAATAAAAAGCCGTATACTATCGATAATAATAAAAATAATATATAATATAAATAATTTTTAAAAATTTAGTTAAGAAAAGTAACGTATAGTTTCATTTTATTTTTTAATTAATTTTTTAAAGTATAGTATATGTAATAATATTTTTTTGATTTTTAATTAGAAGCATATATATAATAATATAGTAATATGTATATATATATTTAAATAATTACAAGCCCGTTATTCGAAAGAATTAAAATCAAAACACGGGTTTAGACTCGTATAAAATTAGCGATTACACTACACAACAAACGAATGAGGTTACACCATTGAAAATTTTAGCTTTAAGCAAGTACGACATCGACTCATAGGCATGTACTTGTCTGACACCTATATACCATACTAAATTCCCCAAGGACTTCCTAGAACTGAATAAACCTAAGCTTTGATACAACTAAATATAACATCCTCGACCTAGTGTCACATTGGGCCTCTAGACCAAAAACCCATAATTCAAATTTTCTGATTTAAAAGCCCATTAAAATAATTCAAAACAAAGGTCCAAAACACAATTCACCATTTAAAATGAAAAAACCCCAAATGATTTATAAAAATAAAAGGAGTTTCATTAAACCGACCATTAAAACATTCGACTAAAATCCAAAATAAATAAGATTTATAAAATAAATAAGAGTTACAATAAAAGAATTAATCCATTACATAAATTAATTTGTCTCTGACATTAAGTCGATGCTGAAATCCCATCGTTGATGGTGCTCCACAGGTTCTAACTTAAACCAAACCAAACCAAACCACAACATATACATAGTATATGTCAACAAAAACCAAACCACAAGGTAGTGAGGCCCGCGTCCACAAAACATCGGGATCCTCCACTATGAGGTCCGTGTCCACACAGCATCGAGATCTTACACTCCGAGTAAGGTCCACGTCTACACAATCTCGGGATCCTACACTCAGGTATTGAGACCCGTGTCCACATAGTATCGGGATCCTCCAATCCCATGCTCGAAATACTCCATCGAGCATCTTAGAATACGGCCTGTGTCCATATAACATCAGGATCCTCCATTCGGAAAAGTCTTCCATACATCACTCAGAATATTATATCGGATGACTTTTTTGTGTTGTAACACTATTTTGGGTATTTGTATTCCCATCACATAAGGACACAACCACAAAAGATGATCCACCTAGGATCCTAACACCAAACTATACCATAACCAAACCAAAGATCAAGCCTCGGTCATGTTTCATCGTATCAAAGTCAATATCACCGAGTTTCAAGTTTTAAAATTCATTTTATAGCTTAGTTAACCCATAGGAACCCATAGCATAATTTATGGAACCCCTAAACTTAACCTTTAAAAATTTGGACAGATTACCTAGGGGTATCGATGCGCCTGTTATGGGGAATCGATAAGCTTGTTGTGGGTAAGCTTCCTTTGCTTATTGATATACTAAGACAATGGTTTTCAAAAAGACCGAGGGAAACATATCGATATCGATACACCTATTTGGGGTATTGATACACCCAAAGTTTCGATATACCCCTAAGGAGGTATTGAATCGATTTGCTACTGGAGTTTTTGGTTTCAAAACACGGGCAGTGCGTTCTAAAACACCTTCTATTATCGCCTTTAATTCCCTCAATAAAGTATAGATACGTCTGCCAAGGGTATCGATACGTATACACAAAAATGTAAGTTTAGACCCTCAAATCGCTTAGATCACTACCCAAATCTCTCTCATTGATTCAAGCAAGATAAGCAAAAGGATGACACTTAGCAACTCAAGATAGGCTAGTTAGACCTAACTCTCTCCTAAGGGTCCAAAAACGCTCCTTATCCAAAGGTTTAGTAAAGATGTCCGCTAATTGATTTAAGGTGTCAACAAACTCTAAAGCAATATCATTTTTAGACACATGATCTCTAATGAAATGGTGTCTAATTTCTATATGTTTGGTTCTAGAGTGTTGAATGGGGTTTTTGGTAAGACATATGGCACTAGTATTATCACACTTAAGAGGTATGGTGTCTACCTTAATGCCATAATCTAAGAGTTGTTGCTTCATCCATAACACTTGTGCACAACAACTCCCTAGGGATATGTACTCCGCCTCAGTGGTAGATAGAGCTACACTATTTTGTTTCTTAGAGAACCAAGATATGAGCATACTATCTAGGAATTGACAAGTTTCGGAAGTACTTTTCCTATCTATCTTACAACCTCCATAATCCGCATTCGAATAGGCATGAAGATCAAAAGAAGAAGCTTTAGGATACCAAAGACCTAAACAAGGTGTATCTCTAAGGTACCTAAAAATTCTCTTAATGGCTATAAGGTGTGATTCTCTAGGACTAGCTTGGAACCTAGCACACAAGCAAACACTAAACATAATATCCGGTCTACTTGCGGTAAGGTAAAGCAAAGAACCTATCATTGATCTATATAATTTAGAATCAACACACTTACCTCCTTCATCCTTGTCAAGCTTAGTAGATGAGCTCATTGGTGTGGCTTGAGGTTTCACATTTTCCAAGCCAAACTTTTTGAGCATATCCTTGATGTATTTTGCTTGATTGATGAAGGTGTCATCCTTCCTTTGCTTGATTTAGAGTCCCAAGAAGAATGAGAGCTCCCCCATCATGCTCATCTTGAATTCACCTTGCATTAGCTTAGAAAATTCTTGACAATAACATTCATTAGTAGATCCAAAAATAATATCATCAACATAAATTTGAACTACTAAGATGTCATTTTCAAGCCTTTTTATAAAAAAGTGTAGTGTCCACCTTCCCTTTTTCAAAACCTTTTTCAATTAGAAAGGTTGAAAGCCTTTCATACCAAGCTCTAGGAGCTTGTTTCAAACTGTATAAAGCTTTTGTTAATTTAAAAACATGGTTTGGAAATTTTGAGTCTTCAAAACCTTGTGGTTGTTCAACATACACTTCTTCATTTATAAAACCATTTAAGAAAGCACTTTTGACATCCATTTGAAAAAGCTTGAAATCATGATAACATGCAAATGCAAGTAGCATCCTAATGGCTTCCATTCTAGCTACGGGTGCATAGGTTTCATCAAAATCTATTCCCTCCTCGTGAGTGTAACCTTGAGCTACTAATCTAGCTTTATTTCTTACAATGTTACCACTCTCATCTAGTTTGTTTCTAAAGACCCATTTAGTTCCTATAGTAGACTTATTACTAGGCCTATCAACTAATGTCCATACATTACTTCTCTCAAATTGATTTAATTCCTCTTGCATAGCCAAAATCCAATAATCATCACTTAAGGCTTCTTTGATATTTTTAGGCTCTATGCATGAGATAAAAGCAATATGATTCATTAATCTAAGAGAAGAACGAGTAGTTACCCCCTTGGATGGATCACCCAAGATTTCACCACTTTTGACATAGTTGAACTCCCTTGGGTAGCTTACTTCCCTTTCTTCAAGCTTTACATTTTCCAAAGCTTCTATTGGAGGATCTTGTGCTTCCTCATTGCTTTGAATCCCATCCACCTTTGATGCTTGTCCATCATCAATGGTTTCAATGATTTCTACATCATCATCATCACAAGAATCCTTCCTAGGAAGGAGGTTATCATCGAAAACCACATGTATAGATTCCTCTACAATTAAGGTTCTTTTGTTGAAAACTCTATAAGCCTTAGAATTTAAAGAATAACCAAGGAAAATAGCTTCATCACTTTTTGCATCAAATTTACCTAAATTGTCTTTTCTATTGTTCAAAACAAAACACTTGCATCCAAAAGGGTGAAAATAGCTAATGTTAGGCTTTTTAGACTTTAAAATCTCATAAGGATTTTTCTTTAAAATAGGCCTAATCATTACTCGATTTATGATGTAACAAGAAGTGTTTGTGGCTTTCGCCCAAAAATACTTAGGTAAATTGTTTTCACAAAGCATGGTTCTAGCCATTTCCTCTAAAGTTCTATTTTTCCTCTCAACTACCCCATTTTGTTGAGGAGTGCGAGGAGCCGAAAAATTGTGGCTAATACCATTTTCATTATAAAAATTTTCAAAACCTAAATTTTGAAATTCGGTTCCATGATCACTTCTAATATGAGAAATTTTTTGATCAAGATCATTTTGAGAAATTTTTGAAAATATGATGAAATTTTCTAAGGCCTCATCTTTAGAACTTAAAAATAGAACCCAAGTATATCTAGAGTAATCATCAACAATAACAAAAGCATATGATTTTCCACCCAAGCTAGTAGTCCTAATAGGTCCAAAAAGATCCATATGGATCAATTGTAATACTTTACTAGTTGAAACATCATTAATGGACTTAAAAGAAACTCTCTTTTGTTTACCCTTAGCACATGCATCACAAATTTTATCCAAAGAAAATTTGAGCTTAGGTAAACCTCTAACTAGATTTTGGGAGACAAGTTTCTCTAAAACACTTATGCTAGCATGACCAAATTTCCTATGCCATAACCATGAATCATTTTCATCACTAGCAACTAAGCATGCATGAGATATGTTTATGTCATCTAGATGCACCATGTAAATATTTCCTATGCGATGACCTATGAGCATTGTTCTATTGGATTCTATGTCAATAATTTTACAACCATTTTTATCAAAAGAAACATAGAAACCTTTATCACATAATTGACTAATACTCAACAAGTTATGCTTAAGACCATTAACAAGTAAGACATTTTCAATAAAAATAGAGGAGTGATTACCAATAGAGCCTATACCCTCAATTTGGCCTTTAGAGTTGTCACCAAATGTCACTACTCCATCCTTTTTGAGCTCTAACTCTTTAAATCGTCCCTTGTCTCCGATCATATGCCTTAAGCATCCACTATCAAGGTACCACATATTTTGACTTGAAGCTTTGGCCTTGAAGCAATGCTCAACCTACAAACAAAAATTAGTTTTTCACTTTTGGTACCCAAATCATTTTGGGTCCATGAGAGTTAGTCCATAAAAGCTTGGTTCCCTTAGGAATCCAAGAGGCAATGGCATTTACATTATTAGAAACAATGAGTTCCTTAGGAACCCAAACACTCCTAATTTTTCTATGTCTAAAATGCCTTTGAAAACCTTTTTGTTTGTGGTTTTGAAAATTTTTTTTGACATGGTTGGGTTTTGAAGATCTTCCTTTTTCAAAAGTTGAACTCCCAACCACCTTAATTTGTTCTTTAAGCTCATTCACCACCTTGTGGTGATTTTCACTCAAGCTTGAAACAAGGTTGTTTAAATCAACATTTTCTTTTTGAAAAAATTTCAAATCATCATTTAAATCAACAACCTTTTCTTCCAAATCCAAAATTGTTTTTGTCAAAGAATCATTTTTCATTTCTAAATCGGAAATAGTTTTCTTGCTTTTCAAAATTGATTCTTTGAACTTCAAAACCAACTCATCATACACATCTTGTAATTCATCATAAGCATCATAAAGTTCATCATAAGATAGATCATTACAAGATGGTTCAAGGGTTACCTTAGGCTCATCAAGAGCCATGAGACACAAGTTGGCCACTTCATTGTCCTCATCGGATGATGACTCCTCATCACTCCAAGTGGCAACATGAGCTTTATTTTTTTTCTTCTTCTCAAAACCCTTCTTTTTGTATAGTGGGCAATCGGTCCTAATGTGACCGGGATTCTTGCATTCATAGCAAATGATTTGATCTTTCTCCTCTTCTTTGCTCTTTGCTTTGAAGTCCCTCTTTCGTTGGAATCTTCGATTCCTATTTGTCCTCATAAGCCTTGTGAATCTTTTGGCCACCATGGCCAATTCCTCTAGCTCTTCTTCTTCACTAGTGTTCACTTCTTCTTGTGACAATGAAGCTTTAAGAGTAATCCCTTGCTTCTTTTTCTCTACTTCCCTCTTCTCTATCTTTACCTCTTCTTTCTTTTTCTCTTTTTCTCTTCCTTTCTTCATGATCTCATGGGTAAGAAGGGATCCCACAAGAGCATCTAGCTTTAGAGTCTTCAAGTCCTTGGCTTCAATGATAGCCATCCTTTTGCTATCCTTAGACTTAGGAAGAGAGTAGATAAGTTTCCTCACGAGCTTCTCTTCCGGAATGATCTCATCGAAACCTTTGAGACCATTGAAAATAACGGAAAATCTATCAAACATTTTGTTGATGTCTTCATCTGGATCCATCTTGAAGTTTTCATAGTTTAGGTTGAGAAGACCAATCTTTGTTTCCTTCACATCATTGGTACCCTCATAAGTTGTCTCCAAGGAGTCCCAAACTTCTTTGGCACTTGTGCATGAAGACATCTTTGAGTAGATGTCGGGGCCTAAAGCACAAAAGAGAATGTGAAGAGCTTTATCATTTATGGACATTCTCCTTCTTTCTTCATCGTTCATCTCGTTCCTCTTCTTAGGCACTTGCCGATCTCCTTCTTGCTTCATAGGGATAGAGGGTCCATCTTCGATTATATCCCAAAGGACATAGTCATTGGAGTTGATGAATAACCTCATCTTATTCTTCCAATAAGGATAGTTGTCCCCATTGAAGAAGGGTGGTTTGGTGATGGAGTGAGACTCGTTCCACGAACCGGAGGTGGAGGCCATTTGATTTTTGTTGTGGAGATGATCAACAACCCTTGGATCTTCTTTGGTGGAGGTGAATCCCTTCAAAGATCTAGCTCTGATACCAATTGTTGAGTTGATCAGTGTTGAATAATGGCCAAGAGGGGGGGTGAATTGGATATTAAAAAATTGGTAGGAGAAATTTGGTAAAAATCGAAAAATGAAGAACACAATGATTTATAGTGGTTCAAGCTTCGAACAAGCTCTACATCCACTACCTTAGCTCCCACTAAGGATTTTGAAAACAATTCACTATTGAATTCAACCTTTTTCTAGGTTCAAGGGATAACCTTTACAAATAAATCAATTTTTTACCCAAAATTGACCTCACAAGGTGTTACAAGAAGTTTGAATTGCTTAAAAGGATTCTCTCAAAAGAAATAAAAGCCCCTAATACAAACAAACTCTCCCCAAACCTAATTTACAACAGATCAAAGTGAAATACACAAGTTGGGAGGACAAAGTATGCAATGAAGTGCTTTGAGTTGGATTTGTGAGCTTGGATGTTGCTTGATGTTCAATTCTCTGTGTATGCTTTTGAAAATGCTTCTTTTTATACCTTCTCATTGATTTCTAACCGTTGAAGTTGTTGGGAAAGTAAATATGGACGTTGGAGCTTCATCTTTCCATCATAAATGCACTCTGCAGCAGGTGGTATCGAAACACGGGGTACCTGTTTTGAAACAAGCCAAGAAAAGAAAGAGTCGTTGTGCATTTAATAAGGGGTGTATCGATACCTGTTTCGATACAAAAAATTTCTGTGATGCCTGGTATCGAACCTTGTTTCGATACAGGCTAACCATCATTCAAAAATTAACTAACACCAACGGTCGACTCATTTAAATCTTGAAAATAGCCGTTGGAGATTAAGGGTGTATCGATACCTGTATCGATACCAGGAGTCATATTTTTAAAATTAAAAAATAATTTGAAAATTAACCAAGATGTTTCGATACTGGTATCGAAACATGGGTTGGCAGAAAGTTTTGGTATCGAACCTTGTTTCGATACCTGTTCTTGATCTCAAGAACAAGCCTTGAAAAATCCCAGGTGTATAGATACCTATCCTCATGGTATCGATACCCTCGTGTAAAAATGGCTTGTAAGAGTATTTCAAAGTTCTTGGTTTTGACTTAGAGATCAAGCTTTGACTTAAAGACCAAAAAATTATTTCAAAATTAGTCCTTACATTTATTTGTTATATCAAAATCAATTTTAGTTTTACAACATCAAATTGCCGAACCTTACTCCCCTTTGGTCTTACTTTTCCATCTATTATCCCCACCATGGTCATGCATATCTCTCCGTTTTAGCCACTAGTTTACCTAAGGACTTTTACTAAGAAATAAGCTATAAGGCTAGGTGAGTGTGTGTATTTTATGAACAAGGTTGATTCAAGGATTTCTTAGATAAACTCTAAGTTCAAGATAAATAGAATTTGGACTAAAGCTGTCTCCTTAAAACAATAAGTCTTGAGCCAATTTCAGACACCTCAAGATATGTGTTTTCTATATTTTATTTTATTTTATTTTTTTATTGACCACCTATTTGGCATACT
The DNA here is from genome assembly GCA_035048815.1 of Abelmoschus esculentus. Lineage (NCBI taxonomy): Eukaryota > Viridiplantae > Streptophyta > Magnoliopsida > Malvales > Malvaceae > Abelmoschus > Abelmoschus esculentus. The sequence goes on from JAUCBN010000032.1 coordinate 7,784,828, forward strand.
AGAGCCAGTTTCAGGCACCTCTAGCATGAAGGAGAGCAAACTAGAGTCAGTGATATGTACCTCTAGTTAGTTTTTCAAAAGGTTCTAAGTCCTTATCACCTAAGTTTATTAAAAGAACTCCTAAATCAAATAAGTCCAAAAAGTGTTTATTTTTGTTCTAACCCTAAAGCAAGCTTTTAAGTTTTATTCCATGAGTATCCTATGGTTATCCCTTCAAAACAGAACTTTGTCATGGTAAGGAGAAAGATTTCTATAGCCTTAAAAGAATAAACTAAAGCAAAGCTGATGTAGAGCAGTGCAAGATTACAAATAGTAATTCAAGAAAAGAGAATATTATAAAAAAATTTAAGAAAAATTTACTCCCTTTTCATGGTAATGTCGCGGCAGTGGGTAGCCTCGGTAGTGCTTCTGCACCTACAATCTCCCCCAAACTCAAACCGAGCATTGTCCTTAATGCCCAAAATATAAGGCAAACAACAATTACAATAAGGAAATAGACAAAAGCAGTAAATGAAATTATTTATAACGACTCCGAGGAGTTGCTTGTATAGAGCATTCTCCTGGGCCTTGCTGCTAACGCCTTTCGCCTAGATCCTTGTGCTGGTGATTGCTTTTGTTTGGCCTGCTGATGCGGCTGAACTCGACTGGGCGGTGTGCGGTGCGTTGGTGCAATAACTTCATCCCCTTCTTCCACTTTGTCCATTTTTTCCGTGTACATGATTTTTGTTCCTCCCCCTGCTGTGGTAGTGGGTATTGTTGATTCATGGGACGAACTGTGGTATTCGTCAATCTCGCGAGATAGTGTATCTCTGCTAAGACTGGGCATAGGGATTGGTTCCCTTTAGGGAGAGTTAAAGACAGCTCGCCTCTTGGACAGCCTTTGACTAGTAGATGATACTCCGGTAGACCTGGCTGGCCTGGAAGGTCCGGCTGCATTGTTGAGGCGGCCATGGCTGGAAAAATGGTGGCGGCCCTAGGGTAGGTGTTGTCTCGGTATAAGGGGCGAAAGTAACGAATATGTTCGCTGGGAATTCGGGGAATTGCGCCCCTTGATGTGGGAAGCTTTGCATCATCATGTTGGCAAAAGATGTGTTGAAGTCGTATTGGTACTCCATGTAGCGTTGTTGGTGAAGGTCTATGGCTACCATCCTTTGCAGAATTTCTTGGTATGTGTCCGTTGCGGTAGTTGGCTCAGCGGAGGCTGGTGCTTCTGTTGAATACTGCCCTCCGGAAGTGAAGTCGGCAGTAAACTGTTGCGTTGTTGCCTGGACAGGTTCTGCATGTGTGATCTGCATAACTCGGTGGTAGAAGTCTCTTATCCATCCCTATCGATTTGGCGTATATTCATCCGTGTCTTCGATCGGAACTCCTGTATTAATGTACAAGGCAGAGATTAAACATGGGAAATAAAGTGGTCCACGTTCCTTCTTACCACATTCATAAGTTTCGTGAAGAATGATCTCTCCAATGTTGATGCTTATCTTTTTGATGATAGACTGGATCAACATCAGTCTTTTGCGATCCACTGTGCTGTTATGGGAGGTTGGGATAAGTCGTCTCTTGACAAAAGTACACCATATCTTGGCCTTGGGTTTAAGACTTTGCCTTGTTACTGAACCTTTATGGGCACCGGTTTCCCATGAGGTGTTGCTGTAACAAAGCTCATCTTTAATCTCTTCATAGTCTTGAGTGGTGATGTCGTCTACGAATTCGGCATGAACATCACGTGTGGGGATGAGACCATAAAATTCATTGATACTTGCAGTATCAAGTCGAATAGGCTTTCCTCGGCAGTGGACAAATAGGTTGTCCTTGCTCGGTCCATGTGCGTAAAATTCTCTCACAATGGTGGCGTTTGCCGGTGGAGGCTGTAGGCAAAATGCCTCCCAATCTTGATACTGAATCTTGTTGAACAAGTACGATTCGATACCGAAGTATATCTCATTGGTTTGTTGAAATCCTTGCTCTTCCCATAACTGCTGAGCAACGAATGAGTAATTGAATCAGTCAGCAACAGTGGTCGGAGCGAATCTTATGTAAGAAGCCATTAATTGTTCGTGGAAGATGATTTGAGAGAAAAATTCTGGAGCAATAGAGAGAGTTTTGAAAATTTTAAGAGCTTGGAAAGATAGTGAGAGTAAGATTGTTCAAGAAAGCAAAAGTAACAGGAATGCAAGAGTAAATAATGCACAAAAATGACTCTGCTTATATAGGCTGTAAAAATATGAATGTTAAAAAGTAGTCGTTAGGCATTTACTGCCTTGATGCACAGTTACTGTCGCGGTGGATTTCTCGGCAGATAGTTGTTACACTGTTTCTGCCCGTTAGGAATTCTGCGGCTCTGACATAATGCACTGCCGCGACAGCTGACTTCCTGTTGTGACATAATTTTTCTGCATTCGTTGCTTTATTTATTAAAAAAAACATAAAAATATAAAATACTAAAAACATAACATAAAATACTGAAAATAGCAATATATAAACTAATCCTAATATAATAACTAAAATTGAAGGGAAGAGATTATGTTACTTGTGGAGTGCATGTGAATGCATCTCCCACTTTCATTATCTCTTTCTGGCCCATATCTTCCTTTACATGTTGGCCAGTCCCTTTAATGCATTCGACTTCTACTTTGGGTTTTATTCGCTTACCGAACAATCTACCTAGCGTGCTACCCAGGCAGGATGTTTTAGTACCCTGGTTTGGTGTATGGAGAGCCTTACATTCTACTGAAGCGTCTGAATTTGTAAGATTGTGGAAGACGTTCAACTTGACTTATTGATCGTTTATCCACATTGTGAGCTCACCATTTTCCATATCGATGATGGTGCGTCCAGTAGCAAGGAAAGGTCGACCCAATATGATCGGTGCATTGTCATCAGCCTCACAATCAAGGACAAAAAAATTGGCAGGAAATATAAACTTGTCGACCTTAACCAGAATGTCCTCAATTTTGCCTTCGGGGTGCACATAGGACCGATCCGCAAGTTGGAGCAGTATTGTTGTTGGTTTTTCCTGCCCTATTCCAAGTTTTTAAAAAACTGATTTGAGCATTAGATTGAGGCTTGCTCCCAAGTCGCATAGGGCCTTTCCTTTATAACCATCCCCAATCGCACAGGGGATTGTGAAGCATCCAGGATCCTTTAGCTTAGGCAGCATACATTATGTAGCATGGCCATACGACCTTTAGTGGCTACCACCATTTCAAATTCCCCTAGCCCCCGTCGTTTGGATACTATGTCCTTTAAGAACTTGGCACAGTTAGGCATTTGTTCAATAGCCTCAACTAATGACAAGTTGATATGGACTTGCTTCAAGATGTCTAGGAATTTCTAAAATTGGTGGTCCTGTTTGTGCTTTTTTAACCTCTGCGGGAAAGGAAGTGGTGGTCTTATATCCTCCAGGTTTCCTTGGATATTGCGTTTAATACCTGGGGTGAACTTATCTGCTATTGCCTTGATAGGTGTTTCTGATACTGCTGGTTCTGCTACCGTGGTAGTGCTCTCAGCAGGGTCCTGCTTAGTTTTTGAGTCCTCGTGATGTTGCTTTTCTGGTTAGACTCTATCGGTTGAGTTCCCTTCTTTATCTTTTAATTATAGACCACTTCTTGTCGTAATTACCTTGCATTGCTCGTGGCCTAACACCTTAGCAACTTCAGTATTGCTAGGTAAACCTCCTGGTGGTCGAGTGTTTTGTCGTTGGGCAAATTGACCAACTTGGGTTTCTAAAGACTTAATCGCAGCCTCCTGGTTCTGCAGTCTCGTCTCAGTTCGGTTCATTAAGTCATCAGTACACTTCATGAAGCGGTTGTTCTCGGTCATATATGCATCAGTCTTTGACAAAAAAACGTGAGAGAATCTGCCAATGCATTGAGAGACTGATGCTGTTGTACCTGCTGTTATGACATGGACTGCTGAGTGTGCTACTGCGGCAGGTTCTGACTTTGGTGCTAGAATCCAGGGGCTTGATTAATTGGATTTAAGGCGTTGTTGGGGTTACTCCATGAAAAGTTTGGATGCCTTTTCTAGGATGGGTTGTAATTGTTGGACATCATTTGATTATTCCTGTTATAGTTTCCAATATATAGGCTGGTTTCCTCATCTTGCATGTAACCCGATGAGTTAACTGCCTTAACTTCATCTATATTTCTCTGGGCTTGCATATTTTGATCCATCTTAGTCAGAGAAGCCAATTGTGCTGCCACCGAACTGGGTGTATCTAATTCATGGGCTGTGGTATGATGTCTCATTCCTCCTCGCATTGATGTGGGAAATTGGAAGTCGTTCCTTGCGAGTTTGTTCAGAATTTCAATGGCAGAGTTCCTTTATGGACTCCTAATGAATTCTTGATGTGGGGAGAGTTTTTGGATTAAACCTCCTAATGAATTCTTGACAGAGTTCCTTCCAAGATCCTATGGATCCTGCTAGGATGCCATTCAACCAAGTTTTCTCCCTATCCCTCAGTGAATAGGGGAACAATTTTAGTCGTAAAATATCTTTATGGACTCCTTGAATCTTGAAAGAATTGTACACTTCCATGAATGATTTAAGATCCTGCCTTGCATCTTTAGTAGTACGCCCACTAAACTGTCCAATTTTGTTCAACATGTTGAATATTACTAGTTTGAGCTCAAAGTGAGTTGCTTCGATTTCTGGGGTGACTACGCCAGGGTTGAGTCCGTTTAGATCTTCCATCAGATAGTCTCTAAAAGTGGGCTGCCTCGGCAATGGTTGCGGCAGAGGCTGCAACGACATTCCTGGTTGCAATACATTATGGTTAACAGGTAGAATTTGTCCTCTTGGTGGATCATCCATGACTTGAAACAGGTTGCGCCTCAGATGGTGTCTTGTGCGTTCGATTTCAGGGTCCAATTCGTACAATGGACCACTCGGGTTTGCCCTGGTCATAAACCAAATAAATCAAAGTTAATAAAAAGAAAAATAAATAATTAGAATTAAAGTTAGATAAAGAATGATTAAAGAGAAAGAAAATAAAGAAAACAAAATTTAGTTGCCAATCTCCGACAATGGCGCAAAAAACTTGATGCGTGTAATAAAAGCGCAATTGAGTGCAAGTGTACACGTCGCCAAGTAATAAAGTGATAAGTATATCGTGTATCGTCTCCATAGGGATTGGTATACTTAATATGTCTCCCCTTGTTCCCTTGCTCCTGAAAAATAAAGTAAAAACACAGATAAGTGAATTTTTTTAACTAACTAAATAATTAAATAATAAAACATAAAATAAAAGATTGTGAATGATATAGAGAAAGTAGGTAGGATCCAGCTGCGTCAATTAGTGGATTCAATTGATCTTCTTGTCCAATGCAATTACACAATATTGCTTCGATAGTACTGCAGATACAGCCTCAGCAACATTAGTGTTCTCTACCGCGGTAATCTCTTGCTCTTGGACAGAGGCATCAAACTTCAGCAAAGTGTCCGTAGTTGACTCCGCTTAGCTCTAAGTCAGAGTACTGTTGATGACTAGTCCTTGACGATACCTCTCAGCGTAAATCAACGATAACCACGAACCAATCCAACACTTCTTTTAGCTGCTGAAACTCTTAACCTTTCTCTAGGCCAAGTTAGTGTCTACAATATCGTACTTATCCCTTTCGTGAATCTACACCTCTCGATGCTAGATAAATATATTACTTACAAACTTCTCTCTCGAGCTTGAATGCAAGAACAAGGAATGACAATAGGATAAGCAAACTTTGATATTATTATTGTATTAGAACAAAGAAACAAGAAACAATCTCCTCTCACTAATATCTACAAACTTTATCTATCTCTAAGAAATTTAGAACATAATATCGATAGGTACAATTCTTAGGGGGAAGGGTTTCTCTAAAATCGGCTCCCTAAACAATATGGTCGGTTAGGCTATATATAGTTTTAACCTAGGGCAAACATTTCCTAAATAGACTTTAACTTGGTGTAAGGAACAAGTCTTCTTCAAGAGATCTGATATTTCCAAGTTTGCCGCCTTCTAGAAGGGTTTTCCCGTTTGGTCTTTGACTTGGGCTTTTAGTGCGCTAGCTTGGTCCAATTGGTGCGCTGCATCTTCCAAAATGTTCTTTATATTTTTTTCTTTTATTGCGCCTAGTATATCAATGCTGCCACGACCTTATCCTCTGTCTTGGCCTCAACACTGTTGTACTGCTGCCTCAGCCCTGGATATTCTTTCATGTACAGAATATGTAATAATATCTTCATTCTCTATAAATATTGACTTTGTAAGTAGTGATAACGAAATATCCAATATTATGCAAAGAGTCCATATTTCAGCTCAAGTTGGTGTATAATAGATGCATAATGTACCATGAGAAGGATAGTAAATAATTGCCTTTTAGGCACTCATCAAGAAGCTCAGAGGTTGTTAGGTAAGGTTTGTGATTTATTTTTGGCTTATGTTATAAATCCTGACATGAAGGACGCTATCCCTGTGATGTCAGAACTGTTTGTGACTATCCTAGAGTTTTTCCTAAGGAGTTACTTAGGTTACCACCTAACTGAGAGGTTGAGTTCAGTATTAAGCTAATAAAGGGATCCTTACCTATCTCTATTAATCCTTATCGATTAGTACCTAAAGTGTTAAACGAGTTAAAAATTCAGTTGCAATAATTGTTGGATCATTGGTTGATCAAAACGAGCCCTTCACCTTGGGGTGTGTCGGTGTGGTTTGTGAAAAAGAAGGATGGTAGCATACGGAGGTGTATTGATTATCGACAGTTGAACAATTTGACAGTAAAAAATAAGTATCCCTTACCTAGGATAAATGACTTGTTTGATCAGTTCAGAGGAGCTACGATGTTTTTTAAAATTGATCTTCGGTATGGTTACTATTAGTTAAGGGTTAAGGATTAGAATGTACCTAAGACTGCTTTCAGGAAACGGTATGGCCATTATGAGTTTTTGGTTATGTCTTTTGAGTTGACAAATGCACCTGTTGCTTTCATGTACTAGGTTTTCAATGAATTTCTAGATCAATTTGTTGTAGTGTTTATTGATGATATTCTTGTGTATTCACGTACTGAGGAGGATCATGATAAGCATTTAAGGTTTGTGTTGCAGACTTATTAGATAATCAACTATATGCTAAGTTAAATAAGTGCGAGTTTTAGATAAAAGAGGTTATTTTTCCTGGACATGTAGTTTCGATTGAGGGTATTAGAGTTAATCCGCAGAAAGTTGAGGCTGTTGTAAGTTGGAAACCACCTAGGTCTATGATAGAGGTACGTAATTTTATGGGTTTAGAAAGATACTATCGAAGATTTGTGAAGGGTTTTTCTAGGATTGCAACACCTCTATTTAAGTTGTTGCAAAAAGATGTTAAGTTTGAATGGACAGAAAAAAGACAGAGTTTTGAGAAATTAAAGGAGGCATCGACTTAGTCTCTGATCTTAGTTCAACCAGAATTTGGAAAAAAGTTTATGTTTTATAGTGATGCATCATACGTTAGTCTTTGTTGTGTTTTGATGCAAGAGGGAAGAGTGGTAGCTTATGCATCTCGTCACTTGAAGGTGCATGAGAAAAACTACCCCACACATGATATAGAGTTAGCCGCAGTTGTGTTTGCTCTTAAGATATGGAGGCATTATCTTTATGGTGAGTGATGTGTGGTTTATACTGACCACAAGAGTTTGAGGTATTTGATGTCTTAGAAGGATCTTAATCTTAGGCAACATCGTTGGCTCGAGTTGCTCAAGGATTATGACTTGACTATTGAGTACCATCCGGGTAAGGCTAATGTTATTGGTGATGCTTTTAGTAGGAAGGTGGTTGTTGAGTTATGTGCTATGTTTGCTAAGTTGAGTTTCACTGAGGATGGAGGTTTAATAGAGGAGTTACAAGTTAAACCCTTTTTGGTTGAGTTGATCATGGAGAAACCGTTGTTGGATGAATCCTTGGTACCTTTTGTTTAGGATATAGCTGAAGGTAGACATACGGAGTATAGTTTTAGAGGAGATGGTGTTTTGTGTTTCAGAGATCGTGTAGTGGTATCGAATGATGTTGAGTTAAGATATACTACTCTTGAGGAAGCACATAGTAACCCTTTTTCTATGCATCCAGGTAGTACTAAGATGTACTGGTATCTGAAAGGTGATTATTTCTGGGTTGGTCTAAAAAAAGATGTGGCCAAATTTTTAAGTAAATGCTTAGTGTGTCAACGGTTTAAGGCTGAACACAAGGTTCCATCAGGTTTGTTACAACCATTGAAAATTTTAGAGTAAAATTAGGAAAGGATTACTATGGACTTTGTGTTGGGTTTGCCCTTAACATCGACCAAAAAGGACTCGATATGGGTAGTTATGGATATTTTTACGAAGTTTGCGCACTTTATTCCAGTGCAAACTTAGTATACCTTATATAAGTTGGCTGAGCTTTACGTTTCTAGTGTTGTGAGGCTTCATTGATTGCCAAATTCTATAGTATATTATAGGGATCCAAGGTTTACGTCAAGGTTTTGGAAATCGTTGTAGAAAGCTCTTTGTATAAAGTTAAGCTTCAGTACATCCTATCATCTGCAGACAGATGGATAATCTGAGAGAGTTATATAGGTTTTAAAAGATATGATACAGTGTTGTGTTATAGATTTTCAGGGCTTTGGGGAAAATACTTGATATTAGTGGAGTTCTCATATAATAATAGTTATCAGGCGAATATCCAAATGGCTTTGTTTGAGGCTTTGTATGGAAGGAGATGTTAAACTACGTTGTGTTGGGCTAAAACTGGTGAGAAGTTTGTGACCTTACCTAGTGTTCTTGAGTATACTAATGAGAAGGTTAAACTCATTAGTGGTAGACTTAAGGAAGTATCAGATCATCAAAAGTCTTATGTTGATCTTAAGAGGAAAGAGATAGAGTTTGTCGTGGGTAAGAAGGTTTTCCTAAGGGTATCACCATGGAAGAAGGTGATGCATTTTGGAAAGAAAGGAAAGTTGAGTCCGAGGTTTATTAGACCGTTTGAGGTGTTAGAAATAATCGAACCAGTGGCTTATCGTCTAAGTTTATTGTTCGAGCTCGAGAGGATACATGATGTGTTTTATGTATCGGTGCTTTGAAGGTATAGATAGATCCATCGCATGTTTTTTTGGTGAGAGAGGTTAAGCTTAATCTGGATCTTTCCTACGACGAGGGGTTGGTAGAAATCCTAGCATCAAGTTCTAAGGTTCTGCGTGGTAAGACCATCGAGTTGGTCAAAGTGCTTTGGCGATATTGAGGTGTCGAGGAAGCCACGAGGGAACGAAAGTTGGACATGGAAGAATAGTTTTCTTATCTGTTTCCACCAGGTAATTTCGAGAAAGAAATTTCTTAAGTGAGGGAGAGTTGTAACGCCCCAAAATTGGGCTTAGAAGTTAGTGGGTCAGTTTAGCTGGTTAAGCCTAGTTCGGGATTAAATTCTTAAAAATTTATTTTTGGTCGAGATAAATTATGGAAAATTTTCCTAAAATCATTATTTAATAAATTAGTGATTATTTTATAAAATTTTAAAAATTGAGGATAATTTTATTAAATAAGCTAAAATTTTAAATTTTTAAGGGGCTTTAATCCAATTATAATCCTAGTTGGTCTAGTCTTTCTAAATTTTAATTAATTAAGTTCAAAAATTTTATTATAACTCAAAAAACTAATCAAACTCTACTTTTAACTCTAAAACCCTATTTAAACATTATAAACCTAGCATGTTATTTTAATTTTCTTTTTCCCTCATTGGAGGCAGACATTCAATCAACTTTTAAGATAAAAATCTTTTCTTTTTTATCTGATTTCGTTTGGATTAAATTATATAACTTTTCTTCTTCAAAATTTTTACTTTTCTCATTGTTTTATCATTTTAAAACTCAGAAGGCAATTGGTCAATTTAGGAGGTGAGATTTCATCAACCCTATAGAACTTTGAAGTTGTTTACTAAAATTCTCAAGTTCTTGGCTTGGTAAAAACATTTTTAATCCTTTTTTGACGAAAAAACGGTTTGGGTTAAAAATACTCAATTTTCGTTTAAAGGATTTACGCACTATTTTTGGATCATAATTACATGGTTTTGAAGGTGTTAGGATGTTTATAATGTGTTTTTAAAATCCCTAATCCGGGATTAAAGGTTTTAAAAAAATTTGGTGGGTATCGAAAAGTTTTCGGTTAAGGTATTGATAGGTTTAAGGGATTGTTCGACTTGGGATTTATTGTGTGCGATTAGGAGCACTAAATCCTTAGTATTTGGTGTTTAAAACAGGGAAACAAAGTGTTGATCACATTTGAAGAGTTACAGATCATTTTGGTGGCTTATTGCACAAGTAAACGTTAGCGGTGAGTGATTTATGAGAGTGGGTTGCTTCAACACTGTTTAAAATCTATTTTACAGAGCTTTGAGAGTGTAGGGATGGTGTGAAAAGCCTCTCTATACTCGGACATAAGTTTTTAAGTTTTGTTCTCTTGAAAATCCCATATTACTCCTTGCTTTACTATATGGTTTTGTCATGTTCATATTTTAATTGCGCATATGTGATTATACATGCGATTAGATGCTCATGAATTGTTTTATAAAGTTTTGATGCTCCCATGATTTTTTTTTAAAATTTGATGAAAAGAGGTTTTGTCGGTTTATACCTTTGATGCATGTATTGATGGGAAGCATGAGTGAGATTTAACGTTTTTATCTTGAAACTTGAGTATCGTGTTTTGTTTTTATTTTTGGTATTAAAGATGATGAAACATGGATAAGTTGATCGATCAATAGGATGTGAGTGCAATATAATTAAAATTCGTATGTGTGTAAATTTCTTGAGGATGCATTAAAAGTGATGCCTAATGTTGTGTGATATAACAATTATTTTATCACATTCGGGCATGGCGAACTATCCCAGACACTAAGGTTAACTGATGTGGTCATCGTGGATTGTGATAGTCAATCACGGGCATACATGGCATTATAAGCCAATTAAACCTATCAAAACCTTAACCGAAAACTTTTAGTGGTAATCTAAACAGTTTCGATACTTGTTCATAGAGTATCGATACCTAGGAAAAACATAATTATTTGCTGAGAAATTAAGCCTGAGCATCAAAACCATATGAACTGGTTTCGAAATGAGAGTATGAAATTCATCAGGCACATCAATACGTTTCAGTCTGGTTTCAATACCGACCTTTACATTAGCAAATGGTATTGGAAGGTCTTTCACGCAAATCAAAATGCGGGCTTATCGTGCAGGCAATCGAATGGGTTATCGATGGCGTATCAAAACAATTAATACTTTTTTTGATACCCCTTTGACTTTTACAAAGATATCAAAACTGGGAAGGTCTGTTTCGATACCCAGTTAGGTAATATCGTTAAAGTTTGAAATATAACTTTTAAACTTTATATTTTTGTCACTAAACTTTGAGGAACCAATTAGATGACTTGTAGACATTATTTTAACCTAAAAATTTAAGTGCAAGCATGAAATATACTAATTGATAACCTTAATTTCACTTTTAGGTTATATGTTTCTAGAAAATTACAATCAGGTCCCTAAAACATGTTCATTTTATTTAGGACTCGATTCTCATTAATTTACGCTGCAAATGACTCAACCCTTGCATGAACATATAAAATCTAATTTATTGCATTTAGAAAAGATAAAAGAAAAAAATTAGGATCATTTATCGAGGCGAGTCTCTTATTTAGCCTCGGTATTCCTCGTGTAGCTCATTCGAGTCAGGTGGCGTTTAGACTGGGTCAAGGAGGTTACAAACAGTGGGTGTAAGAATTTAGCAATAAAGTGACTCAATCCTTGCATGAACATATAGGATCTAATTTATTGCATTTAGAAAAGATAAAAGAAAAAATTAAGGTCGTTTATCGAGGCGAGTCTCCTATTTAGCCTCGGTATTCCCCATGTAGCTCGTTCGAGTTGGGTGGCGTCTAGACTGGGTCGAGTAGGTTACAAAGAGTGGGTATATGAATTTAGCAATAAAGTACTTAGAGTTGGATTTTTGGATGCTTGGAAATTTGCTTGAAGATCAATAGTTATTGTAGCTGCTTGAAATGCTTTATTTTATACATTCTCATTGAATTATAACCGTTGAAGTGGTTTGTGATAGGCGTGGTATAAGCGCTTTTTGAGTGCAAGTGTATACGTCGTCAAGTAATAAAATGATAAGTATATCGTGTTTCGTCTCCATAGGGATTGGTATACTTAATATGTCCTCCTTCGTTCCCTTGCTCCTGAAAATAAAGTAAAAACACAAATAAGATGATTTATTTTATCTAACTAAATATTTAAATAACAAAACATAAAATAAAAAGGGTTGAGAACGATTATAGAGAAAGTGGGTAGGATCCAGTTGCGTCAATTAGCGGATTCAATTGATCTTCTCCTTGTCTAATACAATCACACAACACTACTTCGATAGTACTGCAGATACTGCCTCGACAACGCTGGTGCTCCTCTGCCACGGTAATCTCTTGCTCTTGGGCAGAGGTATCAAAGTTCAGCAAAGTGTCCTTAAGTGACTCCGCTCATCTCTGAGTTAAAGTTTTGTTGATGCTCAGTCCTTGACGATACCTCTCGGCGTAAATCAAAGATAACCACCAACCAATTTAACACTTCTTTTAGCTGCTGAAACTCTTAACCTACCCCTTAGTGCCTCCACAAGGGTATAGGTCGAGTTAATGTCTACAATACCATACTTATCCCTTTCGTGAATCTACACCTCTCGATGCTAAATAAATAGATTACTTGCAAACTTCTCTCCCGGGCTTGGATACAAGAACAAGGAATGATAATAGGATAAGCAAACTTTGATTTTATTATTGCATAAGAACAAAGATACAAGAATCAATCTCCTCTCACTAATATCGACAACCTTCACCTATCCCTAAGAAGTTTAGAACATATTATCGTGTAAGTACAATTCTTAAGGAGAAAGGGTTTTCTCTACAAACGGCTCTCCTAGACAATGTGGCCGGCTAGGGTATTTATAGTCTTAACCTAGGCTAAACCTTTTCTAAATAGACTTCAATTTGGAGTAAGGAACAAGTCTTCTTCAAGGATTCTGATATTTCCAAGTTTTCCGCCTTCTAGAAGGGTTTTCCCGCTTGGTCTTTGAATTGGGCTTTTAGCGCGCTAGCCTGGTCCAATTGATGCGCTGTATCTTACAGAATATTCTCTATATTTTTATCTTTCAATGCACCTCCATTGTTGGTGCTGCCACACCGGATTCTTCCGCGGCATGTCTTCTGCCTCGGCTGCTAAACTGCTTTACTGCCGCTTCGGCTCTAGATATTCCTGCATGTACAAAAATTGTAATAATATCTGCATTCTCTATAAATATTAACTTTGTAAGTGATGATAACGGAATATCCAATATTTAAGCAAAGAGTTCATGATTCGGTTCAAGTGGATGTATATTAGATGCTTAAAGTACCATGGAAAGGTAATGAATAACTGTCTTTTAGGCACTCATCAGTTTGGAACATAAATATAGACGTTAGACCTTCATTTTGCCACCTTAAATAGATTTAAGCAACTACCCGTATCGAAACGCAGGATACTTTTATGAAACAATACCAAAATAGAAAGTCGTGTATATTTAATAGGGGTATCGAAACGTTATACTAGTGTATCAAAATGATCAATCTTTAAAACAAGGGGCGTATCGAAAAAACTATAGAGCTTGTATCGAAACGATTTAGAACTCTCAAAACTTGTATCGAAATAAATCTAGAGGCGTATCAAAACAGGTCAACCAACTTTTAAAATTTATTTGTCAAACAACGTTCAAAAACATTTCAAGCTCAAAGAATCGTTAGAAATTTAACCTTTTATCAAAACGATTACATAACATATCAGAATGCCTTGAATATTTCATTAATTTCATAAATGTAACACCCCAAAATTGGGCCTATAAGTTTAGAGGGCGGTTTAGAGGTCTAGTAGGCCGATTTTGTCAGTTTAGCCTTTTTCGAGATTAAATACTTAAAAATTAGTTTTAAATCAAAATAAATTATGGAAAAATATTATAAAACTCTTAATTGACTTATATTTGACATAGATAAACTGAATTTTGAAAATTGACCCTTGAATCTCTAAGATATTTAAATTAGTGACTATTACAATGAAAACTTGAGAAAAATTGTATAAACTAAGCCAAATTTGTTATAATCTTAATCCTAGTTGATTTAGTCTTTCCAAAATCCTATATAAACAACCTTTAATCCCTTGTTTTAACCTAAGTAATCAAAAATCCTTAATTTTGATACAAAACCCAAAAATTCACTTTTTAAAATATTTCTTCTTTAAATTTCGGTTTCTTCTTCTCTAAGGCAACCTCTTCATCATCTTTTCAAGGTAAATATCCATTATTTTTAATAAAATTTCGTTGATTTATTATAGTTTTTAAACCTTGGAAGTGGTTGGATCAATTATAGAGGCGAGAATCATTAAAACCTATGAAACCTAAAGTTCCTTAATGAATTTAAAAATTTCTTGACTTATTGAAACAATTTTTAAAGTCTTGAATCAATAAAATCGGTTTTCTTGTTAAAAATTCCATTGTTTTCTTGATTTCCGTGGTTTTCTTTGTCTGTTTTTGATTCCTAAATACATGAATCTTGAAGTGTTTAGATATAATTAAGATGACTTTTATTTATCTAATCCCGAACCTAAGGTTTAGGTGGTGTTTGGAGTAGTTTTCGGTGAGTTTCAGTTAGGTTTTATGGTATTTTTAGGGTCTGTCATGTATTGGTCCAACTTGAGGGGTGCATAATACACTAAAACCTCTGATTTTGCTGCTTGAATTAGGTCAAGATGTAGAGGAACAAGTTTGAGGGACATCGGAAAGTCAAATCACGTTTTAGGATGACTTGTCGAGCATGTTTCGGTAAATTGGTGAGTGGATTATGAGGAATACCAATTTGGCATGATCTTAAATGTGTTTTTAAAGGTTTGGGTGTATAGGGAAGATTTGAGAAACCTCCCTATACTTGAAAGTAAGTTTAAAGTGTTGGTTTCTTAAAGGTTTCCATATTATGCCTTATTTTTACTATGTGTTTTTAATGCTCATGATATATTTTTAAAAAGGTTTTTATATACACATGATGCTCCAACGTTTTTGTTTTGAAAACATGAGAAAATTGTTTTTACCGGTTTATGCATTTAATGCATATGTTAGTGGGATGCATGTGGTTAAGTCACTGTTTTTGGCTTAAAACTTGAGCATTGATTTTGTTTTTAGTATTGGTATTAAAGAACATGAAACGTGGATAAGTTGAATGATTGATAGGATGTTTGTGCACTGTTTATTATTTATAAATTCCTATACGTGAGTAAATTCCTTAGTGATACATTAGAGTTATTGCTTAAATTATGATACATGTGTTGTATTGCATTTAAGTGTAGCTTATCCTGGAAGCTAAGGTGGGAAACATGTTTGGATTTAATCCATTCGTGTGCATGAGATAGATTCGTGCGTGGTATAAGTAGGTGATAGATCCCTCATACGTGGTATGGTGACGGTTTAGTCCCATATGTGGCATGATTCAATATTTATGTCTTCATGCGAGTATCCGTTTATCTCAACAATTAGAAGTAAACTAATAGGATCACTAGTACCTATACGAGAAAACGCAAGTGTAGTGTTTTTATTGATTTTATTGCTAACAGAGTTTGTGAGTGATTGATATTGAGTTCAAACGTTTTATGAGACTTTCTAAGTGAAGCACGTAAGCCTTGAGTTTTGTGGCTTAGCACCACTTGATGAAACACTTGCTGATTTTACTATTGATGGTAATGTTAGCCACCAGTGATTATTTTAATAGGGAATGACTTGGTTTTTAAATTGATGAAATCGGTTTAATATGAGTTGCATTGCAAGGTGTTTTTATACTTGTTTTATTCATTCACTAAGCTTATGCTTACCCTCTCATTAACGTGCAATGCAAAGTATTTGATGTGGAGGCAACAAAGAGAAGCAAGGATCTAGGTAACCGCCAAGTGAAAGCTCAAGTATGTCTTTATAACATTAGTAGTAGTGAGAGGGCAATGGGGATGGGATACCATGTCAAGAATATTATTATATTGATGAGACTTGTGTAGGTATTATGCTTATACATGTTTGATATTTATCTATGTTGATATTAGTTTATGACTTTGACTTGAATTGCCCATTGATATTCATTTAGTAATAATATATTTATTTTGAAGTTTGATTCTTGATATCCCTATGCGTGAATTTGAGTGTTGATGATAATGAAGCATGACTATTTATGATTCGAATCTATGATGTTGTTATTTAGGTTGGAATGTATCTAGAAATCTTGTTGAGTATGTTGAAGTGGTTCTTCTGTGTGTTTATAATATTGATTATATTGAAGCATACTCTTAGGTGTTGAATATATTATTGCTAACTAGGTTGAATAGCATTTAGCTTGTAACCCCCTTAGCCCGGCCTAGACGAAAACGACACTAACGGGTTATATAGGGAATCATAAAGGTTTAAACCGATAAATGAACCTATTTTTTTATCTTATCTAAATACTTCACTTAATTTCTACATGTTCATACATAGCTTGTGTCCAATTGTAACAAATACGGAAGTGAAACGAGCCTTAATTTGGAGATTTAAGTAAAATGGACCAAATTGTAAATTTCTCAAATTTAAGTGTTCCAAATTTAAATTAGTATTGTAAATCTTTAATTAAGTCTATTACATGCTTGCAAATCAAATCTCAACTAGAAACGATGTCTACAACTCATTTGATTTCATTTACAAGATTCAGGGACTAAAACGTAAATCTCTTAATTTCTATTGTCAAGGAATAAATTCATTCCATAAAAGTTCAATTAGACATACAAATAGCACTCATAATAAATATTAGACAAATCAGAGCATTCTAACATCATCAATTTCATACTTCACTAATTAGGGACTAAAATGTAAATCTTTAAAATTCTAAGGATTTCATCGAAATTAATTTAGCCAACTTGAAATTAAGTCAAATTTATGCATCCATATGAAATTTTAACTCAAAATAATATCTGTAGTTACCATAATTGAATATAGGAAAATATTCGAGACTAATATGTAATTTCGACCCCTAAAGCTTATTTAGTCAGGAGTATAGATACAGACAAGCTCTATATCGATACCGTGACATGACAATAACCATATTACCTACCAAAGCTCAGGGTATCGATACTACCTTGGGAAGTATCGATACTCAGACGACCAGTGAGGTCCGAGCATCGCACCATGATTCGATGCCACCCAATTTTGCCTTGGGGTATCGATATCAGGTCTAGGAATTTCGATACCCCTGTGCCCAGAACAAAATTCAGACAGTTTGAGTGGATTTTCCTCCATCCGAAACTTAATCAAAGATCATTATCAGCTATAGGCATAACTCCTAAACATAATGAGCTATTTAATCACTCGATTACAACCATCAACACCTCATAACATCTATAGGCATACACACCTAGCTTTGACTCAATACCATAGACCATTCATAGTCAAACATGCTTCAAGGAAATACAACATTTCATCAATATTCAACTTGTTCAACATTTAATGCATACCCAAGTTCGTATAACCAAAGTAAAACTTATCAACCAAAAACCGACTCTTACAATAAGAAACTATACCCCCATTGCTCTCTTACTACTACTACACTTTAGAACACATACTTGTGTTTTTCATCAACACGCACTTGGAATTTTGCTTCCCTTGGCTACCTCGGTTATTATCTTTGCATTACAAGGTAAAAGAGAGGGTAAGCATAAGCTTAGTGAGGGGTAAAACATAAAGATACCATCTTCACAATGCAGCCCATAAGTCAATCAATAAAACACTTTAAATCATGCCATATCATGCTCAATATAAATGTCTCAACAATGTTTACAAAACCAAAACAATTTTCTTACCAATTGTCCATTATCTCTTGAATACAAAACTAAAATTCTCAAGACTTTCATCCTTTCAAAACAACAACAAAACATATGGCCTTTTAAATGCATATGTATCTCTATGCAAAAAACTTGATCAAGAACACATGCTTGAGAAACTCATGACTTTAAAATATTACATTTTCTATACAATTCTAAATCAACATGTTCCACAATCTCATGCTTTACAATACACAAAAATATCAATCATAATTCATGTATATTAGCAACTAAGTGACTAACTTTGTTTAAACCATATACCCATCGAATACACATATTCCTTATTCCTTATCTAGAGACACTTGGTCTCAACATGCATCGGTTGGACAAGAAGTCACCCTTGTATACATGTTACCCCCACTACTCACGGTCGGACACAAAGCCGCCCTTGTTTACGTATAGGTCAACTATATGCACGATCGAGCATAAAGTCATCCTTGTTTACGTATAGGCAACATCATTATTCTCGTAATCTTTATAGTGCACTTAATCCTAATAACATGTCATTTGTATTCGTGGTCTTAAATAGTATCACTAAACCAATATCATTCTTATTATGCATGGTAGCTTGTTGTTTGACAATGCACTCAATAAATGTTCATCAAAGTGAACCCAAATCATGCTCAACGGCTTTATTCGGGAAAAAGGGAAATAACCATACTTTAATCCAAATCATTCTCATACTTTAAAAGTCATGGAAACCATCATTAACCATGCATATACAGCAGCTAACACATGCATGCATCATTTCCAAATTCAATTTATACATTGGAAACCATTTCTTCATATGCATCTCTCATAAAACCAATGCAACATTACCAATCATTAGAGATGTTACCAAAGTATAGAAATTAATAAAACTCATGAAGTATTCAATTGTCAAAACATATCCGATATCAATGGACAATAATGAAAACATCATTTGGACAAAGAATTTATCATTTCTCATGCATAAATCACATATGTAAAAACAACATTAAGAGCATGTCTAAAATATGGAAATCATGGAACGATATGAGAACCGTTAAGAGAGCGAAACCATTTAACTTACTTCCGAGTGTGGGGAGGTTTTTCACACCATCCCTACACTCCAAACATTTGATAAAACAAGTAAAACCTTGCCGATATGGCAACCCACTCACCACTTGTCCGAAACTAGATTGCTGAAACCAATCGACATTCTTGCCTTTTCTGAAACACCTTCCACACTTAGCTCAACACCTTGACCTGTTTTTAACATATCAAAACATAGGTATTAATGGATATTAATGCATTCAATCAACCTCCAACACTTCCTAAACAAACAACCCCAAAAACTACACTTAGGGAAACCGAAAATGCACCAAAACTCATCCAAATGACCTCCAACCCTTAGCCAAAGAAAACCACAACCTCTTAACAAAAAAATACAATCAAGAACCATGATATAATCATCCTAAACCAACAGCAAACATTCAGCCACCCAGATAAGCCATAAATCAAAGATCTAAGCCAATTAACATCACCAAAACCTAAGATTCGGGTTTACCCATCCAAGAACCATTAATTCCATGTTAAACACATTAAAATTCATTGATTTAACCATTGAAAACTATCAGGTATCACCTTATTACGAGATTGCATCAATTCAATCAAAATTAACCGATAAAAACCGAAAATCATCAATTAAAACCATAAAATAATCAAGAACTCAATGCAATGGACCAAACACTTGGTAATTTCAATAAAGAACTCAAATTTCATAGGTTTGAATGATTTCTTACCTCCAAACAAGATCCAACCTCCTTCAAATTGAAAAACTCATGAAAAACAAGTTGTAAAATGTAAGGAAATTGAAGAGAAATAAGGAGAAAATAGTATGAACGAAATTGAATCAAAAAGATGTGATTTAACTTGATAAAATTGAAGATAATTCTGATTGGAAACCAAGAAATTGGGAGAAGTTGATAGAAAATGGGAAGTTACAAGAAATTATGATTTTGGTGAAAAATGGGAAATATGTATCAATTAAATCTAAATGGTGATTAAAAGAAGTTTATAAAGATATTTTTGGAATGTTAGATCAGATGATAAAGACTGGATAAATAGCCCCTTAAAGATTCTAAGTTTTGACCCAATTACATTTTAGTCACTAAAATAGTCATTTTTAAAAAATAATCATTATTTTCCAAAATGTCAAGGTTCATAGTGTAATTTTACAAAATTGAGTTTACCATATTTAAATAGAATCTAAATAATAATTTTAAAATATTTTTCCATATTTTATTTTCTTTAAAACCATTTATAAAAATTAAATTTCCGGATTTAGTCTAATTGGCTTGATCGGTTCAACCGAACCCTTGATCTAACCTTAATAACATCTAAGTCCATTTTTGGTATGTTACATAGATAATATGTCTTGATATGTACTTAAAGTATTTTTAGATGAATTTGCATATAGAGAATGTCATGAAACCTTTGGAGGCTAGAAATAATCCCCAAACTTTGAGCATATAATTAAATGAATTATAGATATTATTTTACATCAAAAAATTTTGTGAAATCATAAAATATACTTAATTAAATATCTATAACCTTAATTTCACAATCAGGGCATAAAATTCTAGAAATTATTATTAGGTCCTTAAATCTTGTTCGATTAAATTAGGACTCGTTTCTTTCTAGTCTTCGCTATAATTAAATTCGATTCTTGCATAAACATGTAGGTTCTAATAAAAGCATTTAGAAAAGATAAAAGTTTTAATTTTTAGGGTTGTTCAGGGTCGAGACTCTAGATTAGCTTCAGTATTCCCCGTGTAGCTCGTTCGAGTCAGGTGGCGTCTAGATCGGGTTGAGGGGTTATATTTGGTGGTATCAGAGATTAGTTTTATGAAACCTTTTGGGATGATTTCTTGCTTGGTATGTTGTAATATTAATTTATGCTTAAATGTTGTTTATGCACGATGATTGTTTTAAAATTCTATGTTATTATATGAGATACACGGTGTTTGCTATATATGATTGATTTGTGTTTCATGGTAAGTTAGGGCCTTGTTTGACAAGCATGGTGTATGAAAGCATGATTAAATTTTAATTTGCTTGGATTTGCTATATATTTAGCTGTTGATAAAGCATGATATGTTAGGGTGTTTGCAAGCATGATTAATTTTGATGTGCTTAGATGTTACCATATGAATTATTCCTTATAAGCATGATGGAATCTTATTGCACCGCTATGACATTAGTTATATGAAGATGTTTTAACCATGTTTTAATAATGTCTTACATATTAATTTTTTTTTCTTTGCATGAGAAAGAAAATATGCTTGGTTTAAATGTTGTGTTGTTGTTAGTTAGTTTTTAAAATAATTTATGAGTTAAACATTCTCTGAAACTTGTTGTTTGATATGTCATGTAGTATAGGAAACTAGTTTGAATTTTCAATGGTTAATGCATGAGACTTTGAGGTGATTTTATATTATGCTTAATACATTTTGTAAAAAATATATTTGTTATATAGTTATTGTTCTTGATGCTAATTATAGTTGATGATTGAGTATATATATTTGTTAGGGTTTACTTTTGGGGTACCCATTGCTGTAACTACTACTAAGAAATTGTTTTATATTATAATTGAGCTACTTGGAACTTGCTTCGTGCTGGCCTCACAAGTTTTACAAAATATTTTTACATGTTAAAATTGTTTTTTTTCTATTTTATTATGATTAATAGGGAACTAAAAAGAAAGCTAAAACTTCGTAATAGAGTTATGGAGATTAGAAAGTGTAGAAAGATTTGTGTTGTGGTGTTGTTATATCCGATCTTAAGTTGACTGGGTCCTCGATCGTGTTTGAGTGTAAAATGTTTTTGAATCAGTTTAGTCTAAGAATCTGTTGGGCTGGTGAGTAGTAAGAGACTACATCACTGGAGTGCCTTTGGGAGTTTCAATTTTTTTGTGTGAAAGGTGAATCGAACGTGTTAGAAACATTCAGATTATGGTGTAGTTGTGTACTCTTAAGTGCTAAGTTTCTATGGTTTGGAACATTGAAGAGGCAGAAAGTTGAAGTTCTGGAGTTAAGGATGTTGTTTGTGAGTATGGACAACAATCATGTATAGTATAAGAGCACATATATGCATATACATTAGACATCTTAGGAAATGTATGCATTCTTGAGCATGACATTAGATTGTATTCGCATGCACTTGCATAGGCATCTAAGGTGACATACAGGACTCATGCATACATTGTCCATATTTACAAACGTTTCCCATATTTAGGGAAAAGTTATAGGTTTATAAAGGTGCTTGGAAGATACTCTTATTGGTTTTGAGCCTGTTGTCTAGTTAGTCGAGTTACTATTCTGGTTGGGAAATAATCTTAGATAAGGATTTGTTAGTTGGGCTTGGAGTTATGGATGGTTGAACATAGGTTGAGTGCCTTGAGAAATTTCGGTTGAAGTTGGTTGTTAATAAAGAGAAAGGTTAACTTTTGTGTGGTTTCTTCGGCGAAAGTTAGGTTGCGAAAGAGGTATCGCATTGTTTGATGCAAGTACTACTAGGTGTCTTTTGTTTGCTATGGTTCAGAAAGTGGTTAGGTTTAGGGTGTAACCGATCTAGAGTTAGTGTTGGAAAGCACTGGTTGGGTTTTCAAAAAGGAAAGGTAAATATTTTGAAAAAAAGTTGAGGTGTTGTGATGGTTTGTGTTTGTTGAATTCTTTTCACTTATGGTTGGCTTTTCTTGTATTTTTGTTGCTTAACACTAAGGAGGATATTAAGGTGAGTGGACGGATAAGTGACATTAAGTCTGAAAAGGTTAAAGAGGCAGAAGTTTGGGCTTGGAAAAATCTAAGTGAGATAAGAGTTGGTTAATCACAGTATCGGGTTGTATGATGGTTTCGTAGAGAGTTGTTATTTGGGAAAATTGTGTGGGATATAATTATGGGTTGTAGTGGAGTAGTTTAAGAGTGTTGTGAAGTCAAGAACAATATTGGCTTGGTTAAGTTTATCAAAGAGTATTAGTCTAGTGAAAGAGTTGTGGGTGAGACTTTTCATGGTTTAGATGTTCTTAGGTAAGTTACTAGCGGATGTTTGGTGGAACCGTGGGGGGGGGGGGGGAGGGACAATTGAGGTTGTGTTGATGGATTTCATATATAATGTTGGTTGTCGCTTATGTCTATGCGGCACATAGTTGTGTTGTATAGTGTTGAGTTAGAATAATATCTTGATCAGAATTTGTGATAGTCTTTCGCTATGCATTTGGAAGTAAGAATTTGTGGCAGAAGTTTGAAAGCAGTAGGTGTTAAGTGGACTTGTTTTGGATGTGGTTGAATTGAAAGTGATTGGTTGTTTTGTTGGTAAGTTGAGCTTGAGAGCCAGAATTTTTGGAGAATATTGTTGTCGTCAAAGGTATTAGAGTAATGGTGTGTAAACCAATCTCTGTAAGTTTTGTGACATGGGTTCTCGGCAGTTAAGGGAGTGTTTCCATTGAGAACAGTTGGAACTGTTGAGCAATATCCTTTAATTTGGTAAGGTTTTTGAGACGGACGTTAGGTTTTTAGTTAAGTTCTAGGTATTCTCTCGTTAATAGGTATGTAATCGGTATAAGTGAGTTATCCAAGCCTGGAAAGTTATGATAAGGTGTTGCGACATGAATCTTTTGGGATCTTGATAAGGATGTTGTCCTTGATTGAGTTGCTTATAGCCGTGTTTAAAAGTTTTATGATCGATTGATACCGTTTAAGGTTTTTGTTTATGGAAGTTGTTATGTGTGGTTGTGGTGAGCGAGGCTCTGTGGAAAGTTTTGATTATTGCCTTGTATGTTGGAATATGTTTGAGAAAGTTAAGCTTGTTAGTGGAAGTGAGAAGTTATTGTAGTTTGTTAGGAGTTGGTTGCCAACCTTGAGTAAGGAGAGTTTAGGTCGTTGGGAAAAGAAAAATGGTTTTGGTTTTGCTTTTGGCTTGAAGGTGTAGGGAGTGTCGAGACAAACCATTGTATTTTTTAGTGTCATTGTTCTTTGAATCGTTACAAGTTGAGATGTCGGGTGGTGTAAGGATAAGACTGAGTCTTGATGAGATGTATTTTGAGATTTTTGTTTTGGTAGCAAAAGTCCTTTGTGGTAAGATACTCGTGTGGGCCAGAGTGTTTTAAGTGGTATCTCGATGTTTAGAAAGCCACGTGGGAGTGAGAGGAAATTGTGAAAAGTATTTTTCTTAATTTCTTCCACGGTGAAAATTTTGAGGACAAAATTTCTTAACAGGGGGAGAGTGGTAACACCCCAAAATTGGGCCTAGAAGTTTAGAGGCCGGTTTAGAGGTCTAGTGGACTGGTTTTGTCGGTTTAGCCTATTTTAGGATTAAATACTTAAAAATTAGTTTTAAATTAAAATAAATTATGGAAAATATTATAAAATTCTTAATTAACTTATATTTGACTTAGGTAAACTCAAATTCGAAAATTGACCCTTGAATCCTTAAGATTTTTAAATTAGTGACTATTTTGTTAAAATTGAAAACTTGAGGATAATTTTATAAACTACGATAAATTTGATATAATCCTAATCCTAGTTGATTTAGGCTTTCGAAAATCCTATATAAATAACCTTTAATCCCTTGTTTCAACCTAAGTAATTAAAAATCCCAAATTTTGATACAAAATCCAAAATTTCACTTTTTAAAAATATCCCTTCTTTAAATTTTGGTTTCTTCTTCTCCAAGGCAACCTCATCATCATATTTTCAAGGTAAATATCCATTCTTTTTAATAAAATTTCGTTGGTTTATTTTCTTATATTTTTCTTCAAATTCTCATTGTTTTCTCACAGGTTTTCTAGTTTTTAAACCTTGGAAGTAATGGGATCAATTTTGGAGGCGAGAATCATTAAAACCTATGAAACCTAAAGTTCATCAATGAATTTAATAAGTTCTTGGCTTATTGAAACAATCTTTAAAGTCTTGAATCAATAAAATCGGTTTTCTTTATAAAAATTTCATTGTTTTCTTGATTTTCGTTTGAGGTTTTTCCATGGTTGTTTTTGATGCCTAAATACATGAATCCTTAAGTGTTTATATGTAATTAAGATGTATTTTATGTATCTAATCCCGGACCTAAGGTTTAGGTGGTGTTTGAAGAGGTTTTCGGTGAGTTTCAATTAAGTTTTATGGTGTTTTTAGAGGCTGCCATGTATTGGTCCGACTTGAAGGGTGTTTAGGAGTCTTATAATGCACTAAAACCTCTATTTTTGATGCTTGAATTAGTCCAAGATGTAGAGAAACAAGTTTGAGGGAGATCGGAAAGTCAAATCACATTTACGAGTGACTTGTCGAGCAAGTTTCGGTAAATTGGTGAGGGGATTATAAGGGATGTCAATTTGGCATGATTTTAAATGTGTTTTTAAAGGTTTTGGGGCATAGGGAAGGTTTGAGAAACCTCCATATACTCGGAAGTAAGTTTAAAGTGTTGATTTCTTAAAGGTTCCCATATTATGTCTTATTTTTACTATGTGTTTTAGTCATGCTCATATGGTGTTGTGCATATGTGAATATGCATGTTTTTTAATGCTCATGATATATTTTTAAAAAGATTTTTATATACACATGATGCTCCTACGGTTTTGTTTTAAAAACATGAGAAAAGTGGTTTTTATCGGTTTATGCATTTAATGCATGTGTTAGTGGGATGCATGTGCTTAATTCATTGTTTTTGACTTAAAACTTGAGCATTGGTTTTGTTTTTAGTATTGGTTTTAAAGATGATGAAACGTGGATAAGTTGATCGATTGATAGGATGTTAGTGCATTGTTTATTATTTATAAAATTCGTATACGTGAGTAAATTCCTTAGTGATGTATTAGAGTTATTGCTTAAATTATGATATATGTATTGTATTGCATTTAAGCGTAGCTTATCCTGGAAGCTAAGGTGGAAAATATGTTTGGATTTAATTCATTCGTGTTCGTGAGATAGATTCGTGCGTGGTATGAGTAGGTCGTATGCTTATACATGTTTGATGTTTATCTATGTTGATAATAGCTTAATATTTTGACTTGAATTGTCCATTGATATTCATTTAGTAATAATATATTTATTTTGAAGTTTGATTCTTGATATCCCTATGCATGAATTTGAGTATTGTTGATAATGAAGCATGACTATTTATGATTTGAATCTATGATGTTGTTATTTAGGTTAGAATATATCTAGAAATCATGTTGAGTATATTGAGGTAGTCCTTCTGTGTGTTTATAATATTGATTATGTTGAAGCATACTCTTAGGAGTTGAATATATTGTTGCTAACTAGGTTGAATTGCATTTAGCTAATATGTTTTGATATGTGCTTAAAGTGTTTTTAGGTGAATTTGCATATAGAAAATGTCATGAAACATTTGGAGGCTGGAAATAATCTCCAAACTTTGAGCATGCAATTAAATGACTTGTAGATATTATTTTATGTCAAAAATTTACGTGAAAGTATGAAATATATTTAATTAAATATTGATAACCTTAATTTCACAATCAGGGCATAAAATTCTAGAAATTATGATTAGGTCCCTAAAACTTGTTTAATTAAATTAAGACTCGTTTCTCTCTAGTCTCCGCTGCAATTGAACTCGATCCTTGCATGAACATGTAGGATCTAATAAAAGCATTTAGAAAGGATAAAAGTTTTAATTTTTAGGGTTGTTTATCGGGGCGAGTGATATGAACCCGGTAGTATGGTCCGATTCATATATGATATTGCCCGATCGTGATTCTAGTAAGAACAGATTTCACAAGAATTAGAACGTTAAATTTCATAAACATTAAGCGTAAAAATGAAATAAGAATACTGATAAGGAAATGATGGAATGAAAGATATGGAAAAGGTTTGAAGTGTATGGAAGTGTGATGGTTCTAGTTGTTATATGAAATGAATAAATAAGTGGTGAAAAGATGATGGAAGTGATGGTGAAAGTGACAAGGATTTTATAAGTTGTAAGGATGGTGGATTGTGACCCGCTAGCTATATCGAGCTAGGAACCAACAATATAACTTTATGGATTGAAGTGAAGAAATATGGCATGTGACCCACTAGCTATAAGGAGCTAGGAACCAACGCGATAATAAGATGGAATGGGTGAAGACTACAAGTCGAACTTGAAGCCGATAGAGTTCTCGCAAGAACAAAGTAGAAAGCAACCTTTCAAAAGAGTTTTATTATATCAAAGTTGTATTCTAAAAATGAATGAAATGTTCCTATTTATAATGTTTATAGGAACCATATGAAGAGTCTTACAACAAGAGATAAATGCTTCATCTTTATGGTGATGAATGCTAATGAATGCTTTGTTTTCTCCCCTAGCTTTAAGTGGGTGAAAATGAACATTTGATGTATGTAAACACTTTGGTAGCAAAAGGAGGGTGTCTCTTCCAATTCTATGTTGATCCTTAAGTTAATTAACCTTCTTGAATATCATAATATTATGCATTAAGAGGGCCTTCATTGCTTGTTTTCATGTAGAATACAAATAACCTCCAAAGATGATGAAGAAGTGACTTGAATGCCTTGATTATTTGTATAATGATGGCCTTCATTTGTATGAATAAAAATCAACTTTGAATTGACTTGAATATTTGAATAAAGAAGGCCTTCAATGAAT
The DNA here is from genome assembly GCA_035048815.1 of Abelmoschus esculentus. Taxonomy (NCBI): domain Eukaryota; kingdom Viridiplantae; phylum Streptophyta; class Magnoliopsida; order Malvales; family Malvaceae; genus Abelmoschus; species Abelmoschus esculentus. The sequence goes on from JAUCBN010000032.1 coordinate 7,812,378, forward strand.
TGTCTCTTGGAGGAAGATGAAAGGAGTCTTCCTTAGCTCAAAATCATCCAAATCATCCTTGATGAAATTCCCGTAATGAAAATTCCAACCTGTACTATCTTCGGTAAATCGATCATATCTCAAGCTACCGATATCGGATTAAGGTGATTCAAAAGGCGTTGGAAAGATAAGAGATATAGAAATAAACATGAAAGAGACTTCAAGACTCAATTCGTTCTAGAACCAGTTCAAAAACAGAGATGAATCTGACATGTATTCTTGCATTTGGTGTGACTGTTCATCTCCCTTCATTCACCTAACACAAAGGTAAACTTTATTTATATTTTAATTAAAAAATACATAAAAAATATAAGAGTTAGTTTGATTAATGCATTAGTTTAATGAATGAACTAGTTTGATCAATGAACTAACTTTATTAATGACTATACATGAATGAAATAGTTTATTTAAATGACTAGATAAACTACTTCCTTAAATGAACTAGATGTTTAAATACTATGTATACTTAAACGATCAGCACACTTATTCAATGCAATGATATGTATAAAAACTTTATATTCTCATGCAAAATTATGCATAAGAAAAATAAAGTGATCCTTCCTTGTTAGTTCCACTTTCCCATGTTCAAAGCTTGATGTGAACAAGCTTTTCATGGCTGATTGAAACTTCTTAGCCCTTATACGTGTGATGGGGTCACTTGGGTACTCCTCCGGGTCCTTATCGTTAGTACTCATATCAGCGAGTCTTTGGATTAGCCTCAGTATTCCTCGTGTAGCTCGTTTGAGTTAGGTAACGTCTAGACCGGGTCGAGGGGGTTAGAATAAAATACAGGATGGTATCAAAACACCTATAGGCTGTATCGAAATACATGTTTCGATATCAATTTTAAGAGTTTCAAAACAAAACTTTACAGTTTCAAAATATATCTAAACGGGCCAAGACCGTATTGAAACTCCTAGTAAAACTTGATGGACTTAGTTGAAAATATACAAACCGTATCAAAACGAGTTACAAGCGTATCAAAACATGTGTAACAAAAACACAAGTTTGGCTTTGAAATTTATTTAGAAAAATACTTGTGTGTTTTAGGTTTAACTTAAAATTATTTGTTTGACTTTTCAATTCGTTAAGGATTTAAAAATTTATTTCAAATTGGTCCATTAACTTATTTGTTATATCAACTTCAAATTTGGTTTTACAAAAATAGGAGTGAAGTAATAGTTTAGAGACTAACTAGATAATTTATATTTTTTATTGTATCAGATCAATCCTTCATTAACGTTTAACGATAATAAACGTAATAATAACCAGATAAAAATATAAGTAATTATAACAGTCAAATTTAAAAATAAAAATAATAATATAGAAAATTTAAACATATCATTTGGATAATTTACCTTAAAATAAAATTAGGTTTCTATACTTTATATACGTGGAAGGTACAGAAATTTTTAATAATGATTTTTTTTTTTCATTTATTTCATTAACGAATTTCACGTTTACACACTTCATAAAGAGGAAAAGATTGAAACTTTAATAAAGAAAATGATATGAAAAATCGAGTTTTCATCATTAATGCAGAATTAATAATTAGTGAGAGTTGATTGAAAATGAGAGCTATTTAAAGATAAAATGAAATGAAAGGATCATATACGAACCCATAAATGATTGATTCTTAACAATTAAAAAACAAATGAAAAAACCCTTTATTGAATTATAGTGACGTCTGAGAATATATGAACAAAAGTCTTATTTTTTATTTTTATATTTAAATATTAAAAAATAATTTTTATTTGATATAAAAAAATTGTTTCATTATTATTTGATTAGAAATTTTATAAATTTTATTCAATTTATTTTTTAAAAATATATTTTAACTTATAAAATGAAATTTTAAATAAATCAAAATGAGAATAAATTTTAAATAAATTTTATTTAATTCAAATTAAATTTATATATGAACTCGAAAACTCGATTTGATTCAAACTCAATTTAAATTTATAAATTTAAATTGGGTTAAAAAATTTAAATAAAAATTATTTATAAAATATGATACATTAATTTAAATAATTTAAATTTTTTAATTCAATTTAAAAATTTAAATAATAATTAATTCGATTTTACTAAATCAAACATTCATCTCTATCCATCACGAACCACGGTCCACGCACGACACGAGTCCTCGACCGCACGAATTACCCATAGACTTCAAGCCCAACCGCTGCCTGTCATTTTCTCATAGCCCTTCTCCACTTCACCCACCTCTTTTTTCTCTTGTTTCTTAGGTGAGTCCACAGAGCAGCTAAAAACTGGCCAGATTTAAAATTTATCCAAACATTTAAAATATTATATTTTATAACATTTTAAATTAGTTCTTTCTTTATTTTTTTTTTAATTTATTTTTTATCTTATAATATTTTAGGATGGTATTTTTTTATAAGTTTCAAAACTTATTAAAAGAAATCAATCTAGCTTGTGTGGATTAATTTTGAAACTTAGCGATGTTTTAACGTTAAATTAGGCAGTGGTTCTTTGAGACTCGCCACTGATTCTCACTCATTGTTTTGCTCTTCGGCAATGGGTAATTTTGCAGCTTGAAAATCAGAGTTTACTTCTAAGTTTTTACTTACAAAAGTTCAATCTTTTTTTTATTATTATTTCTTTGTTGAAGACAACATCAGCACGCCAGAAGTATTTCTTTGTTGTGATAAACTGATAATTCTGTGATTGCTAAATATATTTGGAATGATGTATTTATTTATTTATTTGTCTTCTTCAAAGTTTAATGTTGAATTAAAGGAGCAAAACTGTCTTGAATGCTTGAATAATTTGTATGACTTTCATACTGCAAACTCATAAACGTTTTTATTATTTGAATGGTTTCGTTTTCTTCCTTAACTAAGACAAGATTGAAGGAAAACAAATGCATAGCTAGACGTTAATGCAAAGACTCTACCTTTTTTCTGTCCATGTATGAAATTTTCCTTTAAAATCACCATTTTTTCTGTAGTTTTGTAGGAAACATAGCATATTAATCAGTCTGAGTGTTTCATTTGTTTTTCTCTTGTTTTAACATTTAAAGGTAAAAGATGACAAAGAACACAAGTTCACAAGACTTTAACAAAGCGAGTAACATAGATCTCCCCAAGAAATCCAAGAACTTTAACCTCCTCGAGCCTTTTCTGGGTGTTCTTGGCTTCGTTTTAGTCTTTTGTCTCTTCATTGGGGGCTTATTTTACTTGGATTACCGGGCTGTCCTCAATCTCGGCTTCCCTTTGTTTGGTCCGAGTGGTTCTGAAGCACAGGCGGAAATAGATAAGGCACCGGAAACAGCAGTAAATGTGAATGGACGGCTGGGATTCCTAGATGAAGGTGGAGATGCATGTGACATTTATGATGGTCAATGGGTGTTCGATGTTAAGTACCCTCTTTATCAAAGCCAAGACTGCCCTTTTGTGGATAGCGGTTTCCGGTGTCTAGAAAGTGGCCGGCCAGATAGTTACTACACCAAGTGGCGTTGGCAGCCTAATGGTTGCGATTTGCCAAGGTCCCCTCTTCCATCTCTTTTCTTATCTTCATCTTATTTAATTTAGACTTCATTTTAGTAATTACTGGTGCTGTATCTGTTGTGCTTTGCTTGAGGTTTGGGAAAGGTTGCAATTTTGATCTTGGCATGTGTATGGAGGATGATTAAATTACTGTTTTGGGTTTATCTATCCTTAATGTTCTTGCTTTTTATTCTTTATTGGTGTCTTTGTTACTGTCTTTCCAAGTAATTCGAATTGTATTGCAGTTTGTTAACAGTTTGCTATCTGTTAACTTGTTCATGAGAAATGTTGTTTGATTGTAGCATTATATTATTTATGACATTATCATCTTGAAGACAGATTTAATGCAACACTGATGCTGGAGAAGCTGCGCAACCGGCGCCTTGTGTTTGTCGGCGACTCTATTGGAAGGAATCAATGGGAATCCATGCTCTGCATGCTTGCTACTGCAATTCCCAACAAGGATTCAATTTATGAGGTGAATGGGAACCCGATTACCAAACACAAAGGGTTCTTGAGTTTCAGGTTTGAAGATTATAACTGCACAGTTGAATACTACAGATCTCCATATCTAGTGGTGCAGGGCAGTTCTCCAAAGGGATCTCCGAAAGGTGTTAATATGACTCTAAGACTAGATCAGATGACCTGGAGTTATGTTCAGTGGAAAGATGCAGATGTGCTGGTTTTTAACAGTGGTCATTGGTGGAGTTATGAGAAGACAATAAAACAGTAAATCTCATCAATCTGATACATGTTATATGATCTAGGTTGTGTGTATGTTTACGTTCTTGACTAATTCGTGCCAGTGCATGTATGGTAGATTATAGGAACATAGTTTTTGAGGTGCAATGCCTGTAATAACAATGACAGATAACAGTCCGGTGGTAGTTTAAGGATGTTGCCGTGTCTAATCTTTGGATTTATGTACTGTGGCAGCGGTTGTTATTTCCAAGAAGGGACCGAGGTGAAGATGGAGATGGACCTTAGAACTGCATTTGAGAAATCCATTCAAACATTACTCAACTTCGTTACCAGTCAAGTGGATACGAACAAGACGCAAGTTATGTTTCGTACCTATGCCCCTGTACATTTCAGGTTTACCCCATTACTTGTTTCTTCTTTCTCCCCTCTTTACGCTTTCTAGTATCGTGATGAATCGTTCTGTCCGGTTGAACAGAAATGGCACCTGGAAAACTGGTGGACACTGTCATCATTTAAAGCTACCCGACTTTGGTCCATTGCCTAACAAAACCGAGAAACTCGTTGATATGGCCTACGGTGTAGTGTCAAAACACCCACAAGGGTTTCAAGTGATACAGATGATGAATGTGACAACCATGACATACCGAAGACAAGACGGACATACATCGTTGTATCATTTCGGACCGGGAAACGGGCCGGGTCCTCTGAACCGTCAAGATTGTAGCCACTGGTGTTTGCCTGGTGTGCCTGATTCATGGAATGAACTTGTCTATGCTCTGTTTCTCCGCCGGGAATCCTTACGCTCGTAAGCTTCATCTCGATGAGTATATAAAGTTTGTTCATGGTTGGGTGACAAAACGGTTCATAATCATATTGCCCGAAAATGGGTATATAAAGTTTCTTGATGCTTGAAATATTGTTCATTTGATCAATGAAATTATAGCAAATTCTTTATCCGTCTTTTAGTTTCGCTCAGTTGATCACTAAACCCATCAATGAAATCCACTCGAAATAAGAAAGATTACCGTACTGACTAATTAAATAAAACATACATTGAAATTAAAATTAAAATTATATATCTCAATTAAATATAAATCTTAGCTAAACAATAATTTTTGGAGGAGTTTAATGTAAATGAGTTTGAATTAATTAAGTATTTAATTAATAAGAGTGATTGTATATTCAGATTATAAATTAAATCGACATCGAATAAGTTAAATTGTTGTGTTAATTTATAGTTAAAAACAAATACAATACTTTTTATACACGATACAAGTTTTTAATATGATATTATGACTTATCAAAATTTTATTTTAATTTAAAGTTTTACTTTAGATAATATAAATTAATCCAAATATTTTGTTAATATCTATAAATCAAATATAACGACAAAAATATTAAAATTAATAAATATCTTATTTTTATAATTAAAATTAATTAATTATCAAAACATTCAAATATTAAAAATTTAATTGAAGACGATTAAAATGAATGTCACAAAAAGTCTTGAAATAAAACATAAATAAAAACTCACTAAAATTCTAACATAAACGACCCCAATTATGAGAGGTATAATCAATGATCTTCTTTTCAAAAAAAATCAATGATCTAATTATTTAACAAAAATTAGTTCTAATCAATAAAAATCTTGAAATATAAAAGAACCTCAACATTTTATGAAATAATTTTGAATAAAAATAATTAATTTGATCAATTTTAAATGTATCACGTTAAGAATATTTATATAAGTTATTAAAGTTAGAGATGAGTCTACCACATGCGTCGAACACCGTTGAACACCATTAGCGCTGAACATTGTTGAACACTATTAAACTAATTAATAAAAATTTAAAATTTAAAGGACTCAATGTATAATCAGTAATTATTTAAAACAAAATTTTAATTAAATTATTTTCTATAGGAAGAATTACACAGGTAATCATCCAACTATCATCATTTTTTTGTGTTGGTCATCCAACAAAATTTTTAATGATAACCATCACTAACATTTTTTTATTCTCATTTTGATCATCTTCCATTATATATTTAACGAAAATTATAAAATGACATGATTTAATAATAATTTTAATTTCTAAAATTATTATACTATATCAATTTAATCCTAATAGAAAATAAATCATCAAATATTTTGATTAAACCCTAAATTTTTCATCCACTTTCTTTTTTCTTTATAACACTACTCTTAAAATTAATTAACCAACTCACTTTATTTTTTGTCTTTGGGCAACTTATTAAATTTTAAATTATAAAACACCATTTTAATTTTATGATTTATTTTTTTAAATCTAATTTAACTTTTTCGATTCTTTAAGTTACTTGTATACATTATTTTTTGAGTCAAATTTGTACAAATATTTTAACATTTAACATATAAATATTAAAATAAAGCAATGTCAATTGAAAAATTATTTCTGCAATTCAAAGATTTTTTAAACGTTTATTCTAATTCCAATCAAATTTATTGTACACAAAATTATTGTTTTTAATACTAAACTTATAAAACAATAATTGAATATCAGTTTCTTCTTAATTTTAATCAAAGTTCAACTCATAACTATTTTTTTTATTAAAAATCAGTTTTTAAAAAATACATTTTCGAACATAATTTTAAATTTATTAAATATTTTAATTAAATTATGTTAGTTACAGTGATTGAATAGTAAAAAAATCAAAACAAGATTTGATGAGTATTGCTTGTATTGTTATGCGGGTTTATATAAAAATATAAGAACTTATTTGATGAGTTTTTTTAATAAGATTAAATTAATATAATATCATAAATTTAGGGATTAAAGTTATTATTAAACTATGTCATGGTACAATCTTATTAAACATTTAATGTTTGATGACCAAAACAATAATAAAATAAAATATTAGTGATAATTTTGATCAAAAAAATAATTGAGTGACCAAAACAAAAAAAAAATGTGACAATTGAGTGACCACCCTTATATTTATCTCAATAAAAAATAATTTAATTAAAATTTTATTTTAAATAATTATTAATTATAAGTTGAGTCCTTAAAGTTTTTAATCTTTATTAATTAGTTTAATAGTGTTCAGCAGTGTTAGTATTTAGCGGTATTCGACGCTCGTGATAGAATTTTCCTACTAACTCATTTTATACTATTTCTTTGAGTTATGTTGAAGTTTTTATTCAGTTCATGATAGTTATCTAAGTTATTAAAGTTAGTTACTTACGCATTTTATCATTATTTATAATTATTTACTCTTTATGATTATTGATTCTTATATATTTTACCATAATTTATTATATACTTACAATTTTCATCAAATTTCTGAATTTTTCGAATAAATATACAGAATATCATAATTATCACTCAATCCAACAATTAGTGATCAATTACACATGTGACTCAAACGGTTTCACACAACCCTTGAGGTTTCCACTAAATCTCATTATAATAATAACTGCATAAATTTTGACATAGATATCAAATCTCATACTCTCAATCATAAAACATACAAATTCACCGGTTACCTATTTTATAAACACGAACCCTTAGGACAATAATATTTACGATGCTCATGAAGAAATATGATTTCAATCTATACTAACCTTAAGCAATTATCAATTCACACTTACTCGAGTTTCCCATCACTCCTCTTGATCCAATATCTGAGCCTGAACAATCCTCATAATTATACAAATGTCATAATTAATACTTTAATAATGATGATCAATAATAATGATGACTAAAGGCAAATCAACTATGGTCTAACTCAATCTGGATGCTTTGGTTTGGCCTAGAACCAAGCCTAGATAACATTTGAGTTATAACATCTTATCAGACATCACCCACGGGTGATGGCGCGTACGATAGCTTCCAGTTGTGGGATTTTACCAACGAGCATTAATCTAGTATTTTCGGTCATTCTAATATGGTCTTCTATTTTTATTTTAACCACCTAAACTATCCTGATTTGGTTGAATCGAAACTTCACTTCTCTCATACCCTTCAACGACAACTCAAGTAGTTGTGCCACGAGTACCGACAAACTTATCTCAATGAGATGAACAAAATAGCGGTGGAGGTATCACAATTGAATGATTTAATACTCTTAAATTAAAGTTTAAATCTTTCCTCTTAAATTTTTTCGTTTTTTATCTTTCTCCAATAAATCTCAATTTTTTATAATATCATATTCTTACTTTTTAATCTCTTCTACCTATTTAAACTTCAAAAAAAATCTTTCTCTTTTCTTCTTCTTCTTCTTCTTTTTTCTTTTTTATCTTTGTTATTTCATTCAATAATAGGCCCAATTCTAAAATCTCCATCCAATTAACCCATGTCATGGTTAGGATCTGAAAAAGAAGGATTAAGAACAGAAAATAGAATAAGAACAAAAAGGATTATAGAAAAAGAGAACTAAAATTTCAGAGGAGAATTGAGAGAGAGAGAAAGAACTGATTTTTCATTCAAAATAGTCGATAAGAATACCTAACAAAAAATAGGGGGTTTAATCCAATACATAAAATGGATCGTATTAACAAAGGAATAAAAATATTAAACTATATTGTTTTAAGACGGTTCATGACAATTCTCCCCGCTCGAATTAATCCTTATCCTCAAGGATTAAAGAAAAATACTCGTGAGTCACAATCGTTGTCTGAATCTTTAAATGGTTTTGACCAAATGTCTTCAAATGCTCTCACTGCTTTGACTAGCGTTGTCCCTCATGTTTTCATTGACAAAGAAATTCGGGATCCTTGTATGAGTTTCAAGTCATTTGGATTTAGCCTGAAATTCATCTTTGCTGCCATTTTCACATCTTGAAAATATTTCCTTAAACCCTCCAAACCAGACTGTGAAATCTTTTTACTTGAAAATTTTATATCAAAACCCAATTTTAACATAAAGAGAAGAAATTGAGCTTGTACTCCAGCATAAGTATTTGCATAAATACTAGGAGTGCTTGATGAATCAACAATTTCAACAATCAAAATTAAATGATAACCTTTGACAGACTTGATATTTGGAGCTTTTGTTTCCGGATAAATACTTGTCAATTCAACAACATAGTATCTAGGAAAATTTAATATTGAATTTAATTCCAAGGAAAATTCATAAGTCATCAGATCGGATAACAATGGCACAACTTCAACATCAACTTTAACAGAATGAGAAAAATACGAAATAATATGTGGTAATCTCTCGATTTCAAGAAAATTAGTAACCCAAAGTACAATCCACAATTTTAAAACTCCTGAAGATGTGGTCAAAGCTTCATTATTTAAGTTCCAGTATGATTGAATGTTGCAAGGTTTATATAGTTCTCTAGGCTTTAATGCTATCGGAAATCCACTACCAAAAGTTACAGTATCCAAATCACCATATAGCACCTCTAACCTTTTAGTAAGGTTTTCAATAATTTTTCTATATTCACTCTCAATGTTCTCCACTAATGGGTCACCCTGTTTGTAATTAACAATCCATAGACATGAAGCTTTGGTAGAGTCATTGTTCTCTTGAGACACTGCTACATAAACCATAAATTCTCCCAAATCTATTACAAACATTGTAAAAATCATAGAGAAAGACCAATTTACAATAGTTTCTGCCAAGATTAATACAACTATGGTGGTATCTTATGCAAAGGTATCATGCTTGTAATTTCTTATTTCCTGCACACTCTCTTGTAATTTTTGTTTTTCCAGGCCTAATATCCCATCTTTGTCACTCATTCTTTTATTACAATGAAACATAATTGTACTCATTAACAACAATCGAAATATGTAAGGATCATGTAGCTCAATATTTTTATTGACACACATCAATCTCAGTGACTAATTTCCTTCAAAATTCAATGGGATTAAAAATATCATGGTACCTCTAAGCACATGATCAAACAACTTGTTCTTATCATCAATTTTAACACTGCTAATAGGATTTAAAATAACTTTTCCTATCCAAATGCTCATAACTGAATCAACAAAAGCTTTAATCAGATTTGAGTCCCTACATACCTTAATCGGTTCAAGAAATGTTCCATGGACTGTATGAATCTAACATCCTCTTATTTGAGTCATAAAACCTTCTGTTTGGATTAACCAAAGTTGTTTGACAGCCAAAATCTTGTCCCCCTTCAGACCTTGGAGTCGTACCTCAATTTGGACCTGTCACTCTAAAACCAAGACCCCTTGCCCTTATTTTTCCAGCTTTCGAAACCCTCATTTGATTTGGGTTCTCAACATTGACAACCGCTGCCTCCTCATCCTGAGCTTTATCATTTCTTGCAAGTATTCCATCAAACATCTGGATTTCTTGTAAACCCACCTCCTTAGCTTCATCATTTGACATAATTATTTTATCGACCATCGGGACAACAAACTTCGATTGCTCCCATGACACTCTTAATGTTTTCAGTTTACTCTGCGTAGATGGCAACTTCAAAACTTCACGCAGATAATTTGGATTTTCCTTACACTTGACTTCCAAATGATCAATCATCTCTTTTAAATGGCCTTTATGTGTCTCTTGCCCAGATTTAATTTCATCACACCTTGACTGTTGATCAAAAAAGTGGCTCTGATTACCAATTGTCATGGTTAGGATCTGAAAAAGAAGGATTAAGAGCAGAAAATAGAATACGAACAGAAAGGATTATAGAAAAAGAGAACTAAGATTCCAGAGGGAGAGAAAAAAAGAACTGAATTTTCATTCAAAATAGTCGATAAGAATACCTAATAGAAAATGGGCTCTCAACCATCGGTCTATAAATTGGGTCTTAGACTTGATTTATTAAACTAAAAACTAAATCGTTACATTGATGTAATAACAATTATCTTTCATTAGTCTTTTTAGTACACAAATGTTATTTAATATAGTTCACATCTTTTACGTACGTTGTACCTAATGAGGCAATAAAATACTTAGGCCCCTGAACTATATTATCTCATCAATTCAACGAAACAACCCGATCAACGTTAGTGATCCACCAGTTATTTTCATATGATAGTCTCACCTGCAATTCTCTCATTCCCGATTAACACCAATCTCCTCGCACAACATTTCAACCTCATATGTTTGTCCCATCAAATTGAAGTTCAATCTTAAACCCTCAACAACAGCCTTTATCTCCCTCAATCTCAATTTAAAATACTAAATCATCTTAAACTCATGTATTATCCCATAATTAGATATTCTCGCTAAATTCATGGGTCAAATTAGAGTTTTACCTACAATTTAAGGGTTAAAATAATATTTATCTACTTTTGAGGTCATATTAGTATTCTATCCAAATTTTAAGGATTAATTTAAAAATTATCCTCTTTTACCAACATTCCATGCCACAAAAATAATTAACTTAGCTTCGCAATGATCAAAATATAACGTATCGATAATATAAACAATTAAAATTTAATCAATTAATAACGTAAACGATCAAAATATTTAAAATTAATAACAAAAAAACAAACACTTACAAACCCCAGATTATTTCAAAAGTTTATCCTTATTTTTATTAATTCCACCAAAGACTTACCTTGAACTAACAACGTCGCCAATCGGATTTAGATTTGAACCGTAGGTTTTTATTTCATATTTTTAATTAATTCTTTACTTTAAAAATATTAAGATGTCAACATATGATTCGATAAAATTTAATATAAAAATAATTGTTTTTAAATAAAAGTATGATGCCACATCAACAAGTCTATTATATATACATGCCATATTATTAAAGAGTATTGATTATTAATTGATTGTCGATTTTTATCTATTAAAATAAATTTTAAATTAAAATAAAATATTAAAAATTAATCTACACTAAAAAATCTATAAACTAAAATAGTTAAAAAAATCAAATATTGAAGGTTATTTTTGACTTTATATCTTTCTTTTATTAGGTCAATTCCATTGTCAACATGAACTAATTTATGTATGCATTTAACTTATCAGTTGTACATTTTTTTCAAAAGTAAAAATTTCTGATTTTTAGGAGGTCCGAAGAATTGTGAAATTAAAATAGAACTAATCTTGTAAATATTAGTTGGGTTATAAATTAAGTTCTAATTTGAAAAGAATAAAAGGAAATGGAGTTAATCATACCATATATCCCTAAATTATGATTTCTTTTACATTGGTCTTAAATTTCTAAATATTTTACTTTCATCCTCTAACTATGACTTTTATTGTAAATTGGTTCTTAAACTTTTAATGTTTTGGTTTCATTTTTAAACTATGATTCTCAGTTTAAATAGTTCCTCAAACTTTTTGAATATTCTAAGTTTATCTTTAAATTTGACAATTAATAAATAAATAATAATTAACGATAAAATTATAATATTCAAAAAGTTTGAGGACCAATTTAAGGTGAACTAAAATTTGACAATTAATAAATAAATGATAATTAATAGTAAATTGCAATAATTACAAAATAATTCGTTATTTTAACTAAGTACGTAACACTCTTAGTTTCAAATATAACATTTGAGCATCAGACCCAATCTAAACCTAAAATTTTTCAAATTATTTTTAAATCTAAAAATATTATTTGTTTCATTTTGACAAATAGAGAAAAATAAAACATAATTAATAATTCAAAAGTAACTAGGAACTCTAATTTTCAAATATCAAAATATTCGATCAACAACAAATTTAGTTAAAAGTTTTACAATATTTCAATAGGTCCTATGAATACATGATCAATCTATCTTTGTGATATACTCCTTCGCGATCGATTCTAAAACCTACTATTGATGCTGCACCTCGAACCAATTCATCTCCTAGAAACCTACACATGGAAACATATATTCCGAACGCTAAACTAATGAAAACTCAGTTAGATACATCTTTACTCAAACATGATTTATGAATATTATGGCACGAAGTGATTTGGCGCTATCGTGATTGCCTAAACACATAATATTAACATATTATTAATCAAGACAACATCATAAGCACTCATGAGTCATTATACATATATATATTAGATGTTTAATCTGGAATCACTTAGCATCGTAACTCACACACTCGTAGAGGGTTCGGTCATCACTAAATCTCAGAACCTACTCCCTGTCATACCTTGAGTGAAGTCCAGAGTCATAAAGTATCGGATCTAACACCCCTTTTAAGCACTTGGTCTGGGGTCGCATAGCATAGGAAGCCACATATTGTGTATCTAGATTATAGATCCTCCAAACTCAAAGGCTAAAACTTGGATTGAATTACCTAATGTATCGATACACCTACACGGGATATCTATACGCCCTAAAAACATACCCTCTCTTCAATATCGATACCTAAGACACATTTGAAAGAACTGGAGTTAACCCCGTAACCATACGCTCCTTTATGTACTGTTGAAAAAATAGTGAGAAATAGGAAATTTGAGTCATGTTTTAGAATAGTAAAGATGGTGATTCGAATAAGAAATTTGTTATCTCTAATTCTAGTCTATGAGATCTTTACAATGGCATCTAATATTCTCAAAATTGTTGAGTGATAAATGAGAAATTGATGCTCAAAGTAACAAAGGATGTGAATAAAATAGGGAAAAAAAACCTCATTATCCCATATAGATTGAATAAATGAAGTGGGAAGTGTTTATATACACTTACTCACATTGTTGTAATTGAATGACTTAGGATGACTTTATGCCTTGCACACATGGGGTGCAAAATCAATCCTATTTTGGTTGGGACCCACTTGTATGACATGGGAGGTGAATGTTTAGATTAATCGGGCCTATGGATATGTTACTCGTTGTGAGTAAATTTTCCTTAAATTACTTATCATTTTTAATATTCAAGAAAAGTTTGTATTTTACTTAAATACGAATTAGGGAGAGTTGGAGTTTTCCTTAAATACGAATATTAAATAGATAAAGCTGACTATTAATGGTAATATTCAAATTAAATTTAGAATATAAACAAAATTCTCAATTTTCAGAACACAGAAAATACTAATTTTCTCTATAAATATGAACGAAATTCTCAATATTCAAAACACAAAAAATCCTTGTTCTTCTCTCGTTTTTTCGGTGATTAGCTAAGACAAGAGTACAAGTTCGAGATCTCTATAGTTTGTGCTTCTGTCGAAGATCTTCATCTTGTTGTATCTTGGAAGATAGACGAACAAAAAACTCAAGCAACATATGAGTGACTGAAAATATGTCTTAAGAAAAATGCATTCGTGTAGGCCTCAACATGTTCCAACATCGGTTAAATCAGTTTAATTTAAATATTTTAGATTATTATTACTATTTTGTTTTGTTCTTTTAAAGAATAAAATTGTATTTTATTATTATTTTATTCTTGGATTAATAACTTTTTCTAACAATCTTAAAATAATTTTTTTTATTTAATTCAAGACGAACAAATTAATGACTCAAGTTTTAAACTTGAAATGTATTTCAAGGTAAATATCTAAAGTATGATTCTTTAAAATGATTTTGGTCTTATTGTGTTTTATTGTATTTTAAAGTATTTTAGGTTATTTTCTTTTCTATTAATAATGTTTTATAGAAATTTTATAGTGACAAACATAATATTTAGGCGATTCAAATATTATTCAAACAAGTTTATGAACCTATCAGTCGAAACTGAGATAACAAATAAATTTGGTTCGGGATTTATCATACCGTCTTAACAATTTTGATAAAATCTCAAAATTAGGACAAATCTATTCTACAAAATTTTTTAATTATTAGAATTATAATTAATTTTGGGTTCGTTTCCTTTGTCGAAGAGAACTATCTGAAGCTTTAAGGCTTTTCACTCACAGCTTTCTTCATCCTTCGCACTTATAATGATACTCTAACCAACATATAGTCTAACAACTAGGAAGTGAGAATAATTATAACAAGTTCACAAGAACTATTACTCTCATTCCATAACCTTATCTATGGTAAAAAAAACTTTTCTAACAAAAGGTGTCGTTTTAACTAATATTCAAACCCCACTCATTTAAGGTTTTACTTAAACATGTAATCAATCAAGATCAATTTATCACCCAAAAGAAGATCTACAAGCTACAAACAACAACTAAAACTGTAATCCTTGATATTTCTTCAGTAGCAAAATTATAATCCCTAACCTGAGCGGAAAACTGTCTAGCAACAACTCACCCGTCCACCCTAATGATGGATCTTACAGGTCCTCCCCTATGATAAGTTGATTGTGACCTAGCTTTTTCTCTAGCAACCCTCTGACCCTGTCGTGAAAAAACCACTCTCAAAGTTTGGACCAACACATATTCATCCAAGACTAGACAGTCTTTCACTAAGGATGTTCAAAAATACCCAACCCGAATGACCCAACCTGAATACACGATTTTTTTTGTCTGAGTCAGGTACCTGGCCCGTTATTTTTTGGGTCGGGCCTGAGTCACAAAATTATAAATTTTTAGATACCTGATTACTTTCAGGTATCCAATTCTATTTTTTATTTTAAATATAATTATAATTTAAATAAAATATACTTATATTCATTATATTTCCAAATCAAACAACCTAATTTATAAATCTTGATCCCTCAAACTCTATTTTTAAAAAAGAATTAGGAGATTCATCATAAAAAAGAAAATTAAGATTCATTGTAAATTATAAATTTAGCTTTTTGAGGTGACAAAATTCGAACTTTACTTGTTTAGATATGCACTATTTTTATGTGTATTAACCAATACGAAAATTATCTCTAAATTATTTACTATTTAAATCATAAATTTTTATATATTAAAAAAATTAAACTAATTAAAAATATTTAAAATTTTATTTTAAAAACTTTCTTTAGACGTTATATTTTGTTTCGAATTAGGTTATGTAATTTGGGTCTTAAAATTTATGTTTAAATTATGTAACTAGAGTTTTCAAATTCTATATTTCGATATTGGATTATATAATTCAAACTTTTAAATTTATATATATTTTAAAATTAAATTTAAGATTTATAAAAAATTAAAAACAAGGTATCTTAATACCCAAATTTTTGAGTACTTTGTCTAGACCTGATACCATCCATCGGTAACTAATCAAGAGCAACTCTCTTCGAGCTCCTCAAGACAAAAAAACTCTCGTGTGGGAACTGAAAAAATCCTATGGCACCCTAAGTCTCTACCTCCTGGCGCTTTAAATCTTTCATCCTAACATGTGTCACATCTTGAAGCCTTTTTAAAGCCTTCACACTATTGATAAGCTCCGCAAAAGTCCCATATGGACCCGCTGTCACATGAACCTGAAGCTCAAATCTTAACCCTTGTCTAAACCTCTTATACTTCAACTCTTCTATGGCCACTAACTCTAGGATATAACGACTCAAGTGCTAAAACTATTTTTCATAAGCAAACACTAACCAATCTCCTTGGGTTAAGTGCAGAAACTAATCTCTCGTTTCATCCATGTATACCTCACTGATTTACTTCTTTCAGAACTCATCCAAAAAGATATCTCAAGTCGGAAGTGCAAGTTGTAACCCAAGCTCAATGGTCTCTCACCACTAGTGTGCATTGCCCTTCAGAAGGGAAATAAAACAATCAAGGTCATCCTTCGGTCTCTCCTTCAAATTTTGAAGATTCTCTACGTTTCATGCAGCCATTGATCAACCTTGATTGGGTCATCCTTGCCTAAGCCCTCAAAATTCTTGCGAGACGTATTAGATTGCCACAAGATAGCTTGTACCACTTGTAACAGAATAAAGGTAAGGTCACAGATGTGACTTACCCTATTGTTACTATTTTCCCCTCCATCAACTCCTTTTTAAAACACAAAAACAGGGCAGAACAACAAAATTCTCAGTCTTGTAAGTACAACTCAAATTTAAGGACTTGTATTTATTAGACCCAAGCTGACGACTTCCACTTTTGGTCTTGACCTCGACAAGACAAGACTTGACACTTATATCTAAATATAACTATTTACACATACGTACACTCTCTTAAGAAGTTATCTAACAACTCTATTCTCTAATCATGTTTCTCTCCTTTCAACTACTTCTTTTGTTGGTCTCATTTATGTACATTCAGATTCAATTAACAAAAAAAATTGAAGATGATAAGCAAGAAACTTGAAGAATGTCTACAAGAGAAAAGAAACATACACAACACCTCAAAGATTATGAGGTAAAGATCAATAATTATTTCACTACTTTATGCTTCTTTATTAGAGTAATGTATGAAGAATAACCGACAACCTATAAAGAAGCTATAGAGTAACCATAATGACAGACAACTATGATGGACGAAATTGATGCTTTGAACAAAAATCAAACTTAAAAATTGGTGCCAAAACCAAAAAAGTTTGAACCTGTCACTTACAAGTGGGTGTATTACTTTAAGAGAAAACCAGACGGGACTGTCGATAAATTATGGGTTATCTCACGGTGATTTTTAGAAATTTATGGGTTGAATTATGAGGAGATAATCAACTCGATTGAAAAAAATGATAATATTGAGAACATTTTTCTCGAACAACCTTTAAGAAGTGGAAATTATGGCAACTTGATGTAAAGAATGCATTTCTTTACGGAGATCTTAATCGTAAAGTATTTATAAAACATTCTAAATGCTATATATCTAATAAACATCCTCACCATGTTTACAGACTTAAGAAAGTATTATATGACCTCAAGCAAACACCACACGTTTAGTATGGTAAAGTGTCTCAATACTTCATCTTTTATGGTGTTTAAATTTTTAATGTAAATTTTATTTTGTTTGTAATTAGATTCGAGCTTGCAATTGTTGGAAATATGTAATGCTTGAATCCCACACTCTATTTTTATAGGTTATATGAGAGCAGTTTAGTTGATTTAAAATTCTCTTAGAATTTTAAATACTTAACCGAATAGATTTAATAACAAAATATCCGAGATTTAAATGGATATTTTTGATTATAAAATCTACTATTTTTAGATAGATATTAACAGATTATCTGAGATTTAATTAGATTTTATATGTTAATAAATCTAATTTTGAATAGATTTTATCCGAGATTTAAATGGATATTTTCGGTTAGCAAATCTAGTATTTTCGGATAGATATTATCTGATATTAAATTTAAAATTTAAATTTAAATCATATTTTATTTGATTCTCGAACAGATTTGCCCATGCTTTCAATCTATAAATAAGATGCTTTTCTCTCATTTTTAATCATCATATTCAAAGTTCATCTGTCTTACTTGAGAGATAATTAGAGAGCATCATTCTGTTCAATTCCGGTTCCGACGATCATTTCCTCTACAGTCCACTCCAAACTTTGGGTATACACTGTTTGGAAGACCGTGCTAACCTTCGGGGGACAACCGCCTAAAGTAGCGAGTACACACATCGGGGCGATTTGTTTCTAAGACAGTGGCCTCCATACCACGACACGGTCAAACTTTTTATCAGCTCGTTCCTTTAATTTTTCCTGTCAGTGCTAACGCCCTGTTTTGCAGTCTATTTATCCAACAATTTAGAAACAAATCTACTGCAAAAATGATATTATTGTCAAGGTGGTTTTAGGTTTGTTCAAGCTTGACGCACTTGACGGATCAATAATCGAAGATGGTGGTGATCTTGAAGATAAGAATCAAAATCCTAAAGATAAGGATATTTTACTATCAGTAAATTTTATTTATTTATTATTACTGCTAGTAAATTATTTTCGTGACTAACCATATATAATTTTTATTTGAATTTTTTAGATTCAAAATGGTTATAAAATATCGGTCACGATGAATTTTGGGATCATGATACAAGGATTGAAGTTGCAGACATGATCAAAATAGACAAGGTCTATATGAAATGTGTTCTACTTATAAGGTCAGATTATTTAAATCATGATTTATATTACATGAATTTATTTTAAGCCTTTTCCTAGTCTGTAAGCTTAGTGGATATCTTTTAGACTAGGTTGTAAAAGAAGGCTAGATGACATTTTCTAGTAGAAAACTTATCTTGAGTATGCTTAATAATTTTTTTTAGTGGGAATATATATATATATATATTAAGCATAACTTTTAAAAGACCTAAATGAGGAAAGAAATATTCATAAGAGATTAATTGGAAAGTAGTGAGATAGTTTAAAAATGCATGTCTAGGATTGGTTTTTTGAAAGATTTGGTATTTAAGTGTGCTTTATGTGCCACCTCTCTTTCTAAACCTACCTGGTGCATTACTATGCTCATTATTCCAATTTATAAGATACTATGACTAAATAAATATTCTATACTTAATGTAGAAGTTAAAATAATAATCTTAATAATTTTTAAGATATATTTTTAGTCATAGTAGATGAATATTTCTAGTGGTCTTTTAAGGCAAGAACATTGTCTAAAATAAAGAGAAAATGATAGACATTAATGCTACTAAAAGATGTTTGTAGCTGTTAAATCTCTTTGAGCTCTTTTCTTCAAATAATTAAGAAGGAAGAAAAGTTTTGTCTATCTTAGGAGTGTGCAGAAATCTCCATAAAAATTATTTTTATGAAAAAAGATGAAAAGTGTTAGGTCCGATAGAGGTGGTGAGTTTAGATCTAAATTTCTTGAAGAGGTATATGAGATGAATGACATAGTTTATGAAACTTTTTCCCCTTATTTTCCTCAAAAAACGGTATAGTCGAGAGGAAAAATAGAACTTTAAAAGAGATGATAAATTCATTGTTGATAAGTTCTGAGTTAGCTGATAACATATCGAGGGAAGTCATTCTATTGGTAAATCTTAAACTGAGTACCTCATAAGAAGTTAGACTCAACCCCATACGAACTGTGAAAAGGTTATGCACCTAACTTGCAATACCTAAAAGTGTGGGGGTGTCTGGCTAAGGTATGTTTGCATGACTTTAAGAAGTCCACCATCGGTGCCTAAACCGTTGATGTAGTATTTATTGAGTATGCTACCAACAATGTTGTATGAGATACTCTAGAGTTTGAGTTAGAGCCTAAACAAAGATAAAAATATCTTTTGGACCAGACTTTGTTACTTCCTTTATTTTTGAGATAAATGATTTAGATAACTTATCAGATCTTATAGCTCAAGTTTCTTGTTAGATAAGGATCCTAAAACTTATGAAGAAGCTATGAGATCTATTGACGCTAGTTTTTGGATGAGGAGTTAATGATAAACTAGAGTCAATAATGTCTAAATCATACTTGGGAATTGGTAGACTTGTCTAAAGAATTTAAACCTATCAGCAACAAATGAGTTTTTAAGAAGAAACTCATACCAGATGGGTCAATCCAGAGTAAGGCAAGGCTAGTAGTTATAGGGTTCACTCAAAAATATTAAAGAGTTTGATAGTTGAGATATCATTTAAACTCAAACCCCTTTTTACTCTAGCACTCATCTCATTAAAAATAAAGGAAGCTGTGTTTCTCAGGTTTAATATGCTAAAATTATTGAAAGCCTAATGTTCTTAGTGAATTATACTCGGCCCGATATTGTCTATGTAATGAGTAGATTAAATAGATATACTCATAATCCAAGTGATGAACATTGAATGACTCTTAAACGCTTACTAAAATACCTTAAGGGTATTATGGATTGGAAACTCAAATTTGTTGGCTATCCTGTTATTTGAAAGGATGTTGTGACGCCAACTAGGTTTCTGAAAGTGATGAGGTAAGCTCTACGAGTAGATATATTTTCACTTTAGGTGAAGCTGCAATCTCGTGAAAGTCTATCAAGTAGACTTCTATTGCACGCTCCATCATAAAGTCAGAGTTTATAGCTTTAGACTTAACTAGGCAAGAAACCAAGTGGCTAAGGAATCTTTTAGCAAAGATACCTTTATGGGGAAAACCGACTCCTCTGATATCTTTATTATGAGATTCGTAATTTGCGATACATGTGGCTCTAAATCAAGTTTACAATGATAAGAAGAGACACATTCGCATAAGGTACGAATATGTGAGGCACCTAATAAAGAACGGAGTACTTACCTTAGAGTATGTTAAGTCAAAGATGAATTTGGCAAATCCTACTACCAAAGGATTGAGCAGGAAACAAATTCTGGATTCGTTGAGGGGGATGGGTCTTAAGCCCATTTGTTGAGAGATTCATGGTGAATACCCAACTTAGTTCTCTAAGTTCAATGTGGTTAAACGAAACCATGAAAGAGACTCATAGTACATGTCCCTTTACCCAATCCCTATGACGTTTCATGTACATGCCTAGGTTGAGCTTAAATGCTCTTAATAAATTCATAGCCCAAGTTTGGGTGGTCTTAGTGAGAAAGACTTGATGAATTTACCGATTTTGGTTGAATAACTAGTTTTAATAAGTTCATAGACCTATTGCGAAGGACTAATTGAACTTACCGCTCGAAAGGATGAGTTTATTTTTAAACTCTTAATAAATTCTATCCAAAGAGGTTGGATTGTTCTATTGAGAAGAACATTATTGAATTTACCGAACAAAGATGTTGAGTTTTTATTCTTAATGATTTCTTAGCCCAGAGTTTGGGTGGTTCATTTAATATGAACTTGAAGAAAATCACCTTATTTTCTTGTGAGGTTGAGCTTTATATAAAGCTCTTAATTATTTCATAGCCCAATTTTGGGTGGTTTATGTTGAGATAAACTAGATGAAATAACCTATGTAAGTTAGAAGAGTTAGCCGCCTTCTATGAAAAACGATGGGCCGTTTTTCTAGTACACTTATTAAAATCCCGAGGTAAGATGGCTAAATATATATACTTTATGTATATACACATCTTCACATCGCGGACTGTGGTGGATGAAGGGATTAGTTATGTGTTATGAGTTCACCCCGATCTTAGAAAGTTTAAGACTAGTTTCACTTATCTAAGAGGATTATTACTCATCATCACTACGTACTAGTTTAAGATTCGTTCACTATGTACTTAAGTAACTAATCTTGCAAATGCTCGTCTAGTGATAGTCGAACTTTGTGACATCATGAGGATTCTTTCGCATTAGTGGGGGATTGTTAGAAATATGTAATGCTTGAATCCCACACTTTATTTTTATAGGTTGTATGAGAGCAGTTCAGTTGATTTAAAATTCTCTTAGAATTTTAAATACTTAACCGAATAGATTTAATAATAAAATATCCGAGATTTAAATGGATATTTTCGGTTATAAAATCTACTATTTTTAGATAGATATTAACAGATTATCTGAGATTTAATTAGATTTTATCTGTTAATAAATCTAATTTTGAATAGATTTTATCTGAGATTTAAATGGATATTTTCGGTTAGCAAATCTACTATTTTCGATAGATATTATCTGATATTAAATTTAAAATTTAAATTTAAATCAGATTTTATTTGATTCTCGGACACATTTGCCCATGCTTTCAATCTATAAATAAGATGTTTTTCTCTTATTTTTAATCATCCCATTCAGAGTTCATCTGTCTTACTTGAGAGAGAATTAGAGAGCATCATTCTGTTCGACTCCGGTTCCGACGATCATTTCCTCTACAGTCCACTCCAAACTTTGGGCGTACACTGTTTGGAGGACCGTGCTAGCCTTCGGGGGACAACCGCCTAAAGTAGCGAGTACACACATCGGGGCGATTTGTTTCTAAGACAGTGGCCTCCATACCACGACACGGTCAAACTTTCTATCAGCTCGTTCCTTTAATTTTTCCTGTCAGTGCTAACGCCCTATTTTGCAATCTATTTAACCAACAACAATTGTTGGTGTTGTTTTATATGAATGATATGATTATTACAAGAAATAACGAAGCTAAAATATTTAAATTGGAAAGTGATTTATCACTTTGTTTTGAGTTAAAAAATTTGTGAGAAGTTGAATGTCTTCTTGGTCTAAAAATTGAAAAATTAGATAACATGTATTTTATCTTTAAAAAGGTTTATGCAAAGAAGTTCTTGTAACGTTTTGGGTTGGGGGAGATAAAACAAAAGACAATTTTATTAGATTCATATCTTAAGTAGATGAAAGATGAAAAAAAGTTGTTGTAAGATGTTAAAAAATTTTGGTAACTTCTTGATAGTTTAATTTATAAATTATTACACGACTAGAAATTGCCTACTCTTTAGTATTATCGTACAATTCATGCAATATCCAAAGAATACTCACTTATATGCAGCAAAGAGAATTTTGTGATACGTAAAAGGCACTTTTGATTATAGTCTAATGTATGAAAGATGTAAGATTTCTGTATTAAAAAGATTCACTAATGCAGATTGGGCAAAAGATGCAAATGAAAGATATTCTATTTTAGATTATTATTTTAATGTTGGTCCAGTTATGATATTCTAGTGTAACAAGAAACAAAATATAGTTTAATCATCTAACATCAAAGTCGAATATGTGACAGAAACCATGGTTGCACAAAACTTCAAATGGTTAAACTTGTTAAAGGATATGTATTACAAAGTTGAATATCATGTACATATCAAGTGTGATAATGAAGGTATTATCAAACTTGCTTCTAACCTTATCTTTTATGCTCGAACAAAACAAATAGAAGCTTATCGTAACTATATTCGAGAGAAAGAGTTAAGTAAAAAAATTAAGCTGAAAGGGTCTTTATAAATAACTAAATGGCATACATTTTTACAAAATCTCTAAAAAAACTGAAGTTTGAAGAGTTTAAGACCGCACTCGGTGCCGTTAAGCATGCACTAAGCGAATTGTAAAAATTATTAGTGCATCTTGATTTGAATTAGATTCTTTGATATTTTTTCTATTCAAGTATTTTTTTTTTTGTTATGGTTAAGATTATAAGATCTTGACAGAAAAATTAGTAAAATTTGATTTTGATTAGTGTCAAATTTTTAGGGGATGTTAGTTAGTATTTTGCTTATAAAAGTGTTTAACAACCTTGTAATCTATAATTTCTTAAATATTTTTGTTATTTGATATCTCATTTGCTATAATTTTTTTTCTTTGTTTTGTTATTGACAAGTATGGATTTAAAAATTATACCCATTGCGGGTGATGAGTAAGTAGTAGTTATGAAAAATTTATGTGAGTATGGATATATGGAGGAGGTATATGCATCGAGTGAGCAAAACTCGATTTAACTAAAAAATTGAATAACTCAATTCGATTCGAAGTGAGAATACTTAATTTATATTGACTTGACTCGACTCGACTCGAAAAAAAAAATCAGTGAAAGGAACTTGTTTTTAAGTTCGAGATGAGTCTCTCAACTTTTTATGATATATACTGATATATAAAATTATGAAGAAATATTATTACATAAGAAAAAATATGAAGATATATATATATATTCTATAATAAGAAAAATTCGTTTAAATTGAAATCAAATCTTGCTATAAGATGATAAATAATTATAATTAATTTTTTATAAGAGCTCAAAAACTCGACTCTAATTTCTTAAACTCGAATCGAATAAAAAATTTAAATAAAATTTAAGTGATAAAATATAACTCGTCAACTCAAATAATTCAAATTTTTTTTACTCGACTCGATCAAACACTCATTCCGTCCCTCCCGTTTATCATCCCTATATACATTGTATAGATTACTCTACTCAAATCCGGATCAAATAATTTCGTTACTTAATAACAGATATACAAGCAGGATGCTTTAACTAACGCGTAACATGATTTTTATGGTTTTATTTCAAATGGAACACTGATGAGCAGTTGGGAATTGGAAGGAAAAATCTGAAATAACCATAACTAAAACTAAAGCAAGTACAATATCAATTCATTAAAAACTAACTGCTTCTGCTGGGTTAGGTTGAATAAACCAAAACCAACTGAAGAAACCGATCACTTGGGAAAGAAATATCCGAAATAGGACCACCAATTTTGTGATACTGACATGTCCGTACACCTTGTTATCTATCCAAGCAGGTAAAGTTTTGACTTCTTCCGCCTCTAATACAATCTAAAGTACATTCATTAATATATTTATAATGCAATCGTGTATTACACTTTTAATATAATTTAAATTTGAATTTTAAAAATAACATTATTTAAAAAAGGTTATTTTAAACTTTGAACGCGATCCGGAGAAAGAAGCTCAAACCTATTGAAAATATTAAGGATGTGTTTGATTCATGAAAAAGAATATTACCAAGATTATTATCGGTGGTAAAAATCTTTTCTAGAGTTACATTCTCATGTTTGATTTATGAGTATTCTCATTATGAAATAACTAATTATTTAAGATAAATTTATTAAATATTTTTATTTATTATTACTTTAATATATAAATGATGTTATATATATTTAAATAATATTATAGCATTTAATAATAAATTTTTATTAATATAGTATTTATAATACTTCATCTTAAAATTTAATAGATTAATTTATTTTTATTATTTTTATATTTATTTTATTATTTATTTTAACTTATTCGAGAAATGGTCAAATGTAATAAAAAATTAAAAATCTAAACATATTAAACGCTTTAAAAAAAATTTCTTATAAAAGAACTAAAAGAGAATAAAGTAATATAAATATATTAAAAAAATATTTAATATATTAATTATATTATAAATATATTTTTTTCGCAAAATTTAGATAATGTAAAAATTGTTATATATATATATTTTTTCAAAATTTAGATAACGTAAAAATATTTACGAAACTATTTTTAATTTAAGAATTGAAAGTTTAACTTGTTAAAGTATATTATAAGGATAAGTTAATAAATGTTATTTTAAATTAATTTTATATTCTTCCAATTAAAAATTATAATAGTATATTTCTATTAAATAAACAAACAAAATAATATAACATTATCAATAATGTTTTTAGTAATGTTATATTTCAGTAATTTTAATTTTAAAGATAATGTTTCATTTCGTGAATGAAACTTTTGTCAAAGGTAATGGATTATGTTCCTTTCCCACGTTGAGTAATCTCCACAAGCTGCTCCCCTTGATGCTTTGTCGTTGAAATTTGAAAAGGAAGGTGATGGATCGTCAAAATTTTCCATTAAAAAATAAATTAAGCATCTCTATTAACGTTGAATTAAGCATCTGTATTTAGCCCAACATATATTTTATTTTTTGATTTTTCATGTGACAGTAAAAAATAAATATGGGGAGACATGCTGATTGCCTCAAGATTTCACTTGCTTGTGGGTGTGATATGGTGAGAGAAAAATGTCTGTGATTAAAGGAAAGGTTCCCAAGCACATGATCGATTTCAAAACACAATGATGCATTTTTATACTACAAGCATTTGACAAATTCAGCATCCCGAACCTTAACCTACAAAAAACTCCTAAAAACAAACATCAAAGAACAACTCTAGCGGCATATGGTGTTTTATTCTTTCGATAATTTGAGTTCGAATAACATTATCCTTAAGACATGAGTTTCGAAAAACCCTAAAACTTCAATGAAAAAAAGTAGCTTAACCCAAATTGCAGTGTTGGACACTGCCCTTGTGTTTTAAGGAATGTCCCCCCATCTTTCCTGTACCCAAAACCAACCAATCAATTTCCTAGCCTTTTAAGCCTTTTCCCGATTGCCCGTATCTCGAAAGTTGCCTTTTGTATAACATGTCCTTCCAAGGAAACGACCCTTTCTTGTATTGCTGAAGTACAAATTTCGTTTTCAACATCTATCATTGATGCTTTTCATGATCTTCCATTTTCATTACACTCAAACATGAATCCAATTCTCCTTTGTAGTGATCAGTCGGATCAAACATTTTTTTCTCATGTATAGCTTTAGAAATATGTGATCGTTTAATAAGGTAGATCTCGACATTCCAATTTGAGGTATGTATTTTTTATTTTAGAAGCTAAAATTGATTTTTTTTTTAAATTTAAAGGGTTTAATTGAAAATTTTTAAAAAATAATCTTATCAAGACTTTTAAAAGTTTTAAAAAGACAAATTAAATTTTTTAAAATTTTAAAAGAATTAAATTAAAATTTAAAAAAAAAACTAAAATATTTTAAAATTTCTGATGTCAAGGCCTCGATTGGCTCCAACAATAATTACAAAGAAGATACACTTTGTGAATTTTTGATCCATCGTTATCATTATTATTATTATAATCGTCAATAACGTTTGTAAGAAATTTAAATCGAATGGAATTTGAGTAAAATAGGGGAAGCAGCAGGTACCCAAAAGCACATGGATGATCATGTCCGATGAGGCGATCAGTTGTGGGTTGTCTTTGGTGGCCCCCAAACTTCTATGATTACGGAGCAATCTTATGAAACCGAATTTATTTGATATTTTACATTCAATTATTTCCTAATATAGGTGAAGTATTTATTATTTGTATATATCCGAATCTGTATTCTCTATTTAAAATCATAATATGTATTATTATTATATTCAATATTTATTAATGTAACTTTTTAAGATACTAGATCTTTAAATCTTCAATTTTTGTACAAAATATTTGAAAGTTGAGAGTGTAGCAATTTTTTTCCACGCCTCCTATTTCCATTGTTCTGTTTTTCATGGTGTTGGTCCAACAAAATGTGCTCAATGAAAGCGACGAGCACAAAATTAGAGGCAACCCCTTGTATTCGATCGTGCTTGGATTTGGGACCAGACAACCCACCACTCGGTGGTCGAAAAAAACGAGGGCAAACCTCGGTTGGTGCCCTTCGTTTGCGTAAATCTTTGATCGATGATGCTTCACAAGTAATTGTAAGGCTTTGTATGTGTAAGATTAAACAAGATATAAAAAGAAACATAAAAGACTGTAACAGGGTGGTCCTATAACGACAATAACTACCGACAATAGCATATTTTATGAAATCCATATTGGTACTTAATCTTAAGTTTGTAATAACATTAGAAAACAAGGGGTTGAAAATGGGAAATTAGGGAATTCAGCAATGCTATTGGTACTTGTAATTCTCACTTAAGAGTGGTGAAAATTCTTCCAAATTTAGCCATATTTTCTTAAGTAGACACCAAGAACGGTTTCCAATTAAGCAAGCCGCTTTTAGGGCCTCGAGTCCGACCACTCTCTTTGCAGCTGCTTGGCCTTTGCAACTTCCCTGCCTCGATTTCACCCCCATCATTGCCGTTGTTTCCTTCCTCTTCTTCAACTTCAACTTCTTCATCTTCTTCATCGTTGTTGAGGACCGGGGTAGCTTCCATGAAAAGGGAAAGCCTAAGCCTCCCCTCGCTACGTTCTGCATGGAAGTAACCATGACAGGGAGGGAAACTGACGGCTTGAAGAATTAAGCGGCCATTTTCTCGATAAGACTTGACCCGAACACCATTCGAACCGCTAATGGACGTCAAAGGAGGCGGAAAGCTGTTGATACGGCTCGTTTTTCTCGTCGAACTTTCCCTCGTTTTCAACGGAACAAAACCGCGAGCCATGGTTCGAGTTTCCGACGAAAGCAAGGAACTGTCATCGCTGCAATCGCTACCTTCGCTTCCGGTTTCGCTACCCAGACGTTCAGTGCACATTTCGAGGCTTTTTTCACTTAGTCGAAAACACGAGCTCTTAACAAGAGGGTGGACGTACTCGTAGACTTTTTCGTTCTCAGTGAGAGATTTTGCGTCGGATAGGGACTGCAGGAAACTCCATCCACCCATCTCGGCATTTCGATTGGCCATGGGTTCACAATCATTGCTGTTGTTCTTATTGTTGGTGACGGTGGAGGTGTTTGTTTCTTCGTTATCTGGAGACAGTTTCAGCCTTAAGAAATGTGATTCGACCACCTCCTGGCATGATTGCAACTCTTGAAAGACACTTGAACACATTTTCTTATCCAAGATTAAAAGAAATAGAGGAACAACAGGGGAGCTTAAATGATGGGGAAAGAGAACAAAGCAGTGAAGATGAAAGAAAAATGACGGGTGGGGGATGATTTATAGTAGAACTGGGAGGGGGAGGCTAAAAGTCCTAGCCACTTAAACCCACTGAAACTTTAATAATCTTTTTTACTCTGCCACACATTCCAAATAAAATAGAATAAAAGTAGATAATAAACTTTAAATGAAACATGGGAAAGACATTGCTCAGTTTTGTCTTAGCTTTTTCCTAATATGTCAGACTCTTATCATTCATGTCGTGCTCTCAATTATATAAGTGACACGTTCCGTTTTTAAATATTGATGTTTCTAACATCAAAATTGTTAAACATGTTTAAATCATAAGATCATCATTTATATTGAAGGTGTTTAGTATTTATTTTTTGGTTCTGATCTATTTAAATTTAGTATTTGCTATTTAATATCTCTGAAATTTAAGTATTTAACAATAGAATAACTGGTATCTATTTTATAATTTTTTTAATTTTAAGATTAAAAATTATGTATTATACACATATAATTTAAAATTTTATAATATATGACCAAACATAAAAATTAGTGATTTAATTTTAAAATATTTAAATATAAATTATATATTATATTTATATTAAAATTTATCATCAAAAAGACATTAAAAATATTAATCTGACTTTTTCTTTCTATATTATTAAATTAATAAGAATATATTTAAAAAATTTAAATTTAAAAGTATCTAATATAAACACTTTTAAAAAATTTAAATTTAAAAGTATCTAATATATTTAAAATTAATTTTAATTTTAAGTAAAAATATTAAAAATTTAAAATAAAAATATAATTTTAATATATATATATATATATATTCATATGGTGGTTCTGTCTACAAATAGTATAAAATAGATCTAATATTTTAACTTCTTAAAAATTATTTTCTTTTTACAACATTCTCATCATACTGGTAAGTTTTGAAATCTGGCATGAATAGATAGATATCAATTTATCAATCTAAAATTTTCTACTAATTTTAGTCCCGGTCCTAAGTCTAACAATGAAATACTCAAAGTCATTAATTGTTATCCTCTCAAAAATATCAACAACCTTTTTTCCAAGCAATAAGCCACCTGTTGGAAGCTTGTTAAGAATTTCTAGATTTTGGTATGCCCATGAAGTAACTGAGTTTGGTGGAAAAAAATTAAACTATGTCTTGACTCTATTTCTCAAAGAGGTGAATAACTTCAGTTTTATAGTGTCTTTAAATACTTTAGTTTGTTCAAATAATTGATAATAAAAATTACTTTAAACGTTGTTTTAAATCTTTAATAGGTGTTCCATTAAATTGACCTATATTTAAAAGAGTTTGAATTATTATCGTCTTAAGTTTAAAATTGACAATGTTTACCTCTATACCAACAAATCATGACATTAAATATCAATGTTTGGTGTTGAATGTTCTCTTATAGGTCTTTCATCAACTATAGGATGAATTTTTATTATTGTTCACCACGTCATTCCTTCTATTACCTTTATTATTCATTTATTATTTTTTTTAATCTTTGTAAGGTTCTCTCAATTTTCGAATTGTATGACCACTCATCTATCACATGACGACTTTTGATCATATGTTGATGAAAACAAAAACAAAACTAAATAAAAGACAGGTAAAAATTTTAAAACAATCAATTTGTTGTAATCCGGACAATGACACCAAAAACTTATTGATCACTAAGTGAATGGTTGAAAAAAAGCAAAAATATATGTTGAAAAGTAATAAAACTATGCGAAGATAAGTATTTTGTATTAAAATATACACAATCTACAAGTAATACAACAATTATGTGAGTATTAATCTCATAGAGAATAAATTAGAATTATATTGCTTTAATTGTTACATGCCTTGGAAGAAAAATAATTATTTATTTAAAAATACTTAAAATGATATAAGTAAAAACGAAGTAAAATGTTAGCAAAAAATTTTTTTAATGATTGATAAACGCTGACATCGAATGTTTGATTTTCAAGGTCTTCATTTCATGCCTACCTTTAATGTCAACTTCTCTTGGTATTGTTTGCCGAGCAGGCTCAATAATAGCAAAGTCTCTCTCGATGATCATTAGCCTAAATTGATTATATAGCCCCCTATATTTTATAGTGCATGCTTTTAAATAAATCAATTTGATTAAGAATAAATCTATACTCTGAATGAATTAATATCATTTTTGATGCAAGCTCATTTACTTAAACGACTTTTTTTGAAGCTTTCTCCTCAATATTCAATAACTTAATCGTTTTCATCTCAAGTCAAAAAAGTATGTCAATAGTACCAAATTCTTCATAAACCTTCAATCTATTCACGATCACAGAGAATCAACTGGACATAGATTTATTGTATTTTTCGGGGTCCATCTTGAAATTCTCATAGTTAAAATTCAGAAACCCATTTTGGTTTCATTTACTTTATTTTTTCATGTGTGACTTCAACTTTTCCCCAATTTATTTTGTATTGAAACAAGATGATACCCTTTTATACTTATTCAGATCAAGAGCACAAACGAGAATATGCATCGCCTTGACATTGGTAGAGAATTTCTTATTTTACCCATTTTTCACATCTTCATATCACTTTTTGAGTGTGGTGTAGCCACTTATGATTATCTTCCAATCTTCTAGATCATAAAATTGAATGAATAATTTCATGCTTTTTTTTAATAGACCAAATTAACTTCAATAATGAGTCATAGATTAAATGAATAATTTCATTCGTTGAGAATCTCTTCAAGATCAATAATGGTTGAGAAAGTCATAGATGACCTTATAGATGATTTTACAGTTCTTGGTTCTTCTAATTAGGTTGTAAGACCTTCTAATGACTCAAGCTTGAGAATGCTTGAAAGTGTATATAGTCTTTCTTGTTGCTTCGTTACTCTTATGAGACATCTTTTATATTCTTTTGATCTTTTCTATCCGTTTATAGTCATTGGGGATAATTTTCAACCGTTGGTTGTCATTAAAATGAGCAATAAATGCATACATATATAATGGTTTCAAAACTAGTATAGGGGGTTTCGAAACCTGCATGCAATTTCAAACCAAAATATAACCGTTATTGATACTGGTTTCAAAACGACCAAGGGGTATCAAAACCTATAATAAAATTCACCTTCCAAGCCTGAATTCTTCAGTGGTATCAAAACCATTTAGGAAGTTTCGAAACCTCTACTTAAAAATTATATTTTTAAGTTTCTGTTGATTTTTTCAAGTATGTTCAAACACAAGTGTTAAATCAACCATTTTATAAAAAAATATTTAAGTAAAAATTATATTTTGAAAAATTTGAATCAAATAAATCAAGTTTACAGAAAATTATAAATTAATTCTTTTAGTTATATTAAACTCAGAATAAGTCTATCAATTTTCTTCTTTTTGATATAACAAAATATTTTCATAAAAATTTAATTTTAAGAATTTGTCTCCCCTTTAAAGTAGTTTCTATGAACTTAAAAAAATTAAAATTTTGAAGTCATAGTTGTAACCCCCTTGACCTGGTTTAGACATCACCTGACTCGAACGGACTATACGGGGAATACCGAGGCTAATCTAGAGACTCGTCCCGATAAACAACTCTAAAAATTAAATGGCTATTTTTTATCTTATCTAAATGCTTTATTTTGATCCTACATGTCCATGCATAGATTATATTCAATTACAGTAAAAAGAAAAAAAAGAATGAGTCCTAAAACGTAAAAACATGCTTTAGGGACCAAAATATAATTTTTTAAAAACTAAAGGACTACTTATGAAATTAGTGTTAGCAATCTTTAATATGTTTCATTACACGCTTATATCTCAAATTTCAGTCTTAAATACACGTTATCCATATATCATATACAACTCACTAGATACATTGCAACTGAGTTAGCAACAATATAATCAAACTCCTAAGAGCATGAATCAACTTCAACAATTTCATAAAAACATATAAGAACAACATTAATATACTCAACATGATTTCTATACGCATTTCAACCTAAATAACCACATCATATATTCAACTCATAAATAATCATGCTTCATTGTCAACAACACTCAAATTAACACATAGGGATATCAAGAATCAAACTTTCATATAACTTTTATTATAACTACAGGAGTACCAATAAGCAATTCAAATCTAAGTCACAAAGCTAACGTCGACATAGATAATCATTCTAGTCTTTGAAATTTTAAATAGCATCCCCATTGATTTCTCATAACTACTAATGTTATAAAGACATACTTGAGCTTTCACTTGACAGTTGCTTGGACCCTTACTTATTTTTGCTTCATCCACACTAAATACTCTGCATTGTAAGGTAAATGAGAGGGTAAGTATTCGCTTAGTGAGTAAAATAAAAACATATTTAAAAACACCTTGCAATGCATGCCATAATATACCAAAATCAATTTTAAAACCAAGTCACGCTCTAAATAAAATAATATCAATGGTCGTCAATGTCACTATTTGAAAAAGATCAACAAGCGCAAATAACCATAACTCACAAGCCACAAAACCTTTCAAAAATACCTTTTTGAAATCACATGCTTTGTAAGCAAAACCAAGTCTTACATGCTACACATAACAAGGCTTATAAATCATTTGATCTCAAGATCAAAACACATGCAAACTCAATTTGCACTAAAAACAATAAAGTGCATTGAACATCCTATTGATCGATCAACTTATCCACGTTACCATCATTTTTAAAATCCAAAGCAAAATCAAAACCAATTCTCAAGTTTTCAAGTTAAAAACACTGAATCAACCACATGCATCCCACTAACACATACATCAAATACATAAACCAATAAAAACCATTTTTTTTCATATTTTCAAAATAAAACTATGGGAGTATCATATGCATATAAAATCTTTGTAAAAATATCCTCATAAGGATTGAAAACACATACATATTCACATATGCACAATAATTATACAAGCATGACTAATCATAGTAAAACAAGACATAATATGAAAATCTTTAAGAAAGCAATACTTTAAACTTATTTCCGAGTA
The DNA here is from genome assembly GCA_035048815.1 of Abelmoschus esculentus. NCBI lineage: Eukaryota > Viridiplantae > Streptophyta > Magnoliopsida > Malvales > Malvaceae > Abelmoschus > Abelmoschus esculentus. The sequence continues at coordinate 7,846,337 of JAUCBN010000032.1, forward strand.
TAGGGACTTTTTTCTCACCTTCACTACACCCCAAACCTTTGAAAACACATTTAAAACCCTACCAAATTGGCAACCCGCATAATCCACTCACCAAAATCAAAACTTGCTCGACAAGTTACCCAAAAATATGATTCGACTTTCTAATCTCCCTCAAACTTGTTCTTCTATCTCTTGACCTGATTCAAGAATAAAAATAGAGGTTTTATTGCATTATAACGTACCCAAAAATCCCTCAAGTCGGACCAAAATATGAGAACCCCTAAAAATACCATAAAACCTAACCAAAACTCACTAAAAATCTCTCTAAACACCATCTAAACCGTATGTCCGGGATTGGATACTTAAAAGTCATCTTAATTACATATAAAAACTTCAAGATTCATGTATCAAGGCATCAAAAACAACCATATAAAACCCTTGAACGAAAATTAAGAAAATAATGGAATTTTTATCAAGGAAACCGATTTTATTGATTCAAAACTTTAAAGATTGTTGCAATCAACCAAGAACTTAGGAATTTCATTAAAGAACTTTAGGTTTCATAGGTTTGAATGATTCTCACCTAAAAAATTGATCCAACCTCTTTCCAAGGTTTAAGAACATGTAAAACCGAAGAAAAACAAAGAGATTTTGAAGAAGAAAAATATAAAGAACTAACCAAACAAATTTTTATTGAAAAGATTGATGTTTATATTTGAAAAGATGATGGATCAGTTTCCAAGAAGATGAGAAGTCAAAATTATAATAAAATAGATTTATATTTTGATATAAAATAGGTTTTAAAGATTAATATTTAGATATTTGGGTTATTTAATGAAAAATTTTGGGTTAATGATCATCAAAATAAATCATTGGAAGGCTTAGATCAACTGGGATTACAATTGGATCAAATACCATTAAAGATTCAAGGTTTTAGCTTAACTTATAAAATTGTCCTCATGTTTTCAATTTTTACAAAATAGTCACTAATCTTAGGGATTCAAAGGTCAATTTAAAAAATTGATCTATACAAAGTAAAATATAAGTCAAATAAGAATTTTAGAATATTTTTCCATGATTTATTTTCATTAAAAAGTATTTAAGCTCGAACCGGGCTGAAACTATGAAACTGATTCACTAAACTTCTAGGCCCAATTTTGGGGTGTTACAACTCTCCCCCACTTAAGAAATTTCATCCTCGGAATTTTCACCATGGAGAGAGGTAAGGAAATTTCCCATTCACAACTTCCTTTCACTCCCACGTGATTATCCAAACACCATGATACCACTAAAACTCTTCGACTCACACGAGAATCTTACCAAAAAGGACCTTTGCTACTAAACAAAGATCTCAATATATATCTCATAAAGACAAGATTCGGTCTCATCCTAACACCACCTGTCATCTCAACTTGAAATGAAACACAAAACAATGATACACCAAAAATACCATGGTCCTTCTCAACACTCATTGCACCCTCAAGCCAAAAGCAAAACCTTTTTCCTTATCCCCGACGGCCTAACCTCTAACTATTCAAGGTTGGCAACTGACTTTTGATAAACTGCCATAACTTTCAACTGCCACTAACAAGCTTAATTTTCACAAAAATATACTAACATACAAGGCAACAACCCAAACTTCCCACCAAGTCTTACCCAGATCAACATACAGCAAGTCCCACCAATAGAAACCTCAAACAAAACCTCAACATCTGTCTCAAAAACTTTACCACATTAATACATGCCGCTCAATAGTTCCAACTGTTCTCAAAGAAAACACTCTCTTTTAACTGCCGAGAAACCACGTCACAAAACTTAAGGAGATTTATACACATACCTCTATACTCTAGCACCTACGACGATGACAATATTCTCAAAGAATATTTAATCCTAAGCTCAATTTACCAACAAAGCAAACATTCACATTCAAATCAACCACATCAAAAACAAGCTCATCAAACAACAACCACTTTCAAACTTCTGACACAACTTCTTACTTCCAAATGCATAGCAAAAGAATATCACAAAATTTTATCAAAATATCATTCTAACTGAACCCTACACATCACAAATCCGTGCCTCATATACATAAAAGACAACCAATATCACAACTAAAACCCATCAACACAACCTTAATTGTTTCATGCACACGTGGCTCCACAAATATCTGATAGCATCTTACCTCACAATATCTTAACCAGGAAAATTCTCACATATAACTCTATCACTAGACCAACACTCTTCGATAAACTTAATCGAGTCAATACTGCTCTTGACTTCACAACACTCTTAAATTACTCTACTAAATCGACACCTGTTAAGACATAACCATTAAGTAACCCAAGTCACACTAAGCAGCTCAGATTTAACCCGTCATACAATACAAGGGATTCTAACCCTTTAGTCACAGTACACATCATCATGCTCATCTAAAACACAATGCCTTATATAAAGACTAGATCACCATAATTGAATCGACAATTTATAACAACCTTTCGGTGCCCATGCACCGTTAACAACCTCATGTACTTAACACACAACTTTTCCCAAACAATAACTCACTGATTGGACCATTCAACAACACAACAATGCGATCAACTAACTCCTTTTCAACTTAGACTATGACAAAACCAAAATTAATCTTTGAGCCCTTCTAAGCTTTCAAAGCTTGATGTTATGCTTTCTTCCACTCAACCTAACATCCTTTTGAATGTTAAGCAACAACAACCCCGGAGAAAACCAACCGTAAACGAAAAACTCAACAAACGTAAACTCTCACAACACTTTCTAATGATAAAACACGCAAAAGCTATGTCAAACAGCACAACCATAACCTCTCAAGGCCCACACAAGTTCGTTACACATCCTTCAATACCTCAATTGTTTTTTCAAATATATCTTTCCTTCCCCAAAACCCAACTAGTACTTCCCAAAATAAAACAATATTTCAATTATACCCTGGACCTAACCACTTTCTAAACCATACCAAATAGAGGATACTAAGTGGTACTTCTGCCAAACATAATGATAACATAATACCTCTTACACAAACTGAACTTTCTCCAAATAAAGCTTACGAAAATCATTCTTTCGCTTTATAAACAACCAACCCCAACTAACATCAAACTCAAGGTACTCAATTATCACATAACAATCATCAATTATGATTAGTATTAATAATATGTAATCATGTAACAAGTGTATTTTCTATAATATGCATTATGCATCATATAAAACCATTCCAAAATCTTAGGCATTAACCAATGCAAATTTAAACTAGTTTCCTATGCTACATGGTATATCAAAAACCATAAATCTCATAATATGTTCAACTTATAAATCATTTTTAAAACCAATTGACAGCAACGTATATAACATTTAAAATTTATACACATTTCCTTTCTCATGCAAAAATTTTATATGTAAGACAACATTAAAACATGGTCAAGACATCTCCATATAACTAATGTCATAATTGTGCAACAAGATTTTATCATGCTTACAAACAATAATTCATATAGCAACATCTAAGCACATCAAAATTTAATCATGCTTACACATATCGTACTTGTCAATCAATTCCCTAACTTACTATGTCATAACACAAATCAATCATATGTAGCAAACACTGTGCATCTCATACAATAACATAACATTTTTAAACACTCACTATGCATAAGCAACTTTAAGCATAAATAAACATTATAACATATCAATCAATCAAAGCATCCTAAAAACGTTTCATAAACCTACGCTCAAATATCAACAAATATAACCCCCTCGATCCGGTCTAGACCCTACCCAACTTGAACGAGTTACATAGGGAATACCGAGGCTAATCCAAAGACTCACTCCGATAAACAACCCTAAAAATTAAAAGCCTATTTTTTATCTCATCTAGATGTTTTATTTTGATCATACATGTCAATGCATAGATTATATTCAATTGCACTAGAAGCAAACAAGGAACGAATCCTAAAACGTACAGACATGCTTTAGGAACCAAAATGTAATTTTCAAAAAACTAAAAGATTAATTATGAAATTAGTTTTATCAATTTTTAATTAGCTTTATTACATACTTGTATCTCAAATTTTAATCCTAAATACATGATATCCACATATCATATATAACTTACTATATACATTGCAACCTAGTTATCAACAATATATTCAAACTCCTAATAACATGCTTCAACTTAAACAATCTCATAAACACATATAAGAACAACATTAATATACTCAACATGATTTCTATATGCATTCCAACCTAAATAACCACATCATAGATTCAACTAATAAATAGTCATGCTTTATTATCAACAAAACTCAAATTCACACATAGAGATATCAAGAATCACCATACTATGAGGTTGGCATCGAAATAGTCACAATACTTTAAAAAGCGTTAAATGCACCGGTGAACTATTAAAATATTATCGAAATAGCCACCAACCGTTAAAAACTAACGGACTAATAATGTTTTTGTTAAAAATAAATTAAAATAATTATACATTTACTCCCTGTTATTCATAGATTTTTTTTTAATTTAGTTCGAATTTTATTATAATAAAGTAAGATAACCACTAGGCCAAGCACAATCTTCTGAGATGAACCACTAACATTGTGTAGATATGTATTATTTCTGATAATTGTTTCTTTATATTTTTTTTAATTTAATTAAAAATAATAATTAAATAAAAATCGTTTAGGGTTTAAGGTTTAACTTCTAGGATTTAACTTTTAGGGTTTTGGGTTTTAACTTTTATGATTTAGGATTGATAAATGAAATTTTATTAATTTTAAAATTTTAATTTATTATATAATAATTTAATTATTATTTTTAATGAATTAAAAAAAATAAATATAAAGAAACATTTATCAGAAATAATACATATATAAACAATGTTAGTGGTTCATATCAAAAGATTGTGCTTGGCCTAGTGTTATCTTACATGGTTTCCACGTATAGAACCTAGATTCAAACCCCTTAGAAAGCAGTTCTGATGGATTTTGTTTTCCTCCTTTAATGAGGTGGTGAAACCTAATTAAATAATTATATTATTTTATTATAATAAAATTAGGACTAAATTAAAAAATTTATGAATAAAAAGGAGTAAATGTGTAATTATTCTATTTTATTTTTAATGGCAACGTCATCAATACTTTAGTTTTTAACGGTCGGTAGCAATTTAGATACCATTTTAATAGTTGACCGGTGCATTTAACGCTTTTTAAAGTATCGTGGCCATTTCGATACCAACCTCATAGTATGGTGGTTATCTGTGTAATTTACCCTAAAAGCATGCTTCAACTTCAACAATCTCATAAACACCTAAGAGTATGCTTCAGCTTCAACAATCTCATAAACACATATAAGAACAACATTAATATACTCAACATGATTTCTATAAGCATTCCAACCTAAATAACCACATCATAGATTCAACTCATAAATAGTCATGCTTCATTATCAACAACACTCAAATTTACACATAGGGATATCAAGAATCAAACTTTCATATAACTTTAATTATAACTACAAGAGTATCAATAGGCAATTAAAATCCAAGTCACAAAGTTAACGTCCACATAGATAATCATTCTAGCCTTGAAAGTGTAAATACCATCCCCATTGTACTAATCTTAATACATTGTTCTCTCAATACTACTAATGTTATAAAGACATACTTAAGCTTTCACTTGGCAGTTATATGGATCCTTGCTTCTCTTTGCTGCCTCCACACTAAATACTATGCATTGCAAGCTAAATGAGAGGGTAAGCATTCGCTTATTGAGTTAAATAAAAATATATTTAAAAATCAATTTGAGCTCAATATCAAAACACATGTAAGCTCAATTTGCACTAAAATAGTAATTACTTTATACTTGTGTTTTTCTTGTGTTGGAATATTAGTGAACCCGTTAGACTCACCTCTAACCATTAGAATAAACGAAAACTCGCATGAAGGCATAAATATCGAAACATGCCACGTATGGTGCTTTACTGCCTTCCATACCTCGTATGAGGGCTACACCACCTACTCATACCTCGCATAAGCTAAACTCATGTACATGATGGACTACCTCCAATCATGTTTCCCACCTTAGTATCCGGGATAAGTTACGCTTAAATGCAATACAACACATATACCACAACCCAAGCATAAACTCAAATGCATCACTGAGGATTTTACCCACGTATATGAATTTTTTAATATAAAATGCACTGAACATCCTATTGATCGATCAACTTTTCCACGTTACCATTATCTTAAATATCCAAAACAAAATTAAAACCAATGCTTAAGTTAAAAACAGTGAATTAACCAAACAAATTTTTATTAAAAAGATTGATGTTTACCTTGCAAAGTTATTGAGGTGACTTCCAAGAAGATGAGAAGTCAAAATTATAAGAAAATAGATTTATATTTTAATATAAAATAAGTTTTTAGGATTAATATTTAGATATTTGGGTTATTTAATTAAAAGTATGAGTTAAGTATCATTAAAATAGGCTCTTGAAAGGCTTAGATGAACTAGGATTACAATTAGATCAAATCCCCTTAAAGATTAAAAGTTTTAGCTTAGTTTATAAAATTTTCCTCAAGTTTTCAATTTTTATAAAAAAATTCACTAATTTCAAAATCTTAGGGATTCAAGGGTCAATCTTCAAAATTGATTTGACCCAAGTCAAATAAAAGTTAAATAAGAATTTTAGAATATTTTCCCATGATTTATTTTCATTAAAAACAATTTTTAAGTATTTAATCTTGAACTAGGTTAAACCAACAAAATTGGTTCACTAAATTTGTAGGTTCAATTTTGGAGCGTTACAATGGTATTTTGATTTTGGAAAACAATATTGGTACAAAATAATATATTTTATAATTTTTATCTTTCTCTCCCCTATTTTTTTAATTGCAATAAGAATAAAAGATATTAATGTAAGATAGTATCATCCACAATATGAAACTATAGAAAGTAAATCAAAATATTATAAAGCATCATAGAATTCAACATAAGATTTTAAAAAAATAGGCATAAAGATAATATTTATCAAAGTGCATAAACCATTATATTTTTAAATCAATAAGGAGCATATGATCCTAAAAGTATAAATCAGTAATCAAAATAAGCCTTAAATAAAACTATATCAAAACAAACTAGAATACAATACATGTCCTAAATATCCAATGCATTATGAGGTGGAGATGGTAGAAAGAGATGTTCAGGAATGTCATGCACATCATACTCTAAAGAGGTCACACGATCATTTAAATCTTAAAGTAGCCCTTTGTTTCCTCATGAGATTTGCAAACTAATACATTCATATTGCATAAACGAGTAGATATTACCACAAACATGGATTCAATAATCATGGGAGATGGAGCATCTAGTGTCTCAATATTTCTTAGACCAATATGAGCTTCAACATTCTATAACATCCTCGACCCGGTTCAGAAGAAAGATGACTCGAACAAGTTACATGGAGAATATCGAAGACAATCTAAGGATTTCCCCCAATAAACTACCCTATTTTGTTATCATGTCTACATACTTCATTTAAGTCCTATGTGAACATACATTATTCGTTCCACTCGCAACATCAATGAAAGTAAAACGAGTCATACTTTGATCATTTCAGTAAAAGGTTCCAAAGTGTAGTTTCCATGAATTCATGGTCCAAAAGTAAAATTGGTGTTACCATTGTTCAGTTAAGTTCATTGCTAACTCATTTACCGGGTTCCAACACAAACTAAGGTCGATAAGTCTTCTATTTGCTTGGTCTAGCATTAAGGACTAAAATATAAAAGAGCTAAAAGACAAACCCATTCATAAATACCAATGATGATCAGTGGTATCGGAACCGATCATGACCGTTTTAAAACCCCGAATAAAATATGGGTAGTTCCAGAACGCCCTTTAAATGGTTTGATACCAAGGCTTGTTTTTTTACCCGATGATCTATTGTGTAAGTTCGTGTATCGAAATGACATGGATCCTGTTTTGATACGTTTCGAGACTGTCAAAGTTAATATTGGAACCTTTGTCAAGTGTTTCAATACACCAACTAGAAAACTTAATTCGGTATCGGAATGACATCCCCGAGTATTGATACCATGCTTAAAATCTGACGGACAAGAATTTAAAGTGAATGGACAAAGATTAAAGCACTAAACCAACACCATTTGGGAGATTGATAAAGGAAGGGTTACTTTAGAAGATACATGATCATGATCTTCTTTAGTAATTTTTATTTTTATTGCATTTTATTTTGGACAATTTTTAATATTTGGTATTTTTGGATTTTCTTAATTATGGTTTCTTTTATTTTATTTTTGGAATAGTTATCCTCTCATAATTTGAATAATTCTTGCTTTATTGATTTTTATCTTTTTTAGGAAAGGAAATCAATATCAAGGGAGATTTGATAGCAGATTTGGATAGATGTTAATATGGGTCAAACTTTAAAGAGTTTAACTCCATAATTAACTCTAGAAGTTACCTAAGTTTTAGATCTATCAATTTCCTTTATATACTAACCGAATTTCATTCCTTGTACTAATAATCTTTGCAGCATACTTTCATCAATATTATTACCGTTTTTACTCTTATTTATTGTTATACTTAAGCACATAATTAGTTGCATTTTAATATTTTCATGCATTTTCATTATTTATCACCTAATATCTTTAATTGGTTGATTTTTAGTGGAAAAAGATATTGTTGTGGTTTGTTTCTATGTTTTGCAGAAAGAAATCCTTGATGAAGAGCTATCCATGGAAAGAAATAATGAAAGATAAGGTCAATAAAGAGAAAATGGAAAGCTTGGATGATTATAGCAAATAAGGAAACAAAGGTTTTGAATAAAATATAAATTGGATACATTCTTTCAAAGTTATTTTCAATTATATTTTATTCTATCATCATGATTGTTCATCAACTCAAAATTGACTATTTGCCCCTCTGTTAGAGGTGTTCCAGAAATGTCTGCAATCGAGTAAATAGCTCTACGAACTAATGGATCGGATCGAATTGCAAATTGGAAAGATTTGTACAAGTTATACCTTTCGTCGCCACTTTCTGGAAAATCATTAGATATGAATATGTTAGATACATGTGACTCGATTGGTGAAGGTGAAATAGTATCTCTCCCTTCAAAAGCATGTTTTTTTACCACCTAATATCTTTAATTGGTTGATTTTTGGTGGAAAAAGATATTGTTGTGGTATCTAACATCAAGAAGAAGGGGCTGGATCGAGAGAGAGAGAGAGAGGAAGCAAGTGATAGTTATCTTCTTCATCTTTAATTGTTTTATTTATTTCGAGTGATGAGAGGAATGTTTGTTGGATACTTTTGCCCAACCATGAACTAATTCTAAGTTGGCTTAGGTTATGCTATGCTATGGATTGATTTAGTTTAATTTTTATCTAAGTTTGTGAGTGTTCTTAATTAAGATTTGCCTATTCTTGGTACTTAATTTGTTTGCGAGAGAATTGGGAAAGAACCTCGATAAACGACTTATTTATCTAGATTCGGGAGAATTGAATTCACGAAATGAATAGACATGGTTCAATCCATGTGCGTTTTGGGACCCCCGGCATACCCCATGGTGCAACGGAACAAAATTACGATGGTCTTTCTATTGATCCATGTACGTTTAATCCAAAATCGGGAGGAAGAGATGCGATTACTTACATTGGGTTCCTTGATAAACAAAAAAAAACAACAACGAGATCTAATACAATTACGATCGTTCAACAATTGAATCTTTAGCCTCCACGAATATCGTCTTGGTCTCTACTTAGTTCACCCGGTTGAGAGAGAAAATCTTGAAAAACTAATTTTCGTAATTTTAGGGTTTGGAATTTGAAATTCTTTGATGTGTGGATACTAGACCAAATAAAACCTTTATATAGGTGTAACCCTAGGTATAAGAGTTTTATTCCGAATTTGTTTATAGGAATTGATTACTTTAATTATTTCCTTAAATTTTGGAATCTATATTTAATTCGAATTTAAAAAGGGATATAATTACTTTAATTATATATCCTTTCTTTAAAACCCGGAATTAAATATAAACTACTTATACATACATATATACATATATATATATATGCTCCTTTTCAACCATTGGGTGTGACCCTATAGTCTTAGTGCAACATTAGTAATAATATTAGAATAATTCTAATATTATAAGCAATGAGTGACATCTAGCAATATATCATTGTCATCTAAGTTACAAGAGATAATGATTCGATGTATCATGTTCGTGACAAATTCTCTTAATATATTATATCCTTTTGTCCTTTTATATCTTTAATAGGCACAAGTCTTGGAATAGTCACACTTGTATAGCCTATTATTAGTGTTTCTTGATATCTAGAGTGAACAACTGTTAATGAATAATTTGTGATATCTCATATCAACGTATTCAAGCATGGCCATGCATTTCCAGTCTCACTTAATCAAGTGACCTTTGATATATTTTCCTATTATGTAGGAAGGACAAATCCCATCTTGATCATTCACATATCACTACATACATTGTAATATGTCCAATGTTAATTTTTATAGTGTAACTAATTACGAGACACGTTTAACTGCATCAAAACATAAAACAACATATGTTGATATCGTAATAATCTCAAGTATAAGGATCATACATATAGTTGTCACTATGAGCAATATCGTGACCCTCACATAATAATTTAAGATATATACTCATAGTGGGTCAATCTGATGCGTGTCAAATATGCACAATTTGTGCAAGTGAACACATCGCAAGTAATAAAGTGATGAGTATCATCAGATATCATCTCCACAGGGATTGATATACTTAATATGTCTTCTCATGTCTTCTTGATCTAAAAAGGAAATAAAGTAAAGACACAGGTAGCGATATTGTAGGCAAGCTGAGGAGAAAAATGAGGAGAATATTGCTGGACAAGAAACCCAAGGATCGAAGCTGGATAACACGTGGAAAGCACAAGAGAAAGGGCACGTGGGAAAGCCTCCTAGTTGGAATAAACTTGGAAATATTTTATTTATGTACTCGACTTGTTCCCTACTCCAAGTTGTATTCCTACTTAGGAAAGGTTTGTCCTAGGCCAAGCTGATTAATGCTTAAAATAAACATTATTTTATTAATAATTGCTCCTTGACTGATTTTTATAAATTGCTAATTTATATCATTTCGTACATTTTTCATGCAGGACATTGAAGATAAAAAATTCAGCACAAAAGGTGAAAATTCTGTAAATTTCTCAATTTTCTGGATTCATGGCTGGATTCACGGGCATGATCTCTGGGATGACTGCTGGCATGATAACTATCGGTATCTTTTGATTGGATAGCTGAAAAATCTGTATGGATAAGGTCAACTAGGCAAATGGAGTGAATTCTGGGATGTGTCTTCAATTTACAAACTTGATTTTCCGGATTTTGTCTTTTTGTCTTTGTTATCTTTGTAATTCCTAAGCCTATAAATACCTACTCTTGGGAGAGGCTAGATCATCCATCATCCATCATCTTTCATCTTTTATCTTTTCATTTTGTGTTTTGCTTAGTTTGTTTTAAGTACTTTTGTTCTAAATAAAATTTTATTTTATCTTTCACTTTTATTCTCTTTTATTTTATGTTTACAAGTTATTTTCAAAACATGTCAAGCATGATAAACAATATCATGCTTGGCTAATTTTCTCAAGCCAAAAAGCTAGCAATGAAAGGATTCGATCGTGAGATTCGAATAAAGAACTAAATTCCCTTTTGGGATACATTCTCGTTTTTCTAAATGTAAAAGCTTGGCAATCGGCCTCGCTTATATTTTTTAAATTACTTCTTATCAAAAAGACGTCATTGGTTTGTAAGTTGTTTAAAAATATAGTTGGGAGGAAGGATCCGCTTGTGGCATTTCGACTTCCTGTGAACACACTTAGCAACGTTCCGCTAAGGAAAAACGAGATTGGAAATGATTCTCGGTGATACAACTTTCGAGTCGGGCTTTTCAAGTTTTAAAATTGAGTATTTTAACAGCGATAGACGTGGCTAATTTACTTAAGAATTGGCTTCCGAAGATAGACTTGGGAAGATTGATTATATGTGAGAAAAGTAAGTTGCAATGGGTTGGTCCTTGTAGACTGTAACCGACATGAATCCCGAAGGAAAATACATTTCAATGATCGAAAGAATTAAATCAAAGCTAGCTCGTGGCGATTTTATTATTTGTGATATCTCAACTTATTTTCTTTTTTAATTTCCTTCAACATTTTAATTAATTTCTTGATTCGACTATCACCCCCTTTTTATTTGTTGTCGCAGATCCTGGATTAAAAAACGACGATCAATTGGATTAAAAAATACGAAATTCCCTGTGGATCAACCCTCTTCCACTATTCTACTTTTCTCTATTTATTTTATTTTGGAAGAGACTTATTTTATTTTGACGAGTTAAAACGACGCTTGTCAAAATTGGCACCGTTGCCGAGAAATTTTCGGCAATTTACTAATCAAATTTCTTTGTTTTTATGACCAGGAAAAACCCAGGAACTTTAGTGGAGTAAAACCCGAAAATCGAAGCAAGTGCTCATAGAAATCACGGTCAAACGCTTCGACGAAAGAAACAACAGAAGGAACAACAATCTACTTCCACAACACCATCTCGTAATCAATCCTTTCAAGAACCATCAATTGACGCCCCTCAAGCAACACCAATCGTTAATCCTACACTTGAACCAGAACGAATGGCGAATCAAACAATAAGAGAATTAGCTGCCAGGCCTGCCGTGCAACAACCACTTTGCATCACTTTTCCTCATGGTGATACCCCTTTTCGACTCAAAACGGGGTTAATCCATCTTCTTCCAACCTTCAATGGTCTTCCTAACGAAAGTCCACATAAACACCTAGAAGAATTTCATATGGTGTGTAGTAGCATGAAGCCGCAAGGAGTTTCAGAAGATCAAATCAAACTAAGGGCGTTTCCTTTTTCTTTAGCTGGAACAGACGAAGAATGGTTATTTTATCTTTCGCCTAATTCGATTACTACTTGGACTGAACTATCTCGTCTTTTTCTTGATAGATACTTTCCTGTGGCAAAAACAAGCGAACTTAGGCGAAGCATCTTGGGAATACAACAAAGGAACGACGAAACTCTTTATGAGTATTGGGAGAGATTTAAGAAGCTATGTGCCCGTTGCCCGCAACATGGCTTATCCGAGCAAACTCTTCTTCAATATCTCTACGAAGGGATGCTTCCGATGGATGAGAAGATGGTAGACGCTGCAAGTGGGGGAGCCCTCGTTAACATGACACTAGAAAATACGAAATTCCCTGTGGATCGACCCTCTTCCACTATTCTACTTTTCTCTATTTATTTTATTTTGGAAGAGGCTTACTTTATTTTGACGAGTTAAAACGACGCTTTTCACAAGCTTATATAAGCAATAGTCGTCCAAGAAGAAAAATACATAATTCGGAATTAGAAAGCTTAGACCTAGCCAACTTCATCTTTTAGTTTTCTTTTATTATGTTTTAGTTTTCTTCAGGCTTAGGTGAAGGTTGTAGAGTATTAGTGTGAAGAAGTTGAACTTTGTTTCTTGTTTCAATGCAATAAAATAAACAAGTTTGCTTATTCTTTGTTCTTACATTCAAGCTCGAGAGAGAAGTTTGTGAGTAATCCATTTATCTAATATCGAGAGAGTTAGATTCACGAAAGGAATAAGTATAGTGTTTTAATTGGGAAATACTAACTCGGCCTAGAGATAGGTTAAGAGTTTCAACGGCTAAAAGAAGTATGGGATTGGTTAGTGATTATAATTGATTCACGCTGAGAGGTATCATCAAGGACTGATTATCAATAGTACTTCGACTGAGAGATAAGTGGAGGCGTTAAAGAATACTTTGCCGAACTTTGGTAAAGTCTACTTATGAGCAAGAGATTACCGCGACGGACGAGCATCATCACTGTCGAGGCAGTAATCTGCAGTACTGCCGAGGCAGTGTTGTGCGATTGCATTGGACAGAAACAAGTCAATAGAATCTACTATACAACACAACTGGATCCTGACCATTTTTTTTATTCAATTTTTCTATTATATAGAATTTTTTATTTAGTTTAATCAAAACCCAATTCACTTGCGTTCTTTATTTTATTTCTTTACAGAGCAAGAAGACAAAAAAAACATATTTAGTAGACCAATCCCTGTGGAAACGATACACGATTATACTGATCACTTTATTTCTTGCGACGTGTTCACTTGCACAAATTGCATATATTTGACACGCATCAAGTTTTTGGCGCCGTTACCAGGTATTGGCAACTAAATTTTGTTTTCTTTATATTCTTGCTTTTAGTTAATTTTTATCTTTATTTTTTTTACTTTGGTTTATTTTTGGTGTATGACCAGGGCCAACCCTACCAATCCTTTATACGCATTAGATTCAGAAATCGAACGTACACATCAAAGGTTAAGGAGACAAATCCAAGGAGCAATGGCAGACAATCATGGAAATCTAGGAGATCAGAATTTACCTGCCGATAATGGAGGCCTTCTGCCGCCACCAATGTCGCGGCAGCTCACTGTCAAAGACTTTCTAGAGGAAGATTTAAATGGGTTAAATCCTGGAGTGGTTACACCAGAAATAGAAGCAGTCCACTTTGAACTGAAACCTATCATGTTCAATATGGTAAACACTATTGGAAAGTTTGGTGGGTCTATGACAGAAGATGCCAGACAACATCTTAAGTCATTCATAGAAATATGTAACTCTTTCAAAATCCAAGGAGTCCATGTAGATGTCTTAAGATTGAAATTATTTCCATATTCATTGAGGGATAGGGCAAAAACCTGGCTAAATAGCATTCCAGTAGGATCAATAGGCTCTTGGATTGAATTGTGACGTGATTTTATTACACGCTTTAATCCTACAAATTTATATGATCGAATTCGTAATAAAATTACCTCTTTTCAACAGGTAGATGATGAACCTATGTACGAGGCATGAGAACGCTATAGAGAGTTACTGCACAAGTGTCATTTGCATGGATTTCCACTATGGACACAAGTGACCATGTTCTACAATGCCACCAATACCCCGACAAGGATGATGCTAGACGCCTCTACCAACAAACACTCCTCGATAAAAGCACCTAAGGAATCTATTAAGATTCTGAACAAACTCGTAAAGAACGATTTTCAATTCCCTACATCTAGGCGAGGAGGAGTAAGACGCCAAGCCACAGTGAATGAATTAGAAACATCAAATTCAGTGGCAGAACAATTGGCCTCTCTTACCAAGATGGTTCAAAACATGCAACTATAGCACAATACCCACGAGGTTAAATCTATTGATTCATTTTGCAATTGATTTGCAGGTAACCACAATTCTTCTGAATGTTCCTCATAAGGAGATCCTCCAAACTGTCCGATCAAGTTGACCATATTAAACATCACAGGTTTAAGCTCAAAGTTTGTTGCTTGTATCTCATGTGTGACTATCTCAGAATTGAGATCATCAAAGATCGGTGTCAAGTGATCTCGAATTGCCCTTGGACTTGCTACAACTTTAGAATTTGTTGTAGCATTTTGATTTTGAAAACCTTGAATAGGAAACATGGTTCTTCTTCTTCTTTTCTACTTTCGCCTCCTTTGTTTAAAATACCTTTCGAATTCTAGAATAAATGGTTCAAGGGATTCTCGAGGATTCACTCTGGGCATCCATTAACCAAAAATTTAATAAGAAAAACAAAAAAAAACAAAGATTAAAACTAACAAAAGAAATAAAACAAAGTAAATAAAAGATAAAAAGTTTGAAAACTATGATTGAAATTGCCTATTGCCTCAATCTCCGGTAACGGCACCAAAAACTTATTGACTGCTTAAAAGCTAATTGATTCTCGTGCAAGTATACACATCGAAGTAATAAAGTGTGTGAGTAAGATCGTTCCCACGAGGATTGGGTAGATTATTTCAAAAATAGTTAACATATACAAAAGATAAAAAAAAATCCTTTGTATAAACATATGCTAAAGCAATTATACAAATGTCACCAAAATGCTTTAGCAAAATAAAGTTTATCATAAAAATGTGGTAGCAAAATAAAATTGAGAATTGAGTAATAGATAAAGTTGCCCAAACACAACAAAATGGAGAAATTCAAGCTTAAGATAAGCTAGGCTTGCTATGATAATGACTTCACTGTTTTCTTAAAAGGCTCATTGTTCTCTGGTTTAACAAGTGCTCAATAGAGTTTACTAAAAATGCCTCTACTATCCCTAGTCAGAAGGTCTTACACTCGAAAATGCTAAGGCATTATCTCCCGGACTCAACCCTAACACTTTTAATGTTAATAAAGTACTACCCTTTTTAGTTGTTGAAAGTCTCTCTTATCCTTAAGGTGAGTTAGGATTTTGCTTCCACAGTAGTCACATTGTTCATATTGGTCTAGCTTTGTTTATCCCTAGATCTAAGCTTCCCGAATCCCTTAGCTAAGGCAATCTCCCGAGAGCTCTTACAAACTAAGGTTTAAAGATAAAGGTGTTATCTTTCATGAAGAAAAAACACTTAAACAAAACCAGAAACAGTAAACACATTCATTCAAACAAAATAAAAATCATCCATAACAAGCCTAGGCCGTACTAGTTTAGTTCATGGCTAGGTTTAGCAAACTATTCAACTTGCATTCTTTGAAATATATTTTCAACAGTTTAGAAAAGAGATAAAGCAAAGTGAAGAGAAAGGAAGTCTCAAACGCTTGTGCCGTGAGGCTTTCCTAGATTGTCGCTTCTCTCGAAGTCTCGCAAATCCCTTGCTTGAAGCTCTCCAACAATGGTGACTCGTTTGAGTTGAAGATGAAGGAAAGTGGTTGTTTTTCTTGTTCCTTATTGCTCTCCTTAAATTTAACTCTTTTTTGTTTTCTTTGTGGCTTCTTTTTAGCTATCCTGGTACTCTTGTAAAAGAGGAATAGGCCTTCTGGGAGGCTTCTAGGATTTTGTGACCTAAAGTTGCAAAGAATATTCCCTGACATTTTTTACAAAGAATTGCAGCAAAATACAGGGAATTGCAGGGGAGGCCGGGCTGACCTGGAATTCACGCGTAAGGACAGTGGGCTGCAGGTTTATCCTTTTTGCAGTTCTATTTTTTCTGTCCATAATGCTATAGCATCTTGAAGTTCGATCCAACACTAAAATTGCTATAGCATCTTTTCTATTCATTCAACTTTTCCCTGACAATCTGCACAACAACACCAACAAAATACCTTTTAAAGCAGCATCTTTAAAAATAAAAGAGAAAATAAAATAAAAACCTAATCTAAATGCAAATACAAATGAAATACAGCTAAATGCAATGAAAATGATCTTGAGATCAAACAAAACCTTAAGAAAAAAGTATAAAATACACGCTTTTTAACGCGTTAACAGGAGCTTTTCTCATTTTTCTCATTATCATTTGAGCTCTCACTACTATTAAATTTCATCTTCAGACTAATCTTACTCTCTTTCTCGATGTTCAACATTTTTTTCATTTAGTTATTAGTATGGATCAAAGACTTATCAATTGATAAGATGTAGGAGAAACTCATATGTGCATGATGCAGGTATGTGAAATCACAATGGAGAGTGGGAAAATGAATAGTTTGTGAGAATTGTAATCACTAATTTTATCTAGGTCTAAACCCGTGTTTTAATTTTAATTTTTATTCGAATATTGGGCTCGTAGTTATTTAAAATATATATATATAATATATTACCTCTAATCATATTTCATTTACTTATTGTTTCAAAATCAAAAAAATATATATACTTGTAAATACATTACCTTTTTTTTTAATTTGAGCTTATTCTTTTTTTCAACAAACATGTATATACATTACAGGTATTTTATTTTTTTTCTTCTTATGACTAAGTTGTGTATATAAATAGACACATTAATCCTTTTTACCGTTTTTTAAAAATATTTATTTGTTCCCTATTACTTTATTTCGTTATATATATTTTATTTATTATTATTATTAATAATATATTTTATTGTTATATTATATATTTATTAAATATATATTAGATTTATATATAAACAAAACAAATTAATAATAAACCCAAAAACATTAACTAAATAAACAACCCAAATATTTTTATTATCAGTCCATTTACAAAATAAATAATAACCCAAAAACTAAGCCCGGTATAATTTAATTAACAAGCCCATTATTTTTAATTATTTACAAGTCCAACAGTCAAGCCCATAACCGGATATAAACAAAACCCTAACTACTCCCATCTTTATTTCCTATACGCAGCTTAACCACAACCGTCAGATCTGGATTAGATCTCCACACGCTCCACGCGCTGATTGATGGGTTCCCTACGCGCGCGTGAAACTCACGCGCGCCTCTTCGGATGACAGATTTGTCCCTTCGATTTCCCGTTCGCCTTCAGATCTCCCATGTTGCCGGACAACTTCGGTGGTCCCCTCATGTGATTTCCGGCCATGACACATGCGAAACAAACAAAATTCATGTCAGAAATCGTACCAATTTTCTAATGCATATTTCAGATGCAACACAAAAAACAGGATTTTCAGAAGAATTTCAGGACGATAATATCAATCGATTTCGGCCAACAATATCAGGGACAAGCCGACAAATTTCAGAAGAGCACTACACAAAATACTAACAAAATTTCAGAGAGCAATGGTAGAGAAAAATCAACAAACTCATAGTAACTTAGAATTTTTTTTCCCTCTTTCTTGTAATCGGCTATTTAAGCCAACCCGAAAACATTTGTAAGGGGTTCCCCCTCGTTAGTTTTCAATCAATAGAAACGAAGATTTTTGAGAGGTAAAACCTCTGATCTATTCGCATGCATAAAAAAGGGAAACGAAAATAAATAAGTTTTTTTGGGGTTACCTTCGAAGCTTTCGGTCGAAGTCCTCTTTCGTTCTTTTCACTTTTATCGGCGAAAAGCGTCGGTCCTTTGGTGCCATCGGTGAGCCATGATCGGAAAGAAGGAAGGAGCCTTTGTCGACTGGAACCAAATAAGCTTATGGGGTTCTGTTTTTACAAAAGGAAGATTTTTGTTTTTTTAAGCCGAGGGTTCTAACCGTTTCTGGGTCTGTGTTTGAGCATCTCAGAGAAGTTTTTGGTTTCGGGTTGGTTTTTCAGAGAAAAAAAAGGGGATGAGGTCTTTTTTATTTTTGTTATGTCTTATACTCTTTTAATTCTTAAAAAATGGTTTTATTTATTTCATAAACCATTTGAGTCTCTTTAATCCCCTCCCCAGTCCCCGGATGTTTTCAAACGCATTCATTTTGTTCCTGAATTGGACGAATTTGATCTTTAATAAAAGGTTTATTTTGTTTCAATCCCTCCGTGTTTCGGAGCTTCTTTTTAGACCTTCCTTGTTTCGAAATAACAGTGTGGGGGGCTAAACTTTTTCAAATTATTTCATTCCGGTCCTCTCCAGTGGTTGTTTATTTGTTTTGATTTATTTTTTCCTTTTTAATTATATATTTTGTTTATCTTGTTTAATTTATTCATATATCTATTTACGTTCTTTATTTTTGACATATTGGAATTTATTTATTTTATTTTTTATATTGCTTTATATTTCTCTATGTAGCATACATCTCTATTTATGCATCTTTATTCTATTTATGATTGCTTGCATATTTATTATTTATTATGTGTCTTCTTTTATATAATGTATCATGCATTTTAATTACATGCATTACGTTACATTTTTATCTTTGTTATGTATAGGTGTTTCTTCATGTTCTTAACTTATTCATGCATTTTACTTTGTATTTTTATTTCATGCATCTGTTATTGTGAGTATTTTTACTTCTGTACGCATGCTTGTTTATTATGTCATGTTCTTTTTATATATATATATTTGTGTATTTTGTACTAATTGATCTTTTTTATGCACTTTGGTTTCTCATATGTATTTTGTTTTACTTATTTGTTGTTGTTCAAATCACATTCACTTCTTAATTAATTAATTCATTAATTATGTCTTTATTCGATCGTAACGAGCCCGTGTTCCAACGTAGTGGTCGCAGTGTATGTGTTGCTTTCGAATAAAGACACGGTAAAAAATAAAACTTTATTCAAATCTTAAACAAATCCTAATTTTGACATCACTTTAAAATAAAACTTTCACAATTAATTAAGCGGTTATTTTGATAAAGGTGCTAATTTTGGGTGGTTTTTAAACCCTAAACCCGTTTTTTAAACTGTAACCAACTCTCGAACTCAATTTTGAAGAATCTCTGGTTTTCACGGTGTCCGACCTACCAAAGTGGCCGGTGGCGACTCCACTCCTAGTTTTAATCCCTAATTTCAAAATTTCCCAACCTTTTTCAAACCCTAATTTTTTCAAAAACCTAAATTCCCAAATTCTCAATTTTGACCTAATTTCTCAATTTCCCCATCTTTGAGACAAAATCCCAATTTTGATCACAATCCCAAAATTTTTAATCTTTAAACCTAATTTTCTAATTTTGGGACAAATTCAAAATTCCCAATTTAATTAAACCCTAATTTTCATTTCTATTAGTGACCTTTTTCACACTTATTAATTTTTTCGATTTTTGAAGGATCACTACAAGAATAATGCTACATGAATTGTTTATTTTTACCAGCTTGCTCTAAATATCTTGAATGTAGGAACAACCATTGATGACACTTATAGCACTAGCAACTTCAACTTTCGCATGGATTCGTGACCTTTTCTGATAGAGCGGTCTATCATGGAGAAACTAAGTTATGTCTTTAAAATACCAAAAGATTACAGTGAAGCCAAATAAAAAGAATCTTAACTAACATAATCACCTTAATATCCAGAACCTCAAATCACTTAAATTAGTAAGCTTAGCTATCCCAAATAAAAAGAATCTTAACTAACATAATCTATAACTTTTTTCTTCTTGGATCATTATGTTTGACCCTTCACATAAAAGTAAGGATTAATGAAAATATAGTATATTAAGTTTTTATTCAATTAGTGAACAAAATCAATAGAAAATAAAGGGGTCAAATGTCCTTAAAGAGTAAGAAATACCAGAAATGACTACCTATCAGGATGTTGGCTTGGCCTATGGCAGTTTTCATCAATCCCTTTCTCCTTTAAAACAAGAGAAAGCATAACACAATACGTCAACAATTACTAGAAAACTAGAAAGCAATTAAAGCAAAACCCATTAAAGCAATGCAATAAGCAGTCAGTATAGTGATAAAAAGATAAAATCAATTAAGATATAATAAAAATAACAATGAGTTTTAAAAGATGAAAAATATAGAAAAACAACTTTACCATCGAAGGCACAGTGAAGGAAAATTTTCAAAAGCAAATAGATTCAAATTTCAAAACCAAATAGAGAAAACAAGAACAAGCAATTAAAGCTCCGTGAAAGCATAATTAACTACTTTTTTAGCTAGAACAAATAATAAAAATGAAAATTATAAAAAAATAATTAAATGAAAGGAACATAAAAGAGGAGCTTATCCATTCAAACATGGTCACTTTCGGTGATCGGAGTCTCTGATTGGTGATTCGAACGGTCAAAATGTTGTTCGTGCATCAGGCAATGACATACCTCAAAATTAAAAACATCCAACGGTGGACAACACAAATTCGACCCCTACAACATTTGAGCCATTGAGCTTTTTTAAGTGTCATTTTGAGTCTATTCATGGCAATTCAAACCGTTAGAAAAGGACAAGGGGACGAGGGTTTCATCTTGATGGCTTTGGCTTGTCGAAGTGATCATCAAAATGACGGTGACAACATGGAGAATGACGACGACATAGAGAATGACGATGATACTGGTTTGTGAGAAAATAAGGTTTGGCATTTGAATATGTTTTAGACTTCCCATTTAATTTTCTTACTTTTCTTTCCTTTTCCATTTATATCGTGTTTTTATTATTTTTAATCCATTTTTATAGTGGCGTTTTTAAAATAAAATGCCACTAAAAGTAGATCTATTATGGTGTTTTTAAACGAAATGCCACTAGAACTAGACTTATTACGACGTTTTCAAACCAAATGCCACTAAAACTAGACCTATTGCGGTGTTTATCCTAAAACACCGCTAAGGTTGCCTTTTTGTGACACTCATACCATAAACGCCGTGATAAGTATAATGTTTGTTGCGTTTTTCTTAAAACGCCACAAAAAATGTTGTTATATACCAAGTTTGGTCTACTGTGTAGTCTTTGGCTTAAAACAAATTTAGCCAAACATGATTATAGAAAAAATCATGCTTAATATATTTTAAATAAAGAAAGAAAATAAATAAGCTTTAAGAAAAAAGGAAAAATAAGGAAAAAATAGATTTTATAATTTCAAAGTAAAAAGTAAAAGGTAGAACAAAAGATGAAAGATTATTTTAGTTTCACCCAAAAAGGTGTTTATACTATTCTAATAACCTAAAATACCTTCTAAGGGGTAAGATAATTCTTAAAATTCAAATTTAAAGATACGAAATAATTCTTAAATAATTTGAATTAAATCCTAAAAGAAAATATCTTAATTTAAAATTTAAATTCAAAATGACAAAGTATCATAAGACACTTGATAAGTTATCTGCGTGTGAATAAGCTATATGCCGCTATTGACGTCATCCTTTAAAATATTATTGATGTGGCACTTTGATGTGAGCACATCTATGCCAAGAAAGGATGTTGATCCGGAGGTCTTACGATTAGGTCCTATCACAAGTTCAAAGGTCATGATTAGGTCATCTTTTAGAATATTGTTTATTGTATTTACTAAGTATTATATGTTTTTACTGAGTATTCTAGCTCATAAGTGTGTTAGCATTATGTTCATAGCTTGTTGTATGCGTAAATAATAAGATGCGTTGTATTTTTAGCTTATTTAATTGTTTTCAATAAATTTGCAATGCTTGTGAAAGTGTTATCTTTGTTTTTAAAGAGGTACAATAAAGGGTAGTAGCTCAAGAGAGTTATATTTAGTTAAGAAGAAGCTCAAAAGAGCGTACACAATACACCTTAGCTCGAGGAAGCTCAGATACCTAGCTCCCAACTCAATTCAGCTCCTAACACTTTCAGCTAGCTCTTTTCAGTTCAACTCAATTTCAATTAGCTCAACTTCAGCTTTACTAGCTCAAATTCATCAGAGGTGAACTACAGTAGCTAAAACCTATCCTACACAAGAGGAAGGTGTCCTAGACGTGTGTTATGCATGTTAGGAATCAAGTCGGCATGGATCCAATTCAAAATTAGAGATCAATCTGACTTTTATTCTTGTATTTGATATGATTGTTCATCTCCCTTCATTCACCTAACACAAAGATAATCTTTTTTTATATTTTAATTAAAAACATATATAAAACAATTTAAAAGTTAGTTTGATTAATGCACTAGTTTAATGAATGAACTAATTTGATCAATGAACTAACTTTAATAATAAACTACATGCATGAATGAAGTAGTTTATTAAATGACTAGATTAACCACCTCCCTAACGAAAACTAAATGCTTAAATGATATGCATGCTTAAATGATTAGAACACTCATTCAATACATTGATATTTATAAAAACTTTAAAATCTCATGCAAAATTATACATAAGCAAAATAAAGTAATCCTCCCTTGTTAATCTCATTTCCCTACGTTCAAAGCTTGATGCCAACAAGTTTTCTATGGTTGATTGAAATTTCTTGACCCTTTCATGTGTGATGGGGCCACTTGGGTACATCTCCATGTCCTTATTGTTGGTGCTCATATCCTATCAATTTTCTCTTTGTTGTATAAATTTCTTTTAAAAATTAGCATACCTTAGCACTTGTCGAATTACTTCAAAGAAAGGTATGTTGACTTATAATTTTTTGAATACCTCTATTATCTCTTTTTCTTTGACTTATTTATCACATTTTATTAGTTTGAAAGGAAAAAGAAGATGGAATATCAAAACTAGAATAATTAGAAGTAAGAGTAGACTTACCTTGTGTGGTTGAGTTTGACGTACCTTGTATGGGAGGCATTATTTCTTTCTCTTTACCGTTCTTTTAGGTTTCTGTTATGTCTTTTAGTGCAATGATAATACTGCTTCTCAAAATGATAGCAACTATATTTTGTCGCGGATTTAGCTCAGTTTTCTATGGCAATTTTCCTTGCGATTCTAAGCATCCTATAGTTTGAGCAAGTAGACTCATTTGCTTATCTAGCCCTTACAAATGAGTTTTCGTATAATTTTAGAACTTTTCTTGCGATAATGACAACCATTTAACATTGAATTCTAACGAGGATTTGGGTTGTTGATACGGTTTTTGTTGAGAAACTCCTGGAAAATTGTCTATTACATTCGCTTGATCCACAATATCCTGTTGTAACATAGGACAACAATTCGTTGGATGATTCGATATTATACATATTTCACATAGTCGAACAACGCCTTTTTAACTACAATGAGAGATTAGAGGTTCATTTATCAATTTTCTCTTCTAATGGAACCATACTTACCTTGTGAACTCGTCGAGAATGTTCACTTGATGATAAAAATTGTTGAGAATTTGCCTGTATGATTGAAATTAAGTTCTTTATCACAGTTGGGGTGATGTTAACAAATAACCCTCCACTTGTCGCTTCTATCATTTTCATTTCCATAGGTACTAGACCTTCATAAAAATATTATTTTAGCTAGATCAACTTTATCATGATTTTAGCTACATGCTTATTGCATAAGGTATTGTAGAATAGAGGTGTATACACTAAAATTTTGAGCTCAACTTTTGGAATTATTATTTCCTTACACGGGTCTTTAGGTGGTTGCATACATTCAAAGAACCATTAAAGTAAGATTTTAGTGCATCAATTTTGGTTAGAGTATAATACTTAGATTTTTCGTGTGTGAATTCAAAGGATCCTTATGTTTTAACCCTATGACTCTTTTGAACTTATTGATCATGTCGAATATTTGAATTATTTTATTTTAATTTTATGTCACCCGATTTAAAAGTTTTTATTATTTTGTAAAACTTATATTCAAACATTGTTGGATTTAAAAAATATTTGGATAGATCCAAATCCAGTTAAAACATTTTTAAGGGAGTTTTGGGCTTGAGGCTCAATGTGACATCGTTTTTAAAATTTTATACTTAGTGGTATCTGAGCCTAAGTTAAATCGGTTCTAAAAAACTTTAGGTAGTAAAAATTTATAAAAAATGTCTAGTGAATACTTACCCATATGTTGAAGTTGTACTCATATTTAGGTTAAATATTAGATGAAGTAACCTTGTTTATTTATATATGTAGAATTGAATCATGTCTAGAAGAGTGCATGACCCTGAGGAAAATTAGGTCTCTCGAGAAGAGAGTTATGCTAAGGATTTCATTATAGGGATCAATTAAAGGTTGGAGGGTGAAAGGCAACAAGAGGCTAAGTACTTTTTCATCTACATAGGATGCTAGATCGTATAATAAGGGGTTTGTATCCCTAGTTCTTTTTTACACCTCATAAGCCTTCAAGGGTATAATGCAACAAACTTCGTAGGGTCAAGATAAAATCCATCAAGGCAGACTAATGATTGAGGGATACCCATTAAATCTAGCGTTAGATAGGGTTGGAGCCAAGAGATAAGCTAAAGTACATCATTTATCTTCTAAAAAAGAAATACTCACGAATGATGAGATTATGAAGTTAGAATGGTATCCTAAATGATTTACCTATGATGATTCTTTTGGTGATTTTGAGAAGAAGTATGTAAGAGAAACCCACATGGATACCTTGAAAGATCTGTTCACATATTTAGTTTAAAAAATTGATTTATTTGTGAGCATAAACAAGAAATTTTACAGATAAGTAGGTATCCTAAAGTTAGTAGTCAAAAAATATAAAATGTAAGAAGTTCAAAAAAGACTGAACACAAAAATATAAATTTTTTATAGCTAATCCATAGTGTCATGTCCCTCGAGAAAGTACAAGGATTGATTTATGGCTGATATGTGATTTAAATAGTTATATTTTTGTGTTTATTTATGCTTTTAATAATAAGTTTATGGTGCTTATTCAGTTGTTTTTATATGTTTTTATGCATGACAATAATTATGAAAATACACTTGAAAGAGAAAAGTTTTACAAATTTGTTTTCTCTAGATTTAGATAAATGTGAACATGAAAAATTCAATGTGGTATCATGTTAACATCTTCTAGAAGATAACGTCAGCACGACTGATAGCTTACCCACACATTAAATAGTTTATCAAGAGCATCAAAATAGCTTATCATTTGAATTTTAATTTCAAACTAGGATTTTATCTTTTACAATTTAATTCAGATTATTTAAGATTTATCTTTTATATATTTATAAGTTATTTTAGGGTTTTAAGAGACTATAAATGTAACTATATGATTTAGTTCGAGGTTTTGAGAATCTAAAAGCTCAAAGAAACTTTAGTAAATATCTTTTTTAGTTGTTAGGCTCAAAGGCTTAATCTTGAGTAGTTGAAGTTAAAATCTCAGCTCGAGGAAAGTGGTTTTAGAATTAAGAGATCTTTTCATTGAAGTAAGGATGATTAAGTTTGGTGGGTTTATTGATTATGGATTTTAGAAGGGTTTTGGTGAATTTAAATGAAAATAGACGTTTTAATCTTGTTTCTATTGACATAAACCTTCCTAAATTATTAACCCCCATTGGAGT
The DNA here is from genome assembly GCA_035048815.1 of Abelmoschus esculentus. Lineage (NCBI taxonomy): Eukaryota > Viridiplantae > Streptophyta > Magnoliopsida > Malvales > Malvaceae > Abelmoschus > Abelmoschus esculentus. The sequence continues at coordinate 7,872,984 of JAUCBN010000032.1, forward strand.
GTTGTAACTCTTTTTATAACATATATTTATAATTAAGGAAGTAAGAGATCGCTTTAAGACTCAAAGAAAATGTACTCCCCTTAGCCTGGCCTAGGCGGAACCAAACCTGTGAAGGTCTGATCCGATAAATAACCCTGAAACTTTATATATATATATATATATATCTTATCTAGAGGTATAATTAAGTTCCTACATGTTTCGTTTTCATGGAAAACAAGAACGGAAGCAAACCAATCACAAACGAGCGCTCGATTAAACACATGAGTATGTTAAGGACTAAAACATGAATCTTTTAAATTCTATTGGCAAGGTAGGAATTAATTCCATAAAAGTTCAATTAAACATACAAAGAGAACTCATGATAAATTTCAAACCAAACGGAGCATTCTAACATCATCAATTACATGCTTCATTAGTTAGGGACCAAAGTATAAAACTATTAATTTCTAAGGACTAATCCAATTTAAGTGAGCCAATTTGAAAATAAGTCAATTTCATGTATCAAGGTGAAATTTCAATCTAAATTATCATTCATGATCCTCTCAGACGAACGTAGACGATTCTCGGGACAAATATGCAATTCTGGCAACTAACAACTAAAAATCAGACATGGGGTATCGATACAACTGAGCCCTATATCGATACACTGACGTGGCATAACCATAATAACTGCCAAAAGACAGGTTTCAAAACCTCCTTGAAGGTTTCGAAACTTTAGTGTCCAGTGAGGTTTAGGTATCGAAACTGAACTCCAAGGTTTCAAAACATAGGCTTGTTTAGCCTTGGGTATCGATACCAATCACAACAGTTTCGAAATCTCTATGCCCAAAAATATAAAATCAGTTATTTTAAGTAGATTTAACCCATTCAAGACCCAACCATTGACCACCATCATTTATATGCATAATTCCTAAATATTAAGAGCAAATTAAACAATCAATTATAGCCATCATAGACCCCGTAACTTATATAGACATGCTTCCTAACTTTACACAATTCCAATAGCTACTCAAGAACAAACATGCTTCAAGCAAACTCAACAACATATCAATCCATCAAATCGACAAGCAAAACATGTTTACAGGTTGCTTTTACAATTCCTTTGCTAATTCAAAACACACTCTAAAAGGAAACGATTTTACATATTGCCAAGTCCTATTTATTTTGTCAAATCATACCAAAACGCGTAAAGTCTTTTTCCTTGGACCACTTGCTCCAAATGTTGCCCTTAATGCCTTTATTTATCTACAAAGATGAAAAGAGATCTTAAGCAAGACATGCTTAGTGAGGTAGCTCTAAATGCAAGTTCATCAATGCAACATTTTAATCCAATTTAATACCAAAACTTGTACTTGTTATGCTAAATCAAAGTATGCATAAACAAATTATGCTCATGTTCGTACTCAAATGAATTCATGAATCAAGCATATTGGCATTTGAGTGACAACTTGTTGTGAACCTTAAGCTCACCGAATACACGGATTCCTTATAGCACAATTAGAGACACTTGTCTCAATATGCATCAGTTGGACACAAAGTCACCCTTGTATACATGTTACCCCCACTACGTACGGTCGGATACAAAGTCACCCTTATTTATATATGGATCAACTATATGCACGGCCAGACACAAAGTCACCCTTGTTTACATATAGGCAAGCTCTACACGTACGATCGGACACATAGTCACCCTTGTTTACGTGTAGACAACATCAATATTCTCAAAATCTTTATAGTGCACTTTATCCTAATGACATGTCATTTGTATTCGTAACTATAGTTAGTGTCACTAAGCTAATATCATTTCAATCATGCATGTTAACTTGTTGTTTTATAATGCATTCAAAATATTTTCATCAAGTGAACCAAAATCACGCTCAACGGCTTAATCAAAGGTAAGACAAATAACCATATTTTGTTCCAAATCATTCCCATGCTTCCAAAAGTCATGAATACCATTATAAACCATGCATTTACAACAACTAACACATGCATGTATCATTTCAAAATTCAATTTATACATTCACAAAATATCTATGAAAACATCTTCCACAAGGCCATTACAAAATAGTCAAAACTTAGGAAAAGATTCCAAAATCATAGAAATCACTTACTCTTGAGCTATTGAAAGCTTTTACACTGCTCCATAATTCCCAAAACAGAACCAAATGTTTGTGAATCGCTTTTAACCCAAATTCATTCACCAACAAGCAAAACTAACCTTCGCCAATGCTCCAACGTCAACATCAACGTACCAGCCCCTCAAGAGTCTTCTTGTACCTCCTCTACATCACCAAAACAACGCATATAGATATTAAAATATGCTTAACATAGAAGCAACACTAAACTACCATTAACTCTACCGAAAACCAAGCTGAAAAGGCTGAAAACTAAGTCGAAACACTCGAAAACTGCCCCAACCACTAACCTAATGAATCTAAAACCTAAACCTCCTCAATTATGAACTAAAAACACCTTCAAACCTTATTTATACCTCCAGCAAAAATAGAGCATCAAAAACAATCCATAAAACCATCCGAAAACCACTTCTAACAACATTGATTCATGTATTTCGGGATTAAAACCATGTGAGATCACTATAAAACTTATTTACCTATTCAATTAAGTATAATTCCATAAATATTTGTCCTAATTAAAGCCTCAAACAAGATCCTAAGTATTTTCTTGAAATTTTCATTAAAACTCAAAAATCTTGAATTAAAACACAAAATCAACTTAAGATTAGTTATTTGTAAGCCAAATGCTTGGGAATATCAATTAAAGAATCTTAGAATTGAAAAGAAAACAAGAAATTACCTTTGAGATGTTTTCATCAAAATTAATGTGAATTCTCCTCTTGATTTTCCTTCAAATTGGTTGAGGATTTTGTAAAACAAATGGAGAGGTTTCAATGAGGATGAAATATTCATTAAAATGAGATGAATCTTGATAAAAGTGGAGAAGAATTCAAAAAAGAATTTGGGAAACTATGTAGAGAAAATTAGAGAGAAAATGATGAGAAAATGAAGTAAAAAAAAAGAAAATGTGATTAACCGTCAATTAAAATCAATTCTGGTGAATGACCTCTAATTAAAACATTTTGGTTTAATGGACCTCTAAGGATTCTAAGCTTTGGCTTACTTTTCAATTTAGTCACAAAAACTAAATTATCGAAAAATTACAATTTTACCACTAACTTTTCAATTTTTATATTTTAGTCATTAAAATAGTAATTGAGCTTAATTAAACAAAATTAAGACTCAATTAACATTCAATTATCTTTAAAATATTATTTTAACATCTTTAAAACTTTTCTAGAAATTTACTATTCACCCTATTAAAATATTAATATTTTAATTACCCAAAATTAATGAATCGAAGAAATCCGATTCGACCCGAATCAAACCTCCCTAAACAACACTAAATCTTCTAGACCCAAATTCAGGATGTTACAACTCTCCCCCTCTTAAGAAATTTCGTCCTCGAAATTTACCTAAAGCAAACAAGTGAGGAAACTGCTCTTTCATACTTTCCCTTGTCTCCCAAGTAGCTTCTTCAACACCTCGGTGTCTCCAAAGAACTTTTATCAAGTCTATGATCTTTCCTCGAAGAACCTTTGTATCCACATCTAAGATCCTCATCGGTTCTTCTTTATAAGTCATATTCGCTCTTAACTCAATCTCCTCAACTGGAACAACATGCGAAGGATCTGTCTTATATTTACGAAGCATAGGCACATGAAAAACATCATGCATCCTATCCAACTCCTTTGGCAACCTTAAGGATAAGCAACAGGGCCAACACGCTCTAACACCTCGTACGGCCCAATGAAACGAGGACTCAACTTAACCTTACGTCCAAACCTCGTCACTTTCTTCCATGACAAAACCTTTAAAAAAACTTTATCCCCAACAGCATACTCCATATATCTTCACTTCATATCGGCATAAGACTTTTGCCTATCCGAAGCCTCTTTTACCTTAGTACAGATAAGCTTAACCTTCTCATCCGTGTCTTTTAACACTTACGGTAAAGAGACATACTTCTATCCAAACTTCTTCCAACACAAAGGTGTACGATATTTACGTCCATATAAAGCCTCAAACGGTGCCATTTGTATACTCGCCTGAAAACTATTATTGTAAGCAAACTCCACCAAAGGCAATTGTTTCTCCCACGTACCTCAAAACTCAATGATGCAACACCTCAACATATCCTCCAAAGTCTGAATAACACGTTCAAACTGACCATCCATATGAGAATGATAAGTTGTACTAAAGCTAAGCCTCGTACCCAAAGCTACTTGCAAACTCTTCCAAAACTTAGATGTAAAACGCGAATCTTTATTCGATATGATCGACTTTGGCACATCGTGTAACTTCACCACCTCAGAAATATACAACTTTGCTAGCTTATCCATTAAATACGTCATATGCACAGCAACAAAATGCGTACACTTCATAAACCTGTCAACAATCACCTATTTAGAATCCTTTTCAGTAGCAAAAATATGTATCGATACGCCAAGGGTATATCAATATAGGTGGGGTATCGGTGCACAAAACTTGCATATCGGTATAGGTTTTAAGTATGCATGACTCGTATATTAGTATAAAGTCATGTTTGAACCATTAGAGTAAATAACTAGTTATTAGTACTTGAGAAGTACTAATATCAAAAGGGTTGTATCGATATTCATGTAGCCGTATAGGTACTTGTTGGCAATCTGCCCTAGAATTTTGATTTGGTGCTTCAGGGTTCTATAATTGAAGGATAAATATTTAATGTGTATTTTAAGATATAAAATAAATTGAGAAATTGATATTTAAACCCTATAAATAAAATAATTGATTAAAAACTTGTTAAATTTTAGGTGAATCACTTGTGTTAGTAATCTATAAGGATTTTATGTAGATCGATTAATAATGTGTGACATTTAAATTTTTGTTATATGTTGAAGGGATACCACTATGATTGAGATAACCCTTTTTAATGAGATCCGAACGCTCAAGATTGTGTTGCAATACTATAGTAAAATACGAAAGGATAAAGGCTATTGACATTGTGTGACCTAAGCCTTATTTGTATGAGCTCGAGCAAGGATTATGAGCAGGATATATGTTTTGATGTTATATGACCTGGATTCACCCAGAGTGTATGTATCAACGCTATGTGACTCGGTCTCACTCTTGCATGATATGGTATAGTATATTGGACCTTATGAACCATTGTTATTTGATATTGATTTCATGTATTTAGGCTACTAGAGTAGTGATAAGTGCCTAAAAAGGCTATTATTTACTATTCTTTTCCTAAACAATATGTACTCATTACCCACTAATTCGAGCTAATACATATACTTATTGTTCAATAACTGATATTTTGCTGCCACAACATATAAAGATGATATTTGTGAGAAAAGAAGGCTTTATGGCATGTTTTTGTATAATTGCAGAACCACTATCGAGGAAGCAACAGTGCCGAAGGTAGAACCATTATCGAGGCAGCAACAATGCCGAAGGCAGAAGCAATGCCGCGGCAGCTGAAGTCCCAGTACTGATGCTGGGCGATTGAAAGAGAAAAATATGCTGAGAATTTCTGGACTTAAAGCGTTTGTATTGGAGCAGATTAGCACGTGAAAAGACCAAGTCAAAGGCCATGCGGGATTAGTTTTCTAGATAGAATTAAACGTGGAAATATTATATTTTTATTACATGTTCCCTACTCCAAGTTATATTCTACTTAGGAAAAGTTACCCTAGGTCAAGACTATAAATACATGAGTTATCCAATGTATAAGGGAGAGCCGAATTGAAGAGAAAGATTTTCCCTAAGAATTGTATTATTCGTTACAATATGTTTTAAGCTTTCTTAGGGTCAAGTGAAGGTTGTAGAATATTAGTGCGAGAGGATTGTATTTTGTTTTTTCATTTCAATACAATAAGAATATCAAAGTTTGTTTATCCTATTGCTATTCTTTGTTCTTGCATTCAAACTCGAGAGAGAAGTTTATAAGTAATTCATTTATCTAATATCGAAAGAGTTAGATTCACGAAAGGGATAAGTGTGGTGTTGTAGACACTAACTCGGCCTAGAGATAGGTTAAGAGTTTCAGCGGCTAAAAAAAGTGTGGGATTGGTTGTTGATTATCATTGATTCATGCCGAGAGGTATCATCAAGGATTGGTCATCAATAGTACTTCGACTTAGAGATAAGTGGGAACATCTAAGGGGGAAATTTTGGAGAATGTCAATGTTTAAAATTAAATTTAGGGATATAAAGATGTTTGAAGAAATATTATTAAAATGGGCCAAAATATACAGTACCACGCCATGTCACCCAACATCATGCTTACCTGAATGGAGCACGCCACCAAAAGGTGGCGAGATTGCCTGAATAACACCACCAAGAGGTGGCGAGGTTCTGCCATGCTTGTCTGCTGGAACCTGTTGTGGCTTGCTAAAGGAGTGCATGTCAGGTTACCTGATGTGGTTTTGGGTACCTTCAACATGTTTACAAGCGGGTTTGGCCTGGTGAAAGAGAAACAAGTACACCTCGCCACCTTTTGATGGCGAGATCAGTGTGTACTGTACAATCTGGTCTATTTTCCCAATATTCTTCAAATATCCCCATATCTCTAAATTTAATTTTAAATATCAATATTCTTTAAAATTAACCCATCTAAGGATACTTTGTCGAGCTTTGATTGAATTGACCAAGAGCAAGAGATTGCCGCAGCAGGAAACATTAACGCTGCCGAGGCAGTATCTGCAGTGCTGCCGAGATAGTATCTGCAGTGCTGCCGAGATAGTGTTGTGCCATTTTATTGAACAAGAACAGATCAATCGAATTCACTATATGACACAACTGGATCCTACCCATTCTCTCTATTCGTTCTCAACCTTTTATTTAAGCTTTTGTTCTTTAGTTATTCAAACAAACATTTTTACCTGTGTTCTTTATTTTACTAAACTTCAGGAGCAAGAAAACAGAAGGAGGCATATTAAGTACACCAGTCCCTGTGGAGAACGATATTCGATAAATACTTATCATTATATTACTTGACGTGTACATTTGCACTTAATTGCGCTTTTATTACACGCATCAAGTAGTGCCACATGATTTTCATACTTACTTTATTATCATTTTAGTTATATGTTTATTATTTATGATCTGCAAGAAATATGGTAGAATATATGCGTATCCACTGAACATTTTAGCTCAGCGTTTGAAATTGTTATTTTCTTATACAGATCTTTAATTGGTTTTGTGTTTTCAAAGAACTCGTCAGAGTAGTACTTCAAAATATTGATTTTGGTTACAGTACAATACTTAGATTTATCTTGTTTTTATTATCTTGTAAAATTTATTTTTAAACATTGTTGAATTTATAAAAATATTTAGATTGAATTAAATTTAATTAAATTTAAAGAAAAATATATCTTTAAGACTCAATATAACTCTTCGAGTTAGGATGTTATATACCAAAATTTTTAGATATAAAATCACTAAATAGTAGCTTTTGCAGCAATATGATCCAACATATTTTTTTTTTACATAAAATGGTTGTCATTGAACTTTTCTCGTAACATTGACGATCTCCGACTATAATTACGAGTACATTCTCAATAATGTCCAACCGGCCAATATATATATATATATATATACATCTGTATCTCATTGCTGTTCTTCTCAGAAAAAGTCTATAACCGTTTTTCTCAGCTTCCGTACATAGAACTCTATCAAATTATTTTACATAGAGAGTATTCTCCATTTCTATTTACTTTTTAAAAGAAAAAGGAATTCGTTAAAAGCTTTTGTCATAATTAAAAGCAAACAGTCGAGATTCGTATTTGGTTGGAAGAAAAACAGAGTGTTTAAATATATTATTATCAACCAACCAGTCTCAAGTCAAGACATCAAAAAGACAAATAATACGACAGGCAACTCCAGCCTCCAGCCTCCAGCCTCTACAGCAGAAACATCACCCAAGTGAAGAAACTCTTGCAAATACTCCTGTCCCCTATAGAAACAGCGGCAGGGAAACACAATAACAGCTTCGCATCAACCTGACAGAGAACAGAGAAAAATATTAAATTACGGTCGCGGTCTCTGTCGCGGTTGCAAGCGCTGCGGACGTTATATAACGCGTAACGGTCAATGCGGTCGTGATTTATTTTTAAAAATTTACAAAAATTTTTAAAATACTATTTATATGTATATTTTGATAACCATATTTTAATATTCTAGTATTAATATATTAGTTTATGTATTTTATTTATTTTTAAAACAAAATTCTAATTTATAGATAAAAACTATTAAAAATATAAATTATATAAACAATATAACCGTAGTTTTAATGAATAACATATAAATAAAAACATACTAAAAATCATATAAATATTGAATAATGCTTTATCTTACAAACTATTTTCCCTTTATAAAAAAATATAAATAAAAATATTATATATATAGTTATTTATTTTTTATTTATTTTTATATATTTCTTCAAGTTTTAATACACTTTTTAAAGTTAAAAAATAAGGCTAATTGATCAATCGATGTGATATTAGTGTAGTTAATTTATTAAATTTTAATATATTTGAGTATTTTATTTGTGAAAATTTACATTTTCGATTATTTTTTAATATTTATTACGACGATGCAGCGTTGCGGTGCAATATAAAATCTACGGCGGGGTTATGTAACGGTTTCGCGCCGTAAAAATCGTGATGCGATTTCTCTATCGTGTTACGCTTATAATGCATCGCGGGTATCTTGAAAAACGTTACGATGCGGGTGTTACACTACGTTACGGACGTAATTTAATACTATCGAGAAAACAGAACCCACTTCTATTTCATTGTTTGTGTCGGTCACGTACAGTCTCCTAATAATTATGGGAACAACTTGGAAATCAAATCAAAGTGGGAAAGAAATCTTTTTGTTACAAATCTAAAAACAAAAACAAGCGGAATATTGAGATACAAAACCCTGAATCCAATGAATTATTCTTCTTTTTGGATTGTGTCTAAATCCAATGAATTAATTAGTACAAACACAAATTTATGCACTAAATATCTCTCATCCATATATATATGTGGATAGGTTCACTAGAGGATAAGATTAAAAAGTTAAAATTAAGAGAAATTAAAAAAAAACATAATTTTACCCTCTCATTTTATTTGTTTCATAGTGTCACGGGCCGTGAGTCGTGACTACGCGGGACCGAGCGGGATGCTTTTTGGTTGTGCTTAAAGCTTGGGAGCGGGATAACATTAAGAGTGTAATACGTGCCGAGTAGTCGTCCCATCTGGGATGGGCGCGCTGATCGTGCACCACACTGGTCGGGAGTTGTCCCCGCTTCCCTGATGAGTCCATGGGAGGACGAAACCAGTTAGCATCGGAGATCGTTAAGGCTGATCCTCGGACACACGAGAGAGACTCGAAGTGCCGCACGGGTAGAAGTCCCTACGCGAAAACTCTGACCCTGTAACAATAGACATAAATAAATAATATAAAAATAATAGAGTTTTTGATAGTGTAAGCGAATTTTAACCCATATATGTATAATGTCGGTAAGCATATACAATCATCATGGAAAAAGGAAAGGACATGAGTGCCCTCAATTCTATAGATTTGGATGATCCCACGCCCTCATTAGCAGGAATCTCTTGGGAAGTCGTTTCTGTCTGCTTCCTCTTCCTCCACTTTTTAAATATAGGTTGCTGCTGCTGCTGCCACTCGTAGAGTGTTCTAGTTTTTACTTAGCCTACTCAACATGTTTTCCAATTCCTTCCACTTTCTTTTCTCCCTCCCCTCCTCCTCCTCTCCTTCTGTTTCCTTCTCCAACAATCATCCGCCCTTACCCTTTGCAGGTACAATCAGAGACTTTGTATTCGTGTTGTGTTTGTGTTAGGATTCATGGTTGAACACGGAGAGAAAAGGAATTCAAAGTTCAAACACAATATGCTTTTGTTTCTGCATCTCCCTTTATTTTGCAATATGGATCTCTTCTCTGTTTTGTTTTTTGGTTTCTGATATACCAGACAATCCATAGATGGAAATTTTGAAATTCTGGGATTATAAAACAAACATGTAAAAAACATAACATTTTTCTATGATCACAAAAACAACATGCAATGCAACTTGTTCCTGCTGGAGAGACAAAAGCATTGATTACGTTTCTCTTCTTTTTCTCCTCCCCTAAGAGGAATTTTACTAGACCATAACTTTGTAACTTTTACTCCTACTCCTTTTTCACTACTGCTTTTAGTTTCTTTATTTTTCCAAAGAAACAAACATTTTGCATATATTTTACTTAGCAGTTCCAAGTGCAGGAAAATATATAATTTAATTTTAATTTAACAACAGGCATTTGGCCATTATGGGGTAAAGACAAAGGACATAACTTTGATACACGGCTCTTATGCAGAGCTATATCCAAACCCCGAACTCAAGGTACTATGCTTTACTTAATCACAAGTTTTAACATTTTTGTAGTCTAATTTCTAATATCTTTTTTTCCGTTTGAGTAATTAATTTAACAGTAATGCTATTTTATGTGCCAGGATATGCTGGCGTGTTACAAAATGGTCTGCCAGTTATAAAGTGGGAGGAGATTGTGGACGATGACCTACAAAAAGAGGAAGCTCTTAAGGTGAATGATTTCAACAACCAAACACCTTTTTATTTATTTTTAATTTGAACTCACATATAATCATATGGTGGTGTGATTTGTTTTCTATCCGAAAAATAAAAAACAGTTTTTCGAATCGAATAAGGTAAAGGAACACGTCGACACCATTAAATCCATATTGGTTTCCATGGAGGATGGAGAGATAAGTAGCTCAGCTTATGATACAGCCTGGGTTGCTCTCGTCGAACACATCGATGGTAGTGGTGCTCCCCAGTTTCCATCGAGTCTCGAATGGATTGCCGACAATCAGCTCTCCGATGGATCATGGGGTGACAGACAAATATTCATGGCACATGACCGATTGATCAACACATTAGCTTGTGTTGTTGCGTTGAAAACATGGGGCCTTCATCCGGACAAATGCCAGAAAGGTGTTGCGAATGTTTTTGTTTACATTAATGACTCGATTTGCACAGATTAATAAGTATTGTTCCATACACGCATGCTTCAGGATTGTCGTTTTTCAATGCGAACATCAGTAAACTCGAAAACGAGAGTGAAGAGCACATTCCGATAGGGTTTGAAGTGGCTTTTCCTTCGCTTCTCGAAATAGCTCGAGGCTTAGACATCGAAGTATCGTATGATTCCCCTGTATTTAAAGACATATACGCGAAGAGAGATCTCAAGCTCACAAGGTATAGGTTTGGTTTCTTTTGGCAACTCAAATTCATTTCCCATGCTCCCATAATTATTATTATGTAAGAAAGTGTAGGAGCCTTAACGTCATGATATTTTCATGTGTGTAACGTGATTATTATGCGTGTGGGATAGGATACCAAAGGACATAATGCAGAATGTGCCCACAACACTACTCCATAGCCTGGAAGGGATGCCAGGCTTGGACTGGGAAAAGCTTTTGAAGTTGCAGAGCAAAGATGGATCGTTCTTGTTCTCGCCATCCTCCACTGCCTTCGCACTCATGCAAACGAAAGACGAGAATTGTCTTAGATACTTAATGAATACTGTCCAAAGATTCCAAGGGGGAGGTAAAGTGAAAGTGGTGATTGTTTCCAGATTTTGAATGCATGTAATGTTTATAACATATTGGTTTAATCATGTAGTCCCCAACGTATACCCAGTTGACATGTTCGAACATATCTGGATCGTTGACCGCCTGCAACGCCTCGGGATTTCGAGATATTTCCAGACAGAAATCAAAGAATGCCTGGACTATGTTTATAGGTAATGGCCAGCTTCAGCATGTAACTAATAAAGCACCAGGATCAATTAACTTTCTCCTGGTCACCGTTTCTTGAAATTTCAGATATTGGACTAAGGACGGGATTTGCTGGGCCAGAAACACTCGGGTTCATGACATCGACGACACGGCCATGGGGTTTAGGTTATTAAGATTACATGGATACGAGGTTTCTGCAGGTATAATAGAAGCTTTTTGTCCACTGTCTCCATCGTATTTCTGTGCCAATGGATTAATGTGAGATGAAAACAGATGTGTTCAGACATTTTGAGAAAGGTGGGGAGTTCTTCTGCTTCGTGGGTCAGTCAAACCAAGCCATAACAGGGATGTTCAACCTGTTCAGGGCTTCCCAGGTGGTGTTCCCTGGAGAAAAGATTCTTGAGGATGCCAAGCGATTTTCCTACACATTTTTAAAACAAAAACAAGATGCTGATGAATTATTAGATAAATGGATCATTACCAAAGACTTACCGGGTGAGGTAATATATGTTGTCGTTTTGATTCTTTGGTTTTCTTCATTATGGTTGATATATATTTTTCCTAAGAAACTCCAACACTCCAACAGAGCACTAGTTTTGAATCTAAATACAACAATTACTGAAAAACAAGGCTTTTGTAAACATTTCCCCCAATCACAAGTGGCTTTCTTTATTTAAATATTTGAATTCTTTTTTTCCTTTTGGATTTTTAAAAATTATTTGTAATTTACTGAATATGTTTAATTTTGAATAACATTAGTTCTTGGATAGACTTTGGATAATTTAAATAATTATCTATACTCTTGATTAAAAGTTTAAGTGAGATCAGTTGTTCTAATAAAAAAATATTCTTATCTTTAAAGATCTGAGTTAAACTATCCTGTTTGCTTGTTATATGTGTACTTTTAGAAGATTAAAAAACAGAAAATATATGCTACTACTATTTAATTACACTAGAATGTTGGATACTTTGTAGGTTTATATTATCTTTTCGTTATTTTAAAATATATTTTATATAATTTTTCTTTCATCTACTTTTGAAGGTGTCTATTATCTAAAGTAATAAAAATATATTTTTAAATTTAACCAGGAACAACATTTTAATAATAAATACAAATGGGCATTCAAACTGGACCTAATCTAGATGCATGAACGATTGACTCATATTTACCATATATGGAGTGCAAAAAGTAGTTTATTTTATTAGATTTAATGGGGGTAAGAAGTTTGATTTTTTTAAAAAATATAATTAAATATTTAAATTTGTTTTATACTCAATTATTTTTTTATTTAAAAAATTAAATTAATTAAGTTTTTTATTAAGTTAGATATTTAAATTTTAATATTTTCTTGAATTATTGGTGTAGTGCGTTTTATTACAATATTTTATTGGATATTTTCAAATTTTTATTTAAAAAGTTTTGAAAACTCAAACTAATTTATAAAAGAAATTGTAAATGCAACGTGATAGAATAATAATGTACTATATATTACAATAATATAAAAACTATTAAAATTTGCTGATAAAATTAGTCAAATGGTTTAATTAGTTCTAAATTTTAATTAATTAAATGTTTTAACTCAAAGACTTCATTAGGTGAAAAAATAGAAATTTAACTATTTTGAAAAAATAGTTTTTTTTACACCCTTACAAGCATTTATTTTATTAAAACACATTTGCACTTCTTTTTGGTATTCGAAAAAAAGAGACTTTTCCCTTTATTACTTTATCTCTGCACCTCTTTGTGGTTAAACCTTAGAGTCCATACATTATGATTATTTGATTTGATTCCCACTCTCCTCAGTTGGCACTTTCCACTCTTTCCATATCTTTATTTTCTTGTTTTGGTTCATGCACACACACATATGGGAGACGTGAGTTACTCGAGTTCAATTCGGTCAAAGCTCGGTCAAAACTCGACTCGAGCTTGAATTCGATTCGAGTTCTTAACGAGCCGAGCCGAGTTATATGGTACTCGAATCGAAAAGCTTACGAGCTACTCGAAAACATAAATATACTATTTTTTTAATTTTTTTTATAAGTTAAAATCTAAATTTCTAAACTTAAAACCCTAAAATTTAAACCTTAAACATAAGTGTTAAACCCTAAATTAAGATATTTAAATCTAAAATTAACAAGTTTGAGTTTATACATCTTGTGTATCAAAGTTTTTTCTCCATTAGACTTTAAATGAAACGTGAGAGATAAGAGTTACTTGAGTCTAACACGGTTAAAGATCGGTCAATACTGGGCTCGATAGGCTCGAAAAAAGCTCGAACTCGACTCGAGTTCTTAACGAGTCGAGCCGAGCTCAGATATTTCAGGCTGGTTTAAAATTATCCAAGCCCGAACTCAACTCGAAATCTTAACGAGCCGAGCTTAACACTACTCGAACTTGACTCGTTTACACCCCTACATGGGACTGTGTGTTTAAGTAATTAGGGAAAGTAATAATTCCACGAACACTTTCTTTGTCACCCGACCAACTAGGCAGAAAATCAACATCTTTCAAAAAAAAAAATATTCTTAAAAAAAATTTACACAAGTTTGACTCATTATATTATTCATAGTTTTATTTAATAATATTTTTTTTTTATTTTTTAAATAGATCTTTATATCTATCTTACATATTAATCACTAAATAAATCTTATTAAATAAGATCATAAATAATATTACGTGCTAGAGAATCGTATTATATTTTCTCACTAAAATTGCCATGCCACTTGTACAAGTTCGAAAGAGTAATGATCAACAGCAAACCATATTCACACTTAACATAGCTGACATTCTATTTTTTTTAATTAACCATTTATTTCTCATATATTTATCGATTAGTCCAAATTAGATTTTTATACATCTATTAATAAATATGTTATAGAATGATCCTCCTAACTTATTTTCTTTATAATTTAAGCTTTTGATTTTATTTTAAAAAAAAATTATCATCTCATCATACCAGATCAATTAATTATTGATACTTTAATTATTAATACACTAATATCAATTTTTTTACCGTGTGGTATATACCACAGGTTGGATTGGCATTGAAGCTTCCATGGTATGCCAGCTTGTCTAGAGTTGAAACCAGGTTTTACATTGAACAATATGGAGGCGAAGATGACGTATGGATCGGAAAGACTCTGTACAGGTTGGTTTTTAATCTTATTTGATACTCCTAGGATTCAATCATCAGAAATAGAAATGTGTGTAGAATCAGAAAAAAATAATTAATTAATGTTTTTATTATTTACCTTTGGTTTCTCATTTTGA
Organism: Abelmoschus esculentus; assembly: GCA_035048815.1. Lineage (NCBI taxonomy): Eukaryota > Viridiplantae > Streptophyta > Magnoliopsida > Malvales > Malvaceae > Abelmoschus > Abelmoschus esculentus. Next base: position 7,888,130 of record JAUCBN010000032.1, read on the forward strand.
ATTATTATTCTTATATGAAACTGAAACTGGATAATGACATCATCCATTTCCTTGTCTTCCCAACTTCGTGAAAAGAAATTAAAAACTATAAAATAATGTAAAGTCAGCTAGGGTTTTTGGTCATAATTCCCATCATTAAGTTGATTTGAAGCATTAATTTGTGTTGTAATATCGGCTGTCTCATACCAACTTTTAAGCTCTGAGCCCTTCGAATATTTGTTTTGTTTTCCAACGTGGCATGATTAATTAATTAATAATTGGAAGGTCCATTATGAGTGTGCATGCTTCAAGTTTAAATGACCATCTTTTTGTCCGGCTGTCCAATCATTCAACTAGTGTAAATCATATATTTTTTTTACGTCCTTTTTAGTGTTTTATTTTAAATTAGTGAATTTATAGTTTATGATTTAATATTAGATGTTATAATTAGGGTTTAAAAAATTAAAAATAAAGTGTATCTTTTAAAAGGTAAAATATAAAAATTATGGTTAAAATTTAAAAATTAACTTTTAAATTATTTTAAAGAAAGACATAAAAGAATAATTAGGGGCGTGAGATTTTTGTTACGCCTCCGTGACGGCTTGAAAGAGGGTGGGAAATTAACTTGTTTTGATATTGATATCATGCAGGATGCAGTATGTGAACAATAATGTGTATCTTGAGCTTGCAAAGCAAGATTACAATTATTGCCAAGCTGTACATCGGATGGAATGGGACAGCATGCAAAAGTAAGAAAAAAAATCCTAATCCAAGCATACTAAATCATAATGAATGGGGAAGTGCTTAATTAATGTGTGTGAGTTGAACAGGTGGTACATGGAAATGGGTTTAGCTGAGTTCGGTGTGACTCAAAGATTTCTTCTCTTAACTTTTTTTATGGCGGCCGCCAGCATATTCGAACCAGAAAAGTCGCAAGAGAGGCTGGCGTGGGCTAAAACTGCCGTCTTGGTCGAGACCATAGCCTCATCTTTCGACAATGCAAGGAAACCTAAAGAGCTTAGGCATACATTCGTCCAAGTCTTCAAAACCGTGGTTGATGCACGATTTAGGAACATTAACGGAAGGTAGTTAAATTCTTAATTATTCAACAGTTTACGATTTGTTTTGTTTTGTTTTTAAAAAGAATTGGTGTAAATTGTACAAACTACAAAGTAAAATCTCTGTTGAAACACTGATTCAGTAAAAAGAACACAGTACTTTTAATGAAAGCCATTGATGTAGGGGCCAGTTGGAAGAAAGGCTGACAAAAACAAGTGACGTGTACTTGTGAATCTTGTTGTTGCAGGAATTTGGATTTGAACAAGACAATACAGAAGATGATAGACACATTGCTTCGAACACTGAATCACTTATCATTGGATGCACTTGTGGCTCATGGTCGCGACATTAGCTGCAGTATTCTCCGTGCTGTAAGTAATCATTAACCCCATATCCAGTAACCCAAAAAAATATCTTCGCTTTTGAGACATGGGATTGGCAGAGTAACAGTCAGTCTTTGGGGGTAAAATATATTCAGTTTCCGATGTGTTCATTTTGGCCTTTCTAGATTTCAGTAACTTTTTATCCACAGAAACGGGAGAAATTATTAGATGAACCTTGTTCAACACATTATCTATGCTTCAAACAATTATAATCGTTGATCCTTAAATAACCACTTAATAACTACCTACTCACGTCATCTATGGTCAAAACAATCATGACCGTTGATTCTTAAATAATCACCTAATAACTACCTACCCACTAAATACATGTAGGAAAGAAATGATGATTCACTTGAACAAATTTTGAAATTAACGGTCTTAGATTAATTGGGACCATGGATAATGTGGTGAACATGGTTCACCTAATAATTTTTCGTGAAAACAGTGGGAAAAGTGGATGCTGATGTGGGTCGAGGATGGTGATAGGCACCGAGGAGTTGCGGAGTTGGTGGTCCAGACCATAAACCTCACCTCCGGCCGTTGGTCTTTCGAGGAATTGTCGACTCATCCTCAATACAATCGACTCTCCAGCCTCACGAATACAATTTGCCATCAGCTTTACGATCACCAAAATCTAAAGGTGAGTTTTGTGAAACCGATAATACATTTGTCCCGTTTCTATTTTGGCCTTATTCTTTTACCATCCTCCATTGCATTTTCTATCCCCTTAATTAGTCCATGCATACAAATCCCATCCCATTTCTGACTCAAGAAACTAGCAAAATATCCATTGTTTCAGGGGCATGGCAATGGCTGCTACAACAACGAAAGAGAGAATGGCATGATCAAAAAAATAGACTCTGACATGCAAGAGCTTGTTCGGTTAGTACTGCAAAATCCCTCTGCCGGTGACCAAGACGATGCCTGCTTGGAGTTGAAGCAAACATTTCTCACGGTGGCGCGGAGTTTTTACTATACAACACACTGTGATTTAGAAACTATCACATTTCACATTGCTAAAGTTCTCTTCGAGAAAGTACGCTGATTTGTGATCTGATCATCAATTTCCTTTTATTCAAGGTTAATATGATGATCATGTTGAACACTTCACTGTCCAAAACACTAAAAAGGAGAAAATGGATATAACCAATATGAAGAATGAGTATTTATTATTTCATTCGGTGTAAGTTAAAAAGTAAAGAGAGCGTTTTAGATAGAATTTTAGGATATATATTGAGTTTTTGAAATATATGGGATATATTGGGATTGGAAAGAATATTTGTATTTTTTTTGAGTCTTCTATGTTGATAGTTAATTCTTCGTTTTCTTTCATCCGTAGAAATAGGCACCATGTGAAATTTTGCCTATTGTGCATGTCTTATATATAATTTTATTGCTCTGTTTATTTTTTTTCACATATCAAATTCATAACAAATTTCTAAGCAATATTCAAGAAATTCAACATTCTAAAGATAATCAATTCTAATTTCTTTAATAATTTGTATTAATCAACTATAGATTAGGGGGGAATTATTTAAAAATATTGATTGATTGTTTTGAATAAGAGAAACTTAGAACAAAGGAAATGAAGAAAAAAAAAACAATCGAGAAGAATACAAAGATTGTATTAATCGTGTTTTTGAATTCTTATATAAATTTAATTATAATTATTTATTATAATTTAATTTAAATTTAAATTATTTTCTCTAATCATATATGTTGAACAACCGTAAATTAACTTTAATATAACAAATTGTTTGAAAAATAATAATTTTAAAAAAAATTATGTAAAAAATTCGAATTACTCATTAAGCATTCAGACAAATATGTTTTTATGCCTTATACTCTAAAAAATGTTTAAAATAATTTATAAAAATACTCGACGAAGTTTTTAAAGTGTTATAGGCCAAAAATGCTTATGTGTACCGATACGGTACATTGTGTATCAATACTCCTTTAAATTATTAAATCAAATCTAATAACCTTATCAATACGGGGAAATGTGTACCTATACGAGACTTGATTTTAAGACATCGAATTTAAAAACAATACCATACGGCTCAACGTGTACCTATATGAGTATTGTTACTTTGGTATACATACTGATACTCCATAAGACTAATATCTTAAACTATTTTAATATATAGTACAAGCCCTTTGATACAATGATATTGAATCGTTTTATGAAATTACAATAAGCGATTTTCGTACCGATATAATCTTTACAACAACATTTAATGCAGAAAAAATAATTTTCAATGGTTTTATTCAAGTTTCCAACAACTCCAACGGTCAAAATTGATAGAGTTTATAAAATCAAGTTTTTAAAGTTTCTTCAACAACAATACAATCCTCCAAAGCTATTCAACCATATATCCAATTTTATTGAGCTCAAAAATTGATAGAGTGTGTTTTTGTTGTAATCATCTTTATTGAAGTTTGTAGTTTATGAGTGAACTTAAAATTTTACAAACATTTTTCTTAGAGATGATTTTTAAGTTTGTTATTTGTATTCTTCTCTTACTGAGTGAAGTTAAGATAGTGGATACAGAGTTTAGTTAGAAACTTGAACCACTATAAATTTTTATGTCATTATTTTCTTCAATTTTTATTCAACCCACAAATTTTATTGTCAATTCACCCCTTGGCCAATTATGGTTATCCCACCGATATAATATATATATATATATCTTCATGTTTTTATTGTGATATATATATATTCATAATTTTATATCATAAAAATTTGAGAAACTTGACTCGAATTTAAAAATTAATCCACTAATTATTAAAATTTTTGAGTTATTTAAATTTTTATTTTATAATTTAAATTTTATCTAAAAAAACTTAGTCTATTCAAGTTTATAAAATTCTGAGTCATGTCAAGATGAGTCAAATTGTCTGCCTCAAGTCAAATATTTTTTTTAGTTGCATCAAGATTTTCTCTTTAAAATAATCACACTTTTAAATTATAGGTTTTGTTAAATCCTCTTTACATATAAACGAAAGAAAAAAAAAACTTATGATAATATGATAAAGACTTTTTACACCTAAATCGACAACTAAAACAAATATGAGATCCGCAACAAGTCATAAAAATAAATTAATTACATCTGTCAACATATCCAAGAAATCACCGAAAAAGCAAATATGTGAAAAGATACTCTCTTCTACATTTAATATTTAGTATTGATTTTTTAAAACTTATATATTTTTTAAAATTTGATTATTGTTGAAAGTAAAGTAAAGAATAAGAACAAAATAGACGAGCAAAGATGAGAGACAAAAGAGAGACTTGTATTATATTCTCAAATTAGTGTTGTGTTATGCTTTCTCCAAAAGTCTACATTTATATGCATAAGATGAAAGTCCAAATTTCAATGAAAATTAAACTCTAATAATAAAAAATATTAAACTATTATTCAATATATAAATATTCACCATAAATAAAGATATTCATAACACTCCCCTTGGATACCATAAAGATAACGCGCATTGTTAAAACCTTAGTAAGATAAAAACCCTATCAAAAAAAATCTTAGTGAAGGAAAAAAGTATACACATGTTTGATACGTATAACATGTTGCCTTATTAAAAACCTTATCAGAAAAATTTATTGGGGCAAAACCTCGGTTAAGGAAAAAAAGTACAATGCGTATTAACTCCCTTTCATGAAAATATCACATAAGATCTTAGAATCTTCATAATTCAATATTGAATACAATCTTCAAATGTTGAAGTAGATTATGCACCAGTGAATAAATCTTGCAAATTATTGCTTAAAATGATTCATCAAATACTATTCTTCTGAAGATCATGAGAGACAAAACTTTAAAGATATATGTTTCGTTTTATCACATCTGATATATCCACCTTGAGATATAAATTTTGCATTAACTCTACAAAAGATGCTTGCATCTTATCCCGTGAAAGCAATTCACATATCTTCTAGATATGTTTAGCCAAACATATATTCAGCTTTGCCTCAAGCATAACAATTATTTAAAGGTGCTTTTAGACCAAGAATATCATGTCTCCTTTCAACCAAATAGTGGAATGAATCTTTGTTTACATAGAGAGTGGAATGGATCTTTGTTTATATTAAGAAACCTAGCAATCAAATAGTGATCAACGAATATGTATTATGCATGTAAAGTCTCTTTAAATGATTTTCTATATGTCAATCGATGTACATGGATTTGAGGAGATCTCTTCACGAGCCTCAATGATATTTAAATTATCAACAACAAAAAAACAAAGACAAGTCAAAGCTAAACTTTTTAATAAAAATGCTCAGGGGAATTAAATAAATCATATAATATTCTGCTAATAAGTATTCAATGGGGCGATTATATCAAATACTCCTAAATTGTTTCAATTCATAAAAGATATATTCAATATGATTGAATAATATTTTCGAGAACTTGAATTAACTGGTTTTGACAATCTAAATCTTTCCGAAAGTTTCATGTAAATATTACTATCAAGTGACCTATGCAAATAGGATGTAACAACATCCATAAGGTAAAAACTGAGTAATTTTATTTATTGCCAGACTGGTCAAAATCTAAAAGTAGTTGTATCCCCCGAGGAATATATTTTCCTCATAATCGATTTCATGTCTTTGTGAGAATCCTTATGCAACCGAGTGTGCTTATATCTTTTGATTTCTCCTTTTGATTTCTCTTTCTCATAAAGGCTCATTTATTTCCACATGCTTTGCACATTTTAATGTACGGGCTATAGGACCAAATTCTTCTATTTTTGAAAAGATTTTAGTTTTGTCTAAATTGTTTTTTTCCATATTGGTCAATCATTTTTTTATTTACATTGCCCAATTAATAATAGTTATTGATCCACATCATTAAATAAAATCTCTACTGCTATATTGCGTGCAAATATATTATCACTTTCGATTTAATTTGTGTTCCAGTTATCACCTAATATGACATAATCTATTGAGGTCTCTTTATTATCATGTACTTGAGTCATACCAATATCTTTATTGAAGAACTTTTAATCGCGTGTACAGATTTTCATAATATGTTGATTTGTCGATCAAACCATCATAAAATATAACTCTTTTTCTTTTTTGAGAATTTTTGTCTTTGAACCTACTTGTCTATCATGCTAAAAGCGTAAGACTCATTAGCAGCTAGAGTTTGTCCTTCAAGAACATCAAATTTAATCGGAGCATTCATAGCTAATATACATGACTTAATAACTTTTTTAGGATCAACAAAATCATCTGGAAATTGATTTGCTAAATGAATTATCTTTGAACTTATAGTTCACATTGTTGAATACATGGATCAAATTAAGAAAATAATAATTCAATCCAACTTATTTCTTTTCCCAGTTATTTTATTTTCTTCCCCTAATGTTGAGTAAACTGACTCGTTAAAATGATAGTCAATAAATCGAGCTATAAATGAATTTTTTATCAGAAGTTCAAGATATTTAATTATCAAGGAGAATTTAAATCTAACATATATTTCAAACAAAACTTATCTTTGTTCATTGTGTTGGAGTAATTAGAATATTTACCACACACCCCAAAAAAATAAGATGAGAAATATTTGGTTCTTGACCAAAACCCATTTGTACTGGGGAGAACTTATGATCATTTGTTGGCTTGATGCGAATTACTGATACTACATATAAAATGATATGTCATCAATATTATAAAGACACTACAACAAAATAGGGTTTTAGTATTTTTAATCCTATAACGACATTTTATGGGGCCAATAAAAACCTTTCCAACGCATAAAAATACCACAAAAAGTGCCGCTAGAACCAGTGTCGCAATAAGTTGATGATGTTTTTTCGTAAAATGCCGCAATAGGTTAAGACTTTTAGCAGTGTTTGAATTTACAAATGCCACTAATAAATATTTTTTAGTGACGTATTCTAAGGTAAATGCTGTTAATAAACCTACTCTTTAATGATGTTTGTACAAAAAAACGCCGCAAAATAATTGATCTTTAGTGGCATGACAAACGCCATTAATAATACAATATTTAAAAAAAATCAAATCTATATTCAGTTCATAAATCTCAATATTTTTAATCTAGGTCATATTTTATAAAGCATAAACTAGAAAAAAAAATATTTTCAAAAATCTCCAAAGATTTATCTTCAAAAATTCCACCTTAGATGTTTAAGACTAAAGGTTCTGTAGGATTAATCTCAAGCTCCTTTGATCAGTAGCAACCTTCTGCAAATCTTCAGCATTACTCTTATTATCCCGGAATGATTCCAAAGTAAACTTAAGCTCTTTCTTTGGTCCCATTCAGGGATATCCAATAATATGAGATACCATTTCTGTATCAAATAAAATAATAGACAAATTTAAAATTCAGCTTCATTCTAGAAACAAACACAAAAGATAGTAACATAACTTAATGTTATTTGACTTCATTATAATCTATAATTCAGCATGGACTAAGATCTTAAACCTCATGTTAATTGAAGTATTAGCATAGCTTAATGTTATATGGATAAAAGTATCTTGTAGTATATAATAAAATACAAAATGTGTTTAAAATTCAAGATCTGAGTTGACACACATGATTGAGTAATCTAGGAGTCCTCAAAATTGAGAAATAAATATAACTCCATGTATATAACCAAATAAAATACAGATCTAAGAGTTTTAAAATATATATAAATTTAACTAATAATTAAACAATAAATATATATAAGTTAAGCCTTAACAAAAATAAATTATATTATCAAATATCCTCACATTATTTGTCGAAAAGTGAATGAAATCTATAAACCATTCGTACCGATTTTGATTAGGTCTAAACTTAATTAGCTTGGTTATGAAAAATCCAAAAAAATGTGGATTCAAATGTATTTAAGTATGCATTATCCTGTAATTTATAGATAAAGATCTAAAACCAAATATTAAAGGTTAAATAATTCAACGAAAGGATCAAACTCACAACTAAAGATCACGTGGAATAAACATTTAAGCACATAAGAATAAGATTGAACAAGGAAAAACAAATGTAACCACAATTCTACATATAGATCCAAAACAATTCTTATTTGTAATGACACAATAAGAACATGCAATCCTCATTTTAATTGGGCAAATGAACCCTTCCTACCCAAAGTTTTATAAATTTAAACTTCTAGCAAAAACGAAACTTACCAAAGAAATTATCAACTCCTTCAAATGCGTCACACCTTCCATTACGTAATCTAATTTACAAATAGTGGTTCTTAGCAGTTGTACTACAATAGAATAAAGTTTTATCCAACCCTTGCATGCGTTGTCCCAGTTAAAATAAATTGTATACTAGCTACCTTTTCGGGTGAAATTTTGATATCTGTAAATAGCATTTAAGTTGAACCTGGACATTGGTCATACATCACAAAGTGTTCATTTAAAACATTGGAACTTATTAACATATTATATACAACTTACTAGATACATTGCAACCTAGTTAACAACAATATATTAAACTTCTAAGAGCATGCTTTAACTTTAACAGTCTCATAAACACATATAAGAACAAAAACAATATACTCAACATGATTTCTATATGCATTTTAACCTAAATAACCACATCATAGATTCAAGTTATAAATAGTCATGCTTCATTATCAACAACACTCAAGTTCATACATAGGGATATCAAGAATCAAACTTCCATATAACTTTTATTATAACTAAAAGAATACCAATAGGAAATTTAAATCCAAGTCACAAAGCTAACGTCAACGTGGATAATCATCCTAATTATTGAATTTATAAATAGTATAAAGAATAATCTCAATACAATATCCCAACCCATTGCTTCTCACTGCTACTAATACTGTAAAAGAAATACTTGAGCTTTCACTTGACGGTTATCTAGATCCTTATTTTTCTTTGTTGCCTTAACATTAAATACTCTACATTGCAAGATAAAGAGAGGGGTTAAGCATAAAGTTTAATGAGAGAAATAAAAAATATATTTGAAAACACATTTAAAAACACCTTGGAATATAGCCCATAATAAACCGATTTTATCAATATAAAAACACGTCATGCTCTTTATAAAACAAAATGTTCATGGCTTACAACACCACTTTTAAAAACATAGTAAGTGTCATCAAACCATTGCTAACAATACCATCATTAAAATCTAGTAAATATACCTCTTTGAAGTCACATGCTTTATAAGTAAAAACACAAGTCTTACATGCTAATCACATAGCAAGGCTTAAATATGCATCTCATTGCACAAATCTCAACTCTCACATGTTAACAACATAACAATGCTCAAATCAAATTCATACCAAATGCACAAAACCTTATTAAAAACACAAGCATAATCTTATATGCAAACAAGTAAAAACCATGATACTTACGTTCAAAAGAAAAAATATATATTGGTGCTAGTGATCCGATTTGTACTACCCCAAATCATTAAAATAAACGGGCAACCACATGATAGTAATACCCTTAGAGCATGTCCATGTTGGTACTACCCCCAACATAATAAGTCTCACCTTGGTGTCTGCTGACAGTAATCAGCCCGAATATGACAATACTACCTCCATCACACAACATTAGGCTAAAAGCCAAAATACAATACACAAGGAAATTACACACGTACGTATTTTAAATGTTTATAGTACTCTCTAGATCCTATTGATTGATCAAGTTATCCCAATAGATATATCATTTAACTAGCCAATATATTATCAAAAATCAATGTTATTTTTACCTTAAAAGTTGATAGAAAAACTTCCTCCAATGAGGGAAAATGATAATTAGAAAAGTATGTTAGATTTTTAATGTAAAAAAGGGTTTAAAAATTAAAATTGAGTTTAATTAAATTATTTAAGTTAAAATATAAATTTTGAGCTTAATTAAATAAATTTTAGTTCCTAGACCAACTAGGATTATAATTGGATCAAAGCTCCTTAAAGATTTAAAGTTTCTACTTGTTTTTATAAAATTATCCTCAAATTTTCAATTTTTACAAAATGGTCACTAATTTTAAAATCTTGGGTTTCATGGGTTAATTTTCGAAATTGATTGGATCAAAGTTAATTATATGTTAAATAAAGATTTTAGGATATTTTCCCTAAATTTATTTCAATTAAAAACTAAATATTTAATTTCGAACTAGGCTATATCGGCTAAAACGGTCCGCTAACTTCTTAGCCATATTTGAGGCGTTACAACTCTCCCACACTTAAGAAAATTTTTCCTCAAAATTACCTGTTGGAAACAAATAAGGAAATCGCTCTTCAATGTCCGACTTTCGTTCCCACGTGGCTTCCTCAACACCTCGATATCGCAAAAGCATTTTGACTAACTCGATGGTCTTACCACGCATAACCTTTGAACTTGATGCTAAGATCTCTACTGGCTCCTCATTGTATGATAGATCTGGATTAAGCTTGACCTCTCCCATTGGCAAAACATGCGATGGATCCGACTTGTACCTCCGAAGCATCGATACATTAAACACATCATGAATTCTCTCAAGCTCGGACGGTAACCTTAGATGATAAGACACTGGTCCAACTCTTTCCAAAACCTTAAACGATCCAACAAACCTCGTGCTCAGGTTCCCTTTCTTCCCAAAACGCATCACTTTGTTCCATGGAGAAACCTTGAGAAACACTTTCTCGCCGACAATAAGATCTCTCTCTTTCCTTTTCAGATCTGCATAGGATTTTTGATGATCCGATGCAGCCTTCAGCCGATCACTAATAAACTTAACCTTCTCATTACTATCCTCAAGAACACTAGGCAAGGTCACAAACTTCTCACTTGCCTCGGCCCAACACAATAGAGTACGACATCTCCTACCATACAAAGTCTCAAACGAAGCCATCTGGATACTCGCCTGGTAACTGTTGTTATAAGAGAACTCAACCAACAACAAGTAATTATTTCAAGAACCCTGGAAATCTATGACACAACACCTAAACATGTCTTCCAGAACCTAGATAACTCTCTCGGACTGTCCATCCATTTGCGAATGATAAAAAGTACAGAAATGCAACCTAGTACCAAGAGCTTTCTTCAAATACTTCCAAAAACCTCAACGTAAACCTTGGATCTCTGTCATATACTATGGATTTTGGCACTCTATGCAGCCTCATAACACAAGAAACATAAAGCTCAGCCAACCTATCCAGGGAATACTTAGTATGCACTGGGATAAAATGTGTAGACTTCATAAACTGATCCACAATAACCCATATCGAATCTTTTTTGGACGGTGTCAAGGGCAAACCCGTCACAAAGTCCATATAACTCTTTCCCACTTTCATTCTGGAATTTTTAAAGGTTGCAACAAGCCTGAAGGAACCTGATGTTCAGCCTTAACTCGCTGACACACTAAACACTTACTCACAAACTCAACTATGTCCTTCTTCAAACCAACCCTAAAAAACTCTCCTCTCAGATCTTGGTAAATCTTCGTACTATCCGAGTGCATAGCAAAAGGACTAATATGGGCCTCCTCTAGAATAGTATATCTCAACTCAGCATGATTCGGTACCACAACACGATCTCTGAAGCACAGAACACCATCTCCTCGAAAACTATACTGAGTTGCCACACCCTCAGCTATATCCCAAACATGAGGTAATAAAGCATCATCTAACAAATGCTTCTCCCTGATCGACTCAATTAGAGATGGTTTAACCTACAACTCGGCTATTAAACCACCATCCTCTGACATACTCTGCCTAGCAAACATGACTGTTGAGTGTCTTGTGTGCTTATAAAATGGCTGATTCTCGTGCAAATATACATATCGAACAAGTAATAAAGTGTGTGTGTGAGATTGTTCCCATAAGGATTGGGTAGGAAATTTCAAAAATAGTTAACATATACAAAAGATAAGAGAATTTCTGTACAGACATATGCTAAAGCAATTTTGCAATTATCACCAAAATGCTATAGCACAATAAAATTGAGAAAGGAGAAATAGATAAAGGTGTACAAACACAACACAGAGGAGTATTCAAGTTCAAGACTGGCTAGGCTTGCTATGGAAAGTATTTTACTTTTATCCTGAATGCTTATTGTTCTATTGGTTTTACAAGCGTTCGATAGAGTTTGCTAAAAATACCTCCACTATCCCTAATTAAAGGCCTAACACTCGAAAATGTTAAGACATTAACTTCTAGTCTCAATCCTAACACTTCTAATGTTGATGAAGTTCTACCCCTTTTAGTCATTGAAACTCCCCCTAATCCCTAAGTTGAGTTAGGATTCTACTCCCACGGTAACCCTATTATTCATGTTGGTCTAGCTTAGCCTATCCCTAGATCTAATTTCCCCGAACCCCTTAGTAATGACAATCTCCTGAGAGCTCTTACAAACTAATGTTTAAGTGACAAATGTGTTAGTTTTCATGAACAAAACACAATATAAAACTAGAAACAGTAAACATTCATTCAAGAAAATAAAATCATCCACAAACAAACATAAGCCATACTAGATTAGTTCATGGCTAGGTTTAGAAAACTATTCAACATTCTATCCTTGAGATACATTTCTATGAGAATGAAAAGAAGTAAAACAAAGTGAAGAGGAAGGAAGTCCCAAACGTTCGGCCGTGAGGCTTTCTACCTTGCTGCTTCTCCCAATGTCTTGCAACAATCCCTTGCTTGAAGCTCTCCAACAATGGTGGTTCGGTTGAGGTAGAAGATAAAGGAAAGTGACCATTTTTTGTTCTTTTTTCTCATCTCTTTTGCTCTCTTTTAAAGTTCACTCTTTTTCTACTTCGACTCTCCTTTATTTCGCTCTCTCGTTGAAGAAGGATTTGCATTGTATTTATAGGGGGAGGCTTATAGGGTTTAGTGTCCTAAAGATGTAAGGAATTGCAGTGACGTGCAAGAGAAATGTAGTTGACCTATAATTCACGAGCAGGGGATAATGGGTTGCACATATGTGTTTTCTACAGTTCTATTTTGGTTCACCCAAAATGCTATAGTATCTTGATGTTTGATCCAGCACTTAATATGCTATAGCCTCTATTCCATTCTTCAACTTTGCCCCAGCAAATCTACACCACACCACCAGAAAAATATCCTTCAAAGTAGCATCTTTTAAAATATAAGAGAAAATAAAATAAAAACCTAATCTAATGCAAATGCAAATGCAACTAAATACATTTCAAATAAGCTTGAAATCAAATAAAAACCTTAGTAAAAGAGTATAAAATATACGCTTTTTATAGCGTTAACAATGAAACACAACTCCACGACACCTTTTTGCTAAAAGCATCAGGCACAACCTTAGCTTTCCCTGGGTGATACTCTATCTTCAAGTCATAATCCTTAAGCAACTCAAGCCATTGACATTGCCTAAGATTAAGATCCTTATAGGATATTAAATAACTCAAACTCTTGTGATTCGTGTACACCATACAACGTTTATCGTAAAGATAGTGCCTCCATATCTTCAGAGTAAACACCATTGCCGTTAACTTGATATCCTGCATCAGGGAGTTCTTTTCTTGCACCTTCAACTGACGAGATACTTAAGTTACCACCCTTCCCTCTTGCATCAAAACACATCCAAGTCTAACATAAGAATAATCACTGTAAACCGCAAATTCTTTTCCCACTTCCGGTTGAACTAGGATCGGAGCCTAAGTCAAAGCCTCCTTAAGCTTCTGAAATGCTTTCCGCCTCTTCTAAGTCCACTCAAACTTGACATCTTTTTGGAAAAACTTGGTTGAAGGTGTTGTTATCTGAGAAAAACCATCCACAAACCGTAGATATTATCATGTCAAACCTAGAAAACTATAAACCTCTGTTACAGAACTAAGCGATTTCTAACTCACAATGGCTTCAACCTTTTTCGGATCAACTCTAGTGACTTCCGCCAAAATCACATGACCAAGAAAAAAAATCTACTTGATCCAAAACTCACACTTGGTAAACTTAGCATATATCTGATTATCCAACAATGTCTTTAGAACAACCCGCAAATGCCTATCATGATCCTCCTCGGTACGAGAGTACAAGATAATGTCATCAATAAACAATACAACAAACTGATCCAAAAAATCATAGAAAATAGTTCATCATGTCCATGAAAGCGACAGATGCATTAGTCAAACTAAAAGGCATAATCAAAAACTCATAATGGCCATACCGTATCCTGAAACCAGTCTTAGGAATATCTTGATCCTTAACTCTCAACTGATAGTACCAGACCAAAGATTGATCATGGAAAACAACCAAGCTCCTCTAAATTGATCAAACAAGTTATCTATCCTAGGAAAAAGATACTTGTTCTTCACCGTCAACTTGTTCAACTTCCTGTAGTCTATGCACATACTCATGGTACCATCATTCTTTTTCATGAACAACACTGGTTCACCCCATGGTGACATACTCGATCAAATAAAACCATGATCCAACAGCTCCTGTAATTGAACCTTCAACTCTTTTAACTCTTTAGGTGCCATTCGGTAAGGAGTAATAGAGACTGGTAAAGATTCCTCGTACAACTCAATATCAAACTCAACCTCACATATAGGTGGTAAACCCGATAATTCTTATAAAAAAAACTCTAGGAAAATCACAAACAATACGTATGTCACATGTCTTAACCAAATATGCATCACAACCAGTAACCAACAAATTCTGAGCTTCTAAAGTCGAAACAACATTAGACAAAAACTTTACACCCTCACCAACCATGACTATTGATGAGAGCCCAAAAGTCCTCATATTTTATATCATTTTCCCCTTGATTATTGCAAATAAAGACAGAATTAGAGGCGATAATAGATATTTCTTCGTATTTTCTATATTTTACCATCCAAATACGAATTTCATGAATTTATCTATTATTTGGCATAAAACAGATGCATTTGATGGTTTCCTTTCTTAGACAGAAAACTACATCATAGGAATTGCCAAACAAGAAGATGGATGTTGGAAGCTGAAGCTGAAATGTAGAAAAGCACCATCTCGGCTGCACTTTGAGGCAGCGGCAGCACCTGAAGGAAAAATGTTGATATAATAGGCGATCTAATGAGAAAAACAAGGTGGACATTTTAAGACAAGCAATATAGAAATCGGAACTAGAAAATGTATGGAAAGTCAAGGTCAAAGGCCATGGGTAAAAGAATCCTTATAGGAATAAATTAAGAAATAAAATAAAGATCTTTTATTTATGTACTTAACTTGTGTTTTACTCCAAGTTGTATTCGTACTTTGGAAAGGTTTGCCCTAGGCCAAGCCTATATAAACCATAACCTATGTAGAGAGGAGATATCTCGAAATCAAGTGTTCACAGAAAATCCTAAACTCCTTCATCATCCCCTAGGGTTTAGGTTAGTTTGTGGAGTAGTTGCGGGAGAAAGTTGTACTTTATTTTCTTATTTTATGCAATAAAATATCAAGGTTTGCTTATTTTTTTCCGTTCATTGTTCTTGCATTCAAGCTTGGGAGACAAGTTTGTGAGAGATCATTTTATCTAATATCGGGAGAGTTAGATTCACGAAAGGGATACGTACGAATATTTTTCTAGTTGGAAAATACTAACTCGGCCTAGGAATGGGTTAGAGTTTCAGCAGCTAAAAGAAGTGTGAGATTGGTTGGTGATTATAGTTGATTCATGCTGGCAGGTATCATCAAAGACTAATCATCAATAGTACTTCGATTTAGGGATAAGTAGAGTCATCAGAGGATACTTTGCCGAACCTTGGTAGAGTCCACCCAGTAGCAAGGGATTGCTGCGGCGGACGAAACCCTTTACTGTTGAGGCAGTAAAACTACAGTACTACTGAGGCAGTGTTGCTTAATTGCATTAGAAAGAAACAAGTCAATTGATTCCACACTACGAAGCACTCTAACCTGCCTCACTTTTCCATCCTGGATTTCTTGATCATTTATCTTTATTGCTTTAATTAGTTCCCTTAGTATAATCCGACTCAATTATTTGTCTTTACTTTTCCATTGTGCAAGAAGAATAAATTGCATAAGTAACGCCAATCGTCGTGGGATCGACATCTTAAATACTACAATTTGGCAAAAGGTGAATGGACGAATGCTTCATGATAAAAGTAGGACTTCCGACCCTTCAACAAATTTGGCGCCATTGCCGGGGATTGGTGATTCCAACTTTCCTTTTTATTTTTCTTGCACTGTTATCTTAGGAAATTAGTTTAATTATATTTGAGTTATTTTTCTTAAGAAATAAGTTTAATTATGTTTGAGTTATTTTTTTAGGAAGGAATTTTAAGAAGGAGAAACCATCAAGAATATAAAACGACCCTGAAATCGAGCTCGTCGTCCCGCCCAAGAAGGTTGCCTCGACATAATATCATATCGGAAGGTTGACTCGGCAGCATAGTGACACGGTGTAAGTTGCCTCGACGGTAAGTTGCCACGGTGGAAGGTTGCCTCGGCAAAAAAATATGGAGGAGGGCTGGCTACCCAAGAACATATAATGACGGATTTACATCCCTAGAACTTAATTTCCCTCGTTTTATTTCATACTTCTTCATATTATTATTTTCCAGTGAAGTTTTTTAGTTTCTTTTTCAACAAACTCTATACAAACTAATGACCCTCAAGATACAGAAGAGACAAAGACGCGACATATAAATATTGGTTTATCTTTTCATTGTCTCATAATTTTTATCTTGTCTTTTATTGTTACCTTATGTTCAGATACATGCATTGAGTCCCTTGAGTTTGAGGGGAGTATTGATCTTATTTTCTGCCTTATAAAAATATCTGCCATGCATAGAAATTATTCGGATTATCATACTACTGTCTTAATTTTTTTCTTTACAGTAATTATAGTTTTATTTATGGATTTTTTTTAAGTCTGTTGAATTTTATTGAGATTGCCTCTGCAACAATATATTCTCCATCCGCCACAACAGTATGCACCATTCACCAGACTTGAATTTGGAAAGGTCTCTTAGGATTAGTACTTAGGATTGGACTATGAGCCTAAAATCACATAAATACTGCTAGTTTTAGTTGATTTTAAAAAGTTCTATTCTTTGAAAAGCAATAAGGACTTAGGCTTAGATTTTATACTAGAGGTGCCTATCACTGGCTCTAGTTTAGTCCATAGAGGTGCCCATAACTAGCTTTAGGACTTAGGTTTCTCCCACTTACTAGAGGTGCCTATCACCGGCTCTAGTAAAAATAGCTAAACACTTGAGGTGCCCGAAACTGGCTTAAGCAATATAAATTTATAGCAATATAGATTTATATACCACTGGCTCAACATCATCGGTTAACCTTAAGGACACACTTTTAGTCCTAAACTCCATATCAACTCATGTTCAACCAACTAGTCCATACCTAAGGTATGGTCAAATGCTTGGAATAATAATTCTATAAGGTCAGCAGCAAAAACATGACCTTGAACAGTCAAAGCACACATCCTATACACCTTTATGACCATTACAGTCTCACCAAAAAAATAGTAACACTCATACCTAGGCTTATGATCTCTACATGTATATCTAAAGCTCTAGTATTCTCACTAAGGATATAAGAATGCGTAAATCCAGAATCTAACAAAGCGAACAAAGATAAAGGTTGTAAGAAAAGGTACCTATAACCACATTAGTATCGTTCTAGACCTCTATGTGGGAATAAACTCTCGCCTAACCCTCGTCACGGTGTTGTTGTCCCTGATTCTCCTCTCGGCGCTGGAAATTTCCTCTGCCTTTGCCTTTACCTCTACCTCTGTTCTGATCACCTCTGTGACATTGGCCCTGGTGGCCT
Source organism: Abelmoschus esculentus (assembly GCA_035048815.1). Lineage (NCBI taxonomy): Eukaryota > Viridiplantae > Streptophyta > Magnoliopsida > Malvales > Malvaceae > Abelmoschus > Abelmoschus esculentus. Next base: position 7,906,291 of record JAUCBN010000032.1, read on the forward strand.
CTTGTCAACTAAGGACACTCTCTCTTGATGTTCCCAGCAACACCAAACTGCCAACAAGTTCCGAAAGATCCTCAACACTGACCCTCAAGACGTCTCCCACATCTGTTACACTCAACTAAATGAGCCTGACCTCCCCCTCCTCTATACTAATTGTTTCGATCATAATGCCCATCTCTATGTTTCTTGAACATATCCCTTTTGTTTCCACTTTCCACGGGCCTCTTACTAGAACTAGATCCAATAGATTTCAATCACAAACTCTACTCAATATCCTTAGCCCGGTCCACTAACACATTAAAGTCTATATAATCTGTGTCCAACATATATGCCTTAACCTCTCTTACTGAACCAAAACGGGACCACTCACAACAAGCTTCCTCGTTAGGCAACAACATAGGAGCATACTTAACCTAATAAATTATATCTCAGACTTAGAAATAGACATGCTAATCTGAACCAAATCCATAAACTCCCTCTTTTTCTCGTCCAGGTAATGAACACCTAGATACTTACGCCTGAAAGCCTCTCCGAAGAACTCCCAAGTGATCTCATCAACTTCCATACCAAAGGTAGTGGTAGTCCACCACTTATAAGCATCTCCTTGAAGCAAAGTAATTGAGCAACCAAGCTTCTTCTCATCTGAACAATCCATCTGAACCAAGATACAGTTAGATCTCTCTAACCATGCCTCAGAGTCTTCTAGAGATAGTCCCTTAAACTCAACTCCTCCCAAACTACGGAGCCTCTCCAAAAGATAAACCAAGATTAGATACCGGCGAAGAAACTATGGCTTGCATTCAAACAACTGTAGCCTGAAAAACTATCGCTATTGCCTGAACTAACTAAGATATGTCACCGACAACTGGCACAACATGGAGAACTACTAGCGGTTTAATTGGTGGTGGTGGAGATGTTAACTTGATAAGTGCATAAAATTCCTAATTTTTATATCATTTTTCCACTCGTTTATTCCTAATAAAGGATAGTTTTAAGAGAAATATTGTTTAATCCTGCTTATTTTCCATATTTCAGCATCAGAAAACCTAAATCATGAATTTATCTATTATTTGGCATAAAACATATGCATTTGATGGTTTTCTTTCTTAGACAGTAAACTAAATCATAGGAACTACCAAACAAGAAGATGAATTCTGGAACTGAAACTAAATTGCAGATAAGCACCCTCCACGACAGCACTTTGGAGGCTACGACAGTAGATTGAAGATGACAACTGGTGCTCGACAGATAAAGAAAAAACACCGATTATAATGGAAATAGAGTGAGAGAACACTGAAGAAGATAAAAGGAGTCAAGCCATGGTCAAAGGTCAATACGGAATAAGGAGTTATTTTAGGAACTAGAATAAAGTGTCATTGTTTAATAAGAAGTTGTATTCTTTTCCTTTTAAAACTCTTCCCTTATGTGGAAGACTTTAACCTAGGCTTGACCTATATAAGTCACCCATTAAAGTTAGGAAGGGAAGTTGGATTCTCATAGAAAAACCTAAAGCTGCGGACTACACCATTATGTACTAAATCCTCTTTGAGGCTTAGGTTGTTTGTGGAGTAGTTGTGGAAGAAAGTTGTACTCTACTTGATATTTGATAAGTGTTGAAAATAGTTAATATTTTATGTTTAATTACTCCTTGATTGATGAATTAAGTTACCGATCTTAGTGTTTTCATATGTTTTTGTGCAGGACTGTGAATATGGAAAATGCACTTAAATGGCTGGTTTTTTAAATTTTTTATTTTCTGGATCGAGTTTGGATTAGTGGACACGACTTTGGGTATGAAAATCTAACGTGACACTCATTCAGCAGCTTTTAAAAGATGACGTCAGCAAGTGGGTAATAGTTTATCAATGTTCCAGATAGCTTATTAGTCGAGATTTGAATTTTAAATTAGGATTTATCTTTTTATATTTGAATTTAAATATTTTTAGGATTATCTTGAATTTATCCCCTTATTTTAGGGTTTGTAAAAGGCTATAAATACCCATTTTGGGTAAGCCTAGAACTCGTCCTTCATTTTCCTGAATTCCATCTCTTTGTTCTAGGTTTTATAAAAGTTTTCTTTATTTATTTTTCTTGTTTTTATTTTTTTTATTTTATTTTATTTATTATGTCGAGCATAATTCTTTCCATAATTATGCTGGACTAATTTCTCTATAGCCAAGGGCTTAAGAAATGACTCGATCCAAACACGTGAGGATTGAAAAGCAGACCAATAACTTAGTCTTTTTATTTCTTTCAGTTTTCTGTTGAACTTATTTTTAAATCAAATTGATTTCAAAACTAAATATTGACTTTGGTCAAGATGTTGATTTGATCATTTTTGTGGGAGGAAAGATCAGCTATTGAAGCAAATTTGACTTCCTGGGAACACATTAGCAAATTGATTGCTAAGAAGAAAACTAAGATTGGATCAATTATTATTGAAATGAAATAATCCAGGTCAGTTTTAATGATTTAAATGTTTTATCTACAAACATAGTGTTGATGGATTAATCCATGAAACAAATATTAAAGATAGCACTCGGTTATTTGGTTTTGAAAGTTTGTTTCAAGGATTGAACCTTGAATGCTAAGTACTGACGTAAAATCCTGAAGTGAAAAATCTTTTCCAATGATCAATTAAAATCGAGTCAAAACGAAAGCCTAAGGGTAGTTTTCATTTTATTAAATTACTTTCTTAATTTCAATTTCTTCAATTACTTAGTTTATTTAATGCGGCAAAACCCCTATTTTTACTCAAACACGATTAAATCGTCTTCTTGAATCTTCAATCGAACAAAAATAATCAAGAAGGTTCTAATCCCTATGGGATCGACCCCTTACTTCTCACTTACTATATTTAATTTCCTATTTATTATTTGAAAATAAAAAAATTATTTTTGATACTATACGATGCATGCCAAAATTGGCACCATATCTGGAGTCTACGACAAAGTTACTGAATTATTTTTTGTTTGATTTTTGACAAGGAAAATTAAGAATAAAAAGTGAAGATGGGAGAGGACAATCGAACCATCCAACAACTCAATGTTGCACCTGACGATTATCAGCCGATGTGCATAACTTTCCCAAATGGTCATACGCCATTCACCCTTAAGATAGGATGAATTCATCTCCTACCAACTTATCATAGTTTGCCGAGTGAAAATCCTCACAAACACCTCAAGGAGTTCCACATGGTTTGCCTAAGTACAAAGCCGCAGGGAGTTTCTGAAGACCAAATTAAACTTTGTGCATTTCCTTTTTCTTTAGCTGATATAGCAAAAGATTGGTTATTTGATTTGCCTTGTAATTTTGTTACAATTTGGACTGATATAGCTTGTCTTTTTCTTGACAGGTTTTTCCCTGTAGCCTAGGCAAGCGAATTAAGGCAAAGTATCCTAAGTATTCGACAAAAGAATATCGAAATCTTATATGATTACTGGGAGCGCTTTAAAAAACTATGTGCGAACTGTACACAACATGGCTTAACCGAACAAATACTCCTCTAGTATTTTTACGAAGGTTTAACGCCTATGGATATGAAGGTAATTGATGTGGAAAGTGGAGGAGCACTTGTCAACATGACTCCAACTGCAACTAGAACGTTAATATCTACCATGGCCACCAACTTGCAGTAATTTCATTCTGCAAGTGAACCATCTCGATGGGTTCACGAGGTAATTACAGGTTTATTGGAAAATAAAATTAATAAATTTACTGACATTGTTCAGTCCTTTATTGCAGATAAAAAGAGCGCAACTAGACTTTGCGAGATAGGTACAAGTCCAAATCCATCATTGGAGTCCATTGTTGAGCGACTAACAACTTTCTAAGAAAAGTTCCAAAACCGTACTGAGACCCACTTACAGGAACTAGATAAGCAAATATCCCAAGTAGCTCAAACTGTAAGACGGCTAAAATCATAAGGAAAATTCCCCGCCTAAATAGAGTTAAACCCTAGAGAAAATATTAGTGCAATTACCCTCCGAAGTGACCCGGTTGTTAGTCCTGAAGTTCCAAAAGAAACTACTGCACAATCAGAAAATGAGAAGGAAACACCAACTTTAGAATCTTAAGGTATACCTCATTCACTCCCACCTTATCCCCTACCATTCCTCAAGAGATCGCACCACCATTTCTGTCAAGATTGATAAAACACGACAAAAGAATTGAGGAAAAGGAAATAATAGAGGCATTCCAAAAAGTTCAAGTCATCATACCCCTTTTGGAAGTAATTCGACAAGTACCAAGGTGTGCTAGATTTTTAAAAGAATTATACACTACAAAGAGGAAATTAACTAGTCATGAGAAAGTGAATTTAGGAGAAAACGTTTCTGAAGTGTTTCAGCGAAAGCTTCAGTCAAAAATGAAAGATCAAGGTATGTTCGTTATACCATGTAAAATTGGGAATATTTTAATTAATCGTGCCATGTGCGATTTAGGAGCTTCAATTACTGTTATGCCTCTTTCAGTTTATAAAAAGATTACTAACGAGCCTTTGAAGGAAACGAAAGTCACCATTCAGTTGGCGGGTCGATCTATTATTTATCTGGAGGGAGTGTTTGAAAATGTGTTAGTAAAAGTTGATGATCTCATCTTTCCTGTTGATTCTACATCATCGACATGGATAGTGATCATTCGAATACATGTTTAGAGATACTTTTGGGCCAACCATTCTTAAGCACTGCGAATACAAAGATCTATATGGAAAGTGGTTTATTAAGTATGAAATTTGATGGTGAGGTCGTCGAATTTGATGTTTATAAAGGTATAACATGTTCTGATTCTAGAGAAAATGTTAATTTTGTTGGTATTTATGAACCTATAGTTGATGAATCTATGAATACTAACGTGTCTAATGATTTATGCAGCAATTAAAACATCACGATAAAGAAAATAAGGAGTTGAAAGATATTTATTCTATTCATTCTGATTTGTGTCTTACTCCTTTAAAATCTAAAACTTCATTTTCCATCTTACAGGAACCAAATTTTGCATTAAAGTTGTCGCCGGATAAATTGAAAAGCAAAGAATATATTTCGTAGAGGAAAATAAAAAAGATTGATGATCATAAAATTTCATATAGGGAAGCTCTTAGTTGGACGAAATGCAAAATTGGAGGAAGTACTTGAATACGCCTATAGTCTGAATCAGGTCGTCGAGCTAACGACGTTAAATAAAAGCGCTTAATGGGAGGGAACCCATTTTTAGTTTATTTATTTATTTTCAATAAATTTTATTTTATTTTATTTGTTTACTTAGGTTTAAAATAATTAAATAAATTTACACAGTAATAATTTATTTGGATTAAGTTTTGTTTTATCCATTCACATTTGAAATTATTTTATTTTAATCTTTATCTGCATTTTATATTTTAAATTTTTCTTATCTTGATTCTAATAAATTCGTTTACTTATTTTACAGGTTAGGATTTGAAATAAATTCAAACTCAATAGATACATTTGGTAAAATATATTTTTTAAATTTGATTGATAATAGCATCATCTCGGTAATTGACGTAAACCATTCCCTCACCCATTCTTTCCCATACTGCCATCATCTTCTTCGTTTAAACCTCTAAGCCGCGTTTCCCTTCCTTTCCATCACTCACTGATTTGCACCATGGTAAGAACTCAAAACTAAGCCGGGACTGTTGCTCTGAACCCACCACCCATAGACCCTTTTGGTCCACAAACTAGTTCTCGTTGAGAACAAAACTCACGGCAAACCCTTGTTCCACCGCACCAAACAATACCCACTGCAGATTCAACTCGATCAATGCCGGATGATATAAATTCTGATTTCTCAATATTTTTGGCATATTCAGGACATGCCAAAGCTGAGGTAAATTCTGATCATATTTTCGTTGCACCCTTATTAATATACCATCCTATTTTTTGTTTTACAGAAGCCTCTGGAAATTTTCATGGAATCAATCCATTTATGCAACACCAAAGTTTTGATCAGAATCAAAACGAATTTGCATCCAAAACCAACACTCAAAATTTTTGGGAAAATTTTGAAAGAAAAACAATGAAGAAACGGTGCCACCAAGTATGCCTGAATTTTCACAATCTCACAATGAGGATGAGGCCACGACTGCGGTCATCATTAGATCGAAGAGTATTCCTTTTCCCTCTCTTTAATTTTTATTTATATTTTGGCACAAAATAGTTTAAGTGAGGAGGAGGAAAAGATTGCATGTCGATTTTACCTTACTTATTTCATGCTTGAAGTCTTGTTATTTTGATATTAATGTACTTGAAGTTGCTTGTTGCCATTTATTAATTTGTTATATCTCTTGAATTTTCTTGATGGATTTTGATCTTGCTTTGATTGGAACCTAGGATGCATGATAGTTTGTTGGAATGATTAGTTACTTTTGATTAAGATACATCGATGTTCCATTATTGGTTAAATGAAATGTTTCTACTTGATATATTTACCCTTTTTGTGAGTTTTGAGCCTAATGAGGATTTCTTTTCATTTTTGCTCTTTGTTTTATTTGTGTTTGCCGAATTGATCTTAATCATTCTAGAACCTGTGATGCAATGCTTTTTGAGATTACATTTATGAATTTGATGCTTTAGCATGATAGAGACCCTTAGATTTAACCACCTAACTTCCTAAATAGCATACCCTTTAATTTTATCCCTTAGTGAACCACTTTGAGCCTTCACCCATTTTCTTGTTTCACCTTATTAATGCAGCACAAGACCTTTTCTTATATTCTTCCATCTTTTTGCACCCTTGTCAATACATGAGGTTGTATTTGTTCCACGAAAAAAAAGAGAGAAAGAAAGAATTTGAAAGAGTTAAAAAAAGAATTCAAAAAATAAAAGAGGTTACCAATGTGTACTATTCGGAAGAAAAAGAAAAAAAGTACCAATGTGTACTTTTCGAAAAGAAGAAAAAAAATGAGAAAAGTTTCAAAAATCGTGAAAAGAAAAAAATTGGTTGCTTGATTTACTCTTTTCATATCTCTGCGCTTGAAATTATATCGTTGTTTGTTTCTTATTTTTAATGTCTTTTGTCTTGACACTTAACCTATCTCTTTTCGGCCTTTTCCCCTACCTTCAACCTACCCCCGTTACAATCCTACTTAAAGACCTCTTGACTTTTGCATCATGTTCAATTTTTAGTAGTGGAGATTAGATTTATTTACAGACTTATGGTAATGCTTTAATCAGATTCGGCTTGAGTGATTCTTTAACCTTAAAAACTTTTGAGCGAAATGAGCGAGTCCTTGTGAGGGTATCGAATTTTGAACCATTAAATTAGCTAAAAATTAGAATGTCTTGTTTCATTTGAAATTGTTCCTAGTCTTGCCACTTGCTTGATTGTTTCTTAGTTAAAATGATTGCTTTGATTTTCTTTAATTTAGAAGATTTAGACTTGTAGTGACTTGAAGTTTGGCAACTTGTGATTTTGGTATATTAGTTGAGGAATACTTGAGGACAAACATTGAATAAGTGAGGTGAAATTTGATAAGTGCTGAAAATAGTTAATAGTTTATGTTTAATTACTCCTTGATTTGATGAATTAAGTTACTGATCTTATCGTTTTCGTATGTTTTTGTGCAGTACTGTGAATCTGGAAAATGCACTTAAATAGCTGATTTTCTGAAGTTTTTTTATTTATTTTCTGGATCGAGTCTGGATTAGTGGTACGCTTTGGGCATAAAAATTTAACATGGCACTCGGTCAGCAGCTTTTAAAAGATGATGTCAACAAGCGCGTGATAGCTTATCAGCGTTCCAGATAGCTTATCAACCGAAATTTGAATTTTAAATTAGGATTTATATTTTTGTATTTGAATTTAAATATTTTTAGGATTATTTTGATTTTATCCCCTTATTTTAGGGTTTGTAGAAGGCTATAAATACCCATCTTGGGTAAGCCTAGAACTCATCATTCATTTTCCTGAATTCCATCTCTTTGTTCTAGGTTTCATAAAAGTTTTCTTTATTTATTTTTCTTGTTTTTATTTTTTATTTTATTTTATTTATTATGTCGAGCATAATTCTTTCCATAATTATGCTCGGATAATTTCTCTATAGGCAAGAACTTAAGCAATGACTCGATCTAAACGTGAGGATTGAAAAACACATCAATAACTTCGTCTTTTTATTTTTTTCAGTTTTCTCTTAAACTTAATTTTAAATCAAATTGATTTCAAAACTAAAGATTGAATTTGGTCAAGACGTTGATTTGATCATTTATGTGGGAGAAAAGATCGGCTATTGAACCAAATTCTACTTCCTGGGAACACATTAGCAAATTGATTGCTAAGAGGAAAACTAAGATTGCATCAGTTATTATTGAAATAACATAATACAAGTCGGTTTTAATGATTTAAATGTTTCATCTACAATCATAGTTTTAGTAGATTAATCCTTGAAACCAATATCAAAGATAGCACTCGAGTATTCAGTTTTGAAAGTTTGCTTCAAGGATTGAACCTTGAATGCTAAGTACTAACATAAAATCCCGAAGTGAAAAATGTTTTCCAATGATCAATTAAAACCGAGTCAAAGCGAAAGCCTAAGGGTAATTTTCATTTTATTAAATTACCTTCTTAATTTTAATTTCTTCAATTACTTTTTTTATTTAATTCGAAAAAACCCCCATTTTTACTCAAACACGATTAAATTGTCTTCTTAAATCATCAATCGAACAAACATAATAATGAAGTTTCTAGTCCATGTAGGATCGTCCCTTACTTTTCACTTATTAAATTTAATTTTCTATTTATTATTTGAGAATAAGGAATTTATTTTTGACACTATACGACACGTGTCAAAATTGGCATTGTTTCTGGGGACCACGGCAACACAATATATCATAAACAATCAACAACATATCCTAAAGTCTTGTAAACCTCCCCAAAGAATCATAAACCTGGGATCTGATACCAACTAATATAACCCCTTTGACCTGATCTAGATACCATCTGACTCGAATGATCTATACGAGGAATACCGAGGCTAATCCGAAGACTCTCCCCGATAAACTATTATATATTTTTAATTTTTAATTTTTATCTTCTCTAAATGCTTTAATTCTATCCTACATATTCATACAAGGACTGAGTTCAATTTGCAGCGGAAAAAGATGTGAAATGAGTCCTAGATTGGTCAAACAAGATTTAAAGACCTAATTATAATTTCTATAATTTTATACTCTAATTTTGGAATTAAGGTTATCAATATTTAATTAAGTATATTTCATTCTTGCACGTAAATTTTTAATCTAAAATAATTTCTACAAGTCATCTAATTGTTCTCTCAAAGTTTGGTGACTAAAACGTGAAATTCTAAAGTTTAAACAAGCCCTAACGACTTTAACTGCCAGGGGTTTCAAAATGCCCTATCCCAGTTTCAATACTAGTATAACGATAAAAGGGGGTATAGAAATGGTACTTAAGTGTTTCGATACAACTTTGATGTCTCACCCGATTGCCTGCGTAACAAGCCCGCATTTCAATACAGCTTGGTCCCCGTTCTGATACGTTTCGTTACTGTAAAAATGGGTTTCATAACTTGGGATGAGCATGTCGATATGCATGCTAAAAACAGACTACCGTTTCGAAACCAGTTCACGTGGTTTCGATACCTAAGCCAAGTTTCCCAGAAATCCTTCGTATTTTTTCCTAGGTATCGATACCCTATGAAGAGGTATCGAAACCTTCTACCCAGAAAGTGCAGATTACATTGATTTCATGCCTTAAACGAAATTCTAAAGTTCTCTAGATGCATATAAGATCCCTAAGGCATAAACCACACATCAAAACATCATTCCTAGATGCATATTTACCTAGTTCCATACGCAAAGCACATAATTCACAGGCAAATTTCATCGATAACAAATATGACATAATATACTTCAAATTATTATATAATAAAACTCAAATAAGTCATCATATAAAGGTTTACCGAAATAATAAGTCCAATAACAGTTCTCCAAAAACACATAGGTTCTCTATTTCAATACTCTTAACTACCTAGGTTTATAAATTAAGAAAATAACATTATTCTACCGCAAAATAATGCAGATCACACAGGCAGAGCAAGTCTAGGCAACTCCTCAGCAATTCACTACTGACACAGCTACAAGGGTCAAATACATGACAGACATCCCTGACGCTGCCCACACCACTACCTAGCAGACCCTTACGAGGAGATACTTTAAAGGATGACAGCTATGGATCTTCGCCAGCAACGATACATAGAGTATTAGAGGGACTTTAACAGCACACTGGCCCAAATGATGCTCCAGAATTTTTCCAGCCAAGGGGTGCAGTTTCCAGAATTCCCTACCAACAAGTTTGTAACGGATGCATCCTACACAGAGACGAATCTAGCCCCAAGACCATATTCATTCCACACTACTGGCCCTCAGCAACAATTTCATGTTGTTGGCCCATCTAGGGTAGTAGACTCTGCCGCAGCAGCATTTGCCAGCAGACGACCATCCAAGAGAAGGGGAGTCTTCAGCACTCCCCCACAATCCCCCATCATCATGGGCAGTCTATCAGTAGAGATAAATGCCTATGTACACCAAAGTTTAACCGTTGTCGGGCCAAGCATTCACCATGCGTGGGCAGATACAGAGAATGATGGATAAATAGATGTAATGGTCACCAAGGAAATTGCCGAAGACGAAGAAGGAGAAGAGGTAGACGCTCCAATGCAACGAACACCACCAAAAAGAGTCTAGCCACCACGACAAGCAAAAACTCAATCATCGCCATCACCATAGATGAAGCAATCAGCAGCACGACCTAGAAAATTAATTGTCACTAGCAGCTCTTCGGAGTCTCTTTAAATTTATTTATGCTGCTTTTATATATTCTTAATTGTTTCCTTATCCTATTATTTTGTTGCCTACTGTGTACCCCTTATATAAGCATTGAGGACAATGCTTGCTTCAGTTTTAGGGGTGTAGAGCCACTACCGAGGCAATCCACGGCCGCAACCTTACCATGAAAGGAAGTATTTAAGTGATTTTTCAAAAAATTTTCTATGTCCACCACCTTACTTGAATTACTGCCCATACTTTTGCACTACTTTTCATCAATATTGCCTTAGTTTATTATTTTAAGGCTATTGAAATATTTCTCCTTACCATGATTAGGTTCTGTTGAGAAGGCTTAATTTTAGGAAACTTAAGGGAGGAAACTTAGAAGCTTGCTATAAGGTTGATCTTAAAAACACTTTTGGGACTTGTTTGACTATAGGAATTCTTTTAATAAACTTAGGTGATAAAGACTTAGATTTTTGGAAAAAGTGACTAGAGGTGCTTATCACCGGCTCTAGGAATTACTCTTCATGCTAGAGGTGCCCGAAATTGGCTCTAGTTGAAAAGTACTTAACTCACTATCACTTTCTACAGTTTTTATGGGCACTTATCATCAAATATACACCTACTTGAACCAAAGCACGTGCTTAATGTAATATATTTCGGGATTGTGCCATTTAAGATAATATTTGTAGAAAAGGCATACTTTACTGCATTTTCATATATGTGCAGGAACAAGTATTGCCGAGGCAGCAGAATGATGCTGAGGCAGGACCTGATGCCGAGGCAGTAGAGGAGGAAAAAGCAATATGTCTGGCAATTGAAGGAGAAAATTATGGAGAACGTTGCTGAACAAGAAGCCCGAGAATCGGAGCTGAACAACACAAGAAAAGCCCAAGAACAAGGCCATGCGGGATGAAACCTTCTAGAAGATCAAACTTGGAAATATTTACCCTATGTACATAACTTGTTCCTTACTCTAAGTTGTACTCTAATTAGGAAAGGTTTGCCATAGGCCAAGCCTATATAAGTCATAGTCGTCCTAGGGATTTGAAGAAAAACATATAGACCTTGAGAGCCAAATTTTGAGATCTTTTACCTTAGGGACAATTCTTCCCATCATGTTTTAAGTTCTCTTAGGGTTTGGGTGTAGGTTGTTGAGTATTTGTGAGAGAAGATTGTATCTTGTTTCTTGTTTCTATGCAATAAAATATCAAAGTTTACTTACTCTTTGCCATTCTTTGTTCTTGCATCCAAGCCCGGGAGGGAAGTTTGTAAGTAATCTATTTGTCTAGACTCGGGAGAGTTAGACTCACGAAAGGAGTAAGCACGGTATTCGACTTGGTTGGAGGATACTAACTCGCCTAGGAATAGTTTAGAGTTTCAGAGGCTAAAAGAAGTGTGGGATTGGTTGTTGGTTATAATTGATTAACGCCGGGAGGTATTATCAAGGACTGACTTTCAACAGTGTTTCAACTTAGGGATAAACGGAGCCACTCAAGGACACTTTGCCGAACTTTGGTAAATCTACCCAAGATCAAGGGATTACCGCGGTAGAGAATATTGTTGCTGCCGAGACAGTATCTGTAGTACTGCCGAGGCAGTGCAGTGCCATTGTATTAGAGAAGAACAGATCAATCGAATCCACTATACAACACAACTGGATCCTACCCTCTCTCTCTCATATTCGATCTTACCTTAATTAATTTAGTTAGAGTAATCAATACCCAACTTATCTGTGTTTTTACTTTTATTTTACAGAAGCAAGAAGACCAAAGGAAGCATATTAAGTACACCAATCCCTGAGGAGACAATAACTCGATAAATACTTATCACTTATTACTTGACGTGTACACTTGCACTCCAATTGTGCATATTCAGCATGCATCACTAGTATGCTTAAAAGATTATCAAGTAAAAATATGGAAATATTAAGGAGAAAACACAGTCCTTGAGGTGCCCGAAATTGGCTCAAGAGTTTGTTTTTTTAAGAAGAGTACACTAAATCTAAGTCTATTTGTCTTGAACTTAGAGTTTATCTAAGAAGTTCTTTAATCAAACTTGTCCAGAAACACACACACACTCACAAAATCTTATAACTTGTTTTCTAGGTAAACCCTTAGGTAACTGAAAGGTTAAGTCTAAAGAATAGGCATATTTATGGTGGGGAGAATAGATGAAAACATAAGACCAAGAGAGAATAAGGTTTGACAAATTGATGGTTTACATTGCTTGAGGACAAAAAATAGTTTGAGTTTAGGGGTGCGATAAGTGCTCAACTCACTATCACTTTTTACACCTTTCATGGGCAATAATCACCAAATCTACACCTACTTGGACCAATGCATATACTTAATGTGAGATATTTAGAGGTTATTCTTATAAATGATATTTACAAAAAAGACAAGTTTTACTGCATTTGTGCATCTTTGTAGGAAAATTTATTGCCGCAACAGCAGTTGAGGTCGAGGCAGGACCTGATGCCGAAGCAGCAGCAAGGGACAAGTAGCGATATTGTAGGCAAGCTGAGGAGAAAAATAAGAAAAACGTTGTTGGACAAGAAGCCCAAGGATCGGAGTTGGATAACACGTGGAAAGCCCAAGACAAAGGCCATGCTGGAAAAGCATCCTAGTGAGAATAAACTTGGAAATATTTTATTTATGTACTTTGACTTATTCCCTACTCTAAGTTGTATTCCTACTTAGTAAAGGTTTGCCCTAGGCCAAGCCTATATAAACCATAGTCGTCCAAGGAGAAGAATAATTCGGATCATAGAGACCTTAGACCTAGACTTCATCTTTTAGAGTTTTCTTTACATTATGTTCTAATTCAGATCTTGGCCACTTCCTTTATATGTTTATTTTCTTATTATTTAATTTTCTTTATTTAGTTTAATCACACCCAAAACTACCTGTGCTTTTACTTTATTTCTTTTACAGAGCAAGAAGACACAAGAAGATATATTAAGTATATCAATCCCTGTGGAGAGGATACACGATAATGCTTATCACTTTATTACTTGCGATGTGTTCACTTGCACAATTTTCGCATATTTGACACGCATCACAAAACAAAAATCCAGATTGTGATCTTGAATCATCCTTGTCTGTTTGGAAACTAGCATTAGTATAACCTATTATACTAAGCTCTTCTTTCCCTCCATAGATAAGAAATGTATCCTTAGTTCTTCTCAAGTACTTAAGGATGTTATTGACAGCTACCCAATGACTTTCACCAGGATTTACTTGATATCAACTTGTCATGCTTAAGGCATATGATACATCTGGTCGAGTATATATCATGACATACATGATAGAACCAATAGACGAAGCATATGAAACCTTACTCATTCGTTTTCTTTCTTGTGGATTTGAAGGAAACATTTCCTTCAAAAGAGATATACCATGTATCATAGGTAAGAATCCTTTCTTAGATTCTTTCATACTGAATATTTTTAGAACTTTGTCTATATATGTACTTTGACTCAAACTTAGAAGTCGTCTAGATCTATCTCTATAGATCTTAACCCCTAAGATATATGATGCCTCACCTAAATCTTTCATAGAGAAACAACTAATTAACCAAGTCTTAACTGATTGTAAGGTAGGTATGTCATTTCCTATAATAAGTATGTCATCTACATACAAGATTGGGAAAGAAACAATGCTCCCACTTGTCTTCTTGTAAACACAAGGCTCATCTTCGTTCTTGATAAAACCAAACTCTTTGATCGCATCATTGAAACGAAGATTTCAGCTTCGAGAAGCTTGCTTTAGTCCATGAATGGACCTTTGTAGCTTACAAACCTTTCCAACATTTCTTGGAGCGACAAAACCTTCTGGTTGTGTCATATAAATATCCTCTTCAAGTTTTCCATTAAGGAAAGCGGTTTTGACGTTCATTTGCCAGATTTCATAATCATGGAATGTAGCTATAACAAGCAAGATCCGGATGGATTTAAACATAGCTACAGGGGAGAAAGTTTCGTCATAGTCAATATCATGAACTTGTCGAAAACCTTTAGCGACTAGTCACCCCTTGTATGTTTGTACGTTTTCATTCATGTCGGTTTTCTTCTTGAAAACCCATTTACACTCTATAGGTTTTACCCCTTCAGGTGATTCAACCAAAGTCCATACTTGGTTGACTAATATGGATTCCATCTTAGATTTCATGGCCTCAAGCCATTTCTCAGAGTCTGGGCTCGATACTGCCTCTTGATAAGTTCTTGTCTCATCTTGATCCATAATAACAACATCTCCATGCGTGGTTATGAGAAATCCATATCTCTCGGGTGCATGGCGTTCTCTTGTGGACCTGCGCAGTGATTGTGTTTCTAAATCTATTGATTGTTCCTCGACAATTTATGGAACATATTCAATCTCAGTCTCAGTGAATTGTTATTCTTGAACTTCTCCAAGTTCAATATCTCAACCCTTTCCTTTCTTATTGAGAAATTGTCTTTCGAGAAAAACTCTTGTTCGAGCAACAAACACTTTGTTCTCTTTAGGGTTAAAGAAATAATATCCCTTAGTTTCTTTGGAATATCCAACAAAATTACACTTATGAGATTTGGGTTCGAGCTTTGTAGACATCTGATGTTTGACATATGCTTCACAACACCAAATCTTCATAAAAGACATACTACGATGTTTTCCAGTCCATATCTCATATGGTGTCTTTTGAACAAATTTATACGGAACACGATTTAAAGTGAAAGCAGTTGTTTCTAGTGCATGTCCCCAGAAAGAAGTCGGAAGATCACTATGACTCATCATTGATCGAACCATGTCTAATAAAGTTCGATTTCTCCTCTCAGAAACTCCATTCCACTGTGGTGTACATGGTGGAGTAAGTTGTGAGAAAATCTCACATTCTTTAAGGAGTTCATCAAAATCTATACTTAAGTATTCTCCACCGCGATCTGATCGAAGTGCTTTAATACTCTTGCCTAGATGATTTTGTACTTCATTCTTGAATACTTTAAACTTTTTGATAGCCTTAGATTTATGGCGCATAAGGTAAATGTAACTGTATCGACTAAAGTCATCAGTGAAAATGATGAAGTACTGAAATCCACCTCTAGCTTGTGTGTTCATTGGTCCGCATACATCACTATGTATTAATCCCAATAAATCACTTGCTCACTCACTTTTACCATTAAAAGGAGCCTTAGTTATTTTTCCTAGTAAGCAAGATTCACATACATCCAGTTGTTCGAAAACAAATGAATCTAAAAATCCATCTTTATGGAGTTTTAACATGCGTTTCTCACTTATATGGACTAAACGACAATGCTAGAGATAAGTTTGATTTGAATCATTTCTTTTTGATCTTTTGGTTTTATGTTATAAATGGCATTTTCTAGATTTTAAATATATAAGCCATTAACCAATTATGCCGAACCATAAAAAATATTATCGAGATAAAAAGAACAACAATTATTCTTAATAATAATCTCAAGCCAATCTTGTCTAAACAAGAAATAGAAATAATGTTTTTAGTCAAGCTAGGCACAAAATAACAATCTTATAAATGTAAATCAAGTCCACTAGGTATCTAATGCAATAACTCTTAGGTCTACGTCTCCCTTAGCTAGATTCCTTCTCTTTTGTAGTCCCTGTACAGAAGTACAAATGTGAGAACCATCTACTTTTGTAGTCCCAAGAAGAAGATGTTGACAGATTCACATCAATAACATAAATACCTGAAGTAGATGCACCATCTACTTTTTCCTTCTTAACCTCTTCAAGGTAGATGGGGCAATTTCTTTTCCAGTGTCCAGTCTTATTGCAATGGAAACATTTTCCTTCCTTGCTAACTCCCCCTTTGGGTTTCAATGCATCATGTCCTTTGGGCATAGGCTTACCTTTGCCCTTGTACTTTGCCACTACTTTTCCTTTTCCTTGTTCCTTGCGGACCATCACAATGGGCTTAAGTCCACCCTTAGACATGTTTTTCTCAACAGTTCGTAACATGCCAAGTAACTGTGGTAAAGTTTTGTTAATTTCATTCATGTTGAAATTAAAGACAAACTGATTGAAGCTATTCAGCAACGATTGCAGAATAACATCAGTAGCCAATTCATCTTTTAGAGGAAATTCTAACTTTTCCAACGTTTGGATATAGCCTATCATCTTAATGACATGAGCTCCTATAGGAGATTCCTCTACCATTTTACACTGAAATAGAATTTTAGAGGTCTCATACCTCTCTTGATGTGCTTGCTCCTCATATATTTCTTTGAGGTTTTGAATCATATCATATGCAACCATGTCTCATGTTACTTTTGAAGATCAAGAGCCATGGTAGCAAGCATAAGATATCCGACATCTAACATGTCATCCATATGTTTCTTAAACTTGTCTTTGTCAGCTGTAGAAGCATTAGTTGATGGTTCATCTGGAACAGGTTCTTCAATGACATATTTTTTTCTTTCCTATTTAAGAATAATTCTCAAATTGCGGAACCAATCAAGGAAGTTTATGCCATTGAGTTTCTCCTTCTCAAGGAGTGATCGCAGTGATATAGTGTTGTTTACCATTTAGATCTACAACAATGGAAATACATAAAGTAAATTTACCAATTTGAAATATTATAAATAGGTCTTTGTTTATAAAGTACTCTCACTATTTTGTTCAAAATTAAAAATCCCTTTCATTTTTTAATTTCGGAAAAATTCGACGAAATTTTTTCTAGTGAACGAGGTTCCATAATTCACCAATTCCCTAAAACAGCTTTAGCTTTTCTTTTAGGATGAAGGTGATTTAGGTAAGTAACATTTTACTAATTACATCTCATGCAACTCCTCCATTTGGTGAACAACTCTTGTTCAGTCATCTAATGACTTAACCAAATACTTAGCCTTTAGGTTTCTAATCCTATTAGAATGACCTAACTAAGTTATTACCAATATTTCAACCGATGAATATCACTTGCTTATTCTTCGCGTTTAACCAAGATGGACTTATGTGTCAATGCTTTGGAAAAACCCATATAAGATCGATCAAGGCCTTAACGAGGACAAATATTGGACGGCTAAATTTAACTTAGATCAATTTGAGGGAAATCTTTAACTATCTCATCGTTATTTCTTTTAATTTGGCCCTTATTGATCTCATCAATCTATATGAGTAGAAGATATATATCATACATTGCATCACATACATGATAGATATAAAACAATAAGATTGCAATGGTTATAGCCCAAAATAAAGAACTAAGGTGGCCCACCCCAATCCGATGGGAGAACCTTAAAACCCTAATTCTACACTAAAACTGCTTCTCAAGCATCTTCTTGCCTTTGTTTCAAACATCTCGATTGCTTCTTGGAATAATATTACAATTATAGAAACTCGTTTTACATACGAGGGAGTAAGATGAGAAGAGAAGTACAACAGAGATAGAGAAAGGCATGACACGCAGGCCGTATTTAAAATTTACAAGTATTGTAAAAGCAAGGGATAAAACCATGCATATCGAACACCGTGCAAAGCAAACATATCATATATCCTATCACGAAATTATTAATATTACCAATATGGGCCTACAATCTATGCTGCCTATGAAGGGGTCAAGGGGCGAAGCATTTACGGCCACAAGTCGTGCCGATACGGTTGCAGGAAATTTTGAAAAATAGCGACTAATTTTCTATAGAAAAACATCACGATTTGATAAGATTTATCAACAAAATCGTGTTTTTGAGATTTTTAGAATCCCTTAGCTTTTTTGTATCAGAATAATAATTATTCTTTTTTCCTTGATGCGATCTGCTATCGCACTTTCGCCGATCACTATGTCAACGATTGACATATGATTATAGTATAACCCTTGTAGCAACATGATAACTGTAATTAACAGATTAACATATTAATCTTATCCTTAATCGACTACTAATATCAATATTTATATCGCTGATATAGTAAAACAAATCATGCATTTCATACATATCACATCACCCAAGTATTTAACCCGATTACGGATCGTATAAGTGGCTCTGATACCACTTTTGGACCGCCGACACACTCTATGGCACAGCGGAACAAAATTATGATGGTCTTTCCAATGATCCATGTACGTTTAATCCGAAATCGAGAGGAAAAATTACGATGACTTACATTGGGTCCCTTCATAAGCAGCAAAAACAACAATTAGATTTGCGACAATCACGATCGTTCAACAATTTGAATCTTTTTAACAATTGGGTGTGACCCTGTAGGCTCATTGTAACGTTAGTAATAATATTAGAATAATTCTAATATTATAAACAATGAGTGACATCTAGCAATAAATCATTGTCATCTAAGTTACAGGAGATCATGATTCGATGTATAATGTCTGTGACCAACTATCTTAACGTATTATATCATTTTCTCCTTTTATATCTTAATAGGTGCAAGTCTTGGAATAGTCATACTTGTATAGCCTATTTTAATGTCTCTTGATATCTAGAGTGAACTACTTTTAATGAATAATTTATGATATCTCATATCAACATATTCAAGCATGGCCATGTATTTCTAGTCTCACTTAATCAAGTGGCCTTTGATATATTTTCCTATTATGTAGGAAGGACAAATCCTATCTTGATCATTCATATCTCACTACATACATTGTAATATGTCCAATGTCAGTTTTTATAGCGTAACTAATTACGAGACACGTTTAACTGCATCAAAACATAAAACAACATATGTTGAGATAGTAATAATCTCAAGTCTAAGGATCATACATATAGTTGTCACTATGAGCAATATCATGACCGTCACATAATAATCCAAGATATATGATCCTAGTGGGTCAATCCAATATATTATTCTCTAATAATATATTCATGTATTAATTCTGACATCTCTATATAACTCATTATCATCAATTAATCACATGTTAGTCTTAAGCGTATTATTATTGTCCATACCTATAATAATACTTGACTAAGGATCTTTTAATAATAATACATATATTATTATATGGAACTTATTGTTTCTCAGTTTATGTTATACATTAACATATATATCTGAAAATAATAATGGCAATGCCTTTATTCAATAAAATTGGTAAATAAAAGTATCCGTACAACCATCATATGATTGGTCTTTAGGCATACTCTAACAATTAGTCTACAAAGGGATGTGATCATTATCTTTTATTGATAAAAAAAGAAAAGAGTGAATTGAGCATTGTATGGCTATTGTTTGGATAAACGTAGTGTTTGTTTAATACTTTGATGAGATGGTGTTGATTTCATGGTATATGGTGGTTGTGTCATGTAATGGTTGAATTTGTTTTGTTGGGGGACTATTCCTAGAGACCCATTGGTCTAACTACTACTAGAAAAAAATTGATTTACATTATACTTTAGCCACTTGGAACTTGCTTTGCGCTGGCCTTACTATTTTGTAAAAATATTGTTATTTGTTGTAAAATTATGATGTTTTCTGACATGAGACTTGTAAGAGAGCTGAGTTTTGTTAATAGAGGAGTTGTGGAGGATCAACAAGTTCATGTTTTGTTGTACAGTGTGGTGTTGAGGCGACTGATTTTGAGTCGACTAGGTCCTCGATCGTGTTTGAGTGTGAAAGGGTTTTTTGAATCAGTTGGGTCTGAGAACCTGTTGTTGTTGTGAGTAGCGGATGGCTACATCTCTGGGATTACCTTAGGAAGTTCCAGGGTCTTGATGTGCAAGATAAATCGAATGTTAAAAAAAAACGTATGAGTGGTGGCAGAGTTGTGTGCTCTATGAGTATCAGGCTTCGAAGGTTTTATATGTTGATGTGTGGGAGAGGGTTGCAAATTATTAGTTGAATTGTTAGAGTTGGGGATGTTACTTGTGGGTGTGAACAATAATTATGGATAGTGTAAGAGCACATATATGTATATATCTATAGATATTATAAGACATGCATGCATTCTCGAGCATGACATTAGAAATTATATTTACATGCACTTGCACAGGCATTTATGAAGGCATACAGAAATCATGCATACATTCTTTCACACTTGTGAGTATCTCCTTTGAAGATGGAAGTGGTGCGTGGTTGGTTCTTTTTGGGTGAAGGTTTGGAGTTAAAAAAATGTGTGTTAAAAGAGCTTCCTTGTTGGTTTGGAGTATAATGTGTTATGGGCGAATTACCCTTTTGGTTAGGGAATAATCTTGGATGAGGATTGGGTAGTGGACTCAGGGTTGTAAATGTTTAAACTCGAGGGGAATACCCTAAGTTATGATTAGTTTTGAGTTGGTCATTAAAAAACGTAAGGTTGAGTTCTGCAAGTTCTATTCGGTTAAAGTTTGGAGGTTGTGAGAGGGTTGTAGCATGTTGTGTGTTGTGTGGCGGTTTGGTGTTTTTCAGAGTAGTGAGGATTCGTTTTATGAAAAAGGTGTTATTTTATCGTCATGGTTGGTGGAAAAACTAAATGGAATCCTTTATAGTATGGTTAAATATACGGTTATGTCGGAGGTTATGACCGATCCGGTGTTTTGCCTTGAGGAGTATCGAGTTGAGTTTAAAAAAATATATAAGTAATATATATAAGTATGGAAGTTGTGGTATAATGGGTTTAATCATGGCTTTATTGTGACCTTGCGAGGTTTTGGTTTTGTCGTAAAGGTGGAAAGTGCACATGTTGTGTTTATGAGGAGTTAAGTTGGGTTTACCTCGGTTAAAGTTAGATTGTGATGATGTTTGAGTTATGTGGCAGGGACAGCTGGATAGTTTATGACCTATATCAGTTACTCGGCCTTATGGGCTTGCTTTTATCAAAAGATGATATGAGAGTTTGTGTTCGGTAGGCTCATGTCTGTGGATGTTTAATCAATATGGTTATTTCCTTGGCAAGGTTGTAAAATAAGAGATGTTAGGGTGAGTGGAAGAAAGAGTTTTACAAGCTCGAATTTTGTTACGGAATAGGTGGGATAAGAGTTGGGTTATCGGTGAGTTGATGTTGGGAAAGAGTTCTGAGTTGAATGTCGAGGCAGTTAGCGATGCGTGGACCACAAAGTTTGAAGTATAATGTTGAGTTGGATGTTGTGGTGGCTTAACCATAAGTTGAAGGTGTTATCGTTGAAATGAGTATAATGTTGGGTATCGAAAAAAGTTGGTAAGTTCTTTGTATGGTATGTCTTGTTAAATGTTAGCTATCGTGGATGGCTTGGTTTGTGTAAAGATGCTGTGATGGGTGTTTGTGTTGTGAAGTGAGTCAGGGGTGTTAAGGGGTTACGAGAAAAGTTGTTCGGTTAAATCTGTGTGAGAGACCTGGTAAAATGGTGGAGCTATGAGTAGGACTCTACCTTGGTTAAGTTGATCGGAGGTAAGTCGTGATCAGATGTTTGGTGAAGGTCTAGTTGAGGATGTGTTTGGCAAGGTTCAGGTTTGTGTCAAGAACCTTTTATGTTATGTAAGTTGCATGGTTGTTTCAAAGAGTGCCGTGGTATGAACCCGATAGTATTGTCTGATTCATATATGATATTACCCGATCGTGATTCTAGTAAGAATAAATTTTAGAAGAATTAGAACGTTAAATTTCATAAACATAAAGTGTAAGAATGAAATAAGAATACTAATAAGGAAATGATGGAATGAAAGATATGGAAGAGGTTTGAAGTGTATGGAAGTGTGATAGTTCTAGTGGTTATATGAAATGAATGAATAAGTGGTGAAAACATGATGGAAGTGATGGTGAAAGTGACAAGGATTTTCTAAGTTGTAAGGATGGTGGATTGTGACCCGCTAGCTATATCGAGCTATAGGAACCAACAATATAATTTTATGGATTGAAGTGAAGGAATATGGCACGTAATCCACTAGCTATAAGGAGCTAGGAACCAACGTGATAATAAGATGGAATGGGTGAAGACTACAAGTCGAACTTGAAGCCGATAGAGTTCTCGCAAGAACAAAGCAGAAAACAACCTTTCAAAAGAGTTTTATATATCAAAGTTGTGTTCTAAAAATGAAGGAAAGGTTCCTATTTATAGTGTTTATAGGAACCATATAAAGAGTCTTACAACAAGATATGAATGCTTCATCTTTATGGTGGTGAATGCTAATGAATGTTTCGTTTTCTCTTCCATCTTTTAGTGGACGAATGTTCAAGGGATGTATGTAGACACTTTGGTAGCATAAGGGGAGTGTCTTTTCCAATTCAATGTTGATCCTCAAGTTAATTAACCTTCTTGAATGTCATAATATTATGCATTAAGAGAGCCTTCATTGCTTGTCTTCATGTGGAATACAAATAGCCTCCAAAAGATGATGAAGAATAGACGTGAATGCCTTGATTATTTGCATAATGATGTCCTTCATTTGTATGAATAAAAATCAACTTTGAATTGACTTGAATATGTGAATAAAGAAGTCCTTCAATGACTTGTCTCTTGGAGGAAGATGAAAGGACTCTTCCTTGGAGCAAAATCATCCAAATCATCCTTGCATAAAATTCCCGTAATGAAAATTTCAGTCTGTACTATCTTCGGTAAATCGATCATATCTCAAGCTACCGATATCGGATTAAGGTGATTCAAAAGGAGATGGAAATCTAAGAGATAGATGAATGAACTTGAAAGAGACTTCAAGACTCAAATCTTCCCGGATCCAGTTCAAAAAAGGAGATCAATCTGACTTTCATTCTTGCATTTGGTGTGACTATTCATCTCCCTTCATTTACATATCACAAAGGTAAAATTTATTTATAAAAACATGCATAAAAAATTAAGGGTTAGTTTGATTAATTAGCTAATTCAATGAATGAACTAGCTTGATCAATACACTAACTTTATTAATGAACTACATGCATTAATGAACTAATGATTCAATGCAATACATACATAAATGAACCTAACTAATGTACATGCTTGAATGAAGTAGCATGCTTATTTCTTCATGTAATTTGATATCATGCAACTAATAAAATTCATGTAGGTTCATGCAAAATTATAACTCATGCAAATGAATGATAGGATATAATGCATAAATGAGCAAGTAGAGAACGAAATATGGTAGAACTCCCTTTGAATAATTCATAGAAAAAGTCCAAGGTATGAAAAGTATATATGAAATGATGAGTCTAGTTAGGATCATATCATGCCGAGTTGAAGTGGTATCTTGATCGAAGCATATGATAATCTTTTCTATGTGTCTGGTGGTACGGTGTTGTGGTAGAAGTTTAAGAGCAGGTGTTTTTGAGTGAACTTGTTTTGGATATGGTTGATTTATGGGTGAATGTTGTCCTGACGATGAGTTAAGTTGGAGTATCATTTTTCTTTAGGTTTTGGTATCGGTCAAGTTGCCAAGGTAAAGTCCGAAAGAATCATCATGAGTTTGGTAGTAAAGTTTTGGGGTAAGATGAAGTTTTTGTAGGAGTGTTGGTGGAACAATCGTTTGTTTGAGTACGGTTCTCTTAGGTTTCTAAGTTCCATAGGTTGGATGAGTGGTATATCGTTAACATGCCAAGATTCAAGGTTTTTGAGATCGACGTTGGTTTCCGTTTGAGTGTTGGGTTTTATCACCAATAGGTGGAGGGATGGTATGTTAAGATATTATGTTATAGTTACCATGTTTCTTAGTGAAGGTGTTATCATTGGTGGAGTTTGCTTAAGACTATGTCTAGTAGTTTTGTGTTAAGTTAGTTTGAGGTTTGTTGGTTAAGTATCGTTGTGTGGACCGAAGATTGATGGAAGGCTTTTATGGTTACTTGGTATGTTGGAGAATGTTGAAAAGAGGGTTAGTTCGACGGTGATGGTATGGAAGTCGTTGTGGTTATCAGGAGTTGGTTATCAATCTTAAACAAGAAAAGGAGTTTCTCTTTTGAGTTATGTTTTCTGTGAGAGTTGAGATGAAGTAGTGGTTTGTACATTATTATCGTGGTATGAGGGACGAAACTGTTGTTTGTCTGAAGAGGGTAAATGTTTGGCTGGAATTGAGTTTTACCTTCGAGGGTGGAAGGTTTGTTAAGATCTTATTTTATAGGATCAAGGTTTGTGATGTATGTTTGTCATGTGGTTTAGAGCACTTTTGGTGGTGGCAAGGTGCTGAAGGAGTTTGTGTAAAAGTGAAAGAAGTTTGGAAAGGAGTAGTTCCTTACCTCTTCTTGCTATGTAAATTTCGGGGACGAAATTTCTTAAGTGGGGAAGAGTTGTAACATACCAAAAATGGGCTTAGATGTTATTAAGGTCGGATCAAGGGTTCGGTTGAACCGATCAAGCCAATTAGCCTAAATCCGGGAATTTAATATTTATAAATGGTTTTAAAAGAAAATAAAGTGTGGAAAAATACTCTAAAATTATTATTTGAATTCTATTTGAATTTGGTAAACTCAATTTTGTAAAATTACACTATGAACCTTGACATTTTGAAAAATAGTGACTATTTTATAAAAATGATTATTTTAGTGACTAAAATGTAATTGGGTAAAAACTTAAAATCTTTAAGGGACTATTTATTCAATCTTTCTCATCAGATCTAAACTTCCAAAAATTACTGTTATAAACTTCGTTTAATCACCAGTAAGATTTAATTGATGCATGTTTTCCATTTTTCACTAAAATCTCAATTTCATGTAACTTCCCATTTTCTCTCAACTTCTCTCAATTTTCTTGGTTTTCAATCAGATTTATCTTCAATTTTATCAAGGTAAATCACATCTTTTTGATTTAATTCCGTTCATATTATTTTCTCCTTATTCCTCTTCAATTTCCTTACATTTTACAACATGTTTTTCATGGGTTTTTCAATTGGAAGGAGGTTGGATCTTGTTTAGAGGTAAGAAACCATTCAAACCTCTGAACTTTGAGTTCTTTATTGAAATTCCCAATTGTTTTATCCATTTCATTGAGTTCTTGATTTGCTTTATGGTTTTAATTGATGATTTTCGTTTTTTATCGGTTAATTTTGATTGAATTGATGTAATTCCATAATAAGGTGATACTTGATGGTTTTCAATGGTTAAATCAATGTATTTTGATGTGTTTTAACATAGAATTAATAGTTCTTGGATGGGTAAACCCGAATCTTAGGTTTTGGTAATGTTAATTGGCTTAGATCTTTGGTTTATGGCTTGTTTGGGTGGATGAATGTTTATTTTTGGTTTAGGGTGATTAGATCATGGTTCTTTATTGTGTTTTGTTACTGAGGGGTTGTGTATTTTGTTGGATAGGGGCTGGAGTTCATTCGGATGAGTTTCAAATGAGTTTCGGATGAGTTTTCGGTTTTCTTAAGTGTAGTTTTTGGGGCTATTTGTTTGGGTAGTGTTGGAGGTTGATTGAATGCATTAAAATGCATCAATAACTCTGTTTTGATATGTTAAAAACAAGGCAAGGTGTTGATCTAAGTGTTGAAGGTGTTTCGGAAAAGGCGAGAATGTCGATTGGCTTTGGCAAGTTAGTTTTGGACAAGTGGTGAGTGGGTTGCCGTATAGGCAAGGTTTTACTTGTTTTATCAAAGTTTTGAGGGTTTAGGGATGTTGTGAAAAACCTCTTCAAACTCGGAAATAAGTTAAATGGCTTCGCTCTTTTTATGGTTCCCATATCGTTCCATAATTGTTGGTGCTACCACACTGGATTCTGCCGCGGCCCTAATTCTGCCTCGGCCTCAACACAACTTCTCTACCGCTTCAGCTCTGGATAATCCTTCATGTACATAAATTGTAATAATATTTGCATTCTCTATAAATATTAACTTTGTAAGTGAAGATAACGGAATATACAATATTTGAGCAAAGAGTTCATGATTCGATTCAAGTTGGTGTATAATAGGTGCATAAAGTACCATGGGAAGGGTAGTAAATGACTGCCTTTTAGGCACTCATCAAATACCCCCGAACTCGAACTATTGCTTGTCCTCAAGCAATACCAAACATCAAATTGCTGAACCTTACTCTCCTTTGGTCTTACCCTTCCATCTATTCTCCCCACCATGGTCATGTCTATCTCTCTGTTTTAGCTACTAGTTTACCCAAGGACTTCTACTAAGAAACAAGCTATAAGGCTAGGTGAGTGTGTGCGTTTAATGGACAAGGCTGATTCAAGGCTTTCTTAGATAAACTCTAAGTTCAAGACAAGTAGAATCTTGGACTAAAGCTATCTCCTTAAAACAATAAGTCTTGAGCCAATTTCGGGCACCTCAAGATATGCGTTTTCTATTTCTTTCTTTTTCTTATTTATTCTTTTTCTTATTAACCACCTATTTAACATACTAGAGCTAATTTCGGGCACCTCTAGCACGAAGGAGAGCAAAACTAGAGCCGGTGATAGGCACCTCTAATTATTTTTCCAAAAAGTTCTAATCTTTATCACCTAAGTTTATTAAAAGAACTCCTAAATCAAACAAGTCCAAAAAGTTTTATTTTCTTTCTAACTCTAAAGCAAGCTTCTAAGTTTTATTCCATGAGTATCCTATGGTTATCCCTTCAAAACAGAACTTGGCCATGATAAGGAGAAAGATTTCTATAGCCTTAAAGGAGTAAACTAAAACAAAGATGACGTAGGGCAGTGCAAGATTACAAACATAAATTCAAGAAAAGAGAATATAAAAAATAGTAAAAATTTACTCCCTTTTATGGTAATGTCGCGGCCGTGGTTAGCCTCCGCAATACTTCTGCACCTTCAATCTCCCCCAAACTCAAACCGAGCATTTTCCTCAATGCACAAATCACACAACAAATAAAATTAATAAAATAAGTAAAGATAGTAAAGGGAGAGTTTCTTGGAAAGATTCTGAGAAAAATAAGAGAGTTTTGAGATTGTAACGAATATAACAAAAAAGAGATTGAGTAAACAATTCTAAAGAAATAAGAGTACAAGAGTGAATAGTTCAAGAGAAAGAAGGTGCTTATATAGGCCTTGGCTATGTAACCGTTTGAACTACTAGTCGTTTGGTCTTTACTGTCGTGGCAAGAATCTCGGCAGACTAGTTGTTACCTTGTTCTGCCCGTTGAGACTGCTGAGGCTTTGACATTATGCACTGCCATGACAGCAGACTTCCTGCTGTGAACTATTTCTCTGTTATTCCTGTCTTATTGTCCTAACCTAAAAAAAATAAACATCAAGAAACATTCAAATAATGAGAAGATAATTATTCCTAAATACCATAATTAAGAGAATTCATGAAAATACCAAATAAAATAAAAGAGAGAATTAATATAAAATAAGAATATAAAGAAAACTTATGCAGAGTCATTTCCGATATTTCTTATAGTCCATCTGCATCCTCCATCGAGTGACAATTCTGCCCGAAAAGGATTGGGCCATAATGAATACGAATATTCATCTTTGTATTATCATGGTGGAGGTATCTTTCTTTCGTTTTCTCTTGTAATCCATGCATGTCCTCCATCTTGATATTGTTTCTGAAGGGAAAAAATAAATTGTTAGAAAAAATTATATCAACATCTAACCACTTAATTACCTCATTGTCATTAACTTCCATCATAGTTGGATATAGCCTTCTTTGTTGTGGCAATTGTTGTGATAGCCAATTGCCGTGGCAATCTTTTGCCAAAATTCGGTGTAAGTCAAGTGAATAACCATCTTTCTTGAAGTCTTCAAGAATCAACACGTATTGTTTTTTATGCTTCTCAGAATTCTCCATCAGTAGAGGCTTTGGGTTGGAACTAATATTAGATGGAGTTACCATAGAAATATCATCTTCCAAACAATCATATCCTATTTGTGATGGCTTCAAATCTTGTAACGTTGACTCCTCGAGATATACCTGTAATGGAAGAGATGAGTTTTTAAAGAATTCAAAAGGTTCATTCGGTACCATCTCATTTTCCATTATCACGGCATTGCCATCTTATTGACCGAACATGTCTTCGTGTAACTGCCCCGGTGGCTGTGAGTGAGAGTAATCCTCAGCTTCCTTTTTCAGCATCATTGCTGTCGTAACATCCTGGGAATCAGACTCCTCAAAATTTTCTAGAGCATTACTCTCAACGGCCTTATTGAATGGTATCGTGACATTGCCCTATTCAGGCTTCTCTACTGCCACGGTAGGACTCTCGGCAGACTCATCCACTGTTTGACAGTCTTTCTCATCAACATGTTCTGGACTCAAAGGTTCTGAAATTTCTTCTTTTTCCTCTAGTGTTGGGATTTCAGTATCCTCAGGGATTGATTGTTGGGTTATGTTGTCCCTGGCATGCAATTGATTTTCCGAATCCCTCAAGGGTGCATCCAATCTAGCTATATGTGCATCCATGAACCTTGATTGCTCTGTCATAAATTTTTCAATTCTAGCCATTGACGCTTTCAATGTTTCCTCAAGTGAATTTGGATACTCTTGAGAAGAATTATATTGCCATGGCATATCTGCAACATCAACAAAATTTTCATGATAAAAAATTTTAGCGTTTTGATCATACCATGAAGGATTTTGTTGTTGGTTCCATCTATGGTCATCTCTGTGATCATAGGTTCCAGTACTGTATGGGCAATTACTAACTAAAGGATCATCCCCACAATTAAAACAAATATTTGCCCAGGCATAAACTTGTTGGGTTGCTCTTGGTTGGCATAGATAATCATCAATTAATCTAGGGAATTCTTGATTGGTTCGATTCATATCTTCCAACATCAACTCCCGAATAGATTTGCTTTTTTTCTCCTTGCATTTTGAACCTTCAACATGAAACACACCTATAAACTTTTTTTAAGAAAAAGAAAAAAGAAAATATGTTAGTAAAATAATAAATAAAGAAGGCAAGAAAATTAAAGAAGACAAAACTTAGTTGTCAATCCCCGGCAACGACGCCAAAAACTTGATAGGCGTGGTATAAGCGCTATTTTAAGTGCAAGTGTACACGTCATCAAGTAATAAAATGATAAGTATATCGTGCATCGTCTCCACAGGGATTGGTATACTTAATATGTCTTCCTTCGTTCCCTTGCTCCTGAGAATAAAATAAAAACACAAATAAGATGGTTTTTTTATCTAACTAACTAAGTAAATAACAAAACATAAAATAAAGAGTTGAGAACGATTATAGAGAAAGTGGGTAGGATCCAGTTGCGTCAATTAGTGGATTCAATTGATCTTCTTCTTGTCCAATGCAATCGCACAACATTGCTTCGATAGTACTGCAAATACTGCCTCGGCAATGCTGGTGCTCTTCTGTCGCGACAATCTCTTGCTCGTGGGTAGAAGTATCATAGTTCAGCAAAGTGTCCGTAAGTGACTCCGCTCATCTCTGAGTCAGAGTGTTGTTGATGCTCAGTCCTTGACGATACCTCACGGCGTAAACCAAAGATAACCACCAACCAATCCAACACTTCTTTTAGCTGCTGAAACTCTTAACCTACCCCTTAGTGCCTCCACAAGGGTATAGGCCGAGTTAGTGTCGCCGATACCGTACGTATCCATTTCGTGAATCTACACCTCTCAATGCTAGATAAATAGATTACTTGCAAACTTCCCTCTCGGGCTTGGATACAAGAACAAAGAATGGCAATAGGATAAGCAAATTTTGATTTTATTGCATAAGAACAAAAATAAAAGAATCAATCTCCTCTCACTAATATCGACAACCTTCACCTATCCCTAAGAAGTTTAAAACATGTTATCGTGTAAGTACAATTCTTAGAGAGGAAGGGTTTTCTCTATAAATCGGCTCTCGGGGGAAAAGGGTTTCTCTCTAAATCGGCCCTCCTAAACAATGTGGCCGGCTAGGATATTTATAGTCTTAACCTAGGGCAAACCTTTCCTAAATAGACTTAAACTTGGAGTAGGGAACAAATCTTCTTCAAGGATTCTGATATTTCCAAGTTTTCCGCCTTCTAGAAGGGTTTTCCCGCTTGGTCTTTGAATTGGGCTTTTAGCACGCTAGCCTGGTCCAATTGATGCACTGTATCTTCCAGAATATTCTTCATATTTTTATCTTTCAATGCGCCTCCATTGTTGGTGCTACCACACTGGATTCTGCCGCGGCCCTAATTCTGCCTCGGCCTCAACACAACTTCTCTACCGCTTCAGCTCTGGATAATCCTGCATGTACATAAATTGTAATAATATTTGCATTCTCTATAAATATTAACTTTGTAAGTGAAGATAACGGAATATACAATATTTGAGCAAAGAGTTCATGATTCGATTCAAGTTGGTGTATAATAGGTGCATAAAGTACCATGGGAAGGGTAGTAAATGACTGCCTTTTAGGAACTCATCAAATACCCCAAAACTCGAACTATTGCTTGTCCTCAAGCAATACCAAACATTAAATTGCTAAATCTTACTCCCCTTTGGTTTTACCCTTCCATCTATTCTCCCCACTATGGTCATGTCTATCTCTCTGTTTTAGCCACTAGTTTACCCAAGGACTTCTACTAATAAACAAGCTATAAGGCTAGGTGAGTGTGTGCGTTTAATGGACAAGGCTGATTCAAGGCTTTCTTAGATAAACTCTAAGTTCAAGACAAGTAGAATCTTGGACTAAAGCTATCTCCTTAAAACAAGTCTTGAGCCAATTTCGGGCACCTCAAGATATGCGTTTTCCATTTCCTTCTTTTTTTTATTTATTCTTTTTCTTATTAACCACCTATTTAGCATACTAGAGCCAATTTCGGGCACCTCTAGCACGAAGGAGAGCAAAACTAGAGCCGGTGATAGGTAGTAGTAGTAGTAGTAAGAGAGCAATGGGGGTATAGTTTCTTGTTGCAAGAGTTGGGTTTTGGTTGATAAGTTTTACTTTGGTTATGTGAACTTGGGTATGTATTGAATGTTGAACAAGTTGAGTATTGATGATGTTGTGTAAACCTTAATTTAGAGAGGTTATTCTGTTTTAGCAAGAAGGGTTGCATAAGCAACCTATGAACATGTTTGCTTGTTAATTTGGTGGATTGATATGTTGTTGAGCTTGCTTGATGCATGTTTGATCTTGAGTAGCTATTGAGATTAAGTAAAGTTATGAAGCATGCCTATAGATGTTACGGGGCCTAGGATTGCTATAATCGATTGTATAGTTTGCTCTTAATGTTTAGGAATTATGCATATAGATGGTGGTGATCATTGGTGGAGTTTTGATGAGTTAAATCTACTTAAAATAGTTGATTCTATGATTCTAGGCACAAAGTTTCGAAACCTTCTAGGGAGGTTTCGAAACCTTTGGCATATAGTTTCGAAATCTTGTAGGCTAATTTAATTCTGGAACCTTACTAGACGCGAAAAATTTCAAAACTTTAAGGGAAGTTTCGAAATCTTTGACTACTATGAGATGATAGTTGCCGGAAATTGCGTTTTAGTCCCTGAATCTTGTAATGGCAATTAAATGAGTTTTAGGTATTATTTTGAGTTGAGATTTGACATGTAAGCTTATAATAGTCTTAATTAAAGATTGGTAATACTAAATTAATATTTGGACCTTGAAATTATGGAAATTTATAATTTGGTCCTTTTTACTTAAATATCCAAATTAAGGCTCATTTCACTTCCTTTTTTGTTACAATTGGACAGAAGCTATGTATGAATATGTAGGACTTAAGTGAAGCATTTAAATAAGATAAACGAAAAAATATGTAAATAGGATCACTTATCGGGTTGAGCCTTTACGGGTTTAGCTCGGTATTCCCCGCGTAATTCGTTAGTACTGGTTTCGTCTAGGATGGGCTAAGGGAGTTACAGTGACTATTTGCAAAAGATTAAACCTTTACTTACTTTCGAGTATAGGGAGGTTATCACACCTCCTCTACACTCACAAACCTATGTAAAACAAGTATAAACCAATACCGAAGCAGCCACTCTCATAAACCACTCACCGATATTGTTACTTGGTCACCAAGTCACCGATATGAACCGAAACTCCTTCAAACCCAATCTCCTAACTCTTTGCATGTTTCAAGAACCAAAACCAAATGATTTAATGCTTCCAAACACACAAAAGAACTCTCAAGTCGGATCCCTATACGATAACCCTTAAAACCTATCAAAACTCTAACCAAAAACTTTTCAAGATATACCAAACTTCACCTAAGCCTAAAATACGAGATTATAGATAATGAAAACATGTTATAATCATCATAATAAATTTAAAAACATTAATTTAAGATCCAAAACAGTGGATCAAAACCCTTCAACGAAAATCGATATTTTTGGCCGAAAACTGATTTTTATAAAATCAAAGGTTTAAAACGATTATTCCAAGCCAATAACTTGAGAATTTTAGTAAAAAACTTCAATATTCTAGAGGATTGACAAAATCTCACCTTCAAAACTGATCCAATCGCTTTTCAGAATTTAAAACGGGAAAACAATAGAAAAACTAAGAATTTTAAAGAAGAAAAGTTATAATAATTAGTATAAACGAAATTAGATGAAAAAAATGTTTTTACCTTGAAAGTTGATAGAATGGCTGCCTCCAATGAGGTAAAACGAAAATTAGAAAAATATGTTAGTTTTTTAATGTAAAAAAGGATTAAAAATTAAAATTGAGTTTAATTAAATTATTTGAGTTAAAATATAAAATTTTGGGCTTGTTTTTGGAAAGCTTAGACCATCTAGGATTATAATTGGATCAAAGCCCCTTAAAGATTTAAAGTTTTGGCTTGTTTTATAAATTTATCCTTATATTTTCAATTTTTAAAAAATGGTCACTAATTTCAAAATCTTTAAGTTTCAAGGGTTAATTTTTGAAATTGATTTGACCGAATTCAAATATATGTTAAATAAAGATTTTAGGATATTTCTCCTTAATGCATTTCGATTAAAAACTAATTTTTAAGTATTTAAACCCAAACCATGCTATACCGGCTAAACCTGTTCGTTAACTTCTAATCCCATTTTTGGCGCGTTACATTTTATATTTTTATCGAAAACAAATTTAAAGTTATAATGAGTCAAAATTTAAAATAAGTTTAAAAAATCAATACCAAATATATAAATCAAAACATAAGAAGTAAAATAACATACATTCACTTACCACGCTTTTCTAAACAAATCAAAAATATAAATATTATAAATATCTGTAAATGGAGAGATTATTAGGTGAACCTTGTTCACCACGTTATCTATGGTCCAAGCAATCAGAACCATTGATCTTTAAATAACCACATAATAATTACACATCCACTAAGTACATGTAGGAAAGAGGTGATAATTCACTTGGGAAAAAATTAAGATCAACAATCCTAATTGTTTGAGACCATAAATAACGTGGTGAATAGGATTCACCTAATAATTTTTTCTCTAAACGAGGACGTCCAATAAACACGTTTGACATCAATCATGTGTTTCTCACATAAAGATTCAAATCTTAATTTGATGTATAATTTTCTATATATTTTATATGTTGATTTCACTGTGATACGACGATTACCATGACCTTTCCGAGATGTGACATATTAATTGCCGTGATGAAATAGTTTTTAGTTAATTAACTTCACAATGTTTCAGGTGGCTCTATCAACGAGTCTTAATGTAATATATTAATTGAAAATTTTATTAATTTCGAGGTAAAACTAATTGCATACTTTTAAATTAATATTTAATATGACACTATATATGAATTATTAATATAATGAGAAATTTTTGAGAGAAAAATATTCTCTTGAAACTAAATTATTTCTCTTTTATCTTTTTAATTGTCGAAATTCGTTCAATTTTTCGTCATTTTTTATTTGTTTTTAAATATTTATTTATTTATTTTTTAGTTTTATATATTTTGTCTTGATTACTCGTTAGGAACTTTCTCGGCACCAAAGTACTCATTCCCAACAGTGGTGGATCTAAAATTATTTTTAAGGTAGATACAAGTCATAAATATTATAAAAATTAAAAATTAAATCATAAAATTTTATAAAAAATAAAAATAAAGATATAAACCTCAAAAAGTTTAAAGTGTACATGACCCACCCCATTTCATATAGATACACCATTGCTTTGAGACGTCGTCTAATGGTTGGTTTGGTCATCCCCTCCGATGAAGGCTGTTTGTATTAGAACAGAAGGAGGCCCTCGATTTCTCTTCTCATTGATTTGGGACAGGCACCTTGGGGTTCGTTGTCGGGAAGATTTTACTCAGCGAACGGTTCTGTCTTCTTCTCTTTCTATGTTTCAGTAACCTATATGACTCTTGAATCTTGACGTGGTGATAGGACCGGCTTCCCCACTGCATTTTTACAAATTTACCTACTCATCTGTGACCTCAAGTGTGACATGTAATGAAGAATGAAGTTGTCCTTAGGAACAAAGACATTTAAGCTTAATACGATCAGGAACCGCACGTTATTTCTGTTACTAATTTTGTTACTTAAGGCTCCCAAACAGGGATGGAGGGGCAAGTCTCGATTTCGATTTTTTATATAAATTTATAAAAAAAAAATAATATATTTATCTCATTTTAAAAAATTTTAAATTTATTTTTAGTTTGTAATTTCGATTCCATCTATGCTTACAAAAATGAGCAATTGACAAGTCCATAACAAAACAAGAGTTTTGTACAAATATAGATAGTGGATACATCCAGTTCAACACCAAGAAACTGTTTCCCTTCTTTTGAGCTTTTGTTTTTTATATACTGCATCACCCAAAGCATACCAAACATGGCAGACAACATCAGATTTGAAACAAACGATAAGGTTTGTCGCTTCTTTGTAGCATGAGGTGGTCAGTCAAACATCACACATCCAAACGACTTTGGTATCAGAATTGGAAGTAGGAAATCAAAGCTCAAATCCCACCTGCCACTATTGTCTGCTGCTTCTCACCTTTAATACAGTCTTTAACCATAAAAACAAAACATAAACATATATGATAACGCTAGTGAATTTTGATTGTCTTCAGCTCCTTCACTGTATATGATGAAGGCAAGCGTCAATGGAGTTAAGGGCACGAACCACACAAGAAGAGCAAGGCCACATGAGTCATAATCAAAGGGATTGCAAACCCCACAGCAGAATCGAAATCTAATAATTTGTACGGAGCAGATAACCTGGAATTGACAACCGGGTAAGATCTCAACTGTAGTAGACCCATTCATAAAGCAGGACTACCACTACGCATGCCGCCTACAATTCTATGACGGTTTTTATACTCCTATTTCCTCTCATCATATCATGCATTGTTTACCATTTTCTGGAATCATGAAAAAAATTAATATGAAATTAAGTGTTCAAATTTTTTATTTTTTTATGTGTCTAAACTTGTTTTTGTCCCTTTTAAGTGTCTAAATCATATTTTTAATGTTTAGTTATAAAAAATGTACCAAAAAGGCATATCATTTTTTGTCCATAAGTAGAACACGGTTTGGACCAAAGCCCATTTTAGTAATCATCAAAGCAATGTGTGATAGCTGGCTTTGGGAGACTTATTGTTGCTCATTTAGGAACCCTGGTTTGGACGAGGCCACGTGAGCACCCTGATCTTGCTTGATCCGCTGCTGTCCAAGCGGCCAACATGCAGATGACCCATCTCACCCCACACAACATTGAAACTAATGGCCATCTTCCCCCCTCCATTGTTGTCCCAATTTAGACCACACAAAAAAAAAACAGAACCCTATGTTCTTTGGATAAAATAGGGCAAAGCCTATATAACTTTTGGTTCTGTCAACTTTTCTTTAATATTTTTACAAACGATGCCATTCCTTGCTAGAAAAAAAGCGAACAACTTTTCTACTTGAATAGCCAAACACTGAATCGATCTCAAAGAATATATGCCTTGGATTTTCTGGGCTCATGATAATAGTGACTGTCCGCATGTAACCCCACCATAACTGTGAGAACCTATCTTGAAATGGGCATTGAAAGGGAAATCTAGGAATAGAAATAAACACAGTTGAAGGTGTTGATATGCGAGCTTAAAGGGGAGCTCTAAGAATCTAATCTAAACTTTTTAAACATGCACTGCAAGTGCAATGCGGAGTATAGAACAGATCAGCAGGTGCTTTTAATCATCATAACCTATAAATATAGAGACTCTGGCTAAAGGAAATTTTCACAGCATGTCAAACCAAGGTAAATATATAAATATATTAAAAGATCATAATTTATACAGACAGAAATGAGTGAATTCATTACCGAGAATAAGATGTTAGATCTCATGTCTCGACATGCCTAAAGATATCTTATTTAAGAGCATAGAAATTTATTATTTTTTGGTGTTTTTATTTATATCTCGTACTAAAAATTAGGTTTAGGGTTTAGTTTTTTAAGGTTAGAGTTTAAAAAATTAAGATAAGATATTTTTTAAGGAGTATAGTTTAAAATTTAAAGTTGAAACTTAAAATTTAATTTTTAATATTCTTTTAGTATTGAACAATAAGAGGATACAAAAAAGTAGACTATTTTTGTCCTATCTCTGTATTTCAAGAATAAACATGAACATGGTTCTGAAGCATCAGCATCAAGAATAGTCGGACGAAATTCCGTAGATGGCGGATCTAATCATACTCCAATTCATCAGTTATTACCGGCGTGTTAGTGGGAAATATCGATTTCTTTTCAATGTCTGTAGATAATGCTTTCCTCGTATCTTAAACAGAACACAAAAGGAAATTGTGAAGTGCAGTATACGTGGACTAAAAAAAACGAAACAAAATAACAAATGACTACTTGGACTTCAAAATCCACTAACCTAACCATCCTCTTGCCTAGAATTAAAGCCTACTACCCGTTTCTATATTACATATCCAAGTTGTAAAATAGAAAAGTCGGGTGAGCCTTTCTGGCATTTGTACTGATTTGCATCCGCAAACAAATGCAGGGCACGAGAGTGACACCACCCGATTTTTTTAAAAAAAAAAAAATTACCGGCATTTTTTAGTTTTATAGGACATTTTTTTAACGTCGGTAAAATTTTTTCGATACTTAAAAAAACATCACAACACTTTGCGATGTTCTTTATCTTAAAATACTACAAAAGGTCAAGTTCTAACGACGCTTGTTTTTTTCAGATGTCGCAAATAACTGTTTCTTAGTGACATTTGTAAACACAAATGTTACTATAGATCTATACTTTTTGTGGCGTTTGTATTTGTCTTGACAAAACCGCTAGTTGAACTATTTTAAAAAAAATTAAATAAAAATAATACTATATTATTATATATAATTGATTAACCATCTTGACATAATACTATAAATAAAAATTGTTAGAAACACACTATTTCGTTAGTTAAAGGAGTGTAAATTAAGATACCAGAGAAAAATAATACTACAAATGAATCAAAAAATTTAAATCATATGAATGTTGGAGGATAAAGTATAGACAACACACAATTGAAATGATAATTCTGACAATAAAATTTAAATGAAAAGTCACCATGACCCTAGGTTGACAGCTATAGAATCTTTCATTTTTTTTGTAGAGTCAAGAAACCATTCTGTTTGATCATGACAATATTCACATATACAAAATGTAACAAGAATAGTAAGTGGTAGTTATTGAAAACAAAATATCGCTACAGACCACACACTATTCAATAAAACAATCCTTTAAGCTTGCTGAAATAAAGAAAAAACACATAAAAACTTGACAAATCATTATAATTACTTTATGTTAAACAAAATCTTAAATTACATCTTACATATTTAGTTAATGTCTAGTTTATGTCATAAAAATTTGCAAAAATTTTAAAAGGCTCTTGCAACCTAATTTGAAGACTATCAAGATCAGTAAAACGTTATCAACAAATAGTAATGAATAG
Organism: Abelmoschus esculentus; assembly: GCA_035048815.1. Lineage (NCBI taxonomy): Eukaryota > Viridiplantae > Streptophyta > Magnoliopsida > Malvales > Malvaceae > Abelmoschus > Abelmoschus esculentus. The sequence goes on from JAUCBN010000032.1 coordinate 7,944,711, forward strand.
TTCTATTAGATACATTGACAAAAATTTCAATATGCACCATAAATGAAATTGAGGAAAAAACTTTGAAGATAATATTTTAAAAGCATTTTAATCTCTTTAACTACTTTTGTAAAAATATCAAATTAGACCAATTAGAATTCGTATTAAAAGAACACCTAATTAAGATTAAAGAACACATTATACCTTCAACAATTATCTTTTTTAAAATTAAAGAATGTTCCACATCATCATTTTCTCTTTTAATAGTACATGATTAATACAATATTGATACCTTAAGGGTTTAATGTTCTGAAGTTCATATCAATTTAGAATATGAAATATAGACAATAGTTAAAGGACATTTTGTGCAATTAACCTTTCTAATTTTATAAAAACAATTATAACTTATTAGAAACAGGAAAGCTTATTTTTGATACATACGTCTACTTACTTATACAGATCAACATTTTAAGCATCGTTAAACAAGGATAAAGAACTCATAACAAACTAAACTATCAATCTAACACACTTAAGCTCTTGGTGACTTGATTAACAACTAATAGCACGCTTCAACTACTACAACACCAATCACAACTAGATACATCAACCCTACAAACAAACACCCGAAAAAAACCATCCACCTCAAACAATCAATCCATTAACTCATCAACACATTACATCAATAGGTTTTTCATTAACAATCCATTTCAAGCATAAGAAAACCCAATTCTAATAAGTCTAATAAACCCTTATTTCTCTCTCTACTACTACTAGCGTTTAGGAAATTATGCTCTTTATGAAAATAATCAATCGTGACAACAATGCCACCTTTTAAAAATCAGTAAGTGTACCATGACTCATAAGACACAAAACCTTTCAAAATTACCTTTTTAAAATCATATGCTTTGTAAGCATAACCATGTCATACATGCTACTCATAGCAAGGCTGATAAATCATTTGAGCTCAATAAGAAAACACATGTAATCCTCGAATTGCACCAAAATAGTAAATAGTTTATATTTGTGTTTTTCACATGTTGGTTAGACTTACATCATATCGTTGGGATAAACGGACACATGTGAATGGCATCGTACCACCAAATCACACAGATTGACTATCACAATCTAAAGATCCAACCTTAGTTTCTGGGATAGTTCACCATACCCAAATACAATATGAATATCATACCACACAGCATGAGGCTAACATCTAATGCATCACTTAAGGAATTTATAACACGTAAGAATTTTGTATTTATAGTGCACTATACATCCTATTGAACGATCAACTTACCCCTTTAAACATCATCTTAATATCCAACACAAAAAAAAAATCAATGCTCAAGTTTCAAGTTAAAAACAGTAAGTAATCACATGTAAACCATTAACTTATGCATTAATATCATAAAACGGTAAAAACTATATTTTTTATTTTCTAAAATAAAACAATGAGAGCATCATATGCGTATAAAAACTTTGTAAAAATATCATATGAGATTGAAACACATGCATAATCATGTATGCAAATCTCAACACGAGCATGACTAAAACACATAGAAAAACAAGGCATAATAAGAGAACCTTTAAGAAAACAATACTTTAAATTTACTTCAGAGTAAAGGGAGATTTTTCATGGCTTTTCTAAACCCTCAAACCTTTGAAAAAATAATTAAAATACTGCTGAAGCAGCCCACACTCATAATCCACTCACCAATTTATCGAAACTTGCTCGACAAGTAACCCTAAAATGCGATTCAGCTTTCCTATCTCCTTTAAACATGTTCCTCTACCTCTTGATATGATTCAAGCATCAGAACTAGAGGGTTTAGTGCATTAAAATGTACCCAAACATCCCTCAAGTTGGACCAATACATGATAACCCTTAAAAAACAATAAAACTTAACCGAAACTCACCGAAAACTTCCCCAAACACCACTTAAATCTTATATACGAGATTAGATACTTAAAATAAATATTAATTACATATAAACACTTCAAGATTCATGTATTAGGTATCAAAAACACCCATGTAAAACCTTTGAAAAAAATCAAGAAAATGATGGAATTTTTATCAAGAAAACCGATTTTTTTTATTCAAGACATTAAAGATTTATTGCAATCTGCCGATGACTTAGGAATTTTATTAAAGAAATTTAGTTTTTTGAGGTTTGAATGATTCTCACTTCAAAAAATTGATCCAACCTCCTTCTAAGGTTTAAACCAAGCAAAACCGAAGAAAAACGAATATATTTTGAAGAAGAAAATTATGGAAAATTAAACCAATGAACTTCTATTAAAAAGAATGAATATATACATTGAAAAGATGATGAAAAAGTGTTAGAGTATGCCCAAAGACCAATCATATGATGATTGTATGGATACTTTTATTTACCAATTTTATTGAATAAAGGTATTGCCATTATTGTTTTCAGATATATGTGTCACATAAACTGAGAAACAATAAGGTCTATATAATAATATATGTATTACTATTAAAAGATCCTTAGTCAAGTATTATTATGGGTATAGACAATAATAATACGCTTAAGACTAACATGTGATTAATTGATGACAATGAGTTGTCATTGACATAGAGATGTCAGAATTAATACATGAATATATTAGTAGAGAATAATATATTGGATTAACCCACTATGAGCATATATCTTAGATTATTATGTGACGGTCATGATATTGCTCATAGTGACAAATATATGTATAATCCTTAGACTTGAGATTATTACTATCTCAACATATGTTATTTTATGTCTTGATGCAGTTAAACGTGTCTAGTAATTAGTTACACTATAAAAACTGACATTGGATATATTACAATATATGTAGTGAGATGTGAATGATCAAGATAGGATTTGTCTTTCCTACATAATAAGAAAATATATCAAAGGCCACTTGATTGTGTGAGACTAGAAATGCATGGCCATGCTTGAATACGTTGATATGAGATATCACAAATTATTCATTAAAAGTAGTTCACTCTAAATATCAAGAAATATTAAAATAGGCTATACAAGTGTGACTATTCCAAGACTTGTGCCTATTAAAGATATAAAAGGACAAAAGGATATATTACATTAAAAGAGTTGGTCACGAACACGATACATCGAATCATGATCTCTTGTAACTTAGACGATAATGATATATTGCTAGATGTCACTCATTGTTTTTAATATTAGAATTATTTTAATATTATTACTAACGTTACAATGAGCCTACAGAGTCACACCCAATGGTTGAAACGGAGCAAAAATATATATAATTATAAGTAAATTATATTTAATCCCAAATTTTAAATAAAGGATATAATTAAAGTAACTATATCCCTTTTAAATTCGAATTAAATATAGATTCGGAAATTTAAGGAAATAATTAAAGTAATTAATTCCTATAAACCAATTCAGAATCAAACTCTTATACCTAGGGTTACACCTATATAAAGGATCAATTGGTCTAGCAGCCATACATCAGAGTATTCTGAATTCCAAACCCTAGAATCACGAAAAACAGTTTTTTGAGATTTGATCTCTCAATCGGGTGAATTGAGTAGAGGCTGAGATGATATTCGTAGAGGCTAAAGATTCAAATTTTCGAATGATCGTGATTACCGCAAATCCAGTTGTTATTTTTGTTGTTTATCAAGGAACCCAATGTAAGTTATCGTAACTCTTGCTCTTGATTCTGGATTAAACGTACATGGATCATTGGAAAGACCGTCGTAATTTTGTTCCGTTGCGTCATGGGATGTGTCGACGGTCCCAACAGTGGTATCAGAGCCACTTGTATGATCTGTAATCGAGTTAAATACTTGGGTGATGCGATATGTATGAGATGCATAATTTGTTTTACTATATTGGCGATCTAAAATTTAATATTGCTAGTCGATTAGGGATACAATTAATATGTTAATCTGCTAATTACAGTCGCCATATTGTTACAATGATTTTACGATAATCATATGTCAATCATTGACATAGTGATCGATGAAAGTACGATAGTAGATCGCATCAAGGAAAAAGGAATAATTGATATTCCGATATGGAAAAATCTAAGGAATTTTAAAAATCCTGAAAACACGATTCTATTGATAAATCTTATCAAATCGTGATGTTTTTCATAGAAAAATAGTCGCTATTTTTCAAAATTTCCTATCATGGCCGCAAGGGGCAAAACCCCTTGCGGAGCCCCTTGACCCCTTCGTAGGCAACATAGATTATAGGCCCATATTGGTAATATTAACGATTTCTTGATAGCATATGTATGATATGTTTGCTTTGAACGGTGTTTGACATGCATGGTTATAGCCCTTGCTTTTACAATAGTTGTAAATTTTAAATACGGCCTGCGTGTTGTGCCTTTCTCTATCTCTGTTGTACTTCTCTTCTCATCTTACTCCCTCGTATGTAAAACGAGTTTCTATAATTGTAATATTATTTCAATAAGTAATCAAGATGTTTGGAGCAAAGGCGAGAAGATACTTGATAAGCAGTTTTAGTATAGAATTAGAGTTTTAAGTTTCTCCCATTGACTTGGGATGGGCCACCTTAGTTCTTTATTTTGGTCTATAACCACTGTAATCTTTTTATTTTATATCTATCATGTATGTGATGCAATGTATGATATATATCTTCCACTCGCATATATTGATGAGATCAATAAGGGCCAAATTAAAAGAAATAACAATGAGATATTTAATGTTTTCCCTCAAATTAATCTAAGTTAAAATTAGCCGTCCAATATTTACCCTTGTTAAGACCTTGATCGATCTTATGTGGGTTTTTCTAAAGCATTAACACATAAGTCCATCTTGGTTAAACGCGAAAAATAAACAAGTGATATTCGTCGGTCGAAATATTGGTAGTAACTTAGTTAGACTGTTCTAATAGGATTAGAAACCTAAAGGCTAAGTATTTGGTTAAGTCATGAGATGACTGAACAAGAGTTGTTCACCAAATGGAGGAGTTACATGATATGTAATTAATAAAGGGTTACTTACCTAAATAACCTTTGTCCTAAAAGAAAAGCCAAAGCTGATTTAGGAAATTGGTGAATTATGGATCCTCACTCATTAGAAAAATTTTTGTCAAATTTTTCCGAAATTAAAAACGAGAGAGGTTTTTAATTTTGAAAAAAATAGTGGGAGTATTTTATAAACAAATTCCTATTTATAATATTTCAAATTGGTAAATTTATATTATGTATTTCCATTGTTGTAGATCTAAATGGCAAACAACACTATATCATTGCGATTACTCCTTGAGAAGGAGAAACTCAATAGCGTAAACCTCCTTGATTGGTTCCGTAATTTGAGAATTATTCTCAAACAGGAAAGAAAGGAATATGTCATTGAAGAACCTGTTCCAGATGAACCAGCAACTAATGCTTCTAGAGCTGACAAAGACAAGTTTAAGAAACATATGGATGACATGTTAGATGTCGGATGTCTTATGCTTGCTACCATGACTCCTGATCTTCAGAATCAACATGAGGACATGTTTGCATATGATATGATTCAAAACCTCAAAGAAATATATGAGGAGCAAGCACGTCAAGAGAGGTATGAGACCTCTAAAGCTCTATTTCAGTGCAAAATGGTAGAGGGATCTCCTGTAGGAGCTCATGTCATTAAGATGATAGGCTATATCCAAACGTTGGAAAAGCTAGATTTTCCTCTCAAGGATGAATTGGCTATTGATGTTATTCTGCAATCGTTGCTGAATAGCTTTAATCAATTTGTCCTTAATTTCAACATGAATGAAATTAACAAAATTTTGCCACAATTACTTGGAATGTTACGAACTGTTGAGAAAAATATGTCTAAAGGTGGACCTAAGCCCATTTTGATGGTCCGCAAGGACAAAGGAATGGGAAAGGCAGTGGCAAAGTACAAGGGTAAAGGTAAGCCTATACCCAAAGGACATGATGCACTGAAACCCAAAGGGGAGTTAGCAAGGAAGGAAAATGTTTCCATTGCAATTAGACCGGACACTGGAAAAGAAATTGCCCCATTTACCTTGAAGAGGTCAAGAAGACAAAAGCAGATGGTGCATCTACTTTAGGGACTGCAAAAGAGAAGGAATCTAGCTAAGGGAGACGTAGACCTACGAGTGGGAAATGGAGCAAGAGTTGCTGTATTAGCTATACGAACATACGTTTTATCTTTACCTAGTGGACTTGATTTACATTTAGAAGATTGTTATTTTGTGCCTAGTTTGACTAAAAACGTTATTTCTATTTCTTGTTTGGACAAGATTGGATTTGAGATTATTATTAAGAATAATTGTTATTCTTTTTATCTTGATAATGTTTTTTATGGTTCAACACAATTGGTTAATGGCTTATATATTTTAAATCTAGAAAATGCCATTTATAACATAAATACCAAAAGATCAAAAATAAATGACTCAAATCAAACTTATCTCTAGCATTGTCGTTTAGGCCATATAAGTGAGAAATGCATATCAAGACTCCATAAAGATGGATTCTTAGATTCATTTGTTTTCGAACAACTGGATGTATGTGAATCTTACTTATTAGGAAAAATGACTAAGACTCCTTTTAATGGTAAAAGTGAGCGAGCTAGTGATTTATTGGGATTAATACATAGTGATGTATGTGAACCAATGAACACACAAGCTAGAGGTGGATTTCAATACTTCATCACTTTCACTGATGACTTCAGTCGATATGGTTACATTTACCTTTTGCGCCATAAATCTGAGGCTATCGAAAAGTTCAAAGAATTCAAGAATGAAGTACAAAATCAACTAGGCAAGAGTATTAAAGCATTTCGATCAAATCGAGGTGGAGAATACTTAAGCATAAAATTTGATGAACTCCTTAAAGAATGTTGGATTGTCTCACAACTTATTCCACCAGGTACACCATAGTGGAATGGAGTTTCTGAGAGGATAAATCGAACTTTGTTAGGCATAGTTCGATCAATGATGAGTCATAGTGATCTTCCGACTTCTTTCTGGGGACATACACTAGAAACAACTGCTTTCACTTTAAATTGTGTTCCGTCTAAATCTGTTCAAAAGACACCATATAAGATATGGACTGGAAAATGTCCTAGTATGTCTTTTATGAAGATTTGGGGTTGCGAAGCATATGTCAAACATCAAATGTCTACAAATCTCGAACCCAAATCTCATAAGTGTAATTTTGTTGGATATCCCAAAGAAACTAAGGGATATTATTTTTTTAACCCTAAAGAGAACAAAGTGTTTGTTGCTCGAACATGAGTTTTTCTCGAAAGAGAATTTCTCAATAAGAAAGGAAAGGGTAGAGACATTGAACTTGGAGAAGTTCAAGAACCACAATTCACTAAACCTGAGATTGAACATGTTTCACAAATTGTTGAGGAACAATCAACAGATTTAGAAACACAACCACTGCGCAGGTCCACAAGAGAAAGCCATGCACCTGAGAGATATGGATTTCTCATTACCACGCATGGAGATGTTCTTATTATGGATCAAGATGAGCCAAGAACTTATCAAGAGGCAGTATCGAGCCCAGACTCTGAGAAATGGCTTGAGGCCATGAAATCTGAGATGGAATCCATGTCAGTCAACCAAGTATGGACTTTGGTTGAATCACCTGAAGGGGTAAAACCTATAGGGTGTAAATGGGTTTTCAAGAAGAAAACCGACATGGATGAAAACATACAAATATACAAGGGGCGACTAGTCGCTAAAGTTTTTCGACAAGTTCATGGTATTGACTATGATGAAACTTTCTCCCCTGTAGCTATGTTTAAATCCATCCGGATCTTGCTTGCTATAGCTGCATTCATGATTACGAAATTTGGCAAATGGATGTCAAAATCATTTTCCTTAATGAAAAACTTGAAGAGGATGTATATATGATACAAACAGAAGGTTTTGTCACTCTAGGAAATGCTGGAAAGGTTTCTAAGCTACAAAGGTCCATTTATGGACTAAAGCAAGCTTCTCGAAGCTGGAATCTTCGTTTTAATTATGTGATCAAAGAGTTTGATTTTATCAAGAACGAAGATGAGCCTTGTGTTTACAAGAAGACTAGTGGGAGCATTGTTTCTTTCCTAATCTTGTATGTAGATGACATACTTCTTATAGGAAACGATATACCTACCTTACAGTCAGTTAATACTTGGTTAAGTAGTTGTTTCTCTATGAAAGATTTGGGTGAGGCAGCATATATCTTAGGGGTTAAGATCTATAGAGATAGATCTAGACGACTTCTAGGTCTGAGTCAAAGTACATATCTAGACAAAGTTCTAAAGAGATTTAGTATGGAAGAATCCAAGAAAGGATTCTTACCTATGAGACATGGTATATCTCTTTTGAAGGAAATGTGTCATTCAACTCCACAAGAAAGAGAACGAATGAGTAAGAGTCCATATGCTTCGGCTATTGGTTCTATCATGTATACCATGATATGTACTCGACTAGATGTATCGTATGCCTTAAGCATGACAAGTCGATATCAGGTAAACCCTGGTGAAAGTCACTGGATAACAGTCAAAAATATCCTTAAGTACTTGGGAAGAACTAAGGATACATTTCTTGTCTATGGAGGCAAAGAAGAGCTTAGTATAAAAGGTTATACTGATGCTAGTTTCCAACAGATAAGGATGACTCAATATCGCAATCTGGATTTGTGTTTTGCCTTAACGAAGGTGCTGTAAGCTGGAAAAGTTCTAAGCAAGATACAGTAGCTGATTCTACGACAGAGGCTGAGTATATTGTAGCCAGTGAAGCAGCAAAGGAAGTTGTTTGGATCAAAAAGTTCATATTCGATCTAGGGGTTGTTCCAAGCATATCAGATGCTATAAAACTCCGTTGTGACAACAATGGAGCCATTACACAAATAAAGGAACCTAGATCTCATCAACGATCCAAACATATTCTTAGACGCTTCCATCTCATTCGAGAGATCATAGATCGAGGAGATGTGGAGATATGTAAAGTACACACAGATGATAACATTGTTGATCCCTTGACAAAGCCTCTGACGCAACAGAAGCATGATCGTCACACTGAGTCACTCAGTATTAGATATGTGAGTGATTGGTCTTATTGCTAGTGGGAGGTTGTTAGAGTATACCCAAAGACCAATCATATGATGATTGTATGAATACTTTTATTTACCAATTTTATTTAATAAAGGCATTGTCATTATTGTTTTCAGATATATGTGTCACATAAACTGAGAAACAATAAGGTCCATATAATAATATATGTATTATTATTAAAAGATCCTTAGTCAAGTATTATTATGGGTATGGACAATAATAATACGCTTAAGACTAACATGTGATTAATTGATGACAATGAGTTGTCATTGACATAGAGATGTCAGAATTAATACATGAATATATTAGTAGAGAATAATATATTGGATTAACCCACTATGAGCATATATCTTGGATTATTATGTGACAATCACGATATTGCTCATAGTGACAATTCTATGTATAATCCTTAGACTTGAGATTATTACTATCTCAACATATGTTATTTTATGTCTTGATGCAGTTAAACGTGTCTAGTAATTAGTTACACTATAAAAACTGACATTGGACATATTACAATGTATGTAGTGAGATGTGAATGATCAAGATAGGATTTGTCCTTCCTACATAATAAGAAAATATATCAAAGGCCACTTGATTGAGTGAGACTAGAAATGCATGGCCATGCTTGAATACGTTGATATGAGATATCACAAATTATTCATTAAAAGTAGTTCACTCTAGATATCAAGAAATTTTAAAATAGGCTATGTAAGTGTGACTATTCCAAGACTTGTGCCTATTAAAGATATAAAAGGACAAAAGGATATAATACATTAAAAGAGTTGGTCACGGACATGATACATTGAATCATGATTTCTTATAACTTAGATGACAATGATATATTGCTAGATGTCATTTATTGTTTTTAATATTAGATGTCACTAATTTAACAACCACTATTATCGATATCCAAGGCATAAACTTTTGGATTACACTTGCTTCAAGCCCGAGTATCAAAATAACAAAGCATGTTTCGATGACTCCGGATGTTTATTCATACAGATCAACATTTTAAGCATCATTCAACAAGGGTAAAGGACTCATAATACCATAAACTATCAATCTAACACATTTAAGCTCTTGGTCACTTGATTAACAACTAATAGCATGCTTCAACTACTTACAACACAATCACAACTAGATGCATCAACCCTATTAGCAATCCATACTTACAACAAAAAGCATATCAAACTCATCTACAAACAAATACCCTAAAAAAACCATCCACCTCAAACAATCATTCCACTAACTCATCAACACATTACATTAATAGGTTCCCCATTAGCAATCCATTTAAAACGTAAGAAAACTCAATCCCAACAAGTCTAATAAACCCCATTATGCGCTACTAATTCTAGGATTAGGAAATCATACTTTGAACTAAGGTAGGTGTACCACACCAAATCATGCTTCCTTGGGCTACCTTGTAGCAATTTCTCTACATTGTAAGGAAAAATATAGCATAAGTCAAAGTATTAATGAGTGGCAAATCATCAAAACTAACCATTGCAATGCATCTCCAAAACAACCATCAAACCTTTTTAACCCACTCGACCCGGTCTAGACATAATCCGACTCGAATGAGTTACACGAGGAATACCGAGGCTAATTTGGAGACTCGCATTGATAAACAACCCTTAATTTTTATATCAATATTTTTTATTTTATTTTCGTCTTGTCTAGATGTTTTAATTTGATCCTACTTGTTCATGCATAGACAAAGTTCAATTGCAACGAAAATAGTTAAGAAATGAGTCCTAAAACGTATAAACATGTTTTAGGGGACAAAAGGTAATTTTCTAAAAATTCAGGAACTAATTGTGAAATTAAAATTACTAACCTGTAATTAAGTTCATTAAATGCATGTATCTCAAATCTTAGCTTAAAATGAGGTCTACAACTGAGTTGATTGCATGCACAAGTTTTAGGGACTAAAACATAAAGAATCTAAACGCATGCACAAGTTTTAGGGACTAAAACATAAAGAATCTAAACTATTTTTAGCTTATAACATACTGAACAGTAAGGGGTACCAAAACACCCTTAGCCTGTTTCGATATGCAGACTATCCTTGCCCGATGACTTACGATACAAGCCTGCGTTTCGGTGCAACATAAGCCCTATTCTGATATGATTCAACACTTTTAAAATGGGTTTCGAAACGCATGCAATGCGTATCGATACTCCTAGTTGATGCTTTTAGAAACGATCTCTTATGGTTTTGATATATAGGCTTATTTTCCCAGATTTTCCTCATGTTATTGCCTCAGAATCGATACCCTAAGGTACCGTTTTGAAACCATCTACCCAGAAACTACAGATTTTCTAGATTTAAAGCTTCCAAAGGTTTTAAGACATTCTTTATATGCAAATTCACCTAAAAATACTTTAAGCACATATTATTGCCTATTAGCTAGATGCAATTCAATCTAGTTAGTAACAATATATTTAACTCCTAAGAGCATGCTTCAACATCAACAACACTAAAATTCACATATACGGATATCAAGAATTAAACTTCAATATAACTTTTATTATAACCAAAGGAATTCCAATAGATAATTCAAATCCAAGTCATAAAGTCAACATCAACATAGATAATCATTTTATACTTTAAAAGTGTAAATAGTATAAACATCATTCTCAATATGATATTCCATCCCATTGCTGTCTCACTACTACTAATGCTATAAAAGACGTACTTGAGCTTTTTACTTGGAGATTGCATGAAATCCTTGCTTCTTTATAGGCTTGGGTGGCAAAAATGGTTGGCTTTGACTATGAAGTCTGCTATAGAAAAGGATCAAGCAACACTGTGGCCGATGCTTTGTCACGCAATCCTACATTTGCGAAAGGGAAGTTGATGGCTATAAGCTCCTTTACTACTGATTGGGTGGATCAAGTGAGTTTGACATGGCTGACAGATGCTAAATTGCAACAACTTATCCAGGATTTAATTAAGGATCCCGCTTCTCATTCAGAATACAATTGGGATGGCAGAGTTTTGACGAGAAAGGGTAAGTTGGTCGTAGGAACTGATGTTGACCTGCGGTAGGAATTAATTGGAATGTTTCACGAGACTACTTTTGGAGGATATTACGGAGCATATGTCACTAGTAAAAGTATGACTGCTTGTCTATATTGGAAAGGGATGAAGAAGGCAATGAGGGGGTTTATGCGAAGTTGTGGAGTATGTCAATGTAATAAATATGATAATCACATGAAGTCGTGCTTGTTACAACCTTTGTCGGTCCCTGAACATGCTTGGTCTTCCATTAGCATGGACTTCATCGAAGGGTTGCCTGTCTCTTAGACCAAGGACACAATTCTGGTTGTTGTTGATCGCCTTACCAAGTATGCTCATTTCATGTTTTACAGCTTTGACTGTTGCCTAAACATTCATGGATCACATTTTTAAATTGCATGGATTGTCTCAAGTTATAGTTTGTGATCGGGATAAGGTTTTCATGAGCCACTTTTGGAAGGAGTTACTTAGCAAACTTAAAGTGACCATAACTCATTCGACAACATACCACCCCGAGACTGATGGCTAAACTGAGGTGGTTAATCGTTGTCTGGAAGCATATTTGTGGTGTATGTGTGGCGAAACATCTAAGGACTGGAGCTCTTGGCTATCTCTCGCCGAATGGTGGTATAATACTTCCCACCATTCTTCCATCAACACATCTCCTTTTCAGGCACTCTATGGACATGAACCATCTGTTCATTTGCCATATTTTGCTGGAGAGTCCCTTGTCGCTTCAGTGGATTGAAGCCTACAAGAACGAGAGGCGGCAGTACAGATGCTCAAGTTTTATTTACAACGAACCTAAAAACGTATGAAGCAGCAGGCTGATAAACGATGCGGGGACAGATTATTCAACATTGGTGATGGGTGTATTTGAAGCTTCAATCATACCGGCAACAATCTATCCATAACCGAAGCAATCAGAAGCTCGCCCCTAAATGGTTTGGGCCTTTTCAAGTCTTAGAGAAGATCGGTAGTGTTGCATATAAGTTGAAACTTCCAGATGGGTCGCGGGTTCATCCTATCTTCCATATGTCTCAGTTCAAATAACATGTCGGACCTGCTCCTGTCCAAACCAATTTACCTGTGGTTGGATCTGATGGCACCATCTTGAAGAAACCTGCTAAAATAGTGGCTCGATGGATGACCAAGAAAGGGAATCGTGTTGTAACGGAGGTGTTGGTTGAGTGGAGTAATTCCTTCCCCGAAGATGCAACCTGGGAATTTCTTCGAAAGCTACAACAAGACTATCCGCACTTTCATCCTTGAGGATAAGGCTACTTCTGAGGGAGGAAGTATTGATATCAGACTATTATTAAAATAGTCGTTAAGGGATGTTAAGTGTTGCGTTTTGTTTATGTTTTATTTTCATTTTTTGTTTTTATCATACGATGCGTTTTGGTATGGGTTAAGTAAGAGGGGTGTAGGGATAGGGTTTCTTATGTTTTGTGTTGTGGACGTAAACCTCTATTGTCTCTGCCTCCTTTCTTCTTGATTCTATACATCTCAACAGATTTTCCTTTTTATTTTCCATTTTTCTTGGATTCTTTTGTTTGATCGACTATCACATAAGCACCGCTAAAAGCATTACCTTTTCTGTTAAAAAAATCAATATATATATATATATATGACAATTAATATCAAACACCACTAATTTTACAAATAAACTACCGTTAAATGCAATTATATGAACATGAAAACATGCAAAGCTAAGTAAAAGGGTAAAAATATAGATTCTCTGCATAGTCATTAAAAACTCTAGGAAATGAAAGGGCAATTAAAAAAATTATTTTTTTTAAAACAACTCAACTCAAACTCAAAATCCAAACCACTAATTGAACAAGTCGGTTTAAAAAATTTAAGATTAAAAAAATTATTTTTTGATTAGAAGCGGGATTTGTTCACTATAATTTTAATCGAGTAGTCATACATCTAATGAAGTATTGCCTATGTGTAGAAACATACACAAAATTTTATGTTAGGGTTGCAAACTTTTATACTTAATAAAATTATATTAAAATAAAAAAATAGTGGTGATTTTTTGAATTGGAAGTAGAAACTAAGCAAAAACCTAACTATTTCCAGCTTACATTTGGGAGGACCCTCAATGTCTCTACTAAGTATATCATGAATGTAAATTGGCTGAAGATCATATTGGAGCATCTCGAATTGGGAGTAAAGGACTTGTTTATCCAGGGACACAGCCTATCTATTAGCTTTATGAGGGATCAAAATAAAATCAAGTAGCCACCTTAGGATGGCACCGATATAAAATATAAATTTTATAAAATATCTTTGCCAATAAATTTATCTGAAAACTCGATCGTACGACAATGAAAAGTATCATGACTCATGTTTTGCAATTCACAAGGAAAAATTAAATTGGTCATGGCCAGAGTCACCCTTAACCATATAACATTTCAAAAGAATTTGGAGATTTTTTTTACTTATAAGTTTAATAGCAGTAATGTTAAAAATAAAATTAACACAACTTTAAATGAATAGACAATATTAAAAAGAAAATATATTATATTTTAATACACAAACTATAAAAAAATTTATACAACCTTTTATATTTAAATTATAAAATCTAAACCCTAAATTCTTAATATTAATACGTTACAAAACTTAGATCTTAAACCATAAACTGTAAATTATAAACATACATCCTATACTATCTAAGCCCCTAAATCTTAAACCCTAACTTAAATCTCTAAACTCTAAAATTAAAAAGCTTGTGTACCAAAATATTTTTGAAAGAAAATTAACACCCTTGAAAAGAAATTGACGTTCATTCACCTAGTTAAAAAATTCATTCATAAAAATTTTAAATTACAAGACTCCGGATGTTGTAAATAAATAAAATGACTTAGAAGAATCGTTTCCATGATTAGTTTATGTAGCACACGATCTAAATTAATTGGTTAATGAATTGAGCGGCTGTTGCGGGCTATCATTCATATTCATCTTAAGGCTTCAGTTACTTGCATCAACAGGAAAGTCATCAGTCCCCTATTCTTGAACAACCTATGATGATTCATTTCCTCTTAGATTACCCGTCTTTTTGGACAAAATGCCATTTCTATTAAAAAATAGACTGATTCAATAGCATTGGACTTTTAATACTAACGTATAAATTTTTAAATTTTAACACCCAAACTAAATTTCATGATTCCGTCCCCGAATGAGTTTGATTCTCTAGTTGTCTAGACCTGCCCGGCTAAGCGGCTTGAAACATTCCGTCACTAAATAACTGGTATTTGTAATCCCTTTTAGATTTTGAAAATGCTCAACCAGCTGGGTGCTTTGCCAATTACTTTTATTTCGTTATTAATCCTCAGAACAGTACCGATGCTTCTGTATTCATGAACTGAATTTATAGACAATGGAGACGAGGTTATAATCTTAAATGGTCATGCTGGACACACCTGCACGGTTATGTCAGAGCATGGTGCTTGAGTTATGTTTAATATTGGCTGAAAACTAGTGGTCTGGTCTATCCACCTGGAAACTGCATAATATTACCTCAAATTTTTTCTGAATATCTGGGTATTATAACACTGATATAGGAAATATTTTCTCTCAAATGCAACACTCTATTATTGTTGGATAGAAATGATTTCATCTTTAGCTCTTTTCGAACCTTCTTTTTTCACAACCTGTCAGGAACTGAATGATGTCCAAATTTGTTAAATCAAATCAATATTAAAAGAATTGTAATGACAAATGCTGATGTTAACTACAACATCTACATTCTGCATACAATTACAGAATCTACAAAATCATTGATTCTTGCTCATTCCAAATGTATCTTCTTCGCCATTCATCACCTTCTCTCGCCGCTCAGCTATCATCTCCATATAAGCCTAAAATAAAAACAAAGGATGATTACGCTCTTAGACAAACCCCAGAAGTCTACAATGCCGCTGGTTTCTCCAAAATAGAACATAAAAAGAGAGGTTGACAAACAAAAAGTATAAAGTAACTCTCTCTGTTCAGAAAGACCCGGGTACATACTAGATATGCTGCACTGATACGGATAGGATACGGGGAAGAAAAAACGATAATTTCAAAAATTATAAATACAGATACGGTAAAGGTACAATAAATATATAATAAATTTAATATATGTAAAAAAAAACATTAAATTTCATAAGAAATTGGAAACTAAAATTCATAAAAAGAAACAATAATATTGAAGTGTCAATCTCGCACAATAAACTAAGTCTACAACATCATTAAACAAAACGCTACTTGTAAAACTAAATGTTACGGATAGAATAACACAAAGAATATATGGATTATGATGCTACTTGTAAAACTAAAATGAAGTCCCTGTATTTTGCTAAATTTCTTCTAAAAACAAAAATAAATCTAAAGCTTAATTCAGTTGATTTATATAAATAACTCTTGAAAATTATCATCTTTCTGATACAAGATTCAATATCCGTAAAATCACTTCTTTACTAATTTTTAAAGTATGTATAATACAAATAAAACTAAAATTACATATCTAAAAAATAAGAGAATTGAGTTGAATTTCATTCTTTTTAAAAGTAAAATGCACCAAAAGTTCAATCAGTTGGTTCATAAAATCACAATTAAACAGATCTAAAAACTCGAATCATAAACTCCACTAAACTATATGATAAATTGTGGAGAAAAAACAAATATGAATTCAGTTACAATGAAAGGAACCCAAGAATTTTGAGGAGCAAAAACGGTAAAAGAGACGATAAATCAAACGAATGGTGATAATCAGAGGCTAAGCAAAAGGAGAACTAACATAACGATATCAACTTTGGAACCCAATCTCCAAAAACAACAAAAATGGTATTTGCTTACGAAATAAAGATTCAAGTTCTAAAGTTTTTTCAACAAATGCGATATCTAATGTTGAAATGACCATGAATTGCTAACTTTGAGCAACTTAAGCTTCAGCGACGCTCACCAGTTCTGCATTCCCCGTGCTCTTTCTTAGCAAATTTGTTAGGTTTACTGCATCAACTCCATCCCCCGTCATCTCTATTTGGTCTTATCATACCCCTTCAAAGAAGCTGACTCCACCACTCCTTTTGAAACAAACCCCAACAATCAGCTTGAAACCTTGGGGATGGGCCCGTACCTCAAATGATGTCCCCGAAATATCCCTTTCAATCTCGAAAGTTATCTGATTAATTTTCAGTCATGCCCCGTTAACTTAGCGCCCCATATACATTCCGTTGTTCTATCCATCTTGTACTGTCCTGGGAACGTATCCAGGAGATGGGATGGCTATAACCCCCATACTCGTGCTTCATAGAAGGCTAGCATGATTAAGCTCTTAGCAAAGTCCAAGCAGCCCATAAGCATTTCCATATAGAAACCCTTTTCAGGATGGATGCATGATTTTACGTTGACGGGTACAAACTTTTATAGTTAGTATAAATTTAAATTTGAAATATTAGTAAAGAGTCAAGTAAAATAATGATGAATATTCAAAATAAGCAATATTTATTCAAACTCTTTGTTTGATCAAAGTCATGTTAGTGAATAAAAATTAGTGTTATATTTTAATACACAATGTGTAAAAAATTACACAACCTTATTTATATAGCTATAAAATCTAAATCTATAACCCTAAACTCTAAACTTTAAATACCAACTATAATCTCTGAAGTCTAAATTTTAAACTCTCATAATAAACACTAACCATAAATCATAAACCTTTAAACACTAAAATTAACAAGTCTATACGGCTTATTATTTAAATATTTTTCTAAAAACTACCAAGCTAAAGTTAATTTATTGTTAAATCATGTACTAAAACATAAGGAATATATAACACTACCACCAATCTTAGGATTAGAACCTTCTTTCTTAAGATTTAGTCTGTCGATATTGGCTTCAACATTATGAACCAACCAAGCTTTTATCTTTGTATGTTTAATTTCAAAAGATGGTTCATTCTACTTCAACAGCAAGAAAACCATCAATATAGCCCAACTAAACTGGAAAGAAAGTTTGTCCGATTATCTTCCCATGCTATCCGATGACAGCATGGGGGTTTGAAAATATAACACTAAAATTCCAAGTAGAATAAAGAAAGTGTACCCTGGGATAAGAATAGAGAAAGATGTACCACCATGCGCATATCCCCAAAGTGGCAAAAGCTGTGACCACAACTGAGTGCAAAATTAGCCAACTAGCGGTAATTACCAACAATCCAGTAAGGGTAATCGTCCATGGCTGACACCTACCAACCAAATGGAAGCTTAAGATCAGACCCAAAACACCGACAGATGCATAAACTAATGCCAGAGTTCATAAGAAACATAAAAATCAGCGGAACAATGGACAGCTACAAAAACAAGAAAGCTGACCATGAAGGCTTTGTGTCCCAAACGGATTCGTATTCCAGAGATAGGTTGTTCAGATAACCATCCATGTCTTCGACGACACCGTTTTCGTCCAAGAACAGAAATTCTTTCTGCTTGGGGTCGGTCGGATTCCCGGCGAAAGCCACTGCTTTGGATCGAAGCTTTGACGTGGAAGTAGCGAAGAAAATCGGGTCATGGAAGTGGGTTTTCGGGGCAAGGTTATTGAGAGGTTTTGGGAGTGCAGAGGCAGAGGGTGAGAAGGGGAACAGAGACGATAGAGACCCCATGTTTTTTAGCTTTTGGATTACAGCTGAATTCCCCTTCCGCCTAGGAGTCTTTATTAGTCTCTGCGAACGACGTCGTTCTGTAGGTTAAAGACAACTTTTGAATAGCTCTGATTTTTAGTACCAAATGAAGGTAAAACAGATAGAAGACGTTCGTGAATCTGATAAGGAGAATTCTCGGATTATTATGTAATGAGCTGATCTGGAGAAGTTGACCGTTGGAATTATTTCTTTTATGGTCTGTTATTTGTTTAATACATGTTTTATATTCCAATGAAACGTTGCGTATATGGTTTCTATTTACGTCAAAACGAGGTCATCTAGGGAATAAGGTTTTAAGAGGTATGTTTCATGTATGATTGGTTATCTTTTCGGCTGAATGAAATTCTTATCTCTTTCCCCTTTCTCATCTTTCTCTTAAATCCAATTCTTCTTTTACCTTTATTCTGAGTATAGTTTCAGTTCGATTCGAGGTATTACAGAGGTATCAAAACTACTGATCTTGTGACATGGTCGAGACGTGCAGTCAGTCAGCTTTGGTGGTAAGGGAAAATCAATCTCAACCTTCAGATTCTTCAATTCAGGACCCTAATCCCGATTGAAAGATTGTGATCGATAAAATCTAGGAGGATGTTCAACGATTGAAGACTAATATAGACAAGAGGTTTCAGGATACACAGACCACGATGATAGAAAAGTTGCATAAAATGTTCGAAATAGCTTTTTGAAAGAAGATAATGTTGGGGAGTTGCTAACTCATCACACTAAAATCCTGGGTAATTCTCTCGCTGGTAGGCAATAATTTGCAAGTCCAACTCCAGTCACAAGCCAATTTCCAGTAGCTAATGAATCGGGTAGAACAAGCGAACAAAATCCTATAGTGATCGATGGGAATAATGTCACTCTAGTAGAACATCAGGGAAGTTAGCCTAAAACCCAAAAATTTGCTTATAAACTTTTATGTCCGAAATTTGATGGTACAAATTTTAGAGGTTGGCTAGTTAAGTTGGAGCAGTATTTTGAGGCGGAGATAGTCCCTGATCATTTCAAGGTGCGTCTGGTGATGTTAAACCTAAAAGGTAAGGCTTTACAGTGGCATCAATTTATGAGTAAGAACTTAGGGAATTTAAATAAAGTCTCTTTGTTTGATTATTTGAAATAGATGAAAGAGATATTCGCCCATGAAGGATTCACTGATCCTTTTACTGAGTTAGTGGAATTGAGATAGAATGGATCAATTGAGCAATTTTATGATGATTTTATCCACCTTTTAATCAAGAAGAATTACCGGAAGAGTATGTACTGAATTTTTTTTCAAAGAACGCTTACGAATTGAAATTAGTCCCGTGGTCAAATTACTACAGACAAAGACTCTAATAGATGCGTTTAATTTAGTCAAACATGTGGAGGATATGGTGTTTGGGGGACAAAAGAAAATTCCATTGTCTTTGTTGAGGGGGGGGCACCACCTTTGAATATTGTAGTTTCACTGAGGTATACTTGTAACGCCCTAAAGTTGGGCTTAGGAGTTAATGAGCCGGTTTAGACGATTTAGCCTAGTTCGGAATTAATTACTTAAAAATTAGATTTCAATCGGAATAAATTGAGGAAAAATATTGTAAAATCCTTATTTAACATATATTTGAATTTTTTCAAATAAATTTCATAGATTGACCCTTGAAACCCTAAGATTTTGAAATTAGTGACTATTTTGTAAAAATTGAAAATTTGAGGACAATTTTATAAAATAAGCCAAAACTTTGAATCTTTAAGGGGATTTGATCCATTTATAATCCTAGCTGGTCTAAGCTTTCCAAATTTTAATTAATTAAACTCAAAACCTATTTAAAATTAAATAACTTAATTAAACCTAATTTTGAACTCTCTAAACCCTTTTTAATTAACCTAAACATAACATATTTTTCTAATTTTCGTTTTCTCTCATCGGAGGTAGCCGCTCATCAAGTTTTCAAGGTAAAAACTCATTCTTTTTCAATTAATTTCGTTCGCAATAATTATTACAACTTTTCTTCTTTAAATTTTCTCGTTTTCTTATCGTTTTTCCGTTTTTAAAACCCGAAAAGCAATTGGATCAATTTTGGAGGTGATATTTCATCAACCTCTAGAAAAATAATGTTCTTTACTAAAATTCTCAAGTTCTTGGCTTGGATAAATCGTTTTAATCCTTTGGTTTTATAAAAATTGGTTTTTTGGTTAAAAATCTCAATTTTCGTTCAAGGGTTTTCGCCTACTGCTTTTGGATCCTAAATAGATTATTTTGATGTGTTAGGATGTTTATGAAGTTTTTTAACATCCTTAATCCTGGACTATAGGCTTAGTTGAAGTTTGGTGTGTTCCGACAAGTTTCTGGTTTAGGTTTTGATAAATTTTAAGGGCTGCTATGTAGGGATCCGACTTGAGAGTTTATTTTGTATGTTTAGAAGCATTAAAACCCTTGGTTTTTATGCTTGAAACATGACAAGAGTTAGGTGATCGCGTTTGAAGGTGCTTCGGTTTGTTTCCGTGACTTGGCGAGCAAGTAACGGTTATCGGTGAGTGATTTATGAAGTGGTTGCTTTGACAGTATTTTAAACTTATTTTATAGAGGTTTGTGAGTGTAGGGAATGTGTCAAAAACTCCCTATACTCGGAAGTAAGTAAACGTTTAAGTTTTCACAAGGGTTCCTATATTACTCTATGTTTTTACTAAAAAAAATTTCATGCTCAGTGTTGATTTTTTAAAGATATTTATATATGATGATTTAATTCTCATGTTACTGTTTTATAATGGTTTCGATTTACGATTGATGCTTCCATAGTTTTATTTTAATAATTAAGATAAATATAATTTTATTAGTTTATGTTTTAAAACTTAAAATTTTGGGAAACATGTGTGTAATTCTATTTTGAATTAAGATGAACATTGGTTTTGATGATATATTAGCTAGTTAATTGATGAACTTTATGAGATAAGTTGATCAATCAATAGGGTCTAGAGTGCACTATAAATATTTAAAAGTTGTACGTGTTTAAATTCCTTGTGTGTTGTATTTTGGTTTTTGGTCTAAACCTATGTGATGGGAGTGGTACTGTCACATCCGGGTTGATAGGAGTGGTACTTTTATCGAACACCAAGGTGAGATAATTCATGTTGAAAGTGGTATCAACATGCGTATGTTCTGGGAGTGGTACTAACATGCGGTCGCCGTTTATCCTAAGAATTTGGAGTGGTACAAATTGGATCACTAGCACCAATATAATTTTATGTTTTCTAATTGAAATTACAAGTATTATGTACTTTTAGGCTTTGCTAGGTGAATAGCATGTTATCCTTGCTTTTTCTTTGAAAGCATGAGATAACTTTAAAGTGTTTTACTGGTATTTTATGTTGGCATGTGGGCCATGATTCATGATAATACTTGCTGGTTTTACCGTTGGCATTGTTAGCCATGTGTTTACCTTTGTTATATTTGAGCATTTATGGGCTGCATTGCAAGTGATGTTTTTAAATCTTTATTTACCCTCACTAAGCTTTAAGCTTAATCACTCTCTTTTCCATGCAATGTAGATAAGTAAAGGTTGGAAGCAATCGAAAAGCAAAGGAGCCAATCGTGCCTATTTTAGTATTTTCTTAGCTCAAGTATGCATTTTCTTAATTTATGAACCTAGGTAGTTGAGAGCAATGGATTAGAGAATTATTGAGTTTGGAATTTTGATTTGGAAGTCTTGTTATTGAACTATTTTGATATTGAGTTATATGAGAATTTTGATTTGGAAGTCTTGTTATTGATGTTGAATTATGCTTATGATATGTGTCTTGCCTTTAAAATTAGGTGAATTTGCATTTAGAGTTGATGTTTGAAGAGTGGTTTATGCCTATAGGGTCTTTTATGCATCTAGAGAACCTTAGATTTTTGGCTATGGCATGTAACTTGTGAAATCTGCATTTTCTGGCCTGAGGTTTCGATACCTGTTCATAGGGTATCGATACCTAGGCAAAAAAAATAATTGTTTTTTAGAAAATTATAATTAGGTCCTTGAAACTTATTCGATAAAATTAGGACTCGTTTCAAATCTTTTTCCGCTAAAAATGAACTAAATCCTTGCATGAACATGTAGAATCTAATTAAAGCATTTAGGTAAGATAAAAGAAATTTTTTAGGTTTGTTTATCGGGGTGAGTCTCTGGATTAGCTTCGGTATTCCTCGTGTAGCTCGTTCGAGTTAGGTGGCATCTAAAGTGGGTCGATGGGTTATAATATTAGCACTAACTCGAGAAGACCAATATGCAGTGTATTTTCTGGAGGACCGGTTCCCACTGGCTTGATCGGATTAACTTCTATGAGTCCAAATGTTAAGAGATGAGGGCCACCAATGAATCCAAAAAGATCTGGGAAAATGTTGTTTGCTAGTGAAATAGAAGAGAGGAGAAAAAATTGGTTGTGTTTTTAGTGTGCTACAAAGTATACCCCTGGCCACAAGTATGCTCGTACTCAACTATATCAAATTGTTAATGAGGGGGTTAAGGAAGAAGATGAGACTGAAGTTTTCTTAGAATATGAAGACACTGAAGCTAATGCACAAGGAGAGGGATCAACCTTATCATTAAATGCAATGTGGCGTGCTACTACTTGGGAGACTATGAAGTTGTAGGTAGTATTGCATAGTAAATATTGTGTGGCTCTATTGGACACAGGGAGTTCACATAATTTTTTGAGTCTTACATTGGTTAAAAGATCGCAGATGAGGGTGGACAAAAGAGAGCAATTTAAGTTGATTATAGCTGATGGGAATTGTATGTTTACCTTGGGAAGGTGTAAATAGGTCCGCTGAGAGATACAAGGGCTGACATTCATAGCTGACTTTGTAGTATTTCCCATGAAAAATTGCAATATGGTGTTAGATATACAATGGTTGTCTGAATTAAGCACCATTAAATAGAACTTTGCAAAGAACAAGATAAGAATTATTAAAAATGTGGGAGAAATGGAGTTGATAGAAATGAGACAAGGGAGTATTCAGTGGATGAGTAGTAAGATTTGTGACAGAATGATAAGAGGAATTCACAGTCCATGTATAACATCTTTGTGAGTGATAAATCCAAGATTATAGGTGCCTTAGATATGAAGAATTTATTGTTATAGTATTAAGAAGTTTTCGAGGAGCCTTAGGGGTTACCACCAGAAAGAGGTCACACACACAAAATAAAGTTGAAGGAGGAGAATGTAGTGGTTAAGGTCAAACCATACAGACATCTCACACACCAAAAGGATGAAATTGAGAGGATGGTGAATGAAATGTTGGAGGTTGGTGTGATTAGAGACAACAATAGTGCTTTCTCTTCACCTATTGTACTGGTGATGAAAAAGGATGAAACATGGCATATGTGTGGATTACAAGAGGTTAAATCAACTCATTGTTAAAGATAGTTTCCCAATGCTTATTATTGAAGAAATACTTAATGAGGTAGGAGCAACAACTTTCTTTTTGAAGTTGGATTTAAGATATGGATATCACAAGATAAGAATGAGAGAAGAAAATATACCCAAGACAGCCTTAAGAACCTACGAATTATGGTATGATAGACACCCAACGCCGAACACCATCAGAAGAGAAGGTTCCCCCTGAACCACTCTATCTCCATCACACCATCAGAAGTGAATCTTGACCCGAAGATGGAGTCACTGAACAGAAGTGGACACTCGACCTGTAGGTGGAGACACTGAACAGAAGTGGATACTCGAACCGTAGGTGGAGCCACTGATCAAAAGTAATACTCACCATAGGTGATACCACTGAACTTTCCCAGACACGTATCCAACCAAATTTCATGACATGGACAGATAACAATGTATGAACAGATAACAGAATCAGAATACATGCCTAAAACAATAACAAGAGGCATACATAACAATTTCAGAATTAGATATTCAGAATAATATTTTAGAGCATGGCAATTATTCAATTATTTTTTAGAAAATAACAGAAATGATGCAATAAACATGTTACACAAAATTAACAGATATGCTAAATGTTGCATAAAGAAATAAACAGAAAATTATCGAAAGAGACACACCTGAAGCATGTCACTTAACGTCGATAGTGACGTCTACTGGCTCAGTCCTAGTACTAGGTCTAGCAGGTGTAGAACCAACGTATAACAACAAGATAAGATACACTACTATGCCACTATTAAGAAAATACACGAAATAGAACTGATTAGATAACTCACGTGCGTGTCCTGAAGTCTGATGAACAGGAGGCCGTCCAAGAGGAGGAGGAGGTAGATGCTCGGGGTCAGAATCCACGTCACCTAAACCGAACAGAAACTAATTTAGAATCTGTAAAGAATAACTTACTAATAGACGTTCGAACTTAAAAGCCCTAAAAACAACACATCAGAATCAAATTTTGAAAAAACGGAATGCACCATCGAACTCAGAACGTCGAAAAAATAAAGTAGGACCGGATCAAAAAAAGTCAACACTGACGTCAGTAGTGACATCAGCAGGGTCAATGTTGAAGTCAGTAGTGACGCCAGTAGGTCAAAGCTGACGTCAACAATATCGTCAGCAGTGACGTCAGTGGGTCAGGTTACAGGTCAGTCGGGTTGAAAATATGAAATTTTCTAATTTTCCAAATTCAAAACACTCCCCCTTTGCACTCCGATTCAAACCCTTATTAACCCCTAAACAATTCAAATCAAACCGGCAACAACAAAGACAATAACTAAAAAGAAATCCTTCAAAAACAACAACCAAACAAAAAATAAACTTACCCCCTACTGAAATCAAAGAACAAAACGAAAAGAAGGAAAAGAACATACCACCCACACCATAAAGAAACGGGAGGAGAGCAGAGTATGGAGAAAACACAATGTTGAAATTGGAAACCAGGATTGAAAGCAGAGATTTCTAGAAAGGAAACAATGAAGGAATTCAAGACAGAATCTAGTCTTTAGGGGGTGAATAATTACCCTAAAAATGGTAAAATTACACCACAAAGGTCTAGAATTTTCAAAAACAACAAATGTGAACCCTCAACTTTTAAAATTTGCAAAATGGTCACCAAGAAATCCCAAATTCTAAGGTTTCAATTAGGGATTTCAACTAAGATTAGGGCATTTAATTAGGGCTAAAAACGGGGTGTTATACCTTTGGCATTTTTCAACAAAGGCTTAAGGGTAAAATACAAGTCCTTATCAGTAAATGAAAAAGAAATGCTAGTTGTGTTATTGGATGAGAAAAAATAGACTGTGTATGTAGTGAGAAATCATTTATTACAAAGACTGATCACCAAAGTTTGAAATTTTTTGGAAAAAATAAAGTAGTGACACTCTTGCAACAAAAATGGATAGTTTAGATTATGGGATACGATTATGAGATTCAAAATAGAAAATATATCAATATTGTGGTGACTGATATATTGTCTAGACATCCTAAGAATGTTAATCTTTGAACATTAACAGTGAGTGTTGGGTAGACTGATGTATTCAGAAGGGTGAAGGAATCTTGAGAAGGATGACAAATTATCCAGAATCATCAAAGATTTAAAAAGTTGAAGTAATAAACATCCAAAGTACAAAGTTGATAAGGAGAATTTTACAAAAGAAAGATAAAATAGTGATAAAAAATGGTCAACTTAAAAAAGAATTAATTTAATTCTTCCATGAAAGTGTGATGGGAAGTCACTCGGGGGCTAATGATACAACTGAAAGGATCATTCTTGTTTTCTATTAGAATGATCTAAGGAAGGAGATGAAGAATTGGTTTAGGGAGTGTTTAGTTTGCCAAAGAAATAAGAGTGAGTTACAACACCCTAAAGGCTTACTACAGTCATTGTCCATCTCTGAAACCATTTGGTCATCGATCAGTTTAGACTTTATTAAAGGACTATCCCTTTCAAGTAAAAAAGACTGTATTTTAGTGGTGGTAGATAAGTTGACTAAGTAAAACCACTTTATTCCTTTAGCACATTGAAATAAAAAAAGAGACTTGGCACAATTATTCTTAGAAAATATGTTTAGGTTACATGATATTCCTATGAATATTGTGTGTGACCGAGACAAAATATTTATGAGTGTATTTTGGAGAGAGTTATTAGGGAAATTGGGTGTGGTTATTAATGCATCCACAACATATCAACCTTAATTTGATGGTCAAACCAAGAGGGTAAATCAGTGCTTGAAAACATATTTGAGGTGCATGACTGGGGAAAGTCCCTGAGAGTGAAAGGATTGGCTGCATCTGGCTGAATGGTGATACAATACTATATTTTACACTGCCATACAAACCGCACCATATCAAGCTTTGTATGGTCAGCCTCCACTTGTTCATATTCCTTATCTAGTAGGAGAGTCATTGGTAGCTGCTGTGGACAAGAGTGTTCAATAGAAAGAAGTTGTTAAACAGTTCCATCTAAAAAGAACTCAGGATTGTATGAAAACCCAAGCAGACAAGGGACAAACTAAAAGAGCATTTTAGGTGGGGGATTAGGTATTCCTTAAGTTGCAATCTTATGGGCAACAATCGGTTGTGATTAGGAATTGTCAGAAACTTTGTTTTGGAACTTTTTTGATCATTTCTCGTATTGGAAAGGTTGTGTAAAAGTTGCAATTGCCAGATGATTCAAGGGTACATCATGTTTTTCATATATCCCAGCTTAAGAAAAGAATTGAAGAGAAGATGGTATAATCGAAATTGTCAATAATCGATCCTAATGGCTATCACCGAAATCTTGGTCGAATAGACCAACTCTTTACCTCAGGACTCTACTTAGAAAGTGTTGCATCTATTGAAACAATAATATCCTCAATTTGATCTTTGAGGATAAAGATTTCTTGAAGGAGAGAGTGTTGTAATGAGTTGATCCGGAGAAATCGACTATTGAAGTTATTTCTTTTATGATTTGTTATTTGTTTAATTTATGTTTTACGTTTTAATGAAACTCCGCGTATATAGCCTCTGTTTATTCCAAAACGAGGTTGTCTATAGAATAGGGTTTTATGAGGTATGTTATTTGTATGGTTGATTATCTTTTCAGTTAAATAAAATTTTTATCTCTTCCTTTTCTCTCAGTTTTCTCTTAAATCTACTTATTCTTTTACCGTTATTCTGAGTATAATTCTTGTTTGATTCGAGGTATTAGATATTACAAACCGGGACAAGTAAAATTACATATTAAACTTCTTCTCTACTTGTTTGTTCATGAATATCAAATGGGTTTATGTAATGTTCATGAAGATCAAGCTTCAAGATTTTAGCTCAAATAGTAAAAAAAATGCGTAAAAAGTTTAAATATTCTTTGTTGCTCATCTTTAATTATAAATAATAAGTCAAACCTATAAACTTTGTACAGAGTTTTACATTTAGTAGTTACTTTTTGGTTAGACTCTTATATTTTACAAAGATATAATTAGATTATAATTAAACTATTAGTTTGTATAGGATAACGACTCTTAGGTAAGATTATAACTCCGAATTTTCTCCTACTAGCTTATACTCTCTCTAACTAGAGTACTCCCTGACAAGGACAATATGGGCACCATTCCAGGGCTCAATAATTTTTTATTATTCAATATTATAATTTTATTTTTAATATATATTTTAAAGATTTATTTTTAAAATTTATTTTTTTAAATTCTTTATTAATAATTAAATTACTTTCGATACTTGTTATTAAGGTCCAAAATTTGATAATATTTATTATTAAAGATTCTTCTTTTAATATTAGCTATTAGAATACTGTTAGAATTTTTTTTTTATATTTATTATTAGAGAGTCAATTTTCTATTACTTGTAATTAGGGCTTAATATATTTTTTAATATTTGTTATTAGAGATCTACTATTAGGAGTTTAATTTTTTCTAATATTTATTATTAGGAAAATAGTTTTTTCATATTTGTTATTAGGACTATAATTTTTTTCAACACTTGTTAATAGGGCGATATTTTTTTCAATATTTGTTATCAGGAACATACTCTTAAAATTTATTTTTTGATTCTTATTATTAGAGATCTAATTTTCTTAATACTTTTATTAAGGATATCTTTTAAATTTTCTTTTTCGATATTTATTAATAAGACCTAATTTTTAAGTTTGCTCTTGAATCACTAAAATTTCAAAAACAATTCTATATATACTATATATATACCTAATTTAGATGACAACTCTTTAAAAATTACTTTTAACATAGATAAAATATCTATCAATTTCGATATGATTGATCCTATCGTTTGACATAGTTTCTTACCGATGCTCGTTGTTAATTTGTTGTCAATAAATATTAAATTTTATGCTCTATTCCTTCATATATCCCGAGAGTCATTGCTCTAGATTATGTCCCTATATTGCTTCTAAATAAAATAATCTAGTTTTTACTTCTTCGGATTACCAAGTTTCTCCGTATAATTTTATAATAACTACTTACAGATATTTTATATGTGAGTTCACTTGTCTAGCTTGAGTCAATGAAACTTTTATTGTTTTATCCTGATTCTTTTAAAAAATAAGTTTAGATTTTGGTGTAAATTTTAAGTATCTTAAAATCTTATTGATTACATATATGTATAAAAAGTATTAAATTGCCCCAAAACTTTGTTTAGTTTTGTTTGCTAGTATTCTTGCTCTTAACCCGGATAAGGGGTGTTACAAGCTTTTTATCTTATAAAATAGATTTGGGTTTATAAATGAACTATTTATTTGGCTAAATATATTATTTATTTATTTACTATATTTATTATTTATAACTTTTTCTTATTTATATATTTGAACATCCGAACAAAATTCGGGTATTACACAATGTGTCAAAAATTTCAAGTAGACATTGCAATTTTACAATATTTCCAAGATTTTCAAGAAAAATAAAATCATAACAATTGATGAAAAATAAGAAAAATTAAGCTAAAGAATATTAGAGTAAGTAATAATAAAATATGACATCCAACTATTTAATAATCTCAACGAAGTAAGACTTAGTACCTCACATGGTTCACTCATTTCGTTCAAGTGTTTTGGGTAAAGAAAATCTTTCAAAGTCTAATTAATCAAAGCATTGCCATACGCTTGTAACTAAATCTAATCTCCACTACTTAGTATAAAATATGATGCAATAATCAAGAGATCTTTAAAAAGGTTGTAACATGGTTATGGTATGGGGTAGGATAAAAGTTAAAAAACTGGTGTAAAAAATTTCAAAATAAGGAAAAAATTATTAAAAAAATTAAAATGTGAAGAAAAATGTAAGGAAAGAAATCGAAAAAATCACTCATCATTTTTTTCTTATTTATTTTCTACTTTTTTTTGCTTATTTTATTTCTTGGAAACAAAATACACTGCATTTTTCTGTATAGTATTTTCTGCACTGATTTTCTATATTGGTTCGTATTGAATCTGTTTTTTTTCAAAATTTTTCTCTTTATTATTCGAAACTCTCTTCCTCTCAAATTTAGAATAACTTCAATCTTATCCTAAAAACGGTGACAAAAAATGTAAAATAATAAAAATCAATATAGGCTAAATATGTGAGAAATTAAAGAAAAGGTAAGGCTCAAAGTTGATTCACTAAGGGATAAATATTTAAATGGTAGATTTTTTTTTTTTTGGGGGGGGGGGGGGAGAAAAGGTGTTAAATCCTAAGGTCTTTATCATATTAAAGCATCATACTCAATCATGTAGTCTCAACAAGCATTATACCACAAGTTTTAGAATGCAAAGAATTAGTCGATACATTTAATCAAAAACAAAGAACAATATAGAAAATTTATTCTCATTAGGCTCAAAACTCACATGAAAGGCTAATTTGCACTAAGTCATGCTAAGAATTTGACTAACAAATGCAAGGAACTAAAAAGTTTTAGCGAAACCAACTAATCATGCCAATTACTATCATGCTTTCTAAATTCAAGCAAAAGGCAAGATAAAAAACCACAAAATCAAGGGAATATAAAACATGAGATATCAAAGAAACCAATTTTCAGCACAAGAATTCAAAAAAAGTTCAAGTTCAAATAATCGAATAATATAGATAAGGAATTTGATACTAATTCTACCCCCTCACTTTAGTCATATTGTCCTAATATGAGAAATTAAAGTAAAAAGAGAGGAAACAAAATACTCCCCGTGCTAATATGGTATGATAACATTTTAGTTTAGCTTATCACGTTAATTATTCGAAAACAAACATGAGTACTTAAAAATTCAAAAACAAACAAATAAATAAAAATAAAAATAAAAATAAAAATAAAAATAAAATAAAATAAAATAAATGGATTATGTCCCATTTAGTGTTTTATTTAACGTCGTTAGCTTGACAACTTGATTCAGACTATAGGTACTACGACTAATACTTCCTCTAATTTTTACACTTTGTCCAACTAAAAATTTTTCTATAGGAAATTTTACGATTATGAGTTTTTTTTTTATTTCTTCCGAAAAACTATATTCTTTTTTCTTCAGTTTATTCAACGGTAACTTTAACTCAATATTCAGTTGCTGAAAGATGGAATGTAAAATTTTAGATATCAAGGGAGTTAGGCGAAAATTAGAATAAATAGATAACATATTTTTTATCTCCTTAATTTCTTTATCTCAACCCCTTAATTTTTTACACAAGTCATTGGATACATTAATTTTCATAGATTCATTAATTAAAGGTTCAATTACACCAACAAAATTTGTAATTGGAATATTATCAAGATATTGCATTGCTTTATAAAATTAACGATCTCACCGTCGAATTCTAAGGATGTCGCTTCTTACATTGATCTTTGTGTTGACAGTACTAAGGAAAGGACAACCAAGAAGAATCTCAGAAGAATTGTTTGATCGATCGTTTTCTATATCAATGACAGAGAAATCTGCAAAAAAAAAGGTTGTTTACCTTTACTAAGACATTCTCCAAGTCCTTATGGATATATTATGGATCGATTAGATAGTTATATTATCACCTTAGTATCCTTAAATGTCTCAACAGAAAATGAACTGTATAGACATGAAGGCATAACATTAATTGACGCACCCAAATCACACATGACATATTTTATATCAACCTTACCAATTTTTCATGAATATAGAATATACATTGATCTTTTAATTTTGGTGGCAATTTACGTCGAAAACGAACTGAGACATGTTCGCCTAAATTTACCTTTTCATTTTAAGTAAGCTTCCTTTTGTTGGTACGTAAGTTCTTCAAGAATCTAGCATACCGTAGCATCTTCCAAATTATATCAAGGAGTGGTATATTAATTTCCACCTTGAAAACGTCTAAAATCTCTTTTTCTTCTTCTTTTTATCATTTTTTGTTAGTCTTGAAGGAAAATAAGGTGAAATATCATAAGGAGAAGGAGTAGGATCAAACGTACTTGTATGGTTGAATTTGATGTAGCTTGTGTTTTAGTGCGATGACAGCTTCACTTCTCAAGGTGATAACACTTACATTTTGTCGCAGATTTGGCTCAGTTTGCGATGGTAATTTCCCTTTGACTCCAAATATCCCATAGTTTGAGCAAGTAAATTTATTTGCTTGTCTATTTCGTAGAAATGAGTTTTGGTATGATTTTGGAACTTCTCTTAGGATAACACCAACCGCTCAACAATGGATTCTAATGAGGCTTTGGGTTATTGACATGGTTGTTGTTAAGGAGGTCTCAATTGATACGCTTGATTTTGCTTTGGTTTGGCGCATAGTTAAAATTCATATAATCTCTTTATCTCGGATTGTATGTATTGTCATTTGAATTGTAATATCTTTGAGGAGGTCCCGAAAAATTGCCTATTTCATTCATTTGCGCCTCGGTATACTCTTACAGCATTGGACAACAATCCATTGAATGATTCGGCTTCGTACATATCTCATATAGTCGTGATGCGCCTTGTTTATCTTTAATAAGAGATTGGACTATGTTTGTTAATTTATCAATATTTTCTTTTAATGGAGCAATACTTACCTCGAACTAGTCGAGAAGGTTCATTCACCGGTCAAAATTGTTGAGAATTTGTCGCCATTGTTGATATTAAGTTTCTAGTCGCGGTTGGTGTTATATTAACTAGTGCTCCTTCACTTGACGAATCTACCATTTTCATTTCCATAGGAGTTAGGACTTCATAAAAAAATTAAAACAATGTTTGTTCAGATAGTCCATGTTGTGGGTAATTTGTGCACTACTTCTTGAATCGTTCCCAATAGTTATATAATTATTCTATATCCTTTTGTCGAATACTTAGTATATTCCGCCTAAGTTCTCTCATCTTCGTCGCAGGAAAGAACATGTCAAGAAATAAACGAGCCATATCAGTTCATGTGGAACCAAATTTGAAGGTAAATCAAATAAGCAATTTTTGGCAATATTGGCTATCCAAAAAGGAAAAGCATGAAGTTTAATTTCATCTTCAGATACTCCCTAAGGTTTCGTTCTTAAACAAACCATGTGGAATTATTTTAAGTGTTTGTGCGGATTTTTGCTGGGTAGACCGTGATAGATCTGTAGGAGGTAGATTAAGCCCGTCTTGAATGCAAATGGTGTTTCGCCATTCGGGAATGTAATGCAAAAGGGTTGTTGATCAACGGATGCCGCAACAAGTTATCGGATTGTTTGGTTATCGTTCTCCATCAAAGTATCGTTCACCATTCGGGATGATATTTCTAAGTCACGTTTGAGTTGTTGTTGTTGTAGCCTTCATTTTCTTTGCCTGTGAATTCTTCGGGCTAACACTTTGAGCTCTGATTCAAAATCTGTTAATTCGCCTAAATTATTCCTAATCTAAATCAAACAAATTATTTTAGTAACTTTGCCGAAGTTCCCAACAATGGCGTCAATTTGACAAGTGTCGTAATTGTCAAATAAATATTTCTAATTCTCAAAAATAAATAATAAGGAATTTACATAGTATAGAGAAAAGTAGGGTCGATCCGTAAGGACTAAGGAGCTTCCAATATTTACACGTTTGATTCTAACCGTGGTAAATTCAGATGATAATTTTTTGGGTGAAATAGTGATAAAAGTAAAATGCAATTTAATAAACTAAAGAAAGCAATTTAAATAAAAAGTCTAAAATTCAATTTTTAAAAATCAACCTTGTGCTAAAGCTTTTTATTCAATTCAATTCGATCCTTAAATAGGATTTTAACAATTAGGCTAATGTCGGTTATAGTCTATAGGGTCCAATTCCTATAACTTGTTTTTCTCTCGAATGAATTGGGTATCTAAAATCAATTTTTAGATCTCAATTATTTTGTGAATTAATTACATCAATCGTTTTATTAAATCAACACTTCTAAAACTGGGAAAAACCTGACTCACATTGTACTGTCTCAAATGAGAATTTAATACTATTTGAGTTTCCCTTATTGAATTCATTGCTAAGTGTGTTCACAGGAAATCAAATTTGCTACAAGCTGATCCTTCCATCCAACTATTAATCGAAACTAAAATTTATTCTAACCTTGACTTTTTGAATTTAAAATCGCTTTGATTATAAAAGTTCAATCGATTACCGAACCTTGATTCTAGAAAACTGAAAACATAATTTGAATGAGTATTGAATTTTTTTAAAATCTACGAATAGAATTGAGTAATTACTTTAGCCCTTGACTGCGGAAAATTTAGCTAAGCATGATTATGGAAAAAATCATACTTAACATTATAAAAGAAAAAAGTAAAAAAAATAAAAACACAAAATTAAAAGAAAGAGCTTTATTAAAAAATCTAAAACAAAATCAACCCAAATAAAAATGGGAGATTATTTTTGCTTTCCCCAAGTGGGGTATTTTTATTCTTATAAAATCCAAAAAAGACTCTAAAATGATAAGTTAATTCAAATTAATTATAATGGATAAATCCTAGATAATTTGAATTAAATCCTAAAAGATAACATCCTAATTCAAAATTCAAAGTGATAAGCTATCAACCATTCTGATAAGCTATCTGATGAGTGGATAAGCTATCTACGCTATTGGCATCATCTTCTAAAAGGTTGATGATGTAGTGCCATGCAGAATTTTTCATGCCCGAACTATTCTCATTCATCCAGCCTTGAATTTGGAAAAAAATTACATATTTTTTCCATTTAAAGAACTTTTTCCAGAGTTCAAGTCCTGCACAGAAAATACATGAAAACACTCGATTAAGTACCATAAACTTATCATTAATGACATAGTTAATCATAAAAATGTGAACACTTAAACCACTTATCAAGTAGCACTGTTGGTACAAGGACTGTAACGCCCCGAACTAGGGTACCACATTTGAGTCAGAAGCCCAACCTATTCCCATAAAAATTTTCATATATTCAAGTACAATCCAAAACATCTCATTGAATATGACATATGGATAAAAACAATATTAAATATAAAAAATAGTTCAATAAATTTTAACAAAGTATTTGACCTTGACAATTTAAATAAAATAGAGTTACAATTATAATATTTTTTTACGAATATACAACCAACTAATCTAACAATTATACTCTACCAACCGAGCAATGTTGAAGTCCCACGATGATGGTGCTCCATCACGTCCGTCCATCTACTTACCAAAGTATGAAAACACATTTCAAAAGGTTGAGCTACTAAAGTTCAGTGGGTACACAATCTATGAATTATGTTTCAAGTGAATCATAACTATGCATATGCTAAATGAGAATATGATGATATGATATGAAGCATTAATGTTACTGTAATCTCCTAAACACATAATGTCGCAAACACAACCAAAAATAAA
Organism: Abelmoschus esculentus; assembly: GCA_035048815.1. NCBI lineage: Eukaryota > Viridiplantae > Streptophyta > Magnoliopsida > Malvales > Malvaceae > Abelmoschus > Abelmoschus esculentus. The sequence continues at coordinate 7,980,159 of JAUCBN010000032.1, forward strand.
ATAACCAATTCAGAAGTGAGGCACAATGCTAACCCGACACTAGGAAACTCACCCGGCCTGAAATCTCATATTAGGCTATGTGGAATCTCGCATTGAGCTAATATACTTGGAATCTCGCATTGAGTATTCACTTAGAATCTCACATCGTGTGGGGCTTAGGATCTCACATCGAGCAAAGTCATCACCTAAAATAATACATTATCTAGAATCTCACATCGGATAACCTTCATTGTGTTGCAACACTCACACACTGAGTATCTGGATCCCACCAAATAAAGACTCAAACCACACAAAATGATACTCCAAGGATCTCTATAACACTCTATATAACAACCAAACCAAATATCAAACATACAAGGCATAAGTAATCATACCATAATAAAAGACACCAATTCCAAGTTTTAATATTCATTCAATAACTTAATTAACCCATAGCATAAATTATTAAACCCCCAAATTCAAACCTTTAAAACTTAAGTAGATTGCTTTACAAATACCGGTACGGATCCTTGTTGTACCGATACCCTTTTCAAGAGTATAGATCCTCCCTTGTGTATCGATACAAAATTTTCATTTTATGAAATTTCCCAATCTAGCGTATCGATACATTTACTTAGCATATTAATATTCACTATCGGTACTCATATATTGAGTACTGGTTCCCAAACCCGTACTGATACCCCTTGGTATACCGATACCATAAATGGTCACTGAAATTTGAAATATCGACCTCATATTGATATGCGACATGATCATTTAGGTAACCCTGAGAGGAATTGCTATCTCAGCAGAAAAGCGTACCAGTACTCAAACTTGTGTACTAGTACCAAAGCCTAGAAAACACAGTTTCAAGCTCGAAGATCCCCTATTTCTACCCCAAATTCAATCTCATCAATCTAAAACCATTCCTGCATATTATTGCTAGTGTTGTGTTTCTAATCAATTTTAACCCATATTACCAACCATATAATAATCCACCATTAAAATATGCATAAGATCCAAACTCAACCAAACTATCACAAACCAATCAAGCATGCAAATAAAGATGATGCACATGAAATGCATAGGATTTGGAAGTGTACCAACCTTCAAAACTAGTTGAAAGAACTCCACAAAAACTCTTAGGCTTTCTTCTTGCCCAATCTTGAAGAAGGCTCTTCTTGTTCCCTCATTACACGAGAAAATAACCAAGATATTACTAGTCTACAAGAGAAGATGACCGAGAGAAGATTAAGATGAGCTCTTAACCAACTTAGAGCTCTCCTAATCTCAAACCCGTTTATTTCTAAAATACCCACCCCAAAACCCAACTTCCACCATGTCTAACCAAACTTACCTTAGAAGATAGATTTTCTAGAGCTAAAAAACCTTCCTCAATAAGACAAGCGAGATTCCCACAAGAAAGCTCTCAAAACCAACCTTCGATGATGGATTTGGGAGAGAAAATGAGAGAACATGATGTAGAAAACAGTAAATATGGTGATGATATCATCCCTCTATATATGCAGAAAAAACCCACCCTTTCCTCCATCTTTTTCTCTCAATAATCCATTTACCAAAACACCCTTGAGCTACCATCTAAACCTAAATCCAAACTATAACCCTCAAGCCTAACAAGACCTTCAAGGCCAAAACACGAGTTCCATGCCTCAGGTTAACCAGATTCTGAGTCTCAGAACCTAGGAGCCACATGCCCAACTCGTTCCCATAAATTTTTCACATATTCAAGTCCAACCCAAAACATCCCATCAAAAATGAATATAGATAAAAATGATATTAAATATAAAAAATAGTTCAATAAGTCCAAAATAATTAGGAGGTCCAAATACAAGTTTAAAAAGCATTTGACACTTACAATTTAAATAAAATAGATTTACAATTACAATAAATGATCCTACGAATACATAGTCCACTAATCTAGAAAATGTAATCTACCAACTGGTCAATGCTGAAGTCCTGCGATGATGGTACTCCTTTACGTACATACATCTACTTACCTACGATGAAAACACATTCCAAAGCACTAAGGTACTAAAGCTCGATGGATTCACAACCTATCGATTGTGTTTCAAGTGAATCATATCTATACATATGCTAGATGAGAATATGATGACATGATATGGAGTATTGGCGCTATCGTAATAACCTAAACACATGATATGGAAAACACAACCAAAAATAAAATAACTAATTTAGAAGTGAGGTCTAATACTAATCCGACACTAGGAGACTCACTCGGCCCGAAATCTCACAATAAGCTGCTCAAAATCTCTTATCGAGATAATATACTTAAATTCTTGCATCGAGTCTTCACTCGGAATCTCATATCGAGTAGAACTCTGAATCCCACATCGAGCAAAGTCATCACCCGAAATCTCACATCGGATGACCTTCAATACATCAGTCAGAATCTCGCATCAGATGAACTTCATTGTGCTGCAACACTTACACACTGGGTATTCGGATCCCAGAAAGCAAACACTCAAAACACACAAGATGAACCACCAAGGATCCCTATACCACTCTATACAACAACGAAACCAAAGACCAAGCATACAGGGCATAAGTCATCATACCATAATCAAAGATGCCAATTCAAAGTTTTAATATTCATTTTAAAGCTTAATTATCCCAAGAATCCGTAGCATAAATTATTGAACCCCCAAACTGAAAGCTTAAAATCTTGGACAAATTGCTCTGTCGGTACCAGTATGGAACCTTACCGCACCCATAACTCTTTTGGGAGTACTGATCTTCTCTTGCGTAGCGATATCAATTTTTCATTCGATGCAATTTCCCAACATGTTGTACGATACGCTTACTTAGCTTATCGATACCCAATATCGGTACTCATATACTAAGTACCGATCCCCAAGCCCGATCGATACCCCTTAACGTACCGATACCATAAATGGTCACTAGAATTTGAAATACGACCTCGTATCGATAGCCCCATGGCATTACTGATACCTCTGAGAGGATTTTCTCGTCTATCCAGAGGGGCATACTGGTACTCAAACCCGTGTACCAGTACCGAAACATAGAAAAAACATTTCAGAGCTCGAAAATCCCTTATTTTAACCCCAAATGTAATCCTATTGATCTAAAATCATTTCTACATATTAATGGGAGTGTTTAGGTGTGTTTCTAATCAATTTGAACCCATATTATCAATCATATAACAATCCACTATTAAAGCATGCATAAGCTTTAACCTCAACCTAACTATCACAAACCAATCAAGCATTCAAATAAAGATTATGAACATGAAATGCATAAGATTTAGAACTGTATCAACCTCCAAAAAAGCTGAAAGAACTCCAAATTAACTCTTAGGGTTTTTTTTCCCAAGCTTGAAGAAGAACCTCCTTGTTTCCTCACTACAAGAGAAGATGTCTAAGAGATTACTATTCTATATTGAGTAATTCTACGAAGCTAAAAACGAGGATTTAACCAACATAAAGTTTTCCCAAGCTCAATCATGTTCATCCCTAAACCACCCAAACAAAAATCCAATTTCCATTATTTCTAAACAAACTTACCTTGCAAAATAAATCTCCTAAAGATAAAAAACTTCTCTAAACAAGCCAAATGAGAATCCCACAAGAAAGCTCTCAAAACTCAACCATCGGTGATGGATTTAGGAGATAAAAATGAGAGAGGATGATACACAAGACAATAAAGACGGAGATGATACCACTCCTTTGCATATGCAAAAAAAAAACCTTTTCCTCTATCTCTTTCTCTCAATAATTCATTTACCAAATACTCTTGGGCCACTATCCAAACCCAAAACCATACTACAACCTTTAAGCCCAATGAGACCTTCAATGCCCAATCACAGGGCCCATGCCTCGGTTTAACTCGACTCCTAGTCCTAAAATTTGGGTTGTGAAAGAGATAAATGTAGAATAGGTTCTATGACGATGTCTTGTCAACTTTACTAGACCTAAAGTATGTTATCAATTATGAAAACTAATAAATTAGAAAAACAAATGTAGAAGGAAATTTCATATAATATACTAAAATAATTCTCTTAAATGAAAGAAATATATCCGTGAAAAAATCTTCTTCGATCAAACTCCCTATCTGATAAAATAATGGATTATTATCAATAGGGTGAAACGATAAAAAAATCAAATGGGTGAAAGCATGTTGACACTAGTCTCTCAAACTGTACTACTGATTGGGTAGGCACTTGTGTCTATCCCGATGATGAGATTCGTGGAGCATGTTCTTCTCTAGCTTTGTTTCACCATTGTTCTATCACATTGCGTCCACGAACAATTTAGAGGAGACACATTATTTTTGTTTTCAATCTTTTTAAGTTAGTATTTGTGGTTTTCCATTTCCTTTATACAACTATATATAATCATATATAACATTTGTCTTTCCATATCGGCTGAGGACTCCAAAATCTCTTACATTAAGTTAAATTGTCACAACATGCGATCAATATGATGCCACTCGACTATCTCATATTGTATGAGCGGGATCATCAATATTTAAAAGTTCAAAGTGAGAAATATTCTTACGGAATACGTCATAATATCAAGATCCTCGTACATCCACAAAAACTACACAAAATATTTGCAAACTAAGTTAAGTCGATTTAAAAAATAAATTTTGAATTTAAAAAGTACAAACAATTAAAAATATTATCTCGTCTTAATTATCGGTCAATATTCAATAATTTCATTGTTCGATAGGTAGTCCCACAAGAGATAATCTACCCAACCAACCATGATTCTATATTCAAAACAAACGAAGCAATTTAATAAAATGTTAAGAAAACTTTCTGTACATGAAATTGAAATAAAACATATAAAATGGAAATTCAAAGATAACAGAAATCGAAGAAAAACTAATAAACGATCATAAAACTTGGACCGAGGCTTGTGTTGTTATAGTGTCCTTAAAACAGATTCATCCCCTCCCAGAGCTGGAGTTTCTATGGAAAGTTTGTCTCCGAGGATACAACGGTAAAATACAACAAAAAGAGCAACACAACTTCGATTGCAACGACGAGCTTTACAGAAGCAGAACACTATTAATAATTAGGCTAGAGGATGTTTTTGGTTTTTAGTGTATTGAGATAGGAACAAGGGGTCTCCTTTTATAGTGTTCATGTAGGGGACATGTTTAATTATAGAATTAATCTGTAATTAACAATTCCTGAAGAGTTACAACTTCCAGAATTTAAATGGTATTTATCATAGAATTAAACCAAATAAATTTAAGGTTACAACCAGTTGAATGGTCTAAAACTCCATAAAAGATGGTTTAATTCTATAGTATCTGTTGAAAAATTAAGTCTTCTAAGTAAAAAAAATCTATCATTTTAGAAGTCCTAACCCAAGGCTCTTCTTTGACTTTTATAAAAAACAATTGTTGCGTGTTTTAAGTGTTCGCAATTATGTGCAAGTGTACACGTTTTTAAGTTATAGTATAAAAATTTATCGTCTCCACAGGGATTGGTGCGCCTTCTAGAATCTAATTTCTTGTACTAAAATGAAAGATACAAATGGTTTAGAAAATTGATTTTATAAATGAAATTAAATAACAAATAAGCAAGTAAAGTAAATTGATATAATCAATAAGAGAAATGAGGCTGGGTTATCCCGAATTATGTAATGACTATCGAATGAATTCTAATTCTTAAGTGGGTGCTCGCACCACTCAATTGTTCCGAAAATTAAGCTTAGTGGGATTGCCAAGTAAGTTCATCCAAATGCTTAGGCAATTGCGACTAAGGGAATTACTCGGGCAAGTTGAGCAATTATCCTCAAGGTTCGGCAAAGCGTTCTTCAGTGGTCCCCGTTATCCCTATCTTGAGACGCTATTAATTAAACAACTCATGATGATACATCCCTGCGTTAATCAAGTGTGTACAACAACTTTCTTGCACTTCTTTTAGCCGTTGAAATCCGACACTTGTCCCTAAGCCAGATTAGTTCTCTCACACTTAGATCGAACCATGCTTATTCATTTCTTGAATTCAATTCTCTCGAATTTGGATAAATGAATTGTTTATCGAGGTCCTTTACTAATTCTCTCGCAAACCCAATTAACACCAAAAATAGGAAAACCTTAATTAAGAACACACCACATTTTTAGATACAATTTAAACTAAATAATCCATAAAATAGAATAACCAAAACCAACTTAAAGTAGTTCATGGTTGGGCAAAAGTATCCAACAAACATTCCTCTCATCACTAAAATAAGACAAGACAAATAAAGATGAAGAAGAAAATGGCCACTTGCTTCCTCTCTCTCAATCTCTCGATCCAGCCCCCTCGTATGTTGTAGATGGCATGTTCCTTATGTGGAATAGATTTAGTCAATCATGGATGATAGAATAAAATAGAAATGGAAATAACCATGAAAGAATATATCCATTTCTTATTTTATTCACATCATATGTTTCCTTCTTTGATTCAATCTTTCCATATCTCCCATCATTGATCTTATCTACCATTATTTATTTCCATTTGATTGCTCCTTGTCAAGGAATAAGTCCTCCAAACATGGATACAAACCACAGTAGTAACTTTTTCTACTAAAATCAACCAATTAAGGATATAAGGTGATAAACCAAAGAAAAAAAATGAAAATGCATGAAAATAATTAAAATGCAACTAATTATGTGCTTACGTATAACAATAAACATGAGTAAAAAGGATAATTAAATATCACAATTTAACACCTAACACATACTCAAACTCGAGTTATTACTTGTTCTTAAGCAATGCAAACCTAATAATTAATTGTCAAGACATTCAATCTTTAAAGAAATGCTTCAAAGTTTAACTTTCAACCTTAGAACCGGGGCACAAAGTATGATTACCTTTAAATTTTTCGAAAAACAGAGATAATTTTTTGAATCAAACTATAATGCTAGTGACAAAGTGTGTGACTAGTTGTGTACAAGTTAATTTTTAAGATTCTACGTGAAAAAAAGTTTTTAACAATAATTGTCTGAGCATTAATCTTTAATCTTACTAGAGCCAGTTTCAGGAACCTCTAGCAATTAAGCAAATTCTTTTAATTTTGTCAACTAGAGCCAATTTCGGGCACCTCTAATGATTCGTCTATGCACACAAACTAGATTCAGTTTCGGGCACCTTTAGAATGATATTGCTTATCCATTTTTTAAATGCCCCAAATTCTAACAAGATCACAAAATCTCTATCAATCAACAAGTCACAACCGTGTAAAAAATTTCAGTATCATAGTAAAATTCTAGATTCTTCCAATGTAATTCTAAAACCAAAGGAAATTTCAATTAAGTGCAATGGCATAAATTTCATCATTGGTTATCCATCAAATTTAAAGGGATTAGATTAAATTGAAATTCTTGAAAAATAATATATGCAATCTATATGTAGCAACTAATGATGAATGCAACTACTATGAATGATTAAAGGTAAATACCCCCCAAACTCGAGAAGAGCATTGTCCCCAATGCATGCAAAAATAAAAATGCAAATGAGTTAGTTGGAAAGGTCGTCACCTTTAGTAAGAAATTTCCTTGTTCCAATCAATTTAGCTTTCTTTCCCCTTCTTGGTGGTTGAGTTCTTGTGGCTGATGGTGGTGGTGGAACCGTCTCCCTTTGATTATCATTGCTAGATAGACTATTTTCATCGGTCTCTGCAATTATATGAGCTTTCTGTTTCGATATCTTCAGTCTCTTTGGTGAAGATAGTAATGATTCGGAGATTGTATCATTCGAATCTATTAAAACCTGCAATGAATCGGTTCAGCTAGGTTCCTCTATTGTTTCTTTCCTTTGTTAGAAATATCAGTTGCCTGAGCAGTTGCAGTTGCTGGAGGAGGTGTAGCTGCCTGGGCATGAGTTGTTGCTTGGGAAACCAAATTCACTGGAAAAACTGGAATGACACAAAAAGATATGAAATTTCTCTATGATCACCCGATACATGACATATGTGTGCTCCTTTATGAACTTCATAAAATTGAGTTGTTGAACCTCAATTTTAGCCAACTACACTTGTATAGGGTGTAAGAGCTCATCATCTTGATTCTTAACACCAAATAGGACCGCCTCTCCAATTGTAGAGGCATCCGGACTTGCCGAAACAATTTTTGTTGCCTGGGCAATTGTTGATGGCATTCCTTTCTTCGAGATCTTCCCTTCCTCGTTTGCCTCATCTTCTCCCATGATCTTTAAGTATATATTTTTGTTCCACCCTTGACGAGAAGACAATACCTCATCCGTCGGCTCACTCGGTACATTTTCCTTTCTACACAATTGAGTAATTAAACTTGGAAAGAAAAGTGCACCAACTTCTTTTTGCCTATAAGCGTAAATTTCGTCACAAATAATTTATACCACGTTTATAGAATGCTTGTGAAAAATAGAGTGAATTAGCAAAAGACAAGAATAAGAAATGATGGTGTTGTGAGTCATGAGCATTAAACATGTCTGAATAAACTTGTTTCATAATTTTGCTTTTGGCTTTAACAAAATGTGATTTACGGTTCCCTTCAGAGTTCCTTGATTTCAATCGCTTCCTTCAACTATAGGGTCACGCAACACTTCTTCAGCCTTTTCACTCGTCATATTATCGATAAAAAGATGGTGTTAATCGATTTCGACATGTATGCCATAGAAACTATTAATTGCCACAGCATCCCAAAAAATCGCCCTGCCACGAACAAAAACATGGGGGTTATTTTGATTAAAAAACATGAGCATAAAACTCTCTTACCCACGTTACATTCAGAGGTTGTTGTTGTTGGCAGAAAATTTGTCACTTGTGGTGTTCGATAATTTTGTGGATGCTGACATCAAGATCAAAATCTTTATAAGACATCGTACTCAAATCCTTGCTCTTCCCACACCTCACGGTTAGCAAATTTCTTCTTAAAACGTTCTTATATACTTTTTTTGTAAACCGACGATAGGGGGTTCATTTGAAGAATTTGGGTGAGGAACGGTCTTGAACTTCATGGACATGGATAAGGTTTTGAAGTTTTAAGAAAAAAGATCTTGGAAAGTTGAAAAGAAAGATAAAATATAAAGATTTAGTTTTGATTATGTGATGGGTGTAAGAAAAGAAAAGATATTTGATAGATTGTGTAGTGAATCAATAAAAGAAAAAATAATGATGACAATGGTGTTGATAGAGTATGGTTGAAGGCAAGGGGTATGAAGGGAAAGAGGAAAAATTTGGTCTTAGGGTTTAAAAGGAATGAGGGAAAGTTTTCGGTTAGGTGGTGGGTTTAGAAAGTTTTGGGAGACTATTTAGAGTCAACTATGGAAACTATTCAAAATTTAACCTACCTTAAAATCTTTCTAAATCTTCAATCCAATCTTCCTTGATCATAGAATCTTTTACTAAAATTCAAAATTAAAACAAGAATTATTCAAATCATGAAAGGATAATTATTCTTAACTTAAAAGAAAAAGAAAAAAAATATAAAAACTGAAATTATTAAAAAATACTAGAAATAGAAATAAAAATAAAACTTCCAAAATAAAATGTAATTAAATAAAAATTACTAAAGAATAGCATATTATGCTTCTTCTAAAGTAAACATTTTTTGTTATCTTCCACATTGGAGTTGGTGTTGTGCTTTAATCTTTGTCCATTAACTTTAAATTATCTTTCATCAATAGTGGACTTTATTTTCACAACACCATGTGAAAATGGCTTAACCACTTCAAACGGTCTAGACCATCTTGACTTGAGTTTTTCGGGAAAAAGCTTAAATCGAGAATTGAAAAGAAGAACTAATTGCCCAGGTATGAAATATCGCGGCATCAGTTTCTTATCATGCCAACGCATAGTGTTTTCTTTGTAAATCCTTGCATTGTCATAAGTCATAGCTCGAAACTCTTCATTTTCATTCAAGTCCAGCAAACGTTTTTGTCCAGCACTCTCTCAATCCATGTTCATAGTCTTAATTGCCCAATACGCCTTATGCACGATTTCTACCGGTAGATGACATGATTTTCCATAGACAAGTCGATAAGGTGACATACCTAAAGGTGTTTTAAATGTAGTGCGATAGGCCCAAAGTGCATCATCAATTTGAAGAGACCAATCCTTTCTAGAAGGATTTACCACTTTCTCAAGGATACTCTTCAATTCTCGGTTAGAAATTTCAGCTTGTCCGATTGTTTGTGGGTGATATGCCGTGGCAATTCGATGTGTAACTCCAAAATGCTGCAATATTTTGGCAATTAATTTATTATCAAAATGCTTACCGCCACCACTAATTATTACCCTTGGCTTTCTAAACCACATGAAAATGTTCTTATGGAGAAATTTATGAACGGTTTTGGCATCGTCTTTTGGACAAGCTGCAACTTTAACCCATTTAGAAACGTAATCGACAACAAGTAAAATGTAAATATTACCAAAAGTAGATAGGAAAGATCCCATGAAATTTATACCCTGCACATCGAATAGTTAGACCTCTAGGATATTTTGAAGTGACATCACATGTCTTTTGGAAATATTTCTCATGCTTTGACAATGATCACAAAGTCATGGGCATTGATACGTGTTAAATATGCGTAATTTAGTGTAAGTGAACACGTCGCCAAGTAATAAACTGATAAGTAAATCAAGTATCGTCTCTATAGAGATTGGTCTACTCAATATGTTTCCTTTAATCTTCTTGATTTGTAAAGAAATAAAATAAACACAAGTGATTGGGTTGTGATTTAACTAAATAAAGAAAACTAAATAAAGATAGAAAAATCAAATAGAGATAGTGGCTAGAATCCAATTGTATTGTATAGAGGATTCAGTTGACTTGTTTTTGTCCAATACAATTGTACAACACTGCCTTGGTAGAACTGCAGATTACTGCCTCGGCAGTGAAGATACTCGCCCGCCGCGGCAATCCCTTGGTCTTGGGTAGACTTTACCAAAGTTCGGCAAAGTGTCCTTAGATGACTTCGCTTATCCCTAAGTTGAAGTGTTGTTGATGACCAGTCCTTGATGATACCTCCTAGCGTGAATCAATTATAATCATCAACCAATCCCACACTTCTTTTAGCCGCTAAAACTCTAAACCTATCCCTAGGCCGAGTTAGTGTTTCGCGATTCAAACACCGTACTTATTCTTTTCGTGAATCTAACTCTCCCGATATTAGATAAATTGATGACTTACAAAATTCTCTCCCGAGCTTGAATATAAGAATAAGGAATGACAAAGAATAAGCAAACTTAGATATATTATTGCATTAAAAACAAGAAACAAAGTTCAACTTCCTCACACTAATACTTTATAACGTTCACCTAAGCCTAACAAACTTAGAACATAAGAAAAGAAAAAACTAAAAGAAAAAGTCGACTAAGCTCTCTAGAATCCGATTTATCTCTAAAATCAAGTGCTCTTGCTCCTCGGACGGCTAGGTATTATATAGGCTTAGCCTAGGGCAAACCTTTCCTAAGTAGAACACAACTTGGAGTAAGGAACAAGTCAAGTACATAAATAAAATATTTTCAAGTTTATTCCAACTAGGAGGCTTTCCCGCGTGACCTTGTCTTAGGGTTTTCCTCGTGTTTTCCAGCTCCGATTCTTGGGCTTCTTGTCTAGCAGCGTTTTCCTCATTTTTCTCCTCGGCTTGCCTACCATATCACTACTTATCTTTTGCTGCCTCGGCATCAGGTCCTGCCTTGGCCCAAGTTTGCTGTCATGGCAATACTTCTTCCTACACAGATACAAAAATGCAGTAAAACTTACCTTTTCTATAAATATTATCTTTAACAGCAAAATTCTTAAATTTATCACATTAAGTACATGCATTGCTTCAAGTAGGTGTAGAATTGGTGATTAATGACCATGAAAAGTGTAGAAAGTTATAGAGTGAGCCAATATAAACCGGATTGTAAGACCTTGGCAGTTGTTCGTGTTCCAAAAAAATAACCTCCATATGGTGAAGAATGACATTGCCGAAGCACATTTTGTTGCTTCTCCTCGGGAACACATCTTCGAATAACCTGATATTCATATTGCTTAAACAAAAGAGGCTCCTTCCAATAATAATGCTTAATATTATGTAGGAACCGCTTCTTTCCTTGATGAGTAAGATCATAAGGTATAACACCGCTAACTAAAAAGTTTATAAAATGGCATACCATTGTGTTGCCGAGGTAATCATTAATTTTTTAGTTGGGAATTCATCATCAATCTCTAACGGGTTGTGTTTATCGTTTCCTTCTTCCAACCTTAACAAATGATCGGCCACTTGATTTTTCATTCATTTTTTGTCCTTAATTTTAATGTCAAACTCTTGCAAAATCAAAGTCCAACGAATTAGACGAGGTCTGGCATCTTTCTTAGCAATCAAATATTTAATTTTCGAATGGTCAGTATAGACAATTACCTTAGTACCAATCAAATAGGAACAAAATTTATCAAATGCAAACACTATTGTTAGTAATTCTTTTCCCGTGATCGTGTAATTTAATTGAGCGTCATTAAGGATTTTACTAGCATAGTATATATGAAATATATTACCTTTTCTTTGATCTAAAACTTCCCCTACAGCAAAATCACTTGCATCACACATTATTTCAAAAGGTAAAGACCAATCAGGTGGGACAACAATTGGTGCCGAGGTAAGTTACTTCTTCAAATTCTGAAATATCGTGTTGCATGATTCATCAAAGTTAAAAGTTTTATCCTGTTCAAGCAAATTACAAAAAGGATTAGAAATTTTAGAAAAATTATATATAAACCTTCGGTAAAAACCTGCATGATTAATGAAGCTTTGAATTCCTTTAATTGAAGTTGGTGGTGGCAATATCTCTATAACATCAACTTTTGCTCGATCCACTTCAATTCCCTTAGATGAAATCTTATGATCGAGAACAACTCCATCATCTACCATAAAATGGTATTTCTCCCAATTAAGAATTAAGTCTGATTCTTCACATCTTGTCAAAAAAATTTCTAAATTACCGAGGCAACCTTCAGAGCTATCTCCAAAGATAGAAAAATTGTCCATGAAGATTTCCAAGAAGTCCTCTACCATATCCGAGAAAATGGCCATCATACACCTTTAAAAGGTTGTCGGAGCATTATATAAACCAAACGATATTCTCCTGAATGCATATGTTTCATATGGGCAAGTGAATATCGTTTTCTCATAATCATTTGGTGTTATGGCAATATGGTTGTAACTTGAATATACGTCAAGAAAACAATAAAATGGTTTTCCTGCAAGATGATCAAGTATTTGGTCAATAAAGGACAAAGGGAAACAATCTTTTTTAGTGTCTTTATTTAACTTACGGTAATCAATGCAAACACTCCAATCTGTAATAGTTCTAGTTGGAATCAATTAATTATTCTTATTGCTTACCACAGTCATACCTCCCTTTTCGGTATACAATGTACCTGATGCGTGCTATATATGCGCAATTATAGTGCAAGTGTACACGTCATCAAGTAATAAAATGAAAAGTGTCGAGTGTCATCTCCTCAGGAATTGGTATACTTAATATGCTTCCTTTGATCTTCTTGCTCTATAAAAGAAAATAAAAATAAAAATGAATTGGGGTTGTGTTTTAACTAAATAAAGCAGTTAAGGAAACTAAATACAATGAGATCAAATTGAGAAAGAGGGCAGGATTCAGTTGTGGTGTATAGTGGATTTGATTGATCTGTCTCTGTCTAATGCAATTGCACTATACTGCCTCGTCAGTGCTGCAGATTACTGTCTTTAATAGCGGTAGTGTTCTCTGTCGCGACAATCCCTTGCTCTTGGGCAGATTTACCAAAGTTCACAAAATGTCCTTTGATGGCTCTGCCTATCCCTAAGTTGAAACACTGTTGATGATCAGTCCTTGATGATATCTCCCGGTGTTAATCAATTATAACCAACAACCAATCTTACACTTCTTTTAGCCGTTGAAACTCCAATCTATCCCTAGGTCGAGTTAGTATTCTCTAATCAAGTCGAATAATGCACTTACTCCTTTCGTGAGTCTAACTCTCCCAAGTCTAGACAAATAGATTACTTACAAACTTCTCTCCCGAGCTTGGATGCAAGAACAAAGAATGGAAAAGAGTAAGTAAACCTTGATATTTTATTGCATTGAAACAAGAAACAAGATACAATCTCTTCTCAATAATACTCGACAACTTTCACCTAAACTCTAAGGAAGCTTAAAACATAATGGGAAGAACTATTCCTAGGGTGAACTCTCTCAAATTCGGCTCTCCTAGTCCCTTCGAAAGCTATGCTTTATATAGGTTTGGCCTAGGGAAAACCTTTCCTAAATAGAGTACAACTTGGAGTAGGGAACAAGTTATATATATAGGTTAAATATTTCCAAGTTTAATTCTTCTAGAAGGATTCCTCCTGCGTGACCTTGTCCTTGGGCTTTCCTCGTATTGTCCAGCTCCTATTCATGAGCTTCTTGTCCAGTAATGTTTTCTTCATTTTTCTCATCAGTTTGCATGCCATTTTATCCTCTACTGCCTCGGTATCAGGTCCTGCCTCAGCCTCAGTTTACTATCGTGGTATTACTTATTCTTACACATATATGAAAATGCAGTAAAGTATGTCTTTTCTACAAATATTATGTTTAATAGCATAATCGCTAAATATAGCACATTAAGTACATGCTTTGGTCCAAGTAGGTGTAGAATTGATGATAAGTGCCCATGAAAAGTGTAGAAAGTGATAGTAAGTTGAGCACTTATCAGTATCGGACTTACCCATGTACTATCAGAGATAGGGTATAAAATACCAGCATTAAGTCATTTGATGATCCTTTCATAACAACCTCCTTCATAGCCGGGTTAAGTCTCCTTTGCGACTCAATTGACGGCTTATGATTTTCCTCCAAGATGTTTTGTGTATGCATACCGCCGGACTAATTCCTTTCAAATCTACAATAATCCATCTGATGACCCTTTCATGCTTTTTTAGCATGTCAATCAGTTGTTCTTCCTGTTTGGACTGAAACTTAGAAGAAATTATTATAGGCAATGAATCACTATTATCCAAATAAGCATATTTCAATTTCCCTGACAATGGTTTTAATTCAAGAATTGAAGATTGCTCAATAGAAGGTTTTGAAATCTTACCCTCTTACTTGAATAGTCGATTGGCTCGAAGAACTTACCTGGATGACTAATTATCCAATTTTCTTCATATTGTTTTTTGTCGTTTGATTCTTCAAGTTCTTCATGTTCTTTAGGTTCGGCAATGTAATTGTCGAGAAAATTTTCAAGAATATCTTTTTCCACTCCAAAATTTAATTCGGTAGTTTCTCGGATGATCTTGTATTCCTCTGGATCATTTGCACGCTTAAGAGTGTGAAAAACGTTGAGCTTGACTTGATGTTCATTGACTCGCATTGTAAGTTCTCCCTTCTCGACATCAATTAAAGTCATTCCCGTCGCTAAAAATGGCCTCCCAAGAATGATGGGTGCGAATTCGTCTGCTTCACAATCCAACACAATAAAATCAGCGGGAAAAATAAATTTATCTACCCTTACCAATATTTTCTTAATTTTCCCTTCTAGATATACGTAAGATTTATCAACAAGCAGTAACATCACTATGATGGGTCTAGCTTTTCCTATTCTCAATCGTTGGAAAACTAATTTTGGCATAAGATTTATACTTGCTCCAAGATCTCACAATGTTTTCCCTACATAGTGATCCAATTGAGTATGGAATTATGAAACTTCCTGGATCCTTTAACTTCAGTGGTATCCTGTTGTGCAACATAGCCATACATCATTCTATCACGGCAATAGTCTCAAACTCACCTAACCTCGTTCTCTTAGAAACAATATCCTTGAGAAACTTAGCATAATTCGGCATTTGTTATATTGCCTCAACCAACGGGAAATAAATATGAAATTGCTTAAGAATATCCAAGAATTTCTTGAATTGATATTCTTGCTTTTTTCGTCGAAGCCTTTATGGAAAAGGTGGTGAAAATCAGATACCCTCAATCGTCTCATTCATTTGGAATTTTAGAGAGGGTAATGCCAAGACATCAGGACTTGCAGTGGCATTTTCTGATTTCTCCTTCTTTTCATTGGTTTCATCTTTTTATATCGATTTCTACTTCGTTGGATGTTATTTTTCCTACACTGATTCATCGTTAATCTTTAATCGAGTAGTGATCACCTTACATTGCTCATGGCCAATTCCCTTGGTGATCTCAGTGTTTCTAGGTAAATCGCCTTGTAGTCTTGTATTCACATTTTGTGCAAATTGACCAAATTGCGTTTTAGCATTGCTTCTTGGTTTTCCAATCGCATCTCATTCCTATTCATGAAAGCTTCGATCCTATTCATGAAAGCATTAGTTTTTTTTATTAATCATAATAGATTCAGTTCTTGTCATAAAAGCATTAAATTTATCTTTCAAAGAACTAGATTGTGTCGTTTGCTTCAGCATCTGATGCGAGACAAATTTTGTTGGAATCCTGATACTTGTGTGCTCAAACTTCCTTGATTGAGAGCATTATTCGGATTGCTCTAAGAGAAATTGGGGTGCTTCTTCCAGGCTGGATTATAAGTATTTGACATTGCATTGTTCCGATTATAATTTTCCACGTAAAAACTTGACTCTGGATTCTGCAAACACTTAGAACAATAATAGTCACCACCATTACATAAATCACAAAAAGAATTCAATACCTTGATTTCTTTTGTTTTATTTTGGCGTTGTATATTCATAACCAGATTAGTTAAGGTAGCCAATTATGAAAAAATTGAACCCGATGCATCATTTTCGATGGTGTTACATCTAATTCCTCCTCGTCTAGTGTTTTGGAACTAATAATCATTTTTCCCGAGCAATTTAAAATTTTCATTGCTTCTTTCGCGGGTTGGTCTAAGTGTATGCCATTTGCTGAGGCATCTAGCATCATCCTAATTGGCGTGTTCACGGTATTATAAAACATCATCATTTGTGTCCATAATGAAAATTCATGCCTGGGACATTTGTGTAAAAGTCCTCTATATCGCTTCCAAGCTTCATACATCGCTTCGTCGGACGAACCTTGAGGAGGAACCCTTGGTTTTTCGTGGCATTGGATTCTCACCAATGTTTGTGTTACTCAAGCCGACATTCTCGCTTCCGTTTCGTCTACTCCCGCTCACGCGGGTGCTTCCCCCTAAGGCGGAACGCTCCCTTACCGATGCATTTTTACATCCCACAGCTTCGGCAGATCGCTTTATCACCCTGCTGAAAAAAAGTGATTTTATTACGTAATCTATCAGTCAAATTTGTAGAAATAAATCGAGCAAGAAAATCACGACATAATTCCACCCAAGATCTTATAAATTCAGATGGAATACTATTTAATCACATTTTAGCTCAATCTCGTAATGAATAGGGAAACAATTTTAATCTTAAAATGTCCTCATTAACTCCATAAATCATGAATGAGTTGCTAATCTCCAAGAACGAATTGAGATGTTGTTGGGAGTCTTCACTTGTCGATCCACCAAGTTGACCAATTGAACATCACTGGCTTTAACTCAAAATATGTAGCTTCAATTTCAGGTGCAACAACTCCTGAATTTAATCCATTGAGATCTTCCTCCAAGTAATCTCGAATAGACATTCGTCTCATATAAAATGGTTGTTGATCATCTATGTCATCTCCTATTGCCATGACATTCTGATTGTCGATAAGAGGAATAGGATCTGCCATTGTTGCTCGTTGTTCATGTCTCCTTCTAAGAAATATTTGTTCAATTTTGGGTTCAAATGAATGTTCTTCTGATGCTGGTCTTGCCCTGGTCATACACAACAACAAAACCAAAATTTGTAAATTCCTTGAATCCAAAAAAGAATTAAAAACTTAAAAGAAATAAAATAAAAGGCAAGAAACTAAAAGTAAACTCGTTATTATCAATTCCCAGCAATGACGCCAAAGACTTGTTGCGTGTTTTAAGTGTTCATAATTACGTGCAAGTGTACATGTTTTTAAGTTATAGTATAAAAATTTATCGTCTTTATAGAGATTGGTGCGTCTTCTAGAATCTAATTTCTTACATTGAAATGAAAGACACAAATGGTTTAGAGAATTGATTTTTTAAATGAAATTAAATAACAAATAAGCAAGTAAAGTAAATTGAGATAATCAATAAGAGAAAGGAGGCTAGGTTATCCCGAATTATGGAATGAATACCGAATGAATTCTTCTTCTTAAGTGGGTGCGAGCACCACTCAATTGTTCCGGCAATTGGGCTTAGTCGGATTGCCTAGTCAGTTTATCTGAATGTTTGGTCAATTGCAACTAAGGAAATTGCTCGAACAAGTTGAGAAACTATCGTCAAGGTTCGGCAAAACGTTCTTCAGTGGTCCCGTTATTCCTATCCTGAAACGCTATTAATTGCACAACCCGTGATGATACATCCCTGCGTTAATCAAGTGTGTACAACAACTTTTTTGCGCTTCTTTTAGCCGTTGAAATCCTGCACTTATCCCTAAGCCGGACTAATTCTCTCGCACTCGAATCGAACCATGCCTATTCGTTTCATGAATTCAATTCTCTCGAATCTGAATAAATGAATTATTTATCGAGGTCCTTTCGCAATTCTCTCGCAAACCAAATTAACACCAAGAATAGACAAACCTTAATTAAGAACATACCACAAACTTAGATAGAATTTAAACTAAATCAATTCATAAAATAGAATAATTCAAGCCAACTTAAAGTTAGTTCATGACTGAGGAAAAGTATCCAACAAGCATTCCTCTCATCACTCGAATAAAACAAAATAAATAAAGATAAAGAAGAAGACAATCACTTGCTTCCTCTCTCTCAATCTCTCAATCCAGCCCCCTCGTATGTTGTAGACGGCATGCTCCTTATATGGAATTGATTTGGTCAATCATGGATGATAGAATAAAATAGAAATGAAAATAATCATGAAAGAATATATCTATTTCTTATTTTATTCATATCATATGTTTCCTTCTTTGCTCCAATCATCCAATCTTTCCATATCTATCATCATTGACCTTATCTTCCATTATTTTTTTTTCCATTTGTTAGCTTCTCATCATGGAATAAGTCCTGCAAACATGGAAACAAATCACAATAATATATATTTCCACAAAAATCAACCAATTAAGGATATAAGGTGACAACCAAAAAAATAAAATGAAAATAATTAAAATGCAGTTAATTATGTGTTTAAGTATAGCAATAAACGTGAGTAGAAAGGTAATAAAATAGCATAATTTATCAACTAACATCAACTAAGGCTAGCCAAGAGTGCCTAGACAATAACTAAGCACACCAATGTGTCTAGTCTAAACCTCTATCTTTTTCCCAATAATAACATAAAGAGCTTCTATATATAAAACCTTCCAAATATATGTTCCCAACAAGTTTGGGATATTCTACTTTTCATTTCATTTTTTTTAAACATCATGGGTGTTACATTGAGAAACAATTTCTCATTCACCTATTGAACATTTTGAGCATGTAAATATACAAATTTCATCTACTCTTATAGTAAATTAATAATCCACTTAGTCTCAATTAATTTGACTAATGAAACCCACCCAATTTAAACTCTAACATATCCATGTAACATACCATTTTTTCAACAGATTCTTAAAAAAATTTAATTACTATAATATCATAAAACAAAAACGTACAATAAACTTATTTTACTATTTTTGTAGTTTGTAGCTTTGAATAAGTGAAAATTTGAATGGGTACGATTCTTTAAGTGTCGATCGTAAAAATTATATTTAAAATCATGCTCAATATGTGACAACAAAAGACACCCACCAATGATAATTCTATCTGAGTCTATAGTTCTGTATAGGTCCTTAATATAATATGCCAAGATTATCGATCCCCAACTCTTATTTTTTTTACTCCACAAAGCTACGCAAATGAGGCAATCACATCAAATACACTTTTTTGTATGATTTATTTGGTATCAAGAACCCCAATAACACGTAGAATATGGACACAAACAAACTGTCACAATACAATAATTATCAATTTTAAATTATTTACAATAATATAAAATATTAAAATAAATAATCATAAATAATAACATTTCTTTATACCATCTTTGATTCTTCATATGTGTTCAGGGGTAGGTTTGTAAAATGATGGTCTATAAAGTTAATTTTAATTGTAATCACCGTCCAACTTCTCTAGAAATATTTTGAGCCATCATGACACATGCATACAAGTCTCCATTTCGTAATACCAGTTATAACCTCTTCATAAATGGGAAGATCAAGATACAATACAACATCTTGCAAAGTAATAGTGTCCTGACTACATGGTAAATAAAATGTATGTGTTTTCTAACCTCCATCATTCTAGCAAATAATTAACTAAATTAAAATTTAAAGTAACTGCTATATAAATACATAGCAATTAATAGAAAATAATTAACTAAATAATATTTTTCTATAGATTTAATTGCTAGTAGTCTAATATGTGTCTCTCATCTAGTCGTAATGACTCTGTCAAACTATTGAATATAAAATGTTCGAATACTTTTAAAATAAAAACAATATAGAATATAGAATAATTTAAGAAAACTAAAGATGAGAGGTAAAATTTTTGCAAGGATGACCTACTACTTATAAGAGTCCTTACCCCTTACAAGATATTTAAATAAATAAGATCTATCAAATAATTAAATCGAATGATTAAATCAAACTAAATATTCCAATAAATAGGATCTATCAAATTACATATTCAAATAATTAAGTTAAATAAATTAGATTTTTATTAAAGAGTATTTAAAGGTATTATGATCTTTCATTTATTAAGGATCAGGACTCAAACGGTTCAACGAGCTTCATTTTCTGTAGAAAGTAAGTTCCATATAATAAATCTCACGATAAATTAATTTATTTCTTCAATTTCTTGCAAACCTTGCTATGTGAGAAACATAAGATCTTTTCTTTAATTTTAAATTAGGTTATCGGGAAAGTCCATCCACATAAGACAAAACTCATTTCTTATAGAAGACAAGATCAAGACTCGTTTTTCGTATAACAAAAAGTCTGTCTTACGGGAATATTTACAACCATTTTCCAAAAAAAAAAATTGGAAAGATTATTTTTTAAAAAAATAATTAATAAAATAAGATTTTCATTTAAAATAGCATGTGTTAATTTGAATATGATTAGCTGTAATTTAATCCAGCGCCCTATGCCTTTCTACTCTCTCTTGCATGTCGCCCATTTTCAATCCTAAACTATCAACGCACAAATTTATATGCGCATCTCACATGTAGGAATAAGGAAGAGACATACAAGAATGTTTTGTCGAACTATAAAAAATTAATTTATCGGTAAGGTATAATCTCGCATAGGCAGCTGCGGCGATCCTTAGTGCGACCCGCTGAGGCATCAAGTCAACCCATTACGTTAATAAGTGGATAAACAATACAACTGAATTCTCCTCTACAAAGCACAAAACCTGGCCTCACTTCTATTATATTTATTCTCTTCTTTTATTTTAGTTTTAATTTAGTTAGTTTAGTTATTTTAACTCCACAAAATTATTTGTGTTTTTATTTTCAATAGTGTCGGTTTAAGCAGTAGTAAGGTCAACACATTTCATGTGGGTTCGATATCTCAAATGCTACAATTTGACGAAAGGTGGAATTAGCAGGACTTCCGAGCCTTCACTAGTATAAGCGGAATCATCAATATTTAAAAGTTCAAAGTGAAAAATATTCTTATGAAATAGTCATAATATCAAGATCCTCGTACATGCACAAAAACTAAACAAAATATTTGCAATCTAAGTTAACTCGATTTAAAAAATAAATTTTAAATTTAAAAAGTACAAACAATTAAAAATATTATCTCATCTCAATTATCGATCAACATTCGATAATTTCATTGTTCAATAGGTAGTCCTACATGAGATAATCTACCTAACCACCCATGATTCTGTATTCAAAACAAACGAAGCAAGTTAATAAAATGTTAAGAAAAAATTATGTAAATGAAATTGAAATAAAATATATAAAATAGAAATTCAAAGATAATAGAATCAAAGAAACACTAATAAACGATCAGAAAACTTGGATCGAGGCCGGTGCTATCGCAATGTCTTTAAAATAGATTCATCTCCTCCCAGAGCTGAAATTTTTATAGAACGTCTGTCTCCTAGGATACAATGATAGAATATAGCAAAGAGAGCAATGCAACTTTGACTGCAACGAAGAACTTTATAGAAGTAAAATACTCAAGAATCTGGCTAGAGGATGTTTTTGGTTTTTAGTGTATTGAGATTTGAACAAGGGGTCTCCTTTTATAGTGTTTATGCAAGGGACATGTTTAATTACAGAATTAATTTGTAATTAGCAATTCCTGAAGAGTTACAACTTTCAGAATTCAAAATGGTATTTATCATAGAATTAATCTAAATAAATTGGAGATTACAACCAGCTGAAGGGTTTGCAACTT
Source organism: Abelmoschus esculentus (assembly GCA_035048815.1). Lineage (NCBI taxonomy): Eukaryota > Viridiplantae > Streptophyta > Magnoliopsida > Malvales > Malvaceae > Abelmoschus > Abelmoschus esculentus. The sequence continues at coordinate 8,002,591 of JAUCBN010000032.1, forward strand.
TTCGTTTAATTCTATAATATCTGTTGAAAAATTAATTCAAAAAAGTAGAAAAAATCTAATCATTTTAGAAGTTCAAAGGTCCCAAGGCCTAAGGCCCATCTTTGACTTTTTAAAAGTCAACTAAGACTAGCTCAAAATGCCTCAACTAGACACACTCAGGGTGTCTAGTCCAAGCCTTTGTCTTTTTTCCAATAATAACATGAAGAGCTCCTATATATAAAGCCTTCCAAATATATGTTCCCAAAAAAGTTTGGGATATTTTATTTGTTATCTCATTTTTTTCAACATCATGGGTGTTACATTGAGCAACAACTTCTCATTCACCCATTGAACATTTTGAGCATGTAAATATACAAATTTCATCTACTCTTGTAGTAGATTAATAATCCACTTAGTTCCAATTAATTTGACTAATGAAACTAACTCAATTTAAGCTCTAAAATATTCATATACCATACCATTTTTTAGCATATTTATAAAAAAATTAATTATTATAATATCAGAAAACAAAAACGTACAATAAACTTATTTTAATATTTTTGTAGTTTGTACCTTTGAATAAGTGGAAATTGGAATGGGCCCGGTTCTTTAAGCGTCGATCGTAAAACTTATATTTGAAATCATGCTTAGGAATGTAAAAAGTTGATCCGACCTGAAAATCCGACTGAAATATTTTCGTGTTAGAACTTGGTTTGACCTGGAGATGTAATGACCCGAACTCGATCTCCATCCGACTGTTGTTGACCGAAACCCGAATTGGACCTATTACTGTAGTAACCGAACCCGAACTGTATCCGATCGAGAATGACCCGAACCCGATTTCAACCTATTACTGTGGACCCGAAACTCGACCTGCATCCGATTGAAACAAACCCGAACATGAGTTTGACCTTACTGATAATCGATATTACCCGACTGAATCAACCTGAGACTTGATTTTACCCGATTTGTTTTGAACCCGACATGTTAATGACCTAAACTAATATTAACAAGACTTAATATTTACATGACATATAATTAAATATATTTATAATTTTATGAATTTAAAATATTGGTAAATATAATTATACTTCAAGAATAAAATAGACATGATAATTAATTTAAGAATTAATATTTAAATTTAGTATTATATATTTAATTAAATTATTTTTTACTATTTTATTTAATTTTAATGCATTTAATTTTAATTATAATTTTAAATTAATATTTTATTAAAAATATAATTTTAAATTAATATTTTATTAAATTAAATTAACGTATTGAACTTAGGATTAATTAGGTTAAATTAAAATTTAAAAACATAAATTACAAACATAATTAAAAGAATTCAAAAATCAAATTTAGAATTTTATTAAATTAATCTAAATTATGACTTAATTAAATTAAACCAAAATATTTGATAAAAAAGATAATTGATAAAAAAAGAGTGAAAAGACAAAATTTTAGAGGGAAATAAACCACTCATTTTTAAGTTTGAGATTAATTTATTTTTAGTGTAAAAATTTTGGAGGGAAATAAGCTACTCATTTTTTAAGTTTGAGATTAATTTACTTTTAGTATAAAGATTTTGTAGGGATATAAGTTACCCAAAATTTTAGAGAGAATTTTAAATAAGTTTTGGTTATTATATAAAAAAGAGGGAAAAATAAGTTACCCATATTTTCATATATAATATCATTCTATATAGTATAAATTTTATATATAGAATATATTCCATATATAATATAAATTTTATATTTTTTTGAAATGTATTGAACTATATTATATAGGTATAAATTATAATGTATTAATGTATATTAAAATTAATTTTTTATCGAATTTAACTATTATTAATCTATAATTTTTACAATTTAATCCTTACAACTTTATTTTTATTTCAATTTGAATATTATTTATTTTTTAAATTTAGTTTAGTGTTTTTAATAAGATGATATTTTATTTTATTAATGTTTATCATTTTTAGTTTAAAACTTTATTTTTTTAGTCCAATGTTTATTCCTTATTAATTTTTATTTTTTTGTAATTTAGCCCAATTTTTAAGATATGAATCATTTGATGATATTTTTGTTTAGTCTAGTGCGTAATATTTATTTTTAATATGATTCATGCTAGTTAAAGACGTTAGATATTAAATAATTAATTCAAAATAAATGATCAACCATTCAACCCAAAATCTATCGGTTATTTACTTATTTATACTAAACTTAAACTTAATAATTTTAATTAATATGAATTTAAAACTCAAATTAATTCGACCTAAAATAAAATCGACTTGAAATGAACCCGACCTGAAATCTACCCGACTTGAAATGAACCTGTCAATTATCTGATTTTGACCCGAACCGTTTGAACCCGACCTGAAAATAGACCCGACTTAAAATGGACCTGCACCCGACCCGAATCGAGTCAAAATATCAAATCAACTTAAAATTACATGTATCTAATTTTACCCGACCTGAAACTCATTTGAATAACTATTTTTACGTCCTAATCATGCTCAATAATGTGACAACAAAAGACACCCACCAATGATAATTCTATCGGAGTCTATAGTTCTACATAGCTCCTTAAATAATATGCCAAGATTGTTGATCCCCAACGCTTATTTTTTTTTAACTCAACAAAGCTACGCAAATGAGACAATCACATCAAATACATTTTTCTGCATGATTTATTTGATATCAAGAGCCCCAATAACACGTAGAATATGGGCACAAACAAACTGCCACAATACAATAATTATCAATATTAAATTATTTACAATAATATAAAATATCAAAATAAATAATCATAAATAATAACATTTCTTTATACCATCTTTGATTCTTCATATGTATTCAGGGGTAGGTTTGTAAAATGATTATCTATAAAGTTAATTTTAATTGTACCACCGTCCAACTTCTCTAGAAATATTTTGAGCAAGCATGACGCATGCATACAAATCTCCATTCGTAATACCAGTTATAACCTCTACTCTCTCTTGCTTGCCCATTTTCAATCCGAAACTATCAACGCACACATATGTATGCGAATCTCACATGTAGGGATTTTGATTTTCCGTGGACCCGCCTTCTATAAAAATGGATGCCCGATCAAGTACACTTATTTAGGCCCGACACTCTGAGCTTTACCTGATTTAATGGGTCTGTCAAACAAAACTTGGCCGCCCTAAATGCATTCCAATGCTGCATTATTTATGTTTTTGGTTATGCATCCAAACTAAAATAGTTACTAAAATTTAAAGTCAAGATAGATTTCACCCTTAACGTTTATAATTTTTATCATTTTGGTTTTTATTCTTTTTTTGGATAAATTTATCCCTTAACCTATGTCTTTTTAACAAATAACTTATTTTTTAACTACCATGATAACTGAACCGTTAAAAATTTAATAATGATAACTTGTCATATATATGTGATATTAATATATTTTAAATGACACAGAATCTAACCTATTAAACATATACAAATATATAATATAATTTTATTTTAGTATAAAATATAAAATAATTAAAATTTAAATAAAATATTAAAAATTAATTAAATTCAAAACAAAAATTTAATAAATATTCTCAACCCTAACTAAACTAAAATATCTTCATAAAACACTAAAAACCCGATTTAGATTAAAACTAAAATACCTAAATTCTAAATTAAAATAATAATAATTCAATTGATTATTATCAAAATCATTTATCTTTGATTCACCGGTAACAAACTCTACAAAACCCTTTCTTTTCAGATTATGTTCATACTTTTTTAGATAAAATTTTGACTTTACTATAGTTAAAGTTGAAAATATTTAGTAGCCTTTTATTTTAGATTTAATTAATTTTTAATGAATAACAAATTAATTTTTAATATTTCATTTGAATTTGAATTTTAATTGTTTTAAATTTTTAGATTAGAATAAAATTATATTCTATATATATGTATATGTTTAATAGGTTAGATTCTGTGTCATTTAAAATATATTATCACATATATATGACAAGTTATCATTATTAAATTTTTAACGGTTCAGTTATAATGGTAGTTAAAAAATGAGTTATTTGTTAAAAAGACAGGTTAAGGGCTAAATTTATCACAAAAAAGAATAAGGGCCAAAATGATAAAAATTATAAACGTTAAGGGTGAAAATTATCTTTATGCCAAATCTAAATTAGTAACTTTAAAATTCTAAATTTTAAACTTTAAATATAATTTTAAAATCTAAATCATACATCTTAAATATTTAAGTAATAAACTCTAAATTAAATTATTGAACTCCATGTTAGAAAATACAAAATTTTAGTTTTAGTTTTATACGAATTGTGTATTAAATTGATGTTTATATTAATAATAATTAATAATTTTTATTATTGATAATTTTTAATGAGAGAGGATAATTTTAATTAGCTTATGAAAAGTAATTTTTTTAATATAATATTACTATGTATTTTTTGAAGGATCTACATATCAATTTTTTATTTATATATTTATTTTTAATATAATTTAATTAATTATTAAATTTAAATGAAAATATAAATATGTGAGAATAAAAAGAAAATAAAAGATATTACTTTGCAGATGTAATAATGTAAGTAAGTGAGGGTGGAAGAATGAAAATAGAGAATGTTAAATTTAGGTTATTTGTTTTTTTATAATTATTAAAGATAAAAGGATTTTTATAATTTTAACGTCAAAACCTCTAATTTTAAAATGCTCGTATTAGCAATTTTTTAATTAGAAGTTTCGTCCCTAATCTACTATTTCAATCCATTATTTATGTGCACGAGCTTCTAGTCCAAATGGTTAAAGGAACGGTTGTTGTTTCAATCACTGTAGTTTATTAAAAAATCCATTATTTACGGAAATAATAAGTTAATATGTTATTTAGTGAAAAATTTTATTTTTCCTTTACGATGTCTTGTCAACACTAAAAAAATAAATCTTAACTCTAACCTTAAATTTTAAATTCTAAAAAATACATAAATCTATAATTCTTTAAATTTCAAATTTAATATCTAAACCTAATTTTTTTAATGTGAAAATAAAAGAACACTAAAAAATTACATAAAATTTCTATTCGTTATTTAATGTCCAACTTGGGATTCAATTAATAATCATTTAAAGCATTGTTTATGGTTTTGATTACAAAAACAATAATTATACGTAGGAAGGAGTCTTAGACTCTCCGGGGACTTCCCTGTCCCTAGAGATGTCTGTAACATGACATAACCACGTGACCACTCTTTGATTCACACCCATAATCTTCGATCGCTACAAAATGGACCAATGCTCTAGGACAACACTAAGCATTCCAGCATTTTAATCATGCACACAAGTAGAATATCACCCACTAGCTGTAATAAAACACATAAAAGGAATCAGGGTTTGGCAACATGCACAAGTCATGCTCTACAAATTTTAGCTGATCATGTCATTTCCAATATAATAAAGAATATGGAAGGAAATTAAAAGTACAAAGTTCAAGATTCCCCCGGTCTTATCCTGTTGGAAGGGTACTTGTTTAGTTATTTCATTTTAATCCGGGGATTTGTCTGCATTGATAAGGATTCCAAGGGCGGATCTTGGAGACTGGCTGGCATCTCTCGGTCACATAGGGAAACAGACAAAAGTATGTTCTGTTTGCTTCTGCGTCCAATTGAAGTAAATTTCTACTGTCCATTTATGACTGGGTGTGCTTACAGAACCAACCACCAAGGGTTGCTGATTCCAAGATCACATGGAATTCAATATTTTTTAATTTCTTATTTTATTGTTGCTTTCTTAGTCTCATTCACTTAACTCCAACGAAACGACGGAGCGTGCATGCAAAAGACAAATTTCTGCATAAATTTTAGATAAGAATATAGTAAATAAAATTTAAGAAAAAAAAAACAGAAACAGAAAGAGATGATGTTATCACCACTGAAAATAAGCAAGAAAATTTGGGGTAGGCGTAGCGGCCAGGAAATAATGCACCTCATATAAACAATGACGAGGTGCAAGACTTGCACTCAAAAGTAAATTAAATACATTAACTTTCAATGTAGGATTCTATTTTTTTATCTTGTTTTGTTTCATTTAAATTTTGAATTTTTGGTTTCAGTTGGACATGAAGTTGACATTTTTTATCCAATTCCATATTACTGTTTTAATCAATTGAAATAAATAAATTAAATGTAGGCATCAAATTAAAATGTAAGACTAGGTTTAAGTACTTAGTTGTACTAAAATGAACATTGAAATCAAGTTTTAATCCAACTAGGTCGGAAAAAAGTTTAGATGGCAAATTAGATTTAAAAAGTAGAATTTAAACAACAAAATAATATTAACAATTCAAAAAAGATAAATATATATTTTGTCCTTATGTACTAATAATCAAACAAATTTTTTTAATCACTAGTTTTGAATCCATTGGCTTAATATTTCATATCAGATTTTTAGAAGCTTATTATAAGAGAAGTCCTTCTAATCTAGGTGTTTTTCCCATTCGTAATACTAGCATTCAAACCATTAACACTGCTTAAAAGATATAATATCTTATCTCGCTGCATTAATTGGTTGTTATCCATTAGTAATCAAGTGATTTTTAAATACTCTCTTTATCCTATTTAATGTGTCCCTTTTATGTTTTAAAATTGTCTCATTTAAAATATTTCATTAAAAAATCAAAAGTTTTATAAGGTATATTTTTTTTCTACACTTTTTTAATTAAACAAAATATATTTTTTGAAGGATAAAATCACACGTTTAATTATTTTACATCATATATCTTATAAAAGACAACAATGGACATCAAAATTAAGACAGAGGGGATACATTATTTTTGAACAGTTCAAATTAAGCAATACAACGTATTTAATAATTACAATAAATTTTGATTTTTATAAAAATTAAATTGGTAATGCAATTTCATGTAAATTATTAAAATTTAGTTATGTGGAGTATAGGTTAAAATTATCAAATTAAATACTACATTCGTAAAAACAAAAAATTCAAATTCAAGTAAAAACTACAGATAAAACATTTTTTAATGTAAATACCAAATATATAGCCTGTAATATATATCATATTTATAAAAACAACAAATTCAAACAGCAAAGTGTATATTAAAAATATTCTATTTACTACCGAGAGAGCCGTTTCATAAGATTGTTTCCATGCCAACAAAGAGTCAAAGACAAGCTTCCTGCCTATATCCTAGAACACCATTCCAAAATCAGCTTTACTTGCACATGATTCTAGTGTGTTTTAGAAGCTGTAATGTTGTAAACATGTCGCAATTTGCAATGTCTCATACAAGAACCAAAGAAAGACAGCTTAAAAGATAAGGTAATATATAATTGAAGAAGCGTATATATAAGACAAATGGGACCAACTTTTTAGTTCCCATGCACATGTATGCTTATATTACTAGATTTAATGTAAAAAGATTAGATAATTAATTAAGAAGTATTATGATCGATAACCAATTGGTGGTACTGGTAGTACATATTTTTACATGAATTGCTCTGGATTAATCTTACCGCCGGTAACCTCAGCAATCTTTCTGCCGTTGCCACCGCCACCGCCACCGCTCTCTGCCATCATCAGGCTAACAAGAAGATCGGCAAATGCTCCTATAATGAACTTGTGTGTAGTTTTGGGATTCAATGCAAGGTAACACAGTAGAAGCTCATGCAAGTATTCGCAGTTTGACTTGACGTCGATTAAGTCACGTGCCTCCACCATTTCCTGCATGGATCTCCTGAAATCCATGTATGGGTTGGGGGAGACAGTCTGGACGGCGACACTCTTTTCTACTGTCGTCGGGGGGCTATGTTCTCGATTGATTCGATCACGGCAACCGTCGTTGGAGGTTTCAATTGCGTTGTCGATGGGATTAATGGAACTGCTACTGGCTAATACTGTATCTGATGAGTCCGGTGTAGTGGCGATTGAAGACGGCGGTGTTGATTCAATGATGGAGTTGGAGCTACCCGGAGAGGTGAAAAAGAAGCGCTGTGAAGCAAATACGGTGGCGAAGTCGGGTTCGGAGTCGGAGTCGGGATCTGGGTCGAAGGAGAGAGATGATGAGTGGGTTAAGGATTTGGAGGTTGAGTAGTCGAAGGTGTTGTCATAGAGGGAGTTGTAATTTTTGAAGATGGCCGATGATATGGTGGTGGTGGAGGAGGAGGAGGTTAGTAGACAGCGGCTATCGTCTGGGGTTGGCGGCTGCGAAGAGGAAGATTGGTAGGGTAATGAGATTCTGATCTTTTTGAAGCAGAGATTGAGATTTTTTGCCAGGGTGTTTGGCATAATTTTGGCCTCAATCAAGTTGTAATCAAAGAGCCGGAGAAGGAAAATGAAGTGCGACCTGTGTTATTTCTTTGAACTGTTTTGTTAGAAAGAAAGTGAGAGAAAGTTTAGAAGGAGAATGAAAGGCGAAGGCTCCATTAATATATTTGTGAATATTTGGGGTACAGAGAAAGAGAGAGAATGGCGAAGTTCCAATGAGGCAAGTTATTATAATCAAATTGACCGATCATTTAAATCCAAAATTTAGTCTTATATATTTAATCTAGGATAATTTTTTTATATAAAAAACAAATTTTATATATTTATATTATAAAATTTAAATTTTATATTAAATCTTAAAAATTAAACCCGAACTCTAAAGTATTTATTCTATGTTTTAAATATTTATCTAAATGCGTAAAATAAACTCATAATCTCTTAATTCAAGGCCTTAAAATAAAAAGCTTATGCAACTTAAAGTTTATAAAGTTTTGTGTATCATTGTTTTTTAAATTAATTTATATAGAAATTATAAAAAATACTTTGATACCTAAAGTTACACAAGTTCTTTAGTTTTAGGGTTTAGAGGTTTAGGTTAGAATTTACTGTGTAGAATTTAAAGTTATGGTTAAAATTTGGAGTTTATAGGCTATAGTACTAGAATTTAGAATTTAGGGTTTAAATGTTATAGAAAGAGTTATTATACAATTTGTTTTTTCTTTCATAATCTCTTATACAATTCTTTTATCAAAATATAGCCTATAAATTATTAATGAGTTTTGAGTAAAAAATGTAGATTATTTCTTTTAAATATTCAATGTATAATACATATACTATCTTTTTTATATATATGAAAATGGAGAATATATTATCATAGGCTTCGTTAAAAGCCTCCCTAAATTTAAATTTGAGAAAAAGAGTACCTATAATAATATTGCATAAACAACCCACAGGATAAACTCAACAACAAAATCAACAATAATAATAAAACAAAGAGAAGCATCAAAAGAACACAACTAGACCTCAAACACCAAGATCTTCATACAGAAAGTTAAGAACAACATCAAGTAGTTATAGAAAAAATCGAGACTCAAAATTATTACAAGAATACAATCTTACCATCATGTTTGACAACGACTTGCTCAAAAGTTTGAATAAAGCTCCGAATTGAATAAAGCAAAGAACAGTCGTTCCTTCTCCCATAACTATTTCGCAACACACGATCCATTTTAGCATTATCAGATTCAATTATAATAGATCCTGTATTCATGTGTATGGAACAATATAAATCCTCCAAAATTACATATAAATTTGAATCAAACGTGCAACACCTTTTAATAAATTTTGAAAATCTCGTAATCCATAGACCATCACAATCCCTAATAACACCACCATAAGAAGACTTCTCATCAAACGGATTTCATGCACCATTTATATTAATCTTCTAAATCCCATAATCTGGTGGAATCAACTTTACAATCAAAGATCTTACGATATGTGTTTGATGATGCACTATCCTCAGACCTTCCAGAGCAAGTTTGTACTTAACAACTATACGACAACTACACTCAATCACATTCTCATGAACAACTTCATTTGGCTCGAAAAATTTATGATTACAAGATAACCACATATTAAAAAGAATAGCTCTAAAGAAAACATCAGAAACATCACCTAAAGCTACAAAACAATTAGGCGAAGCCAAATTAACCTTGATCCATTCAACCAGAGGCATTATAAGAAATTTTTGTTGCTCGTTTTGAGGAACTAAACTCATCCATATCGCAGTTGCGCATGGACAATAGTGAAGAATATAATCAATATCTTTTGTCTCTGCCCCACACACAATGCATTTAGAAGAGTCTGCGATATGTATACGAACTCACTCTATATTTGTCAAAATGTGTCCCTTGCACACAAGCCACAAGAAATTTTTAACTCGCTGAGGATCTTTAAATTTCTGAAGCACACTCAATATACTATCAATACACCCAATATGGTTTTTAGAGAGCAAGGTATATGCAGATTTAACAATAAATGTCGAATTATCCTCCTATTTCCATTCAGGTTTATCAGAAGGTACCAAAGGATTCAATGGCTTAACGGATGCTATATGATCTATTATATCAGGATTTAAAAGGTGTTAAAATTGTTCCATGCTCATTTACCATCAACGCCAATCATTGAACTTACCGGAAGAATATGAGGCAAGTTATAAGCATCATCAATCTTAACCAAAGCTAACAATCCAACATTCTTTAACCAACTATCCCTCTAAAAATCTACATGAGTACCATTACCGATGTTTTAAACAATGCTACTTGATGAGTGCCTAAAAGGCAGTTATTTACTACCCTTCTCATGGTACTTTATGCATCTACTATACACCAACTTGAACTGAAATATGGATTCTTTGCGCAAGTATTGGATATTCTGTTATCATTACTTACAAAGTCAATATTTATAGAGAATGCAGATATTATTACATATTCTGTACATGCAGGAATATCCAAGGCAGAAGCGACAGTGAAGCAATGTTGAGGCCGAGGTAGAAGCCAAGGCCGCGGTAGAATCCAGTTTGATATCACCAACAATGGAGGCGCAATGAAAGATAAAAATATAGAGAACATTCTGGAAGATGTAGTGCACCAATTGGACCAGGCTAGCGCGCTAAAAGCCTAAGTCAAAGACCAAGCGGGAAAATCCTTCTAGAAGGCGGCAAACTTGAAAATATCAGATCCCTTGAAGAAGACTTGTTCTCTACTCCAAGTTGAAGTCTATTTAGGAAAGGTTTGCCCTAGGTTAAGACTATATATACTCTAGCCGGTCATATTATTTAGGAGAGTCGATTTTCAGAGAAATCCTTCTCCCTAAGAATTGTACTTAACGACAATATGTTCTAAACTTCTTAGGGATAGGTGAAGGTTATCGATATTAGTGAGAGGAGATTGATTCTTGTATCTTTGTTCTTCTGCAATAATAATCTTAATGTTTGCTTATCCTATTGCCATTCTTTGTTCTTGCATTCAAGCTCGAGAGAGAAGTTTATAAGTAATCTATTTATCTAGTATCGAGAGGTGTAGATTTACGAAAGGGATAAGTACGGTATTGTAAACACTAACTCGGCCTAGAGATAGGTTAAGAGTTTCAACAGCTAAAAGAATTGTTGGATTGTTTGGTGGTTATCGTTGATTTACACCGAGAGGTATCGTCAAGGACTGGTCATCAACAACATTCTGACTACGAGATGAGCGGAGTCACTTACGGACACTTTGCTGAACTTTGATGCCTCTGCCCAAGAGGAAGAGATTGCCGCGGCAGAGAACATTAATACTGCCGAGGCTATATCTGCAATACTGTCGAAGCAGTATTGTGTGATTGCATTGGACAAGAAGAAGATCAATTGAATCCACTAATTGACGCAACTAGATCCTACCCAGTTTCTCTATAATCGTTCTCAACCTTTTATTTTATATTTTGTTATTTAATTATTTAGTTAGTTAAACAAATCAACTCATCTGTGTTTTTACTTTCTTTTCAGGAGTAAGGGAACAAGGGGAGACATATTAAGTATACCAATCCTTTTGGAGATGATACACGATATACTTATCATTTTATTACTTGGTGACGTGTACACTTGCACTCAAATTGCGCTTATATTATACGCTTCAAGTTTTTGGCGTCGTTGCCGGGGATTTGCAACTAAATTTTGTTTTTCTTTATTTTCTTTATCTTTAACTATTCTTTATCTAACTTTAATTCTAATTATTTATTTATTTTATTCTTTATTAACTTTGGTTTATTTGGTTTATGACCAGGGCAAACCCGAGTGGACCATTGTACGAGTTGGATCCTGAGATTGAACGCACAAGACATCATCTGAGACGCAATCTGTTCCAAGTCATGGATAATCCACCAAGAGGACAAATTCCACCTGTTGATCATATTGTACTACCACCAGCAATGCCACAACAGCCACTACCGCAAACATTGCCAAGACAGCCCACTATTAGAGATTATCTGGTGGAAGATCTAAACGGACTCAACCCTGACGTAGTCACCCTAGAAATCGAAGCAACTAACTTTGAGCTCAAACCAGTGATGTTCAACATATTGAACACAAGTGGACAATTTAGTGAGTCTGCTACTGAAGATGCAAGATAACATCTTAAATCTTTCATGGAAGTGTGCAACTCTTTCAAGATTCAATGAGTCCATGAAGATATTTTACGATTAAAATTGTTCCTCTATTCACTAAGGGATAGGGCGAAAACCTGGTTAAATGGTATCCCAGCAGGATCAATAGGATCTTGGGAGGAACTCTACCGAGAATTTATTACGAGGTTTAACCCGACAAATCTCTATGATCGCATCCATAATGAAATCACATCATTCCAGCAAGATGAAGATGAACCGATGTATGAGGCATGAGAACGCTACAAAGAATCAGTAAACAAATGACCACTACATGGTTTTCCCTTGTGGATGCAAGTCTCCATGTTTTATAATGCTACTAATGCCTCCACAAGGATGATGCTAGACGCTTCCGCAAATGAGACACTTTTGGATAGAGCACCCGCGAGGTTATTGAAATTCTGAACAAACTCGCAAGGAACGATTTCCAATTTTCCACATCAAAGCGAGGAGGAATGAGACGTCATGCCACAGCCCATGAATTAGATACATCCAGTTTTGTGGCAGCACAATTGGCTTCTCTAACCAAGATGGTTCAGAATATGCAAGCCCAAAGAAACATGCATAAGGTTAAGGTAGTTAACTCATCGGATTACATACAAGATGAGGAGACCAACCTATATGCTGGAAATTATAACAGAAACAATCAAATGATATCCAACAATTACAACCCATCCTGGAAAAGGCATCCAAACTTTTCATGGAGTGATCCTAACAATGCCTTAAATCCAATTAATCAAGCCCCTGGATTCCAACATCAAAGCCAGAACTTACCGTAGCAGAACACTCAGCAGCCCATACCACAACAATAGGTACAACAACAGTCTCTAAATGCATTGGCAGACTCTCTTACAGCTTTTATGACAAAGACTGATGCTTACATGACCGAGAATAGCCGCTTCATGAAGTGTACTGATAACTTCATGAACCGAACCGAGATAAGACTACAAAACCAAGTGGCCGCAATAAAATCTCTAGAAACCCAAGTTGGTCAATTTGCCCAACGACAAAACACTCAACCACCAGGGGGTTACCTAGCAATACTGAAGTTACTAAGGTGTTAGGCCACGCGCAATGCAAGGTAATTACATCAAGAAGTGGCCTACAATTAAAAGATGAAGAAGGGACCTCAACCAATAGAGTCCAACCAGAAAAGCAACACCATAAGGACTCAGAAGCTGAGCAAGACCCTGTCGGAAGCTTTGCCACGGCAACAGAACCAGCAGTATCAGAACCACCTGCCGAGGCAACTGCAGATAAGTTCTCCCCAGGTATTAAACTCAATATCCAAGGAAACCTGGAGGATATAAGATCACCACCTCCTTTCCCACGGAGGCTAAAGAAGCACAAATAAGACCACCAATTTTAGAAATTCCTAGACATATTGAACGAGGTCCATATCAACTTGCCACTAGTTGAGGCTATTGAACAAATGCCCAACTATGCCAAGTTCTTAAAGGACATAGTATCCAAACGATGAAGGTTAGGGGAATTTGAAACTGTGTCAGTCATTGAAGGTTGCATGGCCATGCTGCATAATCGCAGGCCACTCAAGCTAAAAGATCCTGGCTACTTCACAACCCCCTGTGCGATTGGGGATGGTTATAAAGGAAAGACCCTATGCGACTTGGGAGCAAGCATCAACCTTATGCCCAAATCAGTTTTTCAAAACCTTGGAATAGGACGGGCAAAACCAACAACAGTACTGATCCAACTTACGGATTGATCCTATGTGCATCCTGAAGGCAAAATTGAGGATATTCTGGTGAAGGTCGATAAGTTTATATTTCCTGACGACTTTCTTGTCCTTGATTGTGAAGCCGACGACAATGCACCAATCATATTGGGTCGACCTTTCCTTGTTACTGGACGCACCATCATTAATATGGAAAATGGCGAGCTCACAATGCGGATAAATGATCAACAAGTCAAGGTGAATGCCTTCCACAATCTTCCAAATTCAGATGCTCCAGCAGAATGTAAGGCTCTCCATACACCAAATCAGGGTACTAAAACATCCTACCTGGACAGCACGCTCGCCAGACTGTTCAGTAAATGAATAAAACTCAAAGGAGATGCCGAATGCACTGAAGGGACTGGCCAACTCATGAAGAAAGATACGGGTCAGAAAGAGATAATGAAAGTGAGAGATGTATTCATATGCACTCCACAAGTAACATAATCTTTTCCCTTCCATTTTAATTATTATATTATGATTAGTTTATATATTATTATTTTCAGTATTTTATGTTTTTATGTTTCTTTTAATAAATAAAGTAATGAATGTAGAAAAAAATTATGCCACAGTAGGAAGTCTGCTGCCGCGACATTGCACTGTGTCAGAACCGCAGAATTCCTAACGGGCAGAGATAGTGTAACGGCTCTCTGCCGAGAAATCCTCCGCGGCAGTAATTGTGCAACAAGGCAGTAAATGCCTAACGGCTATATTTTTAATAGTCATATTCCTACAGTCTATATAAGCAGACTCATTGCTGTGCATTATTTATTCTTGCATTCCTGCTAATTTTGTTTCTTTGTACAATCTTTCTCTTACGTTCTTTCAAATCCCTGGAAATTTTCAGAAATCTCTCTATTACTCAAGAATTTCTCAAACCATTCTCCACGAACAATGAATGGCTTCTTACACAAGATTCGCCCCGGCCACTGTTGCTGATAGATTCAACTACTCGTTCGTTGCTCGGCAATTATAGGAAGAACAAGGATTTCAACAAAATAATAAAGTATACTTCGACATTGACTCATACTTGTTCAACAAGATTCAGCATCAGGATTGGGAGGCTTTCTGCCTACAGCCTCCATCGGTGAATGCCACAATTGCGAGGGAATTTTACGCACATGAGCCAAGAAAGGACACCCTCTTTATCCACTGCCGAGGCAAGCCTGTGCAACTTGATGCCAAAGTCATCAACGAATTTTATGGTCTCACACCCACACGGGATGATCATGCTGAATTCGTAGACAACATCACCACTCAAGACTATGAAGAGATTAAAGATGAGCTTTTTTACAGCAACACCTCATGGGAAACCGGTGCCCATAAGGGTTCAGTAACAAGGCAGAGTATAATAGCCAAGGCCAAGATGTGGTGTACCTTTTTCAAAAGACGACTTATCCCAACCTCCCATAATAGCACAATGGATCGCAAAAGACTGGTGTTGATCTAGTCCATCATCAAGAAGAGAAGCATCAACATTGGAGAAATCATTCTTCACGAAATTCATGAATGTGGTAAGAAGGAACATGGACCGCTTTACTTCCCATGTAGGAGTTCCAGTCGAAGACACGGATGAATACATACCAACTCGGCAAGGATGGACAAGAGATTTCTGCCACCGAGTTATGCAGATAACACATGCAGAACCTGTCCAGGCAACGCCGTAGCAGTTTACTGCCGACTTCATCGCCAGAGGGCAGTATTCAACAGAAGCACCATTCTCTACCTAGCCAACTACCGCAACGGACCCATACCAACAAATTCTACAAAGGGTGGCAGCCATGGACCTTCTCCAGCAACGCTACATGGAGTACCATCATAACTTTAACATATCTCTAGCCAACATGATGATGCAGAGCTTCCCACATCAAGGGGCGTAATTTCCAGAGTTCCCAACCAACATGTTCGTCACTGCCGCCCCTTATACTGAGACAACGCCTGCCCCAGGGTCGCAACCATCTTACCAGCCACGGCCGCACCAACAGTTTCATGCTGCCGAACCATCCAGGCCAGCAAGGTCTGCCGGAGTATCATCTACAAACCAAAGTCCATCAAAGAGGCGAGCTATCTTTAACTCTCCCCAAAGGGAACCAATCCCTATGCCCAGTCTCAGTAGAGATACACTGTCTCGTGAGATTGATGAATACCATAGTTCGTCCCATGAATTAGCAATACCCACTACCATGGAAGAGGGCGAAACGGAAATCATGGACACAAACAATATGGACGAGGTGGAAAAAGGGGATGAGGTTACGGTACCGACGCACCGTACACCACCTAGTAGAGTTCAGCCGCATCGGCAGGCCAAACAACAACAATCACCAGCACAAGGATCCAAACAAAAGGGCATCAACAACAAGGCCTAGGAGAATGCTCCGTACAAGCAGCTCCTCGGAGTCATTATAAATATTTTCTTTACTGCTTTTGTCTATTTCCATATTTAATTGTTGTTTCTCTTATATTTTGAGCATTGAGGACAAATTTGGTTTGAGTTTGGGGGAGATTGAAGGTGCAGAAGCACTACCGAGGCTACCCACTATCGCGACATTACCATGAAAAGGGAGTAAATTTTTTCTAAAATTTCTTTTTATAATATTCTCTTTTCTTGAATTTTTGTTTGTAATCTTGCATTCCCTACATCAGCTTTGCTTTAGTTTACTCCTTTAAGGCTATAGAAATCTTTCTCCTTACTATGGCCAAGTTTTGTTTTGAAGGGATAACCATAGGATACTCATGGAATAAACCTTAGAAGCTTGCTTTAGGATTAGAAAGAAAATAAACACTTTTTGGACTTGTTTGATTTAGGAGTTCTTTTAATAAATTTAGGTGATAAAGACTTAGAACCTTTTGGAAAAATAACTAGAGGTGCCTATCACTGGCTCTAGTTTTGCTATCCTTCATGCTAGAGGTGCCCGAAACTGGCAATAGTATGCTAAATAGGTGGTTAATAAGAAAAAAGAAATAAACAAAAGAAGAAAATAGAAAACACATATCTTGAGGTGCTCAAAATTAACTCAAGACTTGTTATTTTAAGGAGACCATAGTATGCTAAATAGGTGGTTAATAAATTTTTGTTTGTAATCTTGCATTCCCTACACTTGCACTCAAATTATGCTTATATTAGACGCATCACTACTATGAACATAAAACGACACAACAACAAACCCACACCATAAATGAGAACATGTATGTTGAGTCCAAGATTAGGGAAGCACATTAAAACATTTATATTTTGCTCGTAGTATCCGAACCCATAATTGATATTTTTTAGCCACAAGATTAAATGCTACTTTCATGAGAGAAGCATCATTTTATATACTAAGATGTTTAAATCCTAGCCCACCATGTTCCACAGGTTTGCAAACCTCATCCCAACTAACCAAATGAACACCTTTTCCCATATCACCATGACCCAATATAAAACCATGAATTAGACGCTCAATTTTCGCACAAATGTCTTTAGGAATATGTGTAGTCTGCATAGAATAGAAAGGAATTGCGGATATCACTGCCTTGACAAGAGTTACTGATGCGTGTAGTAAAAGCATAATTGAGTGCAAGTGTACACATTGTCAAGTAATAAAGTGATAAGTATGTCGTGTATCGTCTCCACAGGGATTGGTATACTTAATATGTCTCCCCTTGTTCCCTTGCTCCTAAAAGATAAAGTAAAAACATAGATAAGTAGGTTTGTTTAATTAACTAAATAATTAAATAACAAAACATAAAAGATTAAGAACGATATAGAGAAAGTGGGTAGGATCCAGCTGTGTCAATTAGTGGATTCGGTTGATCTTCTCCTTGTTCAATGCAATTACACAACACTGCTTCGACAGTACTACAGATACGGCCTCGACAACATTAGTGTTTTCTGCCGTGACAATCTCTTGCTCTTGGGCAGATGCATCAAAGTTCAGCAAAGTATCCGTAGTTAACTCCGCTTATCTCTAAGTCAGAGTGCTGCTGATGACTGGTCCTTGACGATACCTCTCGGCGTAAATCAACGATAATCACCAACCAATCCAACACTTCTTTTAGCTGCTGAAACTCTTAACTTATCTCTAGGCTGAGTTAGTGTCTACAACACCGTACTTATCCCTTTCGTGAATCTATACCTCTCGATGCTAGATAAATATATTACTTACAAACTTCTCTCTCGAGCTTGAATGCAAGAACAATGAATGACAATAGGATAAGCAAACTTTGATATTATTATTGCATTAGAACAAGAAACAAGAAAAATCTCCTCTCACTAATATCTACAACCTTCACCTATCACTAAGAAATTTAGAACATAATGTTGATAGGTACAATTTTTAGGGAGAAGGGTTTCTCTAAAATCTTCTGTCTAAACAATGTGGTCGGCTAGGCTATATATAGTCTTAACCTAGGGCAAACCTTTCCTAAATAGACTCTAACTTGGAGTACGAAACAAGTCTTCTTCATGAGATCTGATATTTCAAAGTTCGTCGCCTTCTAGAAGGTTTTTCCCGCTTGATCTTTGACTTGGGCTTTTAGTGCGCTAGCCTGCTCTAATTGGTGCGTTGCATCTTCTAGAATGTTCTCTGTATTTTTATCTTTCATTGCGCCTACAATGTTGATGTTGCCACTCTGGATGCTGCAGCGACTTTATTCCCTGCCTCGGCCTCAACACTGCTTCACTGTTGCTTCGGCCCTGAATATTCCTGCATGTATAAAATATATAATAATATCTACATTCTCTATAAATATTAACTTTGTAAGTAGTGATAATGGAAAATCCAATATTGTGCAAAGAGTCCATATTTCAGTTCAAGTTAGTGTATAATAGATGCATAAAGTACCATGAGAAGGGTAGTAAATAACTGCCTTTTAGGCACTCATCAAATACCCCCAAACTCGAACTATTGCTTGTCCTCAAGCAATGCAAGACATCAAATTGCCGAACCTTACTCCCCTTTGGTCTTACTTATTCATCTATTCTCCCGACCATGGTCATGTCTATCTCTCCGTTTTAGCCACTAGTTTACCCAAGGAATTTTACTAAGAAACAAGCTCTAAGGCTAGGTGAGTGTGTGTGTTTTATGGACAAGGTTGATTCAAGTCTTTCTTAGATAAACTCTAAGTTCAAGACAAGTAGACTTTGGATTAAAGCTATCTCCTTAAAACAACACGTCTTGAGCCAATTTCGGGCACCTCAAGCTATGCGTTTTCTATTTTCTTCTTTTTCTTTTTTTTTCTTCGTAACACCTATTTAGCATACTAGAGCCAATTTCGGGTACCTCTAGCATAAAGGAGAGCAAAACTAGAGCCAGTGATAGGCACCTCTAGTTAATTTTCCAAAAGGTTCTAAGTCTTTATCACCTAAGTTTATTAAAAGAGCTCCTAAATCAAGCAAGTCCAAAAAGTGTAAATTGTTTTCTAACCCTAAAGCAAGTGATGAGTGCCTAAAAGGTAGTTATTTACTACCCTTCTAATGGTACTTTATGCATCTATTATACACTAACTTGAACCGAAATATAGACTCTTTGCTCAAATATTGGATATTCCATTATCATCACTTATAAAGTTAATATTTTTAGAGAATGCAAATATTATTACATATTCTGTACATATAGGAATATCCAGAGCCGAAGCAGCAGAGAAGCGGTGTTGAGGCCGAGGTAGAAGACAAGGCCGCGACAGAATCTAGTGTGACAGCATCAACAATGGAGGCGCATCGAAAGATAAAAATATAGAGAATATTCTGGAAGATGCAACGCATAAATTGGACCAAGCTAGCGCACTAAAAGCCCAAGTAAGAGACCAGCGAGAAAATCCTTCTAGAAGGCGGCAAACTTGGAAATATCAGATTCCTTGAAGAAGACTTATTCCCTACTCCAAGTTGAAGTCTATTTAGGAAAGGTTTGCCCTAGGTTAAGACTATAAATACCCTAGCCGACCATATTGTTTAGGAGAGCCGATTTGTAAAGAAACATTTCCTCCCTAAGAATAGTAATCAACGATAATATGTTCTAAACTTCTTAGGGATAGGTGAAGATTGTCGATATTAGTGAGAGGAGATTGATTCTTGTATCTTTGTTCTTATACAATAATAAAATTAAAGTTTGCTTATCCTATTGCCATTGTTTGTTCTTGTATCCAAGCTTGAGAGGGAAGTTTGCAAGTAATCTATTTATCTAGCATCGAGAGGTGTAGTAGATTCACGAAAGGGATAAGTATGATTTTGTAGACACTAACTCGGCCTATACTCTTGTGGAGGCACTAGGATATAGGTTAAGAGTTTCAACAGCTAAAAGAAGTGTTGAATTGGTTGGTGGTTATCTTTGATTTACGCCGAAAGGTATCGTCAAGGACTGGGCATCAACAACACTCTAACTCAAAGATGAGCTGAGTCACTTATGGACACTTTGCTGAACTTTGATACCTCTGCCCAAGAGCAAGAGATTGCCGCGGCAGAGGACTGTATCTGTAGTACTATCAAAGCAGTATTGTGTGATTGCATTGGACAAGAAGAAGATCAATTGAATCCACTAATTGACGCAGCTGGATCCTACCCACTTTCTCTATAATCGTTCTTAACCTTTTATTTTATTTTTTGTTATTTAATTATTTAGTTAGATAAAATAAATCAACTTATTTATGTTTTTATTTTATTTTTCAGGTGCAGGGGAACAAGAGGAAACATATTAAGTATACCAATCCCTGTGGAGACGATACACGGTATACTTATCATTTTATTACTTGACGACGTGTACACTTGCACTCAAATTACGCTTATACCATGCACATCAACAAGCTTCTAAGTTTTATTCCATAAGTATCCTATGGTTATCCTTTCAAAAAATAACTTGGCCATGGTAAGGAGAAAGATTTCTATAGCCTTAAAAGAGTAAACTAAAGCAAAGATGATGTAGAGCAGTACAAGATTACAAGCAGTAATTCTAGAAAAGAGAATATTGCAAAAATTTCAGAAAAAATTTACTCCCTTTTATGGTAATGCCGCGGCACTAGGTAGCCTCGATAGTGCTTCTGCACCTACATTACCCCCAAACTCAAACCGAGCATTATCCTCAATACTCGAAATATAAGGCAAACAAAAGAAAACAAGGATAGTAAAGCATAAGGGATTAAATAGATTCTGATTTTGATTGGAAGAGCTGCTGGAAATAGCTGCCCTCTTAGGTTTTCCCACCAATGCTTTTTGTCTGTATCCTTGTCCTGGTGATCGCTGTGTTTTTGCATGCCGGGGAGACTGTACTCTATTGGTTGTTTGTTTCTGTAGTGGGGCAGTAACTTCATCTCTTTCTTCTTCTTCATCTATATGCATCACCTCTGTTTCTCCTCTTGCCTTGACAGTTGGTATTCTTTCTTGGGCATGCGATGAACTCTTATGGGCATACTCATCAATTTGTAGAGAGAGACTATCTCTAGAGAAACTACCTATAGGGATAGGACTCTATGGTGGAGAGTTGAAGACAACTCTCCTTTTTGATGGCCGCATGCTGCTTGATGACGTTGCAGCCATGCCTGCAGGCCTGGATGGGCCGACAGCGTGAAACTATTGTTGGGGCCTGGTGGTAAAGAATGGTCTAAGCCCTGGGGCAGGGGTTGACTCTGTGTAAGGTACGGCGGTGACAAAAATGTTGGGGGGGAATTCTGAAAACTGCATCCTATGGGTGGGAAAATTCTAGATCAGCATGTTGGCAAGAGTGTTATTGAAACCTCTCTGATATTTCAGGTATCGTTGCTGGCGAAGGTCCATGTCTGACATCCTCTGCAAAATCTCCTGATATGGATTTGCTGCGGCAGTGGCTTGGGTAGTGCCAGATGCTTCCGCCGTATACTGCCCTCCGACAGTAAAGTCGGCAATGAAGTGTTGAGGTGTTTCCTGTACTTGGTCTGCTTGGGTGATCTGCATCACTCTGTGGCAGAATTCTCTTGTCCAGCCTTGCCTTTATTTTGTGTATTCATTTATTTCTTCTATAGGGGCACCTGCAGTAATGCATAGGGCAGAGATTAAACTAGGGAAATATAATGGACCTCGTTCTTTCTTACCGTAATCATAAATTTCTTGAAGAATGATCTCTCCAACATTTATGGTCCTCTTGTTGATGATTCAGTGAATGAGCAACAATCTTCTTCTATCAACTGTGCTGTTGTGGGAGGTGGGCATGAGGCGTCGCTTGACAAATGTGCACCAAAGCTTGGCTTCGGGTTTAAGGCTGAGCCTTGTTACACAACCCCTATAGGCACCGGTTTCCCATAGAGTGTTTTCGTAGCAAAGTTCATCCTTGATGGCCTTGTAATCCTCGTATTTGCTGCAAATTCACCATGTTCATCGCGCATGGGGATAAGGCTGTAGTAATCGTTGATTGCCTCGGCATCAAGATTTACTGGCTTGTCCCGGCAGTAGACGAATAGTGTGTCCTTGCTCGGACAATGCGCATTAAATTCTCTTACAATTATGGCATTTGTTATGGGAGGTTGGAGGCAAAATTTTTCCCAATCGTGGCCTTCGGTCTTGTCGAACAAGAATTGGTCGATGCCATAGTTCTCTTCGATGGTGTGCTGGAATCCTTGCTCCTCCTATAACTGTCGTACAACAAAAGACCTTTGGAATTGTTCTACTACGATGGTATTGGCAAAGCGTTTGTATGTTGACATGGAGGATTTGAATGTTGATGATATGTTCTTAAAAATAAGTTGTAAAGTGCAAGAATGCGGGTAAGAATGCATAGAGTATTATAAGGAAGATTTGGCAAGATTAACAAAGAATGCAAAACGAATAGTTTAAACAAGGAAGCCGCTTATATAGGCCTCGGTAGTGTGACCGTTTAAACCACTAGCCGTTTTGTAGCCGTTTGTAATTTTCTGCCCGTTGGCATTTAACTGCCTCGTCAGCATCCTTGTCTAATAGCGAGTTACACTGTTTCTGCCCGTTAGGAATTCTGTGGCTCTAACACAGTGCACTGCCGCGGTAGCAGACTTCTTGCTGTGAACTACTTCTCTATTATTCCTGCTGTATTATCTTAACCCAAAAATAAACATCAAGAAATATTTAAATAATGAGAAGATAAATATTCCTAAATACCATAATTAAGAGAATTCATGAAAATACCAAATAAAATAGAAGAGCAAATTAAAATAATAATATAAGAAAAACTTATGGAGGGTCGTTTCCGATATTTCTTGTAGTCCATCTGCACCCTCTATCGAGTTACAATTATGGCCCAAAAGGTTTGGACCATAAATATGGATAGTCCCTTTTGTATTATCTTGGTGGGGGTGTCTTTCTTTCGTGTTCTCTTGTAATCCATGCATGTCCTCCATCGTGATATTGTTTCTGAAGGTAAAAATAAATTGTTAGAAAAAATTATATCAACATCCAACAACTTAATTACCTCATTGCTATTAACTTCCATCATAGTTGGATATAGCCTTCGTTGTTGTGGCCATTATTGTGATAGCCAATTGTCGTGGCAATCTTTTGCCAAAATTCGGTGTAAGTCAAGTGAAGAATCATCTTTCTTGAAGTCTTCAAGAATCAACCTACATTATTTTTTACGCTTCTCAGTAATCTCCAATAGTAGAGACTCTGGCTTGCAACTAACAATAGATGGAATTACCATAGAAATATCATCTTCCAAATAATCATATCCTATTTGTGATGGCTTCAAATCTTGTAATGTTGACTCTTCGAAGTATACCTGCAATAGAAAGGATGAGTTTTTAAACAATTCAAAAGGTTCATTCAGTACCATCTCATTTTCCACTATCACGGTATTGCCATCTTGTTGATCGAACATGTCTTCGTGTAACTGCCCCGACAGCTATGAGTATGAGTAATCCTCAGCTTCCTTTTTCAGCATCATTGCTGCAGTAACATCCTGGGAATCAAACTCCTCAAAATTTTCTAGAGCATTACTCTCATCGGCCTCGTTGAATGGTATCGTGATGCTACCCTGTTCAGGCTTCTCTACTGTCGCGACAGGACTCTCGGTAGACTCAACCATTGTTTGACAGTCTTTCTCATAAACATGTTCTGGACTCAAAGGTTCCAGAATTTCCTCTTTGTCCGCTAGTGTTGGGATTTCAGTATCCCCAAGGATTGATTTTTGGGTTATGTTATCCCTGGCATGCAATTGATTTTCCGAATCCCTCAAGGGTGCATCCAATCTAACTATATGTGCATCCAGGAACCTTGATTGCTCTATCATGAATTCATCAATTCTATCCATTGATGCTTTCCATGTTTCCTCCAATGAATTGGGATACTCTTTAGAAAAATTATATTTCCATGGCATATCTGTAACACCATCAAAATTGTCATGATACAAAAAATTTTGAGCGTTTGGATCATACCATGAGGAATTTTGTTGTTGGTTCCATCTATGGTCTTCTCTGTGGCCATATGCTTCAGTATTGTATGGGACCTTGTTAACCAAATGATGATCTGCACAATTAAAACAAAAATATGTCCAGGCATAAACTTGTTGGGTTGCTCTTGGTTGGCATAGATAATCATCATCTAATCTAGGAAATTCTTGATTGACTCGGTTCATATCTTCCAACATCAACTCCCGAATAGATTTCTTTCTTTCTTCTTGCATCTTGAGCCTTCAACTTGAAACACACCTATGAATTTTTTTTAAGAAAAAGAAAATATGTTAGTAAAAATAATAAAACAAAAACAAAAAAATTAAAGAAGATAAAATTTAGTTGTCAATCCTCGGCAACGGCACCAAAAACTTATGCGTGTAGTAAAAGCGCAATTGAGTGTAAGTATACACATCGTCAAGTAATAAAGTGATAAGTGTATCGTGTATCGTCTCCACAGGGATTGGTATACTTAATATGTCTCCCCTTGTTCCCTTGCTCCTGAAAGATAAAGTAAAAACACAAATAAGTGGGTTTGTTTAACTAACAAAATAATTAAATAACAAAACATAAAAGATTGAGAACGATATAGAGAAAATGGGTAGGATCCAGCTGTGTCAATTAGTGGATTCGATTGATCTTCTCCTTGTCTAATGCAATTATACAACAATGCTTCGACAGTACTGCAGATACGGCCTCGACAACATTAGTGTTCTCTACAGCGACAATCTCTTGTTCTTGGGTAGATGCATCAAAGTTCAACAAAGTGTCCGTAGTTGACTCCGCTTATCTCTAAGTCAAAGTGTTATTGATGATTGGTCCTTGACGATACCTATCGGCGTAAATCAAAGATAACCACCAACCAATCCAACACTTCTTTTAGCTGTTGAAACTCTTAACCTATCTCTAGGCCGAGTTAGTGTCTACAATATCGTACATATCCCTTTCGTGAATCTACACCTCTCGATGCTAGATAAATATATTACTTACAAAAGCTTTTCCATTGTCCTACTTGAACCATCTGTCAAATTGTCTGACTAAGCCTCTCCATACAAAAAACAAAGAGATATGAAGAAATTGGGTCTCCTTGACGAATACCACGAAAAGGCAAAAAAGTCTCTGTTAAGGAACCACTCAATAGTATTTGAGTCAAAACATTAGAAACACATTGAATGATTAAACACCGAAGATAATCTGGAAACTCAATATCTTATAATGTATCATCAATAAAAGGTTATTCAAGATGATCATAAGCATTTTTCAAGTCATCTTCACTTCCATCCACCCTTTTTTATATGTCTTTCGTCGCATGGAATGCACCACCTCTTGTGCAATAATAATATTATCAGAAATTACCCTTCTTGGCGCAAAGCTTGTTTGATTCTCAGCAATCCAATTCGACAAAAATTGTTTTATACGATTAACCATAACCTTTATTATCGTTTTATACAAAACTGTGAAGAGATTAATATGCCTAAATTATCTCAAATTCTCAGGATATTGCACCTCTGGTATTAAAACCAAAATGGTTTGATTAATTGAAGCTGAAATTGGATCACCGTTAAAAAATTTTATATACTTTGTCACACAATATTTCCGACAATAAACCAATTCTTCAAATAAAAAACCCGTGAAGACCATCAACCCCAAGTGCCTTGAGGGGCCCCATGTCGAAAATTGCCGACTTAATTTCTTCATCAGAAATTGGAGAAGCTAAAATAAAAAAAAAATCACATTACTCATTTTAGGAAAATAAACCCGCGTGTGATATGGTAATGTAGATCAATGACTCATAGAAAAAAGAGAACTAAATTAGTCAACAACATGCGCCCTAAGTTCACTTTATCCAAACTCCAAACACCATTTGTCAAATTAAGACCTCGAATGACATTATCTCTACGTCTTGTCATAGTCGATGCATGAAAGTAACGCGTGTTCTTATCACCATAAATAATCCATTTACTTCGAGATTTTTGATACCACAATGACTCCTCTTGCTCAAGAACAATATGAAGTTCCTTCCCCAAATTATATTTTAACTCAACCAGGAAATCTAAATAGAAGGATCTAAGAGCTCTATCAATACCACAGAGTCTCGCCATGAGTTTCTTTTTTTATGTCCTATAGCGTCTTCACAAAACAATTCACATTGGTATCCAATGAATACGAAGAGTTTCAAGTAGAAATCAAAAGATCATTAAACTCTGGGTGATCAAGTCATGCTATAAGAAAATGAAATCGCCTCGCCAAATTAGAGATATGACAACTAGAAGGATGAACCAACAAAGGATAATGAGCACTTCCAACCCTATCAAGGTGCACCATAATTGATTTAGGTTGCTTAAAAAACCAAGCATCATTAGCTAAATACTTGTCAAGACGTTGATTTAGAGATCCCATATTCCAGGTAAACTCTTCACCTTTGAAA
This sequence comes from Abelmoschus esculentus, assembly GCA_035048815.1. Taxonomy (NCBI): domain Eukaryota; kingdom Viridiplantae; phylum Streptophyta; class Magnoliopsida; order Malvales; family Malvaceae; genus Abelmoschus; species Abelmoschus esculentus. Next base: position 8,029,571 of record JAUCBN010000032.1, read on the forward strand.
TCCACTTCCATAAGTCTAATATTGTAAATAAAATCATGGAACAAGGTACTAGTCCCTAGGATCGTACTCGAACCACCAAATCGTTCCTCTATGCAAAAAGTAGAATTGAAATCACCCCTAATAGCCAAGCTTTATAATCCTCTAGATTCAATTCAAGCAAATGATCCCATAAATATTTACGGAGCATCAAATTAGGATTAGCATAAATCGCAATTAAGAAAGATCATTTATGCTTATTTTTTTCACGACACTTACCATGCACAAACTGATTTGAAACAGATAAAATTTCATGTTCAATATAATCCCTCCAAGGAATCCACATACTCCCACAAAATCCCTGCCATTCAACACGATAGGAATTAACAAAATCAAAACATTTAATCACTTTATCCACTTCTCGACCACTAATCCTTGTTTCTATCAAAGCCACAACCTATGGATTATCATCTCGAAAAAAATCTTAAAATAACGCCAAAAAAAACTTGTCGTACCCTAACAAATTCAAAACATGTAATTAATCATTAAGAGAATAAAAAAGATTATAAGAAACTTTATAGAGATAGAGACACATTCTCCTTCCTTTCTTCAATAACTACATCGTTTCCTAAATCCCTTAAAGCACTATCCAACATAGCCTGGTCTAAAAATCTCATATTCTTATTTTGTAAACCCTTAATGTTCAAATCCGTTTGCAAATTGTCATTGTGAGAAGTTGAAATCTTATCAAGCTTCCATTTAAAGCTATGAACCCAATCAGAAATGTTCGGATAAGACATGGTGCAAGTTGTAGATTTTTTAGACATCTTTAGATTCTTTTTATGAGCTACCTTAACAAGACTAGCCATCTTACTACCTGGAATAACACCCCTCAATCGTGTTGTAGTTCGATTCTCAAGATTCCCCTCGTCAATTGAAACTGCTTTAGGTGTGGTGGTAGAAATTATCGGGGGATATTGTCTCATCAAAGCTTCTAAACCCTTGAATTTTGGAATCACAACAACCTCCCCATCAGTTCTCGTAGACTCATTTTTAAAATCAGCTAATAGTACTCACAAAGAACCCACACTCGGAGTCTTACTCTTTCCTTTAATCTTCTCTAGAACTTACTGTTTATCCTTATGAAAGGGATCAACACTCACATTTGTTTTCCTTTTATTTTAGATGAGACTTGATCTAAATTCTCTTGAAGAACCATATCCTCTTCAACTATGTAATTAATTACATTGAAACGAGAACCCATATTTTTCTGAGACACATCTTTGTTACTGGCCACTTTACTAGGATAACGTCTACGCCTATCAATAATCATCCATGAGACATACAGACTATCCTCAAAAGGATCCATAATTAGAGCATATTGCTTATTATTCTGATATATCTAAGCATCTAGAACTGAGGATGAAGGAGAGCCAACAATGCCAAAAAATTCTTAGGAGTGCCTAAATTCCCATATTTGGAACATATTTATTGTAATCCCTCATACTCTAACTTTTTGAATAAATTCATTAATCCCTATACAAGGTAGCAACGGTTTATTCAGATCAACCAAAACAATAAACCTTGCAAGTCTTCCTCTCCCACCCGCAATAGTATTATAATCAATTTTATTGACATACCCAATGACGACAACAATCTTACGAAATAATACCTTTGAATAATAGAGCTAAGGAAGCCCAGGTAAACGAATTTAAACCAAGACTTGTGATGGGTGCTTTTCAGTAGTAGAGAAAGTTCTAGACCATGGTTGAACAGTCAAGTAACTACCAAACATAGTTCATGGCCCAGTCGACATAACCTTGTTATTTTCATCAACAAATTCAAACTCGACAAGAAAATAATTATTTTCTAGATCAATAATTTGATAATTATCTATGGGATGCCATAATCCAGGGATTCTTGATGCTAGAGTTATGTAATCAATGGAATGCCCAAGAAGCCGAATAATAGCAACATGCTTCATACTCCTATGAATCAATTCATGAACTCGCTTAGAAAATTGAATCTTTGGAAATAACCCACTATTATAAATAGAGTAATCCATCTCAAGAATATCAAAGTCATCATCTGAAGATGACATGTCTAATGATATGATCCCAATTACAGGAGTTTCCAAAATTCACTAGTTTCCCGATCGTGAATGTTGTAAGTAATTCGTGGTGATGAAATGAATTCAAAGGGGTTATTGATGATGGAATTGGTATGATTACGTAAGCTAATTAGTGATTTGATAAAAATGTAATAAGATGAATTGAAGATGATGATGAAAGTATATGTGTAAATGGGGAAAAGTAATGATGGTAAGCAACCAGGAAAGAACTGACACTATAGAGAATATCAACCTGAATCCTATTGGATGTTTATAGGAACGAGAAAGGAACCAACACTATATAAAAGTGAAGACCCATTTCTTGTAATATTCATAAACAAAAGACTGAGACCTTCTAGTTAGAAAACTAGGAACCTTTAGTCTATGGAAATAAGGAATGACAACACAAGGAGAATTCCTTGATAAGTCAGATAAGTTCAATAAAAAACAAAGACATAAAACTCTCTCACAAAAATGTATTAGAATCAAAGTTGTCTCCCTACAATTGAAATGCCATGGACTATTTATAGAAAAATAAAATAATAAAGAACGTCTAACAAAGAAATATTACAATGATGGTAAGACATTAAGGCTTGTGATCTTCCATCTCCTTTGGTAGCTGAATAGTTGTGTAGAATATGTAGGATGAATATAGACAACTCTAGGATAAATATAGACATCCATATGTCCAAAGGGCTGTCTCATAGAATTCTATACTCGTCTACAAGTTATTTATCCTCCTTAAATATCATAATGGTATGAATAAAGAAGCTCTTCAATTTGTGTTTCATTGTAGAATTTGAATAGTCTCACAAAATGGATGATAATAAGGACTTTAATGCTTTGTTTGTATGAATAAAGATTTCATTCAATTGCTTGTCTCTTTGCTGAATATGAAAAGTCTCTCCTTGATTCAAGCTCATCCTTGCATGCATTTCTCATAATAAAATTCTAGCATTCTTTATCATCGATAAAATAACCATATCTCAGTCTCCCAATATCGGATCAAGATGATTCAAAGTGCGTTGGAAAGATAAGAAATATGAGAATAAGTTTGAAGAAGACTTTAAAACTCATATAGACCTAGATAAAACTAAAACATGGCGAACAAGTTGATTGAATGTACAAGATTCCTTGAATTCACTCTTTAATTGTTGTTTAATCCATTCCTTTACCCTCCATTGATTGATTGAATCTTAGAAGACTTCAAATATGCCTTTATTCAGCCTTAATGCACCTAATAACAAAAAAATATATGTTAAATTGATGCAACTTATATGCAAATTGAAACATAAATGAACTAGCATACTTAATAAACTACCATGCTTAAATGAGTTAACATATTAAATGAACTACCATGCTTTCTTAAACATGCAAACTTATTAATGCACATGCAACTAAATGCAACAAACTCCTAAGCTAGCATTCAAATGAATAAATAACATGATGCAAATGATCAAAAGATGGTCATGGCTCGAGGTTATGATACATTGCTTGAATAAGCATATATGATCTTGAATTGTTGTCTTGAACATGTTCTTGAAAACTCTTAAGCGTCTTTAATGATTTGAGAAATATCTCGAAGAGTTTGGTGTTGGTCAGGCTCATATTATCTACTTATTCTCCTCTATTTCCTGGAGCAACCATCATCGTCGTATAGGACTTTAGATGGTTAGGTTGTAAATCATCCACTTCGCATGGAACGGTCATCGACGTTTCAAAAACATCCATGTAAATAATTCTAGAAGAACAAGATTTATTATCACGAACCTTTTTAACTTCAGATTGAATCCTCACAGGAATCGGGGACCCTGGCTGCTCCAAAGATTGGTCGAACACTAACGGAAACGTCCCTTCCGACAACCTTCCATAGTAATCACCTATTGGAACCATGATGGGGTTGCCTCCCTAATATCCACCATTAGATATGATTTGCGGGAGAAAAATTTATAATACATATATTATCAAGATCCCTTTTCACCCATAAAGAGAAGGATATTAATGTTAGATTAAAATTTAATAATAGTGGGCACATATGTATTATGTATATTGCTATTATAAAATTTAACACGTAATTAAGTGACCAATTATGTTACACGTGTTTAGGTATTAAATTATCATGGAATTAAAAGTGTAGATACCATAAGGTGTATTTATAATTTGATGAGGGGCAGAGTTATAAATACTTCAGAGTTGGTTATTAAATCAACTACTAGTTAGTTATTAAATCAACTATATAAAGGGGTTATGGTCCCCAAGAATTAGGTCAACTTGCATATCTCTTTTCCCCGTCTGAGAGTTGTGCCACAAGAGAAAACCTAACTTCTTGGAAGATCAAACCTTCTGGAAAAACTCTATCGATTAATTCAGGTACGCTTCCGCATTCAGTTTATTTATTTTATTGTTCTTGATGTTTTGACATATAGATCTTGCGTTTATATTCGTATTGAATATATTTTAATTCTAACAAGTGGCATCAGTGCTAGAATTATGTCGAATCATTAAGATCATAAGTTTTTTGTTTTAATTTATTGATATGATCTAAAATTAAATATAATTTTATGTATTATTTACTTAGATATGGTTTTATAATTAATCGTATGAAATTAAATTATATATCTGTCGTATTTTAAGAACAAATCAATTTGATTTGTTTTCTATGATTTTATTTTGGGTTTTCGCCAATCCGGTTGTTTTTCATTTTCCAATGGATTAACATTCATTGTTTTACGAAAAATATATATTTCTATGGATTCAGTTTGGTTTTACGTATATGGGTTTGAATCGATTAATTAAGAAATTATAGAAATCAATCTAGATTTATATGAAGATTAAGTTTTGTCCGCATTGGAAATTTATTTATTTATTTTTTTTGTTGCTATTAATTGGAAATTAAATTTTAAGTTTGGATTCCAATTACTTCGATAGTAACATATTTACTTTATTTTTATAAAATATATATTTTAAATATATTTTATTTAAATTATATGTTTAATTTGGTTGGATCAAAATTTTAGTTTTGATCATTGTGTATTAAGTTAAATTCGGTTAGATTAAAATTTTAGTTTTGATCATTGGGTATTAAGTTAAATTCGGTTAGATCAAAATTTTAGTTTTGATCATTTATATTAAGTTAAATTCTATTAGATCAAAATTTTAGTTTTGGTCATTAATAATAAAGAAAAATATAATTAATTTCGGCTTTGTCATGATAAATTTATCATGATTCATAAAAAAAAATATATTCAGGTTAGCTATTAAAGCTTTCTATTCGGTTTATGTCTATTAAGTTATGGTTGAATGATCTTTTGACATGTTACTTTTAAAGTATATTGTTACTTTATGTAATTTACTTGGTTAACATATTCAGTATTTAGTTTTGATCATATGTTATTTTGGATTATAAAATATATATTTGGTATTGATATATTCAATTCGGTTTGATCAAAAATTTATTTTTGATTATTATATTATTATGATTATATTAAAGTTTCAAGTAATTATTATACGAATTACTCATTTGTATGATATTTTTTGTATTTTGTTTTTATTTAAAGATTAATTATTTTGATCGAATTTAGTTTTGGAAAAAACATATTTAAGGAATTTTTGAAGAACAATCAAAGATTTCAGTTATTTGGATTCTGATAGCCCCATTAAGACAACCTTAATTTGGTTTATTTTGAAAACTCAAGTGTTATCAGAAATTTCAACTTTGACTGTTATAAATATTAAGTTTGAATATTGGTATATTTATGTTATATATTTTAAGATAAATTAATTGAAGCATTAAGTCACCAAAGTGATCTTTATTGTGGAAATTATTTTATTTTAAAATATAGAAGGTTTTGTGCATGTAATTCAGTTTATGCTAATATTAATCGGCCCAAAGGAAGATTAATAATTAATAATGTTACATGTGCATCTGTGGTAATAAATATGTGATAATTATTCAGTTTTATATGTGAACAATAAATCGGCCCAAAGGAAGATTTTTGTTCAACATATTCTTATTATCAATGTTTGATTACTACATCAAGATATCACTTACAGATTAATTTTTTTTAAAATTATTGGAGTGTTCGATATCTTGTGATGAGGTTACCTTTATTCAAATTTATTATTACTTTGGTTATCTTTTATCTTGAGTAAAAGATAAAATTGAGAAAAATATTTTGAAACAATTAAATTCATATTTTGGCTTCGGATATCTAATATTTTAATAGATTAATTGAAACATAATATCACCAAAGTGACCGCTTTTGTGTAGATTAGTTTATTTAAAATATTAAGATAATTATAGGTCTTTGTAATTCATGCGTTTATTAATTGGCCCAAAGGAAAATTAATATTTGGCCGAATTATAATGACAACTGTGGCGATAAATGTGTGACAATTATATGGTATTTTATGTGAACAATACGTTTGTCCAAAGATTAATCTATTGTTTGTCATAGTTTATTGTCAATGTTTGATTGCTACAACAAGAGTACCGCTTACAGTTAATATTACTATCCAAAGACTTGATATTAATGTTGTGCTTGGTATCTTGAGGGGAACTAACCATTATTTTGAATTTATTGTTTACTTATAGATATTTATGTGTGAGCTTGTTTATTTACTTATTTTTGTTCTATCTTTAGATGATTTATTTTTACTATCATAATATCTGTTGAATACATTTTATACTTATGTTTAGTGAAATTAGTTTCAAGGAATAGAAAAGACACTTATATATAGTATTTGGTTCTATGAACATAGAACTTTCACTAAGTGAAGAACAACTTGCACCTCTCACGGCGGTAAGCATCCATAAATAGGATTTTGAGAGGTGAGTTCGTTCAAGTCTAATGATCATAATGTATAAATATTTTATAAATTTTTAAGAGCACAAATCTACAAAAAAAAATATTCATACTAAGGGTTTCCTTGATAAAAAAATATTAATTTTTTTAAAGATTAACATGACATCACTTTTGGTTTACTTGATGTCTATTAAGTATAAGGATTAAGGAAATGTGAGAGAGTATATTATATTGCTTCAAAACTTAAGGCACATAAGATCAAACTTTATAACAATTGTTTGTTCTTATAATTTTAGTATAGCTTCCTATACAGTTTAACTAATTCAAAATTAGTTACAATTATTAAAGGAGAAATAAACTTCAAACGAGATTATTTTTCATTGTGTTAAAGAGGAAGAAAAGTTGAAGCATTATAATTATAAAAATACTCAATAAGTTAGTGCTCTTTGGTTAGTGTCTCTAAGAATAAGTGCAATAAAAAATATATATTAGAATAAAGTTGCTAAGGGTCCTGCTCCGAAGGAATAACAATAAGGTATAAAGTGTTGATTCTTTTGTATAAGCTAGGATATATGTAAAGAAATTAAACTTCAAAAGTAAGCAATTACTTAGGCTATTTTGAGTGATCCATAGGCTGTAAATTTTATGATCCCATAATTAAGATTATTTTAATGAGAGATTTATAACATTTTTAGGATGTTGAGTTTGGAGGGAGAATAAGGTTAGATACATTGTTGTTAAGGAGGAATTAGATATTAATTTAATTTCTACTATCACTTTTCACGATGTTTAGGTTTTCACACCTATCATTAATAAAAAGTGAATCAAGTACATCAGTAAAACAATGTTGAACAACTCTTGTTCAAGATAAGGTAATTATTTTTTAGAAGAACAAACTCAACAACCTAAAAACAACCTAAAAAAATGTGTCTTTAAAGATATCCATGAGAGAAAAGAGAAATACTATTGAGGATTATTACTTAGTATTTTATCAAGAAAATAAAGATAATAATGGAATGATAAAAGACAACCTGATTAGTTTCTTTTATCAAACCATAAATGTTTTAACTCTCAAAAGTGGATTGATGTTATTCAAAAGAGTATAATTTTATACAAGACAATAAAGTTTAAGAATTGTCGCATTATCTTAAGGTACAAACCAATTGGTTGTAAATTAATATTTAAAATCAAGAGGGATGTAAATGATAATGTGGACAAGTATAAGGCATGTCTTGTATCTAAAGGATATACTCTAAAAGAATACATTGATTTTGTGAAGACTCTCTCTCAAGTTATACTGAAAGACTCTTTCAAAATAATTTGACACTTATTGCTTTTAATCTTGAGTTACATAAGATGGATGTTAAGCTTGTATTTTTCAATGGCAACGTTGAATAAATTAATTATATGGTACAATCATTGATTTGTGTCTAATGATACAAAATTAATGAATGTAACTTAAAGAAATCCATCTATGAGATTAAGTTTGACTCTCATTAATAAAATTATAAATTTTATATTGATTATCTCATTTGGTTTTGAGATAAATTTAGTTGAAAATTATATATATTACAACTTCAGTGGGAGTAAATCAAGTGACACTCATATTACTAAAGGAGATATTTTTTTTTCAGTGCTTACAAGTAACCTTAAAATTTATAAAATACAAAAGATTCCATAATTTATTGAGAATCTAATTTATGCTTAAGTATGTATGCATTTGGATATTACGTACATTATTAGAATGTTAGACAGATATTTAAGTAAATCTAATATGAATTGTTGGATAGCATCAACTAGAGTTATGAAATGACTTTAGAGAACAAAATTTACATGCTCACATATCGAAGTTCTGGTAAGTTAGAGATCATCAAGTTTACAGGCTTCGATTCTACTAGAATATTGATGTAAAAGACTCTGTCACATGAGCTGCTAATTATAGATTGAATAGAAAGACCACTTTAGTTATTTTGTGACAATAAATATACATCATTTATTCTATAACAATAGGAACACTTAAAAATTTTAGTTCCTAGTTGTTAAAGAAAATTCAGAGTGTTTGTGTGTCTATAGAGCATGTTGGTACAAACTCCATAATTGCGCGCTTATTGAGAAACTATCACCCTAGGTCTTTCATGAGCACACTAGTCATATGGGTGTAATATTATTTAAGTATATTCAGTTTTAGTGGGAGTTTGTAATTTTGATAAATGCTCATTTGGTTTAGACACAATTTTGGTTACTTTAGTTTAAGGTTAATTTCTGCAGAAATAAAGTTATTTTGGCTTATGCACACTCTGAATTCAGTAAAGTTTGATCTCACTAAAGTTTAAGAGGACCAGTTGGAAATAGGCATGTTCGGTTCACATTTACATGTAATTTCCATGCTACGCATCCATGATTGATCTATATGTCATTTGATTATGTTTTTATACGTGACCATTGATGGGTCCAGTCATGATTGATATGATGAAGACCGCTTTGATCCTATATGAATATAATTGATGGACAAGATTGTTTTAGAATACCTATTATATGATAGCAAATTTTTGAGCTCATAAGGTTATATATTTGTCAAGAAACATATGTTGCCCAAGTGGGAGATTGTTGGATTAAAATTCAATAATAGTGGGCACATATGTATTATGTATATTGCTATTATAAAATTTAACACGTAATTAAGTGACCAATTATGTTACACGTGTTATAGGTATTAAATTATCATGGAATTAAAAGTGTAGATACCATAAGGTGTATTTATAATTTGATGAGGGGCAGAGTTATAAATACTTCAGAGTTGGTTATTAAATCAACTATATAAAGGGGTTATGGTCCCCAAGAATTAGGTCAACTTGCATATCTCTTTTCCCCGTCTGAGAGTTGTGCCACAAGAGAAAACCTAACTTCTTGGAAGATCAAACCTTCTGGAAAAACTCTATCGATTAATTCAGGTACGCTTCCGCATTCAGTTTATTTATTTTATTGTTCTTGATATTTTGACATATAGATCTTGCGTTTATATTCGTATTGAATATATTTTAGTTCTAACAATTAAACGTTTATGCATGCTTTATCCTACATCTTCCAATATATTGTATGAATGACAATATCAATTAAAATATGTTTAACTAATAAAAAATATTACATTTTAATAAATAGATTTAGAATTAGAATTTTAAAAATAATATGAATAGATTTTGATTTGTCATTAGAATGTTGAGTATGAATTATAAAAATATATTCTTACAATGTTTTTAATTTGTTTTTAGAGTAAAAGATTATATTAGATACATTCATAATATTGTAAGGCTTAATATACTATTCCTTCCATCATATTAAATTTGTTCCTCTTGTGTTTTAAAAATTGTCTCACCGAAAAATTAACAACTTTTATAAAGTATATTTTGATTTGAATAAAATAAAGAATGACACGAATACGAACAAGAATAAAAGATGAGAGAAATGTTTAGATTTGTATTTATTCACAATATTCAAGTGTGTACAATGACTTCATCAAATTATCTATTTATAGGCATAAGAATTACATAATATATGAAACTCTAATTAATTAAGATAATATTTCCATAGATAAAGTAAATAAAATCTCCTAGATAAAATTCTTATCATGATAGATGTTCCCTCGACCCGATACAGACACCACACGACTCGAACGAGCTACACGGGGAATACCTAGGCTAATATGGAGACTCGCCCCGATAAACAACCCTAAAAATTAAATGGCTATTTTTACCTTTTATCTTATCTAGATGCTTTATTTTGATCCTACATGTCCATGTATAGATTGTATCCAATTATAGTGGAAACAAATAAGGAATAATTCCTAAAATGTACAAACATGCTTCAAGGACCAAAATGTAATTTTTCAAAAACTAAAGGACTAAAATGAAATTAGTGTTACAAATATTTAATTATGTTCGTTACATGCTTAAGTATCAAATTTCATCTTAAAACGAGGTTTACAAGACATTCTCTATATGCAAATTCACCTAAGGACACTTTAAACACATATCATGGCATATTAGCTAGATGTAATTCAACCTTGATAACAACAATATATTCAACTCTTAAGAGCATGTTTCAACATAGGGTATATTCAACCTTGAGAGCAACAATATATTCAAAAATCAAATTCACACATAGGGTTACCAAGAATCAAACTTCAAGATACATCAATTTAATATCTTAATAGTCAATTAAATGTTCAAGTAGGTAATTCAAACCCCAAGTCACATAGCTTAACATATAACATCCCGACTAAAGGCATCACAACCTACTTTCAAAATAAGATTCATAAAGCTATCATTCAAGCAACATCAACGTTGATAAACATCAAACATGTATAAGCATACGACTACTACAAGTCTTGTCAATATAACAATATTCTTAACATGGTAAACCATCCCCATTGCTCTCTCACTATTACTAATGTTATAAAGACATACTTGATCTTTCACTTGGAGGATACATGGATCCTTGCTTCCCTTTGCTGCCTCTACATTAAATACTCTATATTGCAAGGTAATTGAGAGGGTAAGCATAAGCTTAGTGAGTGAATAAAAATATATTTAAAAACACTTTGCAATGCAGCCCATAATATACCAAAATTAAAGTCATGCTCTAAGTAAAAACAATGTCCATGGCCGTCAACGCCGCTATTTGAAAGAGATCAACAAGTGTAAATAACCATGGCTAATAAGCCACAAAACCTTTCAAAAATATCTTTATGAAATCACATGCTTAGTAAGCAAACCAAGTCATACATACTACACATAACAAGGCTCATAAATCATTTGAGCTCAATATCAAAACACGTGCAACTCAATTTGCACTAAAAACAATAATTACTTTACACTTGTGTTTTCTCATGTTGGAATATTAGTGAACCAGTTAGACTCACCTCCAACCGTTAGGATAAATGGAAACTCGCATGAAGACATAAATGCCAAGCCATGCCATGTCTAGGACTATACCATCACCATACCACGTATGAGGGCTCTATCACCTACTCATACTGCACACGAGATAAACTCATGCATACAAATGGATTAAATCCAATCATGTTTCTCATCTTAGCTTTTAGGATAAGTTACGCTTAAATGTAATACAACATATATACTATAATTCAACCAATAACTCTAATACATCACTAAGGAATTTACCCATATATACAAATTTTGTAATTATAAGTGCACTGAACATCCTATTGATCGATCAACTTATCCATGTCACTATGATCTATAATATCCAACACAAAACCAAAACCAATGCTCAAGTTTTATGGTTAAAACAGTATGTAAGAACATGCATCCCACTAACACATGCATAAACTAACACATGCATCCCACTAACATATGCACAATTATAACTCGAGCATGACTAAAAATAGTAAAAACAAGGTATAATATGAGAGGTTTTTCACACATTCCCTACACCCCAAACCTTTGAAAATACTGTCAAATCGACAATCCTCATAATTCATTCACCGATTTACCAAAACTTGATCGACAAGTCACATGAAAACGCGATTCGACTTTTTGGTCTCTCTCAATCTTGTTGTTCTAGCTCTTGGCCTAATTCCAGCATCAAAATTAGAGGGTTTAGTGCATTATAATACACCCAAAAATCCCTCAAGTTAGACCAATACATGGAAACTCCTAAAAATATCATAAATCTAAACCGCAACTATAACCCCCTCGACCCGGTCTAGACGCCACCAGACTCGAATGAGCTACACAGAGAATACCGAGGCTAATCCAGAGACTCGACCCGATAAACAATCCTAAAAAATTAAATTTTTTCTTTTATCTTTTCTAAATGCTTTAATTAGATCCTACATGTTCATGCAAAGACCAAGTTCAATTGCAGCAAAAACTAAAGAGAAATAAGTCCTAATTTAATTGAATAAGTTTTAGAGACCTAATCATAATTTCTAAAATTTTATGTCCTGGTTGTAAAATTAAGGTTATCAAAATTTAGTTAAGTATATTTCATGCTTGCACGTAAATTTTTAGCTTAAAATAGCATCTAGAAGTCATTTAATTGCATGCTTAAAATTTAGGGACTATTTCTAGCCTTCAAAGGTTTCATGACATTCTCTATATGCAAATTCACCTAAAAACACTTTAAGCACATATCATGGCATATTAGCTAGATACAATTAACCCTAATTAGCAACAATATATTTATCTCCTATGAGTATGCTTCAACATAATCAACCAAATAAACACACAGAAGAACATCTTCAATATACTCAACATGATTTCTAAATGTATTCTAACCTAAATAACAACATTATAGATTTGACTAAAAAATAGTCATGCTTCATTATCAACACTCAAATTCACACATAGGGATATCAACAATCAAAATGCAAAATAACTATATTATAACTAAAGGAGTATCAATGACAATTCAAGTCAAAGTCATAAAAGCTAATATCAATATAGATAAACATCAAACATGTATAAACATATGACTATTACAAGTCTCATCAATATAACAATATTCTTAACATGGTAACCCATCTCTATTCCTCTCTCACTACTACTAATATTTAAAAGACATACTTGAGCTTCCACTTGATGGTTACCTATATCCTTGCTTCTCTTCTTTGCCTTTATAATAAATAATCTGCATTGCAAGGTAAATGAGAGGGTAAGTGTTAACGCTCTAAAAAGCGTATATTTTCTACCCTTTTACTTAAGGTTTTGTTTTGTTTCAAGTTCATTTGTATTGCATTTCATCACATTTAGCTCTATTTCATGTGCATATGCATTTAGTTTAGGTTTTTATTTTATTTTCTTTTTCTTTTTAAAAGATGCTGCTTTGAAGGGTATGTTGTTGGTTATGCTATGCAGATGCTGAAGCAAAGTTGAAAGAGTGAAAGTAATGCCGTAACATATTTCTCATGTGTTGGATCGGACTTCAAGTATGCTACAATATTGTGGGAGGACAAAACAGAACAGAAAGAAGGACACACCTACAACCCACTATTTCCACGCGTTTTTCAGGCTAGCTGTACCCCCTCTGCAGATGTCGGACTGCCCCTGCATTCTACCACACTTTTCTGCAAACGTTGCACCACCTCTGTAGACCTGCCACAGTCTCCTATAGACCCTACATTCCTGCCACCCACTGCAGCAAATGTCAGGGGATATTCCCTTGGCACCTTTAGGGCACCAAACCTTAGAAGCCTCCTATAAATACAAGGCCAAGCCTCCTTCAACAAGAGAGCTGGGAGAGCTGGATGCACAACAAAGAAAAAAATCAGTAGCTAAAGAACTCAAAAAGGGAGTGAGCTTTAAGGAAGCACGAGGGAGAAGAAAGAAGAGAGGAGGCCACTTTCGGTCATCTTCAACCTCTAGCCAAGCCACCATTGTTGGAGAGCTTCAAGCAAGCCATAGCTCAAGGGGTTCGGGATGATTAGATCTAGGGATAGGCAAAGCTAGACCAACTTGAATAATAGGATTGCTGCGGGAGCAGAATCCTAACTTGCCTTACGGATAAGGTAGAGTTTCAACGACTAAAAGGGGTAGCACTTTATCAACATTAGGAGTGTTTGGGTTGAGACCGGGAGGTAATGCCTTAGCATTTTCGAGTATTAGGCCTTCTGACTAGGGATAGTGGAGGCATTTTTAGTAAACTCTATCGAGCACTAGTAAACTAGGGGGACAATAACATTCAGGAGAGTAGTGAAGTGATGTCATAGCAAGCCTAGCCTGTCTTAAGCTTGAATATCTTTTCAGTGTTGTGTTTGTGCAGATTTATTTATTTCTCCAATATATGTTTATTGCTACTGCATTTTTGTGACATCCTTTATTTTGCTCCAGCATCTTTGTGACATTTATATTTTGCTAAAGCATTTTTGGTGACACTTGCAGAATTGCTTTAGCATATGTTCATACAAAGGATTAATTTATCTTTTTTGTATGTTAACTATTTTTGAATTAACCTACCCAATCCTCGTGGGAACGATCTCACTCACACACTTTATTACTTGTTTGATGTGTATACTTGCACACCCTTGCATGCAATTTAATCACATATTTTAATCATCTCTATCAAGTGCTGCGTGCAAACCAACAATAAGCATAAGCATAGTGAGTGAATAAAAATAAGTATAAAGACACCTTGCAATGTAGCCCATATTAAACCAATTTCATCAATTTTAAAACAAGTCATGCTCTATTAAAATAATCACTCGTGACTAACATTGCCACCAATAGTAAAACTCAGCAAGTATTTCATCACGTGGTGCTAAGCCACAAAACTCAAGGCTTACATGCTTCACTTAGCAAGACTTATAAAATGTTTGAAATCAATGTCAAATACTCGTAAATTCTATTTGTAATAAAATCAGTAGAAACATTACACTTGCATTTTCTCGTGTTGATATAAGTGATCCGATAAGTCTTACCTCTAATCGTTGGGATAAATAAAAACTCGCATGAAGGCATAAATGCAAAGCCATGCCACGTATGGGACTAAACCGTCACCATACCACGTATGATGGCTCTATCACCTACTCATACCACGCACGAGTTTATCTCATACACACGAATGGATTAAATCGAAACATGTTTCCCAGCTTAGCTTCCAAGATAAGCTACGCTTAAATGTAATACAACACATATATCACAATTCAAGCAATAACTTTAATGCATCACTAAGAAATTTACTCATGTATACGAACTTTCATAAATAATAAACAGTGCACTAACATCCTATTGATCGATCGACTTATCCCTATAATATCATCTCAATATCCAATACTTAAAACTTACTTTCGAGTATAGGGAGGTTTTTCAAACAATCCCTACACCCCAAACCTTTTAAAACACATTTAAAAACATGTCAATTTGGCAGCCCTCATAATCCACTCACTGATTTACGGAAACTTGCTTGACAAATCACCCGGAAATACGATTCGACTTTCTAAACTCCTTCAAACTTGTTCATCTACCTCTTGACCTAATTCAAGCATCAAAACCAGAGGTTTTAGTGCATTAAAACACACAGAAACATCCCTCAAGTCGGACCAATACATGACAACCCCTAAAAATACCATAAAACTTAACCGAAACTCACCGAAAACCTCTCCAAACAGCCCTAAACCTTAGGTCCGGATTAGATACTTAAAAGCATTCTTAATTATATCTAAATACTTCAAGATTCATGTATTTAGGCATCAAAAATAGTTATGTATAACGAAAATCAAGAAAACAATAGAATTTTATCAAGAAAGCCAATTTATTGATTCAAGACTTTAAAGATTGTTTCAATAAGCCAAGAACTTAGGAAATTCATTAAAAAACTTTAGGTTTCAAAGGTTTTAATGATTCTCAACTCCAAAATTAATCTCACCCCTTCCAAGGTTTAAAAACTAGAAAACCCGTAGAAAAACGATCAGATTTTGATGAAGAAAAATATAAAGAATTTATCAAACGAATTTTTATTGAAAAGATTAGTGTTTAACATTGAAAAGATGATGGAGAATATTTATTTTGAAGGAATAAACCAAAATCTTAGAAAAGGGTTTAAACCTTGATCCAAAAATAGAATTTTTAAGTAAAACCGAAGAAAAATAAAGAGAATTTAAAAAGAAAAATATACGAAAATAAAACAACGAAATTTTATTAAAAAGGATGGATATTTATCTTGAAAAGATAATGAAGAGGTTGTCTTAGAGAAGAAGAAACCGAAATTTAAAGAAGAGATATTTTTAAAGTGAATTTTGGGGCTTTTGATCAAAATTACAGAATTTTGATTACTTAGGTTAAAACAAGAGATTAAAGGTTGTTTATATAGTCTCTTGGAAAGCCTAGATCAACTAGGATTATGATTATATCAAATTTAGCTTAGTTTATAAAATTGTCCTCAAGTTTTCAATTTTTACAAAATAGTTACTAATTTCAAAATCTTAGGGATTCAAGAGACAATTTTCGAAATTGAGTTTACCTAAGTCAAATATAAGTCAATTAAGAATTTTAGAATATTTTTATATAATTTATTTTGATTTAAAACTAATTTTTAAGTATTTAATCCCGAACTAGGCTAAACCGATTAAACCGATCCACTAGACCTCTAAACCAGCCTCTAAACTTCTAAGCTTAATTTTGGGGGTGTTACAACAACTGACTAAAAATCTCTCCAAACTCCACCTAAACCTTAGGTACGGGATTCATATATAAAATCATAAAAAACAGCCATGTAAAACCCTTGAACGAAAATAAAGAAAACAATTGAATTTTTATCAAAAAAACCGATTTTATTAATACAAGAATTTAAATATTGTTGCAATAATCCAAGAACATAGGAATTTCATTAAAGAACTTTAGGTTTCAGAGGTTTTAATGATTCTCACCTCCAAAATTGATCCAACCTCCTTCCAAGGTTTAAAAACAAGTAAAACCAAGGAAAAAAGAAGAGATTCTGAAGAAAAAAATATAGGAAAATAAACCAACGAAATTTTATTAAAAAGAATTGACATTTGCTTGAAAATATGATGAAGAATATGTCTTGGGAAGGAAGAAACCGAAATCTTGGAGAAGGGTTTAAAGCTTGATGCAAAAATAGAGTTTTTTTAAGTAAAATCGAAGAAGAAAATTATAAAGAATTAACCAAACGGATTTTTATTAAAAAGATTGATGTTTACCTTTGAAAATATGATGGAATGACTGCTAAGAAGATGAAAAGTCTGAATTTAAAAAATAGATTTATCGTTTAAGTACAATTCTTAGGGAGAAAGGTTTTCTCTACAAATCGTCTCTCTTAAACAATGTGGTCGGCTTGGGTATTTATAGTCTTAACCTAGGGTAAATCTTTCGTAAATAGACTTCAACTTGGAGTAGGGAACAAGTCTTCTTCAAGGAATCTGATATTTTCAAGGTTGCCGCCTTCTAGAAGGGTTTTCCCGCTTGGTCTCTTACTTGGGCTTTTAGCGTGTTAGTCTGGTCCAATTGATGCGCTGTATCTTCCAAAATGTTCTCTATATTTTTGTCTTTCAATACGGCTCCATTATTCGTGCTGCCACACTGGATTCTGCCGTGGCCCTATCTTCTGCCTCGGCCGCAGCACTGCTTCACTACCGCTTCTGCCCTGGATATTCCTACATGTACAGAATATGTAATAATATTTGCATTCTCTATAAATATTGACATTGTAAGTAATGATAACGGAATATCCAATATTTGCGTAAAGAGACCATATTTCGGTTCAAGTTGGTGTATAATAGATGCATAAAGTACCATGAGAAGGGTAGTAAATAACTACCTTTTAGGCACTCATCAAATACCCTCAAACTCGAACTATCAAATTGCTAAACCTTACTCCCCAATGGTCTTACTCTTTCATCTATTCTCCCCATCATGGTCATGTCTATCTTTCCGTTTTAGCCACTAGTTTACCCAAGGACTTTTACTAAGAAACAAGCTATAAGGCTAGGTGAGTGTGTGCATTTTATGGACAAGGCTGATTCAAGGCTTTCTTAGATAAACTCTAAGTTGAAGACAAGTAGAATATTGGACTAAAGCTTTCTCCTTAAAACACAAGTCTTGAGCCAATTTCGGGCACCTCAAGATATGCGTTTTCTATTTTCTTCTTTTTCTTAATTGTTTCTTATTAACCACCTATTTAGCATAGTAGAGCCAGTTTCAGGCACCTCTAGCATGAAGGAGAGCAAAACTAGAGCTAGTGATAGGCACCTCTAGTTATTTTTCCAAAAGGTTCTAAGTCTTTATCACCTAAGTTTATTAAAACAACTCCTAAATCAAACAAGTCCAAAAAGTTTTTATTTTCTTTCTAACCCTAAAGAAAGCTTCTAAGTTTTATTCCATGAGTATTCTATGGTTATCCCTTCAAAACAGAACTTGGCCATGGTAAGGAGAAAGATTCTATTGCCTTAAAGGAGTAAACTAAAACAAAGCTGACGTAGGGCAGTGCAAGATTACAAACAGAAATTCAACAAAAGAGAATATTGTAAAAAAAATTCAAAAAAAATTTACTCCCTTTTTTTCATGGTAATGTCGCGGCAGTGGTTAGCCTCGGTAGTGCTTCGGAACCTATAGTCTCCCCTAAACTCAAACCGAGCATTGTCCTTAATGCTCAAATCATACAGCAGATAAAATGAATAAAACAAGTAAAGATAGTAATAGGAGAGTTTCTTGGCAAGATTCTAAGAAAAATAAGAGAGATTTGAGATTGTAACGAATATAACAAGAGAGAGATTGAGTAAACAATTCTAAAGAAACAAGAATGTAAGAGTGAATAGTTCAAGAGAAAGAAGGTGCTTATATAGGCCTTGGCTATGTAACCGTTTGAACTACTAGCCGTTTGGTCTTTACTGCCGTTTGCATTTACTGTTGCGGCAAGAATCTTAGCAGACTAACTGTTACCCTGTTCTGTCCATTGGGACTGCAGCGGCTTTGACACTATGCACTGCCACGGCAGCAGACTTCCTGCTGTGAACTACTTCTCTGTTATTCCTGCTTTATTTTCCTTACCTAAAAATATAAACATCAAGAAACATTCAAATAATGAGAATATAATTATTCCTAAATACCATAATTAAGAGAATTCATGAAAATATCAAATAAAATAAAAGAGAAAATTAATATAAAATAAGAATATAAAGAAAACTTATGGAGAGTCGTTTCCGATATTTCTTATAGTCCATCTACACCCTCCATCGAGTGACAATTCTACCCCAAAAGGATTGGGTCATAATGAATACGGATAGTCCCCTTTGTATTATTATGGTGTAGGTATCTTTCTTTCGTTTTCTCTTGTAATCCATGCATGTCCTCCATCTTGATATTGTTTCTCAAGGCAAAAATAAATTGTTAGAAAAAATTATATCATCTAACCACTTAATTACCTCATTGTCATTAACTTCCATCATAGTTGGATATAGCCTTCATTGTTGTGGCAATTGCTATGATAGCCAATTGTCGTGGCAATCTTTTGTCAAAATTCGGTGTAAGTCAAGTGAAGAATCATCTTTCTTGAAGTCTTCAAGAATTAACCCACATTGTTTTTTATGCTTCTCAGTAATCTCCATCAGTAGAGATTCTGTCTTGAAACTAACATTAGATGGAATTACTAAAGAAATATCATCTTCCAAACAATCATATCCTATTTGTGATGACTTCAAATCTTGTAACGTTGACTCCTCGAAATATACCTGCAATGGAAGAGATGAGTTTTTAAAGAATTCAAAAGGTTCATTCATTACCATCTCATTTTCCATTATCACGACATTGCCATCTTGTTGATCGAACATGTCTTCGTGTAATTGCCCCGGTAGCTGTGAGTGAGAGTAATCTTTAGCTTCCTTTTTCAACATCATTGCTGCCGTAACACCCTGGGAATTAGACTCCTTAAAATTTTCTAGAGCATTACTCTCATTGGCCTCGTTGAATGGTATC
The DNA here is from genome assembly GCA_035048815.1 of Abelmoschus esculentus. NCBI lineage: Eukaryota > Viridiplantae > Streptophyta > Magnoliopsida > Malvales > Malvaceae > Abelmoschus > Abelmoschus esculentus. The sequence continues at coordinate 8,049,907 of JAUCBN010000032.1, forward strand.
GTGACATTGCCCTCTTCATACTTCTCTACTGCCGCGACAATTGCCTCAGTAGTGCACTCATTCACTGTTTGACAATCTTTCTCATCAATATGTTCTAGACTTAGAGGTTCTAGAATTTCCTCTTTGTCATCTAGTGTTGGGATTTCAGTATCCCTAAGGATTGATTGTTGGTTCATGTTATCTAGGGCATATTCGGATCTTTGCAATTGATTTTCCGAATCCCTCAAGGGTGCATCCAATCTAGCTATATGTGCATCCAGGAACCTTGATTGCTCTATCATGAATTCATCAATTTTAGCCATTGATGCTTTCAATGTTTCCTCCAATGAATTTGGATACTCTTGAGAAAAATTATATTGTCATGGCATATCTGTAACACCAACAAAATTGTCATGATACAAAAAATTTTGAGCGTTTTGATCATACCATGAAGGATTTTATTGTTGGTTCCATCTATGGTCTTCTCTGTGGCCATATGTTTCACTATTGTATGGGCAATTGTTAACCAAATGATCATCTCCACAATTAAAACAAAAATTTTCCCAAGCATAAACTTGTTGGGTTGCTCTTGGTTGGCATAGATAATCATCATCTAATCTAGGAAATTCTTAATTGGCTCGGTTCATATCTTCTAACATCAACTCCCGAATAGATTTCTTTCTTTCTTCTTGCATCTTGAGCCTTCAACTTGAAATACACCTATGAATTTTTTTTAAGAAAAAGAAAATATGTTAGTAAAAATAATAAAACAAAAATAAGAAAATTAAAGAAGACAAAATTTAGTTGTCAATCCCCGGCAACGGTGCTAAAAACTTGATGCGTGTGGTATAAGCGCAATTTGAGTGCAAGTGTACACGTTGTCAAGTAATAAAATGATAAGTATATCGTGTATCGTCTCCACAGTGATTGGTATACTTAATATGTCTTCCTTAGTCCCCTTCCTCCTGAAAATAAATTAAAAACACAAATAAGTTGATTTGTCTAACTAACTAAATAATTAAATAACAAAACATAAAATAAAATGTTGAGAACGATTATAAAGAAAGTTGGTAGGATCCAGTTGCGTCAATTAGTGGATTCAATTGATCTTCTTCTTGTCTAATGTAATCATACAACACTGCTTCGACAGTACTGCAGATACCGCCTCGGCAACATTGGTGTTCCTCTGCCGCGACAATCTCTTGCTTTTGGGCAGAGGTATCAAAGTTCAGCAAAGTTTCCGTAAGTGACTCCACTCATCTATAATTCAAAGTGCTGTTGATGACTAGTCCTTGACGATACCTCTCGGCGTAAATAAACGATAATCACCAACCAATCCAATACTTCTTTTAGCTGCTGAAACTCTTAACCTATCTCTTGGGCTTCCAAAAGAGTATAGGCCGAGTTAGTATCTACAACACCGTACTTATCCCTTTCGTGAATCTACACCTCTCGATGCTAGATAAATAGATTACTTGCAAACTTCCCTCTCGAGCTTGAATGCAAGAACAAAGAATGACAATAGGATAAGAAAACTTTGATTTTATTATTGCATAAGAACAAAGATACAAGAATCAATCTCCTCTTAATAATATCTACAACCTTCCCCTATCCCTAAGAAATTTAGAACATATTATCGTTTAAGTATAATTCTTAGGGAGAAAGGTTTTCTCTACAAATCGTCTCTCTTAACAATGTGGTCGGCTAGGGTATTTATAGTCTTAACCTAGGGCAAACCTTTCCTAAATAGACTTCAACTTGGAGTAGGGAACAATTCTTCTTCAAGGAATCTGATATTTCCAAGTTTGCCGCCTTCTAAAAGGGTTTCCCGCTTGGTCTCTTACTTGGTCTTTTAGCGCGCTAGCCTGGTCCAATTGATGCGCTATATCTTCCAGAATATTCTCTATATTTTTGTCTTTCAATACGCCTCCATTGTTGGTGCTGCCACACTAGATTCTGCCGTGGCCCTATATTCTGCCTCGGCCGCAACACTGCTTCACTACCACTTCTGTCCTAGATATTCTTGTATGTACAGAATATGTAATAATATCTATATTCTCTATAAATATTGACTTTGTAAGTAATGATAACGGAATATCCAATATTTGCGCAAAGAGTCCATATTTCGGTTCAAGTTGGTGTATAATAGATGCATAAAGTACCATGAGAAGTGTAGTAAATAACTGCCTTTTAGGCACTCATCACCTAACTTCTTGGAAGATCAAATCCTCTGGAAAAAAATCTATCGATTAATTCAGGTACGCTTCCGTATTCAGTTCATTTATTTTATTATTCTTGATTATTTAACATATATTGATCTTGAGTTTATATTCATATTGTATATATTTTAATTCTAAAAGAAATACTGTTAAGGGGTGTGAATGCTAGGGAAGCTCTAGTGATCAAGGGGTGTGTGAAACTTACCCTAGTGGTTTCACCATGGCAACGAATAATGCGTTTTGGATACTTTTGGTCTACAATGGAGCGTGATTGCATCAATTATACTAGAAAATGTCATAAATATCATATCTATATCGACAAGATCCATACACCTCTATAACATCTTCATATTATGACAACCCCATGGCCATTTTCTTTGTAGGGTAATAGACGTGATTCGGCAAATCCACCCTAAAACATCAAATAAGCATTGTTTTATTCTAGTAGCTATCAATTTTTCACCAAATGAGTGGAGGCAACTTGGTATGCAATTGTTACTACATCGATAATATGCAAGTTTTTAAAAAGGAAATTATTTGTAGATATGGTCTACTTGAGAGGATTATTACAAACATCTCCAATGTATAATAAAATGGTAAAAGAAGTTTGTGAACAATTTAAGATCAAGCATCACAACTCTGTAACTTACCGCCTAAAAATGAATGAGGTTGTAAAGATTGTCCGTAAAAATATCTAGAAAATATGGCAAAGATGGTTGACATGTACAAGGATTGACATGAAAAGTTTTCAATTGCCATATATTCTTATAGAACCGCAGTACGAACATACACTGGGCAACTCCATTTTCGTTGGTATATGTAATGGAGGTTGTGTTGTCAATCGAGTTAGAGATTTCATTTATTCGTGTCTTAATGAAAGCTAAGCTAGAAGAAGCGGAATGGGTCCAAGAAAGATATGACCAAATAAATTTAATAGATAAAAAGGTTAAAAATCTTTTGCCATGGTGAGATGTATCAAAAGAGGATGATACGGGCCTATGATAAGGAGATTCGACCGAGAGAATCTATAGAAGGAGAAAAGATACAGAAAAAATGTTGATAATCCAAAAAGACACTCGAGGAAAGTGGTCGCTTAATTGGGAAGTGCTCTTTATTCTAGAAGACATTCTTTAGAGGAGTGTTTATTTTCTTTGAGATGGATGAAAAAGAGTTTAAAAATCAGGTGAATTCGAACTCAGTAGAAAAGTATTATACCTAAAAAAAGCGAGAAAAATAATGTATCTAAAGGTGAAAACCCATAAAGGACGCTTTAGATAAAAAAGAAAAAGAGGTGAAAAATCGAAAGGTCAATTTTCCTAAAAAAAGAGGAAAAAAAGAAAAAGAAAAGAATGTTCAAGATGAAAAATCCGCAAAGGGCGTCTTAAAATCAAAGGAGGGTCTGAGTTGAAAAATCTTAAAGGGTGACTCATGTAGTTCATAGGTTAGGCATGCAAAAATAATTCCCTTAGATCCCGATAGTAAGAACGAGTTTCGTTTCTTCGTACGTCATCGTCATTTCTGAAATCTTTTCGGCAAAGGCAACATTCAAAATATTTTCTGATGCTTCAACCTGGGAATTTAGACCATTAATATCTGGAAACCTATGTTTTTCTACCATTTATATAATGTTTCTTTCGTTTGTCACAATATTAATAAAATAGTTGTTTCAAAAAATCTTTTTCATTTACATTTCTATTTTCTTTTCCCTCCCACATAAATATCTTGAATTAGAAAAAGAACCGATAAGATTGACATTATTAAAGATTTTAGTGTATTACTCCGAAAATGGATTGGAAAGTATAGAAACTATGACACAATTCATGTATACTAAATTTTATTTGATAAAGGGGTATCATAATTAAGGCAGGTTATGACGACTTAAAATTCCTGACAAATATGGTACATTCAAAAAGAAGATCAAAATGTTGATGTCATTTAAGGAGATAAACTTTGTTCCCAGATTTTGCATGGAAGTGCATCAAAATGTCCGACATGAGGCAAGAATATGAGAATTCATAAGACGTTCTAGGGATGTTTGGCATTAGTGTACCACAAGGTAAAAACAAATACCAATATTATAGATATTTGAATAAACGCTCCATGATAGAATAAATACTTAAATGAGAATCGATATTTGCAATCGTGATCGCAAAAGTAATAGGATTGAGTATATATGAATAATAAAGCATGGTGTCTATCTGGGTGGAACAAACAAATGTGCTTGAAAGCAAAAAAGAAGAATCACGAAGAGAGAGGAAGGTAGATAAACCAAGCAAAAAATGATAAAAAAACCAAAAAATGCATACTAGGCATGCCTAGGGGAATGTTCACTATAATTGTGTCGATTGTTAATTTTTTCAGGTATATGAAACGCTCTAAGTAAAGAAAACCTGCTTATCTACTCCATCATGAGTAGAGTAGAACCTGCTTATGTATTCAAGCATGAGAAGAATAGTACCTGCATATCCATTCATGAATGAGGAGAAGAGAACCTTTTTTGAACCTGCTTATCTATTCAAGCATGAGGAAAATAAAACTTGCCTATCCATTTAGGCGTAATGATAATGGAACCTTCATACCCATTCAGGTATCAGGAGAATAGAAATGACATATCATTTTATGCATGATGAAAATGAAACCTTTTTTTTGAACCTACTTATCTATTAAAGCATGAGGAAAATGGAACATGTATATCCATTCGTGCATGATGAGAATAGAACTCTTCTCTTGAACTTATCTATCTACTTAGACATGAGGAGAGAACCTGCTTATCCATCCAAGCATGAAGAGGATAAAACCCTTTTTTTCAGTCTACATATTCATTCGTTCATGAAGAGAATGAAACCTTTTTTTTTTGAACTCGCCTATCTACTCGGTCATGAGGAGAGTAGAACATGTTTATCTATTCGAGCATGAGGAGAATAAAACCTATCTATCCATTCAGGCATAAGGAGAATAAAACATGCCTATCTATTCACATGTAAAGAGAATGGTTTCACATAACAATTTTGGCACCGGTGTAAATCAATGCTTTTTGTTCTCAGCTCTATCCTTGTTTCACCGAAATGATCAAAGAAAGGGTAGTTATTGACACTAATTTTTCACCTATTTATCTTTATTTTTATTTTTATTATATTAGTCATATATTTTATATAGTATTTTTTACTCAATAAAATAACAATCCATCTAAACTTAATAAGATAAAAATCTAAACTAATTTTTTAATTCTTATGTGTAACTAATTATTAACCATTACATCTAAATAAGATCCAATGGTCCAAATTGAATCAATAGAGGGAGTTGGACAAAAGCTAACATGTGGGCTCTGTGCACTACACGTGAGACCCACGTAGGCTTTCCCTATCCCCAAAATCACTAGCAAATTGAAAGATGGAAATTTGGTTGTTGTGTGTTCCAAATGGAGAATGAAATCAAAATGGTTCGAATATGGAAGGAAAATGAAGAAAGAATCAGTCTCAAATTTTCTCAGATTTGAATCACCAAAAATCCGATTTTATTCATTCTAAATTTTTTATATTTTGGTAAAAATTTTAGTATAAAAACTCTTCTTCATCACCTTTATAAAACCACAACCATAACCCTTATATCACACACAAAAATCACATTCATCTTTCATCTTCTACTTTTGTAACTCACTCACAATTCCTACACACCATAAGCATCCAAAAAACAGAGAGAGTTTTCAAGTTTGTATTAAAAATTCCAAGTTGAATACAAGAAGAAAATTTTATTTTTCTGGTATTTTGCTCTTAATATTTATTTATTTATTTTGAATTTAATTGGAGTAATTATTTTTTTAGTTCTAAAATCTTTGTTATATCAATTTTATCTTTCACACAAACATTTAATTAACAATTAAGAGTTTCTTTTAAAAAGGATGTTTGATCTTTGTTCCAAAATGAAAGTTGATAAATTGTGTTTTAGGGTTTCACACCCATTTTAATAAAGTGGGTTACTAAATCCAACATCCTCTACCTGGTGTCACATTGGGCCTCCGACCCAAAATCCGTATTCCAAAATTTCCTTCAAAAGCCTGAAGAAAAATAAGTCCAATTTCAAATCCAACATAATTTCATAAAATCCAATTCAAGTTAAAATATAAGTTTCGAATAACTTAAAGTAGTTGGAGCACCAAAATATTATAAACAGTTTAAAGCATTCAACTCAAATAGTAAAACAGAGTTACAATTACAAATATAGGGTCCTACAAGTACATAGCCTACTACATCTAGTAATAGTACTGTGAAAACAACGTCGATGTTGAACCCACCACGATGATGAGCTAAAGAAGCTTAGTGGGTACTCTACCAACCGGTTCACATCAAATATATCCTAGATAAGCATATGAAACGTGAAAGTAATGACATGACATGAGTACGATTGCGCTACCATATCCAATATATAACTCATATATATATATACAAGTAGTGTGGCCTACGACCACTAAGCATAGGGATCATACACTACAAGAAGGGCCTGCATCCACTAAGCATCGGGATCTCATACTCTAGGACGAGGCCCACGTCCACTAAGCATCAGGATCCTACATCTATGCTTGGAATGGTTAATCAAGCATCTTCGAACTGACCCGCTTCCAATAAGCATCGGGATCATGTATAGAGATGGCAGACGGCTATAGCTTTGCGGATTCTGCACCGCACCCGCACTAATTGGAGTGGGGATGGATATGAGTTTGGTGGGTAGTGGGCGAGTATGGATGTAAAAAGTCATACCCGTCATAAGTAGTGGGTAGGTGATGGGTTTAAGACTTTACCTGCCCCATATACACCCGCTTTGTATCCGCCCGCCTTATGAATTTTGAACCATTTGTGTTTCTAGACTTTGATTATGCCTTTTATTATGGTATTTTATGTACTAAGATATTAATTTGTTTTAAAATTTATGTTAATCCTTGAGCTTGTAGACTTTGAACTTAACTAATTTAGTTTGAAAACTGATAATTTAGGATTATGCTTGAATTAATTAGGTCAAAAACTTATAATATGTGAATAAGTAAAATTTATATAACTGTAAATATATTTTAACTAAGTTATCTATATATGTATTAGTTAGTTGAAGTTAAGTAGAATTTATATCAGTAAAAATATACTTTAGTTAAATTAGTTATCGTTATTTAGTTACATGCAGTTAAATTTATATAATTGTAAATATATTATATATATACACTTAATCAGTTAATAAAATATGTGAAATTTTACTCTTTTTTATATAAGTCTATGATTTATTATTACATAATTCAATATTAGTAGTTGTTTGTAGGCATGTACACGTTGATATGTTTTGAGTGGTGGGTGTGGAGATAGATTTAAGAATGTATTCGCGTGGACGGGTGTGGATTTAAGAATATGTCCGCGTAGGCGGGTGTGGATTTGAAAATTATACCACCGTGGGTAATGGGTAGGTGGTGGATATAAAAATTTTAGGTGGGTATGAATGAGGGGGAGGGGGTATCTGCACCCACCCTGCCCATTTACCAACCCTAATCCTACATTCGGGAAGTCTTCGAATATTGCAACACGTTAATCATATAATAAAAGGTCTTCGGATCCATCGTATAATAATATATATAACTCTAGGAAACCCTTCAACACTAAGCAATTTCCGTAGCTTACCATATCATAATTTATATTGCCAATTACCATTGACTTCCCATCACGCGACCAATTCGTACCAGTTTCCTTGTTTTTAGCCATCTCTTACTTAGACATGACTAAAGGTAACTCGTCAGTTTTACTATTCATTTTATAGTTTATTTAACCCTTAGGGACTCTTAACACAATTTAAGGAACCCCTAAACTCAACCCTTAAAAGGTTGGGTAGAATGCTCAGGCGTATCGAAACTCCCATATAGGGGTATCAAAGCATATGCCGTATCGATACGACTCTTTCGTGTATCGATACACTAAGCTAATCAACCCAGCTAACTTGAGCAAAGAATCGACCATCTTGATAGTCTATATGGAGTATCAAAACGTTACCCGTTTAGATACACCCCCCAAAAGGTACAAAAATGATTTGCTACTAGAGTTTGGGGTATCATACGCCTAACAGGGGTATCGATAAATTTTGCTATTGGAAGTTCTGGTATCGAAACACGAGATATACGTTCCAAAACGCTTGCCTATCTTGCCCAAGTTTTCTTTATGGGTATCGATACGCCTACCATGGGTATCAATACCCCTACACAAAAAGTGAATGTTTTGAATCGATAAACACTTAGAGCTCTACCCAACCGATTCCACCGGCTCCTAGACCATTCCTACACACTAGGGAGATAATTCTAAACATGTTTAAGCCATAAAAATAAAGGTTCATCGATAAAACCTTAATACACTATTAGAGGGAATTAAGCTACCAAACATACCATCCAATAAACAAACATACTACTAAACTTAAAAACATGAAATGCATGATGTTTAAGAGTTGGAGGGGTATCAACCTTAAGCAAAAACAACAACCACGCCCTCTGATAAGTGTATAAAAGTCCTATTTTAATATCATTTTCCTACTCGTTTATTGCCAATAAAGGACAAATTTAAGGACAATACTGGAAATTCTGCTTATTTTCTATAATTCAGTGTCCAATTACATAATTAATGAATTTATCTAGTATTTGGCATAAAACAAATACATTTGATAGTTTTCTTTCTTAGATAGGAAATACATCATAGGAATGGCCAGATAAGAGGATGGATACTAGAATGTAGATTAGCACTCGCCACGACAACACTTTGAAGGTCGCGATAGCAGTATAAAGATAACAACTGGTGATCGACAAAGAGAGAAAAAGATATCGATCTTAATGGACATAAAGCGAGAGAATGATGAAGCTAATTAAAGGAGTCAAGACTTGGTCAAAAGTCAACGCGGGATTGAAGAGTTATTTTAGGAAATAGAATAAAGTGCCCTAGTTTATTTATGAGTTGTATTCTTTTCCTTGTGTAACTCTTCCCTTATGTGGAAGACTTTAACCTAGGGCTTGGCCTATTTAAGCCACCCATTAGGTCTAGGTTTAAGAGAGTCAGAATCGGATTGGGGAATTCCATAGAATAAACCCTTAGTCGCCAACCACACCATGTTCTAAAACCCTTCTGAGGTTTAGGTTGTTTGTGGAGCAGTTGGGGAAGAAGGTTGTATTATATTTGATATTTATTAATGTAAAACTTATTTTCACATATAAGCTCAAGATGATACTATGTGAAGAAAAATCTATTTATTTAATATTGAGAGAGTTAGGCTCACGAAATGAGAGAATACGGTCTTCGCTCAAGTACATTGACTAATCTGGTTTAGAGATAAACCACCCAGGATTTTAGCGACTAATAATACGCATGTGTTTGGTTGTTGTTCAACCTTGATTCATGCCGGGAGGTATCATCAAAACTTGGACTTCAATAGTTCTCTTCGCTTAGGGATAAGGAGGAGACATACAAGGATGCTCTGTCGAACTATGGAAAGTTTAATTGTTGACAAGGCATAACCCCGCCTAGGCAGCTAAGGCGACCCTTAGTACGACCCGCCGAGGCGGCAAGTCAACCATTTGCATTAATAAGTGGATAAATAATACAACTTGATTCCCCTCTACAAAGCACTCAAGTTGGCCTCACTTATATCATTCTTATTCCTTTCATTTATTTAGTTTTTAAGTAGTTAATTTAGTTACTCCAACCCAACAAATTACTTGTGTTTTTATTTTTATATGTGAAGGTTTAAAAAGTAGTGAAGTCGACACAGTCCTTGTGGGTTCGACAACCTAAAATATTATAATTTGGCAAAAGGTGGAAATAAAAGAATTTCCGAGCCTTCACCAGATTTGGCATCGTTGCCGTGGATTGACACTCAATTTTACTACTAATTATTTCTACACCCTTTTACTTTATTTTTATTTATTTAGTTTTAATTTTTTTAACTTACTAGGGTTGTTTTGTGTATGACCAGGTTCAATCCGACGATTGATGCTCAACGACATTGACTGATGGAGGCTATGGAGTCCTATTAATTCCATCTTTGTCAGATTGTAGTATTTAAGATGTCGGTCCCACGAGGATTGAGTCAACCTTGCTACTTCTTATAACTACACTAATGAAACTAAAACACAAGTAAATGATTTGGTGGAATTATGACTAAATAATTATAAAAGCATAAAATTAATTAACGAAATAATAAGATAAAGGCGAGGCTAGATTGAGTGCTTTGTAAAGAAGATTCCAGTTATGTTAAGTATCCACTTATTAATGCAATTGGTTGAACTATCGCCTCAGCGGATCGCACTAAGAGTCGTCGTAGTTGCCTAGACGGGGTTATGCCTTGCCGATAATTCAACATTCCATAGTTCGACAGAGCATCCTTGAATGTCTTCTTCCTTATACCTAAGCGAAGAGAACTATTGAAACCCATGTCTTGATGATACTTATGCGTGCAATAAAAGCGCAATTGAGTGCAAGTGTACACGTCGTCTAGTAATAAAGTGATAAGTATATCGTATATCGTCTCCACAGGGATTGGTATACTTAATATGTCTCCCTTTGTTCCCTTGCTCCTGAAAAATAAAGTAAAAACACAGATAAGTGGATTTGTTTAACTAACTAAATAATTAAATAAATAAAATAAAATAAAAGGTTGAGAACGATATAGAGAAAGTGGGTAGAATCCAGCTGCATCAATTAGTGGATTCGATTGATCTTCTTCTTGTCCAATGCAATTACACAATACTATTTCGACAGTACTACAGATACGGCCTCGACAGCATTAGTGTTCTCTACCGCGGCAATCTCTTGCTCTTGGGCAGATGCATCAAAGTTCAGCAAAGTGTCCGTAGTTGACTCCGCTTATCTCTAAGTCAGAGGGCTGTTGATAACTGGTCCTTGACGATACCTCTCGGCGTAAATCAACGATAAACACAAACCAATCCAATACTTCTTTTTAGCTGCTAAAACTCTTAACCTATCTCTAGGCCGAGTTAGTGTCTACAACACCGTACTTATCCTTTTCGTGAATCTACGCCTCTCGATGCTAGATAATTATATTACTTACAAACTTCTCTCTCGAGCTTGAATGCAAGAACAAGGAATGGAAATAGGATAAGTAAACTTTGATATTATTATTGCATTATAACAAAGAAACAAGAAACAATCTCCTCTCACTAATATCTACAACCTTCACCTATCCCTACGAAATTTAGAACATAATATCGTTAGGTACAATTCTTAGGGAGAAGGGTTTCTCTAAAAATCGGCTCCATAAAAAATGTGGCCAGATAGGTTATATATAGTCTTAACCTAAGGCAAACCTTTCCTAAATAGACTCTAACTTGGAGTAAGGAACAAGTCTTCTTCAAGAGATTTGATATTTCCAAGTTTGTCGCCTTCTAGAAGGATTTTCCCGCTTGGTTTTTGACTTGGGCTTTTAGTGCGCTAGCCTGGTCCAATTGGTGCGCTGCATCTTCCAGAATGTTCTCTATATTTTTATCTTTCATTGTACCTCCAATGTTGATACTGCCACTCTGGATGCTACCACGACTTTATTCCCTGCCTCGGTCTCAACACTACTTCACTGCTGCTTCGGCCCTGAATATTCCTGCATGTATAGAATATGTAATTATATTTACATTCTCTATAAATATTAACTTTGTAAGTAGTGATAATGGAATATCCAATATTGTGCAAAGAGTTCATATTTCAGTTCAAGTTGGTGTATAATAGTTGCATAAAGTACCATGAGAAGGGTAGTAAATAACTGCCTTTTAGGCACTCATCAAATACTCCCAAACTCGAGCTATTGTTTGTCCTCAAGCAATGCATGACATCAAATTACCGAACCTTACTCCCCTTTGGTCTTACCTTTCCATCTATTCTCCCCACCATGGTCATGTCTATCTCTCCGCTTTAGCTACTAGTTTACCCAAGGACTTTTACTAAGAAACAAGCTATAAGGCTAGGTGAGTGTGTGCGTTTTATGGATGATGAGTGCCTAAAAGGCAGTTATTTACTATCCTTCATATGGTACTTTATGCACCTATTATACACCCACTTGAACCGAATCATGTACTCTTTGCTCAAATATTAGATATTCCGTTATCACCACATACAAAGATAATATTTATAGAGAATGCAGATATTATAACAATTTCTATACATGTAGGAATATCCAGAGCCGAAGCAACAGAAAAGCTATGCTGAGGCCGAGGCAGAAGACTGGCCGCGGCAGAATCCAGGGTGGTAGCACCAACAATGGAGGCGCATTGAAAGATAAAAATATAGAGAATATTCTAGAAGACACGACGCATCAATTGGACCAGGCTAGCGTGCTCAAAGCTCAATTCAAAGACCAAGGGGGAAACCCTTTCTAGAAGGCGGCAAACTTGGAAATATCAGAATCCTTGAGGAAGACTTGTTCCCTACTCCAAGTCAAAGTCTATTTAGGAAAGGTTTGCCCTAGGTTAAGACTATAAATATACTAGTCGGCCATATTGTCTAGAAGAGCCGATTTGTAGAGAAAACCCTTCCTCCCGAAGAATTGTACTTCCACGATAATATGTTCTAAATTTCTTAGGGATAGGTGAAGGTTGTTGATATTAGTGAGAGGAGATTGATTCTTGTATTCTTGTTCTTATGCAATAAAATCAGAGTTTGCTTATCCTATTGCCATTCCTTGTTCTTGTATCCAAACCCGAGAGGGAAGTTTGCAAGTAATCTATTTATCTAGCATCGAGAGGTGTAGATTCACGAAAGGGATAAGTACGGTGTTGGCGACACTAACTCGGCCTATACCCTTGTGGAGGCACTAAGGGGTAGGTTAAGAGTTTCAGCAGTTAAAAGAAGTGTTGGATTGGTTGGTGGTTTTCTTTGGTTTACGCCAAGACGCATCTTCAAGGACTGAGCATCAGTAGCACTTTGACTCAGAGATGAGCGGAGTCACTGACGGACACTTTGTTGAACTTTGATACTTCGTCCCACGAGCAAGAGATAGCCGCGACAGAAGCGCATCAACATTGCCGAGGCAGTATCTGCAGTACTATCGAAGCAGTGTTGTGCGATTGCATTAGACAAGAAGAAGATCAATTGAATCCACTAATTGACACAACTGGATCCTACCCACTTTCTCAATAATCGTTCTCAACTCTTTATTTTATGTTTTGTTATTTCACTATTTAGTTAGATAAAACAAACCTTCTTATTTGTGTTTTTATTTTATTCTCAGGGGCAAGGGAACGAAGGAAGACATATTAAGTATACCAATCCCTGTAGAGACGATACATGATATACTTATCATTTTATTACTTGACGATGTGTACACTTGCACTCAAAATAGCGCTTACACCACGCCTATCAAGTTTTTGGCGCCGTTGCCGGGGATTGGCAACTGATTTTTGTTTTCTTTAGTTTTCTTGCTCTTTAATTATTAGTTATCTAACTTTAGCTTTAGTTTTATTTTATTTTTGTTTTTATTAATTTTTATTTATTTGGTTTATGAACAGGGCAAATCCGAGTGGACCATTGTACGAGTTGGATCCTGAGATTGAATGTACAAGACATAATCTAAGACGAAATCTGTTCCAAACTATGGACAATCCACCTAGAGGACCTGTTGATCATAATGTACTGCCGCCAACAATGCAACAGCAACCAATGTCGCGTCCATTGCCGAGGCAGCCTACTATCAGAGATTATCTGGTAGAGGATCTGAACGGACTTAACCCTGGCGTAGTTACCTCGAAGATTGAAACAACTCACTTTGAGCTTAAACCAGTAATGTTCGACATGTTGAACACAATTGGACAGTTTGGTGGGTCTGCTACTGAAGATGCAAGGCAGCATCTTAAATCCTTCATGGAAGTGTGCAACTCTTTTAAGATTCAAGGAGTCCATGAAAATATTTTGTGCTTAAAATTATTCCCTTATTCACTGAGGGATAGGGTGAAGACTTGGTTGAATGGAATCACAACAGGATCAGTCGGATCTTGGGAAGAACTTTGCCGAGAATTCATTACGAGGTTCAATCCAACAAATCACTATGACCACATTCGTAATGAAATTACATCATTCTGGCAAGATGAAGATGAACCGATGTAGGAGGCATGGAAACGTTACAGAGAACTATTAAACAAATTCCCCTTACATGGTTTTCCCTTGTGGACGCAAGTTTCCGTGTTCTATAATGCTACCAATGCTTCCACAAGGATGATGCTAGACGCTTCCGCAAATGGGACACTTTTAGATAAATCACCCGCGGAAGCCATTGAAATTCTGAACAAACTCGCAAGGAACGATTTCAAATTTCCCACATCGAGACGAGGAGGAATGAGACGTCATGCCACAACTCATGAATTAGACACATCAAGTTTGGTGGCAGCACAATTGGCTTCTTTGACCAAGATGGTTCAGAATATGCAAAACCAAAGAAGCATACATGAGGTTAAGGCAGTTAACTCATCAGATTATATGTCAGATGAGGAGATCGGCCTATATGTTGGAAATTATAACAGAAACAATCCAATGATGTCCAACAATTATAACCCATCTTGGAAAAGGCATCCGAACTTCTCTTGGAGTAACCCTAACAATGCCTTGAATCCAATTATCCATGCCCCTGGATTTCATTATCAGAACCTGCCGCAGCAGAACACTCAGCAGCCCATGCCGTAGCAGCAGGTACAACAACAATAGTCTCTGAATGCACTGGTCGATTCTCTCATAGCTTTCATGTCAAAGACTGATGCCTACATGATGGAGAATAGCCGCTTCATGAAGCGTACTGGTGACTTCATGAACAGAACAGAGATAAGACTACAGAACCAGGAGGCTGCAATAAAATCCCTAGAAACCCAGGTTGGTCAATTTGCCCAACGCCAAAATACTCGACCACCTGGAGGTTTATCTAGCAATACTGAAGTTGCTAAGATATTAGGCCACGAGCAATGTAAAGTAATCACCACCAGAAGTGGCCCACAGTTGAAAAATAACGAGGGAACCTTAACTGAAAGAGTTCAACCAGAACAACAACTACATGAGGACTCAGAGGTTGAGTAAGACCCTACCGAAAGCTCTGCCATGGCAACAGAACCAGCAGTATCAAAACCTTCTGCCGAGGTAGTTGTAGAAAAATTCACCCCAGGTATAAAACTCAATATCCAAGGAAACCTGGAGGACATCAGACCACCACCTCCTTTTCCACAGAGGCTAAAGAAGCAAAAACAGGATCACCAATTTCAGAAGTTCCTAGACATCCTAAAGCAGGTCCATATTAACTTGCCCCTAGTTGAGTTGATTGAACAAATGCCCAACTATGTCAAGTTTTTAAAGGACATAGTATCCAAACGACGAAGGCTAGGAGAATTTGAAACGGTGGCAGCCACTGAAGGTTGCATGGTAATGCTACATAATCGTATGCCACCCAAATTAAAAGATCGTGGCTGCTTCACAATTTCCTATGCAATTGGATATGGTTATAAAGGAAAGTCCTTATGCGACTTGGGAGCAGGCATCAACTTAATACCCAAATCAGTTTTTTAGAAACTCGAAATTCGACGGGCGAAACCAACAACAGTACTGCTCCAACTTGCGGATCGGTCTTACGTGCATCCTGAAGGCAAAATCGAGGATATTCTGGTGAAAGTTGACAAGTTCAACTTCCTTGCCGACTTTCTTGTCCTTGACTGTGAAGCTTACGACAATGCACCGATCATATTGGGTCAACCTTTCCTTGCAACTAGACGCACTATCATTGATGTGGAAAATGGCAAGCTCACAATGCGAATAAATGATCAACAAATCAAGTTAAACGCCTTCCACAATCTTCCAAATTCAGACGCTCCAGTAGAATATAAGGCTCTCCATACACCAAATAAGGATACTAAAATATCCTGCCTGGGCAGCACGCTCGGCAGACTATTCGGTAAAAGAATAAAACCCAAAGGAGAAGCCGAATACACCGAAGGGACTGGCCAACTCATGCAGACAGACACGGGCCAGAAAGAGATAACGAAAATGGGAGATACATTCAATGTACTCCACAAGTAACCTATTCTCTTCCCTTCACCTTTTATTATATTAGGATATATAGTATTATTTTCAGCATTTATTATTTTTATGTATTTTGTTATTTTAAGTACTTTATTATTTAACTTCATGATCAACAATTTTTATTTTTAGTATTTTGGATTCGGTGATTTTAATTTTTAATAAAGTAATGAATGCAGGAAAATTTTGCCACAGCAGAAAGTCTGTTACCGCGGTAGCACTGTGTTAGAGCCGCATAATTACCAACGGGCAGAAACAGTGTAACGACTATCTGCTGAGAAATCTACTACGACAGTAACTGTGTATCCAGGCAGTAAACGCCTAACGGCTAGTATTTTAACATTCATATTTTTACAGCCTATATAAGCAGATTACCTCTTTTCATTATTTACTTTGCATTCTTGTTATCTTTACTCTCTTGAACAATCTTATTCTCACTACATCTTGAATTTCTCAGAACTCTCTGAATTCCTACCAACATTCTTTCTGTTTATCTTCAAGAATATCTCATCACTATCCATGGCATCATACAGACGATTTGCCAGCGGCAACGTAGCAGAATGCTTTCAAAGATCTTTTGTTGCACGACAATTATGGGAGGAACAAGGATTCGAGCAAACCACCGACGAAAACTACAGTATCGATCAATTCTTGTTCGACAAAATTGAAGACCAGGATTGGGAGAAATTCTGCCTCCAACCTCCCATAGCGAATGCAACAATTGTGAGAGAATTCTATGCACACTGCCCGAACAAGGATACGTTATTCGTCTACTACCGAGGCAAGCCAGTGAAACTCGATGCTGAGGCAATCAACGATTACTACGGCGTGATCCCCATACACGATGAGCATGGTGAATTTGCAGCAAATATCGAAGAATATAAGTCTATCAAGGACGACCTCTGCTACGACAACACTCCATGGGAAACCGGTGCCCATAGAGGTTGTGTAACAAGGCTCAGCCTTAAACCCGAAGCAAAGTTGTGGTGCACGTTTGTCAAACGACGCCTTATGCCGACTTCTCATAATAGCACAGTTGACAGTAAAAGATTGCTGCTCATTCATTCCATCATTAACAAAAGAACAATCAATGTTAGAGAGATAATTCTTCAAGAGATATATGACTACGGTAAGAAAGAACGAGGTCCATTATATTTCCCTAGTTTAATCTCTGGTTTATGCATTACTGCAGGTGTCCCGATAGAAGCAACCGACGAATACACATCATAAAGGCAAGGTTGGACGAAAGAATTCTTCCACAGAGTGATGCAGATCACCCAAACAGACCCAGTGCAGGAAAAACCTCAACAATTCACGACTGACTTCCCTGCCGGAGGGCAGTATTCAGCAGAAGTACCTAACAATGCCCAAGCCCCTGCCACAACAGCCACATACCAAGAGATTTTACAGAGAATGTCAGCCATGGACCTCAGACAACAACGCTATATGGAATATCAGAGAGATTTTAACAACACCCTTGCAAATATGCTAACTAAGAACTTCCCCACCCATTGGATGTAGTTTCCAGATTTCCCTCCAAATATTTTTGTCACTGCTGCACCATACACAAAAACAACACCTACTCCAAGGCCTAGACCATCCTTTGCTGCTAGGCCACAAAAATAGTTTCACACTGCTGGACCATCAAGACCTGCAGGCACGGCCGCCACATCATCCAGCAGCAGACGACCATCAAAGAGGAGAGTTGTCTTCAACTCTCCCCAACAAAATCCTATCCCCATCGGTAGTTTTTCTGAAGATAGTCTCTCGAGGCAGATCGATGAGTATGTCCATGAAAGCTCATCACATACACACGAGAGGATGCCAACTGTCGAGTTTGAGGGAGAAACAGAAGTAATGCATACAGATGACGAAGAAGATGGAGATGAAGTTACAGCCTCACTACAGAAACAAACGCCTAGCAGAGTGCAGTCGCCCCGGCAGGTAAAAATACAGCAGTCACCTGGACAAGGATCAAGAATGAAAGCATTAGCAAAAATACACAGGAGGGCAGTTATCTCCAGCAGCTCTTCTGAATCACAATCAGACTCTATTTAAATTTTGATGCTTTATTATTCTTGTTTTCTTTTGATGTGTGTTTTATATTTTGAGCATTGGGGATAATGCTCGGTTTGGTTTTGGGGAGATTGAAGGTGCAGAAGCACTGTCGAGGTTATCCAATACCGCGGCAATACCATAAAAGAGAGTAAATTTTTACCGAAATTTTTTTTATTCTCTTTTCTTGAATTTAAGTTTGTAATCTTGTACTACCTTATGTCAGCTTTGCTTTAGTTTACTCCTTTAAGGCTATAGAAATTTTTCTCCTTACCATGGCCAAGTACTGTTTTGAAGGGATAACCATAGGATACTCATCGAATAAAACTTAGAAGCTTGCTTTCGGGTTAGACAGAAAATAAACACTTTTTGGACTTGTTTGATTTAGGAGTTCTTTTAATAAACTTAGGTGATAAAGACTTAGAACTTGTTAGAAAGATAACTAGAGTGCCTATCACCGGCTCTAGTTTTGCTCTCCTTCGTACTAGAGGTATCCGAAATTGGCTCTAGTATGCTAAATCGGTGCTACAAAAGAAAAAGAATAAATAAGAAAAAGAAGAAAATAGAAAACACATATCTTGAGGTGTCCGAAATTGGCTCAAGACTTGTTATTTTAAGGAGATAGCTAATCCAAGATTCTACTTGCCTTGAACTTAGAGTTTATCTAAGAAAGCCTTGAATCAGCCTTGTCCATTAAACGCACACACTCACCTAGCCCTAGAGTTTGTTTCTTAGTAGAAGTTCTTGGGTAAACTAGTGGCTAAAACAGAGAGATAGACATGACCAGGGCGGGGAGAATAGATGGAAGAGTAAGACTAAAGGGGAGTAAGGTTTAGCAATTTGATGTTTGGCATTGCTTGAGGACAAGAAATAGTTCGTGTTTGGGGGTATTTGATGAGTGCCTAAAAGGCAGTTATTTACTACCCTTGTTATGATACTTTATGCACCCATTATACACCCATTTGAACCGAATCATATACTCTTTGCTCAAATATTGGATATTCTGTTTTCACCATATACAAAGTTAATATTTATAGAGAATGCAGATATTATTACAATTTCTGTACATGCAGGAATATCCAGAGTCGAAGCGGTAGAAAAGTTATGTAGAGGCCGAGGCAAAAGACCGGCTGCGGCAGAATCCAGTGTGGTAGCACCAACAATGGAGGCGCATCAGAAGATAAAAATATGGAGAATATTCTGGAGGACACAACGCATCAATTGGACCAGGCTAGCATGCTCAAAGCCCAATTCAAAGACCAAGCGGGAAACCCTTTCTAGAAGGCGGCAAACATGGAAATATCAGAATCCTTGAAGAAGACTTGTTCCCTACCCCAATTTGAAGTCTATTTAGGAAAGGTTTGCCCTAGGTTAAGACTATAAATATACTAGCCGACCACATTGTCTAAGAGAGCCGATTTGTAGAGAAAACCCTTCCTCCTTAAGAATTGTACTTCCATGATAACATGTTCTAAATTTCTTAGGGATAGGTGAAGGTTGTTGATATTAGTGTTAGAGTATGCCCAAAGACCAATCATATGATGATTGTATGGATACTTTCATTTACCAATTTTATTGAATAAAGTATTGCCATTGTTGTTTTCAGATATATGTGTCACATAAATTGAGAAACAATAAGATCCATATAATAATATATGTATTATTATTAAAAGATCCTTAGTCAAGTATTATTATGGGTATGGACAATAATAATACGCTTAAGACTAACATGTGATAAATTGATGACAATGAGTTGTCATTGACATAGAGATGTCAGAATTAATACATGAATATATTAGTAGAGAATAATATATTGGATTGACCCACTATGAGCGTATATCTTGGATTATTATGTGACGATCACGATATTGCTCATAGTGACAACTATATGTATAATCCTTAGACTTGAGATTATTACTATCTCAACATATGTTGTTTTATGTTTTGATGCAGTTAAATGTGTTTCGTAATTAGTTACACTATAAAAACTGACATTGGACATATTACAATATATGTAGTGATATGTGAATAATCAAGATAGGATTTGTCCTTCCTACATAATAGAAAAATATATCAAAGGCCACTTGATTGAGTGAGACTAAAAATGCATGGCCATGCTTGAATATGTTGATATGAGATATCACAAATTATTCATTAATAGTAGTCCACTCTAGATATCAAGAAACACTAATAATAGGCTATACAAGTGTGACTATTTCAAGACTTGTGCCTATTAAAGATATAAAAGGACAAAAGGATATAATACATTAAAAGAGTTGGTCACGGACATGATACATTACAAGATAGGATTATTGTATTCTTGTTCTTATGCAATAAAATCAGAGTTTGTTTATCCTATTGCCATTTCTTGTTCTTGTATCCAAGCCCGAGAGGGAAGTTTGCAAGTAATCTATTTTTCTAGCATCGAGAGGTGTAGATTCACGAAAGGGATAAGTATAGTGTCGGCGACACTAACTCGGTCTGTACTCTGGTGGAGGCATTCGGAGATGGGTTAAGAGTTTCAGCAGCTAAAAGAAATATTGGATTGGTTGGTGGTTAGCTTTGGTTTACACCAAGAGGTATCCTCAAGGACCGAGCATCAACAGTACTTTGACTCAGAGATGAGCGGAGTCACTTACGAACACTTTGCTGAACTTTGATACTTCTGCCCATGAGCAAGAGATTACCGCGGCAGAGGAGCACCAGCATTGCTGAGGCTGTATCTGTAGTACTATCAAAGCAGTGTTGTGCAATTGCATTGGACAAGAAGAAGATCAATTGAATCCACTAATTGACACAACTGGATCCTACTCGCTTTCTCTATAATCGATCTCAACTCTTTATTTTATGTTTTGTTATTTACTTAATTAGTTAGATAAAACAAACCATCTTATTTGTATTTTTATTTTATTCTCAGGAGCAAGGGAACGAAGGAAGACATATTAAGTATACGAATCTCTGTAGAGACGATACATGATATACTTATCATTTTATTACTTGACAACGTGTACACTTGCACTCAAAATAGCGCTTATACCACGCCTATCAGACACAGTGCATCAATTGGACCAAGCTAGCGTGCTCAAAGCCCAATTCAAAGACGAAGCGGGAAACCCTTTCTAGAAGGCAGAAAACTTGGAAATATCAGAATCCTTGAAGAAGACTTGTTCCCTACTCCAAATTGTAGTCTATTTAGGAAAGGTTTTCCCTAGGTTAAGACTATAAATATACTAGCTGGACATATTGTCTAGGAGAGCCGAATTGTAGAGAAAACCCTTCCTCCCTAAGAATTGTACTTCCACAATAACATGTTCTAAATTTCTTAGGGATAGGTGAAGGTTGTTGATATTAGTAAGAGGAGATTGATTCTTGTATTCTTGTTCTTATGCAATAAAATCAGAGTTTGCTTATCCTATTGTCATTCCTTGTTCTTGTATCCAAACCCGAGAGGGAAGTTTGTAAGTAATCTATTTATCTAGCATCGAGAGGTGTAGATTCACGAAAGGGATAAGTACGATATCGACAACATTAACTCAGCCTATACCCTTGTGGAGGCACTAAGTGGTAGGTTAAGAGTTTCAATAGCTAAAAGAAGTGTTAGATTGGTTGGTGGTTATCTTTGGTTTACGCCGAGAGGTATCGTCAAGGATTGAGCATCAACAACACTTTAACTTAGAGATGAGCAGAGTCACTTACGGACACTTTGCTGAACTTTGATACTTCTACCCACGAGTAAGAGATAGCCGCGACAGAAGCGCATTAGCATTGCCGAGTCAGTATCTGCAGTACTATCGAAGCAGTGTTGTGCGATTGCATTGGACAAGAAAAAGATCAATTGAATCCACTAATTGACATAACTGGATCCTACCCACTTTCTCTATAATCATTCTCAACTCTTTATTTTATGTTTTGTTATTTCATTATTTAGTTAGATAAAACAAACCATCTTATTTGTGTTTTTATTTTATTCTCAGGAGCAAGGGAACGAAGGAAGACATATTAAGTATACCAATCCCTATGGAGACGATACACGATATACTTATCATTTTATTACATGACGACGTGTACACTTGCACTCAAAATAGCGCTTATACCACGCCTATCAATGGACAAGGTTGATTTAAGGCTTTCTTAGATAAACTCTAAGTTCAAGACAAGTAGAATTTGGATTAAAGCTATATCCTTAAAACAACAAGTCTTGAGCCAATTTCGGGCATCTCAAGATATGTGTTTTCTATTTTCTTCTTTTTCTTATTTTTTTCTTTCTAACCACCTATTTAGCATACTAGAGCCAGTTTTGGGCACCTCTAGTATGAAGGAGATCAAAACTAGAGCCAGTTATAGGCACCTCTAGTTATTTTTCCAAAAGGTTCTAAGTCTTTATCACCTAAGTTTATTAAAAGAACTCCTAAATCAGACAAGTCCAAAAAGTATTTATTTTCTTTCTAACCCTAAAGCAAGCTTCTTAGTGTTATTCCATGAGTATCCTATGGTTATCCCTTCAAAACGAAACTTGGCCATGGTAAGGAGAAAGATTTCTATTGCCTTAAAGAAGTAAACTAAAGCAAAGCTGATGTAGAGCAGTACAAGATTACAAACAGTAATTAAAGAAAAGAGAATATTGCAAAAATTTCAGAAAAAAATTTACTCCCTTTATGGTAATGCCGCGGTAGTGGGTAGCCTCGGCAGTGCTTCTGCACCTACAATACCCCCAAACAAAAACCGAGCATTATCCTCAATGCTCAAAATATAAGGCAAACAACAATTGCAATAAGGAAATAAACAAAAGCAGTAAATGAAATCATTTATAACGACTCCGAGGAGCTTCTTGTACGGAGCATTCTCCTAGGCCTTGCTACTGACGCCTTTATCCCCTTCTTCCACTTCGTCCATATTTTCTGTGTCCACGATTTCCGTTCCGCCCCCTACCATGGTAATGGGTATTGTTGATTCATGGGACGAACTGTGGTATTCGTCAATCTCGAGAGACAACGTATCTCTGCTGAGACTGGGCATAGGGATTGGTTCCATTTGGGGAGAGTTAAAGATAGCTCGTTTCTTGGACGACCTTTAACTAGTAGATGATACTTCGGTATACCTGGCTGGTCTAGAAGGTCCGGCAGCATGAAACTGTTAATGTGGTCGTGGCTGGAAAAATGGTTGGGCCCTTGATGTGGGAAGCTTTGCATCATCATGTTGGTTAGAGCTGTGTTGAAGTCGCGTTGGTACTCCATGTAGCGTTATTGGCGAAGGTCCATGGCTGTCATCCTCTGCAAAATTTCTTGGTAAGGGTCCACTACGGCAGTTGGCTCGGTGGAGGCTGGTGCTTCTGTTGAATACTGCCCTCCGGCAGCGAAGTCTGCAGTAAACTGCTGCGGTGTTGCCTGGACAGGTTCTGCATGTGTGATCTGCATAACTCGGTGGTAGAAATCTCTTATCTATCCCTACCGAGTTGGCATATATTCATCCGTGTCTTCGACCGGAACTCCTGCATTAATGTACAAGGTAGAGATTAAACATGGGAAATAAAGCAGTCCACGTTCCTTCTTACCGCATTCATGAATTTCGTGAAGAATGATCTCTCCAATGTTGATGCTTCTCTTCTTGATGATAGACTGGATCAACACTAGTCTTTTGCGATCCACTATGCTGTTATGGGAGGTTGGGATAAGTCGTCTCTTGATAAAAGTACACCACATCTTGGTCTCGGGTATTAGACTCTGCCTTGTAACTGAACCTTTATGGGTACCGGTTTCCCATGAGGTGTTGCTGTAACAAAGCTCATCTTTAATCTCTTCATAGTCTTTAGTGGGGATGTCGTCTACGAATTCAGCATGAACATCACGTGTGGGTGTGAGACCATAAAATTTGTTGATAACCTTGACATCGAGTTGCACAGGCTTGCCTCGATAGTGGACAAAAAGGTTGTCTTTGCTCGGCCCATGTGCGTAAAATTCTCTCACAATTGTGGCATTCACCGGTGGAGGCTGTAGAAAAAATGTCTCCCAATTTTGATATTGAATCTTGTTGAACAAGTACGATTCAATGCCGAAGTATGCCTCATTGGTTTGTTGAAATCCTTGCTATTCCCATAATTGTCGAGTAACGAACGAGCGATTGAATCGGTCAGAAACAGTGGCCGGGGCAAATCTTATGTAAGAAGCCATTGATTGTTCGTGGAGAATGGTTTGAGAAATAAAATTCTGGAATAATAGAGAGAGTTCTGAAAATTTCAAGGGATTGGAAAGATAGTGAGAGCAAGATTGTTCAAGTATGAGTGTTAGAAAGTAGTCGTTTGGCATTTACTATTTCGTTGAACAGTTACTGCCGCGGTAGATTTCTCGGTAGAGAGACGTTACACTGTTTCTTCCTGTTAGGAATTCTGCGACTCTGACACAGTGTACTGCCACGAAAGCAGACTTCCTGCTGTGACATAATTTTTCTACATTCGTTGCTTTATTTATTCTAAAAAAAACAAGACATAAAAACATAAGATACTGAAAGTAAAACATAACAACAAATAAAACATAAAATACTAAAATTAACAATATATAAACTAATCCTAATATAATAATTAAAATGAAAGGGAAGAGATTATGTTACTGGTGGAGTGCATGTGAATACATCTCCCACTTTGATTATCTATTTCTGGCTCAAATCTTCCTTCATGTATTGGCTAGTCCCTTCAGTGTATTCGACTTCTCCTTTGGGCTTTATTCGTTTGCCGAACAGTCTGCCGAGCGTGCTACCCAGGCAGGATGTTTTAGTGCCCTGATTTGGTGTATGGAGAGCCTTAAATTCTGCTGGAGCGTCTGAATTTGGTAGATTATGGAAGACGTTCAACTTGACTTGTTGATCGTTTATCCGTATTGTGAGCTCGCTATTTTCCATATCGATGATGGTGCGTCCAGCAGTAAGAAAAAGTCGACCCAATATGATCGTTGCATTGTCATCGGCCTCATAGTCAAGGACAAGAAAGTCGGCAGGAAATATAAACTTGTCGACCTTAACCAGAATGTCCTCAATTTTGCCTTCAGGATGCACGTAGGACCGATCTGCAAGTTGGAGCAGTATTTTCGTTGGTTTTGCCCGCCCTATTCTAAGTTTTTGAAAAACTGATTTGGGCATTAAATTAATGCTTGTTCCCAAGTCGCATAAGGCCTTTCCTTTGTAACCATCCTCAATCGCTTAGGGGATTGTAAAGCATCCAGGATCCTTTATCTTAGACGACATGCGATTATGCAGCATGGCCATGCAACCTTCAATGGCTGCCACCGTTTCAAATTCCCCTGGCCTTTGTCATTTGGATACTATGTCTTTTAAGAACTTGGCATAGTTGAGGATTTGTTCAATAGCCTCAACTAGTGGCAAGTTGATATGGACTTGCTTCAAGATGTTTAGGAATTTCTGAAATTGGTGGTGGTGGTTGTGCTTTTTTAACCTCTGCGGGAAAGAAGGTGGTGGTCTTATTTCTTACAGGTTTCCTTGGATATTGATTTTAATACCTGGGGCGATCGTATCTGCTACTGCCTCGGCAGGTGTTTCTGGTACTGTTGGTTCTACTGTCGTGACAGTGCTTTCAACAGGGTCTTGCTCAGCTTCTGAGTCCTTATGATGTTGCTTTTCTGGTTGAACTCTATCGGTTGAGGTCTCTTCTTTATCTTTTAATTGTAGGCCACTTCTTGTTGTAATAACCTTGTATTGCTCGTGACCTAACACCTTAGCAACTTCAGTATTACTAGATAAACCCCCTGGTGGTCGAGTGTTTTGTCGTTAGGCAAATTGACCAACTTGGGTTTTTAAAGACTTTATCGCAGCCTCCTGGTTCTGCAGTCTCATCTTAGTTCGGTTCATGAAGTCATCAGTATGCTTCATGAAGCAGCTATTCTCGGTCATGTAAGCATCAGTCTTTGTCATAAAAGCCGTGAGAGAATCTGCCAATGCATTCAGAGACTGTTGTTGTACCTGCTGCTGTGGCATGGACTGCTGAGTCTGCTGTTGTGGCAAGTTCTTGCTTTGATGTTGGAATCCAGGGGCTTGATTAATTGGA
This sequence comes from Abelmoschus esculentus, assembly GCA_035048815.1. Taxonomy (NCBI): domain Eukaryota; kingdom Viridiplantae; phylum Streptophyta; class Magnoliopsida; order Malvales; family Malvaceae; genus Abelmoschus; species Abelmoschus esculentus. Next base: position 8,076,270 of record JAUCBN010000032.1, read on the forward strand.
TTTAAGGCATTGTTAGAGTCACTTTATGAAAAGTTTGGATGCCTTTTCCAGGATGGGTTGTAATTGTTGGACATCATTTGGTTGTTTCTGTTTTAGTTTCCAGCATATAGGCTGGTTTCCTCATCTTGTATATAATCCGATGAGTTTACTGCCTTAACCTCATGTATGTTTCTCTAGGCTTGCATATTTTGAACCATCTTGGTCAAAGAAGCCAATTGTGCTGCCACCGAACTGGATGTATCTAATTCATGGGCTGTGGCATGACGTCTCATTCCTCCTCGCCTTGATGTGGGAAATTGAAAATCGTTCCTTGCGAGTTTGATCAGAATCTCAATGGCCTCTGCGGGTGCTCTATCCAAAAGTGTCCCATTCGCGGAAGTGTCTAGCATCATTCTTGTGGAGGCATTGGTAGCATTATAAAACATGGAGACTTGCATCCACAAGGGAAAACCATGTAGTGGGCATTTGTTTAACAATTCTTTGTAGCGTTCCCATGCCTCATTCATCGATTCATCCTCATTTTGCCGGAATGATGTGATTTCATTACGGATGCGTTCATAGAGATTTGTCGGATTAAACATCGTAATGAATTCTCGACAGAGTTCCTCCCAAGATCCTATGGATCCTACTGGGATACCATTCAACCAAGTTTTCGCCCTATCTCTCAGTGAATAGGGGAACAATTTTAATCGTAAAATATCTTCATGGACTCCTTGAATCTTGAAAGAGTTGCACACTTCTATGAAAGATTTAAGATGTTGCCTTGCATCTTCAGTAGCAGACCCACTAAACTGTCCAATTGTGTTCAACATGTTGAACATCACTAGTTTGAGCTCAAAGTGAGTTGCTTCAATTTTTAGGGTGACTACGCCAGGGTTGAGTCCGTTTAGATCTTCCACCAGATAGTCTCTGATAGTGGGCTACCTCGGCAATGGTTGCGGTAGTGGCTACTGCGGCATTGCTGGTGGCAGTACATTATGATCAACAGGTGGAATTTGTCCTCTTGGTGGATCATCCATGACTTGGAATAGGTTGCGTCTCAAATGGTGTCTTGTGCGTTCAATTTCAGGATCCAACTCGTACAATGGACCACTCGGGTTTACCCTAGTCATATACCAAATAAATCAAAGTTAATAAAAATAAAATAAATAATTAAAATTAAAGTTAGATAAAGAATGGTTAAAGATCAAGAAAATAAAGAAAAACAAAATTTAGTTGCCAATCCTCAACAACGGAGTCAAAAACTTGATGCGTGTAATAAAAGCGCAATTAAGTGCAAGTGTACACGTCGTCAAGAAATAAAGTGATAAGTATATTGTGCATCGTCTCCACAGGGATTGGTATACTTAATATGTCTCCCCTTGTTCTCTTGCTCCTGAAAAAATAAAGTAAAAACACAGATAAGTGGATTTGTTTAACTAACTAAATAATTAAATAACAAAACATAAAATAAAAGGTTAAGAACGATATAGAGAAAGTGGGTAGGATCCAGCTGCGTCAATTAGTGGATTCAATTGATCTTCTTCTTGTCCAATGCAATTACACAATACTGCTTTGATAGTACTGCAGATACAGCCTCGGCAACATTGGTGTTCTCTACCGCGACAATCTCCTGCTCCTAGGCAGAGGCATCAAAGTTCAGCAAAGTGTCCGTAGTTGACTCCGCTTATCTCTAAGTCAAAGTATTGTTGATGATTGGTCCTTGACGATACCTCTCGGCGTAAATCAACGATAAACACCAACCAATCCAACACTTCTTTTAGCTGTTGAAACTCTTAACCTATCTCTAGCCCGAGTTAGTGTCTACAACACCGTACTTATCCCTTTCGTGAATCTACACCTCTCGATGCTAGATAAATATATTACTTACAAAGTTCTCTCTCGAGCTTGAATGCAAGAATAAGGAATGACAATAGGATAAGCAAACTTTGTTATTATTATTGCATTAGAACAAAGAAATAAGAATCAATCTCCTCTCACTAATATCTACAACCTTCACCTATCCCTAAGAAATTTAGAACATAATATCGTTAGGTACAATTCTTAGGGAGAAGGGTTTCTCTAAAAATGGGCTCTCTAAACAATGTGGCCGGCCAGGGTATATATAGTCTTAACCTATGGCAAACCTTTCCTAAATAGACTCCAACTTGGAGTAAGGAACAAGTCTTCTTTAAGGGATCTGATATTTCCAAGTTTGCCGCCTTCTAGAAGGGTTTTACCGCTTAGTCTTTGACTTGGGCTTTTAGCATGCTAGCCTGGTCCATTTGGTGCGCTGCATCTTCCAGAATATTCTCTATATTTTTATCTATCATTGCGCCTCCAATGTTGGTGCTGCCACTCTGGATTCTGCCACGGCTTTGTCTTCTGCCTCAGCCTCAACATTGCTTCACTGCTGCTTCGGCCCTGGATATTCTTGCATGTACAGAATATGTAATAATATCTATATTCTTTATAAATATTGACTTTGTAAGTAATGATAATGGAATATCCAATATTTGCGCAAAGAGCCCATATTTCAGTTCAAGTTAATGTATAATAGATGCATAAAGTACCATGAGAAGGGTAGTAAATAACTGTCTTTTAGGCACTCATCATATATACTAAGAAGAATTGATCGTTTTGACCTCATGAGTATCTTGTTGCAATTGCATATTCTGAACTATCTTGGTTAAAGAAGTCAATTGTGCTGCAACCGAGTTGGTAGTTTCTAGTTCATTCACTGTGGCTTGGCATCTTACTCCTTCTCACCTAGAAGTAGGGAATTAAAAATTGTTCCTTGCGAGATTGTTCAGAATCTCAATAGCTTCTTCAGGGGCTTTGTCAAGGAGTGTTCCATTTGCCGAGGCATCTAACTTCATCCTTGTCGGGGCGTTGGTAGCATTGTAGAACATGGTCACTTGTGTCCATAGTGGAAATCCATGCAGTGGATACTTGTTCAGTAACTCTCTATAGCGCTCCCAAACCTCGTACATAGGTTCGTCATCAGCCTATCGAAAAATTTCATTACGGATTCGATCATATAAGTTGGTAGGTTTTAAATGCGTAATGAATTCTCGGTAGAGTTCACTCCAAGATCCTATAGGTCCTGCCGGAATGCTATTTAACTAGGTCTTGGCCCTATCCCTCAGTGAATAGGGAAAAAGTTTTAATCTCCAGATATCTTCATAGACTCTTTGGATCTTAAATGAGTTGTAAACTTCCATGAAGGACTTGAGATATTGCATGGCATCTTCAGTTACAGACCCACTAAATTGTCTAATAGTGTTAAGCATATTGAACATCATAGGTTTGAGTTCAAAGTGGGTTGCTTCTATCTCTGGTGTAACAACTCCAGGGTTCAATCCATTCAGATCTTCCACCAGAAAATCCCTAACAGTTAGCTGTCGTGCTAGAGGTTGCGACAGTGGTTGTTGTGAAAGGCCTCAATTGCCAACAAGTATGTTCTAATTTCCTTGATTTACGGTCAGGGCTCCTTGGATCTGTATCCTAAATCCTTGATAGGTTCGTTCGATTTCTGGATCAATCTCGTACAATAGATTGCTTGGGTTTACCCTGGTCATACACCAAAAATAAACCAAATAAGATAGAAATTAAAAATAAAATAAAAGAACAAAAAAATAAAAAAAACAAAATTTAGTTGTCAATCCCCAACAACGGTGCCAAAAACTTGATGCGTGCTATATATGCGAAATTTTAGTGCAAGTGAACACGTCGTCAAGTAATAAAGTGATAAGTATATCAGATACCGTCTCCACAAGGATTGGTGTACTTAATATGTCTTCTTTTGTCTTCTTGCTCTATAAAAAGAAATAAAATAAAAACACAAGTGATTAGGTTGAGATTGAACTAAATAAAGTAATTAAAGAAAACTAAATAAAAAGGAGATCAAATTGAGAAGGAGGGAAAGATCCAGTTGTGTTTATATAGTGGATTTGATTGATCTATTTTTGTCCAATGCTATTGCACTACACTGCCTCGGTAGTACTGTAGATTAGTGTCTTCGGCAGCGATAGTGTCTTCTGCTGCGACAATCCCTTGCTCTTGGGCAGATTTTACCAAAGTTTGGTAAATTGTCCATTGATGGCTCCTCTTATCCCTAAGTTGAAACACTTTTGATGATTAATCCTTGATGATACCTCCCGGCGTTAATCAATTATAACCAACAACCAATCCCACACTTCTTTTAGCCATTGAAACTCCAAACTATCCCTAAGATGAGTTAGTATTTTCCAATCAAGTCAAATACCGTACTTACTCCTTTTATGAGTTTAACTCTAACTATCCCGATTCTCGATAAATAGATTACTCACAAACTTCGCTCCCGTGCTTGAATGCAAGAACAAAGAATGGAAAAGAGTAAGCAAACCTTGATATTTTATTGCATTGAAACAAGAAACAAAATACAATCTCTTCTCACTAATACTTAACAACCTTCACCTAAACCCTAAGAAAGCTTAGAACATGATGGAAAGAAGAAGAACTATGATGCCTAGGGTGAACTCTCTCAATTCGGCTCTCTTATTCCCTTGGACGGCTATGCCTTATATAGGCTTGGCCTAGGGCAAACATTTCCTAAGTAGAATACAACTTGGAGTAGGGAATAAGTCATGTAGATAGGTTAAATATTTCCAAGTTTAATTCTTCTAGAAGGCTTTCTCGCGTGGCCTTGTCTTTGGGCTTTCCTTGTGTTGTCCAGCTCCGATCCTTGAGCTTCTTGTCTAGGAACGTTCTCCTTATTTTTCTCCTTAATTTGCCTACCATATTGCTATTTTTCCTCTACTACCTCGGAATCAGGTCCTGCCTCGACCCCGGTTTGCTACCGCGGTAATAATTGTTCTTACACAGACATAAAAATGCAGTGAAGTATGCCTTTTCTATAAATATTATCTTTAATAGCATAATCCCTAAATATATCACATTAAGTATATGCATTGGTCCAAGTAGGTGTAGAATTGATGATTAATGCCCATGAAAAATGTAGAAAGTGATAGTGAGTTGAGCACTTATCAACAATAATAAGGTACCCTGATTACTTCCATACAAGGTAGATAATTACATGTTACAAAAATTGGACAAATGCTCCCCCATACTCGAGAGATGCATTATCCTCAAAGCATGGTCAAGTAATAGAGAAAAAGAAAAAAATAACCGAAAATCAAAGGAAATAAAAGAAAAAGAAAAGAAAAGAAAGAAGAAAAAAATAAGGAAAAACTACCGCCCTTATAATTCTACGGACCCGAAGGAATCTTTGGAGTAACTGTCGATGAGGAGCTTGCGGCGGGTTTTAGGCGGCTGCTCGGCAGTTGGTTTTGGCAGGCTCACTATTGGTTTCTTGGCCGAACGTAGTGGTTGGACGCGAATAGGAGTGGGGTCTTGCTGTGATTCCTCTGTATCCAGGTTTATTGGAGAGGTTGTAGTAGAGCCAGAGGCCTTCCTCTTTTTGTTGGTTTTTGGTACAATAGAATCCGTGATTGTTTTTATAAGTGATTCCATGTCATCAGAGGAGCTTCTCCAATCAAGTTAGTTGGATTTTATTGGTGTGGCAGCGTCTTGTTTCTTAGTTGTTACTGCAGAGTCGGCGGAGAATGGTTTTGTTGTTGTTGCTGCATTTGTGGAAGTAGAGGATAGTGGAACCGTGATTGAGGCGGTTGGTGTAGTAGGGAGAGGCTAAGAAGTAGAGAGGTCGACTGTGAATTTTGGGAAGACAGTCGTACATATGGGGAGTTTTTTTTTGGATTGTTGTGATGATGGCATTGTTAAACTTCCTGATGTACGTCATGAAGGCCAGGTGCCTTCTCTCCATCCTCTATAGAGTTTCTAGGACTCCTGTTGGTGCATTTTCAGTCTAGTCTGCTTGTTGACCGACCTTGACGGACTCTGCTTCGACGGTGGGAGGAATGAAAGCTCGTGGAACAACTTCATCCACTTGTATTCTTTTGATATATATATCCCCCTGGTCCATCCTTTTCTCTCTGGGGTGTATGTGTCTGTGGGTAGTGTTGGTACACCTTCATACCTTTCTAGGTTAGTAATTAAACATGGGAAAATTAATATACATCTATCTTTGGCGACATATTTGAATATTTGTTTGCTTATTATGCAGCCGACATTTATCCTCATGTTATGGATGATTGAGTGTATTAGTGCTAGTCGTGGCCTATCCATTATCTGGTTGTGGGATGTCGGTAGTAGATTCCTTTTTATAAATGTATTCCACAGCATTACTTTTGGCCTTAAGTCTCAGCGGTTGATAGAGTCGCGATGTTTTCCCGTGTTCTATTCTGCTCCCAACATACATAGTTCTGTTTTCATCATTTCGTAGTCATTGGCTATCATGGCGACTACAAACGCAACATGTTCGTCAGTTGTGATGTCAAGGCCAAAATATGCATTGATGACCACATCAGTAATGAGATTGGCTCTTCCTCGGAGGTAAGAGTATGGATTTTTTACTATTGGTCTGTGTGCATAGAATTCCCGTACCCATTCAATGTTCGCCGTTGGAGGTTGTTTGCTGAACTTTTGCCATTTTTGAAATGTGATTTTCGAAAAGATTAAGTTGTCCAGCCCCAAATCTTCTTCTTCTGTGTAGTAGAATCCTTGTTCTTCCCAGATCTGCCGATTTTGGAATACTTGGTATATTCATGCTCGACATCTTTTGTAGAGAACCTTCTGCAAATTGTTGCTCCGACAGGGTTTTGTTGTTGGTTGGCTATTGGATATTTTGAAGTAGAAGACGAATAAGGATTGTTTACTAAGAGAGAAATATTGAGTGTGAGAAAAATGATTACTCTAGCTCTTGTATTTAAACTGATGGAGCGGTGCGGCTTTTAAGGGAGCGACATGATTAATGCCTTTAGGCGTGCACGTAACATAATTATAGTTGCTATCCATTGGTAGTGGAAACGACGCGATTAATGGCAGCGGAAACATCACAATTCTTGAATTGGGCAGCATATTTCCCACCCAGACTTTCTTCTTGGTGTGGGTTGTGTTTTTGTGCTTGTTTATCTTTTTATTTTATTTTCCTTTATTGGGCCTAAAAGCTAAATAATTAAAGCTGTGAGAAAATTTAAAATTTTAAAACTAATTTGTGAAAATTAAAATCTAAATCCTAAAACTAAAAATAATACTCTAATTCCTAAAACATAAAAATAAATTATGGACTAAGAGAAAGAAAATTTAGGTTACTGCAGATGTGCAATGAATTGCATCTTCAGTAGCAACTATTTTCCCCTTTTAGATGGAGGAGAAACTTGTCCCAGTTGTTGTCTCCTCATCAAGTGGTTTCTGTTGAATGTAATGTTGTTCAAGGGGCGTGCTACCTCGGTAGGGGTTGCCTTGGCAGGTTTTGTTTGGGTAATCTGTTTCTATATTGAAGTTAAACTCAGTTTTAGCTTCAATTTTTTTATATTCATCTGGTTCATCCTTATGCATTAGAGTTTTAAACACATTGATCTTTACTTGTTGATCATTGACCCTTATGATCAATTCTCCTTTCTCGCAATCGATCAATGTTGTTCCTGTGGCTAGGAATAGCCTTCCTAATATGATTGGTACATGTCCATCTGCTTCACAATCAAGAATTAAGAAGTTAGTAGGAAAAATAAAATTATTCACCCTTACCAAAATATCTTCAATTTTTCCTTCTGGTTGCACGTAAGAGCGGTCTGCCAACTGCAGCATCACTGTTGTTGGCTTTGCTTCCCAAATGCCTAGCTTCTGAATACTGACTTAGGCATGAGATTTATGTTGGCACCTAAGTCACATAGTGTCTTGTCGACGTATTGATCATCGAGAGCGCATAGTATTGTGAAACTTACATGATCTTTTTTTTTGGTCGTGGCCTTATTGTGCAGCATTGCCACACATTCTTCTATTGCGGCAACTGTTTCAAATTTCCCAATTTTTGTCCTTTTGGATATAATATCTTTAAAGAACTTGGCATAGTTGCTTTGTTGCCTCTACCAAAGGTTTGTTTATGTGTACCTATTTAAGTATATCCAGGAATTTCTTAAACTGGTACTCCTGTTTTTTTGTTTTAACCTTTGTGGAAAAGGTGATCGTAAACGCAGATCTTCGATTTTTTTGTCGTACTAGAATCTTATCTGCGGTACGGCTACAGCATCATCTGCTGTGGTAGCATTGTCGACAGTGTTTGTTGGTTCCTTTGCCTTGGATGTTTTATCAGTAGCTTCTTCAGGGGTTACTGTTTCAGGGGTTTTACCTACTGTTTGAGAAGGTATTTCAGTGTCCTTCAATTGTAATCCACTTCTGGTCGATATGGCTTTACATTGTTCATGAGGACCAATTTTAGCAACTTCTGTATCGCTAGGGAGACCTCCTATGGGTCTGTTTTTCATCTGTTGTGCCATTTGTCCTATATGGTTTCGAGTGATTTGAGAGCAGCTTCGTTATTCTACATTCTCATTTCTATTCTATCCATGAAGGTGTCGGCTTTTTGAATGAACTTATTGGTATTTGCAATGTATGCATCAGTCTGAGCCATAAATGTTTGTAGTGTATTCTCCAGAGTTTGGACTTCTATTGTTTGTTGCAACGGTGGAGCCTACTGCGGCATCTGTTGCTGAGCAAATCTATTGTTTTGCTGGAATCCTGTAGATTGCACTGGTTGATGTTGCATGTTGAGCGCATTATTAGGATTACTCCATGAGAAATTAGGGTGCTTTCTCCATGATGGGTTGTAATTGATGGACATATTGTTTCTATTAAAGTTTCCAACATAGAAGGAAGATTCTGAATTGTGCGGGCATGCATTCGATTCATGGTTGTCACCATATGTTTTGCAAAGAACGGTGAATGCTTTTACTTCCCAAACGTGGCTTGGTTTATGCAGATCTTTGACCATGTTTGTTAGGGCTGATAGTTGTGCTAGGACAGAATCTGCATAATCAGAAGTTGTCATACCTCACCTATTTATGCCTCTTCGGGTGGTTGGGTGTTGATAGTCATTCTTTGCCAACCTATCCAAAATTTCTAAACTCTTATAGGGTAGGCGGTCTAAGAGGGTGCCATTGGAAAAAGCATCAAGCATCATCCTCGTAGGGGTGTTTACTACATTGTAAAAGATTGATACTTGAGTCTACTCTAGCAAACCATGCTTGGGGCATTTTTTGTATAATTTTTTGTATCTTTCTCAAGCCTCATACATTGATTCATCTTCATCTTGCCTGAATGATGTGATATCATTTCTCAGCTTATTAGTCATGTTGGTATAATTGAATCAGACAAGAAAACTTCGGCATAGTTCAGTTCATGAGTTCAGCGATCCCGGCTGAAGATTGTTTAACCAAGATTTTTCCCTATCCCTCAATGAATAGGGGAACAATTTTAGCTTAAGGATGTCGGCTGAGACTCCCGGCAGCTTAAACGAATTACAAATTTCTAAAAAGGACTTAAGATGCTGCCGAGCATCTTCATTGGCTGAACCCCCAAACTTGCCTAGGATGTTGATCATATTGAACATGATCGGTTTTAGTTTGAAGTGCTCTTTCTCTATGTTAGGCATCACAACAACAGGAGTTAACCCATCTAAATCTTTCTCTAAATAATCTTGAACAGTTCGAGCGCGTTCCTGTCTTAGAATATTTACTGGATCAATAACTGCGAAAGCACCATGGTTGTCTAATGCAACGACGTTCATACCTGCATTGTTTTGTTGGCCAGGGTCTACGTTCATTCTTTGGCGTGCCCTACATTTCAGATCTCGTGCAGTTTTTTCGATTTCTAGATCGTAAGGGTATTAATCAATAATCGGATTGGACCTGGTCATGTACAAAACTACCCTTGAAAGTCAAACTAAAACTAAACTAAATAAAATAAACTAAAATAAAAAAAAGTGCAGAAATAATTGGTAGTAAAATTGAGCGTCAGTCCCTGGCAACGACGCCAAATTTGATGGAGGCTATGGAGTCTTATTAATTCCTCCTTTGTCAAATTGTAGTATTTAAGATGTCGATCCCACGAGGATTGGGTCAACCTTGCTAATTCTTATAACTGCACTAATAAAACTAAAAACACAAGTTAATGATTTGGTTGAATTATAACTAAAATAATTATAAAAGAATAAAATTAATTAACGAAATAATAAGATAAAGGCGATGCTAGATTTAGTAATTTGTAGAAAAGAATCCAGTTATGTTAAGTATCCACTTATTAATGCAATGGGTTGAACTGTCGCCTCGGTGGATCGCACTAAGGGTCGCCGCAGTTGCCTAGGCGGGGTTATGCCTTGTCGACAATTCAACATTCCCTAGTTCAACAGAGCATCCTTCAATTTCTTCTTCCTTATCCCTAATCAAAGAGAACTCTTGAAACCCACGTCTTGATGATACCTTCCGGCGTGAATCAAAGGAAGACAACAACCAAACAAATCCGTTTAGTCGCTGAAATCCTTGACGGATTAGTCAATGCCCATGAGCAAAGACCGTATTCTCTCGTTTCGTGAACCCACATCTCCCGATGCTAGGCAAATGAGTTTTTCTGACATACTTATCTTTCGAGCTCATATGCAAGAAGAGTAACTACCAAGAGAGAATAAACTATGAAATATGTTTTGCATTAATAAATATCAAACATAACATAATCTTCATCTCTGACTACTCCACAAATAATCTAAACCTTCGAAAGACTTAGATCGTGATGGAGGCGTCTACTAAAGGTATAATAATGTGAGAATCCGTCTCGACTCCACACTAAACCTAAACCTAATAAGTTCCTTATATAGGCCAAGCCCTAAGTTGATCTTTCCATACAAAGAAAGAGTTCTAAACGGGAAAGAAATCTAATTCCTAATTAAACTATATTAATTTAATCTTATTTCCTAAAATATCTCTTCTTTTCCCGCGGTTTGACTTGGGCTTGACCTCCTAACTGAGTCTTCTTCTTTCTTTTGCTCTTTTTCGTTGAGTTCGATATCTTTTCCTCTTTCTGTTGAGCACCAATTATTTTTTTACGCTACTGCGGCAGCCTTCAAAAAGTTGTCGTGGCAGATGCTTCTTCTGCAATTCAACATCTATTTTCTTCTTTAGTTATCTTCGTGATCTAGTTTCCTGTCTAAGAAAGAAAACTACCAAATGTATATGTTTTATGCCAATTAATAGATAGATTCATAAAGTTAGTGATCGGATGCTAAGATATGGAAAATAACCAGAAATATCTATTATCGTATTTAATTCTATCTTTATTGGCAATAAATGAGTGGAGAAATGATATGAAAAATGAGGACTTTTGAGTGCTCATCATTGACTAATCCGGTTTAGAGATAAACCACGCCAGGAGGTATCATCAAGATGAACTTCAACAGTTCTCTTCGCTTAGGGATAAGGAGGAGACATACAAGGATTCTCTGTCGAACTATGGAAAGTTGAATTGTCGACAAGGTATAACCCCGCCTAAGAAATTGCGGCGACGCTTAGTGCGACCCGTCGAGGCGGCAAGTCAACCCATTGTATTAATAAGTGGATAAATAATACAACTGGATTCTCCTTTGCAAAGCACTCAGCCTGGACTCATTTGTATCATTCTTATTCCCTTCGTTTATTTAATTTTTAAGTAGTTAATTTAGTTACTCCAACCCAACAAATCACTTATGTTTTTATTTTTCATACATGCAGGTTTAAGAATTAGTGAAGTCGACACAATCCCTGTGGGTCCGACAACCTAAAATATTACAATTTGAAGAAAGGTGGAAATAAAAGGACTCCCGAGCCTTCACCACCCTCCTCCCTCCCTTCAAATTTCTTCTTCCCTAATTTGTAGATGGTCCTCCAACCTCTTTTTTTACAAAGAGAAGATAACAACTCATTAGACTCACCTTGGGAAGATGTTTCAGAGCTTAAAAACACTAAAAGAACTAGGATTTTAAGCTCTCAAAACCTATTCCGAACTACACCATAAACCCTTTTTTAAACCTTCATCTTTACCAAACTAACACATTTTTACCTTGTTTTATAGAACCTTGGCAGTTCTACAACTTCTCTTCTAGCACTAATACGAGATTACAACACAAAACTTTAAAGATCTAACCTTTAACAAAAACTATCTCTTGCGACTATAGGGGAAAAATGAGAGGAAAAAAGAAAAATGAGGTCATTCTTTGTAGAAACTTAATCCATTCTAATCCCTCATTCGTACCATTTCGACATTTACTAAAATGCCCCCATTCTTAAATTCCTATGGCCCAAAACCGCTCAAAGCCCAACAAGTTTAAGGCTTAAAAGGCCCAAAACTGAAGCCTAACTATTCGGGTTAACCCGACACTCGGATCCGAATTTTGGTCGTGACACTTTATTTTAACTACATATTAGTTTTGTTCAATAAAATCCTTTATAAATATCTTTTCAATTTGATATGTTTTTATTTACTTTTAATCTAACTATTAATTTTTCTCCATATTTATTTCCTTTTTTAACTATCTTACCCGTCTTAATTTTATTTTTTTAATTGTTAAACTTGTTGTATTTCTTTGTTATATTAGCGCAGGGAAAACCTATAGGTTTTAGAGCCTTAGTTAGTTTAGAGCCTCTGAATTTGAGATTAAAATTCTCTTTATAACAAATTCATAAAACATACTTAAATCCTCTTTAATCATAATATATAAAAGTTAGTTAGACATTTTTTAGGTTAATAATCACTAACATAGAATAATAAAGGCATCCAACACCTAAATTTCTTTGCTTGTTTGATTAAAAAAACTTAATTAATATGTTATTCCACCAAAGGAAGGTAACAGGTTTAGCGCCAGAAATGATGGTGGTGGTGGTTAAAGTTTACTCTCCTACCAATGAGCCATTAAAATAGAATCAAATTCGTAAATGAAAATTAATTTAAATTTTATACAAAATTACAAATTTCGACATTAAAATGTTTTGTAATCGTCTACGTACTAATTTTTGGGTGTTGTAGGGTGTTAACCCTTTCCTGCACGTAACTGACTCCTGAATTCCCTTTTTGTTTTAAGTAAAACAAAATAATTTAATTAAAATAACTTAATTTTAGGTGATCTAATCATACCTTTTAAAGAAATTGATGGCGATTCTATTGTTTTAATTTTTTAAAGAAAAAGCATCAAACTACTTGAAAAGAGATTGCAAAACTGAGTTTTGTAAATATTTTATTTCAACTATTGGAGCATATTAAGCTCCCTAGCTCATACCCCAAATTTTTTCTTTTCGGATACTTTTGGATAGGTTTTCCGGACTAGGTACTTGAATGATCTAAACATTTAAAACTTTTATTTTGATGTAATATTTATATCTTTTGGTCTGCATCTCAGGCGACATAAGTCTATATTTCGCTACGTTATACTTTATTATTTTTGTTGATATTAATTTTTTAATGCAATTTGTTTTGTGAGCATGTTATTGTACATTTTATTTTATTTACTTGGAATTACGTTAAAAATTAGTTTTTAACTTTTAGACACTTAATACATGGTTAAGATGAAAAAAATGTAATCTCTATAAATCAAGCTTTTAGCATAGATCAGTTTAGGGAGTTACACAGTGAATATTTATTAAGAAAATAATATGAGAATGATCATATTTCATTATGAATTTTAGAAAAGAGTTTGGATCAAGATTTATTATGATTTGAATATAATTAGAACTCCTCAGATTTAAATGAAACTCTTGAAGATCTTTCAAAGCATTGATTATTTAACGAAAGTAATTGAGGCAAAGAATCTTGAGATCAAGTTTTATCTCAACTTTAAGATCAGACACTTGAATATGCGTTTTTCTATGAATGTGTATAAATTGAAAGAATCTTAAAGAATATTCGATATGAATAAAGTATATATATTGAGTATTCTAATGATTCCAAGATTGTGAGACAGAGAATAAATTTATCTGAGAAAGAAAGCTAAATGAAGTCTAGAAGCATCATATATTAGTTCGTCTAAAAGTATCATATAAATATTTTGAAGATTATTAGCTTTACATTTTCAAATAATAATCGATATCTCCTAAAATCATATAGAAATAATTTTTATGCACGAGGAAAATGATAAAATTATTGTTTTTTTACTCTTTTTATAAATATTATTATTTTTCAATTATATTCACTTCAATTTTTCTTTTATTTATTTTGATTTTATATTTTATTTTGTTTTCTGTTTTAATAAAAACACGTGTTGAAAAAAGATAAGATAATCATACTTGTTATAGTAAAGTAACATGCCATGACAATTGTATCAATTCTAAAAGAACTCTTGAGTTTACTAATAAAACCAATTGGAGCAGTAGTGACACTACATCAACACTCATTGAGAGCATTATATTAGATGCAAATTCTAATTATAGTATACGTAATATGAATTGCAGCGACAACCCCTTTACTATACAAAGGCAACAAACCAATTCAAAAAACCATATCATATTGACTCATTCTTATTTTTCAGATTCTCATTCAAAAAAACATTAAAGTCCTTACCTCCGACTGTGCCAACACAGTGACCATTGAAATATAAAGCTTCAATATAAGAGGAAATCATGAAGGAGAGTGAGCCGATTGAGGAGATAGAAAAAATTAAATAACATAACTTATACTATCTTCATAACTAGTGAGGTGAAGCATCACATGGGACAAATAAACGTCACACGGATGCTACGAATTCAAGGTGACAACCTCTTTGATTAACTCATTTAATTTTATTTAATTTTATATGCATTGTGGATAATATTTTTCTCAAGGAGTTTTTTTTTTTTTTTGGTCTCATTATTATTTGTATACATTACTTGTCATGATAATTGTCTATTAAACTACTATGACCTGATGTAATAGTAAGTGATGTATTAATTGTCACGATATTTAAAGATATTGAAGAACACTTTGCTGAATATTGAAGAGACGACAAATTATAACCCGGTTACCACGGCAATTACACTACATTCACTTGGTATGACAATTAACTTATCAAAGAAACCAGTTGTTAATAAGAGTCATTTTCCAACTAAATCACTTGCCATGACATTTCACTGATCACAAAGATTCATATTTTTAAGAAACCATTGCAACTACAAAGCCAAAACAATTTATTTATCTTTCACATCAATAATCTCGATAGCCAGACCCACTTTCTTAATTTAGTTTTTTTCTTTTCTTTATTTCAATTTTCTTTTAACTTTAATTATTTTACCTTTATTTATTATTATTATTTAACTCTTTAAACACTTGTAGTGACTTAAGCAAAGTGGTTCAATCAATCTTTGAAAAAACAATAACCGATACTTATCATTTATTACTTGTAACGTGTTCACTTGTATTATTTGTGAGTACTCAAAAAAATGCAACACCAAGACAAAAATATGTTTGTCCAAAACTATTAATCCACCATATTCGAGATCCATGATTTTCTTTCGTAAGATATGATACAAACTATCTTTGGTAGAGATAATGTAAAACTTATATTTCAAATGAAATATCAATATATCAAATATGGAAAAATGAAATATACTACTCTAAAGTATCATCCCTTATTTTGAAAATAGTATTCAAGACAGGATTATAAAGATTCAAAGATCTTGTGTGAGGTTTTCATGAGGGGAATAAATATGCATTATACTTCTTTTCCCTTAACCGGGTTTTTTTTCAATTGGTTTTCTTTGTAAGTTTTTTTAATGATGCAATATGTTATGTGTATCAAAATGTGTGCATTTTTTCCTTTATTAAAGAATTTTTCCCCACTAAGTTTTTCATAGTAAGATTTTTAACGAGAAACATTAACTTAATAGACATCTAAGGAGAGTGCTATAGATATTTATCTATGTGGATGTTTATTGTAACGCCCAAAATTTGGCCTAGAAGTTTAGTGAATCGATTTCGTCGGTATAGCCTAGTTTGAGATTAAATACTTAAAAATTAGTCTTAAATCCAAATAAATTATGAAAAATTGGGCCTATAAGTTTAGTGAATCGATTTTGTTGGTATATCCTAGAAGTTTAGTGAATCGATTTCGAAAATGGACCCTTGAATCCCTAAGATTTTGAAAGTAGTGACTATTTTGTAAAAGTTGAAAACTTAAGGATAATTTTTGAAACTAAGGCCAAAATTTGAAACTTTAAGGGTTCCAATCCTAATTCTAGTTGACCTAAGCCTTCCAAGGGCCTATTTCAATAACCCATAACCCATAATTTTAATTAATAATCTAAATCACTTAGTATTAATCCTAGGGATAGGTGAAGGTTGTCGATATTAGTGATAGGAGATTGATTCTTGTATCTTTGTTCTTATGCAATAATAAAATCAAAGTTTGCTTATCCTATTGCCATTCTTTGTTCTTGCTTTCAAGCTCGAGAGGGAAGTTTGCAAGTAATCTATTTATTTAGCATCGAGAGGTGTAGATTCAAAAAAGGGATAAGTACGGTGTTGTAGACACTAACTTGGCCTATACTCTTTCGGAAGCCCAAGAGATATGTTAAAAGTTTCAGCAACTAAAAGAAGTGTTGGATTGATTGGTGGTTATCGTTGATTTACGCCGAGAGGTATCGTCAAGGACTGATCATCAAAAGCACTTTGACTCAGAGATGAGCGGTGTCACTTACGGACACTTTGCTGAACTTTGATACCTCTACCCAAGAGCAAGAGATTGTCGCGGAAGAGGAACACCAATGTTGCCGAGGCGGTATCTGCAGTATTGTCGAAGTAGTGTTGTGTGATTGTATTGGATAAGAAGAAGATCAATTGAATCCACTAATTGACGCAACTGGATCCTACCCATTTTCTCTATAATCGTTCTCAACCTTTTAATTTATGTTTTATTATTTAATTATTTAGTTAGTTAGACAAATCAACTTATTTGTGTTTTTACTTTATTTCAAGGAGTAAGGGAACAAGAGGAAACATATTAAGTATACCAATCCCTGTGGAGACGATACACAATATACTTATCATTTTATTACTTGACGACGTGTACACTTGCATTCAAATTGCGCTTATACCATACGCATCAATTTTTTGGCGTCGTTGCCGGGGATTGGCAACTAAATTTTTTTTTCTTTATTTTCTTGCTCTTTAACTATCCTTAATCTAACTTTAACTTTATTTTAATTATTTTATTTTTTTTATTAACTTTTATTTATTTGGTTTATGACTAGGGCAAACCCGAGTGGACCATTGTATAGGTTGGATCCTGAGATTGAACGCACAAGACATCATCTGAGACGCAATCTGTTCCAAGTCATGGATAATCCACCAAGATGACAAATTCCACTTGTTGATCATAATGTACTGCCCCCAGCAATACCGCAGCAGCCACTGTCGTAACCATTGCCGAGGCAGCCCACTGTTAGAGACTATCTGGTAGAAGATCTAAACGGACTCAACCCTGGCGTAGTCACCCCAGAAATCGAGGCAACTCACTTTGAGCTCAAACCAGTGATGTTTAACATGTTGAACACAATTGGACAGTTTAGTGGGTCTGCTACTGAAGATGCAAGGCAGCATCTTAAATCTTTCATGGAAGTATGCAACTCTTTCAAGATTCAAGGAGTCCATGAAGATATTCTGCGATTAAAATTGTTCCCCTATTCACTGAGGGGTAGGGCGAAAACTTGGTTGAATGGTATCCCAACAGGATCCATAAGATCTTGGGAGGAACTCTGCCGAGAATTTATTACGAGGTTTAACCCGACAAATCTCTATGATCGCATCCGTAATAAAATCACATTATTCTAGCAAGATGAAGATGAACCGATGTATGAGGCATATGAACATTATAGAGAACTATTAAACAAATTCCCACTACATGGTTTTCCCTTGTGGACACAAGTCTCCATGTTTTATAATGCTACTAATGCCTCCACAAGGATGATGCTAGATGCTTCCGCAAATGGGACACTTTTATATAGAGCACCCGTGGAGGCCATTGAAATTCTGAACAAACTCGCAAGGAATGATTTCCAATTTCCCATATCAAGGCGAAGAGGAATGTGATGTCATGCCACAGCCCATAAATTAGATACATCAAGTTCGGTGGCAGTACAATTGGCTTCTCTGACCAAGATGGTTCAGAATATGCAAGCCCAAAGAAACGTACATAAGATTAAGGCAGTTAACTCATCGGATTACATACAAGATAAGGAGACCAGCATGTATGTTGGAAACTATAACAGAAACAATCCAATGATGTCCAACAATTACAAACCATCTTTGAAAAGGCATCCGAACTTGTCATGGAGTAACCCTAACAATGCCTTAAACCCAATTAATCAAGCCCCTGGATTCCAGCATCAAAATCAGAACCTGCCGCAACAGAACACTCAGCAGCCCATGCCACAACAGTAGGTACAACAACAACAGTCTCTAAATGCATTGGCAGGTTCTCTCACGGCTTTTATGACAAAAACTGATATCGACATGATGGAGAATAGCCGTTTCATGAAGCGTACTGATGACTTCATGAACCGAACCAAGATGAGACTACAGAACCAGGAGGCTACAATAAAATCTCTAGAAACCCAAGTTGGTCAATTTGCCCAACGACAAAACACTCGACCACCAGGGGGTTTACCTAGCAATAATGAAGTTGCTAAGGTGTTAGGCCACGAGCAATGCAAGGTAATCACAACAAGGAGTGGCCTACAATTGGAAAATAAAGAAGGGATCTCAACCGATAAAGTCCAACTAGAAAAGCAACATAATAAGGACTCAGAGGCTGAGCAGGACCCTGCCGAAAGCTCTGCCACGGCCACAAAACCAGCAGTATCAGAACCACCTATCGAGGCAGCTACAAAAAAATTCATCCCAAGTATTAAACTCAATACCCAAGGAAACCTGGAGGATATCAGACCACCACCTCCTTTTCCACAGAGGTTGAAGAAGCAAAAACAGGATCACCAATTTTAGAAGTTCCTAGACATCTTGAAGAAAGTCCATATCAACTTGCCACTAGTTGAGGCTATTGAACAAATGCCCAACTATGCCAAGTTTTTAAAGGACATAGTATCCAAACGAAGAAGGCTAGGAGAATTTAAAACGGTGGCAGCCACTGAAGGTTGCATGGCCATGCTGCATAATCGAATTCCGCCCAAACTAAAAGATCCTGGATGCTTCACAATCCCTTATGCGATTGGGGATGGTTATAAAGGAAAGGCCCTATGCGACTTAGGAGAAAACATCAACTTAATGCCAAAATCAGTCTTTCAGAAACTTGGAATAGGACGGGCAAAACCAACAACAGTACTACTCCAACTTACGGATCGGTCCTATGTGCACCCTTAAGGCAAAATTAAGGACATTCAGGTGAAGGTCGACAAGTTTATATTTCCTGCCGATTTTCTTATCCTTGACTGTGAGGCCGACGACAATGCACCGATCATATTGGGTCGACCTTTCCTTGCTACTGGATTCACCATCATTGATATGGAAAATGGCGAGCTCATAATGCGGATAAATGATCAACAAGTCAAGTTGAACGCTTTCCACAATCTTCCAAATTCAGATGCTCCAGCAGAATATAAGTCCTCCATACATCGAATTAGGGTACTAAAACATCCTGCCTGGGCAACACGCTCGGCAGACTGTTCGGTAAATGAATAAAACCCAAAGGGGAAGCCGAATGCACTGAAGGGACTGGCCAACTCATGAAGAAAGATACGGGCCAACAAGAGAGAATGAAAGTGGGAGATACATTCACATGCACTCCACAAGTAACAAAATCTCTTCCCTTCAATTTTAATTATTATATTAGGATTAGCTTATATATTAGTATTTTCAGTATTTTATGTTGTTATGTTTTATTTTCAGTATTTTATTTTTTTTCTTTCTTCTTGTTTTGTTTAGAATAAATAAAGCTATGAATGCAGGAAAAATTATGCACCAGCAGAAAGTCTGCTGCCGTGGCATTGTACTGTGTCAGAACCGCAGAACTCTTAATGGGCAGAAATAGTGTAACGGCTCTCTGCCGAGAAATCCGCCGTAGCAGTAACTCTGCATCAAGACAGTAAATGCCTAACGGCTACTTTTTAACAGTCATACTTTTACAGCCTATATAAGCAGACTCATTGTTGTGTATTATTTACTTTTGCATTCTTACTATTTTTACTTTCTTGAACAATCTTGCTCTCACTATCTTTCAAATCTCACAAATACTCTCTGCATTCTTATTTGCAGTCTTGCACTTTACAGACTATTTTCAAGAACATCTCATCAACATTCAAATCATCCATGGCAGCATATAGACGATTTGCCAATAGCAACGTAGTAGAACGTTTCCAAAAATCTTTTATTGCACGACAGTTATGGGAGGAATAAGGATTCCAGCACACCATTGAAGAAAACTATGGCATCGATCAATTCTTGTTCGACAGAATTGAAGACCAGGATTGGGAAAAATTCTGCCTCCAACCTCCCATAGCAAATGCCACAATTGTAAGAGAATTCTATGCGCATTGCCTGAACAAGGACACGTTATTCGTCTACTTCCGGGGCAAGCCAGTAAAGCTTGATACTGAGGCAATCAACGATTACTACGGTGTTATCCCCATACGCGATGAACATGGTGAATTTGCAGCCAATATCGAGGAATACGAGGCTATCAAGGACGAACTTTGCTACGACAACACTCCATGGGAAACCGGTGCCCATAGGGGTTGTGTAACAAGGCTTAGCCTTAAACCCGAAGCCAATCTTTGGTTCACATTTGTCAAGCGACGCCTCATGCCCACCTCCCACAATAGCACAGTTGATAGAAAAAGATTTTTGCTCATTCATTCAATCATCAACAAAAGGACCATCAATGTTTGAGAGATCATTCTTCAAGAAATCTATGATTGCGGTAAGAAAGAACGAGGTTCATTATATTTCCCTAGTTTAATCTCTGCCCTATGTATTGCTGCAGGTGACCCTATAGAAGCAACTGATGAATACACAACACAAAGGCAAGGCTGGACAAAAGAATTCTGCCACAGAGTGATGCAGATCACCCAAACCGACCCAGTGCAGGAAACACCTCAATAATTCACTGCTGACTTTACTACCGGAAGGTAGTATACGGCAGAAGCAACTGACAATGCCCAACCTCTACAGCAGCAGATCCATATCGGGAGATTTTGTAGAGGAACATACATGGACATGCGCCAGTAACGATATATGGAATATCAGAGAGATTTCAACAACACTCTTGCCAACATGCTGATCCAGAATTTTCCCACCCATAGAATGCAATTTCCAGAATTCCCTCCCAACGTTTTTGTCATTGCCGCACCATACACAGAGACAACACCTGCCCCAGGGCCTATACTGTTCTTTACCGCGAGGCCACAACAATAGTTCCACGCTGTCGGCCCATCCAGACCTGCGGGTACGACTGCCACATCATCCAGTAGCAGGCGACCATCAAAGAGGAGAGCTGTCTTCAACTCTCCACCACAGAATCCTATCCCCATAGGCAGTTTTTCTGAAGATAATCTCTCTCGATAGATTGATGACTATGTACATGAGAGCTCATCACATACCCAAAAGAGAATACCATTTGCCGAGGTAGGGGGAGAAACAGAGGTGATGCCTATAGACGAAGAAGAAGACAGAGATGAAGTTACGGCCTCACTGCAGAAACAAACACCCACCAGAGTACAGCCGCCCTGGCAGGCAAAAACACAGCAACCACCAGGACAAGGATCCAGACAAAAAGCATCGACAAGAATTCCTAGGAGGGTAGCTATTTCAAGCAGCTCTTTTGAATCACAATTAGAATCTCTCTAATCCTTACTGTTTTACGATCTTGTTTTCTTTTGTATGTTGTTTGCCTTATATTTTGAGCATTGAGGATAATGCTCGATTTGAGATTGGGGGAGACTGTAGGTGCCGAAGCACTGCCAAGGCTAACCACTGTCGCGGCATTACCATGAAAAAAGGGAGTAAATTTTTCTAATTTTTTTTACAATATTCTCTTTTCTTGAATTTCTGTTTGTAATCTTGTACTGCCCTACGTAAGCTTTGCTTTAGTTTACTCCTTTAAGGCTATTGAAATCTTTCTCCTTACCATGGCCAAGTTCTGTTTTGAAGAGATAACCATAGGATACTCATGGATTAAAACTTAGAAGCTTGCTTTAGGGTTAGAAAGAAAATAAACACTTTTTGGACTTGTTTGATTTAGGAGTTCTTTTAATAAACTTAGATGATAAAGACTTAGAACCTTTTGGAAAAATAACTAGAGGTGCCTATCACCGGCTTTAGTTTGGCTCTCCTTCGTGCTAGAGGTACCCGAAACTGGATCTATTATACTAAATAGGTTGTTAATAAGAAACAATTAAGAAAAAGAAGAAAATAGAAAACACATATCTTGAGGTGCCCGAAATTGGTTCAAGACTTGTTGTTTTAAGGAGAAAGCTTTAGTCCAAGATTCTACTTATCTTGAACTTAGAGTTTATCTAAGAAAGCCTTGAATCAGCCTTGTCCAAAAAACGCACACACTCACCTAGCCTTATAGCTTGTTTCTTAGTAAAAGTCATTGGGTAAACTAGTGGCTAAAACGGAAAGATAGAAATGACCATGGTGGGGAGAATAGATGGAAGAGTAAGGCCAAAGGGGAGTAAGGTTTAGCAATTTGATGTTTTGCATTGCTTGCGGACAAGCAATAGTTCGAGTTTGGGGGTATTTGATGAGTGTCTAAAAGGTAGTTATTTACTATCCTTCTTATGGTACTTTATGCATCTATTATACACCAACTTGAATCGAAATATGGACTCTTTGCGCAAATATTGGATATTCCGTTATCATTACTTACAAAGTCAATATTTATAGAGAATGCAGATATTATTACGTATTCTGTACATACAAGAATATCCAGGGCAGAAGCGGTAGTGAAGCAGTGTTGCGGCCGAGGCAGAAGATAAGGCCACGGTAGAATCCAATGTGGCAGCACGAACAATGGAGGCGCATTGAAAGAAAAAAATATAGAGAACATTTTGGAAGATACAGCGCATCAATTGGACCAGATTAGCACACTAAAAGCCCAAGTAAGAGACCAAGCGGAAAAACCCTTCTAGAAGGCGGCAAACCTGGAAATATCAGATTCCTTGAAGAAAAATTGTTCCCTACTCCAAGTTGAAGTCTATTTAGGAAAGGTTTACCCTAGGTTAAGACTATAAATACCTTAGCCGGCTATATTGTTTAAGAGAGCCGATTTGTAGAGAAAACCTTTCTCTCTAAGAATTGTACTTAAACGATAATATGTTCTAAATTTCTTAGGGATAGGTAAAGGTTGTCGATATTAGTGAGAGGAAATTAATTCTTGTATCTTTGTTCTTATGAAATAATAAAATCAAAGTTTGTTTATCCTATTTTCATTCTTTGTTCTTGCATTCAAGCTCGAGAGGGAAGTTTGCAAGTAATCTATTTATCTAGCATCGAGAGGTGTAGATTCACGAAAGGGATAAGTACGGTGTTGTAGACACTAACTCGGCCTATACTCTTTTGGAAGCCTAGGAGATAGGTTAAGAGTTTCAGCAGCTAAAAGAAGTGTTGGATTGGTTGGTGGTTATCGTTGATTTACGTTGAGAGGTATCGTCAAGGACTGGTCATCAATAGCACTTTGACTTATAGTTGAGCGGAGTCACTTACGGACACTTTGCTGAACTTTGATACCTCTACTCAAGAGCAAGAGATTGTCACGGCAGAGGAACACCAATGTTGTCGAGGCGGTATCTGCAGTACTGTCGTAGCAGTGTTGTGTGATTGCATTGACAAGAAGAAGATCAATTGAATCCACTAATTGATGCAACTGGATCTTACCCACTTTCTCTATAATCGTTCTCAACCTATTATTTTATGTCTTATTATTTAATTATTTAGTTAGTTAGACAAATCAACTTATTTATGTTTTTACTTTATTTTCAGGAGCAAGGAAACAAGAGGAAACATATTAAGTATATCAATCCCTGTGGAGACGATACACGATATACTTATCATTTTATTACTTGACAACGTGTACACTTGCACTCAAATTGCGCTTATACCACACGCATCATATTGCTACTTAGGAAAGGTTTACCCTAGGCCAAGCCTATATAAACCATTGCCTCCCAAGGAAGAGAGACATCACATCGGAGACTAGAGAGTTCATCTTAGGATTTAGAGTTTTCTTTGTTTTTATTTCTTTTAGGCTTAGGTGAAAGTTGTAGAGTATTAGTGAGAAGAGATTGAATTTTGTTTCTTGTTTCAATGCAATAAAATATCAAGGTTTGCTTATTCTTTGTCATTCATTCTTCTTGCATTCAAGCTCGAGAGAGAAGTTTGTGAGTAATCCATTTATCTAATATCAAGAGAGTTAGATTCATGAAAGGAATAAGTAAGGTGTTTCAATCGGGAAACACTAACTCGACCTAGAGATCGGTTAGAGTTTCAGCGGCTAAAAGAAGTGTGGGATTGGTTGGTGATTATAATTGATTCACGCCGAGAGGTATCATTAAGGACTGGTCATCAATAGTACTTTGACTTAGAGATAAGCGGAGTCATCAAAGGACACTTTGTCAAACTTTGATAAAGTCCACCCAAGAGCAAGAGATTGTCGCGGCGGGCGAGCATCATCAATGTCGAGGCAGAAATCTACAGTACTGCCGAGGCAGTGTTATGCGATTGTATTGGACAGAAACAAGTCAATTAAATCCATTGTACAACACAATTGGATCCTGGCCACTTTCTTTATCTGATTTTCTCTTTTTATTTTTCTTTATTTATTTCAATCACAACCAAATTATCTGTGTTTGTACTTTATTTCTTTTACAGAGCAAGAAGACAAAAGAAAACATTTAATAAACCAATCCCTGGGGAGACGATACACGATAATGCTTATCACTTTATTACTTGCGACGTGTTCACTTGCACTAAATTGCGCATATCTAACACGTATCAAAACACAAGCTTAACATCTATCCTATGTAGCTCAAGATTAAAAGCAACAAATGTAAAGATTATTTTGAAAGATTCTTTTAGTAAAATCTGAGAGAGTCTCCACAAAATCAATGTTTTCTTTTAGAGTATATCTTTTAAATAAAAGACATGCCTTATACATGTCCACATTATCATTTACATCCCATGGTTTTAAATATTAATTTACAACCAATTGGTTTGTACCTTAAGGTACTAAGACAAGTTCCTAAACTTTATTGTCTTGTATAAAATTATACTTTTTTTAAATAATATCTATCCACATTTGAGAGTTAAAACTTTTATGGTTTGATAAAAATAACTGATCAGGTTATTTTCTATCATTCCTTTATCATACTTAATTTTCTTGATGAAATATTAAGTAATAATACTTAATATTATTTCTCTTTCCTCTCATGGATATCTTTAAAGAACTTTTTTTTAGATTGTTGAGTTTGTTCTTCTGAAAAAATAGGTACCTTATCTTGAATGAGAGTTGTTCAACATTGTATTGTTGATGTACTTGATTCACTTTTGATTAATGATACGTGTGAAAACCTAAACATCATTAAAAGTGATAGTAGGAATTAAATTATAATCTAATTCCTCTTTTAACTACAATGTACCTAAACTTATTTCTCCCTCCAAACTCAATATCCTAAAAAAATTATAAATCTCTTATTAAAATAATCTTAATCGTGGGATCATAAAATTTATAGCCCATGGATCACTCAAAATAGCCTAAGTAATTGCTTACTTTTTTGAAGTTTAATTTCTTTATATGTATTCTAGCTTATACAAAAGAATCAACACTTTATAACTTATTGTTACTCTTTTTGAGTAGGACCCTTAGTAACTTTATTCTAATATATTTTTATTGTCCTTATTCTCAAAGGCACTAATCAAATGAGCACTAACTAAATGAGTATTTTTACAATTATAATGCTTCAATTTTTCTTCCTCTTTAACACAATGAGAAATAATCTCATTTGAGGTTTATCTCCTTTAATAATTGTAACTAATCTTGAATTAGTTAAACTATATAGGAAGCTATACTAAAATTATAAGAACAAACAATTGTTATAAAGTTTGATCTAATGTACCTTAAGTTTTGAAACAATATAATATACTCCCTCACATTTCCTGGATCCATATACTTTATAGACATCAAGTTGTAGTGACCCTTTCGCTATTAAAAATTAATAGTTTGAAAAAAATAGTCTAGTGAAAAAGAGGTGAGAGGTGTCACTAATGAAAACCTCAAAAATTGGGGAATTAGGTCTTTGAAAAATTGAAAATTAGATTTAATTAGAAAAGAGAATATAGACCTAGAAATTAAGGTTTAAAATTAAGAATTCTAAAATCTAGGGTTTGAAATTAAAATTGGGAATTGAAATTGAAACATTAGGGTTTGAAAAGACCTAAATTAAAGGTGAATTGAGGATTTTAAAAAATAATTAAAATGGGTTGGAAAGTGATTTAAAAATTTAGGGATTTAGGGTTTGAAAACGCCTAAAAGGAATTAAAAAAAGGGAAAATGATTTTTAAAAAAAGGTGGTGGAGTCGCCACCGGCCACTTTGGTAGGCAGGATACCGTAAAAACCAGAGATTCGAAAGAGATGAGTCTGAGAGTCGGTTACGGTTAAACGGGTTTAGAGTTTAAAAATCGCCCAAATTGGAACCTTTATCAAAATAACCGCTTAATTAATTTTGAAATATTTTAAGTTTTAAAGTGGCATTTAACTTAGAATTTGTTTAATATTAGAATTCGATTTTATTTTTACCGTGTCTTTATTCGAAGGTAACATAAACACCGCGACCACTACGTTAGAACACGGGCCCGTTACGATCGAATAATGACGTAATTAAATGTTTGTTAATTAAAACGTGTGTCGTATGGCTTAAGAGAAAATAAATAAATAAAATATAAAAAAGACGTGGGCATAAATAAAAACAAAGAAAAATACATGACAAATAAATAAAGTGTGTACAAGTAGACATAAATACAAATAAATAAAATGTGCATGACATAAACGAAAAAAATAAAATGCTCTTGAGAAACATAACAAAATATACTATAAGAATAAATACAAATATGAACGACATGAACAAAATGAATAAAGCACATAAATATATAAAAAACATAATATAAGATACACAAAACAATAAAACCTAAAATTAAATAAATAACAACTAAGTATATAAAAAAGAAAGCAATAACATAAATAAAAAGCAAAATAAATAAAAGATATATACATAAAAAGAAAAAGCCTCTGTTAATGACCATATTAAAAAGATTTAGAAACATCCGGGCCCTCAAAACGCTATTTTGAAGTGAGGGAGGGCCTGGAAATAATCCTCCAGACACGGAGGGGCTTAAAATGGATTAACCATTTTGAAAATCGAATAGAAATCACACATTGGTGACCAAAATGAAATGCGAAAACAAAAAAGAGGGACCACGCGCGTAATACAAAAGGGACAGAGGGTTTTAATGAAGGTAATAAAACCATTCGTTAAAAGTCCCTTAGTATAAATAACAAACAAAAAAAACAAAAAAAAACTTTATTCATTCTAATCAAAACTGAAAATAAAACCTCCCCATACTCCTCTGTTTCGATTTTTGATGTTCATAGATGAAACCCAGAAAAAGCCTCGTTTCCCAGATTCCGGCCGCGCAGCGGCCAACGAAGCTAAATCAACGCAAAAACTTTCTGAAAACCCTTTTCCAAACACCTAAAACTGATCTACCCCCTAGTAAATCCCAAAACAAAATCGAAGAACCTTCTTTGATAGAAAATAGAAGCGTAAAAAGAGGTTCCTTGGTTCGTTTGAAAGAAAGAAAAAAAAAGAGATTCACGTTTTCCTCCCTTCCGCGGCTCACCGAAGACAACCCGAAGGTGATAGGATTACTGCCGAAGTGGAAGAATGGAGAAGAGATAAAGAATCGGAGGTAAAAAAAGTTTTATTTCGGTTCCCTTTTCGTGCCTTCGAAAAAACAAAAATGATTACCTCAGAAATAGCTCTTTTTGTATTGATTTCTCCTGAGGGGGAACCCCTGTTACATTGCTTGGTTTCTTTATTTTATAACCGAATCTTTACATGGCTTTTTTTCAATAGATAAAATGCCCTAAAATATTCTATTGGTTTTGTTGCATTTTGGATGTATGTTCTCTGAAATTACTGTTGTGGGTGGCCGATTATTCTCTGAATTTGTGGGCATTTGATTTCTGAAATTTGGCAGATTATTCTCTGATTTTTCCTCTGTAAATCGTGGCCGAAATCTCTAATGTTGTACCATTTTCTGACACTTTGTTTTGTTTGTTTGTGATATGTATTGCACGTCGGAGCTGAAATTGGGACCACTGGTGATTGACGCCGGCGATCGGACGACGAAGGCGAAGGGTTGATTATCATTCGAACGGTCAGATGGGGAACTGAAGGGGCGCGCATGCACTTCACGCGGAGATCGAATAAACGCTGAAGACCCGAGGCGGCGCGCATGAGGACACCATGGGGCGCGCGTGCCGAAGCGTGGAAATCTGGAGGCTTCTTCTCCTATGGTTGTGACTGTTGGATCAAAATCTTGATCCAACGGTCGATACAAGGCTGCGCATGAGGATAAAGATAGTTGTTAGGGTTTTTTGCTATTATCCTGGGCTTGTGGGTTTGATTCGGAATGGGCTTTGTAACAAATTGATGGGCTTGTAAAATTAAAACAAATAGACCGATGTATCAATTATTATTATTATTTTTTGGCTAAAATAATTATAAAAGGACTCTTTGTAATTGATTAAAAATAGGTTTTAATTATTTTGATTTATTTATTTAATGTCTTATATAATACGATAATAATTATAAACTAATAAAAGAATAATAAATAAATCCAAAAATAAATATAACAATATAAAAAATAATATAGAAGTAATAACAATAAAATGACCAATAACTGAAAATTAATATTAAAGAAAAACATATTTTTGGATTTTTTTTGTTTTTATAAATAACATAACAAATTAAAGTAACATAATTAATAGCGATAAAATTAAAGTAAAATCAGCCTTACGAAAGAAAATAAGTATTACATTTTTTATATATTTTGATTGATAGTTACAAGCCCATTATTTGAATCAAAACGAAAATTTAAAACTCGGGTTTAGACCCTCGGATAAAATTAGTGATTACATAAGTAAAACCAAAAAGTGATGTCATATTAATCTTAAAAATATATTTTTTTATCAAGGAAATCCTTAGTATGAATATTTTTTTTAGATTTGTTCTCAACTTGAACGAACTCTTCTCTCAAAGTCCTATTATGGATGCTTACCGCCGTGAGAAGTACAAGTTGTTCTTCACTTAGTGAAAGTTCTTTGTTCATACAACCAAATACTATATATAAGTTTCTTTTCTATTACTTGAAATTAATTTCACTAAACATGAGTGTAGAATGTATTCAATAGATATTATGACAACAAAAATAAATTACCTAAATATAGAACAAAAATAATTAAATAAACAAGCTCAGATAAATATCTATGAGTAAACAATAAATTCAAAATAATAGCTAGTTCCCCTCAAGATACCAAGCACAATATTAATATCAAGTCTTCGGACAGTAATATTAATTGTAAGCGGTACTCTTATTGTAGCAATCAAACATTGACAATAAACTATCTCAAACAATAGATTAATCTTTGGACTAAAGTATTGTTCACATAAAATACCTTATAATTGTCACACATTTATCGCCATAATTTTTCTTTGGGTCAATTAATAAACGCATGAATTAAAAAAACTTGTAATTATCTTAATATTAAATAAACTAATCTACACAAAAGCGGTCACTTTGGTGACATTATGTTTCAATTAATCTATAAAAATATTAGATATCTAAAACCAAAATATGAATTTAATTGTTTCAAAATATTTGTCATAATTTTATCTTTCACTCAAAGTAAAGGATAAACCAAAATAATAATAAATTTGAATAAAGGTAACCTAATCTCAAGATATCAGACACTCCATTAATATTTTATCTAAAAATATTAACTTGTAAGTGATATCTTGATGTAGTAATTAAATATTGATAATAACAATATGTTAAAAAGAAATCTTCCTTTGGGCCGATTTATTATTCACATATAAAACTGAATAACTATCACATGGTTACTACCATAGTGCACATGTAACATTACTAATTATTAATCTTCCTTTGGACCGATTAATATTAGAATAAACTGAATTACATGCACAAAACCTTTTATATTTTAAAATAAAATAATTTTCGCAATAAAGATCACTTTGGGGACTTAATGCTTCAATTAATTTATCTTAAAATATATAACATAAATATAAAAATATTCAAAATTAATATTTATAATAGTCAAAGCTGAATTTTCTGATACACTTAAGAGTCCAAAATAACCTAAAAGAAGGTTGTCTAAATGGGGCTATCAGTATTTAAAGAACCGAAATCTTTGACTGTTCTCTAAAGAATTCCTTAAATATGTATTTACCATAACTAAAGTCGATCAAAATATTTAACCTTTAACTAAAAGTAAAAAACAAAAACATCATACAAATAAGTAATTCGTATAATGATTACTTGAAACTTTAATATAATCATAAAAAAATAAAATTTTGATCAAACCAAATTAAATATATCAATATCAAATATATATTCTATAATACATAATAACATATGATCAAAACGAAATACTAAAAATATTATTTAAGTAACTGCGTAAGTAGTATACTTTAAAAGTAACAAGCCGAAAGATTATTCAATTATAACTTAATAAACATAAACCGAATATAAAGCTTCAAGAGCTAACTTAATTATAAAATTTCCGAATCATGATAAATTTTCCACGATAAGGCCTAAATTAATTATATTCTTTGTTCTTTATTACTAAAGATCAAAACTAAAAGTTTTAATCAATACTGAATTTAATGTAGATTTTCTAAAGGTTTAACTTAATACCTAATGATCAAAACTAAATTTTGATCCAACCAAATTGAATATACATATTTTAAATAAAATATATATTTTAATCATAAATAGTTGTGCAATTACTAAAGTAAAAGGCACATAAAATTAAGGAGAAATTAATATTCAATAAATAATCAAATGTGAACCCCTTTTTTTAATATTATTCTCATCGTAAAGAACCCTAAATTCATTCATAGCAATCATGAAATATAGGGTTAATAACCTTAAATTAAATCCGTAATTGAAAATCTTTAAAACCTAACTCAAAAAAATTAATCAATCGATATAAAATTAATATCAATATTAACTTATCGGACAAATGCAAACTACAAAGCAATTCTATCAAATCTGATACAAATTACGTTAAAGAATTAAACAAAAAAAATCAATTGCTTTAAATTTGATACGAATTACGTTAAAGTAATTCTAAACCAATTGTAAACTGGAAGATCAAAATTCGACAGATTCAAATAGGGATATTTTCATTAAATCTATATTGAAAAAACAAACCCTAATATTCATGTCGATAACTTAAAACTTACGCTCTCAATGATTTGATATAGTTTTGGCACTGATTTCACTTGTTAGAATTAAAATATATACAATATGAATATAAACCTAAGATCTATATATGTCAAATCATCAAGAATAATAAAATAAATAAATAAAACCTGAATTAATCGAAATATTTTTTCCCAATAGTTTGATCTTCCAAGAAGTTAGGTTATCTCTTGCCACACAACTCTCAGAAGGGGAAAAGAGATATGCAAGTTAACCTAATTCTTGGATCATAACCCCTTTATATAGTTGATTTAATAACCAACTATTAAATATTTATCACTTTGCCCCTCATCAAATTATAAATACACCTTATGGTATCTACGCTTTTAATTCCATGATAATTTAATACCTATAACACGTGTAACATAATTGGTCACTTAATTACGTATTAAACTTTATAATAGCAATATACATTATACATATGTTCCCACTATTATTGTATTTTAATCCAATAATTTCATCTTGACTTTTTTTGTACAAAAATTCTCCGTCGAGAACATATCCCAAAGACATTTCCTAATTGTTTTCTTATCGTTCTTTGTTGCCTTTGACATATATTATTGGTATTATATATACTACATGATATTATGGTATCATGGAAGGCCATCTCCTTCCTCTTCCACTTGATAACAGTGACTTGGTGAGTCAAAAGTTTGCGTCTCGATTGTCATCATTTCAAAACCTTTATTTGTCTTAAACATAACCGTCCAAGTAGCTAGGGTATCAACACTTTGTTCATCTTATAAACTTTATGTCTTTCGTTTTTCACTCTCCCTAGATTTGATAGAAAACCAGCATGGGAATCCCCAGGAACCCATAATTTCTTTATTTTTCTCTCGGTGGCCACTCGGAGTCCCAGTATGCACACCTCATACCCAACCATTTTATTACTACAGAAGAACTTCAATTGACTAGAGAAAGTATAGTGACCCCCTTCTGATGAGATTAAGACTTCCCCAATACCTTGTCCCAAAGTATTTGCAGCAGCATCAAAATTCATTTACCATCAGTCTATTGAGTCAGTGTCTCCCTCGATTATTTTACATATAAAGTCTTCATTAGGTAAATCAAAATTCATTGCCTTATAATCGTCACATGTATGACTTTCAAAAAAGGTCTATTATGGCACTCCTTTTTACTGCCTTTTGACTTACGTACTAGATGACACTCCATGCTCTAGGGAAAAAATTTTGATTTTCTAGAAATTTAAAGGCTAATCATGAAATTAAAGTTATCAATCCTTAATTAAGTTCATTATATGCATAAGTCTTAAGTTTTAGCTCAAAACGAGGTCTACAAGTCATTTAATTGCATGGTCGAGATTTAGGGGCTAAAAGGCAAAGAATCTAAATTGTCCTTCAGCCTATAACGACTATTGTTATTGATACACCAAGGTCCCGTTTCGATTCCATTTGCCACTGTAAAGAGGGGGTATTAGCCACCAACCTCGCGTATCAATATTGAGGTCATTACTCGATCGATACCCTGTGTAGTAAGCCCACATTTCGATATAGCCAAGTCTACATATCGATACCATTTGCTTCTATAAAATCTGGTATCAAAACCTTGGTCGAGCGTATCAATACACTTGCTTGTATTCATACTATCGTTTCGAAATAAATTCATATGGTATCAATACCTTGGCTAAATTTTCCAGATTTCCTTCATGTTTATGCCTGCGTATTGATACCCTATGAAGGTGTATCCAAACACTTTCTAGAGCTTATTTTCACCTATGGCACATAAGTCGCATAGTATAACATGTTCACTAGATGCAAATCATCCTAGTTTTATTGGCCTAGTACAAACTAACTTGTATATATATTCTTCATCAATGGCAAGTCATATCAAACATACAAGGTAAATGATTCATAACCTCAAAACTATTTCACTAAAATCAATGTACCAATAAGGCATAACAATTCAAAATACCAAAATAACATAGGTTCTACTATTCAACCTAATACATAATTCATAAACAATGAAAGATTCCACTATCCCATTGCTCTCTACTACTTAAGATTCATTATTTAAAAACATATTTGAGCTAAAACAGTAAAATAAGCACAAGCTAGACTCATAAAGTTGTCTTGCTTCTTCGGATACTCCTTAGCACTTATTTCTTTACATTTCAAGTAAAGAGAATGGTTAAGAAAAAGCTTAGTGATGAAATAATATAAAATACTTTTAAAACAACTTGCAACGCAGACCAAAAAAGCCTAATTCCAGTGAAACCAAGTTATGCTCTAATAAAATAGTAATTTGAGGCTATGTACGCCACCATAAGTAAAAATCAGGGAGTGTTTCAACATGTGTCACTAAGCTGCAAAACTCAAGGCTTACATGTTTCATATAACAAGACTTATAAAACATTTGAACTCAACATTAAACACTCTCACAAACTCTATTTGTATTAAAAATCAGTAAAAACATTATACTTGCATTTTCTCTTGATGGTATTAGTGATCCGATTAGTCTTACCTCTAATCGTTGGGATAAACGGAACTCGCATGTAGACAAAATGCCTAGATATGCCACGCATGAGGCTAAACCGCCAACATGCCATATATGAGAGCTAAGCCGCTACTCATACCCCATATGAGGGATAAACCGTTTACTCATACCCATGATGGATCACCTCCTATCATGAGATCTCACCTTAGCATCCGAAATAGTTTTCATGCTTAAATATAATATAACACATATACCACGCCCTAAGTATCATCTCTAATGCATTACTAAGGCATTTAACACACGTACGCATTTTGTAAATTATAGTGCACTCTCATCTTATTGATCGATCAATTTATCCCTATTAACAACATCTCAATATCCAACACAAAATAGTACTAATGCTCAAGTTTCCTATTACAAGAATAGGTAAAATACTCACATCCCACTAACTCATACATTAATTGTATAAACCGGTAAAATCATATTTTTCAAGTTTTAAAAAGCAAATTGTGGGTGCATTAAAATCAATGTAAAAACATTCCCATGATTACTTTAAACGCATGCATAAATAAGTATGCAACACATCATACGAGCATGACAATTAACATAGTAAAACAAGCATAATATGGGAAAATCTTTTAAGAGAGTTAAACGCAAAACTTACTTTGGAGTATAGGGAGGCTTTTCACATGTTCCCTACACCCCAAACCTTTGAAAATCTAAGTAAAATACTGTCGAGGCAACTCACTCTCAAATCCACTCACTAATAGTCATTTCTTATCTGATAAGCCACGAACATGATCCAATCTCCTTCAAACCTGATCTTCTACCTCTTTTCATGTTTCGAGCATCAAAACTAGAGGATTTAGTGCATCAAAACACACCTTAACATCCCTCAAGTCGAATCCTTAAACAACAACCTCTAAAACTCCCAAAAGCCTTAACCGAAAACTTCTCTAAACCATCCAAAATTAGCCTAAAACTTAAGTACGATATTAGATACTTTAAAGACATAATATAAACATCCTAATATACCAAAAACCTTGTGTTTAGGATCCAAAAATAGTGAAGTAAAATCTTTGAACGAAAATCATAGATTTTGATAAAAAATGATATTTCTTAAACTAAAAGATTAAAAACAATTGTATTAAGCCAATAACTTAAGACTTTCATTAAAGAAATTTAGGTTTTCAGAGGTTTGAAGGATTTTTACTGCTAAAACTAATCTAATCTCCTTCCAAGGTTTTAAAACAAGAAACGTTTGAAAAACTGATAAAATTTGAAGGAAAAAATATAAGAATTAATCCAATATATTTTTAATATATACTATTAAAGTTTATTTATTTTCGTTATTTGCTATTAGAGTCGTGATTTTTTCTATACTTGTTATTAGGAGTCTAATTTTAAAATTTATTTTTTACTATTTATTATAAAAGACCTATTTTTCAATATATTTTTTATTAGGTACAATTTTTTAATACTTATATAAGATGTCTATTTTTTCAATAATTATTATTAAGATTATAGTTTTTCAATATTTGTTATTAGAGGTTATATTTTTCACAATATTTGTTATTAGAATTTTACTCTTAAAATTTATTTTCCCCATATTTATTATTAAGGATTAATTTTTTATCAATACTTGTTATTAGGTGTCTAATTTTTTCTAATATTTGTTAATAGACATATACTTAATTTAACTTTATTAATACTTTTTATTGAAAACTTTTTTTTCTAATACTTATTTGGAGAGATTATTTTTTTACGTTCGCCCTAGGGCAACTAAAATCTCAGAAACGACTCTGCTTCTAGACCCAAATTTAGGGCGTTATTAATTATGTCTTTAATAATAAGTCTATGGTTCTTAATCGATTGTTTTCATGTGTTTTCTGTACATGACTGTAATTCTGGAAAATGTAATGAGACTTGATTACTCTCATTAAGTTAGTAAATATATCTGACAATTGACATGTAATAATATGAATTACCTTATGAATTTTAGGTTTATATATGAGGATTAAGATAACGACAATTTATTTTCTCTTATCTAATCGATTATTATCTCCCCTAACATTGAGAAATGTCATAAATAATTCTACGATTAATGTTTAAGAATTTAAACATATAAGGAGACTTGCACTAAATATATATTGTCAATCCTTTTTATATTCCCATTTTATGTGGTGTGATGGAGTAATTTAACTATATATCCCCATATTCAATAATTTTAAAAATGGGAAATATAACTTTCAACTAAAAATCAATCATGGTGTAGAGTTTATTATATCTTGTTGCCTTAATGGTTTAGTTATTAAAGAGGAAACATTTAATAAAAAAAATAATTGTAATTCTCTCTCAAATCTTCTAGCCGCAGTTCTCTTTTCTCAAATTTCATCTTTTTTAGTTTTTCCGTTTTGATCGTTCCTTTTGATCAGTGGTCGACAATTAATTTTAGTGTTGGTTGTCGACCACCGGATCTATTTCTTTTTCTTATTTTATTTTAATAAGGATCTCTTTTTTCTATCTTTGTGACACGCTTTTCTCTGTCCTTGTGACATGTTTTTATTTTTGTTTTCGGGTTTGATTCATCTATGTTTATGACATGTTGCAGCATACCCTAGCGATCGGTTGTTGTTCGCACAAAAATTCAATCGGTGCTAGTTTTCTGATTTATTATTTTGTCGGTTGTCACTTGGAAAGACTTATCCCCACTCGGTTGATGGTTGTTTGCCGATAAAATCAGTCCTGGGTAGCGGTACTTTTTGTACGACAGTTTGAATCGCCTAAAACTCCTTCCTTCACTATGTGTCTCGTTTGGACTGAGACAAGGAGATTCAGGAAGCTGCTGAATTTTATCAGTATCCTTATTTCTATAAGAACTTTATTTTTCTTTGTTTTGGGGTTGTATTTTTGGATTTTTTAATCCAATTATTTTGCGTCTTGATTACGTTGTAATTATAATTTTCTATGAATTTAATAAAAATTCAATAACATTTGTCAAAAAAAATTTAATTGTTTTATTCATAATCAATAGGATTTGTAATAGTTCTTTTAACTAATAAGTCCTAATTATAAACCCCCTAGCTTTTGTCAGACGACTAGTCGAATTGCATAATTTGAATCCTTTTCTAATCAATCTCATAATCTTTTAGTTGCAAGTTGATAAAACATAAAAAAATGCATCTATTAAAATCATATAATAACTTTCGATATTTTTGGATATATGAACCCATATTTTATTTAGATATGCAGGATGAGCAGTCTCAACTTTAGTACAAAAATTTTAAGTTATTTTGATAAGTGGAATCTTATTAAATTCCTTCTAGAATAAGCACACAAGCATTTTAGGTTCTTTAAATATATGTAAATTTTAAAAACTTTTTGAATTATTATTCATCGTGATAGTTGAACTGATCATATCAACTATATATATATATATTTGAATTTGTAGAATTCTAGTTTATCATAACATATAATTCAATCTTATTTGTATATATTAGTTCTAAAAATCATTCCTTTCTAATAAAAATATATTCAACTCTCTTTCAATGAAAATTATTCTTTTGGTACCAATGTACAGTTATTCTGAAGCTTTTAACAATTTTATCCATTACCAGCATTTATATCCACATTAGATTATTTTATATGTTAATTGATATACTTTATAATTCTTGAAGAATTATTTTATAGCTGTAATTCTTTGAACCAATTTAATACCTATATTAATTGAGCGTTTCCCATTTAGTACTTATACAGTTATACTTTTCTAACATTATACAAAATGATTCGTCTTAAATAACTGAAAAGGTAATAAATTATTAAATTATTTTTATTTTAAGCTGCAACAAATTGGAATTGTGGAATCTAAATTAACATTTTGACACTAATTTAATAAATGTATGTACCACATATGTAACGTCTAACAAATATAGATATCAAATTGTTTAAAAAGAAAACACATGTATCATATTTGTAAACGTAAAAAATTGAAATATGAAATATGAAATTTATTAAAAACATAGTCATCCCGGCTATTAAAAAAATGAAAAATTCAAGTATATAAAATGAGATCATAACATTTGATGGTTAGAGTAAATCTTGCTATATTTAAAAATGGACTTGGCCATAAATAATTGTTATTTTGTGTTTTCTCTAAGAATAATTTTAGAATTCGGAAGTGACAAATTTAATGGAACGAAAAAAAAAAATCGCATTCTCTTCCCTCCTCTATGATGAAAAACTGGTTTCAAGCTACTTCATTTTGGATGAAATGGTCCAATCACTGTTAAAACAACCAAAGGCAGCACATGGTGGTGGACCAAACCAACGAACATAACATCTTGCTTCAGATTGAAACCAAAATGACCCGCAACCACCGGTTCAGGCAACGGTGTGCATTCTCATTTCTCCACCCACCTCTACCAGCGGTGAAAATCAGGAACTGTTACTGTAGTTTACAGACAAGGACGTTGCAACAGTGTGGCCGCAGCAACATTAAAAAAATTAAAAGTCGGGCATGAGAAATCAACATCAATTGGAACAGTCTACCAAACTACAACTTTGTGTATAGTCGCTTCAATTTCGATGAAGCGTAAAATATGACCACACTCGAACGTCTGTTTGTTATTGTACGCACTACTACCCAAACTAACTCCTGCTTTTAGCACAAGATTTCGTTTTAAAGTAATTTCCCATAATCCGACAACTCATCATATTCATTACAACATTGGGATCTTATGTTTAATGGGTAATATACGAACATTGAAGCTCATATGCATGAAAATCGCTTTTAATTCAATCATATTATAACTATGCTTGCAAACACAGGGATATCTTGTTGCGTGTAAAAATGCGCAAATAGTGCAAGTGTACACGTCTCAAGTAATAAAGTGATAAGTATTATCGTGTATCGTCTCCACAAAAATTGATCTACTTAATATGCTTTCTTTCGTCTTCTTACTCTGTAAAAGAAATAAAATAAAAAACACAGATTAATTGAGTTTGAGTAAACTAAATAACTTGAATAAAGAAAATTAAATAATAAAAAATAATCAGATTAGAGAAGTGGTCAGGATTCAGTTGTGTTCTATTGTGGATTCAATTGACTTGTTTTTGTCCAATGCAATCACATAACATTGCCTCGGCAGCACGGCAGTTTTACTGCCTCGACATCAATAAGTGTCATCCACCGCGGCAATCCCTTGCTCTTGGGTGAATTTTACCAAGATTCAGCAAAGTGTCCTTTGATGACTCCGATTATCCCTAAGTCGAAGTACTGTTGATGACCAGTCCTTGATGATACCTCCCGGCGTGAATCAATTATAATCACCAACCAATCTCACACTTCTTTTAGCCACTAAAACTTTAACCTATCCCTAGGCCGAGTTAGTATTTTCCGAATAGAAAAATACCGCACTTATTCCTTTAGTGAATCTAACTCTCCCGATATTAGATAAATAGATTATTTACAAACTTCTCTCCCGAGCTTGAATGCAAGAACAAAGAATGGCGAAGAATAAGCAAACCTTGATATTTTATTGCATTGAAACAAAAAACAAAATTCAATCTCTTCTAACTAATGCTCTACAACTTTCACCTAAGCCTAAAGAAAATTAGAACATAATGAAAAGTAAAGAAAACTCTAAAATCTAAGATGAATCCGGCTCTCTAGTCTCCTAAAGAAAATTAGAACATAATTATAATTGCAGACACAATGAATATTGAAGACGATGGTGGGACAGATATTATGTCCACTTAAGAAATTGCCGAAGGAGAAGAAGTCGATGCTCCATTGCAAAGGACACCACCTACAAGAGTTTGCTTATTCTTTATCATTCTTTGTCCACTTAAAAAATCTTTCGGTTACCCAAGGAATTACTCAAATTCAAGCTATAAGATTTTGTGAGTGTGTGCGTTTTTGTGGACAAATTTGACTAAAGGCTTTCTTAGACAAACTCTAAGTTCAAGACATGTAGACTTGGATTTAGTGTTTCTCTTCTTAAAACAACAATTTCTTGAGCCAATTTCGGGCACCTCAAGGATTATGTTTTCTCATCAATATTTTCTTCTTTCTTTTGATAGTCTTTTTAGCATATTAGAGCTAATTTCGTGTACCTCTAGCATGAAGAAGAGTGATTCCTAGAGCCGGTGATAGACACCTCTAGTCATTTTTCCAAAAATCTAAGTCTTTAACACCTAAGTTCATTAAAAGAATTCCTAAAATCAATCAAGTCCCAAAAGTGTTTTTAGGATCAATCTTATAACAAGCTTCTAAGTTTTCTTCCTTAAGTATCCTAAAGTTAAGCCTTTTAAACAGGACCTAATCATAGTAAGGAGAAAGATTTCTATAGCCTTAAAAGAATAAACTAAGGCAATACTATGTAGATACAGTGCAAAAAGTATGGACAATATTTCAAGTAAGGTGGTGGACATAAAAAAATTTGAAAAACGATTTAAATACTTCCTTTCATGGCAAGGCCGTGGCAATAGTCAACTGCCTCGGTAGTGAATCTACACCTCAAACTCGAACCAAGCATTATCCTCAATGCTTATACCAATAGCACACTGTAGGGAACAAAATATAAAAATAAACAAGTAAAGATATATAAAAGCAGCATGAATATGTAAAAAAATATATTGACTTTGAAGAGCTGCTGGTAACAACCAATTTTCGAGGTCTTGCTGTCGATTGTTTCATTTTGGGTGATGGTGATGGATGAGTTTTGGCATGTTGGGGCGGCTGAACTCTTCTAGATGGTGTCTGTTTCATTGGAGCGTCCACTTCTCATTCTTCTTCTTCGGCCTTTTTTCGGTAGGCATTATATCTGTCCTGCCATCATCTTCAACATTCATTGCCTTGCTATATTGATTGCTTGGCCCGACGACAGTTAAAGATTGATGCACATAGGCATATATTTCTACCGAGAGACTTCCCATGATGATGGGGGATCTTGGTAGAGTACTAAAGATTGCTCTCCTCTTCGATGGTCGTCGGCTGGCAGATGATGCTACGACAGTCTCTGCTGGCTGTGATGGTCCACCAGCAAACAATGGTTGTTGAGGTCCAGTAAGGAAGAATGGTCGTGGTCCTCCTAGGGCTAGAGTCATCTCGGTGTAGGGTACAACTGTGACAAACATATTGGTGGGGAATTCTGGAAACTGCACCCATTGGTTGGGAAAATTGTGGAGCATCATCTGGGCATATGTGTTGTTAAAGTCTCTTTGATATTCCATGTATCTCTATTGTCTTAGGTCCATGGTTGTCATCCTCTAAAGTATCTCCTGGAAAGGGTCTACCGCAGCAGTGCTGTGGGCAGCATCAGGTACGTCTGTTGTGTACTGGGTCCCGGCAGTAGTGTCAGCAGTGAACTGATGTGGAGTTACTTGAACTAGTTCTGCCTGGGTTATTTGCATAACCTTGTGGCAGAATTCTCTTGTCCACCCGCTCCTTTGGGCAGTGAATTCGTCTGTATCTGCCCTTGGTACACCTACAGTATTACAAATACTCGTAATTAAACAAGGAAAATATAAGGGTCATTTGTCTTCTTACTGCACTCGTATATTTCCCTTAGGATTATTTTTCCCACGTTGATGGTTTTTTGGTTGATGATAGATTGGATGAGAACCAATCTTCTTCGGTTTACGGTGCTATTGTGGGATGTTGGGATGAGGCGGATTTTGATGAAAGTGTTCTTGGATGTAAGCAAAGAGTAATGTGAGAGAGTTTCTGAAAGATAACTTGGATGTAAGCAAAGAGTAATGTGAGAGACAGATTTAAGCAGTAATTCTAAAGATTCAAGAATGCAAGAGTGAATAGTTCAAGAGGGAGAGGGTGTTTATAAATGCCTTAGCTTTGTAATTGTTTTGAACCACTAGCCGTTTTGTAGCCGATAGTCTTTACTACCACGGCGAGAATTTTGGCAGGCTAGCCGTTACACTATTCTACCGTTGGAGACTACTACAGCCCTGACACTGTTTTCTACCACGAAAACAGATTTCCTGCTATGAACTACTTCTCCTTTATTCTTGCTTATTGTCCTAAGAAAAACACCAAACAAAAATTAAATTAAAAAAAACAAAAAGATTAACTTTAAACTAAAACTAATCCTAAAAAAATTAAGAGATTAAGTCACAGGAGGAGTGCATGCGGTTGCACCTCCTAAAGTGATACTCTCTAAAATCCTCAAATTATATTGGCCAGAATCATTTTGTGACAATTGGTCATTCTCTTTGAACTCGTGCCCATCCCTTCTTGATTTGATTTTTACTAGACCATGAGATTCTGACCATTTATACCTGAGTTTGCCTATAAAGTGTGTTGTCCAATTGGTTTTCTTCACTTATAATGTTTCAACAGTAACCAGGACACTGTTACTATCAACAACATTGTCGAGCATACTACCGAGGCAGTGATTGCTGAGACAGGATGTTTTGTTACCTAAATCTGTGGTTTGGATAGCCTTGCACTCCTCTAGATCATCAGGTCTTTTCAAGGTCAGGAAAGCATTGAGTTTGACTTGTTGGTCGTTAACCTTCATTATCAACTCTTCTTTTTCCACATCAATAAGAGTACGTCTAATGGCTAGAAAAGGTTTCCCCAAGATAATCGGTGCATTTTCATCTACTTCACAGTCAAGAACAAGGAAGTCAGCTGGAAAAATAAATTTATCCACCCTTACTAGTATGTCCTCTATCTTTCCTTCAGGTTGTACATATGATCTATCCGCTAATTGGAGCATCATAGTTGTATGTTTTAACCTTCCTATTCCAAGCTTTTGGAAGACAGATTTAGGCATCAAATTTATGTTTGCTCCAAGGTCGCATAAGGTCTTTCCTTCATAGTGATTTTCTATCGCACAAGGTATGGTAAAGCATCCAAGATCCTTCAATTTAGGAGGCATGCGATTATTAAGCATTTTCATGCATCCTTCAGTTGCAGCCACTGTTTCAAACTCACCAAGCTTTTTTCTCTTAGACACAATGTCTTTTAAGAATTTGGCATAGTTTGACATATGTTCTATTGCTTCAACAAATGGCAAGTTTTTGTGGACTTGCTTCAAGATATCCAAAAACTTCTTAAATTGATAGTCCTATTTATGCCTTTTTAACCTTTGTGGGAAAGGTGGGGGGGTCGCATCTCTTCCAGTGTTTTATTAGTTTGGAATTTTATACCTAGCACTACTGGGTCTTTTGCAGTTTCGGCCGTTGGGCATGGTACTGTCGATTTCTCTACCGGGGCAGTGCTTTCTGTTGGAATTTCTATGGCACAATCTTTTGGTTCAGCATCCAAGTCCTTTTCTTGTTCTATTAGTGGGACTTTGTTTGCTGAATTTCCTAACATCTCCTAAAGTTGTAGACCACTCCTATTAGTAATTGTCTTGCATTGTTCATGGCCCATTATCTTTGTAACTTCAGTATTGCTTGGTAATTCTCTTTTTGGTCTAGTATTCAGGTTTTGAGCAAACTACCCAACCTGAGTTTCTAGTGATTTGATAGTTGCCTCTTGGTTCTGCAACCTCATCTCAGTTTTATTTATGAATGCATCAATTCTTTTAATGAAGTTGTTATTCTCTGCCATGTGTGATTTTGTTTTCATTATAAAGGCCTTAAGAGAATTTTCTAGTGAACTTATAGGTTATTGATGATGCATCTGCTGCTACGGCACTGGTTTTTGTACCTACTACGACGGCAGATATTGCATTTGCATTGGTTGCTAGAAACCTGGGGGTTGAGTAGTTGGATTCAAGGCATTGTTAGGATTTCTCCATGAGAAGTTGAGATGCCTTTTCCATGATGGGTTGTATGTGTTTGAAATCATGTTGTTTCTATTGTAGTTTCCAATATAAGGTTAGATTCTTGATTCTGCATACATTCAGAAGAACTATGGTTACCTCCACATAAATTACAGAAAGAATCTATTGTCTTAACCTCGTGGGTATTATGCTACATTTGCATATTTTCCACCATCTTAGTAAGAAAGGTCAATTGTGCTGCCACTGAATTAAATGTTTCCAACTCATTCACTGTGGCTTGGCGTCTTACTCATCCTCGCCTAGATGTAGGGAATTGAAAATCATTCTTTTCGAGTTTGTTTAAAATCTCTGTAGCTTCCTTCGGAGCTTTGTCAAGGAGTGTTCCATTGGCAGAGACATCTATCATTCTTATTGAGGCATTGGTAGCATTATAAAACATGTTCACTTGTGTCCACAATGGAAATCCATGCAAAGGACATGTGCAATAGCTCCCTATAGCGCTCTCATGCTTCATACATTGGTTCATCATCTGCCTGCCAAAAAGAAGTAATTTCATTACGTATACGATCATATAAATTAGTAGGATTAAAACGTGTAATGAAATCACGGCATAGTTCACTCCAAGATCCTATTGATCCTTTTGGAATGCTATTTAACCAGGTTTTTGCCCTATCCCTCAGTGAATAGGGAAATAGTTTCAATCTCAAGACATCTTTATGGACTCCTTGGATTTTGAAGAAATTACAGATCTCCATGAATGACTTAAGATGTTCCTTGGCATCTTCTGTCAAAGACCCACTGAACTGTCCAATAGTATTGAGCATATTGAACATGACCGGTTTCAGTTCAAAATGGGTTGCTTCGATTTCTGGTGTGACAACTCCAAGATTTAATCCATTCAAATCCTTTTCCAAGAAATCTCTGACAGTAAGCTACTGTGGCAGTGGTGGCGGTGGAAGGCCTCTATTGTCGACAGGTAAGTTCTGTTCAGTTGGGTTATCTGTCATAGCTGCTTGGATTTGTCTTCTCAATCTTTGACGTGTACGTTCAATCTCTGGATCTAGATCGTACAAAGGGTTGCTTGGTTTTGCCTGGTCATACACCAAAAAAATCGAAGTAAAATAAAAGTAAAAATAACTAAAAGCAAGAAAATAAAGAAAACAAAATTTAGTTGTTAATCCCCAGCAACGACGCTAAAAACTTGTTGAGTGTAAAGAATGCGCAAATAGTGCAAGTGTACACGTTGTAAGTAATAAAGTG
Organism: Abelmoschus esculentus; assembly: GCA_035048815.1. NCBI lineage: Eukaryota > Viridiplantae > Streptophyta > Magnoliopsida > Malvales > Malvaceae > Abelmoschus > Abelmoschus esculentus. The sequence continues at coordinate 8,121,177 of JAUCBN010000032.1, forward strand.
ATAAATATTATCGTGTACGTCTCCACAGGGATTAGTCTACTTAATATGCCTTCTTTCATCTTCTTGCTCTGTAAAAGAAATAAAGTAAAAACATAGATTAATTGGGTTGGAGTAAACTAAATAAGTTGAATAAAGAAAACTAAATAATAAAAGAATAATAAGATTAGAGAAGCGGCCAGGATTTAGTTGTGTTGTATAGTGAATTCAAATTGACTTGTTTTTATCCAATGCAATCACATAACACTGCTTCAGCAGCACTGAAGTTTTACTGCCTCGACAGTGAAAGGTCACATCTGCCGCGACAATCCCTTGCTCTTCGGTGGATTTTACCAAGATTCGGTAAAGTGTCCTTTGATGACTCCGCTTATCTCTAAGTCGAAGTACTATTGATGACCAGTCCTTGATGATATCTCCCAGCGTAAATCAATTATAATCACCAACCAATCCCACACTTCTTTTAGCCGCTGAAACTCTAACCTATCCCTAGGCCGAGTTAGTATTTTTCCGAATAGAAAAATACCGCACTTATTCCTTTCATGAATCCAACTCTCCCGATATTAGATAAATAGATTACTCACAAACTTCTCTCCCAATCTTGAATGCAAGAACAAAGAATGGCAAAGAATAAGCAAACCTTGATATTTTATGGCATTGAAACAAGAAACAAAGTTCAATCTCTTCTCACTAATATTCTACAACTTTCACCTAAACCTAAAGAAAATTAGAACATAATGAAAAGTAAAGAAAACTCTAAAATCTAAGATGAATCCGGCTCTCTAGTCTCCTATGTGGATGATTGCATGATGCTCTCCCTTGGGCGGCTATGGTTTTGGCCTAGGGAAAACCTTTCCTAAGTAGGAATACAACTTGAAATAAAACATAAGTCAAGTACATAAATAAAATATTTGTTTTATTTTCAAGTTTATTCCCACTAGGATTCTTTTCCCGCGTGGCTATTGACTTGGGCTTTCTACTCGCTTCCCAGCTCCGATCCTTGTGCTGCTTGTCCAGAAAAGTCCACCTTATTTTTTCTCTTCAGCTCGCCTACAATATCGATACTTGTCCTTCAGGTGCTGCCTCGGCCTTAGATCCTGCCGCAGCAATAGATATTCCTGCAAATGCATAAAAGTGCAGTAAAGCTTGCATTTTCCATAAATATCATTTTTATATGTTATAAAAGCACAGTAACTAAATATCTCACACTAAGCACATGCATTAGTTCAAGTAGGTGTAGATTAAATGATAATTGTCCATGAAAAGTGTAAAAAGTGATAGTGAATTGAGTACTTATCACATCTCAGTTTACTCTAATTAACAATAATAAAGCCAACAAGTTTCAAGGCAACGCCCACACGTGTTCACTTGGCACATGCTAACATGGAAAGGAAGTGTTTTAGTTCTCGGTTCTTGGACTAGTCTACGAGATGAGTCTTTAGGTCTCTTAAACAAGATTATAAATTCGAATTTATATATTTTGAGTAGAGAATATTGGGTTAAGATATCAAACCTATACAAAATTTGATCTGGACTAGACGACCAATCAATCGGATATGAGTGGTTAAACCAAAAATCATCTTAAAAATAAGGTGTTCATTATGAATGCAAATCGTCTGCTTTTTTATTGTTCTCCCTTTTGATGCCTCTATTTAGATTAGTGAGTTTAGGGTTTAGGGAATTAGGATTAGTGTGTAAGGTTTAGAGTTTAAGATGTAAAAAAATAAGTTTAGAATTTAAAATTTTATTTTTAAAATTTTTTAATAAAATATATAATTAGAGATAAGAGATTTTTATTTGTCATGTCTGTAATACTGATACAGTTGATTAGGTCAGAGGGCAAGAACCAGTTGAGATGTAGAGCATCATCATAAGGTTTCAGATCTTAGAAATGAGCTGTAAAACTTGTCCTGGTTTGCGATCTCTGCCCCATAAGCCAGCCAAACGTGTTTTGTGAAACTTCCTCGACTGGCAGGCCCTGTAATAGTATGGGATATAGTATTATTTTGTGACACTAATATCGATAGTCTTTAAGATTTGTATAATCATGTGGCTATTGTTCTTAACAATTTGACAGGGATGACAATTATTTTATTTTGATTTAAGGTGTTTAAACTTGAGTTAATTATATGTTTTTTTAGATTTAGACAGGGCAGGGTGGAATTTGAAAATCACGAAGTCGAGTTAGGAGGGATTCAAATATATGCTTGAAATTCCACGTTCCATTTTGTCTCTATATTTTTATTTATTTTTATATATTTATAAAAGAATCACTATATATAAATAATTTGGTTTTAAACTATTTTTTATTTTGAGATTTATTCTTATCATAAAATTTTGTTAACTATTATTTGAGTTTTAATATATTTGATTCGATCATTGAATGATTCAAATTTATTCTTAATATGTAATTTAGCATGTGAGTAATTTAAAATTTGTTTTATTTTATTTTTATATAGATTTAAAGTCACTTAAAAATCATAATTTGTAATTGTAGCAGAAGATTAATCGAATCTAACATTTATAATCTATGAGTAAGTTTAGGTTGCTCATTAAACAAGTTTTTTAAAGGGATTTTATCATATAAAACAAGAGTAGAGAAAGTGTTGATATTTTCTTTATACTATGTGCTATTTTGAAGAGTACGAGTACAAAATTTTTAATGAATTATACCTTTAGATTTGAAAAAATTTTAACATGTTAAATTCATTAGCACTATTCGTTCGAATACATTTAAGTATTTTAGTAAATTGAGTTTCTATTAATTGATAAAATTGAACTACAAAATCCCTAACTTTAGACTTAAGTTTCATGAAAAAAAAAATCAATAAAAGTCTACTTGAATCATCTATGTAAAAAAATAAGAATATCCGAATAAATTTTTAACAAAAAGATAACCCACACACATCCATATAAACTAAACCAAAAATAAAAATAAAAATGGTAATCCTAACAGAAAAAGGCAAACGCTTTTTTTTAACAATATGACAAATTTTACAATCAAAACGGGAGACAACATGAATTTCTTTACTCATTTTAATAAAATATTTTATTTTTTGTTAGGATGGATGACCTAAACTAACATGTCACAGTTTAATAGAAATAAAATACAAATACAAATAGTTGATTCAGAAATCTCAGTATCTAATAGAAAACATTCGTGTGATACAAACAAGCCATTGACCTTTCTAACTAAACCAATCACCTTTCATGTTGTTCTGTCCTGAATGCAACGATAAACTAAAGAGAAAAATAAGCAAGTAAAGTTATTCTTATTTAACTGAAAAACTAAACAAGATTAAACTTAAAATTATGAATATAAAAAATATTATATAAAGTAAAAAAGAATTAATCTTTACAGTCCTTATATGAGCAACATGGACAAGTTCATTATTTGGTAAAATCTTTATTAGACTGATTTTTACACTTATACACAGGTGAAAACTCATGTTTCCTTAACACTGCCCGTACAAACCACAGAAAAATATAGAGGTCTCTTAGAGCTACTAACATTGAAATACTTTCGACGTTGAAAATACGTATTATCTTGCCAAATATTGGATTCCTACTTTTAACAGAAAATATATCGGTTAATAAGATATTAGATTTAATACTAAAAGTAAGATCTTTCAAGTTGAATAACTACACCAACATTTTGTTAATCGAAAGAATTGATTTCATCGTTAACAATTAGGATTTAAGAACAGAAAAACCTCATTCAATCCTCTAAGAAAGCAAATCATGAAATCTTGCTTTCAATATTAGACAATAAAACATTCGCAAACAGTAAGAGGCTTGTGATTACAAATATCATCCTAAAAAATTTTAACTTGAGTGTGATAGGTCGTGATAAAAGAATATTACCTCGTTGTAAGGAATAAAACTCTTAGAGTAAGCCGGAAACACACACCAAATCGCCTTGATTGAAACAATCTTACAAATCTTGTCATAGTTTCTAGGTTGTGTCAATCCAAAATACACTTTGGTCAATTTCTTCATTCAACGCTTTCTGCAACTAAGAAAGAACTAGGTTATTATACTTAACCCACACATGAAAATGGGGATTTCTTTCTTGGGCTCTTTAATAGACTCATTGACAAAACAAAATTTAATTTTGGTGATGAGAGATATATGTATCGATCGTGCCTAACTGTGATGGTTACTTCCATCAAGCAGTGAGGTTGTGAGAATAAATATCAGATTTTTAATAAAATGAATATAATACTCACTGGCGGAATCATCGAATTTGAAGAACCTTTATCAGAAGAGCAAGAAAATCAAAAGTTTTTTAATACCATGTTGAATCAAGGGATTGCAGGAGTTAAATTGGCATAAAAGGGAAGAGCAAAAGATGTATTATTTTCTTATTCATAAAAGGAAGAATATAAAACTGTTGTTTTTTTAAATAAAAAATTTATTCCTATATATAATACCAAAGAATTGAATAAAAAAATAACTAACGATTATTACTAACTGTAATTTTATTCTATAAGGGCTGAAGGCAATGTTCAAGGGGATTAGAATCAAAACTCCATGGCATGAACTACTCTTACTTTAATACTTACGGTATTATGAAAAATGCGATCCAAAACCCATCTTCATATGGTACGTACGTAGCTAATATTTGAAAATTTTAGTTTGCGTTTGCGAACAAAAATCTTTTGCTCCTTCCTTATGGCTCATTTGGTACATCCTTTATTTTTTTAAAAAAGATCAAGTTTAAACCCTAAAAACTTATTTTCTATATTTTAAACCTTAAACCCTACACCCTAAAAAATACACTTACTCCTAATTCCCTAAACTCTAATCAAAACCCCTAACCTAAAACCCTAAACCCTCTAATTAAAAGTGGGGGCATAAATAGAGGCAAGAGAAAGGAGTAGACATTTTACACTCTGCGTTCGCAAGGTTCAAAGAGATACAAAGTGCATGTTGTGGACTTGGGTATTTGAGAGCTAGAATAGTACAGAGGGCAAGATCAGGTGCTCGGTTAATTTAATTAGAATTGGTCTCGATCCTAATAATTATCAGTTCTTAAAACATAAAATCAGTTTCGATTTCGGTCACATCAAATTTTAAATTCTATAATCCAGTCCTGTTATTAGTGAGAACCGATAACAATACCGAGTACCCATACAATTGATTTATTATGAAGAAAATCTGAGCAATAGGAGAAAAAAATTTAACCACCAATAATAATATTAAATAATAAAATTAAAATATTGTAGGCTTGAAAATTAAAGTTTTAAAACGAGTCATACTCATAGTATTCATACATAAAGAGAAAGTTTGATAAGAAAAAATAAACAAAAGAATATTATCTATTATAAGCAAGAAAATCAACACTTAATACTTTTTATTGGTCTCGGTCCTATTAGGTACCCATCGTATATCGGGTACAAAAAATCAAGATCCGGTACTGATCTTAGTTATGACCGAGACCTAAATTTTAGATCCAATCTCGGTTCCACTAGAATCAATACCTAATAAAAATCTACCGGATCTAACCGGGTCCAGGTAATTGGGTTTTTTACTCATCCCTATAGAGTACCATTTGTGTCGGTTTTGAAGTATTGCTCTAACCGAAGGAATCATATTTCGTGAGATTTTTATCATCCAACGGAGGAGATGGTTAGGGTTTAGGATTTAAACTTTTGGGTTTTGTGTTTTAAGGTTTATGATTTTAGAGTTTAGGACTTAAGGTTTCAAGATTTATGGTTTAGAGTTTTACTTTTTAAAATTGATTGAGGTTGATATTTGATACAATTAATTAAAATAATTTAATTAATTTATAATTGAATGATAAGTTTTTAAAATTTTCAATCTTTATTAATTAATTTAGTGGTATTTAACGGTGTTTAACGTTAGTAGTCTTTAACGGTGTTCGACGTACATGATAGAGTCATCAATTGTTTGATTGTGTTTTTAACCGTTTTTAATTAGTTTTATTTTATTTTAAGTGAAGAAACCACTAATTAGTTTCTAACCGATTTTTTTTATTTTTATTTTATTCGAAATAATTGGTTTTTATATACTATTAATGTGAGATTCAGTTAGTACATAATGTGTATGTGTGTAATATATAATTTATGATTGCATGTATGTGTGCATGTATCAAGTATTGTTTGCATGAGTTCGTAATAGGTGTTAGGGGTGATCATAACCGGGTACCTGGGATTTCGGGTATCCGAAATTTTTTTGTATTATAATCACTAATTTTATCCGGGTCTAAACTCGTGTATTAATTTTAATTCTTTAGAATAATGGGCTCTAATTTTATTGTTATAAAATCAAAAAAAATATGAGTAATTAAATCACTACATTTAATTTGTTTTCTGAATTAAAATCCAAAAATTGTTATGATTAATTTCTTTTTATATATATTACATCTTATATATAGAAAAAAGAAAGAGGAAAAAAATTATTATAGATACATTACTATTTTTATGTATATATTTCTTTCTTTTTTAATCATTTGAATTACATTATTTAATTATTCTCGGTTATTTTACTACTTTTGGTTTATTTCATTTGATTGTTTTTATTATTATTAATGTTATAAGCTAAATAAATAAAGATCATACATTAATAAAACAATCCACTTCTTTTAATTACAAGCCCAAGACCCGTTAGACCCATTTACTTAGCCCAACCGGTTTAATAAGAAAATCCTAAGGCTAATCCCCTTAATCTTCATGCCCAGCCGCCTTCCTACCGTTAGATCCAATCTGGATCCAACGGTCCAGATGCAAGGACGAAGAAGTTTTCAGAGACCACACGCGCGGCTCGTTGACTCCCTCACGCGCGCATGTGGCGCACGCGCTTGATGTTTCACCTCCCGATCGAACCATTCGCCTTCTCTCGCCGTCCGACAACAACTCCGATGATGATCCCCTTTCTCTCCAGCGGCCACCTCACACAACAAGACAACAAAAACCAAATATCAGATTCGTACATGAGCAAAAATACCAACAAAAATCAGAATTTCAGAGCATTTTGGCCAACGAAATCAGAGGATATTCAAAGCAAAAAAATCAGTGCAACAAATGAATACAAACAAATTTTCAACAGAGGGTCAATCGCATAATTTCAGAGGAACCAACAACATTTTGTTTACTCCCTTTTCTGAAAAGATGTAATCGACTATTTAAGCCAAACAAAAAATCATTGTAAGGGGTTCCCCTACAATTTTTCGAAGCAATACCAAAAGAACCAGATTCAGAGGTATATCCCCTTTCTTTTTTGCTTACTTTGAAACCAAAAAGAAACCATTTTTCTTACCTTTGTTTCGTTTCGAACCATTATCTCTCGTCGTCCCCTCCGACAACAAGCCTTGGCCGTTGTGCTGATTTGGTGAGCCGAGGAAGGGAGAAAAACTTGGTCCCTTTGTTTCTCCTTCAAAACGAACGAGATAGGAAGCCTTTGTGCTTCTGTTTTCATCAAAAAGGAAGGGTTTTCACTTTTTTTTTAGAAAGTATTCAAAAGGGTTTTGGTTTTCTGAGTTTTTGGTTTCGAAAGGTCTTCAAAATAGGATTTTATATTCTCCGGCCACCGCTGGATTCTACGGCAGACCATGGTGGCCGCTTCTTGAGTTTGTGAAGAACATGAAGAGTGTTCATCTTTTTCTGGGGGTTTCGAAGAACTGAAGAGAGAGTTTGAGGGTTATTATTTCTTTCATTTTGAAAAAAAATGAAAAAGGGGGTGTTTGGTCTGAAATAATTAAGTTTTATACTCATTCAAATTTTAAAAATGGATTTATTACGTTTTTAAGGACCTCCGCATTTTGGAAACCATCCCCGGGGTCCTTTGAACTTTCATTTTTCTTTCATTTTGGTCCCGATTCTATTATAATCCTTACTTTTCAAATTGGTTTTATTGTTTATGGGTTCCTCCGTGTTTTTGACTGAACTTTTAGCCCCTTTTGTTTTATTAAATTCTTGTCACGGTCCCTATATGTTTTTAAATGGTTTCATTTTGGTCATTGGTTTAAACTTCTTTTCTTTTCCCTTTTGATTTAAGTATTAAATTTTGTTTTATTTCCAATCTGATCCTTTTCTAGTGTTAATATATTTTTTTTAGTCTTTAAATTAAGTTTGATATTTATTTGCTTGTATATTTATTTGCATGTGTTATATTTATTTATTTTTGTTTTTATGATCTATTGTGTTTATTTGTTTTATTATGATTTGTATTTATTTTTGTAGCATGCATTTTTATTTATGTCTTTAATTACATTTTGTACATGTCTACTTTATATGCTTTGTATTTATTTATCCATTTAGGTTTTTACTATGTTCTTTATTTATGTATATTTATTTATATATCTTGCTTTATATTAATTTTGCAACTTACATCTCACCACTTTAATTAATGAATTTAATTAATCACATCTTTATTCGGTCGTAACGGGCCGTCTTCGTAGCGTATCGATGGCGGTTTATACGTTGCTTTCGAATAAAGACACGATAAAAATAAAATTGAATTCGAATCTTTAAATAAATCTCAATTTAATGCCACTTTAAAACAAAATTTCTAAAATTAATTAAGCGGTAATTTGTAAAGGTGCCAATTTTAGGCGGTTTTAAACGCTAAACACGTTTTTAACCGTAATCGACTCTCGAACCTGTCTTTTTCGAATCTCTGGTTTTTACGGTGTCCGACCTACCAAAAGTGGCCGGTGGCGACTCCAACCCTTTTTTAAATTATTTCCCCAATTTTCTAAATTTTTTTTTATGTTAGGTGTTTTCAAACCCTAATTTTATTTTTTTCTGCTTTTTAATACAATTCCCAACTTTGTTTTACTCTAAAAATCCCTAAGATTTTAGGTTAAAATTCTCAAGTTCAATTTTCAAAACCTAATTTTTAAATTTCCAAAAGTGACACCTTTTTCACTTACTTTTTTACACACTTAAGATTTTTTTAAATTTTAAATTTTTTTATTTAGCGGAAGGATCGTTACAGGTATCAAAACGTCGGGCCATGACCCGGCCCATAAAAATCGGTTACCCGCAAAAATCGGGTATCGGGTACTCGATTTAATTTTTTTTATTTTTTTAAATTTATTTTTTAAAAAAATATATAAGAAATACATAAAATTTCATGATATATATTTCAAACATAAAATTAATGATTTGAGATAGGTTTTAAAAATAAATATTTGGATATATATGCATATATTGAAGTATATCGATAAAAGAATTTATTATTCTCGATCATAATTTTTATTTCAAATCTCATATTGACAAACTAATATAAATATTTATGAAAAATTCAAAATTTAAAAGTATATAATACAAGTATAAAAAGAAGTTAAGGATTTAAAATTAATTTTAGAGAAAAATAATAAAAAATATATAATAAAAATATAATTTAAAATTTAAAAATATATATTTATTAAAATTACCGGGTCGGGTCGGCTACCCAGTTCTTAAAAAATTTTGACCCTGACCCGTCCCGACTACCCGGAAAAAAAATATGGGTCGGGTACCCGGCCCAAAAAATTCAGGTATTTCATTATAAATACCCGGTAGTTTTTAATCGGATAGACGGGTCAACGAGTCAGATAATTCGGGTCGGGTATTTTTTAACACCACTAATAGGTGTAGCTAATATTTGTAATAATGCATGTATAAATATACGTGTGTTCGCATGAAAGTTTGCCTACTGTCTCGTTGAAATAATGCGCGTATATGTTTGTTGTCGTATATTTAATATCAAATATATATATATATATATATGAGATTGAATGTTTAGTGTGAGTATGTATACATGTATTATATTGTATGTGGTAATTAATTATGGTATATGTTTGTATAGAAGTATATATGTAGTATAAAGGTGTGTATATATATGTGACATCCCTGTTGTATTGTTTATATTTATGTGTCATTTAATTAATTAAACATTATATGTGTATTATGTAATTGATATTGTGTCATGTGTGCATTAATGTGTATATTTATGTATTGTGGAATATGTAGGTAATATTTATGTGTTGTATTGATAACCATGATTGCATATAAATATATATGAGTGTGTCTTGCATGTAGTTCATTTGTGTTCGAGATATATTCCACAATACATAATAAAACAATTTATACTAACTAAAAAAGTTTTAATTGATAAATATACACATTAATGCACACATTAATAATACATATTATTAATAAATTTTAATGTCTAGTCCAATACTAACTAAAAAAACAAAGAAACATTGACGCCCAAAATTAAATGCTCAATTCGGTTAGCCCTAATTTACATCCAACAAACCCTAGGATTACAATCTAATATCCATATTTTTTCTTTGCAATAGCTCATTGTCAACCTTTAGATCTGATTAGATCCGACGATCCCAATCGAAGGAAAAAAGACCCCTCATCTGTCGTGTGTGAGGCCATACGCATTTATTCGCTTTCCCACGTGCTTGTGACCACCGCGCATCAAACTCTTCATCTTTATTCTGTCGTAACCCGTTTTTGTCCGGATAACTCATTAACCCAGATTCAACGATCAAGTTTTTTTCTATCAATTGAGTCTCTTCATCTTTGATAATTTCGGTCACATGACTTACCCACCAAACTTTCAGGACAGACGTACGACATCTCAATCGATCACCACAAAGAGGAATTATACAAAAAATAAAGAAAAACTTTTATTCATTTTTGCACACAAAGAAAAGATTAAATCAAAGATCATCCATTCTTGCACACAAAAAAAGATTAAATCAAAAACTTTCCATTCTTGCACACCAAGAAGAGATCAAACACTATTCATGTCTTGCTCACCAAGAAAAATTTCAATATAAATAGATGTGATCCACCATATATAAAGGGGGGCTTTTGGAAAGAAATAAAAAAAAAATTTCATATCGACAATCATGTTGCAATTTTTTTTTGGTTTATATATTTTTAATTCTTTTATTATTATTATTATTTTTTATTTTATTAATTTAATAGTATTAAGTTTTGTCCTATATTTTTTAATTGTTTCATGTTGTTTCTCCTTCTATTTTTATGTCACATATTATACATACAAGTATATATTATTTTCTTTCATTTTTTACACATGTACAGATATAAATATAATATTTTTATATACATATGATATATTATTATCTTTTTATACTATAAAATTTTCACATCTATATGTTATAAGCATGTTACGCTTTTATTATATATACACACACATTTTATGTAAAAATTTATTTTTAATGTATATATTAATCCCATTAAATAAGTTATATTATATATATTTTTTATCCTTTTTTATGTATGTGTTGGATCATCTATTTTTTATTATTTTAATATATGTTAATTTTGCTTTTATTTACCTATCGTTTTTTTGTTTGTATTATATGTTTTATTATTGTTATTTTTAATGTTGTAAACGTCACATACATATATACGCATACACATATATTTTGGTCTTTTATGTATTGTTTTTCTCTTTTATTTAGGTCGTATATTTGTACTTATTCATGTTTTAGGATTAGGTTTAAACATTCAAGTTAAGTTTTTGCACGCACCTCACGTCATATTTTGTCATATGTATATTTGTGTCATATGTATATAATATATATTTTGTATGATGTGTTATTATTATATGGAGGTTAGGTTACATACATATATATTTATTTTTCATTTAATATAGTTTTGCATTAATTATATTATTTATACAAGTGTATTATAATATTTATTTTTATCTCGTATGAATTTATCTTCTTTAAATAATATGTATTTTAATATTTATTCTTGTTTCGTATTTTTCCATGAATATTTAATATATTAATTATTAATGTGTTGCTCCCTTTTTCGACGATAAACTTGGTTATCGGTCTGAGGAGTAGTTGATAGTTTTCGTTTATTGCTCGAACAATGGAGCTTTTAAAATGAACTCGTATATGTAATTGAATCTTAATTTAATTGACACTTAAGTTTATAGCTTTTGATATTAATAAAAATGGTGATCGACTTGATACTAATTTTTGGGCGTACTGAGGGTATTAATCCTTCCTCGTGCGTAACCGGCTTTTGAAACAAACCCTTTTGAATCTCTGGTTACTCTATTGTGTCTGGCCTACCAAAGTGGCCGGTGGCGACTCCATTCCATTTCTTTTTTCAAATCATTTCTCGTTCGTCAAATTCCATACTTTCTAAATCCCCCCATATATTTAATTTATTAAAATAATTTCATCGAGGTAGGATAAAAATCTTTTTAGCACCAACCTACATATAGTGGCCCATAGAAGCCTACCTTGTAGAGCCATGCACCATTTTTCCTATTTAGTGGTCACCCATTTTAGGTTTTGATGCCTTTTAATTATTACATGTGTACAGTTTTTTTTTGCCTTTTTTCATCAAATTTATCATTATTTATTTATATATTTTATTCGGTACTAACCCATTTTCCCCATGTTTATATTGCATCCATTTCATTCACACCATTGTTGCATGACATCATCATAATTTTATTTATATTGACTCGTGAATGACAAATATTGAGAACATTCGCATATCGAGAAAATCTTGATGTTGATTAAATGCAATATTCAAACAAACAAACAAACAAGTCCATAAAAGAGATCGAATGTCCTCAATCAGTAGCCAACAACATGATGGCTCATCCTTGAATTAAAGAGTTGAAGCTTCTAGAAAGAGGATATCATTGAAAAAATTTTAAACAAATATTAACTAACATTTTTTTCTTATTTGCAGGTCTTGCCTTATCATTGACAATGTAATAGATTAAAATTTTAATGATCTTGTTTTACCATTGATGATGTAGTTGATCGAATATTTTTAAGTTCTTGTTTGTCGTTGATGATGTAACAAAACAAATTTTCTCTCCAAATTCCCCTATCCGTCAAGTGGTGTAACGAATCAAACTTTTGATCGATCTTGTCTCTCCGTTAGTGGTGTAGCAGATCAAACTTTATCCAGGTCTTGCTTCTTTGTCGGTGATGCAGCTAGACCAAACTTTTTTCTCAGATTTTACTTTGGTTGTAGCAAACAAAAAATTCAAAAAAGAGGAAAAAGAACAATTGAAAAAGGAAATTCAAATTTTCAAAAAAAAGAAAGAAAAATCAAAAAGAAAAAATCAATACATTGTTGTTATCTATTCGATCTTATCCATTCGTTGATGGTGTGGGCAAATTCAAATTTATAAATTTTTCGATCTTTCCTCTTCGTCGGTGTTGTAGTTGGATCAAATTTCTTACCATTCGACCTTTCCTCTTCATCGGTGTTGTAGCTTGGTCAAATTTTCGGTCTCGCCTCTTCGTCGGTGTTGTAGTTAGACCAAATTCACTAACTTCTGATCCTGCGTCTTCGTCGGTGTTATAGTTGGATCAAATTTCTTACCATTCGACCTTTTCTCTTCATCGGTGTTATAGCTTGGTCAAATCTTCGGTCTCGCCTCTTCGTCGATGTTGTAACTAGACCAAATTCACTAACTTCTGATCCTGCCTCTTCGTCGGTGTTATAGCTGGATCAATTTTACTAATTTTAGACGTTGTCTCTTTGTCGGTGTTTTAACTTGATCAAAATATATTGATTTGAATTTATCTCTTTGTCGATGTTGTAGCTAGTAGAAAAATTCAGAAAAGCAAAAAAGGTAAAAAAAATAAAAAAGCCTCAAAATTAAAAAGGAGTAAAAGAAAAAATGTAAAAAGAAAAAAAATCAAAATAAAAAAATCAAAAAGTCAAAATTCAACAAAATATTTTAATTTACTCTCAGATCTTGTCTCTCTGTTCATGGTGTGACTTGGTCAAAACTACTCTCCAATCATGCTCCGCCGTTGATGGTGTAGTATGGTTTAAATTGGTGTTCTGCTTCTCTGTTGATGGTGAGGTGGAATTCAATTTACTCTTTGATCTTATCTCTCTGTTGATGGTGTGGTTGGGTCTAAACTACTCTTCAATCATGCTTCACCGTTGATGGTGTAGTATGGTTCAAGTTTGTGTTCTACTTTTCCGTTGATGGCATGGTGGAATTTAAATTACTGCTCCGCCGTTGATGGTGTAGTATGGATCAAATTCGTGTTCTTCTTCTGCATTGATGACGTGGTAGAATTCAAACTACTCTCTGATCTTGTCCCTCCGTTGATGGTTTGACTGGGTCCAAATTATTCTTCAATCATGCTTCACCGTTGATGGTGTAGTATGGTTCCAATTGGCGTTCTGCTTCTCCGTTGATGGCGTGGTAGAATTCAAATATTATTATTATTATTATTATTATTTATTTTATTAATTTAATAGTATTAAGTTCTGTTCTTTATTTTTTAATTGTTTCATGTTAATTCTCCTTCTCTTTAATTTTTTTTATTTATATCACATGGACATTATAAATAGTTATATGTTTACTATATATTATATTTTTATGTCACACATTATACGTACAAGTATATATTATTTTCTTTCATTTTTTACACATGTATAGATATAAATATCATATTTTCATATATATATGATATATTATTATTTTTTTATAATATAAAATTTTTACATCTATATGTAATAAGCATGTTACACTTTTATTATATATACACACACATTTTTATGAAAAAAATTATTTTTAATAAATATTTTAATCTCATTAAATAAGTTATATTATATATATTTTTTATTCTTTTTTATGTATGTGTTGGATCATCTATTTTTTATTATTTCAATATACGTTAATTTTGTTTTTATTTACCTATGGTTTTTTTGTTTGTATTATATGTTTTATTATTGTTATTTTTAATGCTGTAAACGTCACATACATATACACGCATACACATATATTTTGGTCTTTTATGTATTGTTTTTCTCTTTTATTTAGGTCGTATATTTGTACTTATTCATGCTTTAGGATCAGATTTAAACATTCGAGTTAAGTTTTTGTACGTACCTCATGTCATAATTTGTCATATGTATATTTGTGTCATATGTATATAATATATATTTTGTATGATGTGTTATTATTATATGGAGGTTAGGTTACATACATATATATTTAATTTTCATTTAATATAGTTTTGCATTAATTACATTATTTATACAAGTATATTATAATATTTATTTTTATCTCGTATGAATTTATCTTCTTTAAATAATACGTGTTTTAATACTTATTCTCGTTTCGTATTTTTTCATGAATATTTAATATATATTATTAATGTGGTGCTCCCTTTTTCGACGATAAACTTGGCTATCAATTTAAGGAGTAGTTGATAGTTTTCGTTTATTCCTCGAACATTGGAGCTTTTAAAATGAACTCGTATATATAATTGAATCTTAATTTAATTGATACTTAAGTTTATAGCTTTTGAAATTAATGAAAATGATGATTGACTTGGTACCAATTTGGGGCGTATTGAGGGTGCTAATCTTTTCTCGTGCGTAACTAACTTTCGAATCCAACCCTTTTGAATCTCTGATTACTCTATGGTGTCTGGTCAACTAAAGTGACCGGTATTGACTCCATCCATTTTTTTTTCAAATCATTTCTCGTTAGTCAAATTTCATACTTTCTAAATCTCTTCATATATTTAATTTATTAAAATAATTTCATCGGGGTAGGATAAAAAACCCTGATGACACATCCCGATATTCATACATCTCCCGAGCCAGGTGATGCCATCATCGGTGTTTTGACGGTTAGCCCGACCACAAATATGACCAAAAAACATAAAAAAATAGGAATTTCATATTCAATAATCCATCAAATAGTGAAGGCTAGGTTTAGGATTATGATGATACAAAAACGTGTAAAGGGGATAAAAACCCCAAAAACTTTTTGGATAATGGGGTAATTGAAAAAAAAAAGAAAAAATATATCTTGTAATAAAAAAGTGAAATTCCTCTATAAACCCTAAAAAATTCTCAGAAACGAGAATTCAAGTTTTGGTAAAAACATATTTAAGGAATTTTTGAAGAACAAACAAAAATTTCGGTTATTTGGATTCTGATAGCCCCATTAAGACAACATTAATTTGGTTTATTTTTAAAACTCAAGTGTTATCAGAAATTTCAACTTTGACTATTATAAATATTAAATTTGAATATTGTTATATTTATGTTATATATTTTAAGATAAATTAATTGAAGCATTAAGTCACTAAAGTGATCTTTATTGTGAAAATTATTTTATTTTAAAATATAGAAGGTTTTGTGCATGCAATTCATTTTATGCTAATATTAATCAGTCCAAAGGAAGATTAATAATTAGTAATGTTACATGTGCATCTGTGGTAATAAACATGTGATAATTATTCAGTTTTATATGTGAACAATAAATCGGCCCAAAGGAAGATTTTTGT
The DNA here is from genome assembly GCA_035048815.1 of Abelmoschus esculentus. Lineage (NCBI taxonomy): Eukaryota > Viridiplantae > Streptophyta > Magnoliopsida > Malvales > Malvaceae > Abelmoschus > Abelmoschus esculentus. The sequence continues at coordinate 8,137,471 of JAUCBN010000032.1, forward strand.
TTAACATATTCTTATTATCAATGCTTGATTACTACATCAAGATATCACTTACAAATTAATATTTTTTTAAAATATTATTGGAGTATTCGATATCTTGTGATGAGGTTACCTTTATTCAAATTTATTATTACTTTGGTTATCTTTTATCTTGAGTAAAAGATAAAATTAAGAAAAATATTTTGAAACAATTAAATTCATATTTTGGCTTCGAATATCTAATATTTTAATAGATTAATTGAAACATAATGTCACCAAAGTGATCGCTTTTGTGTAGATTAGTTTATTTAAAATATTAAGATAATTATAGATCTTTGTAATTCATGCGTTTATTAATTGGCCCAAAGGAAAATTAATATTTGGCCAAATTACAACGACAACTGTGGCGATAAATGTGTGACAATTATATGGTATTTTATGTGAACAATACGTTAGTCCAAAGATTAATCTATTATTTGACATAATTTATTGTCAATGTTCGATTTCTACATCAAGAGTACCTCTTATAGTTAATATTACTGTCCAAAGACTTGATATTAATGTTGTGCTTGGTATCTTGAGGGGAACTAGCCATTATTTTAAATTTATTGTTTACTTATGGATATTTATGTGAGCTTGTTTATTTACTTATTTTTGTTCTATCTTTAGGTAATTTATCTTTGTTATAATATCTGTTGAATACATTCTATACTTATGTTTAGTGAAATTAATTTTCAAGGAATAAAAAAGATACTTATATATAGTATTTGGTGATATGAACATAGAACTTGCACCAAGTGAATAACAACTTGCACCTCTCACGGCGGTAAGAATTCATAAATAAGTTTTTGAGAGGTGAGTTTATTCAAGTTGCATAAGTCTAGTGATCATAAAGTATAATATTTTAGAAACTTTTAAGAGCACAAATCTAAAGAAATTATTCATACTAAGGGTTTTCTATTGAGAAAAAAATTACTAATTTTGTTTAAGATTAACATGACATCACTTTTGGTTTACTTGATGTTTATGAAGTATAAGGATCAAGGAAATGTGAGGGAGTATATTATATTGCTTCAAAATTTAAGGCACATAAGATCAAACTTTATAACAATTGTTTGTTCTTATAATTTTAATATAGCTTTTTATACAGTTTAACTAATTCAAAATTAGTTACAATTATTAAAGGAGAAATAAACTTCAAATGAGATTATTTCTCATTGTGTTAAAGAGGAAGAAAAGTTGAAGCATTATAATTATAAAAATACTCAATCAATTAATGCTCTTTGGTTAGTGTTTCTAAGAATAAAGACAATAAAAGATATATTAGAATGAAGTTACTAAAGGTCCTGCTCAAAAAAATTAAACTTCAAAAATAAGCAATTACTTAGGTTATTTTGAGTGATCAATGGGTTGTAAAGTTTATGATCCCACAATTAAGATTATTTTAATGAGAAGTTTATAATTATTTTTTACGATGTTGAGTTTGGAGAGAGAATAAGGTTAGATATATTGTTGTTAAGGAGGAATTGAATATTAATTTAATTCCTACTATTACTTTTGACGATGTTTAGATTTTCACACCTATCATTAATCAAAAAGTGAACCAAGTACATCAGCAAAGCAATGTTGAAAAACTATCATTCAAGATAAGGTAATTATTTTTTTAGAAGAACAAACTCAACAACCTCAAAAAGTTTCTTTTAAGATATCCATGAGAGAAAAGAGAAATACTATTAAAGATTATTACTTAGTATTTCATCAAGAAAATAAGTATAATAAAGGAATGATAGAAAATAACATGATTAGTTATTTTTATCAAAACATAAAAGTTTTAACTCTCAAAAGTGGATAGATGTCATTAAAAAAAAGTATAATTTTATACAAGGCAATAAAGTTTAGGAACTTGTCGTATTACCTTAAGGTACAAACTAATTGGTTGTAAATTAATATTTAAAATCAAGAGGGATATAAATGATAATGTGGACAAGTATAAGACATGTCTTATATCTAAAGGATATACTCTAAAAGAAGACATTGATTTTATGGAGACTTTCTCTCAAGTTATACTGAAAGACTCTTTTAAAATAATCTTGACACTTGTTGCTTTCAATCTTGAGCTACATAAGATAGATGCTAAGCTTGTGTTTTTCAATGGCAACATTGAATAAATTAATTATATGGTACAATCATTGATTTGTGTCTAATGATACAAAATTAATGAATGTAAATTAAAGAAATCCATCTTTGAACTTAAGTTTAACTCTCATTAATGAAATTATAAATTTCATATTGATTATCTCATTCGGTTTTGAGATAAATTTAGCTGAAAATTGTATGTATTACAAGTTCAGTGGGAGTAAACCAAATGACACTCATATTACTAAACAAGACAATTTTTTTAGTGCCCTAAAAGTAACCTTGAAATTTATAAAATATAAAAGATTTCATAAGCTATTGAGAATCTAATTTATGCTTAAGTATGTATGCATTTGGATATTGCGTACATTATTAGAATGTTAGACATATATTTAATTAAATCGAATATGGACTGTCGGATAGAAGCCAAGAGAGGTATGAAATATCTTTAGAGAACAAAAATTACATGCTCACATATCGAAATTCTGGTAAGTTAGAGATCATCAAGTTTACAGGCTTCGATTCTACTAGAATATTAATGTAAAAGACTTGTCATATGAGCTACTAATTATAGATTGAATAGAAGACCACTTCAGTTATTTTGTGATAATAAATATGCATCATTTATTCTATAAACAATAGGAATACTTTAAAATTTTGTTTCTAGTTGTTAAAAAAATTCAGAGTGTTTGTGTGTTTATAGAGCATATTTTGGTACAAACTCCATAATTGCGCACTTATTGAGAAACTATCACCCTAGGTCTTTCGTGAGCATACTACTCATGTGGGTGTAATATTATTTAAGTATATTCAGTTTTAGTGGGAGTTTATAGTTTTGATAAATGCTCATCCGTTTTAGATACAATTTCGGTTACTTTAGTTTAAGGTTAATTTCTGCAGAAATAAAGTTATTTTGGCTTATGCACACTCTGAATTCAGTAAAGTTTGATCTAACAAAAGTTTAGGAGGACCAGTTGGAAATAGGCTTGTTCGGTTCACATTTATATGTAATTTCCATGCTACGCATCCATGATTGATCTATGTCATTTGATTATGTTTTTATACGGGACTATTGATGGGTCCAGTCATGATTGATATGATGAAGACCGCTTTGATCCTATATGGATATAATTGATGGACGAGATTGTTTTAGAATACCTATTATATGATAGCAAATTTTGAACTCATAAGGTTATACATTTGTCAGGAAACATATGTTGCCCAAATGGGAGATTGTTGGATTAAAATTTAATAATAGTGGACACATATGTATAATGTATATTGCTATTATAAAGTTTAACACATAATTAAGTGACCAAATTATGTTACACGTGTTATAGGTATTAAATTGTCATGGATTTAAAAGTGTAGATACCATAAGGTGTATTTATAATTTGATGAGGGGTAGAGTTACAAATACTCAAAAGTTGGTTATTAAATCAACTATATAAAGGGGTTATGGTCCCCAAGAATTAGGTCAACTTGCATATCTCTTTTCCCCATCTGAGAGTTGTACCGCAAGAGAAAACCTAACTTCTTAGAAGATCAAACCCTTTGGAAAAACTCTATAGATTAATTCAGGTACACTTTCGCATTCAGTTTATTTATTTTATTGTTCTTGATGATTTGACATGTATAGATCTTGGGTTTATATTCATATCGAATATATTTTAATTCTAACACTGTAACCCCTAAATTTAACCTAATTTCTTAGATTAAAATTTAGGATTTACGCTATTAAAATTTGTTTCGCAAGTTAAAGTTTATATGAATTAAATATAATATTTTGATAAATTATTAAATATATAATATTGAAAAAATACAAAAAACTTAACTTATGATTAATTAGAGTTTCAATCCATAAATAATAAACAATAACTGTTCTGAAAATCGAATAAATATCCCAACTCCAAAGTTCAATACAAAAATAATTAAATATTCGAAATATAAATTATTATTCTAAAATCTGAAAAACATACGTAGAAGTTTTGAAAATCAAGATCCTCCAAAGTACCGTAATTTAGGTCTGAGAATCTAAAACAGAAACTGAGAGAGTGTAAGGTAGAGAGCCTAGTGTGTCTCTAGTGTGCAGATAAACATGAGAACAATACATAATAGTGTATCAGAGAACAAAACAGACATATGATGAAATGAATGAATGATATATACCCATCACCGAACACCATTAGAAGAGTAGGTTCCCCTAAACCACTCAAACTCCATCACATCATCAGAAGTAGAAATTCGACCCGTAGGTGGAGCCACTAAATAGAAGTGGAAACTCGACCCGAAGGTAGAGCCAATGATCAGAAGTGATTCTCACCAAATACAAATATTATTGAACTTCCCCGTACATACAAACCAACCAATACAATGACATGAACAGATTACAGAGCCAGAATGCGTTCCTTAATACTAACAGGAGACATGCATGATAAATTCAGAATCAGATATGCATGTAAATAACACAGAGCAGGACATTATTATTTAATTTCAAAGAATTACAAAAATGATGCAATCAACATGCTTATTTAGTATAACAGAATCTACATACAATGGTAAATAGGAAATACCGGGAGAGACACACCTGAAGCAAATAGCTCAACATCGAGAATAAAGTCTACTAGACTCAGCTCTAGCATTAGGTCGAGGCGGTGTAAAACCTATGAGTAACAAAAACATAAGACACTACTATGCACTAAACAGGAATAAATACACGAACAGAAATAAACTAATAACTCACGTATATGTCCTGAAGTCTGAGGAGTAGGAGGTCGTCCAGGAAGAGGAGGAAGAAGAAACTTACTTCCGAATCCATATCACCTGAACCAAACGAAAAACTAATTTCAGATTCTGAAAAAGACAACTTCTAATTAAGCATTCTAACTAAAAAGCCTTAAAACTGATACTTCAGTTTCGAATTTCAAAAAACAGACTATGCCATCAAACTCAGGATGTCGAAAAACATAAGGTGGAATCGAATCTAAAAAAATCAACACTGACGTCAACATTGGTCAACGTTGACGTTAACACTAGTCAATATTGACGTCAGCAGGTTAACATAGACGTCATCTACTGACGTCAACAGTGACGTCAGCAGGTCGAGTCTTAGGTCGGGTCGGGTCGAATAGAAAGGTTTCCCAGGATTTTCCCCAGAAAATCTGGAAAATTCTAGAAAATTCCTAGGTTAGATTAGTTTATTTCCATATTTTTGAAACACTCCCCTATATTCGATTTGAAAAAGATTTAAACAACAACCAAAACCCGATTAAAAACATTTTCTCCTTGAATTCAATCAAAACATAAACTGGAAATAGAAACGGGAAAAATAAAAAAAAACTTACCAGATTATTCACCCGAACAATTTCAAAGGAAAGAGGAAGAAACTTAAGGAAAATATAACCGATCTGAAATAAAAATGATACTAATCGGGGTGAGAATTTCAGGAATTAAAGAGGTTTTAAAAACTGATCAAAATACAAATAAGGTTGATGTCTTTTATTTACTATTTATTGGTTCAACTCGTCTAATAATTTGATATAGTCCAATATAACGGGGACTAAGCTTGCCTTTACGACCAAAACGGAGTACCTTTCTCCACAGAGAAACTTTCAGGAAAACCTCATCACCCGCCTCAAACTCAAGATCCTTACGCCTCAAATCATCATATGATTTTTGTCTATTAAAAGTAGCCTTAAGCCGATTTGAAATCTAACTAATATAATACCCGAATTTCGTCCAGATACTCGAGAATAAATAAGGCCACAAGTAAATAGTAAATAGAAATAGATAGATAAATAAATAATATTACGTAAATAAATAAAGTAAAAATATAAATAAATAAATTATACTATATATATAATATAAATAAATAAATGAAGGAGGAGTTGAAGGGAGTTAAAAAAACAAAAATAGTTGCCATCATAGGGGCAATTATTAAGCCATGATAGACTAATGATTGGAGGGAGATAATAGGTTCATAGGTTTTCGGCAGTGGTTATTGGAAGGGGTAGAAAAGGCAAGTGCAGGGTTTTTTTGTTGGAGTTCACCATCATCAAGATATCAACAAGCATCAATCTGGGTAAAAAAAAAAAGAGGCTCCATGTTTCTGGGGAGACACTAGATGGTGGAGCCTCATGAGTTGAAAGAATCATAATCCAATAAGCAAGAACATTGAAGCTTCAGTTTTGAACATTGACTTCAATGCAGATTTGGACGAAAATGGGGATTCAATCGCATCCTTTGCTACTGCTAGCATACTTGGAAATAAAGAAGAATACCCGAGGAATAGATGACGAAGACTACGACGAAGAAGGATAAACATCTGAATTTCTGCTTCAGCGTGTTATATTATTTCATACATATACAGTTCTACATTCGATTTTGATAGAAAGCTTAGAAAGAAAACGAAACACTAAAAAAGAAAGAAAAGAGGATGGACTGTTGAGAACCCAAGAAAGTCACTGGATCTTGATCGAAAACTCGAAAGATCGCCAGAATCATCAAAAACATCATTAGAGAGTTTTCCAGAGCAAACCGGTTTTATCATAAAGAATCCCTCAGATGTTGGTGTGAGAATTATGAATATTTAAATACTAGAAGACTGCCACAACAAGCTTGTTCATCATTGTGCAAATGGAAGTGTATATGTTCACAATCGAAAAGTAAAAGTGTAGAATTCAATCCAAGGAGTTCAAGTTTGGTTGATCAGATCATGGGAATCTTGGATTACACAAGTAAACGACCTAAGTTCTATATAGAGCCTCCAATTTGAGATTTGTAAATTTTGTTCTCTATAATTGTTTTTATTAGAATTCTTTAAGATGCAGTAACTACATGATTCACTCTCATGTAATTTTGAAATTAATGCGAAGCCTTCATCTTGGTGGCCAAGTAATTTTGAAATTTTATTTTCAGGAATTTTGTTCCTTCATCAGATTATTGTTGCCTTTGCCTCTGATTTCATTGCGAGTAGTATTGATCGAATTATTATGGATGCTGATTTTGTTAAGAAAATGGAATGCCTTCAATTCACGGAAGATGAGCTTCTCGATCTTGAAGAGATCAAGAATTTGGAAGAAGAGGCTATTGAAGGAGAGGAAAAATGGGTTGTTGGAAAGCTTCTATCTCCTAAAATCGTTGATGGCTCATCCCTCATTAGAGTGCATTTTTCTATGTGCAAAGAACATCTTCTTAAAGATGCTAGCTCTCTTGGTCCGAACATGTTCCTTTTCAAATTTAAGTTGCTGGATGATAAAGAATTTGTCCTTGGCCCGTGCCCTTGGACTTTTGATGGCGAGCTTTTAGATTTTAAATCGTTTGATCGCTTGTTCAACTCTGAGGATTATGATTTCAGCCCACTTCAAATTTGGATCCAGATTTATGATGTTCCCTAGGGATTCATGTAGAGCAAAGGTGGGAGGCTATTAGGAAAAGATTCGGCAAAAGTATCGCAACGAACTTGAGAGTTGGTGATGGGTCTACTGGAGAATATCTCCGAGTGAGGATGGAAATAGATTGTACTAAGCCACTCAAGCGATGCATTAATTTGGGAGATAACAAGAAGTCTGGCCAGGCTCGTATTTGTATGGTAAAGTACGAGAGATTACCAAAATTTTGTTATATGGAATATTTGGCCATGAACATCATCTTTGTCCCGACTCTGTTGATGGTGCTCCTCAATCCTTCCAATTTGGAGATTGGCTGAGAGTCGAACAAAATAAGCCCCTCGGTGCTAATCGAAAAAAGTTGAAACCATGCATCGTATTCACAAAGGGTGCAAAAAGCTTAATTGGTGAATCCTCTATATCCGATGGGTCTATGAGAAGAATGGCTATTGAAGAAACATGGGGTAAGGATGACGGTAAAGCTAGACCAAAACACTCGAATGACCTAGCTTCCCTAGCAATTGAAGAGCGTGAGAATAGCTTTATTGTTGCATCGAATTAACAAAAGCTTCCTGCCACCCCAGGAGCTAAATTGAAGAGTGTTAAACGATCAATAAAAGGGAAACTAGATGGTAGTTGCTCAAAGAAGTCAAAAAAGGAAAAGTCCATGAGAAATCTTGTTCGCACATGGAGGAAGTTGAAGCTGGTCAAGAGGTAGTGTCCCCTCTTAAGAAACTTTTATCGATGGAGGATGGAAACCAGCCCCTCCGGGAGCAATGAAAATGGTATGTTGGAACTATCGGGACCTGGTAAACCCCGAGACAGTTAAAGCATTGTCAAGGTATGTTGCCTTGAATGATCTCTATCTGATTTTTCTTAGTGAAACTCGGATTTTGAAGAATAAAGTAGATGGAATTAAAAGAAGATTGCATATGATGGGATACATGGATATGGAAAAATAAGTTAATTGTATGGGTTTGCTGCTACTTTGGAAGGATAGTTTGCAAGTTGATTTGCTCTCATTATCGAAATCTCATATTGATGTTGAAATCATCCAAGGCACATCGAGATTTTGTTTCACTGGAATATATGGTACTTTTGATCGTGCGAGGAAACAAAGTGACTGGGAGCTCCTCGATAGACTTAAAATTGAATCCAATCTGCCTTGGTTACTTGGAGTTGATCTTAACGAAATCCTTTCCTCAAATGAAGGGGCGGGAGAAAGACGAAAACCGAGGGTGGAAATGAAGGCTTTCCGAGATACTCTTAATAGAAATGGTCTCTGGGATATTAGACCCATCAAAGGCTGGTTCACGTGGCACCGTGGGGATATGACCAACACTCATATTAAACAAAGACTTGACCGATTTGTGGCTTCTGTCCCATGGCTTCATTTATGCGACATGTGAGATCACCACCGAATACTCGACGGTGTCTGATCATTGCTTCCTCTTGCTGAACAATGAAGGCAACCAAACGGAAGTGACAAAACATGTGAACTATTGTAAGTTCGATGAGTGTTGGGAAAATGAAGAAGATTGTGTACAGATTGTGGCTAACTATTGGAGTAACCTAGGGGTATCTACACTGGAAAGTTAAGCTTGTGTGAGAGAACCTTGGGGAGCGGCAATTAAAAAGAAGAAATGTCTTCTTGAACCAGAGAAAACTTCAAAAACGAATACATTCCCTTCTGGAGCAAGACATATCGATATCAAAAGTCGAAGAGCTGAATGTGTTGAAAAATGACCTAAAAACCCTCTTAGATAAGGAGGAGATTTATTGAAAACAGAGGTCCCGAGTAAAATGATTGAAAGAAGTAGACCACAACACTGGTTTCTTCAATGCGAGAGCAAGCAATCGAGAAAAAAAGAATCTTATCAAAGGCATTGAAGATAAAGATGGGAATTGAGTGGAAGAAGAGGAAGGCATCTTTGATGTGTGATGAGTGTTCGAATTTATATATTTTTTATTAATAATTATTTCTCATTGTCTATTTGATATTACTAATTTGGTTCTATTTTGATCATTTTCAATGTAGGAACTTATTTTTCAGAACCAACAGAAAATAGTGAATTCTGCATTTTTTTATGGCTGAAGTCGCACGACGCTTTTCAATCTGGCAGATTTGGATTATTCAGTCAGCAAAAGTTTCCAGAAGATAGTCCAGTCATATATTCTAGAAGGATGAATGGATTATTTGAGAATTATCTTGAAGATTTATCTTAGGAATTTAAATTTTAAATTTTAGAACATTTATCTTTATCTTTATCTTTTTTATTTTTTTTTAAATTTTGAATTGTTACATTTTTAGGGTTTTAGAATAGTATAAATACCCATAGAGGTAAAGCTTGAGATGTACTTCAATTTTCACTTTCTCTCTTGAGTAATAAAAGTTCTCTCTAGTTCTTTTATTTTTCTTTGAGTTTTCTTATTTCTTTTCTTCTAGAAAATGCTAAGTATGATCTCATTCATGCTTAGCTAAACTTTCATTTAGCCGAAAGCTAAGTGACGACTCAATCCATATTGTGAGAATCGTGAAGCACTTAATTCCTTCGGATAACATTCTTGATTTTCTGAAATCAAGGATTGGCAATCGGCTTTTCCTTTAATGATCTCGACGTCTTCATTTCAAAAAGTGCACGTTGACTTGAAGATTGTTTAGATCTATCGTTGGGAAGAAAAATCGGCTGGTAGCAAATTTGGCTTCCTGTGAACAAACTTGGTGGCGGTCCACTAAGGGAAATCAAGATCGGGTTCGATTCTCTGTGAGACGCTATAACTTGAGTCAGGCTTTTCCAGTGCTTAAAGTTGTATTGGCGCTAACGGCGATAGGCGTGGTTAGTCCAACAAAGATCGAATTCCGGAGATAGACTTGAGAATATTGGTTTACCGAAGAGAGAAGCAAGTTATAAGGGTTGGGCCTTGTAGACTGTAACTGGCATGGATCTTGAAGTAAAATCTATTTCGATGATCAATTTGGAATTGAGGCGAAACAAAGCTTGAGGCTATATCCTTTAAATTTATTACTTCAAATATTTATTTTTATTTAATTTCAGTTATTATTAGATTAAGTTTATTTTTAGTTTTATAATATCAAACCCCCATTTTCTAATTTTTTTTTTTGGAACAGGATCAATTCAATTCAACGTTGGAAATTTCTTAGTCCCTGTGGATCGACCCTACTTTCTCTATACTATTCTTTTATTTAATTTGAGAAATAGGAATTATTTATTTGACAATTCGACGCTTGTCAAATTGGCGCCGTTGCCGGGGACTTCGGTAAAATTACTAATATTGTTTTGTTTTGATCTATGACTAGGTCACTTCTGGGAAAACTAGTAGATTACGAACCCGAGATCGAAGCTCTTGCCCGGAGGCTGCATGGAGAGACCCTTAGACGCAGAAGGTTGAATCGAGACCTTCAACCAAATCCTAATTTTGAGGAAATTTCTTACACCGAGGAGTTACTTACTTCTGACGACGAAGGATCAGAACAAATGGCTGAACAAACAATTCGAGAGTTAGCTGCAGCACCTGATGAACAACAACCACTGTGTATCACGTTTCCAAATGGCGAAACACCATTTGAACTTAAAACTGGTTTGATACATTTACTTCCAACTTTTCGCGGCTTGCAGAATGAAAATCCACACAAGCATTTAAAAGAGTTTCATATGGTTTGTCTGAGTATGAAACCGCAGGGAGTATCCGAAGATCAAATAAAACTTCGTGCATTTCCTTTTTCTTTAGCCGATTTGGCAAAAGATTGGTTGTTTTATTTACCTTCCGGTTCAATTAATACATGGGCTGATATGGCACGATTGTTTCTTGACAGGTTCTTTCCAGCGGCAAAAGCAAGCGAATTAAGGAGAAACTTCTTAAGAATTCGACAAAAGGATGGAGAGTCGTTATACGACTATTGGGAACGATTTAAAAGACTTTGCGCTAGTTGTCCGCAACATGGCCTAACTGAACAAACCCTTCTACAATACTTTTATGAAGGACTACTTCCAATGGAAATGAAAATGATCGACGCAGCTAGTGGTGGAGCCTTCGTAAATATGACTCCTACCGCCGCCAGAAATCTTATCTCAACCATGGCCGCTAATGCACAACAGTTTCGCCCAAGTGAACCCACTCGACGGGTTCACGAGATAAGTACATCTTCTTTAGAGGATAAAATTGATAAGTTGACTAATGTGGTTCAATCTCTTATTGCAGGTAAAATAGGTCCAGCTAGACTTTGCGGAATATGCACGATGCTGGATCATCCTACGGACTGTTGCCCAATGCTTCAAGAAGATAATAACGTTCAAGTAAATGCCATTGGAAATTTTTCAGGACCTCCTCAAAGGCAATATGATCTCAATGCAAACACTTATAATCCGGGTTGGAGGGATCATCCAAACCTCAAGTATGGATCGAATCAAACTTATCAACCTAGACCACCTGCACCGCAACAATATCAACCACAAAAACCATCGTTGGAGTCAATTGTCGAACGTTTGGCGTTAGCTCAGGAGAAATTTCAACAAAAGACAGAGGCACACTTTCAAGAAATTGATAAACAAATGAGTCAACTTACATTAGCTGTGAGTCGTTTGGAATCAAAGAGAAAGCTACCGTCGCAAATTGAGCCAAACCCGCAACAGAATGTTAGTGCCATCACCCTTCGAAGTGGTAACATTGTTGAACCTAAAGAAGATGCCACACAACCCCATAAAAAGAAGGAAACCAAACCACAAGCTATCTCTACGTCATCTCCTTATGACGTTCCACCTCCCTTTCCATCGAGATTAATGAAGCGTGATAAGCAAGCCGAAGAACAAGAAATTCTTGACATGTTTCAGAAAGTGGAGATAAACATACCACTTCTCGATGTGATCCAAAAAATTCCAAGGTATGCTAGATTTTTGAAGGATCTTTGCACAAATAAAAGAAAGCTTACTGGGAATGAAAAGGTAAACTTAGGTGAAAATATTTCTGCCGTAATTCAACGTAAAATTCCACCTAAGTACAAGGATCAAGGTATGTTTGCTATCCCATGTAAGATTGGTAAAGTTGGAATTAAACGAGCTATGTGCGATTTAGGCGCTTCAATTAATGTCATGCCTCTTTCAATTTATAATTTATTAAGTGTTGAGCCTTTGAAGGAAACAGGTGTGACGATACAGCTTGCTGACAGATCTTTAGTGTATCCTGAAGGAGTTCTTGAAAACGTACTCGTAAAGGTAAAAGATTTATTTTTTCTTGCAGATTTCTATGTCATTGACATGAAAGATGATCGCACCAATGTCTCTTCCGAGATTTTACTTGGTAGACCATTTTTGAGCACGGCAAATGCCAAAATTGATGTAAGAAGTGGAATTCTTACCATGGAGTTTGACGGTGAAGTGGTAAAGTTTGACGTGTATAAGGCTATGAAATATCCTAACTCTATGCCTAATGTTAGTTGTGTTAATATATTTGATTCTTCTATGAATGAATATGTTAAACATAATCTTTCTAATGAGTTATGCAGGAATTTGAATGCTGAAACTATTAAAGAAGTAAAAATGGATATCTCTTCTGATGTGAAATCACGCTCACTTTGCAAAGAGCTAAGTAAAAATTTAAATTTGATGTCTTCTCAAACTAACTTTTTTCCATTTATCTTGCAGGAACCAGAGTTGGAATTAAAATTACCACCAGATAAATTGCAGATTAAAGAAGGTATTTTGTCGAAAATGAAGGAACTCCATAACCAAAAAATTTCTCTTAGAGAAATTCTAAGTTGGATAAAGAACATGAATTGGAAAAAGAATTTCTCGCAAAACCTGTAGTCTGAATCAGGTCGTCAAGCTAACGACGTTAAACAAAGCGCTCAATGGGAGGCAACCCATTTTCTTTCTTTCTTTATTTTTCTTCTTTTATTTATTTTTATTTTTTCATCTAATTTATTTTCAAATAAATTTACACAGAATTTTCCCCAGATTTGAATGGCTTTGTCGTGCATGAAATTTGAAAAAATTGCAAATGACCTCCAAAATTATCGACAATCAAATTTACTTTAGACACGGGGAGTATCTCTATTCCTTCTCTTGTACTTTAATTTTCATATTGAGATAATATGCTTAAAGTGAGGGGGAGTGGTTATATTTCTCCTTACTTGTTCATGTTAGTTTGAAGGTATATTTTAAGTTCTTATGATTGTTGTTTATCTGGGTTGACTTATTAGTTTTATCATAATCCCTTGTTTACAAGCTTGAATTAATTTTGTTATGCATGGATAATTAACTTGAGATGATTAGATGTTTTGGTGAAAGTTTTTAACCTTATAGTATAATTGTTAGTGTTGCTTAAATATGAGTTTGTGCTTGTTTTGCTAATAATGATGTTATCTTTAGGTGCATGATTTTTTTGAGACGATTGTGAGTGGTAGATCGTTTGAATGTGACCGGATTGGAGAACCGGGGCGAGGTGCTTGGGTTGTCATTTCGTTTCCAGTTCAAAGATTCGGTGACGAGTCGAGACTACAGAGTTAGAGTTAATGAGAGTAGCGCTAAAAAAGAGAAAAAAAAAGAAAAAAATGTCTTTTGAAAAAAATAATAAAGCGCTTGAAAAAAAAAGAATAAAAAAAGAGAAAAATAATCTCTTTCAAAAAAAAGAAAAAAAAGAGAGTGATATAAAAGGGGAAGAAAATAAAACTCACACTCCGCCAATCGTTTATCATGAAGGATCTAAACTTGATTTGATTTCGTCTCACAAGTAAATAGCAAAAGCTCTGCATATCTACCTTTTATTCATTTGGTTAATTATTGTTTATTGAAATATCATGTCACCTTTATTTGATTGTCTTGTCTAACTTCTTTAATTCATGCATGTACATGGGATTTGACATAAACTTTTTGAGTGAATTTTGATAAGTGACGAAAATGAGAATTTGAGTATGCTTGAGGACAAGCATTGAATAAGTGAGGGGGAATTTGATGAGTGTTCGAATTTATATATTTTTTATTAATAATTATTTCTCATTGTCTATTTGATATTACTAATTTGGTTCTATTTTGATCATTTTCAATGTAGGAACTTATTTTTCAGAACCAACAGAAAATAGTGAATTCTGCATTTTTTTATGGCTGAAGTCGCACGACGCTTTTCGATCTGGCAGATTTGGATTATCCAGTCAGCAAAAGTTTCCAGAAGATAGTCCAGTCATATATTCTAGAAGGATGAATGGATTATTTGAGAATTATCTTGAAGATTTATCTTAGGAATTTAAATTTTAAATTTTAGAACATTTATCTTTATCTTTATCTTTTTTATTTTTTTTTAAATTTTGAATTGTTACATTTTTAGGGTTTTAGAATAGTATAAATACCCATAGAGGTAAAGCTTGAGATGTACTTCAATTTTCACTTTCTCTCTTGAGTAATAAAAGTTCTCTCTAGTTCTTTTATTTTTCTTTGATTTTTCTTATTTCTTTTCTTCTAGAAAATGCTAAGTATGATCTCATTCATGCTTAGCTAAACTTTCATTTAGCCGAAAGCTAAGTGACGACTCAATCCATATTGTGAGAATCGTGAAGCACTTAATTCCTTCGGATAACATTCTTGATTTTCTGAAATCAAGGATTGACAATCGACTTTTCCTTTAATGATCTCGACGTCTTCATTTCAAAAAGTGCACGTTGACTTGAAGATTGTTTAGATCTATCGTTGGGAAGAAAAATCGGCTGGTAGCAAATTTGGCTTCCTGTGAACAAACTTGGTGGCGGTCCACTAAGGGAAATCAAGATCGGGTTCGATTCTCTGTGAGACGCTATAACTCGAGTCAGGCTTTTCCAGTGCTTAAAGTTGTATTGGCGCTAACGGCGATAGGCGTGGTTAGTCCAACAAAGACCGAATTCCGGAGATAGACTTGGGAATATTGGTTTACCGAAGAGAGAAGCAAGTTATAAGGGTTGGGCCTTGTAGACTGTAACTGGCATGGATCTTGAAGTAAAATCTATTTCGATGATCAATTTGGAATTGAGGCGAAACAAAGCTTGAGGCTATATCCTTTAAATTTATTACTTCAAATATTTATTTTTATTTAATTTCAGTTATTATTAGATTAAGTTTATTTTTAGTTTTATAATATCAAACCCCCATTTTCTAATTTTTTTTTTTGGAACAGGATCAATTCAATTCAACGTTGGAAATTTCTTAGTCCCTGTGGATCGACCCTACTTTCTCTATACTATTCTTTTATTTAATTTGAGAAATAGGAATTATTTATTTGACAATTCGACGCTTGTCAATGTGGCATGTTATTTCTTCTCAAATCTCTTCCAATCCAACTTGGGCACAACGTCATATAGGGTTCTACAAGCGATTGATATTTGTATCACCCCGGATATGAACAGAAGGCTTTGCATGGATTTCACGAAAGAGACTTTTTTCAAATTCATCCAAATAAAGCACCAGGAATCGATGGTTTTCCGACTTTCTTTTATCGTAAGTTTTGTCCGACTATTCATGCTGAGTTCATAAATCTATGCCTTGATCTGCTTAATGGCCGAATGGAAATGTCTAAGGTGAACCAAACTGTCCTTGTGCTCATATCAAAGATTGTTAATCCGTCCCTTATGAAGCATTTTCGTCCGATTAGCTTGTGCAATGTGTCATGCCCCAGGAGTTTCAACCGGGACATGCAGCCTTAGATGCCCCCTTTCTAATGTTATGGCATTTAAGTTAGCCTATCCGATCCAAGCCGAAGGGCTTGGATCGAGTCGGAAACGTCAAGAGAAAGATATAATAGATGAAGAAAGAGAATATGGGGAAAATCCGAGCAATAGCTCGTCACTTTTATTTAATATTGAAAGCTGTCAACAAGGTTTAAATCTTGAGAGAAAAACACAAGGCAAAAGTAAAATAATGAGGATGGGCAAATCCTCCTTATATAGCCCTTAATCTTCCTAGTTCTAATCTAAATAGGATTCCTAGTCCTACAAGGATTAATACTCCTTAGTCCTTATCTTGAAAGAACTCCTTCATGACGTCAAACTCTAATGCTCCTTAGGAGTTGTATACTTGACCTCCGTGATGTGGACGGAATCAGCACCCATGGTGCGAGACGGGTTGGCACCCATGGTGCGAGACGGATCGGCACCCATGGTGCGAGACAGATCGGCACCCATGGTGCGAGACAGATCGACACCCATGGTGCGGGACGGATCGGCACCCATGGTGCGGGACGGATCGACACCCATGGTGCGAGACGGCCCGGCACCCATGGTGCGAGATGGTCCAGCACCCATGGTGCAGAACGGATCGGCAATCACGGTGTGGGACAGATCGGTAACCATGATACGAGTGGGATCGACAACCATGATACGAGTGGGATCGGCAACCATGATGCGAGTGGGATCAGCACCCATGGTACGAGCGGGATTGACACCCATGGTGCAAGCGGGATCGGCACCCATGGTGAGAGCGGGATTGGCACACGTGGTGCGAGCGGGATTGGCACCCGTGGTGCGAGCGAGATCGGCACCCACGGTGCGAGCGAGATCGGCACCCATGGTGCGACAATAATGATCGGCACCCATGGTGTGAACAAGATTGGCACCCATGGTGCGAGACTGTTCAGCAACTATGGCTCGGATAACCTCGACTCCACTAGTCATGAGGAATTGGTTCTTTGTGGGCTTAACTTCTTTGGTACGGAGTGATGCATTTTCCAAGTGTACGGGTTGGCTGCGAGTATTTGTGGGTTCTACCCTTTGATGCGCGGAAAATTTGGATTCAAAATATTGGTCTGTAACATTCTCCCCTACTGGTTTTAGCGACACACTCGTCACTTGACCAATGTTGAATCGGCTCACTTGGTTTTTAAACTGTCAAACTTTCTCGGCAAGTTGCCAACTTCCTTTGCTATTTGGAAGTCCTTCCCATTGAACAAGGTATTCATGCCTTGGTTTGTATCCTGGTCGTCGAAAGATCCGTTCGGATTGTATGTCCTACGTTGGGTTTTCGTAAGAGATTTTCACTCCAACTTGTGTTTGGTGTGATTTGACTCGATCTGGGTTTGCTTTACTCTTTTGGAAGGGTTTTAGTGAATTCACATGAAGTACTGGATGGACTTTAATCAATATAGGTAACTCCAGGAGATAAGTTTTGTTTCCCACTTGTTTTAAGACTTGGAATGGGCCCTCGTATCTTTGCACGAGCCTCTTGTGTGCCGGAGAATTTTGTAAAATCCCGGTTAACTTTGCAAGGACTAAGTTTCCAGTTTGGTAGCTGATGTACTTTCCCATCTCTTAGTCAGCTTTCCATTTCGTCGCAAACTTGTAGGTTGCTTGCTTTGGTGCGTCAAGCATACTGGAATAATGGTCCGGTATAGATGGTTGTTCGGGAATTGTCGAAGGTTGTATCAATTCTTTGAAATCCGCCATTACGGTTTATGGGTTTATTAGTGACTCAAGTTTCATTCTATCGCGGTCTCCTCCTTTTTTTGGAGAAGTTTTGAGCAACATGAGCGATGTCTCATCTTGGATTTCGATTGGGACTTGTCCTACTCTTATCGCGACTGGCTTTGGCTTCACTGGGTCATCATGTTCCAGTGTTGTAACGGACGTGGGAATTTTCTTGTCTGCTCCTTTGCTAAATCTGATGGTTGACATTACTTTCTGCCTGGCCCCAAGCATTCTTTTTGCAGGAACCACGCATGGTTGTCGAGGGTCAAGTATGTGCAAACAACTTTCGAACGGGACGGGCACAGCCCTAATTCGATAAAGGAAATCAATTCCGATCACAAAGTTAAAATCATGGAGTGGACTTACACTTATTGATTTTAACGAACCCACTTGCCTTTTGAACATGAAAGCCAAGCTCCTCTGCGGTTTGTTCTGACATAAACAAATCAGATGCACCAGTGTCCACTAAGGCATTTAATCGTCTGTCTGCCACAACAACATCTATGTACATCAAACCTTTCTTGAAATTTTCCTTATTCTCCATGGAACTAAGGATGGAGTTTAAGTCTGCTATTTCTTCTTCGCATTCGTCCTATTGAATGGCTGCAGCTTTTTTGATTTGTGGACAATTTCTTTTTAAGTGATTGCCTCCACAATTGTAACAACTAAAGTTATCGTTCTTTTCCCATGGCTTATGGAGTTTTCCCTCTCCGTTGGTTTGCACCTTGGATCCTTCTGTGGTATGTACCTCTTGATCTTTTCCGCCATTACCTTTACGTTTTGGCTTATCCGACTTCTCGAATTCAAATTCTGCAAGAGAGTCGGCTACGTCCAATGCTTTGGACAAATCTTTGATCTCCATTCAGTGCAATTCCATCTTGGCCCAACGTTGTAATCCGTTTTTGAAAGTAAAGAGGGCATCGGCTTCGCTCATGTTATGAATTTGAAGCCTAAGTTCAGTGAATTTGTTAACATATTCACGGATTGACCCGTCATGCTTCAGTTGATGAAGTTTTTCCCGGGCTTCTTCTTGTGCATTCTTTGTGTAAAAATGTTCTTTGAGTTTGCATTGGAATTCCTTCCAAGTTTTGACGGGAACTTGATTGTCCTCTGATTAGGAACATTTATGTCGTCACCATAGAAGTGCGACATCTATCAAGTAGACAGAAGCGATATTCACTTTTGTGTCCTCGTCCTCGATGGCTATGAGTCGGAAATACTGCTCCAAACACCACAAGAAGTTGTCCACTTCCTGAGCATCCATTGCTCCTTTGAACTCCTTCGGTTTTGGAACATCTATCCTGGGTTTAACCATTCTTGGTTCGCCCACTATGTTATTTATAACGGCATCTTTGTAGAGGGATAGCTCAGCCTTGAGCTTGTTAATTTCCTCCAACAGTTCTCCCTTCATCGCCTCAATTGCGACCTCAAAGGATACGTCTTGTTGGTTTAATTTTTTGTATGTTTGGTTGAGGAGTTCTTGGACTTCCTCATTAACATCTTGTTTGAGATGATAAATTTTGACTTCTAATTCCTCAAGGCGATCATTGACAACGTCTCGAGAATCCGCTGATTCCTTTAAACTGGATTCGAGTCGGTTTATCCTTTCCTCAAGACTTGTTAGCCGATCCTTTGAGGCAGCCCTTTTCTTATCCGTTGGTTGAGTTTTCGTGGCCTTTATGGCCGTCCCCATGTCTTCTTTCCTATTAATACCCAGCGAAGAACTTCGCTCTGATACCACTTGTCACGCCCCTGGAGTTTCAACCGGGACATGTGGCCTTAGACGCCCCCTTTCTAATGTTATGGCGTCTAAGTTAGACTATCCGATCCAAGTCGAAGGGCTTGGATCGAGTCGAAAACGTGAAGAGAAAGATATAATAGATGGAGAAAGAGAATATGGAGAAAACTCGAGCAATAGCTCGACACTTTTATTTAATATTGAAAGCTGTCAACAAGGTTTAAATCTTGAGAGAAAAACATAAGGCAAAAGTAAAATAATGAGGATGGGCAAATCCTCCTTATATAGCCCTTAATCTTCCTAGTTCTAATCTAACTAGGATTCCTAGTCCTACAAGGATTAATACTCCTTAGTCCTTATCTTGGAAGAACTCCTTCATGGATTCAAACTCTAATGCTCCTTAGGAGTTGTATACTTGGCCTCCGTAATGTGGACGGAATCGACACCCAAGGTGCGAGACGGTTTGGCACCCATAGTGCGTGACGGATCGGCACCCATGGTGCGGGACGGATCGGCACCCATGATGCGGGACGGATCGACACCCATGGTGTGGGACGGATCGACACCCATGGTGCGAGACAGATCGACACCCATGGTGCGAGACGGATCGATACCCATGGTGCGAGACGATCCGACAGCCATGGTGCGAGACGGTCCGGCACCCATGGTGCGGAACGGATCGGCACCCATAGTGCGGAACGGATCGACAACCATGCTGCGGGATGGATCAGTACCCATAGTGCGAGACGGTCCGGCATCCATGGTGCGAGACGGTCCGGCACCCATGGTGTGAGACTGTTCAGCAACTATGGCTCGGATAACCTCGGCTCCACTAGTCACGAGGAATTGGTTCTTTGTGGGCTTAACTTTTTTGGTGCGTAGTGATACATTTTCCAAGTGTACGGGTTGGCTGCGAGTATTTGTGGGTTCTACCCTTTGATGCGCGGAAAATTTGGACTCAAAATATTGGTCCGTGACAAATGTCATTTATAAAATATGCTCAAAAGTCCTGATCAATCGCTTGAAAGCATTTATGCATTGTTGAGAATCAAAGTGCTTTTTTTGTTTGTAGACTAATTTCGGATAATGTGGTTGTTGCTCATGAGTTGTTTCACTATCTAAAAGGTGCAAAAAATGGCCCTAACAAAGGTGTTGCCATTAAGCTTGACATGGAAAAAGCTTATGACCGTGTAGAATGGCATTTCCTCTTTGATATTATGGCTAAAATGGGCTTTGTTGCGAGATGGATTGATATAGTGATGTCTTGTGTCACCTCTGTTTCATTCTACTTCAGAATTAATGGTGTGCTTACAGATTCTTTATCCCCATACCTTTTCCTATTTTGCACGCAAGGATTATCAGCGCTGCTTCTGAAGGAGCAAGAAGATGGGAATATTAGAGGAATTAGAGCAAGTCAGAATGGCCCAAAAGTGAACCATCTATTTTAAGCGGACGATTTTCTCTTATTTATCAAGAACTCTATTAAAGAAGCATCTAACTTGAATAATGTGTTGTAAGTTTATGAATCATCTTCGGGGCAAAAGATTAATGTGGTTGTTGCTCATGAGTTGTTTCACTATCTAAAAGGTGCAAAAAATGACCCTAACAAAGGTGTTGCCATTAAGCTTGACATGGAAAAAGCTTATGACCGTGTAGAATGGCATTTCCTCTTTGATATTATGGCTAAAATGGGCTTTGTTGCGAGATGGATTGATATAGTGATGTCTTGTGTCACCTCTGTTTCATTCTACTTCAGAATTAATGGTGTGCTTACAGATTCTTTATCCCCATACCTTTTCCTATTTTGCACGCAAGGATTATCAGCGCTGCTTCTGAAGGAGCAAGAAGATGGGAATATTAGAGGAATTAGAGCAAGTCAGAATGGCCCAAAAATGAACCATCTATTTTAAGCGGACGACTTTCTCTTGTTTATCAAGAACTCTATTAAAGAAGCATCTAACTTGAATAATGTGTTGTAAGTTTATGAATCATCTTCGGGGCAAAAGATTAATGATGAGAAGTCAACCATCTATTTCAGCAAGAGTATGAGCAAGCAAAGTAAAAATAAAATCAAGGCCACTCTTCGTATGAAAGAATGCGAGACCATCGGGAAGTAGCTTGGCTTGCCATTAATTGTGGGGAAAAACAAAACAGAGGATTTTGGTTTCTTGGATGAAAAAGTTGAGAAAAGAATGTGTAATTGGACCAAGAACTTGTCTTCTTATGTTGGCCGGGAAGTCCTCATCAAATCAGTGGCTCAATCAATTTCGGCATATGCTATGTCTTGTTTTCTGCTCTCGGATTGTATCATTGATCCCATGGTCACTACAGAAAGAAACTTTTGGTGTTCGGTCAAGAAGAACGAGAGAGGGTGAACCCATGTGGCTTGGCATAGTATTTGTAAAACAAAGCAAGTGGGTGGCTTGGGTTTTCGAGACCTCAAATTGTTCAACATTGCCTTGCTTGCTAAACAGGTCTGGAGATTATTGTGTAACAACAATTCATTGTGTTTCAAGGTACTCTCGGCTAAATACTTCCCTCATGATAATGTCCTTGATGCAAAGCAAGGGGACAAATCCTCTTTCATTTGGAGCAGCATTTTCAAGGCTAAAGATGCTTTTAAAAAGGGATTTCACTAGATTCTCGGGCCTAGTAGCATGATAAAAATTTTCCAAGATAAGTGGGGTGGTTCAAAGCCCATTCTGTTGGAATAGAATTACTTGGATAATCACTCTAATCCAATAAAGTGTGGGGAATTCATGATTTCGAATATGGCAGCATGGAATGTTATGATTAATCAGGTCTTCTCGGAAAATGATGCTCAAATGATCTGCAGATGCCCCATTGCATCAAATTCAGCGGATATGCTCATATGGGGACACCATTCTTCGGGATGTTACACTACTCGATCAGGATATAATTGGTTTCAAACAGAAATTGGCAGCCTCCTCGGCGTGAGTCCCGATTCAAACAAAAATTGGTTGCTTTCTTAGTGTGAGTCCTGATTCAAACAGAAATTGACAGTCTTCTCGATTTGAGTCGCGGTTCAAACAGAAATTGGCAGCCTTCTCTGCGTGAGTCTTGGAAGATTTTGTGGAAAAGGAGGAATTTCATAATAAGAAGAACAGCCTCAGGTTCCATCACATTTTTTCTAAAGAAATTCATAATGATAAGAACAACTTCAAACCCTAAAGAATTTCATAATAAGAACAACTCTAGTTTTCCGGAGACAATAAATTTCATAATGAGAAGAATAACCTCGGGTTCCGTCACTTGATACGTTTGAAGAAATTTATAATGAAAAGAATAATTTTAAACTTTGGAGAATTTCATAATGAGAAGAACAACTCCAAATTTCATGGGATACAAGTAATTTCATAATGATAAGAACAACCTCAGTTTCCATCAATTTTTGTCTAAAGAAATTCATAATGAGAAGAACAACTTCAGACCTTAGAGAACTTCATAATGTGAAGAAAAACGCTAGATTTCATGGAATATGAGAAATTTCATAATGAGAAGAACAACCTCAGGTTTCATGACATGTAATTTGCTTAAAAAAATTCATGATGAGAAGAACATCTTCAAGCTTCGTTAGCGTAAAAAGTGGCCAAGAAGCTTAGACAAAATTCGTGTCTTTTTCAATCTTTTCTCGTCTCTTGTTCCACAGCATTGAGCAAAGAGGGACAGCTATAATACGCGAATTTCATCCGGGTACTCGAGAATAAATAAGGTCACAAGTAAATAGTAAATAAAAATAAATAGATAAATAATATTACGTAAATAAATAAATAACATTATACTATATATAATATAAATAAATAAATAAATAAATGAAGGAGTTGGAGGGAGTTAAAAAAGCAAAAACGATTGCCATCATGGGGACAATTATTAAGCCATGATGAAGTAATGATTGGGGAGATAAAGGGTTCATCAGTTTTCGACAGTCGTTATTGGAAGGAGGAAGAAATGGCAAGTGCAAGGTGTTTTTCTTGGAGATCACCATCATCAAGATATCAACAGGCAACAACCAGGGTAAAAAAAGAGGCTCCATGTTTCTGGGGGTACTTGATGGTGGAGACTAATGAGTTGAAGAATCATAATCCAATAGGCAAGAACATTGAAGCTTCAGTTTGGAACTTTGACTTCAATGCAACTTTTGATGAAAATGGGGATTCAATCGCATCCTTTTCTACTACTGGAACACTTGGAAATAAGGAAGAATACCCCTAGGAATAGATGACGAAGACTACGACGAAGAAGGATAAGCAACTGAATTTCTGCTTTAACGTGTTATATTATTTCTTATATATGCAATTCTATATTCGATGTTGATAGGAAGCTTAGAAAGAAAACAAAACACTAAAAAAGAGAGAAAAGAGGATGGACTGTTCTGAACCCAAGAAAGTCACCAGATCTTGATCGAAAATTCAAAAGGTCGTTGGAATCGTCAAAAACATCATCAGATAGTTCTCCGGAGCATACTGGTATTATCATAAAGAATCCATCAGATGTCGGTGTGAGAATTATGAATATGTAAATACTAGACGGCTGCCACAACAAGCTTGTTTATCACTGTGCCATTGGAAATGTATATGTTCACAATCGAAATGTAAAAGTGTAGAATTCAATCCAAGGAGTTCTCGTTTAGTTGATCAGATCATGGGAAGCTTGGAATACACAAGTAAACGTCCTAAGTTCTATATAGAGCCTCCAATTTGAGATTTACAAGTTTTGTTCTCTATGATTGTTTTTATTAGAATTCTTTAAGATGTAGTAGCAACATGATTTACTCTGATGTCTCTAACGAAAATCAATTTGGCCCCTTTTGTCTTTTATTTAGTGTTTTAATTATTTGTGTTATTTATTTGAATGGATGTTTTAAAATCTTATAGAATATTTATTTAGGATGAAACATAATTTACACTTAAACAATTAAATTAAAGCTTTTTTAGGGTTAGTCACTCTAATTAATTAATTAATTTTAAATAGGGAGATAATTACAGTAAAGATGGTATGTTAATATATATCTCGGATACACAAAGTGGTCAGTGTTTTGACGTACCATGATGTTGACCAAGACTGTACTTTAGTATCATATTCAATGTGCCATCTGAACATAGAAAATGACAAATAATCTAGGGTTAGAATTAAATAAAATTAATTAGGCTAATAACTAGAAATACCAATAGTATTATTAATTTTATTCGGTGTCGAGATGGTAGTGTCCAATCGTTTGGATGTTATCATAATACACTTGGTAAATTAATAATTTAATACGGTTTTAAATATTTAATTAATAGAGTCTTATATGCTAGAACTTAAAATCTATAAGATAATAATCAATCATGCATTCAAAACGTCTAGAGCATAATTTATATTTCCTTAAATACGAGTTAAGTTTTCCTATTATAGGACGTCTTATTTAAGCTTGTATTTAAAAGAAATTTAATTTCTTATCAAAAAGGATATCCTCATTCGAACGATATTCACTTAAAAATGACAAACTAAATTAATATTATTATTAAAATGTCAAAATGTCATGTGTAATTAATAAGGTACCGATTTTGGGCGCTTGTAAAGGTCGTCCTTACGCGTAACCGACTCCCAAACCTAAATGTTTTAAAAAGAATATTTAGTTTGTTTTATACTGTTTGGCCTACCAAAGTGCTCGGTGGCGACTCCAAGTCACTTTAAAATTAAAATAACACACGTTTTTTTAATAATACCTTGGTTTTCATAATTAACAATTAAAATGGTAAAATTTTGATTTCCAAAATTTAATCGTCAGGCTATTTTTTCACACATCTCGGTTTTAAAATGGTCGTGACACCTAATATTTTGCTCAGCCTCATGTACAAGATCCGAACCCAATAACTGATGCTCATTAATTTCAATCCAACCAATAGGGGTGTGACACGTACGCCCTTAAAGAGCCTCATAAGGTGTCATCTTAATACTGGCCTCATAACAGTCATTATACGTGAACTCTGTAAGAGGTAGAAAATCCTTCCAACTGGCTCTGAAATCTAGCATACATCCTCTCAACATATCCTCTAAGATCTGAATCACTCGCTTATAAGTACTCAAGTTTAAAAGAGTACCCAGAGCAAAATGAAGAGAACCCTAGAACTTAGAAGTAAACCTCGGATTTCGATCAGAAATAATAGATAAAGGCACCCAATATAACCGAACAATCTCAGAGATATACAACTGGGCTAACTTACTCAATGGATAAGTAGTTTGAACTGGAATGAAGTGTGTAGACTTATTCAATCGATCAATTATAACCCAGATAAAATCCTTCTTTGACGAAGGCAAAGATAACCCACTGACAAAATCCATTGTCATACGCTCCCACTTCCACTGAGGTATCTCAGTATGCTGAAGAAGCCCAAACAGATGTTAATGCTCTACTTTGACTTTCTCACAAGTCAAACACTTGGACACGAAAGTAATAACATCCCTCTTGAGACCTTTCAATCAATATTTCTCTTGGAGATTCTTATACATTTTATCCCTACCAGGGTGTATATAATAGGGACCATCATGAGCTTCCCTAAGTATAACATATTTCAATTCAAAGTTCCTTGGAACATAGTATCAGCCTCAGAAACACAAAACTCCATCTTGGTCAATAGAGAAATCCTAAGAAGTTCCTTCATTGACCTGCATAATACGATGAGCCAAGAAAGGATCACTAGGCTGCTCAATTTGGATATCAAATATCAGAATAGGAACAACAAGAAACTCCGCTAATAGGCTTCCATCATCAAACAAACTCATCCAAACAAACAAAGCTCACAAATTCGAAATGGCATTATGACTCAAAGCATCCACAGCGACATTAGCCTTTCTAGGATGGTAATCAATCTCACTATCATAATCCTTAAGAAGCTACAGCCAACGATGTTACCTCAGATTAAGCTCCTTCTGAGTGAGAAGGTACTTCAGATTTTTATGATTTATGAAGATATAACACTTCTCTCTATAGAGATAGTGTCTCCAAATTTTCATAGCAAAGATCACTACTGCTAAATCAAGATTATGGTTAGAATAGTTATACTCATACGATTTCAACTGTCAAGAAGAATAAGCTATTACCTTCTCATCCTGCATTAAAACACAATCCAAACTGGTGTATGAAGCATCACTATATATTGTATAATGTTTTCTCGACTCTAGTTGTTTCAAAATTGGTGCCTTTGTCATAACAGACTTAAGTTTCTTAAAACTAGTCTGTTGAGCCTCAAACCAAGTAAACAAAACATTTTTTCTCAGAAGTTTAGTCAAAGGAGCAGCAATAAAAGAAAAACCCTCAACAAATTTCTGATAATAACCAGCCAACCCTAGAAAAATATGAATCTCTACCACATTCTTGGGTTATTTCCATTCCATAATAGCTTCAATTTTCTTCGGGTCGACCTGAATACCCTTAGCTGAAACAACATGACCCAAGAACATAACCTTGGATAACCAAAATTCACATTTACTGAATTTTTCATAAAGTTGTTTACCTCTCAGAGTCTGTAACACAATATGGAGATGCTGCTCATGCTCAACCTTAGATATAGAATAGACCAAGATATCGTTAATAAAGACCACCACAAACTGATCCAGATAGGGTCTAAACACCCTATTTACCATATCCATGAATACTACAGGGGAATTAGTAAGACTGAAGGGCATCACAAGAAACTCGTAGTAACCATATCGTGTTCGAAAATCTATTTTAAACATATCAGAATCCATAACATTGAGTTGATAATAACAAGATCTTAGGTTTATCTTAGAAAACATAGAAGCTCCTCGAAACTGATAAAAGAGATTATCGATACGAGGAAGAGGGTATTTATTCTTTATTGTCAACTTATTCAGCTTCCGATAGTCAATACACAGATGAAGCGACCCATCTTTATTTTTAACAAATAAAATAGGGGCTCCCTATGGAGAAACACTGGTCGAATAAATCCTCTATCCAAAAGTTACTACAACAGAACTTTGAGCTCTTTCGGAACCATACGATACGGTGCCATAGATACTAAAGTAGTCCCCAGATATAACTTCATACCGAACTCTACCTTCTCTTACTTAGTGGGTACTCCCGATAACTCTTTCAAAAATACGTCTAGAAATTCTCTCACAACACGGATTTTATTCATCCTAGAATTAGACTGTCTTAGGTCAAGATGTAAGCAAGATTGACTATAACATCCCGATTTTGGGCATAGCAGTTTGGGTATTAGTTAGGAGAATTCGATTCGGGTCGAATCGGATTCTTCGGTTCGTTATTCCAGGAAAATATAAAATAAAAGTATTTTAATTAGAAAAATAATAATTTTGGAATATGGTTTAAAAATATTAAAATTGTTTCAAAATTAAAAGAATGTAATTTGAACTTTAAATTGATTTTTAATTGTGCCTAATTATGCACTAGTGATCAAATTGTAATTTTTAGAAAAGAATAGAGGATTTAATTTGTAATTTTTGGAAATTGCTATTTTTAGTGACTAAATTGGAAAGCAAGCTATACTTAGAATCCTTAGAGGGCCATAAACCCAATTTAATTTTTAAATGATAATTTATTCACCAAAATGATTTTTAATTATTTTACTAAAAGATGGTAATTATTTTCTCACTTAACCACTTATTTTCTCTCATCTCTTTCTCTCATTTTCTCTCCATTTTTTTCATCTATTTTCTTCAATTCCTTGCTGATTTTTCCATATTTTTCAACAAAAAATACTTCATTTTAATCATCTATTCATTCTCTACAAAGCCTAATCATCAATTTTACTAAATCAACAACAATTTACAAGGAATCAAGAAGAGAAATTCTCATCTTTTTGGTGGATAGATCTCAAAGGTAATTTTCTGAATTTTAACTCTTTTTCTAAGGTTCTTTATTGAAATTCTCAAGTATTAACTTGCTAATCTTTAAATGAAACTTGATTTTATGTTTTTAATGCTAGATCTAATGATTTTATGAATGTTTTTGTGAAATCTTTTTAGATCTCATTCAACGCTGTAATTAGATAGATTTAATTATGTTATTATTTCAATTAAATGATTAATTGAGTCTTCAATTGATGGCACATTAATTTAATCCCGGAATAATGCAATTGGTGTTGTTTTAAGGTGATTTTCGGTTGTTTTAAGGGCTGTTTTAGGTATTTTAATGTTTCTGGAGATATAAGGATGGTTTGGATGTGGTTTTGGTTCATAATTGAAGTGGATTAGATGTTAGATTCATTAGGTTTTGGGCTGATGTTGTTCGGATGCGTTTCAGCTTAGTTTTCGGTAGTTTTGTGGAGGTTTGTTGTGGTTGTTGGTTTGAGCATGTTATGATGTGAATATGCTCTGTTTTTAATGATGTAGAGGTAGTGCAAGAAGGTGCATAAGTGGCTGGTGCATTGGCGTTGCCATCGGAGTATCGGCGAAGGCTCGTTTTGCTTGTCGGTGATTGTTTTTTGAACTTAAAGCGAATCGTATTGGTACGGTTCTATTTTGGGGACTATGGAAGAGTGTGAAAACTTTCCATAGTTCAAGAGTAAGTAAAGTAAATGTTTTGGATATATTAACATGAGTTTCGGCTACATTCGGTAAAGATATTGATGTTGGTAATGCAATGAGATTTTTGGAAATGCAATGAGATTTTTGGAAATGCATAAGTATAATTTTGAAATGATCCATGCATGAGATAATTGCTGAGAATGCATAGTTTAAAAAGACATTCATGGTTAGGGAAAACATGTCAAATGAATTTGGAATATATGTGGTTATTTGCCTTCAAATTAAAAGTGTCATTGGGCATGACTTTCGGTTTATTTGTTGAGCGCATTATGGATGCATTATGAGCTGAAAATGAATTGGAATATTATGTGGTTATTTGCCTTGAAATTGGTTGTGCCATTGGGCATGACATTTGGTTCATTTATGAAAATATTATGCATGCATTATGAGCAACAAATTATCATGCAAATTTGAATATGATATTGGCTTAGTGACACAAACTTTAGATTCGAATACAAATGACATGTCATTAGGATTGTCTTAAGTGCACTATAAAAATTATGGAGAATAAAGAATATTGCTTACACGTAAAAAGGGTGACTTTGTGTCTGATCGTGTGTGGTAGAGCCACCTACATATAACAAGGGTGACTATGTGTGCAATCGTGCATGGTAGTGCTATAATGGTGACTTTGTGTCATGTTAATGGTGACTTGGTGTCATGTCAATGGTGACTTGGTGTCATGTCAATGGTGACTTTGTGTCATGACGAGACTAATGGTCTCTAACAATGGATCCGTGTATTCGGTGAACTTAAGGTTCACAGTAAGTGACCACTAGAAGCTAATATACATACATGGATTAAAAGAGAACATTGTGCATCATTCATGAAATATATTGATAATGTTGAACATACTCAAGAAAGTGATTTGATTTTATAGACATGGACGTGGAATGTTAAGCATGCATGTTTTTAATGATGCATTGCGAACTATGGTTTCATTATGGTTTTAAATAGATGCATTGATGATCTTGTGTAGAGCTTCCTTACTAAGCATGTTTGCTTAGGCTCTTTTTTCATCCTTGCAGAAAAATAAAGGCACTCGGGACTACATTCGGAGCAAGGAAACCAAGGGTAAAGATTACTTCAAATTCGGTATATTTTGATAAATAAGTTGAGGCTTGGCAATGTGTAAACCCAACCTATGTGGGGAGTGTGAACTTTGACTTTACTTTATGTTGAAATAAGACCTATGTTGCTTGATTGTTAATTGATGAACTATGGTGATGTTTGGATTGTTGAAGCATGTACTTGCATGATCGTTATGATTTTAATCATGTTCTAGGTAGCATGCCTATAGTTTGCTTGATATTCTTGACGTTGATAATCATGTGATATATGTTGTTAATTATGCCTAGTATTTATGCATATAGATGGTAGTGATTAATGGTTGTGTATTGAGTCGTTAGTGTTCACTTAGTGTGACGGAACTTTTGGGTTCCAGACCCAAAGTCTCGAAACCTTAGTGAAGGTTCCGAAACCTTTGTCAAATAGTTTCGAAACCTTCAGGAAGGTTCCGAAACCTTGCGGGCAATTTCAATTCTGGAAAGTTACTGGACGCGAAAAATTTCGAAACCTTCAGGGAAGTTTCGAAACCTTTATGAAAGGTTTCGAAACCTTTGACTACTAGGAATTGATAGTTGTTGGAAATTATACTTTAGTCCCGGATACCTTCCTTTGTTCAATTAGGGCACCTACAGATGCTATTTTGAGCTGAAATTTTACATGGATGCATAAAGTTAATTTAATTTCAAGATGGATAACTTAATTTGGACGAAGTCCTTATAATTTGAAAGATTTATATTTTGGTCCCTAAATTAGAGAAACATGCAATTGATGATGTTAGAATGATCCGTTTGACTTGAAATTTACCGTGAAGAATACTTGCATGTTTAATTGAACTTGGATGAAAAGAATTTCTACTTTGTTACTAGAATTTAAAAGTTTTACGTTTTAGTCCTTAATTTACTTAAGTATTTAATCGGATGTTTGTTTATGATCGGATTGTTTCCGTTAATGCCTTGTATGAGACCTTGACATGTAGGAATACAATTATGCATATAGAAGAAAGAAATATAACGGTTTTAGGGTTGTTTATCAAATCGGACCTTCGTGGGTTTGGTTTGATATTTCCCGTATAACCCATTAGTGCCGGTTCCGTCTAGGCCGGGCAAAGGGGATTACATTGACCAATAACCATTTCATGATCATCTTTTCAGCTTTCAAAGTAGAAACAATATTAGACTGATATCCTCTATGTTCACCAATAAGGGTCACCTCACGGTCATCAAAAGTCCTCAAAGTTGCCCTTTATGCTTATAATCCAGATCAACACGATGAGTTGACAACAAAACTATACCAAGAATTAGATCAAACACCCCAAACGATAACTTCATTAGATTAACCGTAAAGATTTCCCCTTAGATCTCAAGAGGACAATCTTTATACACTTTGGTTACCTCAACAAGATTACCTATAGGACTATAAACTGAGACTGAACTACTAGTATCCTCTACAGGAATTTCCAAGTAACCAGATACTGAACTAGAAACATACGAGTGAGTAAACCCATTATCTAGTAGTGCAAAAAAGGAAATAACATGAATAGAAAAAGTACCAATGATGACATCTGTCTCATCTTGATCCTTATGCCTCCTAGTAGCATATACCAACCTAGGCTGAGATGTCCCTGATCTAGATGATCCTGTATATTGGTTAGTTCTACCTCTATCACTGGTGCCAGATGCAGTAGATCTACCCTAACCTCTTCCCCCAGTAGGGGTTTGTACTGATGCTTGAGACTGGCACGGAGCATAAGCTGACTGTGGTGAAACTGGACAATCCCTAAGATGATGCTCATAAGATCCACAACGAAAGCAAGCTCCATTTTTTATCGTACACTCTCTAGAATGTTACATCTTGTAGAAAGAATATTGTGACAATGCGCGAGTACTAGTGGAGCCAACACCACTTACAGTTAAAAAATAGACACTATTGGTCTAGCCCGTGAAGAACTCTGATGCTCAAACTCATCTCTACCCCTCTTCCTGGACTAGTATCCCTGAC
Source organism: Abelmoschus esculentus (assembly GCA_035048815.1). Lineage (NCBI taxonomy): Eukaryota > Viridiplantae > Streptophyta > Magnoliopsida > Malvales > Malvaceae > Abelmoschus > Abelmoschus esculentus. The sequence goes on from JAUCBN010000032.1 coordinate 8,169,785, forward strand.
TTTGTTGTACTGGTGCCGAAGGTTGTTGTCTACCTCGAAATTGACCATGGGATTCCTACTGAATCCTCAAATTTTCATTGCATTTTATCGTTCTAGCTCATCAGGTGATCATCTTATATTTAGTGTCATGGTACGTATCTACTCTAATCTTGATAGATATCCGTAGTCCTTTCAAAAAATATTCACATTTTTGCTTTACAATCGTAACAAGACCCGGAGCATACTAAAGTAAATAAAGAAACTCAATCTTATAGTTAATAACGGACATATCGTTCTGCTGTAAGTTTAAAAAGTCGTCACGGCACTTTGCAAGATACTCAGGTCCCACATATCGATACTCAAAAGCTTGCCGAAAAATTTCCCAAGAAATCCGATCGACAATAATAACTCTCTCCTCAACCTTCCACCAGTTAAGGGTTTCTCCTTGTAGTAAAGTTATAGCTATCCTCAATTTCTTATCTGAAGGATACTCCATCTCAATAAACATTCGATGAAGCTTCTTCAACCAATACTCTACGTCTATTGGGTTTGTACCAGTCTAACCATTAAACATCGTCATGTTGGTACCAGTCTAACCAGTCTAACCATTCAACCAATACTCTACGTCTATTGGGTTTCAAACCCTCTAATTTTTGAAGATACCGGAGTTGCTCTCTCTAAATGGTGATATAATCTAATCCCACAGGTTCACTATCTCCAGAAACATATGGTCCCTCGCTCTGAACTGGCTGATTAACTTCGGCTTGCTGAGCCTCAGTCTGTACCTCAGGTTGTTCCTTCCCTCCTATATCATAAGCTAAACTTTGATCCTGTGGCTGATCCATAGGAGGCCGTAATACGCTCCAAATCTCCAATTATTGTTGAGAGAGAAACTTTGATTGTCCCGACCGTGATTGCAAGCAAGTCTTGGTCCTCGTATGTGTAAAGAAGGCTACGGAAGTGTAGGTTATATGTGTAATTGGTAAGGGATGGTTGGGTGATATTTTGGTTAGGGAAATAATGGAAAAGGTGATAGTGAAGGCTAGGGAAGTCGGATATGGTGATGGACGAAATGGTTAGGATGAAATGTATGTAAATTGATAAAGAAATAGTATTCAAAGGTAACAAAAGTAGAACTTATACTATGAAAGCATAAACCCAGCTTATAGTATGCTTTGAGGGTGGTATAGGACTTAAACCCTTAGGAAATAAGTTCCTAGAATCTTAAGTATGGATGGAAAAGATAGAAGACGCCACAAATCTATATAATAGATTTGATAAGTCGATATAGTTCTAAAAAGAACAAGTTTGAGAGTAAACTTACAAAGGAATTTTTATATTGATCAAAGATGTGATTTACAAATGAATTTAAGTCTTATTTATAGTTTTCTAAGAGGTTTGGCCGAAATGGCCTTTAACTATTCGTGTAACCATTCATTTGAATGGTGTCTACCTCCAAATCTATTAGAAAAGATATAACTTTTCGGTCCAGCCTGAACAGTCTTTAGTAATTGGGCCATATCTCGAGCTCCCGATATCGGATTAATGAAATCAAATAAACTTTGGAAAGATAAGAGATAGAGGAACAACTTTCACGAAGACACCGAAGCCCAATTCTTCTTGTATCCTGCTCGAAATTGGCAAACAAGTGGACCATCATGAATTTTTTCAATGAAAAGTGCTATCTCTTTGTTTTGGTGCCCACTTGCTTTCCCTCCATGATTTTGGCTCCCAATATGGATAATGGACGGACATGATGCTTGGTGAAGGGTAGGTGACCTTCGGGCGTTGAGCTGGGAGTGATAGCTAGATTTGAGGTGAGCTAATCAAGTTGGAAGTGAGCTGGATTGAACTGGGCTATCTAGCTGAAATATTTAGCTAATGTTTGTAGCTAAAATAAGCTAATCCGAGTTGCCTTTAGCATAGTGAGTTGGTCCATTAGCTTCCTTATACTCTTTTTTAGTGTGAGGAGTGTTTTGGAGCTGACATGAATCTCCTAAGGCCTCGTTTGGAACTATGCTTCATTTGAGCTTATATGGGATTTGTGAGCTAACATGGAGCTAGCCTTTAGTCCTTTAAGTATTGTAGGAGTGTTCCATGCCTTTCCAAGCTATTCTGAAGTTGGCTCCTTATGTTTCTAGCATTTCTATCCGTTTAACTTCTTCTGAGCTGACTGAGCTGACACCGAGCTAATACTTACTCCTTGAACTGTAGCTAAGTCCTATGAAGAAAACATAATAATGGAAATAATGAGAATACTTAAAATAACTTAATATAAATTTAGATCTAAGCTAAAACTTAATAATGTGGTTATAATGACTATTCATGTTTATAGCCTAATTAATATAACTCTTAAGTCGCTTACTATAAAGTATATAAAAGTAATAAATACTAAGATCTATAAGATAAACTCCCCTTTGATCCCATGCGTAAAATAAAGTATGAAAGCATGAGATAAATGAGCAGAAATATGAACGCATCAGGCGGGATATCGCTCGTAGAAATAGCAGAACGACCTCAACCATGGCCTCGGCCACAGTCTCTCCCAATCGCAAGACGTGTACTCCTACGGGTGACATAGTAGTTTATGTATAGAAAGATAGAACAATTTTACATTACAACCAGTACTTGGAGTACTATTAAAAATATTTTAGAAAATTTTAAATATGAGTCAAATTGTAAATCCGAATTATCAAATAAGATATACCAAAATCATATCCAGGTCAAAAATCATTTTAGACCTCACAGTCCAAAGGTTGAACTGGGCTTTGATATCACTAAATTTAACCCTTAAATTTAACCTAATTTCTTAGATTAAAACTTAGGGTTTACGCTATTAAAACTTGTTTTGCAAGTTAAGGTTTATATGAATTAAATATAATATTCTGATAAATTATTAAATACATAACAATGGGAAAATGTAAAATACTTAACTTATAAGTAATTAGAGTTTTAACTCATAAATTAGGGGTGAGTATTCGAGCGAGTCGAGTCGAGTCGAGTCGAGTCAAAGAATTTTGAGTTATTCGAGTTGAGTCAACATATTTTTCAACTTGAACTTTTTTTGAAATTTTTTTGATTTGAGTCGGTTTTATCGAGTTCGAGTCGAGTCGAATTTTTGAGTTTTTGTATAAATTTAATTATACTATTTATAAAATTATAATACATTTTGATTCTAATTTAAAACTCTCTCTTTATATCTACATACATATTTTTTCATATTATTTTTTACATATATGAATAAGATTTTGAATTATTATTATTATTATTATTATTATTATTATTATCAAATACCTTAGGTGTGAATATTTTATTTTATTAAATTACGAGCTTCTTTAAAAAAATTTATTTTTATCTAGAAAAGACCAAAACGAGATAAAAATAATGATAAATTAAATACAATAATATAAATATATAAATTAAAAATATAAAATAATTAATATAATTTAAATAATATAAAAAATATAAATAAAAAATATATTTAAAAAATAAAAAATAAATATGAAAAGTGACCATATTGTAAGAAAAAGAAAACTAAAATGTAAAAATAATAAGAAAGAGAAGATATGACTGAAATAAAACTGAAAATAAAACTACATGGACTAAGTGTGTAATTAGACTTGGAAATTTTTGAGTTATTCGATTTTTCGAGTAACTCGAATTTTGGAAATTGAACTCGACTCGAAATTGAAATTTTTTCAAGTTATTCGATTCGACTCGAATAACTCAAATAACTCGACTCGTATAATTCGAAATTGAAAAAAAAATCGATTTTTTCGAGTCGAGTTTTGCTCACCCCTACCATAAATAATAAACAATAACTATTCTTAAAATCGAATAAATATCCCAAGTCCAAAGTTGAATACAAAAATAATTAAATATTTGAAATATACATTATTATTCTGAAATTAACTTGTTAAAACCGATCTAAATCGAACATCAATCCGATTTTAACCCAATAATTGAGTCAAAGTGAATGAATAATATATTTTTACTATTGTTTATTTTTTAACAATAAGATAAATAATTAAATAATATATATTTTATTATCTTTTTCTATTATGATAATACAAGAATATATGATTAATCACTACATCTGATAATAATTTAATTTTTAATATTACATTTGCTTTTTTAAAAATCAATTTATTTTTTGTTAAAATTTGAGGTGCTACAAAAATGACCAAAATGTTATTAATGAATCAATGTATTTACAAAAATGACATTATCCCTTAAATTACTAATACTAACTTTACTCGAATAAAAGCTGAGACAAAAATTTTTAAAACACTTCCAATATAAAGTAAAAAAGATATATTTTTACAAGAATATATGATTAATTCTATATATAATATAGACGATTACATTTATACTTAAGTCCAACTCAAACCAAATTAACCCGAAAATTCAAAGATTGACCCAACCCGAACCGATCCAAATGACCCAACATAGACCCGACCCGAAAACATTCGATCCGATATAGACCGGACCCGAAAACAATCAATCCGATATTGACCCGAATCACCAATCTGATATCTGAACCGAACCGAATTAGCATATAATCGAATTAAAACCAAAACCGAAACCAGAACCGATCCGACCGAATCTAAACCGAATACAAACAAACCCAAATTGAACCGAACCGAAACATTCCGAACCGAAACCGAACCGAGCGACCTGTTTGCCACCTCTAGACACACCTAAAGCAAATAGCTCAATGTCGAGAATGATATCTGTAGCGACCCTTATAAAATTCTTAAAAATAATAGGTGTGTAGTAAAAGGGAAAAGGGTCACTAGTGGAATTGAAATTAGGTTTTGAAAAGTGGAATTTAGGGATTTGGGTTTGAAATAAAATTTTAGGGAAATTTAGGATTTAAAAATTAGGTTTTTAAATTGTGTACAAAAATTGGAAATTTTGAAATGTTGAAAGAAATTTGAAATCTAGGGTTCTTTAAAAAAATAGGAATTGAAAAGTTGAAATTAGGGATTTGAGATTAAAAAAAGGAAATTTTAGATTGAAAAGGGAAATTTTAAAATTAGGGATTTTAAAAAAGGGTGGAGTCGCCACTGGTCACTTTTGGTAGACCGGACACCGTAAAAATCAGAGATTTGAAATGATTTGGGTTCGAGAGTCGGTTACGGTTAAAAACGGGTTTAGGGTTTAAAACTGCCCAAAATTGGTACCTTTATTAAATTACCGCTTAATTAATTTTAGATTTTTTAGATTAAAGTGGCATTTAAATTAATTTTTGTTTAAAGATTCGAATCAATTTTATTTTTACCGTGTCTTTATTCGGAGGCAACGCATACACCGCGACCACTACGTTGGAACACGGGCCCATTACGACCGAGTAAAGACGTATTTAATTAGGCTCTTTAATTAGCAAGGTGTGATGTAAGCAAAATAAAAAACATAATTATAAAGACAACAAATATAAAGACAAAATAGCATATAACACATGATAACAATTAAAGAGACATAATATAAACCAAGCAATATAATTAAAAGAGATACTAATATGATGTAAGACATACCACCATGACAAAATAATACAAACATACATAAACATCTTCACTTATGTAACCCTAACAAAGCATGTGAACTAAACCAATAACATGACATATATAAAAAGTTACTAACAACATTAAAAATAAATAAATAAATGTCATGAGTAAAAAATACATAAACACCTAAGAAAATTACATAACACATGATAACAAAGATTAAAATAAATAGACCAACGAAACAAACAAATAACATATATAAATAAACAAAACAAAACATATAATGAACAAATAAAAAAAACAATAAAAGATACCAATAAAAATATTCATATTTTCATTGAACCATAAGAATGGAATACACAATAAATATTTCAAAAAGAACTATATACATCTAAATATGCTCGATTAATATCAATCCACAAATTAAACTAAACGGTAAAAGTAATGATTAGATTAGGGCATAACTTGAAAAATAACCGATCGAATGGGTGAAGTGATTCAATGAGAATAAAAATATAAATAATGGAGGCTACCAACTTACAAATGGAAATGGAAATAGAAATTTGGCAGTGAGTACAAATGGAAAAAAATGGAAAATGGAAAATGGAAATGGCAGAGGCATGCGGCTGTGAAAAAAAATATGGTTAGGGGGTCCTTTATTTTTAGGATAAATGTTATATATATAGTTAGGGTAAAGGGTAACATATGGGAATAATATAGGTTTAGGTTTTAATATATAAGGGTATCTATAATATGATGAAGGGTATTTTAGGTTTATCCCTTTAAAAATAATAACCAATTAAAAACAAGACCTTGGGTACCAAGTAGGGATTTTTATTATATTTTTTTATATTATAAAATTATATTTAATAGGTCAAATTTATTTATGGTTTGGGCTTATAAAAGTGGGCTCTAATAAAAGGCTTTTATTTATATCATATATTTATATATTTTTGGATTTTTGGTTTTAATTAAGAGATAGTAAGGATAATAATAATTATAAAATAAGTGATAAAATTAGGATAAGTTAAGGTGATTTGGGTATTAAAAAAGGATGTGGATTGATTTAATTCGAGCATAAACCCGAATAAAATTAGTGATTACAGTTGCCCCTCTTTGCTTATCGTTGTGAAACAATGATAAAGCAAAGACTACAAGCACTAATTTTATCCGACTTCCATGTTTGGAGGTACTCTGATTTCTGATCATTGCAGCATCTGATGGTCCCTCTCTTCGAGCGTATACCGTGGTGGGCGACCCCTTTCTTCGAGCATATATCGCAAAAAACAATGTTGATCCCTTCTCCGTAGAATCCACATCTTCGAGATGATCTGATTTCTGATCATTGCAGCATCTAACGGTCCCTCTCTTCGAGCGTATACCATGGTGGGCGACCCCTCTCTTCGAGTGTATGTCGCAAAAACAATGTTGATCCCTTCTCCATAGAATCCATATCTTTGAGATGTTCTGATTTCTGATCATTGCAGCATCTGACGGTCCCTCTCTTCGAGCGTATACCGTGGTGGGCGACCCCTTTCTTCGAGCATATGTCACAAAAATAATGTTGATCCCTTCTCCGTAGAATCCACATCTTCGAGATGCTCTGATTTCTGATCATTGCAGCATCTGACGGTCCCTCTCTTCGATCGTATACCGTGGTGAGCGACCCCTCTGTTCGAGTGTATGTCGCAAAAACAATGTTGATCCCTTCTCCATAGAATCCACATCTTCGAGATGCTCTGATTTCTGATCATTGCAGCATCTGACGGTCCCTCTCTTCGAGCGTATACCGTGGTGAACGATCTCTCTCTTTGAGCGTATGTCGCAAAGCATGACCTCCTTCTTCAAGCGTATGTCATAGAGAACGATCTTGTTTAAAAGTGATGTCTTACCTAGAGGCTTTTGAGGTTGTTGGTTGCCTTGACTTCTAGTTGTCTTGGCATGAAAAAAAAAATCTTTGTTGGTCTTTGTATATTCTCGATTGGTTGACCTCGATCGTTTCTTTACTTTCTTCTTCATCGTCTTCTTCTTCATCTTCTTTTCTCAAATACCCTGAAAATCTTATAAAAGGTATCGATTTTTGATCATCTTTTCTCACATTTTTTCTTTTTCTCCTTTTCTCTCTTTTTTTTCTTTTTTCTTTTCTTTCTTTCTTTCTTTTTTTTCTCTTTTTCTTTTTCTTTATTTATTTTTCTCTCTCTTTCTTTTCTCTCATTTTTTGTTTTTTTGTCTTTTTTCTTTTCCTTTTTCAAATATCCTTAAGAAAGGATCGAATTTAGAAGAAAATCATCTTGAGAAAATCATCCTTAAGAAAAAAAAATTTAATTGAGAAATTTGTTTTGAGGAAAAAAACCTTTAAGAAATGATCAAATTAAGAAATTAGAGATTTGAGCAAAACATCCTTAATAAAGGATCAAATTGATAAATTTGCTTTTAAAAAAGCATCCTTAAGGAAGGATCAAACTAAGAAGTTTGTTTTGAGGAAAATATCCTTAAGAAAGGATCAAATTTTCTTTGAGAAAAGCATCCTTAAGGAAAGATAAAATTAAGAAACTTGCTTTAAGAAAAGCATCCTTAAGAAAGGATCAAATTTAAAAATTTACTTTGAGAAAAACATCCTTAAGGAAGGATTAGATTAAGAAATTGGCTTTGAGAAAAGCATCCTTAAGGAAGGATTAAGAAATTTGTGTTTTAAGGAAAAACATCCTTAAGAAAGGATCAAATTTGAATTTCAAATATAAAGTGGTATCTTGCTTTAAGAATACCTGAATATCTCATAAAAAGGTGGTATCTCCCTTTAGAGAATACCTAACATCTCATCTAGATGTTTCGATATTTGATCGTCTTGACACAAAAAGCTCGTTGCCCCTAAATAACCAAAGGTTGGAAGGCCTTTAAAAATCACGATCATGTAATTTGAATGAATTTTGATCTTTGCTAAGATCTATCTCTGTAGATCAAATCTTTAACCAATCTTCAAAATTCCTGTTTAAAAAGAGTAAAATGCGATGATGACACGAATTAGAATGCTCATGATGCATGGATATCTAACATAGATGCATAAATATTTAATCTAAATGATGCATGAATATTTAATCTGAATGATGCATGAATGTTCTTTTTCTTTTTCTTTCTTCTTGGAGGATAGGCTCTCGCTTTCTATTTACTAAACTCATTGGGCTTTCATCCTTCACCTTGTCTTGAAAGGAGATCATCGTCTTATGCCGATCGGAACAAAATCTTTCACCTTCTGTAATTCAACAGCTCATACTTGGTTGAAAATGACACATCTGAACCAGTTGTCTCCGAATTCAGTTGCATTCAGTTTATGGTTGTAGCTCTCAATCTCATATTCAGGCTTAGATCACTTAAGGTCTATCTTCAACATGTACATTAGGGGTTATTCTCTTGTATTTTTCTGTCTTTGGGTCATCTGATTGACTCTTTTTAGGCCCTCAATATAACTTTTGCCCCAAAGGCCTGATGTTCATCTCTGCTCAATCTGTAACCACAATAGGCTCGGGTAATCTTTGTTTATTTATGCTAACCTGAATTCTCAAAGAATATCATCTTTCAAACGAAGTGGTATTTTCAAGAGACATCTTGTATCATACATTGCTCCTTCTTCTCGGGTCATATCAAAGATGATCATTTGCATCAACGACCTTGCATTTTGTAAATCTTTTTGAACAACACTTTTATTAAAAAATAATCTGCTAATTGTAAGTAAAACAATATATACATGTTTTGGAAAATCCAAAAATTAGAAAAGAAAAGAAGAAAAAAAAACATGGGTTTCTTGGATATCAAATGCGAGAGTGCCTTAGACTCAACTCTTTGTGTTCGGTTTTTGAACGTTGTGGCGATATTTGAAGTTTTGGAATTTCCTTCAGATTGCTCGGTTCATCTTCATGATTATCGTATTTGCTCGATCTATTCGAAGACTACTCCTTCTAGTTCTCAATATATTTCTCCCGTTATATTCAAACTTTTCGTACTTGCCCCGCTAGTATCTTCTTGAGAATTCGAAGTGTGCTTCAGACTGCATCTAGTTATAGGAGCATTTTCTTTCTCATTCTATTTCTTCTTTTTATTTTTCCATCTTTTTCTTTCTTTTTCTTTCTTTTTTTTTCTCTTTCACTTTCCTTTTTCTCTCACATCTGTTAATTTTCTTTTTTCTTTTAAATTTCGGGGAAATCAACTCATCACAATCCTTTGTCTCGAAGGTAATGATGGAGCATACAACAAAACTCCGAGTTACTCGGCATAGTCATAGATTTGAAAATATTACCATCACTCATGAAGCAAAAGATTTGGGATGGTGCATTGCTACCTTATTAAGTCTTATTGCTTCAGCGAAGTGCCCCGATACTTCCACACTCTTGTTCGAATATGTCTATTATCAGGTTTCGAATATTGGAGTGCTTTTTGTTTTAATATTCGCTCTCTTTTTCTTTTTTTCTGTTTTTTTTCCTTCTTTTTGTTTTTTTCCTCTCTTTTTTCATTCTTTTTCTCTAGATGCAATCCTCATGCCCCCTGAATGAAATCTCAAGCTTAAATAACTACATTGGGCTTTTTTATGAGGTTTTCTTATCATTGAACATCATTGAAGGAGTAGTAATCTCATTTCTCGTGCATTTCTGACCAAAGCTACTGATTAAGAAACCATACTTCATCGTAATCACAACGTTCCAATCATTTTGAACCCACGTCACAACAAGCATGTGACATCCAAGGAACTCCGAGAGAAAAAAGAAAACACATATGTTTTAAAAATATGCATTCTTTCATTGAAACGACAAAAGAGCAAACATAACATAAGCCCTTACAAAAAAGTATTTGTTACTTTCGGGCAAATAGTAAGAAAGTTAATTGATGCATTACTTTAAAAGAAAAATTTAAAATGCAAGGAGGCAGAAAATGAACATCCAAACTCGAAGATTAGAATCTTCCCAAATATCATGTCCTCTACTCTTTCTTAAAACTTCAGAATACCGACCTCAATCAGTCCTTGAACCTTATTCCTCAAAGCTCCATAATTCTCTGTTGTGTGGCCTGTGCTCCCTATATGATAGTCACATGTGGCATTGACATTATATCCTTCAGGGTAAGGAGGATCCTTTGGCTTAGACTGCACCAAAGTCAAAAGTTTCTTCTCAACAAGAATTGGGAGTAACTTGGTGTAGGTCATAGGAATTGGATGAAGCACCTTTGTAGGTCTTGTATGAGTATGGGGACGGCCCTGAGTTTGATTGCTTGAGTGAGAACTCACCACATAGACATGAGAATCTTCCTCTCTCTGAGAAATTGTGCTATAAGGGTCCTTCATCTTTCCCTTCTTAATAGCATACTCGATGCGTTCTCCGGTCATAACCAACGTCGCAAAACTACTGATAGGGTGGCTTATCAAGTGATCGTACAACACTCCCTCTAGTGTATCCACAAACATTTGAGAAAGTTCACTTTTGTTGAGCAGAGGTTGTACTTGTGCTGCAGCATCACGCCAACGTTGAGCGTACTCTCGAAGGCTTTCGTTATGCCCTTGTTCCATCCCTTGTAGCACGAGCCGATTTGGAATCATATCGGTTACATGCTTATACTGGTTTGTGAAAGCTTTGGCCAGATCCTTCCACGACTTAATTTGAGCACGGGTTAACTGATTATACCACCTTGTGGTAGATCCCACCAGACTATCCTGGAAATAGTGGATTAACAGCTTCTCATTGTTAGTAAAGCCCGTCATTTTTCGACAAAACATAGTTATATGTGCGATAGGGCAAGTCGTCCCATCAAACTTCTCAAAATCTGGGGTCTTGAACTTATATGGAATCTCTAAACCTGAAACTAGACTAAGCTCACTGGCATTCAACCCATACCATTCTTCTTCATCCTCTCTTATTTGAAGCTTCTCTTCAAACTCGTTCTTGGTTTTCTCTAATTGCTTTGAAAATTCAATCTTTAATTTCTCTAGCTCATCGAAGTCTGGAATGTCATCTCCGACATCTTCTACATTAGTGAAAGTCACACCTGGTGGGGATTGGGTAGAGGCACCGACTTGAAGAGATGATGTTACTACTCCTTGTGGAGGTCTAGAAGTGTTAGCAATAAAAACGGGAGGGCCCGAGGGGTCTTCAACAGAACATTTCCTTTGTTGGTCTTTCACTTTCCTTAGTCCCATCAAGTGAGCAATTTGTTTCACCATGTCTTGTTGAGACTTGATCATAGAATCTTCTAATTCTTTTTGAGTACGCTCTAATTGCCCCATAAGATTGGCTTCTAACTTGACAAAGTCTTCTTCCATTAGCCCTTCTTGGTGTTGGTAAAATGCAAGCAAGAAACCTTCAATTACGGATACGAGATCCTATAATTAACCTCCTTTTTTAATTAATGCACGATATATGCTATGAGATGCATGAGATGTATGCATGAATGCAAGTAAAGGTGTTGATCCCGCTAGTGATCGCCCTTTGAGCAGCTTTCACCGGTTAAGATCTTAATGCCCCTTTTTATTTTTTCTTTTTCTTTTCTTTTTCATCTTTTTTTTTCTCTTTTTTTTCTCTCTATTTTCTTGCTTCTTTCTCTATTCTCTCGATTTTCTTTTCTCTTTTTTTTTCATTTTCATTGTTTTTTCCTCTCTCTTTTTCCTATATTCTAAATTTTCTTTTCTTCTTTTTTTTTCTTTTCTCTTTTCAATTTTTTTCTCAACCTTTTCTTTTCCTTAGTTTTATTTTCTCATTATTTTTTTCTCCCTTTTTTATTTCTCTTATCTTTTTCTCTCCTTTTTCCTCTCTTTCTTTTTCTTGTTTTGACTCTCTAACTATAGTGAAAGCCTTTGATTGAACAAACCACTTAGTTCAACACCTTCATGAAATGTTGATACAAAAATGATAAAGCAAAAATGTAAGCAAGATAGGAGACAAAACAATCCTATTTATCCCATCTAAAAGAACCTAGGTTAACCGCATGGCTCTAATCGGGTAGGTTGACTAGATTCTCTAAATGCAGTTTTGGTTCTACGAGGTACCCAAATTGTCCTCGTTGTCCTCTTCTAAGAGTAGCAAGGCCCCCGATCATCACCCATTACAGGCTCATCTTGACCGAGTTCAATTTAGGGGGACCCTTTCGCTATGCCCATACGGAGGAACAATATCCTCACGAAAGCATAGGATAGTCGAGCCCCGAAGGTACTTTGCTAGGCCCATACGGAGGAACAATATCCTTACGAAAGCATAGCGTTTTCCCCCACTTAGAGACGGGTTGAAATGTGTTGAAAGTTCGAATTAATAAACAAATAATAATTTAATTGTCACTTTATTCCACAACTTCCAAAATTAATTAAGCGGTATTTAAAAACAAGGCTTGACTCGTTTGAAAAATTGGTCCCCAGCGGAGTCGCCAACTGTAGCGACCCTTATAAAATTCTTAAAAATAATAGGTGTGTAGTAAAAGGGAAAAGGGTCACTAGTGGAATTGAAATTAGGGTTTGAAAAGTGGAATTTAGGGATTTGGGTTTGAAATAAAATTTTGGGGAAATTTAGGATTTAAAAATTAGGTTTTTAAATTGTGTACAAAAATTGGAAATTTTGAAATGTTGAAAGAAATTTGAAATCTAGGGTTCTTTAAAAAAATAGGAATTGAAAAGTTGAAATTAGGGATTTGAGATTAAAAAAAGGGAATTTTAGATTGAAAAGGGAAATTTTAAAATTAGGGATTTTAAAAAAGGGTGGGGTTGTCACCGGTCACTTTTGGTAGACCGGACACCGTAAAAACCAGAGATTTGAAATGATTTGGGTTCGAGAGTCGGTTACGGTTAAAAACGGGTTTAAGGTTTAAAACCGCCCAAAATTGGCACCTTTATTAAATTACTGCTTAATTAATTTTAGATTTTTTAGATTAAAGTGACATTTAAATTAATTTTTGTTTAAAGATTCGAATCAATTTTATTTTTACCGTGTCTTTATTCGGAGGCAACGCATACACCGCGACTACTACGTTAGAACACGGGCCCGTTACGACCGAGTAAAGACGTGTTTAATTAGGCTCATTAATTAGCAAGGTGTGATGTAAGCAAAATAAAAAAACATAATTATAAAGACAACAAATATAAAGACAAAATAGCATATAACACATGATAACAATTAAAGAGACATAATATAAACCAAGCAATATAATTAAAAGAGATACTAATAAGATGTGAGACATACCACCATGACAAAATAATACAAACATACATAAACATCTTCACTTATGTAACCCTAACAAAGCATGTGAACTAAACCAATAACATGACATATATAAAAAGTTACTAACAACATTAAAAATAAATAAATAAATGTCATGAGTAAAAAATACATAAACACCTAAGAAAATTACATAACACATGATAACAAAGATTAAAATAAATAGACCAACGAAACAAACAAATAACATATATAAATAAACAAAACAAAACATATAATGAACAAATAAAAAAAACAATAAAAGATACCAATAAAAATATTCATATTTTCATTGAACCATAAGAATGGAATACACAATAAATATTTCAAAAAGAACTATATACATCTAAATATGCTCGATTAAAATCAATCCACAAATTAAACTAAACGGTAAAAGTAATGATTAGATTAGGGCATAACTTGAAAAATAACCGATCGAATGGGTGAAGTGATTCAATGAGAATAAAAATATAAATAATGGAGGCTACCAACTTACAAATGGAAATGGAAATGGAAATTTGGCAGTGAGTACAAATGGAAAAAAAATGGAAAATGGAAAATGGAAATGGCAGAGGCATGCGGCTGTGAAAAAAAATATGGTTAGGGGGTCCTTTATTTTTAGGATAAATGTTATATATATAGTTAGGGTAAAGGGTAACATATGGGAATAATATAGGTTTAGGTTTTAATATATAAGGGTATCTATAATATGATGAAGGGTATTTTAGGTTTATCCCTTTAAAAATAATAACAAATTAAAAACAAGACCTTGGGCACCAAGTAGGGATTTTTATTATATTTTTTTATATTATAAAATTATATTTAATAGGTCAAATTTATTTATGGTTTGGGCTTATAAAAGTGGGCTCTAATAAAAGGCTTTTATTTATATCATATATTTATATATTTTTGGATTTTTGGTTTTAATTAAGAGATAGTAAGGATAATAATAATTATAAAATAAGTGATAAAATTAGGATAAGTTAAGGTGATTTGGGTATTAAAAAGGGATGTGGATTGTTTATGGTGCCATCTGAATTATGTTTAATTCGAAACAACCATTTGCAGCCAATTGTTGTTTTGCCAGAAGGAAGCATAACCAATTCCCATGTAGAATTATCAAGCAAGGCATTATACTCCTTCATTACGGCAACAACCCAATCAGGATGATTAAGAGCCTCATGAATCGATGTGGGTGTATCGCGTATGTCAAGCACCCTGAAATTGGTTCTTCAAGCTTGCCAATTGTCTCAATAATCTTGGTTTTTACTCCTCCAAAGCTGATACATCTTTGTTCGTGTATGTCAATCACAACATCATCACATACATAGTGGTTTATGTTAATGATATCCTACTTACTGGGAATTCATCCAATCATATTCAACAGGTGATAAGCACACTTCATGATTAGTTCTCGTTAAAGATTTGGGTTCCCTTCATTATTTTTTGGGCATTGAGGTGAAGTTTCATAAGCATGGATTATTTCTAAGTCAGAAACAGTATGTTCTTGAGCTGCTTCAACGAACTGGGTTACTTGAATCCAATGTTGCATCAACTCCTATGGTTACATATCCAAAGTTAAGTAGACACGATGGTGAATTTTTAAGTGATGTTCAAGGATACAGAAGTGGTGTTGTAGGGTCTCTCCAGTACCTTTGTCATACACGACCAGATATTTCATTTGAGGTCAATAAAGTGGCTCAATACATGCAATCTCCATCAGAAGTTCATTGACAGGAAGTCAAGCGGATACTTCAATATCTTAAGGGCTCTATTGAACATGGAATTTGGTATGCAGCCAATCAATCAACCACTGTGACACTAACAGGATTTTCCGATGCAGATTGGGACAGTGATTTAGACGATCGTCGATCCACTACTGGTTGCAATTTGTGCTTAAAGATATGCACTTAACACTAACAACCACTCCAATTATTTGGTGTGATAATACCAGTACTGTATCTATGGCCGCTAATCCAGTGCTTCATGCTAAAACTAAGCATGTCGACCTTGACCTCCATTTTGTCCGTGAGAAAGTTACTAATGGAGCTTTGCAAGTTAATTATGTTCCGGCTCAAAGTCAACTTGCTGACATCTTTACAAAATCAACAGCTACTTTACACTTTCATGATATACGCAAAAAACTTGGAATTCTCAACCTGCTACAACTGTCAGAAGGAGAAGAAAAGTATGGAGAATGTTAAAGAAAAAGTATACAGCTGGAGTTTATACTTAGTTGAATCCACAGCTTCAATCCTTGGCAATTAGAAAATGAATTTTGTTATTTTTTGTTAGGCCAATTTGTTATGAAAGTTTTCAATAGATTTGACACCTTTTGGCATCTTCTACCAGCTCCTTTTGGTTATATATAAATACAACAGCAATGAACGAAAGAAATCAAGTTTCTTCTCCCATTTCCTATCTTACTAAATCACTATTTTACAACATAAGCACATTTAATGGACAAGGTGATTGAGTCTAAAGCAAACCATTCGAAGATGGCTGGTGCAAAAGGTTCTTCGTGTGCAGTTCCTGGGTATGATGCAAAGGTAATGAGCGATGAACATGATGCAGATATTCTCCCTTACGAGTTTGATTTCAAACTTTGTCGGGATTGTTATATTGATGCAGTGAAATTAGGGGGTGGAATATGCCCTGGATGTAAGGAGACATATAAAAACATAGATCTCGATGAAACAACAATGGATAGTAATCCCAGACCGCTTTAACTTCCTCCCTCTGATTCAATGTCCAAAATGCAGAGAGGTTGTCTTTAATGAAGTTAACAAAATCAGCGATGATAAGGAGTCAAACAGAAGATTTCGAACATAACTATTGGTTATTTGAGACTAGAGGAACTTATGGTTATGACAATACTATATGGCCAAAGGATGATGATATAGGTAATGGAAAAGATGATGAAGTTGTTGAACCAACAGAATTGATGAACAAACAATGAAGGCCACTCACTCGGAAACTAAAAATCCCAACAACTATTTTAATTCCTAATCGGTATGATTCTAGATCATCCTACATTTTATATTTCTTATGTCTTTAGATTTTACCATGGTAATGACCCCTTGAAAGCTTGACCTTTAAGTTGCCTTTGGATAATACAATTGTGTATTCTGTCACGTTTATACTCGGTGCTTAAGATGATTGCAGAATGTACTAATAAATATAGGAGGGTGACTGTTAATCCTTCTGGTTAAATAAACTGCAAAACAGGGCGTCAACACTGTCAGATAATAATAATAAATAAACAAGAACAAAAATAAATCGTGTCGTGGTATAGAGGTCACTGCCTTAGAAACAATTCACCCCAATGTGTGTAATCGCTGCTTTAGGCGGTTGTCTCCCGAAGGTCAACACGGTCGCTCCCAACAATGTACACCCAAAGTTATGAGTGAACTGTAGAGGAAATGATCGTTGGAATCAAAGCTGAATAGGAACTCGAAGGTTGTAAGTAAATATGAATGGGATGAGAAAAATTGAGAGATAGCTCTCCTATTTATAGGTTGAAAGCAGGGGTAAATCTGTCCAAGAATCAGATAAAATCTGATTTAAATAACAGATTATATTCAATCAAATCTCTAATAATATCAGATAATATCAATTTAAAATCTCGGATAATATCAGATAATATTTATCCAAAAATAGTAGATTTATTAACCGAAAATATCCATTTAAATCTCGAATAATATCTATTCAAAATTAGATTTAATAAGAGATAATATCAAATTAAATCTCTGATATTTATTAAATCTAATCGGTTACCATTTAAAATTCAAAATGAATTTTAACTTAACTGCTTTCATGTCTCCTATAAATATGGAGTGTGGGATTTAAGCATTATGCCCACAATCCCCCACTAATGCGAAGAAATCCTCCTAAAAAATCACAGAGTTCGACCAACACAAGACGAACACTAGCGAGATTAGTTACTTAAGTATATAGTGAACGAATCTTGAACTAGTACGTAGTGATGATGAGTAATCCTCCTCTTAGATAAGTGAAAGTAGTCTTAAACTTTCTAAGATCGGGGTAAACTCATAACACATAACTAATTTTTTCATCCACTACAGTCTGCGATGTGAAGATGTGTATATACATAAATTATATATATTTAGCCATCTTACCTCGGGATTTTAGTAAGTTTACTAAAAAATGGTCCATTATTTTTCATAGAAGGCGGCTAACTTTTCTTACTTACATAGGTTATTTCATCAAGTTTATCTCAACATAAACCACCCAAAATCGGGCTATGAAATAATTAAGAGCTTTATATAAAGCTCAACCTCACAAGAAAATAAGGTGATTTCTTCAAGTTCATAAATAACATACACAAAACAAAAATAATATAACACACTAACTGGCCCTTATTATTATTAAAACTTAAAATTAAATTATAGTTAAAAATGAGTGATTATAAAATGGTGTAGGATATATTATTAAATAACCATCTTGTAATTAACTATCAACTATAACCATTTGTATATATTAGTTGGTCTTTGATTTAAAGATATTATAATTTAGGGTAAACTATCCTAGTGACCATCCAACTAATTGAGAATACCTATTTTGGCCACTCAACTAGCAAATTCGTCAATCAGGTCACCCAACTTTTAAACCCTACCTATTTGTGTTAGTGTCGTTAAAATCTTAACTGAAAAGTTAACAGTAATGATGTGGCTGTTAATCAAAATCTGTAAAATTACACATTTAATTTTATTAAATATTACTCTCCAATTAAGAGACCTGGTTGGTGAGAGAGTTAAAGGAAAGAAATAAATTCTGAAAGATTTGGGAAGGCTGGAAATTGAACTTGTGACCTTCAAGTGGAAGAATAACGCCCAAACCACTAGGCCAAAACCACTTGATTCTGACATAGTGGTTTGAGTGTTATTCTTCCATCTAAAGGTCACAGGTTCTATTCTCAATTCTTTTGGATTTTATTTCTTCCTTCTTCCACTTGATTGGAGAGAGTAATATTTAATAAAAAATTATTAAAAAATAAAATTAACCATCCTATCGTGTGATGAAAAATAAATTACAGGGATTAAATTTCTCTATATATAATTTTACAGATTTTGATTAATAACCATGTCACCACTAGGGGTGTAAAGGAGTCGAGCCGGACTCGAGTAGTGCTAAGTTTGACTCGACTCGTTAAGAACTCGAGTCGAGTTTGAGCTTTTTTTGAACCTAATCGAGTCAAGTATTGACCGATCTTTGACCGTGTTAAATTCAAGTAACTCTTATCTCTCACGTCTCATTTAAAGTCTGATGGAGAAAAAACTTGATACACAAGCTGTATAAACTCAAACTTGTTAATTTTAGGTTTTAATATCTTAATTTAGGGTTTAACACTTATGTTTAAGGTTTAAATTTTAGGGTTTTAAGCTTAGAAATTTAGATTTTAAATTATAAAAAAATAAAAATGGTATATTTATGTTTTCGAGTAGGTCGTGAGCTTTTCGAGTTGAGTATCATGTAGCTCGACTCGTTAAGAACTCGAGTCGAGTTCGAGTTCAATCGAGTCAAGTTTTGACCGAGTCGAACTTGAGTAGCTCACGATCTATCTCGTTTCATTTACAGCTCTAGTCATCACTGTTAACTTTTCTGTTAGGATTTTAACGACAACGACATAAATAGGTAGAGTTTAAAAGTTGGGTGACATGATTGATGAGTTCGTTAGTTGAGTGGCCAAAATAAGTATCCCCAATTAGTTGGGTGGTCACTGAAGTAATTTACCCTACAATTTATTCAATAAAAAAAATCAAAAATTACCGTCTCTCATTCACCTATTCCACTCTAAGTCGACTTACCATCGATTTCCTATTATTTTATAAATCTTAGCACTTTGGCGGTCAGGAGCAACTGCAGGCTAGGAGTCCGCGACCATTTAATTCAGTTTTTGATGAATTTGAGATTTGTAGCTTTATTTGCATTCAAATTCTTCATCCCCATTAAATTGGGATATGCTTATCAAGCCCTTACTGCAACAAAATTTAAACAATGGTAGTTTTAATATGATTGTTTTTAAAAATAGTCTAATTAATTTTTTTTAATCTTAAGAGAAATGATGAGAATTTTCAAAAAAAAATAATTAAAGAATCTAATGAAATTATTGGAGTTAGTAAAAAGAATTAAAATATTTGGGTCCAATTTATCATCTAAATTTTCTAAGGGTTTAATACAAATTTCTCATTTTTTGGGTGTTTCCTAAAATTTTGTCAACATATACCCTACCTCCGAAAACTTGAAAGCCTAGCAATCTCACCCATTGTAACTTTCGAGAGATTTTAGCGTGCAGTATTTTTACGGTAAGTTTATTAAAAGGTAAATTTATATAACTTCTTATTAAATTTATAAAAAAATTATTATTACCCACATTCTTACAATCTATAAAAATTTCAAATATAATATAAAAATTCTTACTTGAAGCCAATTTTATACAAATTTTTACGTAGTTAATAAAAATTTATGAAATTACATAAAATTTTATTCAAATAATAAAAATTTTAGTAGAACTGAAATTCCTATATAATCGTACATAATAATTTATTATTTTTATTAAAGAAAATTATTTACCGTATTTCAACTATATTTTAAATATATATATTTTAAAAATTCGTAATTTATATTAGCGGTCGGTCACCCCAAACCATGCATTGCACTTTGGTCATGTCTTGTCCGTTGTTCCCGTATTACCTCTTCGGTATCTTCATGGGTCACAACTTGTATACTAGGTATAGTATTAAAATGCAAGAATAAACCAATGGGATCGTATCAAAATGCTTTTTAAATCTATCACAATACTGTAATTATAACTATAATTTATATATATTTAAGACAAAACGTAGAACGCAATGCCAATGATATTTACGATCGCAATACTATAATCGTATCTATAACTGTAAACGTAATTTATTATTATGGGTATCAGAGAACGAGTATCTATGAATTCAAAGACAAAACCTGTAACTATGAGAAAGCTATAATAAAACACTTATAAGCAGGCTTTCTGGGGGAGCAAAAATCGTCTTTGAAAAAACGCCACTATATAAGTCTTTTACGACGTTTTATTGAAAACACCACTAATTATTCCTCTAGCGACGTTTTATAAAAAATGTCACTAAAAATCATGTTTTTAGCGACATTTTATATGAAACACCACTAAAACTCATGTATTTAGCACGTTTAAGCCACTAAAAATCATATCCTCAGCGTCGTTCTTGATAAACGCTACTAATAAATATATCATTAGTGACGTTTTTGAAACCAAACGCCGCTACAAACATATTTTTTAGTGGCGTTTTTTTAAAAACCGCTACAATAAATAAAAAAATGAAAATAAATTATGAGTGCAATTGTGGAGTTTTGAATACATTACTTCACGAATTTTCCCCCTGTGTTAACAACCAAATTAAACATCTATTTGTGATATGATTTAACAATAAAGCTTTTTGAAATAATGTCTTCGACGAGAATTTTATTTTTGTTTGATTTAATAACTCATTTGACCTTTCGACTGCGCAAATTATCATTTTCTACACGATTCGGATTTTCCTTATCTCTGGAGGTTTTGCCTGCCCCCTTTCGTTCTGATCTCTTTCACCGTCGGTGCGTGGCTGTTACTGCCACCACCGACAAAACCATCTCTCTCATGCGTCCTTACCCGTGACCACCAGTCGCAGTAGAGGTTGCCGGTAACGTCAGAATTCACTCTCAAATCTACTGTAAAAATATAGACAAAGGCGAAACTTTTAGTTTCTATCTAATTTCTATGATCATTCTCGACCTTAAATTTCAAGAATGCTAGGAGAAAAGAAAAAAAATGGAGTGATTGGTGACGTTAATTCATATGTCGTTTGATTCTGCTTCTGAATTGTGTTTCTCAAGAGATTAGATCGATATAATTTTAGGTATTCCCAATTTTAACTTTTGTCGTCTTAAGCCAATTATTACAGGCGAGATTCTTCACTTTATTTTGCATCTTATGCTTCCTTTGTTTATTAATTATGGGTTTAACAATTTTTACTCATATACTTAGACAAGGTGAAAATTTTATTGCAAAAATATTTTGTGGTAAAGATACAAGTCTTCTGTATTTCCAGGTAAATTAAATTCCAATAACTCTAAATTTTAGTATTTAATTTTGTTAGATGTAGTTATAAAGCTCATTACAGGGATAAGGTTTAGGCACCATGCTCTTTGTTCATAGTAATACAATACTTCCTATATATTTTGCAAAGAACTTATTGATATGAAACAAATTTAGTGGGGAAAGTATCCTTTTTATGATTTGATAGATAACATTTTTCTTGATTGAAGCTTCTTTGTGTAATTTTAATGCAGTATACTCGATATTGGTTTAGTTATTTTCTGTGTTGAGTTAGTATCAGCTTGAAAATCAAGCACTACTTTGGCTGATTTAGAAGGTTGGTAGCAGCCTTAAAGGTTGGTGATTTAGAAGTTAACCCACCATTGCTATAACCTCAATAATGATTTATTCTTGTATATACCATTGCTGAAGTGGTATTGTATAGAATGGCAACCAAGAGCTTTCTTTCTTACAGTAGACCCTTGTCTGTTAATACATGTATAGAATGATAGTAAACCCTATGGACTTTTTGAAAACCATAATGGGTGGTGGTTATTAATATGACCTTTTCACTTTTTGTGACTAAAGACACTTATTCATACAACTGTTTTGTTTCTCAGAACCATTTCACTCTTTCTTTGAAATATTTCTGGGAGAATTTTAGATGAATTTCAGTTACAATTTTATCTCAATAATTTGAATTAGTTTTTAACTTTTTATTGTATGATTTCTTCATTTAAGTGACTCATGTGTGGCTATTAGTGGGGAGTAAAAGAGTTTTGGGATTTTGGATTCGCCACCTGATGGTGGTTTGGATTGTTTATGGTATCTTTAACTTAAATTTTTTTATGTTCGAGGAGTATTGTTTTTGATGCTGGTTTGGATTCGCTACCTGATGGTTCACATCAGAGGAAAGAGATGTGCTTGGGTGACACCAAATACAGGTGTATTGTCGTGTCCTCTAATTCCTCACTGTTTTATAATTGATTAGAAATTTTTGTTTATCATTTTCTTCCTAAAATTGCTTTTAATTTTAATAACAAACGCAAAAGCTTTCTCTAAGCATTAGGATAGAGAAAAATCCCTGCACTAAGAACACCTTTTGTATTGTTTATGCTATTGAAGCTTGTTCTACAGAGTTCAAAC
Organism: Abelmoschus esculentus; assembly: GCA_035048815.1. Classification (NCBI taxonomy): domain Eukaryota; kingdom Viridiplantae; phylum Streptophyta; class Magnoliopsida; order Malvales; family Malvaceae; genus Abelmoschus; species Abelmoschus esculentus. The sequence continues at coordinate 8,192,743 of JAUCBN010000032.1, forward strand.
TCGTAGCTATAGAATTAGTTTAGGTTTGATTAATATGATCATAGGCGCATTGAATGGTCGGCATCTAGCAAAATTAACCAACTAGGTTGGCGACTTTTCTCTTATTATGATAGCCAAGCTTTACTGTTATTTTATCAAATTCCTGATTTTTAAGATTTAATCGAGCAATAAGTTAAATTTCTTGGATTTATCTTTCTGACTTCATCTATAGTTCATTTATTATATATATGTAAATTTCAAACAGTTACCAAGAACTTGATATGGCATTAATGGCATAAATGTGCATTTATATGTTGAAGCATCATATTCAAAATGAAAGACTATCAATTAATTGCAGCATCGTGTCATATCTAGTTGATGTTTTAACTGCTCTTATCAATAATTTATGTTATCTTTAACTTAAATTTGTTTATGTGCAGGTGGGTTTGTTATGGGACTTAAGCTAATGTGTCATCAACTGGATGTGGGAGACTCTCCAATCTTATGCACGCTTCAACATTTTCTTGCTTTATGTATATAACTCCTTGTAGTGTTTTCAAGTACATTACAACAGATAGCTGATTTTGTTGGTCTATTCAAAATGTATTCAATATGTGAGTGGATCGAGTCTAGATATTTTCGTGTTTGTGGTCTAATCATGAGTATGTGTTGATCAATTATATATGTTTTTTTTTAAAGAATGATATTCTTTAGCAGCGTTTGTGTATACAAACGCCACAACAGAGTGGTTCTTTAACGGCGTTTGTGTATTCAAACGCCACTACAAAATGACACTATCAGCGGCGTTTGTGTATCCAAACGCCACAACAGAGTGGTTCTTTAGCGGCGTTTGTGTATCCAAATGCCATAAAAGAATGGTACTTTATTAGCGTTTGAATACACAAAAGCCGCTAAAAAACCAATCTGTTGTGGTGTTTGGATACATAAATACCGCTAAAGATCTTGTCCTTTTGCGGCGTTTTTGGATAAAAAACGCCGAAACTATTGCGACGTAATTTTTAGCGACAATTCTTGTGATGTTTTCTAAGCGTCATGATGGTTTTTAGCGGCGTTAAAAATGTCACTATAGAATTAAAAAAACGCCACTATTGATCTGTTTGGGTGTAGTGAATGCTATTTGTTTTGTTTTGTTTGTTCATATTCTAAAAATGGTTATGTTTATCACTATTATTTGTTTTGTTTGTTCATATTCTGACTTTTATGGTTATGGTTATGTATTGTTCTTTGAATATGCTTTATATATCATGTTTATCCCTGTTATTTGTGTAAATTGTTTAATCCGAGTATATGAGCTGCTCTAATTTATTTATTATCTGCCATAATTTATTTATTATCTAACAAAATCTATATTCTTTTTAAGTAATATGTATAAGTTTTCATATGAATTAGAATATCCTGGACCTGGTGAAAGAGGTCCACATAAGCTAAGTGACCCACACTCTGAAAGGGGTATGTTCCTCTCTTTTATATCTTAATATCTGATAAGTTTTTATATTTTCTTAGCTTCTAATACATTTTGTTTTCTGGTTTTCAAGGGATGCACATGAAGTAGATTCTGAAATTGTTCGCAGCTCTAAGAGACAAGTTGTTAATACAAATACCAATGAGTTTGAGAGAAGAACTTCTCATGTTTGAGATTATTACTCATTCATTAAGCTTCCAGAAGGTATTTTTGCCCAATGTAAGTATTGCAAAATAAAAAAAATATAAAGTTGATTCTTATATTGGTACCTCTATCCCAAAAAGTCATACTGAAAAATGCCAAGATTATAAGGACTATTTTGCTTCTAATACCAGTAGTAGTACAGAAAGTTCTTTTGATCAAAAAAGGTATTGTGAATTATTTGCCGAGGTTATTCTCTGTCATGGTTATGCTTTAAGTGTAGTTGAGTATGATAAACTTAGGGCTTTGCATCAGTATCTAAATCCAGTTGTTAAAGATATATCTACGTATACTATTACTAAACATTGTATGTTAAAGCATGAAACATATAAAAATTGTTGCTTGATTCGTTGCATTTTGTTTTAAGTCGTATCTGTTTTACATGTGATGTATGGTCTGCTTGCACATCTCGTTCTTATTATACTCTAACTGCACGTTCTTAAAGATATATCTCGTTCTTATTATAAGGACTATCTAAATCAAAAGTTTTGAATTTTCGACGTTTTCCCCTACCCCATGATGGTGAGTCTATTTATAAGTTTGTGAAGAAAATGCTATGTGAGTGGAGTCTTGAGAAGAAAGTTTTTACAATCACTCTGAATAATGCTTTTGCCAATGAAAAAATGGTTAAGCGTCTAAAAGATGATTTGCATGTCATTTCTGCCCTCCCATGCAGTGATAAGTATTTTCATATTCGATGTGTTGCTCATATTTTGAACTTGATAGTTCAAAAATGTTTGAAGGTAATTGACTCTTTTATTATTAAATTGCGAGAAATTATTAAGTTTATTGACTCTTTTGATTCTAGACTTTGTAGCTTTGAGTTGGCTGTGAAAGACTATGGTTTTTCTTTTTTTGGTAAGTTCATTTTGGATGTACCTACTCGATGGAACTGTGCTTAATTAATTCTTTGTAGGGAACTTGAAGTTAGGTTAACTATAAACTTATTTGTTAATAGGGATTGGTATAATTATTGATGTTGAATGGGAAACTGCTTAATTAATCTGTGATTTTCTTGAGCCTTTTTTTGAAATTACTAATATGTTATTACTTAGTTGTTGTGTGATGCTCACAATGATCCTTGTGAGAGAGTTTTTAAAATGGTAGAAACTATGCTTGTGTTGTATGAAAAATATTGGTCTGATTACTCAACTATTCTCTCCTTTGCTATTTTACTTATTCCCAGATATAAGTTACAACTTTTGAAGGAGTTATATGTTGTTCTCTATGTTGAGGATGAGGTTGACAGAAAGGTAAGTATTGTTTATAATTAGTTTGTTAATTTATATATATATTATTCAAAGTTTGTCATTTGTTTCTCTACTAATTCTTCTATTCAAAGCATCTCTTCTCAAAGTAAAAATGTGTCGAGTTCTAATCGACCTCCAATATTTAAAAAATCCAATCTTTTTCAGGTGAGCTAATTTAAAATTTTCTTTAAGTTAAATTAAATTTCTTTTTTAACAGTTTATTAAATTTTTGTCAACTTATTATTTGTTATGTATTAACTGTTTATACCCTTTCTTATCAGAACTTTGATGCAAATTTAGCTACTTCATGGAGTGAAAAATCTGATGTGAACTCATACATTAGTCTTCCCTTTCTCCCTCGTTCTGAGGATAGTCAGTTTGATATTTTAGAGTATTGGAAAGCACAAACTATTTCGTTTTCTATTCTTGCGCAGATGGAAAAAGATGTTTTAACCATTTTAATCATTTTTGTTGTTTCTGAATCTTCTTTCAGTATGGGAGGAAGAATTTTGAACAAGTTGAGGCTTAACTTTTACCCAAAAATGTTAAAATCTTTGTAACAACCCATAATTGGTTGTATGGTTTTGAACCGAAGGAAAATGATGAAGATTATCTTACTATTGTGCAAGACTCTCTAATTCTAAGTCTTGGTGAAGATTGAATTCAAGGTAAAGGTAAACTGGACTCAAAAAAAATTCAAAGAAAAGAAAGGGGTGTATTATTTATAAATCGAAAGATTTTTTATTCTTTCAAACTCCCATTTAGTTTATACTTCTTTTGATCAAAGAAAAAACCTTTCTTTTCTTTGTATTTTTATTTATTCTATATCATTGAATAAGTGATGATCCATTGGTTCTTACTCAAAGAATCTTTGGACTTAGTTTGAAGGTCCCTTCAATTTTATCCTTTTCAATATTTATTAGTAATTTCCTTTTTAAATTAGTTTATAATTTGCCTTTTTTATACTCTGTTTTAGACCTTGTGTGGAGCTGAATGGTAATGTCTAGAGGACTGTGTTAGCTTTTTCCGTGTAAAACCTAAACCCTATACAAGTATTCTATTTTAATGCTTATGGTTTGATTTTTTTGGGTATGTTATGACCTATGATTTGATGCTTATGATGTTTGAATTAGTTATTATGTATAAGAATTAAAATAGATTTATAAGGATTAGATATTCGATGCTTATACTTCTGACTTCTTTTTTTTTGGTATGTTATGACTTATAGATTGTATTAATGTTGTTGTGGTTGATGATTGATGATGTTGTTGTGGTTGATTGCTCTCCGCTGCTTGTTGATGATTGGATTAATGTTACTGGTTGATATCTGTTGCTGGTGATCTTTTGTTGATATTTTTATTATCTAATTAGTTGCCCTTGGTTATTTTATGTTGGTTTCTTAGGTAAAAATTTTACATAATTAACCTTGCTGGTGGTTTTTAGATTTTTAGTGCTCGATGATGATAATTTTGGTAGCAAAGTATTTGCATATAGCATAATAAAACTTTTTTTATAAGATTTGAGAGCTCTCATTTTATAATTCAAATTTTTGCTATAAAATTTTGTCTATGATGTACATTTGTAATTTTTATTAAGTTCTATTAAGTTTTTTTTAAGTTATACATTATTGAATAATAGAACAATCACATTTCACAATTTACAGTGTTATTTAAAATTATATTCTAAAGTGTAATTTGAGTTTTTAGCATTGTAATATACTGTGATTTTTAGCAAATTAAAATCATTTTTGATGGATATTTGGTATTTAAATTTGAACTTAATTTATTTAAGGTTATAATTTGGACTTAAAATATGTTCAAATTTTATTAAGTATTAAGTTTATTAATTTGGTTATAACTAGGACTTAAAATATGTCAAATTTTATAAATTTTAGTAATTTTGTTGTATTAAAGTTTATTAATTTTATTGTATTAAAACTCTGTAATTGTTATTTATAATGACATGTATATTAATTTAAAGGGTGAATTTATTTATAATAACTTATAAATATAATATCATATTTTTATTATATAATTTAAAATTAATAAATATTTGTAATATAAGATTATAAAATATTTGTAATAAGTATGTTATAAATATTAAAACATAAATATAAATATGTTTATAATAACATCATTATAAATATAATATAAGTATGTTATATGTACAATATAAATATTTGTAATAAAATTTAACTATAAATTATTAATTAAATTAATAAATAGAAATTATATAAATATTATGTTCATATTAAAAAATATAATATAAGTATGTTATGTAAAATATTTATATAAATATTAATATGTATAATATAAATATTTTACATTTGTACTAAAAGTATAATATAAGTATGTTATATAACTTATTTATATAAATATTATATTGATATTAGTTCAGGTTAATAATAGGTCGGGTAATTTATCAGATCAGGTTTAAAACATGTCGGGTTCAAAACAGGTCGGATAAAATTAGGTCTCGGGTCAATTCAGTCGGGTAATTCGGTTATCTGCCAAGTTAGACTCAGGTTCGAGTTCATTTCAGTCGGATACAGGTCGGGTTTTAGGTCTACAGTAACAGGTTGAAATCGGGTTCGGGTCATTCTCGGTCGGATACAGTTCGAGTTCGGTTACTACAGTAACATATTCAACTCGGGTTCAAGTTAACAACAATCGGATATAAATCAGGTTCGGGTCATTACATCCCCAGATCAAAACAAGTTCTGAATCGAACAAGTTTCATGAGAGTTTTCAGATCAGGTCAGTTTTTTACATCTCTAGTGACCCCTGCTTATTTTGTTTGTCTGAAAGATTCTAAAATTCTCTTCAACATTATGATGAAATTACCATTTACCGTCTAATCATAAACGAATAGAAGTATAATATTTGTTATCTTACCTAAACACAAAAGAGATGAAATCAATTATTATAAAAATTATTAAAAGGCATTTATATTTTTGAAGTCTGAATTAATACTAAGCTGTGTTATGTTTATTTATCGTTAAATTTTAACGTATTTTTTTAAAGTTGATTTTTTTTATTTAGAGACAAGATGGAAATTTTAGAAAAAACACTCTTGTCTTAAACTCAAAATTTAAAAAATAAAAATCGATAAATAATTTTGTCAATCAGTCATCGATTCTTATTTAAATTTTTACGTGATTTTTGAACGAAAAAGATTAAAAAATGATGTTGAAGTGATGTTGATGTAGAAGTGATGTGTTGTAAATTAAGAAAAAAAATTAAGTTAATTTTTGTAGAGAAAAAAAGAAGAGGATAAGGATGTAGAGATAGTTTTTCGAATCTTTATAGGAAAAGAGGATAAGGCTGTAGAGACAAAATATAAGGATAAATTATAAGGTTGGGTACATATATTTATAAATGTTAAAGGTTTCATTAAATTTAAAAGTAATTAATATTATAGCTATTTACATTATTAAATGTTATTTAAATTATTGAATTATAAAATTTTAATCAGTAAACATTAAATATCAATATTTTAAAAATGTAATACATTAACAAAAGAAATTAAATATTATTTAATTATTAATTTTTATAAATATAATGAATTTGATAATATAATACGTCAATAAAAAAACAAAATTAATTTAATAATATAATATGTTAATAAAAAGTTAAATATTATTTAACTACTAATCCTTTAAACTTAAAAGAGATATCATTTTAACTTTTAAAATTTAAAAATGTTAATTTTTAAGTGTTTTATCGAGTGTAAATCATCTATCCTTTCATATGTCTCTATTTATGCCCTCACTTCAAATTAGAGGGTTAAAGTTTTAGGTTAAAAATTTTGGTTAAGATTTAAAGAATTAATCGTAGAATGTATTTTTTAATGTGTAGGGTGTAAGATTTAGGATATAAAAAGTAAGGATTTAAGATTTAAAATTTAATTTTTTAAAAAATAAAAAAACACAAAAAAAATATATAAAAAGAAACAAATGATTTTTATTGTTGTACAAGGGCTTTCACCACCGAAAACTACGCATGATCATTCATATTTATATTTAATAGTTTTTTATTTTCTAAAAGGAAGGTTAATTTTATTAAATAAAATTATAAAGAACTAAAATCATATACTCCTGTTCTATTTTTAGTACTCATCGTTAATTTTAAAAAAAATTATTTAAAAATATGATGTAAAAATAATTAAAAGGATAATTTTATTTTTAAAAATTTAAATTTTATTTTATTGAAAAATTAAAAAAATAGTAGAAAATATATTATAAAATTTATTAATTTTTCACTAAGATATTCTAAATAAAATAATTTTAAAACACAAAATAGATATTTAAATAAAATAATTTTAAAACACAAAATAGATATTTAAGATATTTTAAATAGGATATGAGTAATAATTTTAAAACTCAAAAATCATCCTCTCTCTTTTTATAAACTATCAAGTAAAAACTAAAAAAAATCTAATACAAAACCTTCGAGTTTTTTATAAATTATTTTTTGATGTGTAAATGTTCAGTCTTGCATCAACACCACTGATTATACATCACGCAACCAAGCAATAAAAGTTATGTTCTGCCCTACAAATTATTTCACTATTGACATATAAAACAAAACATCTCGCCACAACAAACACTTCATGTCTTATCATCCTGGTTTACCCTCGCAGCTGTGGCCAAGGTATCCGCCACTCCTCCGGGCGTAGGCATCGACTCAGGTTTGTTCCTCACCTCAGCGCCTCTCACGCCATCGGCATCTTCAATTGTCACTGCTTTATCGCGAGGCAGCTTTGCAGTAGCATCCTGATCCCAAAAAAGAGAGGATGATTTGAGTGGGAAATAACTGGTTAATTACTCAGATATAGTGATCAAAATTGTTAAAAGATCAGATATATTACCGACAAAACATCAGATATAGTGATCATATTGTAATCATAAGTTACACGATCATTGAAATCGGCAGCAGCTTGAGCTTTGGCACCTAGACCAGCTGTGTTACTACCAGCGGCTCTTGCCTCAGCTGCTCGTATTGCTGCTACATCGCCTCGGTCAACTGGTTTATCGCCAACGGAGATAGCGGTTGCCTCCAAAGCTTCTCCAATGGAGATGCCACTTGAATCAACAACACCCGTTGTAGTTGCTGCCGGTCGCATGTCACCGGCAGTTGGTATTAGAGATGTGGAAAGGGTTGAAGGCGCGTTGATGACGTCGAAGACATCGACGAAGTTGATACCTTCATGGTCAGAAGCCTGGGGTCTTCTAGGTTGTCGCTGGTTCATTGTTGAAAGGCGGTGGAAAAGGAGTGGAGGGTTCCCGTTTCGGAGATGCATTAAGGGCATATAAATGTGCGTAATCTACATATAATGAAGTTTGCACGTTTCAGCTGGGCAAAGAGACATTTGGAGCTTAGGTGGTGGATTGTCGGGAGTAATTTGTAGCCTCTCGTTGAAAAAAAAATTAGTACGCGAACGCGGTTTATCACGTCATCTTTAATTTAAATAATCAAAACTATTTATTTTATTTTTTTTAAGATAACTCTTATGTTTTTATATGTGATTAATAAATAAATATCTATTAAGTAATTATTTTTAAATCAATTATTTCAATATTTTTTATCATAATAATATAATAAATAAAATTTACTTAATAATCTACTCGAATGAGAACAACATCGACATATGGCAAGGGATAAGGATTAGGTCAAAGTTGAACTTGAACCTGGTCGGTCATTTGTTGTACACTTGTCTGGATCACAGCTAAAGAGCTGCAGAGTTCAAGGATGTTGAGAAAAACAAATCAAATTGTCTAAAAGGCTGGTGGGCAGAAAATGTGAGCGTTGTAATGGGCCAATTCGCTTATGTTCCGAATGTATTAACCTAATGATTTTTATAGGGAAATGTTGTTTTTTTCCAGAATTCAATTTTGGACACTTGAAATCTATTAAAGAATTTGATTAAATTTTTTTAAAAAGTTTTGAATAACAAAATTTATATTAATGTTAAAAATATGTGTTGAATATTTTAAACATCATTAATATTAAATATTATTAACATTAAAGAGTTTATTAAAAACGTTAATAAAATTTACTATTAATCTACTCCGATGAGCCTAATCATTGTAATACTGAGAAATGGATTTTTCTATCTTAACCCAATTATAAGATTTTCTCACCATTTGCAACTGTAAACCATGGAATTTAAAAATTCTTCACTGTTCTCTTTTTCCCCCTAGTATATATAATATTATATTTTATATTTATTCTAAAAAATGTTGTATATAATATACCTATATTATATTAAGTGTTTTCAAATAAATAATACAATATACATTTTTTTCTTTTTCTTTTTTATACACAAACAAATATAAGTTTATTTTTTAAATTATTGGTGTTAATTATAAGATAATATTTATCCATTAACCCTAACTCTTTTAATAACACAAAATGTGTAACCCTAACTCAACAGAGGTTTCTTAAGTGTTCCCGCTCTTCCGAGTCATAGGAACCTGAAAAACTAAAATGCCACGTTATCTCATGCCACTCGTGTAGCACTAGTCTATCGGTCAAGCACACTCCTTTTAGGCGTTGAAACCCTCACCTACGCCTCTTCCGAATGCTCTAGGCTTAGATTAGGCTCTATTTTCAGTCTAGAGGATCTAAGAATCTATAGCTACACCTCTTCCGAGTGCTCTAGCATGAACCTAAACACGGGACACTACCGTGCCTCTTACAATGCTTAGATGATTATCAACAATGAGCAAAGCAAATACATAAACAAATAAAAGACAATATATTAATAAAAGCAAAAGATAATTATCCACAAAAGCAACCACCTACACAAAGCTCACATGGTGGTGCTAAATGTTAAAGTAATATCTTCCACATAAAACCTTAAAAATTTAACAATCATCCTCATAAAATATGAAAAATAAAGCAAACGAAGAAGGACTAGAAGACACCTTCGGATGTACAGGCTACCGACTTCTTCAACCACCACGAGACGCCTTGGTGTGCTAGCCCCTTCCGGGTGCCTAGCACACCACTCCCTTTGAGCTCTATCAATGGAGGACTCTTTGGCCGGAGTTTGAAGGAGAAAGGTGGGAGCTTTCCTCAGCCGTACACAGCTCCAAAGGTCCCTCTTTTTCTTTGTTTTTGCTCCTCAAAAAGGCCTCTTTTTTTCTCAGTCACCATGTCTTTAATAAGGGTGAAAAACCCTAAAAGATAGACAAAAATCTATTTCTGCCCCCTTCACATGATGGCATTTCTGCAGGTCTGGCAGCGGTGACAGTGGTCCCCTACTGAGGTGGCTCGCATTCAGGCCATATTGGTTGTGGTCCCCTACTAAGATGGTTGTGCCCAGACTGAGTGGCCCTGATCGTTTATAATGGCACCAACTGACACTCTTATTGTTGCGTGTTTTAAGTACTTCGTGATTGCGTACAAGCGTACACGTTCAAGTTATAGTATAAAAAGTATCGTATCCACAAAGATTAGTACGCCTTTTAGGATCTAATTTCTTGAATTGAAATAAAAAAACACAATGATGAGTGCCTAAAAGACAATTATTTACTACCCTTCTCATGGTACTTTATGCATCTATTATACATCAACTTGAACTGAAAAATGGACTCTTTGCGCAAATATTGGATATTTCATTATCATTACTTACAAAGTCAATATTTATAGAGAATGCAGATATTATTATATATTCTATACATGCAGGAATATCCAGGGCCGAAGCAACAGTGAAACAATGTTGAGGCCGAGGTAAAAGACAAAGCCGCGATAGAATCCAGAGTGGCAGCACCAACATTGGAGGCGCAATGAAAGATAAAAATATAGAGAATATTCTGGAAGATACAGCGCACCAATTGGATCAGGCTATCGCACTAAAAGCCCAAGTCAAAGACCAAGCGGGAAACCCTTCTAGAAGGCGGCAAACTTGGAAATATCATATCCTTTGAAGAAGACTTGTTCCTTACTCTAAGTTGAAGTCTATTTAGGAAAGGTTTGCCCTAGGTTAAGACTATATATACCCTAGCCGACCATATTGTTTAGGGAGTTGATTTTTAGAGAAACTCTTCTCCCTAAGAATTGTACCTAATGACATTATGTTCTAAATTTCTTAAGGATAGGTGAAGGTTGTAGATATTAGTGAGAGGAGATTGATTCTTGTTTCTTTGTTCTAATGTAATAATAATATCAAAGTTTGCTTATCCTATTGTCATTCCTTGTTCTAGCATTCAAGCTCGAGAGAGAAGTTTGTAAGTAATATATTTATCTAGCATCGAGAGGTGTAGATTCACGAAAAGGATAAGTACGGTGTTGTAGACACTAACTCGGCCTAGAGATAGATTAAGAGTTTCAGCAGCTAAAAGAAGTGTTGGATTGGTTGGTGGTTATCGTTGATTTATACCAAGAGGTATCGTCAAGGACCAGTCATCAACAACACTCTGACTTAGAGATAAACGGAGGCAACTATGGACACTTTGCTGAACATTGATGCCTCTGCCCAAGAGCAAGAGATTGCCGCGATAGAGAACACCAATACTGCCGAGGCTGTATCTGCAGTACTATCGAAGCAGTGTTGTGTAATTGAATTGGACAAGAATAAGATCAATTGAATCCATTAATTGATGCAGTTGGATCTTACCCACTTTTTCTATATCGTTCTCAACCTTTTATTTTATGTTTTGTTATTTAATTATTTAGTTAGTTAAACAAATCCACTTATCTATGTTTTTACTTTATTTTTCAGGAGCAAGGGAATAAGGGGAAATATATTAAGTATATCAATCCCTATGGAGACGATACACGATATACTTATCACTTTATTACTTGGCGACGTGTACACTTGCATTCAATTGCGCTTTTATTACACGCATCACACAATTTGATTGGAGAATCGTTTTGAAATAAAATCAAATGACAAATAAACAAGTAAAGTAATTGAAATAATCGATATGACAAAAGAGGCTGGGTTATTTCGAATTATGGAATGACTGTCAAATAATTTCTTCTTCGTAAGTGGATGCTTGCACCACTCAACTTGTTTCGGCAATTGGGCTTAGTCAGATTGCCTATGACAGTTCTTCGAATTGTCAGTTCGTAGAATATTTGGGCAATTATGATGAGGGAATTATTCGGGTAATTTGGGTGACTATCCTTAAGGTTCAGCAAAATATAGCTTTTATTAGCCGTTGAAATCTTGCATTTATCCCTAAGCTAGATTATTTCTCTCGCACTTGGATCGAACTATGACTATTCGTTTCGTGAATCTAATCCTCCCTAATCTAGATAAATGAATCGTTTATCGGGGGTCCTTTCCTAATTTTCACGCAAACCAAATAAATACCAAGAATATACAAACCTTAATTAAGAACACACACACTTAGATAGAAATTAACTAAATCAATCAATTATATAGAATAATCCAAGCCAACTTTATATTAGTTCATGACTAGACAAAAATATTCAACAAATAATCCCCTCGTCACTCGAATAAAACAAGAAAATAAAGATGAAAAAGAAGATGAATTCTTGCTTCCTTTCTCTCGATCGCTCAATCTAACCCGCTCTTGTTTTGTACGACACCTCTCTGTTAAATAGGATCTTGCTAGGTCTAATTATGTAATAAGAATTAATTTGCTAAAGAGATAAATTATCTCTTTAGAGAGTTCAAATTAACTCAAATTTTTATCTCTTTATCAAGTTCAATCTCCTAAAATCTCTCCATATCTTTTTGAAATCAACTTTATCTCCTTTTAATTCCTTCCAACTTAGCATTAAATCCTACAAATAACGAAACACACAACCACAATATCTTTTTTCATGCAATTTAAACGAAATATAAATTAAATATAATAATTAAAGAAATTATATAAATATGCATGAATGACTAATTATGCAATTAATATTATGCTCAATTCTAACAATAATAAAAGTAAAAAGGGTAATAAAAATAATACTTTTGGACACTCAACACATCCCTAAACTCGAACTATTGCTTGTCCTCAAGCAATACAAACCTAACAATTAATTGCAAGACATCCAATCTTCAAAGACATGCTTTAGAATTTGACATTCAACCTTAGAACCGGGGCACAAAGTATGATCATCTTTGAATATTTTGAAAAACAAAGAAATTTTCCAGAATCAAACTATAATGCTCATGAAAAAGTGTGTGTGTAGTTGTGTACAAGTTAATTTTCAAGATTCTATGTAAAAAAAGGTTTTAACAATAATTGTTTGGACATTAATTTTTAATCTTTTCGGGCACCTCTAGCAATTAAGCAATTCCTTTAATTTTATCAACTAGAGCCAGTTTCGGGCACCTCTAGTGATTCTTCAATGTATACAAACTAGAGACAATTTCGGGCACCTCTAGAATGATATTGCTTATCCACTTTTTTTAAGATAATTGCCCAAAATTCTAACAACCTAAAATCACAAAGTCTCTATCAATCAACAAGTCACAACCGTGTAAAAAAAAATTCAACATCATAGTAAAACTCTAGGTTATTCCCATGCAAACCTAAAATCAAAGGCTATTTTAATTAGGTGCAATGACAAAAGTTTTATCATTAGTTATCTATCAAATTTAAAGCAATTGGATCAAATTGAAATTCTTGGCAAATAATTTATGCAATCTATATGTGATAATTAATTATGAATGCAACTATCATGAATCAATTAAAGGTAAATACTCCCCAAACTCGAGATGAACATTGTCCTCAATGCATGCAAAAATAAAAAAAATGCAAATGAGTTAGAAAGATCGTCACCTTGAGTTAGTACTTTCCTGCTTTCCATGGATGTAGCTTCTGTCCTTGTCGTGGTGGTTGTGCTGGTAGATTAGATCTTTCATTGATGCTTTTCCATTATATTGAGTAGCACTTGCCTAAGCAATAACAATTGCCTGGGCATGTGAAGTTGCGAGCATAACATCACGATGAATGGATCCAAAATTTTTAATATAATCACAACTCCACTTGTCTGTCAAGAAAAACGAAAATAATATTGAAGAAGATAAATGAAAAAGATCATTAGTGAATGAAAAAAATTTCGGCTAGAAATAAAAAGGAAACAAATAAACAAAAAATATGGGTAACTTTTAGAGTTAATTATGGAATTAATCTTTTCAAAGTTTGACCCATATTAAAGTCTATCTAAATCTTTAAGCAAATCTTCCTCGATCTTGATTTCCATTCCTAAAAAGATAAAGACCAATAAATCAAAAATTATTCAAGTAATGAGAAGATAATTATTCTTAAAAACCATAATTAAAAAAAATCCATTAAATACCTAAATTATATATAAAAAAATATATATGCTAGAAATAAAAATAAATAAAAATATCCAAAATAAAATGCAATTAAAATAAAAAATACTAAAGAAGAGCATAATTATGTTTCTTCTAAAGTAACCCTTTCTTTGTCATCTTTCTCGTTGGAGTTGGTATAGTGCTTCAATCTTTGTCCATTAACTTTAAATTCTCTTCCATCAATAGTGGACTTGATTATCACTACAACATGTGAAAATGACTTAATAACTTCAAACGGACCAGACCATCTTGACTTAAGCTTTCCAGGAAAAAGCTTCAATCGAGAATTAAAAAGAAGAACTAATTGCCCAGGCATAAAATGCCGCGACATCAGTTTCTTATCATGCCATCGCTTATTCTTCTCTTTGTAAATCCTTGCATTATCATAGGCCATAGTACGAAACTCTTCAATTTCATTCAGGTCCAACATACGTTTTTGTCCAACAATCTCACAATCCATGTTTATGGTCTTAATGGCCCAATATACCTTAAGCTCAATTTCTACCGGTAGATGACATAATTTTCCATAGATAAGTCGATAAGGTGACGTGCCTAAAGGTGTTTTGAATGCAGTGCGATAAGCCCAAAGTGCATCATCGATTTGAAGAGACCAATCCTTTCTAGATGTATTTACCATTTTCTCAAAAATACTCTTCAATTCTCGATTAAAAATTTCTGCTTGCCTATTTGTTTGTGGGTGATATATCATGGCAATTCGGTGTGTAACTCCAAGACGCTGCAACATTTTGGAAATTAATTTATTATCAAGATGCTTACTTCCATCACTGATTATTGCCTTTGGCATTCCAAACCTTGTGAAAATGTTTTTTTGTAAAAATTTCTGAACAATTTTGGTATCTTCTTTTGGACAACCTGCAACTTCAACCTATTTAGAAACGTAATCGACAACAAGTAAAATATAGAGATTATCAAAAGAAGATGGGAAAGGTCCCATGAAATCTATACCCCATACGTCGAATAATTCGACCTCAAGAATATTTTGGAGCAATATCTCATGTCTCTCGGAAATATTCCCCATTCTTTGACAATGATCACATTCTATGTAGAATTCGTGGGCATCTTTATAAAGAGTGGTCCAATATAAACCGGATTGTAAGACCTTAGCTACAGTTCGTGTTCCTCCAAAGTGGCCTCCATGTGGCGAAGAATGAATTTGCCAAAGCATATTTTGTTGTTCTTCCTCGAGAACACACCTTCGAATAACCTGATCTGCACATTACTTAAACAAAAGAAGCTCGTCCTAATAGTAATGTTTAACATTATGTAGGAAACGCTTCTTTCCTTGGTGAGTAAGATCATCAGGTATAACACCACTAACCAAAAAATTAACAAAATCAACATACCATGGTGTTACCGAGATAATCATTAATTTCTTATCCGAGAATTCATCATCAATCTCTAAAGGGTCGTCTTCATTGTTTCCTTCTTCCGACCTTGACAAATGATTCGCCACTTGATTTTCCGTTCCTTTCCTGTTCTTAATTTCAATGTCAAACTCTTGCAAAAGTAAAATCCAACGAATTAGACGAGGTTTGACATTTTTCTTAGCAATCAAATATTTTATTGCCGAGTGATCAGTATGGAAAATTATCTTAGAACCAATTAAATAGGAACAAAATTTATCAAATGCAAATACTACTGCTAGTAATTCATTTTCCGTAGTTATGTAATTTGAGCGTCATTGAGGGTTTTACTAGCATAGTAAATCACATGAAAGATATTACATTTTCGTTGACCTAAAACTGCCTCTATAGAAAAATCGCTTACATCACACATTATTTCAAAAGGTAGAGACCAATAAGGTGAGACAACAATGGGTGCCGAGGAAAGTTGCTTCTTCAAATTCTGAAATGCCGTGTTGCATGATTCATCAAAGTCAAAGGTTTTGTCCTACTCAAGCAAATTAAACAAAGTTTTAGAAATTTTAGAAAAATTATAAATGAACCTTCGATAAAAACCTGCATGACCAAGGAAACTTCGAATTCCTTTAACCGAAGTTGGTGGTGGTAATTTCTCTATAACATCCCCTTTTGCCCGATCAACTTCAATTCCTTTAGATGAAATCTTATGACCAAGGAAAATTCCTTCATCTACCATAAAATAACATCTCTCCCAATTAAAAACTAAATCAGATTCTTCACATCTTGTCAAAAATTTTTCTAAATTGTCGAGGCAACTTTCAAAGCTGGCTCCAAAGACAGAAAAATCATCCATAAAAATTTCTAAGAAGTCCTCCACCATGTCCGAGAAAATGACCATCATACACCTTTGAAAGGTTGTCAGAGCATTGCACAAACCAAACAACATTCTCCTGAACTCGTATGTTCCATATGGGCAAGTGAATATTGTTTTCTCTTGATCGTTTAGTGCTATGGCAATTTGGTTGTAACCTAAATATCCATCAAGAAAATAATAAATGGCTTCCCTGAAAGACGATCAAGCATTTGGTCAATAAAGGGTAAAGGAAAATGATCCTTTTTAGTGGCTTTATTTAACTTACGGTAATCAATGCAAACTCTCCAACCTATAACAGTTCTAGTTGGGTTCAATTCATTATTCTCATTGTTTACCACAATCATACCTCCATTTTTCGGTACACAATGTATCGGACTTACCCACGTACTATCAGAGATAGGATATATAATACCAAAATCAAGCCATTTGATGATTTCTTTCATAACAACCTCCTTCATAGCTGGATTAAATCTTCTTTGCACCTCAATTGATGGCTTATTATCTTCCTCCAAAAGGATTTTGTGCATGCACATTGCCGGAATAATTCTTTTAAGTTAGAAATCATCTATCTTAAGGCCCTTTTGTTCCTTTTTAACATGTCAATCAATTGCTCTTCCTGTTTTGACTGCAACTTAGAAGAAATTATAATAGACAATGAATCATTATTTCCCAAATAAGCATATTTCAATTGCCATAGAAATGGTTTCAATTCAAGAATTGGAGATTGCTCAATTGATAGTTTTGAAATCTTACCTCCCTTACCTGAATAATCAATTGGTTCGAAGAACTTACCTGGACGACTAACTACATAGTTTGCTTCATATTGTTCTTCGTTGTTTGGTTTTGCAAGTTCTTTATGTTCTTCTGGTTCGGTAATGGAATTGCCGAGGCAATTTTCAAGGACACCTTCTTCAACTCCAAAATTAAATCCAGTAGTTGCTTGGATGATCTTACATTCCTCTAGATCATCCGCATGCTTAAGGGTGTGAAAAACTTTGAGCTTGACTTGCTGATCATTGACTCGCATCATAAGTTCTCCCTTCTCAACATTAATTAAAGTCCTTCCTGTCACTAAAAATGGCCTCCCAAGAATGATGGATGAAAATTCTTCTGCTTCATAATCCAAAACAATAAAATCAACGGGAAAAATAAATTTATCGACCCTTACCAATATGTCCTCAATTTTCCCTTCTAGATGCACATAAGATCTATTAGTGGTGTGTTCTGTGTAATACTTATAATTAGTGTATGTGAACACACATATATGTGCAAGTATACACAGTCATGCAAGTAATAATAGGGTGAATGAGTATCGTTCCCACAAGGATCTAGATTAAAGTGTGCAGTCAAATTTGTCAAGGCAAAAAGGGTTGTCACTAAAAGAAAACAAAGATAAAGATTAAAACAGGAGAAAATGGATATGTACGATGAAGATGTAAGATAGAAATACTATAGCAATTCTAGATTGTAAGCAACTAAAATTTACCAAGGCAAAATAGAATGAATAATGATGGCAAGGTGGATGTATGAAAGTGGTATGTGAGTGTATGGCAAAGTGATTGCAAGATAGCAAGCAAAGTAAAAAAGTAAATTGTAAATGCAAGGGCAAAAACAAGATGCAAAAAAACATTAAACAATATATTATACTTCTCCTCTATTGATGAACTCTCTAGGGAACGACCGATGTTGGCTTCTATGGTTTCCTATCCCTTACCCCTACCTAACAAATAGCTGCTATGGTGTATACTTACTCGACAGAGGTTTCTAAGGTATTCTCGCTCTCTCGAGTCATAGGAACCTGACAAACTAAAATGTCATGGTATTTTCGTCTGTCACGCGAATGACACCCTAGCCTATCGATAAAGTACCCTCCTTTTATTCGTTAAAGCCTTCATCTACGCCTCTCTCGCGTGCTCTAGTATCCAACTAGGCCCTATTTGCAGTCTAGAACCCATTGCTCACGTAGATCCTCCCTTAGCTCCTCTTGGATGATCTAAGGATCTATAGCTACGCCTCTCTCGATTGCTCTAGCATGTATCTAAACCATGGACACTCTCATGCCTCTTACAAAGCTTAAATAATTACCAACAATGAGTAAAGCAAATATACAAACACTTAGCATGCAATATATATTAAATAGAAACAAAAGCTAATCATCCATAAAAGCTACCACCGAAACAAGGTTACATGGTGGAGCCAAATGTTAAGAGTAATTAGCCACATTAATCTTAAACATCCAACATTAATCCTCATGAAAATATAACAAAGTAAAGCAAGAAAGGAGAACTAGAAGACACCCTCTATGTGCTCCGCCGTCGGCTCTTCAACCACCATTGTCACCTTGGTGAGCTAGCCCATCTCGGGTGCTATCAATGGAGGTCCCTTTGGCCGAAAGTTGGAGGAGAAAGGTGGGAGCTTTCCGCCTCAAAGACCGCCGCAAAGGTCTCTCTTTTCTGTGTTTTCTCTTCCGAAAAAGCCTCCTCTTTATATAGGTCACCATGTCTTTTAAAGAGGGTGAAACCCCTAAAAGATATGAAAAAATTCCTTTTTGCCCTCACTTTTATCCTGACATTCCTACAGGACTGGCAGAGGTGACAGTGGTCCCCTACTGACGTGGAATGCTTATAGGCCATCTTCTCTGTGTTCCCCCATTGTGGTGGCTGTAGCCAACTGTAATGGTCCCGATCGGCTGTGGTAGTACGAACTGACACTCTTATCAAAATATCTCTTTGTCGTTTAGCTTAGCCCATGAGTTCTCTAGCTTTGACATGGCATTTTCCTTTTGACATCCTTCTGAGAATGCCATGACAAATTGCCTCAACTTCTGTTTCTACTTTACCTACACAACACCACTAAAAAGAACTACCTTTCCCATTAAATAGAACCTATTACCACCTCAAAATGTCAAGGCATATTTAAATGACTATATGCAATGTCATGAACCTAAATGCAACTAAATGATCCTATATGAGCCTAAAGACACTCAATAACTTAAGTAAGAAGGCTTTAGATATAGCCTTTTTACGGAGTTATCAATCAACAAGCTGCAACATCACTGTGGTGGGTCTAGCCTTTTTGATTCCCAATCGTTGTAAAATCGATTTTGGAATAAGATTTATGCTTGCTCAAAGATTACATAATGCCTTCCCTGCATAGTGATTTTTAATCGAGCACGAAATTGTGAAACTTCCCTGATCCTTTAACTTTGGTGGCATCCTGTTGTGCAACATAGCCATACATCCTTCTGCCATGGCAATAGTCTCAAACTCTTCTAACCTTGTTCTCTTAGAAATAATATCCTCGAGAAACTTAGCATAATTCAGCATCTGCTCTATTGCCTTAACCAATGGCAAATTGATATGGACTTGCTTCAAAATATCCAAGAATTTCTTGAATTGATATTCTTGCTTTTTTCGTCGAAGCCTCTGCAAAAAAAGGTGGTGGCAATCTAATATCCTTAATCTTCTCATTCGTTTGAAATTTGAGAGAAGGTAATGTCAAGGCATCAGGACTTGCCGCAACAATTTCTGATTCCTCCTTCTTTTCATCATCTTTTTGTCTCGGTGTTGGCTTCACTAGATGTTCTTTTTCCTATAAAGATTCATCGTTAATCCTTAATCCACTTCGAGTAGTGATTACCTTACATTGCTCATGGCCAATTCCCTTGGTGATCTCAGTGTTGCTAGGTAAACCGCCTTGTGGTCTTGTATTCACATTTTGTGCAAATTGACCAAATTGCGTTTCTAGAGTTTTGAGTGTTGCCTCTTGATTTTTGCAACCTTATCTCAGTCTTGTTCATGAAAGCTTCAGTCCTGTTTATGAAAGCATAAGTTTTTTCCATGAAAGCATTAGATCTTTTATCATTATTAACAAATATAGATTCAATTCTTGTTATAAAAGCTTTTAAAGTATCTTCCAAAGAACTAGACTATATCGTTTACTACGGCATTTGCTGCCAAGGCATATTCTGTTGGAATCCTGATACTTGTGTGCTCGAACCTCCTTGATTGAGAGTATTATTCGAATTGCTCCAAAAAAAATTAGGATGATTCTTCCATGCAGGATTATAAGTGTTTGACATTACATTATTCCAATTGTAATTTCCCATGTAAAAACTTGACTCTAGATTCTATAAGCATTTAGAAGAATCATGGTTATCATAACATAAATCACAAAAAGGAATTCAATACCTTGATTTCTTTTGTGTTATTTTGGCGTTGCATATTTATAACCGCATTCGTCAAATTAGCCAATTGTGAAGCAATTGAACTCACTGCATCATTTTCACTATTGTTCCGTCTAATTCCTCCTCGTCTAGTATTTGGGAACTGGTAATCATTCTTTTCCACAAGGGTTAAAATTTCCATTACTTCTTCTGCCGATTTTTCTAAGAATATGCCATTTGCCGCGGCATCTAACATCATTCTAGTTGGCGTGTTCACAGCATTATAGAACATCGTCACTTGTGTCCATAATGGAAATCCATGCATGGGGCATTTACGTAAAAATTCTCTATGTCGCTCCCACGCTTTGCACATCGCTTCGTCATCGCCCTGCCGAAAAGAAATAATTTCATTACGTAATCTATCAGTCAGACTTGTAGAACTAAATCTACCAAGAAAATCACGACATAATTCCGTCCAAGATCCTATAGATCTGGATGGAATACTATTGAACCATGTTTTAGCTATATCTCGTAAGGAATAGGGAAATAGTTTTAATCTCAAAATATCCTCATGAACTCCCTGAATTTTGAATGATTTGCAAATCTCAAGGAAAGACTTGAGATATTGTCGAGCTTCTTCAGATGCCGATCCGCTGAATTGATCAATCGTGTTGATCATACTAAACATTATTGGCTTCAACTTAAAATGTGTTGCTTCAATTTCGGGTGCAACAACTCCTGAATTTAATCCGTTGAGATCTTCCTCCAAGTAATATCGAATAGACCTTCGTCTCAAATTAACTGGTTGTTGTCCATCTATGTCATCTCCTATTGCTACGGCATTCTCATTGCGATACGAGGAACAAGATCTACCATCGCTGCTTGTTGTTCACGTCTCCACTTAGGAAAGGTTTGCCCTAGGCCAAGCCTATATAAACCATAGCCGTCCAAGGAGAAAGAGCATCATAGACATCGGAGAATAGAGAGTCGAATTCATCTTAGATCTTAGAGTTTTCTTTACTTTTTATTATGTTCAAATTTTCTTTAGGCTTAGTTGAAAGTTGTAGAGTATTAGTGAGAAGAGATTAAACTTTGATTCAATGCAATAAAATATTAAGGTTTGCTTATTCTTTACCATTCATTGTTCTTGCATTCAAGCTCGGGAGAGAAGTTTATGAGTAATCTATTTATCTAATATCGCGAGATTTTGATTCACGAAAGGAATAAGTACGGTATTTTTTTATTCGGAAAATACTAACTCAGCCTAGAGATAAGTTAGAATTTCAGCGGCTAAAAGAAGTTTGAGACTGATTGGTGATTATAATTGATTCACGCTAGGAGGTATCATCAAGGACCGGTCATCAACAGTACTTCGATTTAGGGATAAACAGAGTCATCAAAGGACACTTTGTCGAATCTTGGTAAAGTCCACCCAAGAGCAAGGGATTGTCGCGATAGAAGAATATTATCACTGTCGAGGCAGTAAAACTATAGTGTTGCCGAGGCAGTGTTGTGTGATTGCATTGGATAGAAACAAGTCAATTGAATCCACTATACAACACAACTGGATCCTGGACACTTTTTTCATTTGTTTATTCTCTTATTATTTAGTTTTCTTTATTGAAGTTATTTAATTCACTCAAACCCATATTACCCGTGTTTTTATTTCTTTTATAGAGAAAAAAGACAAAAGAAGACATTTGAGTAGACCAATCCCTGTGGAGACGATATACGATAATGCTTATCACTTTATTACTTGCGACGTGTTTATTTTCACTACTTGCGCACTTTTGATACGCAACAAGTTTTTGGCGCCGTTATCTGGGATTGCCAATTAAATTTTGTTTTCTTTATTTTCTTGCTTTTAGTTATTTTTAATTTTATTTTACTTTGTTTTTTTGTGTATGACTAGAGCAAACCCAACCAACCCTTTGTACGAGTTAGGTCTAGAGATTGAACGTACGTGTCAAAGGTTGAGAAGACAAATCCAAGCAACTATGGCAGATAATCCAGCAGAGCAGAACTTACCCGCAGGCAATGGAGGCCTTTCGCTGCAACCACTGCTGCAGTAGCTAACTGCTAGAGATTTCCTGTAAGAGGATTTGAATGTATTAAATCCTAGAGTGGTTACCCCAGAAATAGAAGCAACCCACTTTGAACTAAAACCTGTCATGTTCATTATGCTCAACACTATTGGACAATTTGGTGGGTCTTTGAAGATGTCTTGAGATTAAAATTATTTTCCTATTCACTAAGGGATAGGGCAAAACCTGGTTAAATAGCATTCCAGCAGGATCAATAGGATCTTGGAGTGAACTTTGCCGTGATTTCATTACACGTTTTAATCCCACTAATTTATATGATCGTATTCGTAATGAAATTACTTTTTTTTGACAAACAGATGATGAACCTATGTATGAGGCATGTGAGCGTTATAGGGAGCTATTGCACAAATGTCCTTTACATGGATTTCTATTGTGGAAACAAGTGACCATGTTTTATAATGCTACCAACTCCCCAACAAGGATGATGTTAGATGTCTCTATCAATGGAACACTCCTTGACAAAGCACCTGAGGAAACTATTGAAAATTTAAACAAACTCGCAAAGAACGATTTTCAATTCCCTATATCTAGGCAAGGAGGAGTAAGACACCAAGCTACAGTGAATGAATTGAAAATATCCAATTCAGTGGCAGCACAGTTGGCCTCTCTTACTAAGATGGTGCAAAACATGCAAATGCAGCACAATACCCATGAAGTTAAGGTAATATATTCTTTCTGTAATTTATGTGTAGGTAACCATAGTTCTTCTAAATGTATGTAGAATCAGGAATCTAGCCTATATGTTGGAAACTACAACCAGAACAACATGATGCCCAACACATACAACCCATCATGGAAGAGACATCCAAATTTTTCATGGAGTAATCCCAACAATGCCTTGAATCCAAATACTCAACCCCCAGGTTTCCAGCAACCAATGCAAATGCAACATCTGTCACAACAGCAGGTACAACAACTAATGCCGCAGTAGTAGATACATCAGTAGCATCCTACAAGTTCATTGGAAAATTCTCTTAAGACCTTTATGATAAAAACAAAATCATACATGACAGAGAATAGTAACTTAATCAAAAGAACTAATGTATTCATAAATAAAACTGAGATGAGGTTGCAGAACCAAGAGGCAACAATTAAATCACTGGAAACCCAAGTTGGGCGATTTGCATAGAATATGAATACTAACTAGACCACAAGGAGGATTACCCAACAACACTGAAGTTGCAAAGGTAATGGGCCATGAACAATGCAAGACAATTAGTACTAGGAGTGGTTTACAACTTAAGGAGATGTTAGGAAATTCAGCAAACAAAGTTCCACCAATAGAATAAGAAGAATCAGATAAAGAGGACTTAGATGCTGAACCAAGAGAGCATGCCACAGAAACCCCAGCATAAAGCACTGCCCCGGTAGAGAAATCGGCAATACCTCGATAAGCTACTGAGACAACAAAAGACCTAATGGTGCCAGATATTAAATTCCAAACTAATGAGATCCAGGAGGAAATGCGACCACCAATTTAAAAAATTGGTGAGTTTGAAACAAGACCACCAATTAAAAAATTCTTATACATTTTGAAACAAGTCCACATCAACTTACCATTTATTTAAGCAATAGAACAAATGCCAAATTATGCCAAATTCTTAAAAGACATTGTGTCTAAAAGAAAAAGGCTTGGTGAGTTTGAAACAGTGGCCGCAACTGAAGGATGCATGGCAATACTACACAATTGCATTCCTCCTAAATTAAAGGATCTTGGATGCTTTACCATACCTTGTGAGATAGGAAACCACTATGAAGGAAAGACCTTATGCAACCTTGGAGCAAGCATAAAGTTGATGCCTAAATCTGTCTTCCAAAAGCTTGGAATAGGAAAGGCAAAACCTACAACATTGTTGCTCCTACTAACGGATAGATCGTATGTGCAACTTGAAGGAAAAATCGAGGACATATTGGTAAGAGTGAATAAATTTATTTTTCCCGCTGACTTTCTTGTTCTTGATTGTGAAGTAGATGACAATGCACCAATCATCTTGGGGAGACCTTTCCTAGCCACTGGACGCACGCTCATAGATGTGAAAAAAGGAGAGTTGACAATGAGAGTTAACGACCAGCAAGTCAAACCCAATGCTTTCCATAATTTCAAAAGACATTATGATCCAGAGGAGTGCAAAGTTATCCACAACACAGATGCAGGCAACAAAATATCCTGTCTCAGAAACCAGTGCCTCAACAGTATGGTCGATAGAAAAATTGATGCTCGTTATAGCAAAATATTGGACAGTACTGAAACATTAGAGGTGGAGGAAGCCAATAGGACAACATATGGTCTAGGCACATTCAGGTCCAAATGGTCAGAATCACATGGTGCAGTAAAGACCAAATCAAGAAGGAATGAGCATGAATCCAAAGAGAATGGACAATATTTGAAGCATTATTCTAGCCAACAAGAGACAATCACCTTAGGAGATGCACTTGCATGCACTCCTCCCGTGACATAATCTCTTTCCCTTATTTTTACTTTTCTTTTTTTTAGGATTAGTTTAGCTTAGAATTAATTTTTATTATTATATTTTTATTTAATTATTTTTTTGTTTAATTTTTTAGGACAATAAGCAAGAATGAAGGTGAAGAAATTCATAGCAGTAGATTTGCTGCAGTGGTAGAAAACAGTGTCAGGGCCGCAACAGTCCCAACGAGTAGAACAGTTTAACAACTAGTCTGCCGAAATTCCCATCGCGGTAATAAAAGCTAACGTCAGTAAATGTTAATGTCTAGTTGATTCAAACGGATACAAGTCCAAGGCCTTTATAAGCACCCTCTCCCTCTTGAACTATTCACTCTTGCATTCTTAAATCTTTAGAATTATTTGCTAATCTCTCTCTTACAATATTCTCTACTTATCTCCAAGCTATCTTTACACTTTCAGAAACTCTCAAACATTATCTCAAAGATCTTCAAAAACTCTCAATTGCTTCTCTATGGCTACCTACAACAGATTTTCCCCCGCCACTGTTGAAGACCGCTTCAACAGATCTTTCATTGCTAGGCAATTGTGGGAAGAGCAAGGGTTCCAACACTCTGATGAAGAAAACTATGGAACCGAGCATTACTTGTTCGATAGAATCAAGTACCAAGAATGGAAAATCTTTTGCCTACAACCTACCCAAGACAATGCCACAATCGTACGAGAATTCTACGTGCACGAGCCTAGAAAAGACTCTCTGTATGTTCACTGTCGAGGCAGGCCAGTCAACTTGATGCCGAGATAATAAATCTGTTCTATGGCCTAACCCCTGATCTTGATGACCATTCTGCATTCATAGAGGACATCACCAACGAAGATTATGAGCTGATCAAAGACGATCTCTATTACGACAATACTAATTGGGAAACTGATGCCCACAGAGGATCAGTGTCAAGGCAGAACTTACGACCCAAGGCCAAGCTATGGAACATTTTTATAAAAAGATGCCTCATTCCAATTTCCCACAACATCACGATCGATCGAAGAAGATTGGTTCTCATCCAATCCATCATCAATAAACGAAGCATCAACGTTGGAGAGATAATCTTAAGGGAAATCTATGAGTTTGATAAGGAGAAAGGACCTTTATATTTTCCTTGTTTAATTACGGGTATTTGCAATGCTGCAGGTGTACTAATACAGGACAAAGACGAATTCACTGCCCAAAGGCGTGGGTGGACTAAGGAATTTTGCCACAAGGTTATGCAAATAACACAGGTAGAACCAGTCCAGGCAACTCCACAGCAATACACTAATGATACAGCTATCGGGGCCTAGTACACGACAAACATACTTAATGCTGCCCACACCACTGCCACGGCAGATCCCTACCAGGAGATACTTTAGAGGATGACAGTCATGGACCTAAGACAACAAAGATACATGGAATACCAGAGGGACTTCAATAACACACTTGCCAAGATGATGCTCCACAATTTTCGCATCCAAAGGGTGCAATTTCCAGAATTCTCCACCAACATGTTTGTCACAGTTGCACCCTACACCGAGACGACACCAACTTCAAGAGGACCATGGCTATTCTACACTATTGGACCTCAGTAACAATTTCATGTTGATGGCCCATCTAGGGTAGCAGACTCTGCCGCGACATCATCTGCTAGCCGACGACCATCAAAGAGGAGAGCAGTCTTAAGGACTCCTCTAAGATCCCCCATCTTCATGGGCAATCTCTCTGTAGAAATAGATGCCTACGTGCATCAATCTTCAACTACTACCGGGCCAAACACTCAATATGCCTAGGCAATGAATGTTGAAGATGAAGGCGGGACAAACATTATGCCCACTAAAGAAATTGTCGAAGAGGAAGGAGAAGAAGTGGACGCTCCAATGCAACGGACACCACCTAAAAGAGTTCAGCCGCCTCGACAAGAAAACACAGCCATCTCCATCACCAAAAATGAAACAGTTAGCAGCAAGGCCATGAAAAATGATTGTCGACAGTATTTCTTCGGAGTCCATTTAATTTCTACATATTTATGTTGCTTTTATAAATCTTTACTTGTTCATATTTTGTTTCCTATTGTGTGACATTAATATAAGCATTGAAGACAATGCTTGGTTCGAGTTTGAGGGTGTAGATCCACTACCGAGGCAATTCGCTGTCGCGACCTTGCCATGAAAGGAAGTATTTAAGAGGTTTTTCAAAAAAAAAGTATGTCCACCACATTATTTGGAATATTGTTCATAGTTTTGCACTACCCTTATCAGTATTGCCTTAGTTTATTCTTTTGAGGCTATAGAAATCTTTCTCCTTACCATGGTTAGGTCCTGTTTAGAAGTCTTAACTTTAAGATACTTAAGGAAGAAAACTTAGAAGCTTGCTATAAGATTGATCCTAAAAACACTTTTGGGACTTGTTTAACTATAGGAATTCTTTTAATGAACTGAGGTGATAAAGACTTAGATTTTTGGAAATGTGACTAAAGGTGCCTATCACCGGCTCTAAGGCTCACTCTTCTTCATGCTAGAGGTGCCCGAAATTGGATCTAGTATGCTAAAAATACTATCAAAAGAAAGAAGGAAATATTGATGAGAAAACACAATCCTTGAAGTACCCAAAATTGGCTCAAGAAATTGTTGTTTTAAGAAGAGTACACTAAATTCAAGTCTACTTGTCTTGAACTTAGAGTTTGTCTAAGAAATCTTTTAATCAAACTTGTCCATAAAAACGCATAAACTCACAAAATCTTATAGCTTGTTTCCGAGTAAATCCTTGGGTAACCGAAAGGTTAAGTCTAAAGAATAGGTATAGTTATAGTGGAGAGAATAGATGAAAACATAAGACCAAGAGAGAGTAAGGTTTGGCAAATTGATGGTTTGCATTGCTTGAGGACAAGTAATAATTCGAGTTTAGGGGTGTGATAAGTGCTCAGTTCACTATCACTTTTTACACCTTTCATGGATAATAATCACTCAATCTACACTTACTTGGACTAATGCATGTGCCTAATGTGAGATATTTAGGTACTTTACTTTTGTAACATATAAAGATGTTATTTACAGAAAAGGCAAGCTTTACTGTACCTTTATGTATTTGTAGGAAAATCTATTATCGCGACAGCAATTGAGGCCGAGGCAGGACCTGATGCAAAGGCAGCAACTAAAGGACAAGTATCAATATTATAGGCGAGCTGAAGAGAAAAATGAGGTGGATGTTTCTGAACAAGCAGTACAAGGATCAGATCTAGGAAGCGAGTAGAAAGCCCAAGTTAAAGGCCACGCGAGAAAAGAATCCTAGTGGGAATAAACTTGGAAATAAAACAAATATTTTATTTATATACTTGACTTGTGTTTTACTCCAAGTTGTATTCCTACTTAGGAAAGGTTTTCCCTAGGCCATGCCTATATAAACCATAACCGTCCAAGGAGAAAGAGCATCATAGACATCGGAGACTAGAGAGCTGAATTCATCTTAGATCTTAGAGTTTTCTTTACTTTTCATTATGTTCTAATTTTCTTTAGGCTTAGGTGAAAGTTGTAGAGTATTAGTGAGAACAGATTTAACTTTGTTTCTTGTTTCAATGCAATAAAATATCAAGGTTTGCTTATTCTTTGTCATTCATTATTCTTGCATTCAAGCTCGGAAGAGAAGTTTGTGAGTAATCTATTTATCTAATATTGGGAGAGTTAGATTCATGAAAAGAATAAGTACGGTATTTTTCTATTCGGAAAATACTAACTCGGACGAAGGATAGATTAGAGTTTCAGCGGCTAAAAGAAGTGTGGTATTGGTTGATGATTATAATTGATTCGTGCCGGGAGGTATCATCAAGGACTGGTCATCAACAGTACTTCGACTTAGGGATAAACGGAGTAATCAAAGGATACTTTGCTGAATCTTAGTAAAGTCCACCAAAGAGCAAGGGATTGTCGCGACAGACGAACATTATCACTGTCGAGGCAGTAAAACTGCAGTGCTACCAAGGTATTGTTGTGTGATTGCATTGGACAGAAACAAGTCAATTGAATCCACTATACAACACAACTGGATCCTGGCCACTTTCTTCATTTGTTTATTCTCTTATTATTTAGTTTTCTTTATTCAAGTTATTTAGTTCACTCAAACCCAAATTACCTGTGTTTTTATTTCTTTTACAGAGCAAGAAGACAAAAGAAGGCATATTGAGTAGACCAATCCCTATGGAGACGATACACGATAATGCTTATCACTTTATTACTTGCGACATGTTCAATTGCACTACTTGCGCACTTTTGACATGCAACACAAGTGTACATATTCAAGTTATAGTATAAAAGTGTCGTATCCATAGAGATTGGTGCACCTTTTAGGATCTAATTTCTTGCACTGAAATAAAAAAAAACACAAGTTGATTGGAGAATCGTTTTGAAATAAAATTAAATGACAAATAAACAATTAAAGTAATTGAAATGATCGATATGGGAAACGAGGTTGGGTTATTCTGAATTACGGAATAACTATCGAATAATTTCTTCTTCGTAAGTGGGTGCTCGCACCACTCAACTCGTTCCGACAATTGGGCTCATTCGGATTGCCTATGTCAGTTCTTCGAGTTGTCAGTTTGTAGAATGTTTGGGCAATTGCGATGAGGGAATTGCTCAGGCAATTTGGGCGACTATCCTTAAGGTTCGGCAAAGCGTAGCTTCTATTAGCCGTTAAAATCCTGCACTTATCTCTATGCCGGATTAGTTCTCTTGCACTTGGATCGAACAATGCCTATTCATTTCGTGAATCTAATCCTTCCGAATCTTGATAAATGAATCGTTTATCGGGATTCTTTCCCAATTCTCCCGCAAACCAAATAAATACCAAGAATAGACAAACTTTAATTAAGAACACTCACACACTTAGATAGAAATTAACTACATCAATCCATAACATAGAATAATCCAAGCCAACTTTAAATTAGTTTATGGCTGGGCAAAAATATTCAACAAATAATCCTCTCATCACTCGAATAAAACAAGAAAATAAAGATAAAAAAGACAATGACTTCTTGTTTCCTTTCTCTCGATCGCTCAATCCATCCCCCTCTTGCTTTGGACGACACCTCTCTTTTAAATAAGACCTTTCTAGGTCAAATTATGTGATAAGAATTAATTTGATAAAGAGATAAATTATCTCTTTAGAGAGTTCAAATTAATTCAAATCTTTATCTCTTTATCAAGTCCAATCTCCTAAAATCTCTCCATATTTTTTTTGAAATCAACTTTATCTCCTTTTGATTCCTTCCAACTTAGCATCAAATCCTACAAATAAGGAAACACACAACCACAATATCTTTTTCCATACAATTTAATCGAAATATAATTTAAATATAATAATTAAAGAAATTTTATAAATATGCATGAATGACAAATTATGCAATTAATATTATGCTCAATTCTAACAATAATAAGAGTAAAAAGTGTAATAAAAATAATATTTTTGGACACTCAACACTTATCAAAATATCTCATTGTTTTCTAGCTCAGTACAGGAGTCCTCTAGCTTTTCCATGGCATTTTCACATCGTTGTCTTTCTGCAAATGCCATGACAAGTTGTCTCAACTTCTATTTTTGCTTTACCTGTACAACACAACTGAAAAGAACTACCTTTCTCGTGAAATAGCACCTATTACCACCTGAAAATGCCAAGACATAATTATAAAACTACATGCAATGTTATGAACCTAAATGCAACTAAATAAACCTATATGAGCCTAAGGACACTCAATAACTTAAGTAAAAAGTCCTAAATATAGCCTTTTTGCGGAGTTATCAAAAAACACCAAACAAAATGATAGAGGTGCAATGATTGAAGAAATAAAAATACGAGAAAGAAACGATCTCACCAAATTTCACCTAAAATAGATCAATTTGATGGATTCAATGAGCAAAAAATGATTGTAGAGAACGAATCTAATCGAATGAAAAGTTAAAAGATCTCTAATATCAAATTATTATCTTAGTCAAGATGATTAATAAGAATTAAGGAAGAAATATACTAATAGGAATGTGAGAAAACTCAAGAAAGTTATAACTAACTGAAGGAATACTATGAAACCGAGGGTGTCTTTGATTCACAAAATATAAGATTACCTTTGGGAATATGATTCTCAAAATGTAGCTTTACTTGACATAGTATTGAGAATAATATCTTATGTTGGTAGGAATATAAGACGACAATGGTTGGTCAATCGATAATAAGATTACTTGAAAGTAAATTTCATCAAATTATCTTTATGAATATTTTGTTTTTAACCATTCACAATAATAAAACAGGTCTTTAGTGCATTTTCTTTGTAACCTCCAATTTCGACCTAATATATTAGATCAAAACATAGTAATCAAGTTGTGAAGACTTTTCTCTCAAGTAAGTATTTTATGTTAAATAATTTCAAAATTAGGGTTACTTTGATAAATTGGGAAAACGAATTAGGGATTTCAGTTTTACAAATTCATTTGCTTAAAACATAGTCTCAATAACATTTAAAGCATCCAAAATTAGCTTCATAAAAAGCATGTATCCAATAAGTTCAAAATCAAAATATCCCATAATCCGAAAATATGATAAATTCCATAATAGGTGAAAACATTAATTTGAAGTAATTAAAACAAGTCCATGCTGAAACAAATTCTCTGAATAATATGCGAGATGCTCCAAGTACCAGTTCTCCTAAACACGACTGAGGATCTGAAAAACAGATTAAAGGGGTGTAAGCTAAAGAGCTTAGTGTATCTCTAGAGTGCAAACAATCACAGACAAATCATATATTTATATTTCTGAAAAGTTTTCTAAATGCAAATAAAATCAAAAGCATGATGCTATGATGACTAATGCATGACTGAAAATCAGAGGGCTCAATATCTGAAATAATACTGAGTGGAGGATTATTCTCGTCAGAGTGGAGGTTTTCCTCACGTTTTCGATTTTAAATCCGAAAATATTTTCAATGCCAGAACATGATATGATTTACAAAATCATAAATCAAAACTCTTACGAGTAACAATTTTTCAGAAAATCAGATATTTGATTTGAAACAGAATTACACATGCTATGCATGATGATACCATGTATGAATAGGTAACAGTCTCATATGTCCAATCAAGCAGTATACAAATAACATTTCACAGATACACACATAATGTAACATAAGAACAGAAATATATAGCACAAGAAGAGACACCTTAAGCAACTGAAGCTCTAACTCCGAGATGGACGTGCCTCGCGTTCTGGTCTAGCTGAAACAGGACCTATGAAGTAACATAATTATATTACAAACAACTAAAACTAAGCCACCGACTAAAACAAAACTTTGTTCCAAAAGCTTACTCATGTGACGATCTTGAAGAACGTATCCGATCGGTACGAACAAAATAAGGTAAACCAGAAGCTTCAAAGACGTTGATACCTAAACGGAAGAATATTTAGAATTAGATTTCTCTAAATAACCTTTTAGTCTTAGAGAAAATTTCAAATGAAAAAAACTAAAATAAGGTCTTCGGGTTTGAATTTGACAAAACAGATAGCGAATTCGGGCTCAAAACGTTGAAAAAAGCCAATGAGAAGGTTGTTTAAAAAAGTCAACTCTTGGTCAAAGTCAAGTATGGTCAAAGTCAAAGTCAACTTTAACTTGACTAGTCAACTTATCAAAGGTCTACTCTGGTCAAAGTCAGCTTTGACTTGACTAGTCAAAGGTCAAAAGTCAAAGTTCATGTTCAAACTAGTCAAATTAGTCAAGGTGAAACTTCTCAAAGGTCAAACCCAGTCAAAGGTCAAAAGTCCAAGGTCCAGGTATAACTTGGACAAACTAGTTTGGTTGACCATAACGGTTTAATTTATCTAGAAATTTATAAACAATTCATCTAACAAGGTAAACACATGGCTAACAATACCAACAATAAAACTAGCAAGTATTATCACGAATCAATGCCACACACCGACATAAAATACCAGTAAAACACTTTAAAGTTATCTCATGCTTTCAAAGCAAAAACAAGACTAACATGCTATTCACCTAGCAAAGCCTAAAAGTACATAATACTTGCAATTTCAATTAGAAAACATAAAATTATATTCGTGCTAGTGATCCGATTTGTACCACTCCAAGTCGTTAGGATAAATGGGCAACCGCATGTTAGTACCACTCCCAGAGCATGCGCATGTTGATACCACTCTCAACATGAATTATCTCACCTTGGTGTTTGGTGATAGTACCACTCCTATCAACCCGGATATGACAATACTACTTCCATCACATAGCATTAGACTAAAAGCCAAAATCCAACACACAAGAAATTTAAACACATATAAATTTTGAATATTTATACTACACTCTAGATCCTATTAAACGATCAACTTATCCCATAAAGTTCATCATTTAACTAGATAATATATCATCAAAACCAATTCTTATCTTAATTCAAAATAGAATTAAATACATGCTTCCCAATATTTTAAGTTTCAAAACAAAAACAATAAAATCATATTTATCTTAATTTTTAAAATAAAACCATGTAAGCATCAATTGTATATCGAAACCATTATAAAACAGTAATAGGAGTATTAAATCATCATATATAAACATCTTTACAAAATCAATACTAAGCATGATAAAATTCTTAGTAAAAACATAGAGTAATATGGGAGCCCTTGCGAAAACTTAAATGTTTACTTGCTTCCGAGTATAAGGAGGTTTTCAGACCTTCCTTACACTCCCAAACATCTATAAAATAAGTTTAAAACACTGCCGAAGAAGTCACTCTCATAAACCACTCACCAATAACCGTTACTTGCTCGCCTAGCCACCGAAATGAAATGAAACACCTTCAAACGCGATCACCTAACTCTTGTCCTATTTCAAGCATAAAAACCAAGGATTTCAATTCTTCTAAAAACAAAAAAGAAGCCCTCAAGTCGGATCCCTATACATCAGCACTTAAAACCTATCACAACCTAAACAGAAAACTTGTTGGAACACACCAAACTTCAACTAAGTCTATAGTCCGGGATTAGGGATATTAAAAACACTTTATAAACATCCTAACAAATTAAAAATAATCCATTTAGGATCCAAAAATAGTGGGTGTAAACCCTTGAACAAAAATTGGGATTTTTAACCGAAAAACCGATTTTTATGAAACCGAAGAATTAAAACAATTTCTCCAAGGCAAGAACTTGAGAATTTCAGTAAAGAACTTTATTGTTCTAGATGTTGATGAAATATCACCTCCAAAACTGATCTAATTGCTTTCCGGGTTTTAAAAACAGAAAAACAATGAGAAAACGAGAAAATTTAAAGAAGAAAAGTTGTAATAATTATTGGGAACGAAATTAATTGAAAAAGAATGATTTTTTATATTGAAAACTTGATGAACGTCTGCCTCAAATGAGGGAAAACGAAAATTAGAAAAATAGGTTATGTTTAGGTTAATTAAAAGGATTTTAAGAGTTTAAAATTAGGTTTAATTACGTTATTTAATTTAAAATAGGTTTTGAGTTTAATTAATTAAAATTTAGAAATCCTAGACCAGATAGGATTATAATTGTATCAAAGCTCCTTAAAGATTTAAAGTTTTAGCTTATTTTATAAAATTATCCTCAAATTTTCAATTTTTACAAATGGTCACTAATTTCAAAATCTTAGGGTTTCAAGGCTAAATTTTAGAAATTGATTTGACCAAAGTCAAATGTATGTTAAATAAGGATTTTAGAATATTTTTCCTTAATTTATTTCGATTGAAAACTAATTTATAAGTATTTAATCTTGAATTAGGCTAAACCGGCTAAACCGGCCCACTAACTCCTAAGCCTATTTTTGGGGCGTTACATAGACAACCTTACCTCCAGAAATGGAATTTAGATATTTCAAAATAAACTTTCAATTTAGATATATTAAAATTATAACTATAATTTATGGCAATGTGAGATGGATTTTAGATAGATTGTTCGATAGATATGATCCTTCAATATATAAAACAACATAAAAGGCACACCTATACTAATTGATGCATGTGCTAAGGCCCTTACATCTGATGGGCTTACGTTACCACATGGCCCGATGACAAGAACAAAATAAAGGCAACTGAAAGACAAGATACATTCAGCAGTCCAAGATTTTGTAGACAAGGGTTTGCAAGCCTTCTTGACGAATCAAGCATTTAATGAAAAAAAATCCTATGTCCTCAAGCTCTCAAGAACACATGGGTGACAAAAGCTACATTGATGGTCCAAGAAGCCCAAATGCCTTAAAACATATTTGAGGCCCAAATAAATTATATATATTAAATAAATAAAATCTGGAATGATCAGCTCCATGTGCTGATTTTATTAATCTTTTTATTCAACTTTTCATATGTTTTATAATTCATATTTTCTTAAATAATTGTTGATCCCTTCTAATTAGCTATCTATGTGCTAATTTTTAGGGATGAAATAGATATTTCTTAGGGTGTTTTGCTGTCTCTTTTAGGCTATAAAAGGAGGCAGCCTATTCTCTTGTAAGACACACAATTTGAATATTTTTTTTGGAGAATAAATGTTTATTGAGTATATTTTTGCAAGTATTGTTGCTTGTGCCTTCGAAGCTTGTCTTCAACACGATTTCCTTCTAGTTATCGTGGAAAAAGCCATCTTCACACTCCGGGTTGCCAAGATAATCAATTCTTGGAGGGTCGGTTAGAGCCTATCATAGAGTTTGCTTGATCAATTGCGATCAAGAGGGTTCCTAGGACATAAATTTATTCCACAATCCATCCTATTCACAACAAGTCCACAATCCATTTTCAAATAAGTTTGCTATTTTTTTATCATCTTCTTTACACCATTGTCCATTTATTCTAATATTTTTTTTTTGTTATTGCATTTTATCTTTATTCCGTTGTCACATCCTATCACTAATTATTAAAAATGATATGCTTATAAGTTATATCTAACACTTAGTTTTAAATTTATCTAAGATTCTCATAAAAGGTATTCATAAAATCTATAACGTCAAATTTATCTAATATTATCATAAAAAGATAGAAAATTTAACTGTGAAACTTCAAAATTTGAACCTAAGACTTTAATCGAGAAAAACATACCTAGAATTTTGTTCTTTTTTCATGCTTGTCTCCAATGTTTCAATTCCATTTTTTAATCTAGAAATCAAGCTACATTACTATATTGAACATGCTCTTTAGTGTGCATGAACAGATAAAAAGCATACACATAACTAATCCACAGATTAATGTTTCCCATGATTGAGTTTTTTACTTCCTTTTCCATAAGTGTAAAATTTCATGGAGTAATGGTAGACAAAAATATATATACTTGATATTAGAGATGAAAAAATGTGTGATAAGCAATTGAGAAACTAAGGCTTGCAATTAATATTTCTGATGCGTGATATAAAGCTTAGATTCTCGTCTGCTATCAAATATATTCGAAGACAACATTAGAAGATGCAAGTAGGGGTATTTATTGTCTGATATCGGATCAGATCGAGTCTGATTTTTTCGAATATCTGAGTTTTCGGATCAATGATATAGTGATCCGTATCCGATCATAAAAATGGATATTCACATATTAGAATATCGGATATTCGGATAACCAATTATCCGAAAATATAATTTTATTAAACTATTTTTTCGAATTTGAAGGTTGTATTTATGAAAATTTTGAAATTTCAAATATAATAAACAATAAGTTACTAAATACAACAAGATTCATATTTATAAAATTTTTATTTTCTTAAATTTTTTAATATAACATACGCTAAATTGTTAAATATAACAAGATTAATATTAATGAAAATATGATTTTTTGGATTTTTGGATTTTCGGATAATCCGAAACTTAAAATATTATATGCCATATTCGATACATAAAATTTAAAATAGGATCAGATATCCGATCTAAATTTAAAAATCGGATCAGATATCCGAATTTTTAAATCGGGTCAATGGATAATCGGATCAGATCGATCGGATAATTATTTTTAAACACCCCTAATCGAAAGGGTATAGACCAATAATCAATAAACATACATAATCACAAACAAATAAAATTTATAGCAGAAGATATAGGCCTCATCTGTGTAACCAGGTCTTCAAATCATCTTCCAATGGATTTAGCAGTAAATCAATATCGTACTTGCCATCGGAATCATATTCCTGTGTTGTTCAACCTGACAAATTTTGAGTGTACATATCAAAGGGTTTTTTCTCAACTAACTTTGCCCCGTCAAAAATGAGAACTGAAATGAAGAAAAGTAATTGATTTAAATTTGTAATATTAAATTAAAAATATTTATATTAAAAATCATATAAATACTTTTGTTACAAATAAATTTTAAAATATATATATATATATATATATATTTAACATATTATACATGGAATTAATATCTTAAGTATTTAACAAATTATTACATAAATAAATATATTGTATTTAGTTTTATTGTAGTATATAATAGAAAAATAAGTTGATTTTTAGTAATTAAATTATATAAATTTATTAAAAATGATTTAGAATTAAGTGAATAGCTTAGGTGAAGGTTGTAAAGTATTAGTGGGTAATTTCACGCTATTTTATTCTTAATGAAAAAAGTTTTAGTAATTAAATTATATAAATTTATTAAAAATGATTTAGAATTAAGTGAATGGCTTAGGTGAAGGTTGTAAAGTATTAGTGGATAATTTTTAATAAATATTTATATTAAAAATTATATAAATACTTTAGTTTTATTCAAATTTCACGCTATTTTATTATTAATGAAAAAATATTTTAATAAGTTCCCATAATAAAAAAAAAACTAAAACATAAGGTAATTTCATAATTTTGAGTTTTAAAACATTTACTATCAACCAAATTCAAGTAAACTTAAAAAATATGCTATTTTTATTTTTATAAACTTAGAAATTTGAAATTTTATATCAAAATAAGAAGTCTAAACTTGAATTAATATTTTATCAATAAAGAATGTCACGTGACGTAACAATACTAATCCAATACCTTTATTTTAAAAATTTCATAGCCATAATTTTTTTTCTTATATTTAAATAGTAAAATAACTTTGAAACAAGTGTAAATATTTAAATAATAAAATAATATTAAATAAAATTATTTAATAAATTTATATCATTTAAATATGATATAAAGGATCCAAATTAAGAAAAACTCATACATTAAGGGTAATCGTTAGACTTGGAGTGGCTCGATGCACAACAGAATTTACTTGCCATGTGATGGAGAATTGGCCAATTTGGGTGGATATGTGTGGAAGCAAAAATATAGATAATGACACAAGGATTTATAGTGGTTCGGCCTTGCCTACATCCACTACCTTAGCTTCCCACTAAGGATTTTCCAAATTCACTAAGAATTTCAACCTTTTGAGGCCAAAGGGATAACCTTACAATCCTAGACTCAAACTCGAATCTAGCATCCAAAGTTCACAACCCGAACTTTGGGAATTCACTCAACAAAGAGAAAACTTAGCAAACTTTTTTAATCCTTCTAATAAGGCTAATGTTTGCAATCTAAGCACTCACCCAATTCCTAATTACACTTGAGCATATATGACAATTAAGCTCACAAGTGTTTGTCTACCAAAATAATAGGAATTTAAGTACTAAGACAAATCTTTGATCATATTATTGTTTATAATGAAGCATTAGTCTTCTCTTGATGCTTGGGGCTTCCTTTTATCATCCCAAATGAGCTTCTAGCTATTGGTGACCATTGGGATTGGTTTGGAGCCGTTTGGAGCTGATTACAAGGCTTATTTCCTCTTCTGGTACAGACGGTATCGAAACATGGTTCGAAACAGCTGCTTTGAGAAATAGCCGTTGACCTGCATTTATGAACAGGTATCGATACCAGTATCAATACCGCTCCTAGCTGTTGGGGGTTTTCATAAAATCGTTTTGACCGTTTGGGGTATTTCGAAACAGGGTTCGAAACCGTTGTGGTGTTTCGAAATAGGGTTCGAAACAGAGCATCACAGTAGCAAAAAGGTATCGATACCAGTATCGATACCACTGTGGTTTTGCCTTTGAAACCATGATATTGAAGAACAGGTATCGAAACACCTTAAGGGTGTTTCGAAACACGAGTTAAAAACACTTATTTGGTTTCTTTAAATCATTTAAAACATATTTAAAATCACTCAAAAACATCTTAAATATATTTTCAAGTAGTTTGGACATAAGAACCATTTTTGAAATATTTTCAAATTAGTCCAAAACTATTTTTCAATTATTATATCAAAATATTAGTTCTACAGTAATTTTGTTTAGGAAGGAAAAATTGACAAAGACTTTCGTTGTTTGGTTTATTTTGTAAGAATATAAGATTATAGAGTTTTATTGGAGGAATATAAGATAAATTCAAAGTAAAATTTATCAATTTATCCTTTGATATTTTTAAAAAGTTAAACTTTCAATTATTAAATTAAAAATATTAACACAAAAATCTATATAACTATTTTTGTTAAATTATCTAAACTTTGCAAAAATCTTATATTTATAAATATAATTCATATATTAGATTATTTTTAAATATATATAATTTTATTCTCTTTTATTTTTTTAAATATTAAACGTTTAATAGATTTAGATTTTTATCTTTTATAATATTTTGTCATTTATCGAACAAATTAAAATAAATAAAAAAATATAAAAATAAATTAACATGCTGAATTTTTAAAATGAAACATCCCAAATACAATATTAATAAAAATATATTCTTAAATATTATAATATTATTTAAATATATAAAATATCGTTTATATATTAAATAATATTAAATAAAAATATTTAATAAATTTATATTATAAATAATTAACCACCTAATTACTAATACAATAAAGGATTAATATAAACTTAATTCATTATTATAAGGAAAAAATTGTATTAAGAAAATGAGAGGATAATATTTTCACCATTTGAGAGAAAAAATCATTATTTGAAAAAAAAATAATATCTCCTAGTGGGAAAATTCTTAAATAAAACATGAGAATGTGAGTTTGGAAAAGATTATTACCCCTGATAATCATCTTTTCCGTGAACCAAACACACCCTTAAAGGAATGGTGGGAATAACTTTCCTGAGATATTGGTAATAAACTTTTCCAGGTTGGCAGAACG
This sequence comes from Abelmoschus esculentus, assembly GCA_035048815.1. Lineage (NCBI taxonomy): Eukaryota > Viridiplantae > Streptophyta > Magnoliopsida > Malvales > Malvaceae > Abelmoschus > Abelmoschus esculentus. Next base: position 8,233,072 of record JAUCBN010000032.1, read on the forward strand.
AGGACAAACCAAACATAAGAATAAATTTCCAAAAAAGATAATAATCTTTTTCCTGAAACAAATAACATATGTAGCCCCCTCGACCCGGTCTAGACAAAACCCGACTTGAATGAGCTATACGGGGAATACTGAGGCTAATTCGGAGACTCGTCCCGATAAATGATCCTAATTTTTTTTATTTTTCTTATCTAGATACTTTATTTCGATCTTATATTTTCATGTATAGATTATATTTAATCACATCAAAAAGAAAATAAGGAACGAGTCTGTGCAAACTTGCTTGCATCTCAAATTTAAGCTTAAAATAACATCTACAACTTATTTAATTATATGTTCAAGATTTAGGGACTAAAACGTAAAGAATCTAAATTTATTTTCAGCCTTTAACTACTTTAATAGCTATGGGTATCGATAACCCTTGGTCCCATTTCGATACCATTCATCACTTTCAATTGTGGTATCGGAACGCCAACCAAGCGTATCAATACTTGTGCTATCTCTTGCCCGATGCCCTATGTCACAAGCCTACGTTTCGATACAGCCAATACCATGTTTCTATATGATTTAACTCTATAAAAATAGGTATCAAAACCCTGGTCAAGCGCATCGATACGCCTACTTGTATTTAAGATACCATTTCGAAACAAGTGCATATGGTATCGATACTCAGGTTAAAGTTCCTAGATTCCCTTCGTGTTTATGACTACGTATCGATACCATATAAAGGTATATCGAAACTCTTTGCCTAGAAAGTTCTAGATTTCCAAATTTCAAGTCTCAAACAGTTTCAAAACATTCTCTATATGTAAATACTCCTAAGTATATGTTTCCACATATCATATACAATTTACTAGATGCTTTATAACCTGGTTAGCAACAATATGTTCAAACTCTTAATAGCATGCTTCGACTTCAACAATCACATAAACACATATAAGAACAACATCAATATACTCAAACATGATTTCTTGATACATTTCAACCTAAATAATCACATCATAGATTCAAATCAAAATAGTCATGTTTCATTATCAACAACACTCAAATTCGCACATATGAAGAACAAGAATCAAAATTCAATATAATTTTATTTTAACTAATGAAATACCAATAGTATTAGTGCATAATTCTCATTCATTGCATAGACTAACACTTGTAAGTGAAATTATCAATGTATTCTCAAGTATTTTAGGTTTGGGTAAGTGAGCTTAAGAGTACAAACATATACCTTCAAGATGGATTTCTTGATTGCTTTATTTTCCTCTTTTAGAGATGTTTCCCAAATGATCAACTCGAAGGTTCACTCGGAGGTAACTTTATCGTATGTTAGGTTAAGTTACTATTCTCTTTCAAATTAATTGTCCCATCGATTGAATCTACTATCTGGAAGTCATCTATATTGTTAACCTATTAATAATTATAGACCTTAGAACTAAGACCATCCATTAATCAAAGGAATTTATATACCCATAGAGAAGATACCAGGGATGAAGTGCCCTTCACAAATTTTTAGAATGCATAACGAAACTTTAATTAATTTATGTGGTGCTAATATAATTCGATCGTAAGTGAGGTTGTAACACCCAAAATTGGGCTCAGACCGGTTTAGAGGTCTAGTGGACCAGTTTCGTCGATTTAGCCTAGTTCGGGATTAAATACTTAAAAATTTGTTTTAAATCAAAATAAATTATGAAAAAATATTCTAAAATTCTTAATTGGCTTATATTTTACTTATGTAAACTTAATTTCAAAAATTGACCCTTAAATCCCTAAGATTTTGAAATTAGTGACTATTTTGTAAAAATTAAAAACTTGAGGATAATTTTATAAACTAAGCTAAAACTTTGAATCTTTAAGGTAATTTGATATAATCCTAATCCTAGTTGATTTAATCCTTTCAAGAGTCTATATAAACAACCTTTAATCTCTTTCTTTAACGTAAGTAATCAAAATTCTCTAATTTTGACCAGAAACTCAAAAATCACTATTTAAAAATATCCCTTCTTTAAATTTTTGTTTCTTCTTCTCCAAGGAAGCCTCCTCCTCATCTTTTCAAGGTAAATATCAATTCTTTTTAATAAAATTTTGTTGGTTTATTTTTCTATATTTTTCTTCTTCAAAATCTCTTTGTTTTTCTACATGTTTTCTAGTTTTTAAACCTTGAAAGGGATGAGATCAATTTTGGAGGTGAGAATTCATTCAAACCTATGAAACCTAAATTTCTTTATTGAAATTCGTAATTTATCGGCTTATTGCAATAATCTTTAAAGTCTTGAAATAATAAAATCGGTTTTCTTGATTTTCGTTCAAGGGTTTTCCATGGATGTTTTTGATACCTAAATACATGAATCTTGAAGTTTTTACATGTAATTAAGATGACTTTATGCATCTAATCCTAGACCTAAGATTTAGAGGTTTTAGAGAGGTTTTCGGTGAGTTTTCGTTAGGTTTTATGGTCTTTTTAGGGGCTTCCATGTATTGGTCCTATTTGAGGGATATTTGAGTGTGTTATAATACATTAAAACCTCTAGTTTTAATGCTTGAATTAGTTCAAGAAGTAGAGGAACAAGTTTGAGGGAGATCAGAAAGCCATTCACGTTTTCGGATGACTTTTCGAGCAAGTTTCTGTAAATTGTTGAGTGAATTATGAGGGCTGTCAATTTGGTGTGGTTTTAAATGCGTTTTCAAAGGTTTGGGGGTTTAGTAAAGGTGTGAAAAACCTTCCTATACTCGAAAGTAAGTTTAAATTATTGCTTTTTTAAAGGTTCCCATATTATGCATTTTTTTACTATATGTTTTAGTCATGCTCATATTGTATTGTAAATATGTGAATGTGCTTGTGTTTTTAATGCTCATGAGATATTTTTACAAAGGTTTCGATATACATATTATGCTCCCACAATTTTATTTTGAAAACATGAGAACATTAATTCCACGTCTACTTGCTTGAACTTAGAGTTTGTCTAAAAAAGCCTTTAATCAAACTTGTCCACAAGAACTCACACGCTCACAAAATCTTATAGCTTGATTCCGGGTAAGTCCTTAGGTAACCGAAAGGTTAAGGCTCAAGAATAAGCATAGTCATGGTGGGGAGAATAAATGAAAACATAAGATCAACAGAGAATAAGGTATGACAATTTGATGGTTTGCATTGCTTGAGGACAAACAATAGTTCGAGTTTGAAGGTGTGATATGTGCTCAAAAGACTATCACTTTTTATACCTTTCATGGACAATAATTATTTAATCTACTCCTACTTTGGCTAATGCATGAACTTAATGTGTGATATTTGAATATTTTGCTTTTGTGACATATAAAAATGATATCCATAGAAAATATAAGCTTTAATGCACCTTTGTGCATTTGCAGGTAGACTTGCGCTAGGGCAGTAACTGAACTCTAGGGTCACGACAGCATGATAAGGAAACTTGGAAAGCATCAAAAAACAATGAGAAAATAGGGCAATGAAGCGGATCCTGATCGAACCAGCCACAGACGGGAGCTTCTACTAATGGAAGCTGAGCAGACGCAGAGTTAGACCTCCGTCGGGGCAGCAGATGCAACCTACCGAGGCAGGGAATTTCATAATACCAAAAGTCAAAGTGGTGATCGATTTGAGGAACATAAAAAGCTAGATTTTTCTAGATACTTTGCGTGGCAATTGGAGTTTGAGAAGACGGTGTAAAGATGGAAAGAATCAAATTAAAGAGATGCACCTTTTTAAGGAAGGAAACGTCCAAAACAACTTTGCTTCTTCTTCAAGGCTGATGTTGCCCTAATTTTACCCTATATAAAGGAGGTGTCTCTCAAGAACACAAGACACACGAAAAAGAGAGAGTTCATCATAGATCTTAGAGTTTTATTTGTTTTCATCATGTTCTAAATTGAGATTGTACTTTGTTTTCTTGTTTCATGCAATAAAATATCAAGGTTTACTTATTCTTTGCCATTCATTGTTCTTGCATTCAAGCTCGAGAGAGAAGTTTTTGAGAGATTTATTTATCTAATATCAAGAGAGTTAGATTCAAGAAAGGAATAAGTACGATATTTTTCTAGCTGGAAAATACTAACTTGGCCTAGGATAGTTAGAGTTTCAGCGGCTAAAAGAAGTGTGAGATTGGTTGATGGTTATAGTTGATTCACGTCGGTAGGTATCATCAAGGACTAATCATCAATAGTACTTCGACTTAGGGATAAGCAGAGTCATCAGAGGACACTTTGCCGAACCTTGAAGAAGTTCACCCAAGAGAAGGGGATTGCTGCAGCAGACGTAACCCTTCACTGTCAAGACAGTAAAACTGCAGTTCTGCCGAGGCAGTATTGTGTAGTTGCATTAGACAGAAACAAGTCAATTGAATCCACAATACGACACAACTGGATCCTGGCCTTTCTGTCAATCTGATTCTATTTTCATTCTCTGTTCTCTTTTTATTTTGTTTTAGTTTAATTCAGAACAATCACATTAATCTGTGCTTTTATTTTATTTCTTTTGCAGAGCGAGAAGAGGAAAGGAAACAAATTAAGTAAACTAATCCATATGGAGACGATACTCTATATTCATCAATTTATTACTTGTGAAGTGTACACTTGCACAAATTGAGTACTTTTTCTACACGCAACAAGTTTTTGGTGCCGTTGTCGGGGATTGGTAACTAAATTTTTGTTATCTTTGTTTTTTCGCTTTTAAGTTAGATTTATTAAACTTTGGTTTTTAATGGTGTATTACCAGGGAAAACCCAAGCAATTCTTTGTACGAGCTAGATCTAGAAATTGAACGCACACGTCAAAGGTTGAGAAGACAAATCTGAGTAGTTATGACAGATAATCCAGTAGAACAAAACTTACCCGCGGGGAATGGAGAACTTCTGCAGCCACCACTGCCGCGACATCTCACAATTAGGGATTTCCTAGAAGAGGATTTGAATGGGTTAAATCCAGGAGTTGTTACACCAGAAATCGAAGTAGCCCACTTTGAACTAAAACCTGTCATGTTTAATATGCTCAATGCCATTGGACAGTTTGGTGGATCATTAATTGAAGATTCCAAGCAACACCTCAAATCATTCATGGAGATCTGTAATTCATTCAAAATTCAAGGAGTCCATGAAGATGTTTTGAGATTAAAACTGTTTCCCTATTCACTGAGGGATAGGGCAAAGACCTGGTTAAATAGCATTCTAGCAGGGTCTATAGGATCTTGGAGTGAACTATGTTGTGATTTCATTACACGTTTCAATCCTACTAATCTATATGATCGTATACGTAATGAAATTACTTCTTTTCGGTAGGCAGATGATGAACCGATGTATAAGGTATGGGAGCGATATAGGGAGTTATTACACAAGTGTCCTTTGTATGGATTTCCATTATGGACACAAGTAACTATGTTTTACAATGCAACCATTGCCACAACAAGGATGATACTAGACGCCTCTGCCAATGGGACACTTCTCGACAAACCACCGGAGGAAGCAATAGAAATTTTTGAACAAACTTGCAAAGAATCATTTTCAATTCCCTACATCTAGGCGAGGAGGGGTGAGACACTAAGCCACAGTACATAAGTTAGAAACATTCAATTCAGTGGTAGCACAATTGGCCTCTCTTACTAAGATGGTTCAGAATATTCAAATGCAAAATAATACTCATGAGGTCAAGACAATAGATTCTTTCTGTAATTTATACGGAGGTAACTATAGCTCTTCTGAATGCATGCAGAATCAAGAATCTAGTCTTTTTGTGCGAAATTACAACCGAAACAACAACATAATGTCTAATACATATAATCCGACATGGAAAAGGCATCCAAATTTCTCATGGAGTAATCCTAATAATGCCCTGAATCCGACTACTTAACCCTGAAGTTTCCAGTAAACAATGCCAATGCAACATCCGCCGCAGCAACAAGGATAACAGTCACTGCTACAGCAGCAAATGCTTCAACAGCAGCCTGCAAGTTCATTGGAAAGTTCTCTTAAGGCCTTTATGATGAAAACAGAAACATATATAGCTGAGAATAGTAACTTTATTAAGAGAACTGATGCCGTTATAAACAGAACTAAGATGAGGTTACAAAACCAAGAGGTAACCATTAAAACACTAGTAACTCAAGTTGGGTAGTTTGCTCAAAATCTGAACACTAGACCGTAAGGAGGATTACCCAGCAATACTGAAGTTCCAAGGGAAATGGGCCATGAGCAATGTAATGCAATCACTACCAGGAGTGACCTACAACTTAAGGAGATATCAGACAATTCAGCAGATAAAGTCCCACAAGTGGAACAAGAAGAATTAGATAGAGAGTACTTAGATGCTGGACAATGTGATCATTCCGCAGCAGACAAATCGTTACCAACAAAAGGCTGAAAAGGCAGAAGCAGGATTATCAATTTAAAACGTTTCTAGACATCCTAAAGCAAGTCCACATTAATTTGCCATTAGTTGAGGAAATAGAATAGATGCTGAATTATGCCAAATTCTTAAAAGATATTGTGTCCGAAAGAAGAAGGCTTGGTGAGTTTGAAACTGTTGCCGCAACCGAAGGATTCATGGCAATGCTTCATAATCGTATGCCCCCCAAATTGAAGGATCCTGGATGTTTTACTATACCATGTGCGATAGGAAGCCACTATGAAGGAAAAATCCTATGTGATCATGGAAAAAGCATAAACTTGATGCCGAAATCCGTATTTTAAAAGCTTGGAATAGGAAGGGAAAAACCCACAACTATGATGCTCCAATTAATACATATATCGTATGTGCAACCTGAAGGAAAGATCGAGGACATATTGGTAAGGGTGGATAAATTTATTTTTCCAGCTAACTTTCTTGTTCTTGATTGTGAAGCAGATAATAATGCACCGATCATCTTGAGGAGACCTTTTCTAGTTACAGGACGCACTCTTATTAATGTGAATAAAGGAGAATTGACAATGAGGGTTAACGACCAGCAAATCAAACTCAATATTTTCCAAATTCTGAAAAAACATGATTACCCAGAGGAGTGCCAGGTTATCTACATCACAGATGCAGGTAGCGCGATACCTTGTCTTAGCAACTACTGCCTAGGTACCAATTTCAACAATATAACACAGATCTACCTCAGTAGCACAGTTGATGACTGTTATAGTAGAGTTTTGGACAGTTTGCCCAAAGCTGATGAAGTTGAAATACAAGAGGTTGAGGAAGACAACTGGACAACGTACCTTCCAGGTAAGTACTTCGAACCACTAAATTACCCAGGTAAGGATGAAAAACCTTCAAATGAGGAACCATTGGTTATCGAATTAAAACCTTTAACTGACAAATTAAAATATGTTTATTTAGGAACCAACCACACAATGCCCGTAATTATTTCTCCTGAGCTGCAGCCAAAACAGGAATAAAGCTTGATAGAGATGTTGCGGCAGCACAAGAAGGCAATTGGGTGGTCAATTGATGACTTGAAGGGAATAAGTCCGTCTATTTGTATGCATAAAATCCTTTTAGAGGAAGATCATAAGCCCACAGTTGAGGCCCAGAGGAGACTTAACCATGCCATGAAAGAGGTAGTACGTAAGGAAATAATCAAATGGCTTGATGTCGGAATCATTTACCCTATCTCTGACAGTGCATGGGTAAGCCCGATACAATGTATACTCAAGAAAGGTGGCATGATCGTAATAACCAATGAGAACAATTAGTTGATTCCAACCAGGACTATGACCGGTTAGAGGGTTTTTATGGATTGTCGCAAGTTAAATAAGGCAACAAAGAAGGATCATTTCCCGTTATCCTTTATTGATGAAATGCATGATAGACTTGCTGATAAACCTTTGTACTGTTTTCTTGATGGTTACTCAGGCTATAACCAGATTTCCGTAGACCCAAAAGATCAGGCAAAAACCACCTTCACCTGCCCGTATGGGATTTATGCATTTAGAAGAATGTCGTTCGGCCTCTGCAATGCCCCGACAACTTTTCAAAGATGCATGATGGAAATTTTTTCTGACATGGTAGAAAACTTCTTGGAGATATTCATGGACGATTTTTCAGTCTTTGGAGGCAACTTCACTCATTGCCTTGGCAATTTAGAAATGATGATGCAAAGATGTGAGGAATCCAATTTAGTTTTTAGTTGGGAGAAATGTCATTTTATGGTGAATGAAGGCATAGTTTTGGGCCACAAAATCTCATCATAAGGAATCGAAGTTGACAAGGACAAGATATATGAGATAAAGAAATTGCCTCCACCAATTTTAGTCAAAGGAGTTCGAAGTTTCTTGGGTCATGTAGGTTTTTACAGGAGGTTTATCTCTAATTTTTCAAAAATTTCTAAACCTCTATGTAACTTGATTGAACAGGACAAGAAATTTGAATTTAGCAAAGAATGTACTGAAGCATTCAAGGCTCTCAAAGAAAAGCTGATCACCGCACCAATTGTAGTCCCACCAGATTGGGCCTTGCCATTTGAAATGATGTGTGATGCAAATGATCATACTGTCGGGGCAGCACTTGGGCAGAGAAAGAACAACCTATTCTATTCTGCAATCAAGTATATGTTCTAAAAGAAGGATGTCAAGCCCAGACTGATTAGATTGATCTTTCTTTTGTAAGATTTTGATGTAGAAATCAAAGACAGAAGAGATACGAAAAACCAGGTAGCCGATCATCTTTCCAGACTAGAAGCTGGGGAGGAAAACAATCCACTAGAAGAAATACAAGACGTATTCCCAGATGAACACATCCTGCACATCTCGGCAGTAGCAGAAGAACCCGCCGAGGCAGAGACCACGATAGTATATGATTATGTTGCCGCGGTAGTGACTAAGTACATTTCGGCAACATTGATAGAAGAGCTTGTCACAGTCACAGCCACTCCCTGGTATGCTGATTTTGTCCATTACTTAGCTAGTGATGTTCTGCCTTATAACCTTAACCATAATGAAAAAAGATGTTTCAGCATAATGCAAAGCATTATTTCTGGGACTGTAACCCCTTAATTTTAACTTAAAGAGTACGGTAGGTTAAAATTGTTGTTTTTAAAACTTTTATGTCAAGAAATTTTAAAAAGTGATATAAAACCAATTTGTAAATCAAAAGATAAAAACATAATTAAAAAGTAAATATTCCGATTTAAAAATGGTAAAACAGTTTTATGCATGAGGTTTTAAAACATCTTAGATCCCTGATAATCCCAAAATAACTAAAATAAAAATGGTTGTAAATAGCCGTACTGAAAAAAAATGTTGTTCGGTAGAGATCTCCAAGTACCAACTCTTAGGGCCAGATATTTGAAAAAAATTAAACTAAAAGAATGAGCTATAAAGCCCAATGTACCTCTAAAGTGTAGTCAAAAATCACAATATCACTCAAATCACAATCACAATTATAATATAACTTTCGTAGTAAATAAACACAAAGAGTGATGAATGCAATGTTACAGAAAATGCAATATCACAGAGAATGCTGTCTCATACTCTGAACGCCAAACACAGTGGTGGCAAAGTCAACCGATCACAGTGGAGGTAGTTCCCCAGAATCCCTCACCCCTTATTTCGCCAAAACACAGTATGGTAAAACCACCTTCCTCCGTACAATCCACCCCATGCATATGTAATGCAATAAATGCCAATGATCTCATGTCACAACACAAATATCTGTATAGTATACGAATCACACAGTTTAGTAAATCTGATCTCAATATCATAGTGTAACACAATGTTCACAATATCATATAGCATGTCGATATACCGTAAAGTCTTAGTAATGGATAAGTACAATACACAGAAAATCTAACACATGAAGAGAACGCACATTTAAATTCATTTTACAATAGCGCAAGAAAAAACACACATTTAGCACAAGAGGATAATACACATTTATATTCATTTAACAATAGCACGTGGAAACTCACATATTTAACGCAAGAAAAAAAAACACAATTAGCACAAGAAGAAAAGACACATTTGAATTTATTCGACAATAACACAGAAAAAATATATATTTAGCACAAGAAGAAACAGGTCGAATCCAGGAAGTTAACGTTAAAAGCTTTAAACTCAAAACTAATTTAATTTATATTATTGCATAATAACTATAAAATATTTAAATTCTTAATAATTCATCACATCCGAATGTTAAAATTATAACTAAGAATTGATAATTTAAGAATAGTTAAAATTCCCAAATAAATTATCTCATAAACTTATTAAATTAATATTATAATCTAATGGTTCAAATTAAATATCTGAATATAAAAAAATATTTATGTATACTGAAAATAATCTTAAATCCCAAATGCATCAAAGTTTCTAGAATAATAATAATAATTTGAAATTTTAATAGTTTGTTTTATATTGAATAATAAAAATAACAGATAGCATATGAGATTCTTCAGGTACCGTATTGCCTAAAGTCCAAAGATTTATAAGAGGAAACTAAGATGGAGTAACCCTAAAGAACTTAGTGTATCTTAAAGATGAAGATAAAATAATAAAACAAAGTTTATAAAATTATTTCTCAAGAGTAATATTTTAGAAAATCATAACTACATATTTAAATCATAGTTTAATCCAAAATCATAATTTATCTGAAATCTTAATTTATCTAAAAACACAAATTCACAGGATTTAAAATCATAATTACTCGCAAAAGTGTGAGATCTCAAACACAAATACACAATCAAAGTCACAATATAAAAATTAAACATGACAACAAAACACGAATATTTTCAAAGCATATCACAGGAAATTATATTTTAAAAAAACATATAGCACTAGTAAGAGAATACACCTTAGCCAAAGCGACTCAAATTATTGCATAACATAGTTTTTATCTCGGACAGAAATAAAGTAAGAACAGAGACTTTAGAGAATCTTGATGGAGGAAAAATAATGTAGTGATTTCTCTTATGTCACAATATATATTTATAGTGAGAAAAATAATTGAGCTTAAGTAGAATTAAAATTCTATTAGATCACATTATAAATATAATAGTAATAAAAAATAAGATCGTATAATTTCAAATGAGCTTCTTATCTTTATCTGAGACTTTATATAATATATGTAATATTAAACAAAGAGTTTTGATAAAATAATAATTAAATAAAATAATATTTTTAATAAAAAGATTGATTGTAGAAAAACTCTTAATAAAAAAATAATTAATCTCAGTTTAAAAGCAAATTAGTTATCCAAAAATTCATCTAATTTTAAAACATCACTTTAACTTTTAATCTTTAAATTCACATTTAAACTTTTAAAACTTTATAATCTTATCTCAAAAATTTCCCCTTAAATAAAAAATCAATTTAAAACCTCAAAAAATTAGGGTTTCAGAAATTGGGAATTTGAAAAGAGTTTTTAATTAGGGATTTTAAAATTAGGGTTTTAAAATTAGATATAATTTTTGGGGTATTACAGGGACGACCTTCTTTTGTTCAAGCAATGTACAGATCAGGTTATAAGAAGATGTGTTCTAGAGGACGAGAAAAAAGAAGTGCTCCAGCACTGCAACGATTCACCCTGTGGAGGACATTTTGGAGGAACCAGAACAGACGCCAAGGTGCTTCAATCAGGCCCTTATTGGTCCACACTATTCAAAGATGCTCAACTTTACTACAAGCACTAAGATCGATGCCAACACACGAGCAATATCTCTAGACAGAGGAAACAAATTGTGGAAGAAAGCTCTTCCGAATCTTTATAATTTCTCTTCTTTTTATTATTGCTCATATATTTTTTTTACTACTTATAATTTTTACCTACTGCCTGCCCCTAAATTAAGCATTGAGGACAATACTTGGTTTGAGTTTGTGGGTGTAGAGCCACTGCCGAGGCAATCTACTGCCTTGACCTTGCCATGAAAAAGAAGATTTTAGTGATAAAATTTTTGTTTTATGTACACCATTTTACTTGAAACTTTTGTCATACTCTTGCATTGTCCATCATCAGTATTAGTTTATTCTTGAAGGCAATAGAAATCTTTCTCCTTACCATAGTTAGGTTCTGTTTTGAAGGTTTAATTCTAGGATAATTAAGGATAAAAACTTAGGAGCTTATTATAAGATCAAATTTCAAAATACTTTTGGAACTTATTTGGCTATAGGAATTCTTTTAATAAACTTAGGTGATAAAGACTTAGATCTTTGGAAAGGTGACTAGAGGTGCCTATAACCAGCTCTAGTAAATACTCTTCTTCATGCTAGAGGTACCCGAAATTGGCTCTAGTATGTATAAAAGAATAGAAAAAGAAATAAGGAGTTAAGAAATAGAAAACACAATACTTGAGGAGCACGAAATTGGCTCAAAGAATTGTTGTTATAAGAAGAGTACACTAAATCCAAGTCTATTTGTCTTGAACTTAAAGTTTATCTAAGAAGGCCTTTAATCAAACTTGTCCACAAAAACACACACACACTAACCTTATAGTTTGTCTTCAAGGTACAACCTTAGATAACCAAAAGGTTAAGCCTAAAACAGAGACATAGTTATGGTGGGGAGAATAGATGGAAACATAGGACCAAGAGAGAATAGAGTTTGACAAATTGATGGTTTGCATTGCTTGAGGACAAACAATAGTTCGAATTTGGGGGTGTGATAAGTGCTCAACTCACTATTATTTTCTATACTTTTCATGGGCACCTATCATAAATTCTACACCTACTTGAACCAATACATGTACTTAATGTGATATTGATGCGTGCTGAATATGCGCAATTAAATGCAAGTGTACACGTCGTCAAGTAATAAAGTGATAAGTATTTACCAAATATCGTCTCCATAGGGATTGATATACTCAATATGCTTCTTTTGGTCTTCTTACTTCTATAAAAGAAAAGTAAAAACACAAATAAGTTGAATATTGAATTACACTAAATAAAATAACTAAATAAGGAGAAATTAAATATGAAAGAGATATAGGGTTGGATCCAGTTGTGTTGTATTGTGAATTTGATTGATTTGATTCTGTTCTAATGCAATAATAATTCATTGCCTCGGCAGTACTGCAGATACTATCTCGGCAGGGACAATGTTTCCTACCGCGACAATCTCTTGCTCTTGGGCAAAATTATCAAAGTTCGACAAAGTGTTCTTGAATAATTCCGCTTATCTCTAAGTCGAAATACTGTTGATGACCAGTCCTTGATGATACATCTCGACATGAATTATTATAATCACCAACCAATCTCACGCTTCTCTTAGCCGCTGAAACTCTTAACCTATCTCTAGGCCAAGTTAGTATTTCTCGATTGAAACATCATACTTATCCCTTTCATGAATCTAACTCTCTCGATATTAGATAAATAGATTACTTACGAACTTCTCTCTCGAGCTTGAATGTAAGAACAAAGAATGGTAAAGAATAAGCAAACTTCGATCTTTTATTGCATTAGAAACAAGAAAAAAAGTACAATCTTTTCTCAAAAATACTTGAAAACCTTCACCAAAACCCTAGGAAAACATGGAACATGATGAGAAGAATTGTCCCTAAATTCTCTCGGTATAGGCCGAATTTAATTGTATCTTTTATGCTCTCTCCTATATCGTGTGTTTTAAACCCCTAGGACGGCTATGCCTTATATAGGCTTGGCATAGGGTAAACCTTTCCTAATTAGAGTACAACTTGGAGTAGGGAACAAGTTATGTACTTAGGGTAAATATTTCTAAGTTTGATCTTCTAGAAGGTTACATCCCACGTGGCCTTGTCCTTGGGATTTTCTTGTGTTGTTCAGCTCCGATTCTTGGGCTTCTTGTTCAACAATGTTCATCTCATTTTTTTCCTTCAATTGCCAGCCATATTGCCTTTTTCTTCTCTATTGCCTCGGCATCAGGTCCTGCCTCGGCCTCATTCTGCTGCCTTGACAATACTTTATCCTGGACAGATAAGAAAATGCAATAAAGTACGCCTTTTCTACAAATATAATCTTTAATGGCATAATCCCTAAATATATCATATTAAGTCCATGCATTGGCTCAAGTAGGTGTAGAATTGATGATAAGTGCCCATGAAAAGTGTAGAAAGTGATAGTGAGTTGAGTTCTTATCACACCCTCAAACTCAAACTATTTCTTGTCCTCGAGCAATACAAATCATCAATTTGTCAAACTCTATTTTCTCTTGGTCTTATGCTTCCATTTATTCTCCCCACCATAACTATGTCTATTCTTTAGACTTAACCTTTCGATTTCCTAAGGGTGTACTTAGAAGACAAGCTATAAGGTTAGTGTGTGTGTGCATTTTTATGGACAAGTTTAAATAAAGGCCTTCTTAGATAAACTCTAAGTTCAAGACAAATAGACTTGGATTTAGTGTACTCTTCTTATAACAACAATTCCTTGAGCCAATTTTGGGCACCTCAAGTATTGTGTTTTCTATTTCTTAACTCCTTTTTTTTTGCTATTATTTTATGCATACTAGAGCCAATTTCGGGCACCTCTAGCATGATGAAGAGTTTTTCCTAGAGCCGGTCAGAGGCACCTCTAGTCACTTTTCCAAATTCTAAGTCTTTATCACCTAAGTTTATTAAAAGAATTCCTATAGCCAAACAAGTCTCAAAAGTGTTCTTAAAGTTCAACCTTATAAAAATCTTCTAATTTTTTCTCCTTAAGTATCTTAGAATCAAGTCTTCAAAACAGATCCTAACTATGGTAAGGAGAAAGATGTCTATTGCCTTTAAGAATAAACTAAGATAATACTGATGAAGGGCAGTGCAAAAGTATGCAATAGTTTTAAGTACAGTGATGGATATAAAACAAAAAATTTTATCACTAAAAACTTCCTTTTCATGGCAAGGTCGCAGCAGTAGATAGCCTCGGCAGTGGCTCTACACCTCCAAACGCAAACCAAGCATTGTCCTCAATGCTTAATTTAGGGGTAGGCAATAGGTAATCTAAGTAGATAAAAAATTAGTGAAAATAAAGGAGAGAAATTATAAGAATTCAGAATTCTTCCACAATTTGTCTCTTTGGTCTAGTTGCTGAAGGCTGTGCCCTTAGTGATGGCGATGGCTTTGCTCTTCTCGGTGGTTGAACTCTCGTAGGTGTTGCTCGTTGCATTGGAGCTTTGACCTCTTCTCCTCCTTTATCATCTGTGTCCATGATTTTTGAGCCTTCGTTTTCTGCCCCTAAATGTTGAATGCTCGATTCAATAGTTGGTGAGCTTTGATGAACGTAGGCATCTATCTCAGACGATAGACTGCCCATTGGTATTGGCAATCTTGGGGGAGTGCTGAAAGCTCTCCTTCGCTTCGAAGGTCTTCTGCTTGCGGATGATGCCGCGGCAGCGTCTGCCGCCCTAGATGAGCCGGATGCATGGAATTGTTGTTACAGTCTGGAGGTGAAAATGGTCTCGTTTCTAGAGCTGGAGTGGTCTCTATGTAAGGTGTTGTCGTTACAAATATGTTTGTAGGGTGATGAGTGCCTAAAAGACAGTTATTTACTACCCTTCTCATGGTACTTTATGCATCTATTATACACCAACTTGAACTAAAATATGGACTCTTTGTGCAAATACTGGATATTCCGTTATCATTACTTACACAATCAATATTTATAGAGAATACAGATATTATTACATATTCTGTACATGCAGGAATATCCAGGGCAGAAGCGGTAGAAAAGCAATGTTGAGGCCGCGGCAGAATCCATTGTGGCAGCACCAACAATGGAGGCGCATTGAAAGATAAAAATATAAAGAACATTCTGGAAGATACAGCGCATCAATTGGACCAGGCTAGCGCGTTAAAAGCCCAAGTTAAAGACCAAGCGGGAAAACCCTTCTAGAAGGCGGCAAACTTAGAAATATCAGATTCCATGGAGAAGACTTGTTCCCTACTCCAAGTTCAAGTATATTTAGGAAATGTTTGCCCTAGGTTAAGACTATAAATACCCTAGCCGACCACATTGTTTAGGGGAGCCGATTTTTAGAGAAATCCTTCTCCCTAAGAATTGTACTTAACGATAATATATTCTAAATTTCTTAGGGATAGGTGAAGGTTGTCGATATTAGTGAGAGGAGATTGATTCTTGTATCTTTGTTCTTATGTAATAATAATATCAAAGTTTGCTTATCCTATTGCCATTCTTTGTTCTTGCATTCAAGCTCGAGAGGGAAGTTTGCAAGTAATATATTTATCTAGCATCGAGAGGTGTAGATTCACGAAAAGGATAAGTACGGTTTTGTAGACACTAACTCGACCTAGAGATAGGTTAAGAGTTTCAGCAGATAAAAGAAGTGTTGGATTGGTTGATGGTTATCGTTGATTTACACCGAGAGGTATCGACAAGGACTGGTCATCAACAGCACTTTGACTCAGAGATGAGCGGAGTCACTTACGGACACTTTGCTAAACATTGATACCTCTGCCGAAGAGCAAGAAATTGCCACTGTAGAGAACACCAATACTGCTGAGGCCGTATCTGCAGTACAGTCAAAGTAGTGTTGTGTGATTGCATTGGACAAGAAGAAGATCAATTGAATCCACTAATTAACACAACTAGATCTTACCCACTTTCTCTATAATCGTTCTCAACCTTTTATTTTATGTTTTATTATTTAATTATTTAGTTAGTTAGGCAAATCAACTTATTTGTGTTTTTACTTTCATTTCAGGAGCAAGGGAACTAGGGAAGACATATTAAGTATACCAATCCCTGTGGAGACGATACATGATATACTTATCATTTTATTACCTGGCGACGTGTACACTTGTATTCAAATTGCGCTTATATTACACGCATCATAGGGCATTTTGGAAATTATGCTCCTTGGTTGGGGAAGTTCTGTATCATCATCTGAGCAAGGGTACTGTTGAAGTCTCGTTGGTATTCCATGTATCGTTGTTGGAGAAGGTCCATGGCTTCTATCCTTTGAAGAATTTCCTAGTAGGGTTCTGCTCCGGCAGGGGCCTCGACAGTGCCTGACATCTCTTCCGTGTATTGAGCTCTGGCAGTGAAGTCAGCAGTGAACTGCTATGGTGTTGCTTGCACAGGTTCTGTCTGT
Source organism: Abelmoschus esculentus (assembly GCA_035048815.1). Lineage (NCBI taxonomy): Eukaryota > Viridiplantae > Streptophyta > Magnoliopsida > Malvales > Malvaceae > Abelmoschus > Abelmoschus esculentus. Next base: position 8,250,055 of record JAUCBN010000032.1, read on the forward strand.
GTGATCTGCATCGCTCTGTGGCAGAATTCTCGCATCCATCCTTGCCTCGTTGGTGTATATTCGTCTGTATCTTCAATTGGTACTCCTACAACAATACACAAGCCAGATATTAAATATGGGAAATATAATGGTCCACGTTCCTTCTTACCACAATCATGAATTTCTCGAAGAATGATCTCTTCAACATTGATGCTCCTCTTGTTGATAATTTATTGGATCAGCACCAATCTTTTGCGGTCCACTATGCTGTTGTGAGAAGTAGGGATGAGGCGTCTCTTGAAGAATGTGCACCACAATTTTGCCTTGGGCTTAAGGCTTTGCCTTGTCACAGAACCTCTATAGGCACCTGTTTCCCATAGAGTGTTGTTGTAACAGAGGTCGTACTTGATTAATTCATAGTCTTGGGTGGTGATCTCGTCCATGAATTCGGTATGCCTATCACTGATGGGTATAATTCCATAAAAGTCGTTAATTGCCTCTGCGTCCAGTCGGACAGACTTGCCTCGATAGTGGACAAAGAGATTATCCTTGCTTGGCCCATGTGCATAAAACTCGCGCACTATGGTTGCATTAGCTTGCTCGGGTTGTAGGCAAAAGAGTTGTCATTTTTCATACAGAATTTGTTGAACAGATAGTGTTCAATACCAAGATTTTCTTCCTCACTGATTTGAAATCCTTGTTCTTCTCACAGCTACCGAGCAACAAAATATCTGTTGAATTGGTCTGTAACAGTGGCAGGGGCAAATTTGTTGTATGTTGTCATTGATGATTTGTAGAATTAAGTGTCTTAGTAAAGTTTTCTGAAAAGTTTCAAGAAGAATTGTAAGAGTATTACGAGAGCAAGATTGAGTAGAATGCTAAAGAATTCAAGAATGCAAGAGTGAATAGTTCAATAAAGGGATGCTGCTTATATAAGCCTCGGCAATGTGACTGTTTTAACCACTAGCCGTTTTGTAGCCGTTTGAATTTACTGCCCGTTAACATTTATTGTCGCGGAGGAAAACTCGGCAAATAGCCATTACACTATTTCTTCCCGTTGATACTTCTGCAGCTTCTAACAGTGTTACTGCCTCGGTGGAATTTCTGCTTTGAACTAGTTCTCTATTATTCTTGATTTTATTTTCCTAAAAGAAATAAGTAGACATAAAAATAAAATATTACTAAAGAAAAATATTAAGGAAAAAATACTGAAAATAAATTAAAACTAATCCTAATATAATCAAATAGAATAGAAGGGAAGAGATTATGTTACTGGTGGAGTGCATGTAAATGCATCTCCCAAATGGCTCATTTCTTGTTGGCATGGATTTTCCTGCAGGTGCTGGCCAATCCCTTCTCTATTTTCTGCCTCCACTTTTGCTTTAATTTTCTTACCAAATAGTCTGTCGAGCGTGCTGCCTAGGCAGGATATTCTGGTATCTACATCAGTTTTCTGGAGGACTTTGCACTCTTCTGGACCATTAAATTTTCTCAAATTGTGGAATGCATTGAGTTTGACTTGCTGATCATTGACCCTCATTGTTAATTCTCCATTTTCCACATCTATTAAGGTCCGTCCAATAGCAAGGAAAGGTCTTCCGAGGATGATCGGTGCATTTTCTTCTTCTTCACAGTCAAGGACAATGAAGTCGGCAGGAAAAATAAACTTGTCAACCCTTACCAATATGTCCTCAATTTTTCCTTCAGGATGCACATAAGATCTATCAGCAAGTTGGAGCAGCACTGTCGTAGGTTTTTCCCTTCCTATTCTAAGCTTTTGAAAGATTGATTTGGGCATGAGATTTATGCTTGCTCCTAGGTTACATAGTGCCTTTCCTTCATAATTATTACCAATCGCACAAGGTATGGTAAAACATCCAGGATCCTTCAGTTTGGGTGGCATACGATTGTGTAGCATTGTCATGCACCCTTTAGTTGTTGTCACTGTCTCAAACTCACCTAGCTTATTTCTCTTAGACACAATGTCTTTTAAGAATTTATCATAGTTGGGCATTTGTTCAATTGCCTCAACAAATGGCAAGTTGATGTGAACTTGCTTTAGAATATCAAGGAATTTCTTAAATTGGTGGTTCTATTTCTGTTTTTTCAACCTTTATGGGAAAATTGGTGGTGGTCTCATTTCTTCCAGGGTTTTATTAGTTTGGAATTTAATACCTGAGACCATTGTGTGTCTTGCTATCTCGGCAGGAAGTGCAGGTGTGGCCGAGCTCTCTGTTGGGGCATCGTCCTCGTGCTTAGTCTGTTCAGCATCCCAGTCCTCCTTGTCTGTGTCCTCTTATACTGTTGGTGGAGCTTTGGTTGCTGACTTGCCCACTATTTCCTTCAATTGTAGGTCACTTCTTATTGTTATTTCTTTGCATTATTCATGGCTCATACCTTTAGCAACTTTAGTATTGCTAGGTAATCCCCCATGTGGTCTAGTATTTTGTCTTTGAGTAAACTGACTTGGGTTTCCAGTGATTTTATAAAAGCTTCCTGGTTTTGCAGCCTCATCTCTGTTCTGTTCATAAAGTCATTAGTCCTCTTCATGAAACTACTATTCTCAGCCATATATGATTCAGTTTTCATAATAAAGGCCTTGAGAGTATTCTCTAATGAGTTCATAGGCTGCTGATGATGATGCATCTACTCTTGCGGCAGTGTCTGCTGCACTTACTGCTACGGTAGTGACTATTGATAACTTGAGGCCTGGTTGGTGGGGTTCAAGGCATTATTAGGATTACTCCATGAAAAATTTGGGTGCCTTTTCCAAGCCAGATTGTACATATTTGACATCATGTTGTTATTTTGGTTGTAGTTTCCCACACAAAACCCAGTTTCCTCGTCTTGCATATACTCAGAAGAATTTATTACTTTTACCTCATGAGTATTTTATTGTACTTGCATGTTCTGAACCATTTTTGTCAAAGATACCAACTGTGCTGCCACAGAATTGTTGGTTTCTAGTTCATTTACTGTGGCATGGCGTCTTAATCCTCCTCGCCTAGAAGTAGGAAATTGGAAATAGTTCCTTGCAAGTTTGTTCAGTATTTCTATAGCTTCTTCCGGGGCCTTGTCCAGGAGTGTGTCGTTTGCTGAGGCATCCAACATCATCCTTCTCGGGGAATTGGTGGCATTATAGAACATGGTTCCTTGCGTCCATAGTGGAAATCCATGTAGTGGACATCTGTTCAGTAACTCTCTGTAGCATTCTCAAGCCTCGTACATAGGTTTGTCATCAGCCTGTCTAAAAGAAGTAATCTCATTACGGATTCGATCATATAAATTTGTAGAGTTAAATCGCGTAATGAATTCTCAGTAGAGTTCACTCCAAGATCCAATTGATCTTGCCGGAATGCTATTCAACCAGGTTTTGAACCTATCCCTCACTCCAAGATGCCTCTGATAAGTTCTTTCGATTTCTGGGAAAATTTCATACAGTGAATTGCTAGGGTTGGCCCTAGTCATACACCAAAAACTAAATAAAAAAATAAAAATAAAAATAACTAATACTAAAATAAAAGCAAGAAAATAAAGAAAACAAAATTTAGTTGTCAATCCCCGGCAACGGTGCCAAAAACTTGATGCGTGTTGAATATGCACAATTAAGTGCAAGTGTACACGTCGTCAAGTAATAAAGTGATAAGTATTTATCGAATATCGTCTCCGCAGGGATTGGTATACTCAATATGCTTTCTTTGGTCTTCCTGCTTCTATAAAAGAAAAGTAAAAACACAAATAAGTTGAATATTGAAATAAACTAAATAAAATAACTAAATAAGGAGAAATTAAATATGAGAGAGATATAGGGTTGGATCCAGTTGTGTTGTATTGTGAATTTGATTGATTTGCTTCTGTTCTAATGCAATTACAATGCACTACATCAGCAGTACTGCAGATACTGTCTCAACAGCGACAATGTTTCCCGACGCGAAAATTTCTTACTCTTAGGCAGAATTATCAATGTTCGGCAAAGTTTCCTTGAATGATTTTGCTTATCTCTAAGTCAAAATACTGTTGATGATCAATCCTTGATGATATCTCTCGGCATGAATCAATTATAATTACCAACCAATCTCACACTTCTCTTAGCCGCTAAAACTCTTAACCTATCTCTAGGCCGAGTTAGTGTTTCCCGATTGAAACACCGTACTTATCCCTTTCGTGAATCTAACTCTCTCGATATTAGATAAATAGATTACTTACAAACTTCTCTCTCGAGCTTGAATGTAAGAATAAGGAATGGCAAAGAATAAGCAAACTTCGATCTTTTATTGCATTAGAAACAAGAAACAAAGAACAATCTCTTCTCACAAATACTTGACAACCTTCACCAAAACCCTAGGAAAACCTAGAACATGACGGGAAGAATTGTCCCTAAACTCTCTCGGTGTAAGCCGAATCTAATTGTATCGTCTATGCTCTCTTCTATATCGTGTGTTTTAAACCTCTAGGACGGCTATGCCTTATATAGGCTTGGCCTAGGGCAAACCTTTCCTAATTAGAGTACAACTTGGAGTAGGGAACAAGTTATGTACTTAGGGTAAATATTTTTAAATTTGATCTTCTAGAAGGTTTCATCCCGCGTGGCCTTATTTTTGGGCTTTTCTTGTGTTGTTTAGCTTCGATTCTTGGGCTTCTTGTTCAGCAACGTTCACCTCATTTATTTCCTTCAATTGTCAGCCATATTGCCTTTTTCTTCTCTGCTGCCTCGACATCAGGTCCTGCCTTGGCCTCATTCTGCTGTCTCGGCAGTACTTGTTCCTGCATAGATAAGAAAATGCAGGAAAATATGCCTTTTCTAGAAATATAATCTTTAATGACATAATCCCTAAATATATCACATTAAGTCCATGCATTAGCTAAAGTAGGTGCAGAATTGATGATAAGTGCCCATAAAAAGTGTAGAAAGTGATAGTGAGTTGAACACTTATCAGATATATTTAGGGATTATACCATTGAAGATTATATTTGTAGAAAAGGCATACTTTACTGCATATCTGTGCAGGAACAAGTATTGCTGAGGCAGCAGAATGAGCCCGAGGCAGGACCTGATACCGAGACAGCAGAGGATAAAAAGCAATATGGCGGGCAATTGAAGGAGAAAAATGAGGAGAAGGTTGCTGAACAAGAAGCCTAAGAATCGGAGCTGAACAACACAAGAAAAGCCCAAGGACAAGGCCACGCGGGAAATAAACCTTCTAGAAGATTAAACTTGGAAATATTTACCCTATGTACATAACTTGTTCCCTACTCCAAGTTGTACTCTAATTAGCAAAGGTTTGCCCTAGGCTAGACCTATATAAGGTATAGCCGTCTTAGGGATTGAGAGCATACCTAGAGAGCCGAATTTTGAGAGAGTTTTTAGGAACAATTATTTCCATCATGTTCTAAACTTTCTTAGGGTTTAGGTGAAAGTTGTTTAGTATTAGTGAGTAGAGATTGTATCTTATTTCTTATTTCTATGCAATAAAATATTAAAGTTTGCTTACTCTTTGTCGTTTTTTGTTCTTGCATTCAAGCCCGGGAGGGAAGTTTATAAGTAATCTATTTGTCTAGACTCGGTAGAGTTAGACTCACGAAAGGAGTAAGTATGGAATTCGACTTGGTTGGAGGATACTAACTCGGCCTAGAAACAGGTTAGAGTTTCAGCGGCTAAAAGAAGTATGGGATTGGTTGTTGGTTATAATTGATTAACCTTTTCTATCACCTCAACACCACATTGTACAACACAACAAGAACTTGTTGATCCTCCACAACTCCTCTATTAACGAAACTCAACTCTCTTACCAGTCCCATACCAAAAGATATCATAATTTTACAACAAATAATAACATTTTTACAAAATAGTAAGGCCAACGCAAAGAAAGTTTCAAGTGGCTCAAGTATAATATAAAACAATTTTTCTAGTAGTAGTTAGAGCAATAGGTCTCCCAGAATAGTTCCCCAACAAAACAAATTCAACTATTACATGACACAACCACCATATACCACGATATCAACACCGTCTCATCAAAGCATAAAACAAACACCACGTTTATCCATACAATAGCCATATAATGCTCAATTCACTCTTTTCTTTTCTTTTTTTTCAACAAAAGATAATTATCACATCTGTTTGTAGACTACTAACATAATAATGCAACAAGATTATATCATATTGGCAAATACCATAATTATCAACAAGGCTATCTCTACCATACCATAACATAGAACAAACACCCAACATCAATACTTAGCAACATACTTGTTTTTAAACAATGATCAATCATCGTGCATAGCAAAACAATAGTCCATATTAGACAACAAACGAAATGCATCACCATCATCAACATCAACTCCTAAAAGATTCTAAATCTGACTCTGATACCACCAAATGTATCCCCCTTAGCCTGGCCTAGATGAAAACGATACTAACGGGTTACAGGAAAAATACTGAGCTAAACCCATAAAGGTTTAACCCGATAAATGACCTTATATTTTTTCTTTTATCTTATCTAAATGATTCACTTAAGTCCTACATGTTCGTACATAGCTTGTGTCCAATGGTAACAAATATGAAAGAGAAACGAGTCTTAACTTGAGTATTTAAGTAGAAAGGACCAAATTGTAAATTTCTCAAATTTAAGTGTTCAAAAATTAAATTAGTACTACCAATCTTTAATTAAGTCTATTACATGCTTGCATATCAAATCTCAACTCGAGACGATGTCTACAACTCATTTAATTGTCATTACAAGATTTAGGGATTAAAACGTAAATCTCTTAAATTCTATTGCCAAGGTTGAAATTCATTCCATAAAAGTTCAATTAAACATACAAATAGCACTCATGATAAATTTCAGACCAATTAGAGCATTCTAACATCATCAATTACATGTTTCACTAACTAGGGACCAAAATGTAAATCTTTCAATTTATAGGGACTAAATCTAATTTAAGTTAACCAAATTGAAATTAAGCCAATTTCATGCATCCATGTGAAATTTTAGGTCAAAATACCATTCGTAGCTACCATAATTGAACAAAGAAAGATATTTGGGACTAAAGTGCAATTTCCAGCAACTATCAATTCCTAGTAGCAAAGGTTTCGAATCCTTCAATGAAGGTTTAGAAACTTTATAGAAAAGGTTTCGAAACTTTCTCTAAAGTTTCAAAACTTTTCGTATCTAGTAAGGTTCCAAAATCAAATTAGCCTGTAAGGTTTCGAAATCTTCTTGGAGGTTTCGAAACTATTTGACGAAGGTTTTAAGGTTTTGAAACCTTTGTACCCATAACCTAAAATCAGACATTTTAAGTAGATTTAACTCATTCAAAACACCATCAATGATCACCATTAACTATATGAATAATTCCTAAACATTAAGGGCAATTTAAACATCCAATACATACACAAGTTCATACAACCAAGGTAATTCTCATCAACCAAAAACTAACTTTTGCAACAATGAAACTATACCCCCATTGCTCTCTTACTACTACTACTACATTTTAGAACATATACTTGAGCATTTCATCGATACGCACTTGGAATTTTGCTTCCCTTGGCTATCTCGGTTATTATCTCTATATTACAAGGTAAAAGAGAGGGTAAGCATAAGCTTAGTGAGGGGTAAAACAAATAATAATACCACCTTTGCAATGCAACCCATAAGTCCATCAATTAAACACTTTAAATCATGTCATATCATGCTCAATATAAATGTCTCAATAATGTTTACAAAACCAAAACAATTTTCTTACCAAGTGTCCATTATCTCTTGCCATACAAAACTAAAATTGTTAAGACTTTCATGCTTTCAAAACAACAACAAAACATATGGCCTTTTAAATGCATATGCATCTTTATGCACAAAACTTGATCAAGAACACATGTTTGAGAAACTCATGACTTTAAAACATTACATTTTCTATACAATTCTAAATCAACGTGTTCCACAATTTCATGCTTTACAATACACAAAAGTCTCAATCATAATTCATGCATATTGGCAACTAAGTGACTAACTTTGTTCAAACCATATACCCATCGAATACGCAGATTCCTTATTTCTTATCTAGAGACACTTGGTCTCAATATGCATTGGTTGGACACAAAGTCACCCTTGTATACATGTTACCCCCACTACGCACGGTCGGACACAAAGTCACCATTATTTACGTATGGGTCAACTATATACACAGTCAGACACAAAGTCACCCTTGTTTACATATAGGCAAGCTCTACACGCACGGTCGGACACAAAGTCACCCTTATTTACGTATAGGCAACATCATTATTCTCATAATCTTTATAGTGCATTTAATCCTAATGACATATCATTTATATTCATGGTCGTAAATAGTGTCACTAAGTCAATATCATTCTCATTATGCATGGTAGCTTATTGTTTTACAATGCACTCAACATATGTTCATCAAAGTGAACCCAAATCATGCTCAACGGCTTTATTCGTAAAAGAGGAAAATAACCATACTTTAATCCAAATAATTCTCATGCCTTAAAAGTCATGGAAACCATCATTAACCATGCATATACAGCAGCTAACATAAGCATGCATTATTCCCAAATTCAATTCATGCATTGTAAACATTTCTTCATATGCATCTGTCATAAAACCAATGCAACATTACCAATCATTGGATATGTTACCAAAGCATAGAAATTAATAAAACTCATGAAATATTCAATTTTCAAAGCACATCCGATATCAATAGACAATAATGAAAACATCCTTTGGCCAAAACATTTATCATTTCTCATGCATAAATCACATATGTAAAAACTACATTAAGAGCATATCTAAAATATGACAATTATGGAACGATATGGGAACCATTAAGAGAGCGAAACCATTTAACTTACTTCCGAGTGTGGAGAGTTTTTTTCATAGCATCCTTACACCCTTAAACCTTTGATAAAACAAGTAAAACATTATCGAAACGGCAGCCCACTCACCACTTGACCGAAAATAGCTTGCCGAAGTCAACCAACATTCTCACCTTTTCCAAAACACCTTCAACACTTAGCTCAACACCTTGCCCTGTTTTTAACATATCAAAACAGAGGTATTAATGCATATTAATGCATTCAATCAACCTCCAACACTTCTCAAATAAACAGCCCTAAAATCTACACTTAAGAAAACCGAAAACGCATCCGAAACTTATCCAAATAACCTCTAGCCCTTATACAACGAAAACCACAACCTCTCAGCAATAAAACACAACCAAGAACCATGATCTAATCACCCTAAACCAACAGCAAACATTCAGTCACCCAAACAAACCATAAACTGAAGATCTAAGCCAATTAACACTACCAAAACCTAAGATATGGGTTTACCCATCCAAGAACCATTAATTCCATGTTAAAACACAGCAAAGTTCATTGATTTACCCATTGAAACCATCAGGTATCATCTTATTACAGGATTGCATCAATTCAATCAAAATTAACCGATAAAAACCTAAAATCATCAATTAAAATCATAAAGCAAATCAAGAACTCAATGCAATGGATCAAAAACTTGGTAATTTCAATAAAGAACTCAAAGTTCAGAGGTTTGAATGATTTCTTACCTCCAAACAAGATTCATCCTCCTTCCAATTGAAAAACCCATAAAAACAAGTTGTAAAATGTAAGGAAATTAAAGAGAAATAAGGAGAAAATAATATGAACAAAATTGAATCAAAAAGATGTGATTTACCTTGATAAAATTGAAAATAAATTTGATTGGAAACCAAGAAAATTGGGAGAAGTTGAGAGAAATTGGGAAGTTACATGAAATTGTAATTTTGGTGAAAAATGGGAAATATGCATCAATTAAATCTAAATGGTGATTAAAAGAAGTTTATAAAGAGGTTTTTGGAAGGTTAGATCTGATGAGAAAGATTGGATAAATAGCCCATTAAAGATTCTAAGTTTTGACCCAATTACATTTTAGTCACTAAAATAGTCATTTTTACAAAATAGTTACTATTTCCCAAAATATCAAGGTTCATAGTGTAATTTTACAAAATTGAATTTACCATATTCAAATAGAATCCAAATAATAATTTTAGAGTATTTTTCCATATTTTATTTCATTTGAAAACCATTTATAAAAATTAAATTCCCAGATTGAGGCTAATTGGCTTGATCGGTTCAACCGAACCCTTGATCCGACCTTAATAATATCTAATCCCATTTTTGGGATGTTACATGTACTCTTAGGATTTAAATATATTGTTTCTAACTATGTTGAATTGCATCTAGCTAATATGCCATGATATATGCTTAAAGTGTTTTAGGTGAATTTGCATATAGAAAATGTCACGAAACCTTAGGAGGTTGGAAATAGTCCTAAACTTTGAGGATGCAATTAAATGACTTGTAGATAATATATTAAGCTAAAAAATTACGTGTCAGCATGAAATATACTTAATTAAATATTGATAATCATAATTTCACAATCAAAGCATAAAATTCTAGAAATTACGATTAGGTCCCTAAAACTTGTTCGCTTAAATTAGGACTTGTTTCTCTTTAGTTTTCGTTGTAATTGAACTCGTTCCTTGTATGAACATGTAGGATCTAATTAAATCATTTAGAAAAGATAAAGATCTAGAGTTTAATTTTTAGGGTTGTTTATCGGGGCGAGTCTCTCTATTAGCCTCGGTATTCCTCGTATAGCTCGTTCAAGTTGGGTGTCGTCTAAACTGGGTCAAGGGAGTTATAGAGGTCAACACCAATTGTAGTGGTAGTAGTTCAGACTCTTACCTTCAGTTTAGATGCGTCAAAAATAATTACACATAGTCAATTTAAAATTAATTAGATATCACTTTAGCCCAAAAAGTTTAACATTAATAGAGCGTTAATTATCAAAGTATCAATTTTTGGACGGAGTGGGGTGCTAATCCTTCCCCATTCCTTAACCAACTCTCGAACCCTAATTTTTAAAATCTCTGATTTTACATTCTCCGGTCTACCTAAATGTCTAGTGATGACTCCAATTTCGAAAAATATATTTTCAAATAAAAACCACTTGGATGATATTATTTTCAAAATGACTCAAAAAATATTTTCCAAACACAAAAAAATATCAACATTACAAATTTTATATTCGATCTTAAAACCTCAGTGTCTTTTAAAAAATATCACTACAGAAGGGAATGATTTTCAAATTGAGCAATCATGAGTTTCATTTTTCTAGCATCAATGCTTCATCAGCCAACCATACTAAAAATAAGAAAATTATATCACAAAAACAATCGTCAACAAGAATTTTTTTTTCAAGAATAATAAGTGTACTTATTCTATACTTTAATTGAAAAATGTCAAATATTCAACAAAGAACTTAGATATGATGAATATGTGGTACGATTATAATGAGAATGAAATCCATAAAATGACATGTAAAGAATTATATTTTGCATCGTTCATATGGTTAATTATTGTTCAAAAATATTAGAAGGGTATTTATCCATGGGTGCTTACACATGTTAAGGCATTTCATGATATTTATGACCCTTTATTCATGGGTGGTTGTACATGTGAAGGTGTTGCCTAATATTGATGACTAGTACAAGTTTAAACTTTTGCTAATGAGAATGTGAAGGCACATGTGAAGGCATTACCTAAAGGTATTTTCCAAGGGTAATGTTATGACCCTAAACCTCCATGCTAAGTCAGCAACAATATATGGTAAGGAAGAGTGCATGTGTGAATATTTTTATAGCAAAAAATAAGTTCTTAGCGGTGTTTTTTAGTTCTATAATGACATTTTTCAGTGCTACTAGAAATATTAGAGACGCCCAATAAAGCGTCGTTGAAACCAACACAACAAAGGTTAACAACATTTATTATCAAAAATACCACTGTAGTATATGATCTTTAATGGCGTTTGATATATAAAACGTACCTAATATACTATCATTAGTGACGATTGTTAAACAAAACACCACTAAAGAGCTTGTCTTTCAATAGCATTTCCTGCCACAAACACCATAATTATCGTGTCTTGTAGTGGTGTTTCCCTCTATAAACACCGTAGTATATCCTTAATTGCAGTATTATTAGTTTTAATAAATACCACTATTTAGTTGGTTTTTTAGTGGCCTTTCGATGTTAAACATCACTTTGGGTATTGCATTATCCAAAATGTTTACATGTTATATACTACCCCAATTTATCCTATAATATTATGCAATAACAATAAAATTAAAAAAAAATGGAGTAATAATATCATCTTAAATAAAAATACTTGAAAACTAAAATAAAGTAAATCTAAAATATTAAAGTGAAATATAATTCAATATTAAAATAAAATAAAGTAACAACTACAACCTAAATGAACCTAAAATCAACTAAGATGATTATTTTATTAGTTTTTCTCTAACATCACCATCATTTTTTGAAATTGTTTCTAAAGATTTTGATATGTTGGTTCTCTCTTTGCATCTTTTGTTGCTCTCTCGGCTTTCATCTCAGCTTTTTTAGCTTCTTTTGTACTGACATATATTGAGATGAGTTTGATTAAAAATATTTTTGACGGTAACAAATGATCCTTGATAACGCACCCCAACATATCTTTAAGGAACCAAAGCGTCAGTAAAAACTTGATTTTCAATATCATCCATATCAGCAGAACCCTCGGTTAAAGACTTTGCTTCATACTTTGACATTTTTTTCTCTTATTTCATCTAATAATCAATTAAGAATATATAATAAATGAAAAAATTATTTAAAATAAAAAATATTATATTATTGATATGAATATAAAAATAATAAATTTTTATGGGTAATGAATGTACCATAATTTCTCCAGCATTAGAAGTCATTGGAGAGCCATCCTTTTTGTGTATGTGACATTGAAGAGCTTTATCCGTCCAATGCTAGTATAAATTTATAACTTGCTACAATAAATAACATAAATTAATACTAACTTTAATGTAATACATTAAAAAATAATCATTAATTAAAAGAAATAATGCCTTCTTATTAGCTATACGAGCAAAGCTCTTCGCCTCAGCTTTGTGAGTAAATTTTTTTATGTTTACTAGTAACTCCATTGTGTTCATGATCGTGTGTAAATTCGTTATGCCGATATAACATTAGTGAATGAGTTGCGGTGGTGTACGTACGAGGGGAGACAGAGAATGAGAGAGGTTAAGGAAGAAGGGAAATAGGGTTTGAATGGGTTTCTAAATTTCTCGATAATTTTGGGATAATTAGTGATGTCAAAACGTTAGTTATTTTCGTGTTTTAATAATATCAGGTATAACAACTTTGCGGTGTTTTATATCAAATGCCACTAATATACATGTTATTGTGGCATTCGTGATAAGAGCACTAATATTAATTATACCTATTACAATATTTTTAAGAAAAAGATTAAAAAACACTTTTTCGACATTTGTGTCGAAACGTCACTGTATATAATGTATATTGTGGTGCTTATTCTAAAAACGTTGTTATTATCGTTGCTATTAAAAGGACACTAAAAGATGAAGGAAAATTATAAAGATTGTGAAATTATTATCCTTTTTGTCTGTGTTTTTATTTTTTCATCTCCTTATCTTCTTTTCTACCACAAATATCTGATTCTTTAATAAAAATTCTGTCAGATTACTTGAGTTCTTGATGCATTTTCCATTGACAAATTTTTATATTTACTATTGAAAAGTTACTTTCATATGAGTTGACAAATGGTTCAAATAATTTGATATATTATCGATTACATCATTCACACGCAACACCATATACTATATATCAACTTGAAAGAGGGAAAGTGAGATCCGATCATCAATCCAAAAAAACTTCGATTGAGTTTTGGACCACACTCCATACGTGTCCATATAATAATTGTGATGCATAATATTAATACGTGGAAAAAGCACGTAGAGAAAGAAATTATTTCAGTACAAAGTTACTCTATAATATATGGAGATACATCTTGCATGTTTATTTTATTATTATATTTAAAATTATACTGAATTTAATGAAATGTTATAATAAAAATAATGTTTATTTTAAAAATTTAAATTCGAACGATTTTATTTATAAAATATATATACTTTATTAAAGAGTATCGTGGTTATTATAATAAAGTTATATTTTCATCCCTTTCTCTTTCAGTTGCTTAATACAAGTTATTATTGTTAATACAAAATGCTGATCATCATCTTTATTATTAGTCATTTAAATATATTTCCTTTTCATCGTGAAAAGAAGCCAGAGGGGACCTGGCAATGATGCCCTGGTGACAATTCACGTTGAAAAACCCCTCGTTACAAAATTTTAATATTTGGTCTTATCCCTGCATACAGTATCAAAAATCTCAACCACTACTGATTATTTAAGCATGGATCTAGATAGAGACAAGACTTTAGATCTATGTCATTAAAAAAAGTCAGTTTTATACATTAAACTTACATAAATAATTAAGAATTACGATATGCTTAAGGTTTGTTAATATATTTCTGAACCAACATAAGCATAGTTGGAAGTGAAAAGGAAGAGAGTTGTACGAGTGGAGTAATTGTAGGGATGGAGATTTAACTCGTTCTCGTTGAGTCCTGACTTAATATAATCGGGGCAATTTTTTTATTTATTTAAAAATTAGAATTCAGGTTGGGTGATTAAAAGAATAAAGTCGAGTTGGGTCGGGATCGCTTTTCAGGTAAAATTTTTTTAACCTAATCTGACATGATATATTTATATATCTTTTATATTTATATATATAATATTTCATATTTTTATTATTTTTTTGATCGGGTCTAAGATAAAAAAATATTAAGATCGAGTTGGATCAAGGCCGATTTGAAAGACTTAAATCTTGTGTTGGGGTCGGGATGGCCAAAATTTGATCCGACCTATTACCATCCCTAAATAATTGAATCTTGAATTATAGGGATGAGGATGGATGTGATTCCAGAGGAATTTAGTTTTCAATCAAGCATCTATTACTACATGTTCGAGGTGATCTAATTGGAGGCGACGATAAAAGAAATGTATGAGATGATTCAATAGAAGATGTTATATAGTGACGGTTACTAATGTGAGTGGACGACTAGGCGTGTACTTTTTAGGGAAAGAGCCGTTCTTATAGGATGATTAAATTCGATTTTGAGTTAAAAAGAAAATAAGATATCAAGAAGATTTTAAGATCATTTAAATTTATTTTAAAATGACAATAAAAATACCGTTAAGTTGAGTAAGAAAATATATCATAGGTTACGAGTTAAAGTTTGAATAATTGATGCAGCAAACTGCAAAAAAATTATACTACAAAAATTAATTATTAAACTTTATTTTTAATATAATTATATTATAATATTTAAAAATTATATATTATTATTAACTAAAATACTATAAGAGTAAATCACAAAAATCTCTTACATTTAAGTATCCAATGAAACCAACAGACAGAAGTTGGAGGTGGGAAAAGCAAATAGCAATTATTTAAATACTTTGCTGGACAAAAATCACTTTAAAGTACATTATCTCATCCTCTCTTACCTCCAGGGGAGAGGGTAAAACAAAAACCAAAATCAGGGGTAATATTTAGTTTATGGGATCAATGATTTCTTGAAGCAGGGATGAAAATTCTTAATTATCCTCTCCGTCCAAGAGCATTTCTTGATATCGGCACTCCGGACTGCAAAAAGCTTTCTCACCTCTGCAGTAAAAACAGAAAAATAACATTATAAACACTGATCAGATACAGCATTAAAAATCTAATGGAATCGAGTTCTAATTTTCACCTGTAAATGTAAATGTCTACTTTCTGTTCAAGATTCTTCTTGCATGTGTGACAAAAGCTAAGGAAACTCTGGGGTGTAGGCTTGGGTTTGTTATCATCTTCTACACTGAAGTAGCTTTCCACAACGCAGTTATCGAATATGTGTGTGGTTCTGGGGTTAGGACCGTGAGATATCACGCATGTATAATCCTCAGACAGCTCCATGTCAGTGACGGGAAGAACGTTCGTACGAATACCAGGACCGGGAGACCCGAATGTTGGCGATAAATGTGAATTCCTGGTCCTGATCCCGAAATCAGTCGATGGTGGTGGAGGAATCTGGACTTTGAGCTCGGTCCCGAACAAGACCTTTCTGTTGTTCGGTTCCCAACAAGTGTTGTTTTCGCTAGGGTTATCGTTGATGAATGCATCGAGTATAGCAAGACCAATACCTTTCGGTTCTGGATTTCCAGGTGAGAAACGTTTTGGGGATTTTGGACGGGTTGAGGCAAAGGGGTTACAGAAGGGAAAGAATGGCTTGTTGTCGAGGATTGAAGTAGGGCTCTTGATAGCTTCGGTTTCAGTGTGGGATTTTAATGTGAAAGCTTTAAATCTGTGGGAATCGAAGAAAGATGGGATTGGGTTAGTGTAATTCTTGGTAGGGGATGCTTGAGAGCTGTGATCAGCCATGAAAGGTTGCTTGCTGGTCACTGCTCTGGACCTATTCCTCAGCATAACTAACCTTAAAATAGGAGATTTATGTCGAAATCAGACATGAAACAATTGCAGAAACAAGAAAAGTAGAAGAACCAAGCAAAGAACTCACCTGGAAATGATTAATGTCACACCACCATAAACTGAAGGGGAAAATATGAAACCTTTTTTAATTAATTTCTAAAGATGCAGAAACGCATAATCTGGGAAATTGAAATGCTTTCTAAAACTCTGTAGCCTCCATGACAGAACATTGAGTGAAAAGAACAGGGTTTCCCTAATTTCCTTTGTCTTTTTCCTCTCAGATTCTTGAATCGATTGGCTCAACAAGGACAAGGCTGGATACCCATCATAATAACTCACACACAAAGCACATGATGGAGAGCAGAGCAGGTACGACCAACTGCTCTGCCATTTTCTTTTTACCGCAAAACAAGTATATGGTTGTGTTCAGGCAAAAATGGTATAAATTTTCGCTACTCCCAAAACCATCATCACTCTCAAAGTTGAAAGATGGTTAGTGGGCACTTTAACTGTTCCACTGCCAATCTCTAGCTTTATTCAGTTTTCTTTCAGAACAAAAAGGGGTAAAGGTAAGAGCCAACAGACATAAAGCTGAAGCTTAAACAGGTAGAGATTGGTCGCTGGGGGTGGGATTTTAAAGAGAGAGAGGCGTATGTAATGTATACAAGTAACTATGCATGAGATGAGAATTTGTGGGATTTTTTTCTTATTTCTTTTCCGTAAAAGCATGACACAAAGGTTCACCAATAATTTCACTTTTCTTGTTTATTATTTTCATTTTCTATCGATAAGGGTGCAGTGAGTTTTGTCCAATTTTGGACTGCATTCCTAGGTGCAGATTTTAATGGTATTTTGTCCAGACTTTCTTGTTGTGTTGTGAACCAGTCACGCACGCACTCTTTAGGGAATGATCATTGTTTGTCACAACTGACAATAAAATACCTTTACCGTCTACCGTTTCTCAGTTTTTACATGCCTCCTTTATACCGATCATCGTATTCAAACCTAGGGTTGCCATGCCAAAGGCAAGTTTAATTAGATTTCGTTTAGTATCAGAAAATATTGTGGAAAATTATTAAAAATAATATATATTTTTTTCAAAATATTAGACTTTAGAAATTATTTTTTAAAATAGTATACTTTGAACAATAATTTAAAGTCAAATTTATTAGAACCCGACTATTTATAGTGACTGGATTAAAAGAATTGAGTCGTCGTTCAAAGTTGGAATCTCTTTTCACTGACTTTAATGTTTTTTTTAGAGTTTTTACTATTTAAAGTCGGAGCCTCCTGCTCTTAACTTTAATCTTTTTAATCTAAAAAATGTAAATCACTATTGAAAATCATATTCTAATGAGTCTAACTTCAATGTTACTATTCAAAGTACAATATATTATGAAATAATTTTCAAAGTTTAATATTTTAAGAAATAGATTTTTTTTTTTTGCATTATTCTTAAGAAATTACCAAATGTTTTTAGATATAAGATAATTATTTCATACACATACTTATAGAAAATTATTTACACAAATGTTTTATTCTTAAGATTTAGGATTTCGGGATTTGAGTGTAATAATTTTAAATTTAGAGACTACTAATAGAATAATGAGTTTAAGGTTAAAATTAAGAATTGTTGTTTAAAATATAAAACCCTAATCAAATTACTTTAGAATTTAAACCTCAAATCTTAAATTCTAAACTTATACATTGAAAACATAAATTCACACCCTAAATCCTAAAATGGCATGCTTATGAAAACCAAAATGGTTTACATTGTTTATGTATGAGATAATAATATATGGGTTAATATCTTATAAAATTTCAGTGGAATTTTTTTTATTAGCCGACTTCAAATGATATCAGTTATTTTCTGGACATTAGATCCTATACATTAAAAATAAAATTTTGAATTTTAAATCCTGTTAAAATTTAAAAACAAAACTTAAACGCTAAAATTTTAATCATAATCCTTAAAACTCTAACTCTAAATTCTAAAAAAATTGTGAGGAAAACTTCATTTTCCACCACAAATGCATTAAATCATTTACTATTTATAATGTCAAACATATAGTTTTAGAAAAAAATATATTTTTTCAAAACAAAAGCTTGATTTTATTAGATATTAAAAAATAAAACAAAATACACCCAACTTATAAGAAAAAATTGAATATTTTCATCAAGAACTTATATATAAAAACAAAATATGAAAATTACATGGACGTGAGGAAAAACAAAATATTCCTTGAATGTTAACTTCAATTTCTTTAGAAACTCAACGATCACCATCAAAATCTCTTTACCTCTATTCAACTAGGTGTTTATGTAGTGATGTAGGAAAGGTGGTCGATATAAACAATCTTACAAATCCGCTTAGTTAATAACTCTAATTACATCAATAAATTATCAAAAAAAAAAAAAAGAATCTAACCATACTAAATCGTCAACTTTCTCTACTAGGAAAGTATGTCATAATGATAGCTACGTGAACATAAAACTACCATAAAGACAGATGAAAATTGTGTTACAAGACAGAAAAAGTTGTATCCCAAGGTAGAGTTTTCTTTTAACGACCCAAATTTTGGTTTTGAGGGTCGGATTAACCCAAAGCGTTTAGGCTTCTTTGTTTGGGCTTGAGAGGCCTTTTGGATCATTGTTGGGCCCTAGCTTGTGTGTTTTGTGTTGCTTTGGGTCCAATGTGTTAAGCTTGGAGATTCTTGATTCACAACCGATTTATATTTGCCAAGTGATGAAGAACACATAATTTTGGTGATTTGTGGAAGCAAATAAGATAGAACAATAAACACAATGATGTAGAGTGGTTCGAACTTCTAACCCAAGTCCTACATTCACTACCTTAGCTTCCCACTAAGGATTTCTCACATTCACTAAGAATCTTTTCCTTTTGAGGACAAAGGGCTAACATTACGACCTTAATTCAAACCCGAATTAAGCATCCAAAATTCACTACCTGAACTTTGGGAATCCTCTCAAACAAGAGATAAATTAAGAAAACTTTGATAATCCTTCCAATAAGGCTAATTGTTTGAAACTAAGCTCTCACCTAATTTTTAAGACAATTAAGCATACATATACATTAATATCACAAGTGTTGTATACCCAAAGATAGGGATTTAAGCCCTTAGACATTTCGTTGATCATATATTGTTGACAATGGAAGTATTAGTCTTCTCTTGATGCTTGAGGCTTTCTTTTATCATCTCAATTGAGCTTCTAGTCATTGGTGATCGTTGGGATTGATTTGGAGCTTGTTTCAAGGCTGATTTTTGCTTTTGGTGCACGTGGTATCGAAATGCGTGGAAATCATTTCTATACTGTCTCTTTGAGAAATAGTCGTTGAACCTGTATTTAAGAACCGATATAGAAATGCCTATAAGGTATAGTAGAACCTGTATTTTGGTTAAGGGTTTTATAAATTCGTTGGGGTTTTTCATAAAACCGTTGGAGGTGTATCGAAGCACCTAAGGCTTGTATCGAAACCAAATCTTTCAATAGCAAAACATATTGAAATGGTACAAGCCCTTATCGAAATGCCTAAACTATGTTTTTTGAAAATACGCAAGCTGTATTGAAATGCTTGGGATATTTTATAGTAATTGACTTCTTTAAAAACATTTAAACACGTTTAAAAGCTTCTCAAAACCCTCTTAAATATATTTTCAATTTGTTTGAATATAAAACCATTTTTGAAATCTTTTTAAATTAGTCCAAAACTATTTTTTCAATTATTATATCAAAACATTAGTTCTACAATATCCCCTTTTATTACAAACAAAGTTTGAGAGTGTTTGACATTGAGTTCAAACGTTTTATAAGCCTCGCTAAGTGAAGCATGTAAGCCATGAGTTTTGTGGCTTAGCACCACGATGAAACACTTGCTGATTTTTACTATTGGTGGCAATGTTAGCCACGAGTGATCATTTTAATATAGCATGATATGGTTTTTAAATTGATGAAATCGATTTAATATGGGCTTCATTGCAAGGTATTTTTATACTTGTTTTTATTCACTCACTAAGCTTATGTTTACTCTCTTATTTACCTTGCAATGTAGACTATTTAATGTGGAGACAACAAAGAGAAGCAAGGATCCAGGTAACCGTCAAGTGAAAGCTCAAGTATGTCTTTATAATAATAGTAGTAGTGAGAGAGCAATGGGGATGGGTTACCATGTTAAGAATATTGTTATATTGATGAGACTTGTAGAAGTCGTATGCTTATATATGTTTGATTTTATCTATGTTGATATTAGCTTATGACTTTGACTTGAATTATCCATTGATATTCCTTGGTAATAATATAGTTATTTTGAAGTTTGATTCTTGATATCCCTATGTGTGAAATTGGGTGTTGTTGATAATGAAGCATGACTTTTTATGAGTCGAATCTATAATGCTGTTATTTAGGTTGGAATATGTTGCGTGCAATAAAAGCGCAATTGAGTGCAAGTGTACACGTCGTCAAGTAATAAAATGATAAGTATATCGTGTATCGTCTCCACAGGGATTGGTATACTTAATATGTCTCCCCTTGTTCCCTTGCTCTTGAAAAATAAAGTAAAAACACAGATAAGTGGATTTGTTTAACTAACTAAATAATTAAATAACAAAATATAAAATAAAAGGTTGAGAACGATATAGAGAAAATAGATAGGATCCAGCTATGTCAATTAGTGGATTCGATAGATCTTCTTGTCTAATGCAATTACACAACACTGCTTCGACAGTACTACAAATACAGTCTCGGCAGCATTAGTGTTCTCTGCCGTGACAATCTCTAAGTTAGAGCATTGTTGATGACTAGTTCTTGACGATACCTCTCGGCGTAAATCAACAATAACTACCAACCAATCCAACACTTCATTTAGTTGCTGAAACTCTTAACCTATCTCTAGGTCGAGTTAGTGTCTACAACACCGTACTCATCCCTTTCGTGAATCTACACCTCTCGATGCTAGATAAATATATTACTTACAAACTTCTCTCTCGAGCTTGAATGCAAGAATAAAGAATGGCAATAGGATAAGCAAACTTTGATATTATTATTGCATTAGAACAAAAAAATAAGAAACAATCCCCTCTCACTAATATCTACAACCTTCACCTATCCCTAAGAAATTTAGAATATAATGTTGATAGGTACAATTCTTAGGGAGAAGGATTTCTTTAAAATCGGCTCTCTAAACAATATGGCCGGCTAGGGTATATACAGTCTTAACCTAGGGCAAACCTTTCCTAAATAGACTTCAACTTGGAGTAAGGAACAAGTCTTCTACATAAAATCTGATATTTCCAAGTTTGCCGCCTTCTAGAAGGAATTTCCCGCTTGGTCTTTGACTTGGGCTTTTAGCGCGCTAGCCTGGTCTAATTGGTGCGCTGCATCTTCCAGAATGTTCTTTATATTTTTATCTTTTATTGTGCCTACGATATCGATGCTACCACTCTAGATGCTACCGCGGCCTTGTCCTCGGCCTCGGCCTCAACACTGTTGCACTGCTACCTTGGCCCTGGATATTCCTGCATGTACAGAATATATAATAATATTTGCATTCTCTATAAATATTGACTTTGTAAGTAGTGATAACGGAATATTCAATATTGTACAAAGAGTCCATATTTCAGCTCAAGTTGGTGTATAATACATGCATAAAGTACCATGAGAAAGGTAGTAAATAACTATCTTTTAGGCACTCATCAGAATGCATTTAGAATTAATGTTGAATATATTCAGGTGGTTCTTTCGTGTGTTTATAAGATTGTTGATGTTGAAGTATACTCTTAGGAGTTGAATATATTATCGCTAACTAGGTCCATTGCATCTATTTAATATGTCATGATATGTGCTTAAAGTGTTTTAGGTGAATTTGCATATAGAGAGAATGTCATGAAACCTTTAGAGTCTGAAAATAGTCCCTAAACTTTGAGCATGCAATTAAATGACTTCTATATATTATTTTAAGTTGAAAATTTAGGTGCAAGCCATATAATTAATAAAATATGATAACCTTCACTTCACAATCAGGGCATAAAATTCTAGAAATTACGATTAGGTCACTAAAATTTATACGAATAAATTAGGGCTCGTTTTTTTTTAGTTTTCGCTGTAATTGAACTTGGCCCTTGCATTAACATGTAAGATCTAATTAAAGCATTTAGTAAAGATAAAAGGAAAATTTTAATTTTTAGGGTTGTTTATCGGGGCAAGTTTCCGGATTAGCCTCGGTATTTCCCGTATAGCTCGTTCGAGTCGGGTGACATCTAGACCGGGTCGAGGGGGTTACAATTGTTCCTCCTTTGTGAAATAAAATTTAAGTAAGATCATTAAAGAATCAAATCATTTAAAGTTCTCTCTTATCCATTTGAAAATATTTGAAAAAACAATTTTCACAATATTTACCCTTTTTTGTTATATCAAAAATGGTTCAAACAAAGAGTGAAAATCTTTAAAGCTCATATCTCTTTGTAATAGAAGAGGTTCTAATTTAGCCTTAGACAAAAACTAGAGTTGGTTGTATCTTAGACAAGTCTAAAATATAGGATTGTAACGGTTATCTCTTGAACCTAGAAAAAGGTCGAATTCAATAGTGAATCGATTGAAATCCTTATTTGTGTGCTAAGATAATGGATGTAGACATGGCCGAACCACTCTAAAATCATTGTGTCAATTATCTCAATTTTTCGATTTTAGCAAATTCAACCAAGTACCAAGAATAAACCACTTGACGGTTATCAGTGATCGATTTGAGCTTGCATATCAATTCTTTCAATTGGTATCAAAACCTCTTCACTATCGATTCAAACTAACATCCGAGAGTAAAGAATCATCGCTCGATTTCTACCATTCAAGAAAATGACTTGCTTTGAATAAGGCGCTCTATCACGCGTCCTTCTCTCTTCGAAAGAGAAAGTTACTTCCAATGGAGAAATATCATGAATTTATTCATCAATTCTCATGATTTTGAGGTTTGAGACATTGTTAAAGATGGTTACACCGAATCTCCTAAGAAGAAGAAGAAGCAACAAAGTGTTAATGACGCGAAGGCAAAACTAAACACAAGGCAATGCACATCATTCTTTGTTGTCTTAATGAAGATATCTCAAAGAAAGTCTCCACATGTAAAAGTGCCAAAGAAATGTGGGAGAAACTTGAGAGAATTTATGGCAACAAAGAGAAAAAAGATGAAATCCTATCAAGTGCAAACCTCCCCAAACCAATCAAGGGGGAAGCTGTTATGTCTCTCGATGAGCTCAAGGTATCATCTAACTCTAGTGAGCTTAATTTTTACTCTTTTAATAAGTTGTAAGATGCCTACAGTGAATTATTTTTGAAATTTAAGATCACGAATTTCAAATTTTAAGAAAATGATTTCAAAACTTGAAATTAAAAATGATTTTCTTTTGAAAACAAAAATCAATTTTGAAAGCCAAAATCAAATTTTTAGAAATAATTTAGAGCTTTCAAAAATAAAGAATGAAGATTTTCAAAAACAAAAATTTGATTTAAAAGTTAAGCTTCATAGCTTAACAAAAGAAAAAAATATTTCAAATAAATCAACTTTTCACATAATGGCAAAATGATCATATTGTCATTATCATGGTCATTCCTTGCATACTTGTCCTATATAGAAAAGAAAGACTTATAAGATTAGACAAATATGAGTTCCAAAGGAAACTAAAGACATCACACTTAAAGTAAATGGATCCAAAGCAGTTTGGATACAAATTTCAAATAAATGTCTTTTGTAGGTGTGTGGAGCAATGGATAGCATATCAAAGAGAAAAGGATGCTCAAGTCACACACATGGAGAAATTGGGTATCCTCTAAGCTTATTACTTTTACTATTTATCTTTGGTTATCTAATTTTTGTTATAAGTCTTGGATAATTGAATTTCTTTTGAATGTTATTTTGATTAATCTAATAATTGAAATTTAATTTCCTCTAAGTGTTATTTTTATGCCAAAATATGATTCAATGAGTAAGGAGGAGCCTATGTTAAAACTAACATGTGGTAATTAATTTCAAATTTTGCTTTAAATAATTTGCATTTTTTAAATACTCTCATATGTAATGAGCTTTAAAGTTTTTCAAACTTTTATTTGAACCATTTTTAATATAATAAAAAGGGTAAGAATATTATAAAAAATTGACTTTCCAAATGTTTCAAATGAATAAGGGGAGCTTTAACGATTTTGAAACTTTAATCGCTTATTTAAACTTTATTTTTACTAAGGGGAAAAATCTCAAAAATAATTTTTCAAGTGATTTCGTTATATCAAAAAGGGAGAGATTGTTAAGATATTTATTTTGATATAACTCAATGAAAAATATTTTTGAACTTGAAAAAATATTTTTAAAATTAATTAAAGTCTCCCATGGCTAGTTTTTAACGTCTAGTTTTTCTAACAACTAGTTTTTAACAGTTAGTTTTTATTCAACTAGTTTTTTATTCCTCTTTATAAATATCAAGCCAAATACACTTGAAGAAGGAGAAGAAGAAGAGAAGATATCCAAGCATTTTCATCAATAGAATTTGAGTCCAAAACAAATTTGTTTATTTCTCTTATACATATTTTAGAGAGTTCTGATTTGTATATCTTTTGTACTCTTTCTTGTGAGCTAAATTCTTGTCAACACCCACCTTTGAGAGGTTTACTAGTTTACATCTTTTATCCCTTTCTAAAAGGAGAGGTTGTAGTTTAGCCTTAGACAAAAACTAGAGTTGGTTCTATCTTAGCCAAGATTAAAAGATAAGGTTGTAACGATTATCCCTTGAACCGAAAAAATATCGAATTCAATAGTGAATTGGTTGAAATCGTTAGTTGTATGATAAGGTAGTGGATGTAGGCATGGTAGAACCACACTAAAATCATTGTTTCATTTGCCTCAATCTTTCGATTTTAGCAAATTCAATCAAGTACCAAGAACAACCCACTTGATAGTTATCAATGATCAATTCAAGCTTACGCTTCAATCCTTTAACTTTGTGGTTTTAAGTGAGTGTATTTTTGTAATCTTGTGTTTAAGGATAAAGAGGAGGAAGATGAGTTTATGGTCTTGCAGATTTTTGGTTATTGATGAGGTCATTTTATTTTTCTTTTTCACTCACCTTATCTCATTATTTGCCATGAAAATATTTGGTTAAAAACTTAATCATTGAGGGTTCATCGGTGAATCCGGTTTTAGTGCTTGAGGAAAGGTTGTAGAGCTATTAAAATAAGGTAAAAATATGTTAGTTTTGTGAAAGAAGGTTTTTGGTGAGGTTGGAAAAACAAGAATAGGAAAAAGTTGATGTTGAGCTTCTTTCTCAGTATTTGTTAGTGTTTTTAATTCCTCGAAACATTTCTAACAATGTCTAATTGTTGGTTAAACTCTTCCTACTAAGGAAAGAGGCTGGAGGACCATCAAAGTCCCTTGGGAAGGAGAAGGTTTGTGCTTGGTGGAATCTATGTTTTTGGTTATTGTAGCTTGAGGTTAGTGGACGTGGGTCCTGTTCATAGTGTAGGATCCCAATGTTTAATGGATGTGAGCCTCAATACTTATAATATTATTATATATGTGTTATGAATATTATCTATATGAATATCTATCATAATAAGAACTCTATCATTAGAAATATTATCTTCATTAATTAGAGTTTAATACATTATATATTGCTTATGCCTACAAATAGATGAGTTTGTGAAGGCATTGTATACAAGTCAATATTGAGAATAATACAAATATCTCTCTTTATATCTTCTTTTTGTTCTTTGATTCTTGTTCTTTATTCTTGTTTTATTTCTTCATTATTTTATTTACAACACGTTATTAGCACGAGACTCTAACCAACGGAGGCGTTTTTCGTTCGAATCTTGAAGGAGTTATTAAAAAGAATTTGTTACTAGCATAAATCAAAGATAAGTTCTTCTCCCTCAATTATATTTTAAATATCGGTTGTTTTTCTCTCTTGATCTTTGATTTGATTTTTAATTTATTAAAAATCTTTGGTTGTTTGGTGTTTGTATAGCGATAAAGTGGCTCAAATACCGTGGTTCTTATTGACAATTCTCGAAAAAGATTCTAACAAGATATTGGTAACTAAATCTACCATATAATGAAAAATTCGGTATGTTTTACTTATTTAATTTGAGATTTTTGTCTTTATTATAACCAATATTTATTTATTTTATTATTATGATAAAAGTTTATGTTTTAATCATGTTCTAAGTATTACATGATATTAGAATAAATATTAAACCTTTAATTAATATATTCGTTATTATGTTGGTTTAATCCGAGTATATTGGCTGGACATCATGTTCTACGAGGCTACTGGTCTCAAAGGAGGTTCTTTTTAAAGGATCTTGTGGACTGGTTTAACAACGCCGCGTATAAAGATTAAATTTTTGTTTCTTATTGTATATAAATTGGTTGATCAATTACTATTTAATAGTATGAATATTATAAAGTTTATATTTGCTTGAAGCAATACTATTTTATGTTAAAAAAACTCGACTATAAACTTCTCCCAAGTTCAAGTTACGAAAATCGTCTTGATCAAAGAATTTTTATGAGAGGTATTCCCTAAAGTGAATGCAAGTATGATGATTTTTTCATTCGATTATTTGATTTATGTCATTCCCTAAAGTGAATGCAAACATTATGTTTATTCCATGCGATCATTGAATTTGTTTCATTCCTTGAAGTGAATGTAAACGTGATAATTCAGTATATGGTTATTGAATAAAACTCAATTATGTGCAAGAGTATCACTGATAAGGATAAGTTAGAAAAACATACTCCACTTTTCACACATTAATGTTGTCTTACAGACACAATATCATACAAGGGTTTTACATACCTATCAGTCTTCTCTCCATTCCCTGAAGTGAACATAATATTTTATAGCGGAAAGAATAAATGCCACATTAGTAATTGTGGTCATGATTGAGATCATAAAATAGACATGGATAAGATGATTATTTTGAGAATGTTTATATCAACAAGAAGTGAAATTATAAAGATGACAAAAATGATAGAGAACATATCAAAATCTTTATGTTATCAATGTGATGGTACAAACCATTGATCTCGTACTTATCAAACGCCGAAGTATTATGGACTTTATCCATAATCATGAATGATAAATTAAAGAAAATATAAACAGATTTTCTTTGTGACGAAAATAATAGCGTTATTGATCCAACTCAATTGGATATTGATAATTTTTCTCATAACCCTTGAAGGGAATAATTTGCCATTTATTTTCTTTATAAATTCTAAAAGGAATAATTAATCTTTATTTTATTTTGTTTAATGTTAATTTATTTATTTATGTTAATTTACTTTTATTTATTATTTATTTATTTTAACTTATTTATATATTATTTATATATCTTTTATGTTAATTTTTCCTTTAAAAGAATATGATTACTTCTGAAATAAAATATGCAATAATTTATGGCGATTTATGCTTAGCAGACAGTGCAAGTACTCATACAATATTTAAGCATAAGAAATATTTTTCCATTTAAATACAAGGGAAATATGAGTACTATATCTCAATATACTGAAATATCAATGCTTCGGAAGATCTTTTGAGAGTTTATCTTTGGTAGATAACTGATTTGATATAATGTGCTATATTTAATATTTTGCCATTTCCTGAAGTGAATGGTACAACACACATATTTTTCATTCCCCGAAGTGAATGAAATAAAGCACAAATTAAAAGGTGTATGGTTATGCATATTTTCCCATTTTAAATTCAAGAGAATAATGTGAGTACTATATCCGAAAGTACTAGTATCATAGAAGGCTCCGACTGAGCAAATATATTATTGCCAAATGTAACTTTATTCCATATTTACAGTGCTTTATGCTCGTCAAATTCGCAAAGAGACTTATTGAATTTTAAAGATATTTGCTGAAATATATTGAGAATATCTATCAAAGGGATATTGATTATCTCAATGTTACGAGTATAACTCAAGTTAATAAGAAAATTTTGACAAAATTACATGCATTGTCATCCATATTATACTACATAAGAATTAGTATAAATTGAAGCTCATGCTATTGTAAACTAGATGTTTACTGATAATTTTATTTGACATGACCGATTAGACTATCCCGGTTCAATTATGATGTAAAATTTATTAACACTTTTATGTGGTCATTTATTGAAGAACTAAGATTTTCTTCATGGTAATATTTCACGTGATACATGCTATGAAAGCACTTTGATTATTTAACCATCAACATCTAAGATAGAGTACTATTAATTTTCTGGAACGGATACAAGGTGATATATATGAGACCATACGCCTTTTTTAAAGACTATCTAGATATTTTATGGTTTTTATCGATGTATCGACTAGATGGTTATGTTTATCCTTATTATTAACCCGTAACTTGGTGTTTGCGAGGCTACTTGCTCAGTTGATAAAATTACGAGCATATTTTCCAGATTATTTTATAAAGATAATCAGTCTTGATAATGTTGATGACATGTAATTTTACATATAATATCACAAATTCGTATCAAGCCAACAAATGATCATAAGTTCTCCCTATTACAAATGGTTTTTGGTTAGGAACCAAATATTTCTCATCTTAGATTTTTTGTGTACGATATATGTTCTAATTGCTCCACCACAACGCACAAAGATGAGTTTTGTTCGGAATATGTATCAGATTTAAATATCTTGAGCTTCTAATAGGGAATTTATTTACAACCCAATTTATTGACTATCATTTTAATGAGTCAATTTACCCAACATTAGGGGAAGAAAATAAATAGCTGGGGAAAGAAATAAATTGGAATGAATCATTATTTTCTCTTTTTGATCCACGTGTTACACAATGTGAACTATAAGTTCAATGGATAATTCATTTAGCAAATCAATTGCCAGATGATTTTGTTAACCCTAAAAGAGTGACTATGTCACGTAAGCTATGAATGATCCGATTAAATTTGATATCATGGAATGACAAAATCTAGTTGCTAATGAGTCTAACTTGCACTTGAAGCATAGTATACAAGTAAGTTCGAAAGAAGTCTTCGAAAAAGAAAAGGAGTTATATTTTATGATGATCTAATCGAGGAATCAATGACTATAAAAATCTCTATAAGAGATTAAATGGTCTCCAATAGAAACATTGACATGATCAGATACCTGATAATAAAGAGATCTCAATATATTATATCATGTCTATTATAAGTGGAACTAAAATTAAATCGACGTCGTTTATATATTTGCATGCAATATAACACTAGAGATTTTATTTGATGATGTGGATCATGAATCATTGTCAATTGAGCAATATAATCAAAGCAATGATTGGCCAACATGAAAGAGGCAATTAAGGCAAAACTAAAATCCTTTTTGAAAAGAGAAGTATTTGGCCTTATAGCCCGTATATTGAAATTTGTAAAACTCGTGGATATAAATGAGCCTTTGTAAGAAAGAGAAATCAATAGGAGAAATCATGAGATATAAGCTCATTTGGTTGCACAAGGATTCTCACAAAGACATGAAATTGATTATGAGGAAAATATATTCCTCGTTGGTGGATGCAACTACTTTTAGATTTTGATCAGTTTGGCAATAAATAAAATTACTCGGTTTCTGCCTAATGGATGTTGTTACATCATATTTAAATGGACCTCTTGACAGTAATATTTACATAAAACTTCCGGAAAGATTTACCATAAACAATTCATTCAAGTTCTCGAGAACATTATTCAACCATATTGAATATATCTTTTATGGATTGAAACAATTTAGGCGTATTTGATATAACCTCCTCATTGAATACTTATTTAGTATGATGCTATATGAATTATTTAATTTCCTCTGAACATTTTTATTAAGAGATTTAGCTCTGAATTTTTATTGTGGTGTATGTCGATGATTTGAATATCATTGAGACTCATGAAGAGATCTCCTCATATCTTTGTACATCAATCGACATACAGAAAAGATATTTAAAGAGACTTCATAAGCATAACGCATATTTATTGATCACCCTTATGGTTGTCAAGTCTCTAAATGTAAATGATCTACCTCAATATTTAAGGATAGTATTTAATATTGAATTGTGGAGATTCAAAGATATTATGTGATATTTTCATGAGGGGAGTAAATACGCGTTGCACTCTTTTTCCCTTAATAAAGATTTTGTCCCAATGGGTTTTCCTGGTAAGATTTTTAATGAGGCAACATGTTATGCTATCAAAGATGTGTTTACTCTTTTTCTTTTACTTAGATTTTTTCCCACAGGTTTTTTATCTTAGTAAGGTTTTAACGAGGCACATTATCTTCATAGACATCCAAGGGGAAGTGTTATGAATATTATCTATATGGATGTCTATCATAATAAGAACTCTATCATTAGAAATTTTATCTTCATTAATTAGAGTTTAATACATTATGTACTGCTTATGCCTATAAATAGATGAGTTTGTGAAGACATTGTATACAAGTCAATATTGAGAATAATACAAATATTTCTCTTTATATCTTCTCTTTGTTCTTTCATTCTTGTTCTCTATTCTTGTTTTATTTCTTCATTATGTTATTTATAACAATATGAGATATTGTGTGGACTTCTCTTTGATATGTATATGTTGTGTGAGATTATATATATGTATGACTATCATGTG
Organism: Abelmoschus esculentus; assembly: GCA_035048815.1. Lineage (NCBI taxonomy): Eukaryota > Viridiplantae > Streptophyta > Magnoliopsida > Malvales > Malvaceae > Abelmoschus > Abelmoschus esculentus. The sequence continues at coordinate 8,281,163 of JAUCBN010000032.1, forward strand.
TTTAGGCGGATATAATAATGTCATTATTATCTCGCTATGATATCATTCATGTTGCATCGCTTTATTTATGGTATATGTGATACTTGGTCTAGTGGAAGTGTATCCACTAAGCTTTTGTAGCTCAACATTCGGAATGTGTTTTCATGCGTAGGTTTCTACGTCACATCTTGGTTTGGAGGACATCATCAAGGGTTGGATTTTCAACATTGACTTTGTGTTTAGAGCACATTTAATAGATGAGTTGTGTCATGTACTTGTAGGACCCTATATGTGTATTTGTAACTCTTATTTAAAATTGAGCTTAAGTCGAATATTTTTAAATAACTATAATATTTTAGAGCTCTGTTACTTTTGAATTACTTGAATTTTATATTATTTTGAGATGAATGGACTTTTGTTGGATTTTGAATGTGTTTAATAGACTTTTGAAGCGAAAATTTATAACATTGGTTTTGGGTTAAAGGCCTAGTGTGACATACGGGTCAAGGGGTTTAAATTTAGTAGTACTAGAGCTTAGGTTTTGTCAGTTTTAGGAAGTTCTTAGGGGAATCTAGTGTGGTAGATATGTGTCATATGAGTACATGCCTATAAGTCAAAGTCGTACTTGCTTAAAGCTGAAAATTCGATGTTGTATGTTAAGTGCTTGAAAGTTCTATATTTTATACCACTTTTCACTCAATTATTGTTGGTATTTAATAGACTGATGAAAATAATAGATAATTTTGCATATTTTCTACATTTCAATATCCAAGTACTTAATTACTATTTTTTATAAAATATTTGGTATAAAATGGGTTCAATCATGGTTTTGTTTCATAGACAGGAATAGACCGCTCATTGATACCAAATATCATCAAGAGATGCTGAATGAAGAGAGATGAAGATTAGATCAAATGCAGTACAACACTCGTTAGAGCAGCCATTTGGTCATCGCGACAAAAAACAACAAAGACATATGGTGTGCGATAGAAAGAGAATAAAGAGTCGAATATGTTAAATCAAGTTAGAGAAATAACGAATAAAAGGAAAGCAAGGCAGACCATGGTTAAAGCTACGAGATTAAAGAGTCCAAGAAGAGTAAAATTAGGAAATAAAATAAAGTTTTTGTATTTAATATTAAAAATTACATTTTATTCCAATTAGAACTCCTACTTTTTGGATGTTTTGACCTAGATTTGGCCTATATATCGACCCCTAGGCAAAGGACAAAATAACCATTTACCACTGATTAGAATCTAGCTATCACCACCATCATGTTCTAAATTCTTTCATAGGCTTAGATTATTTTATAGAGTAGTTATGCAAGAAGATTGTACTTTTATTTTAGTTTTATTAATGCAATTTCATAATTTATAGTTTATTTACTTTGGGTTCCTACTTTTTCTTGCAGACGAGCTCGGAAGATAAGTTTGTGAGAAAAACATATTTGTCTAGACTAGGGATAGTTAGTAATATAATGCAGAGTTCATCAGAATAGACTTTCCTCGTTAGTTTCGGATCTAAGAATGTTGTAGGCACATTCCTAAAATAAAAACAATAAATAAATAATTATAAGACATAATTATATTAAGTAGAAAAATTTAAAGATGAACAAAACAACATAAAAAATAGAGAGAGAGGTAGAGAGGTAGGTGATAATTTTAGCGTTTTAGAAAGGAATTCAACGACGACGATGGTGAAAACTTTAAAAACGGTCGGTGGTGGAAAAATGCTAAACTCGAAAGAACACGAACAATATGTTGAACGAACCTGAATCGAATCTATTTAATATCGTAGGACTTGGACCCGCTAAATATCAATTTAGGAACCCGAAGTATCAAAGACAATCAAACGAATTGAGTATCGAATAGTTCTAAAAAGAACCGAAATAAGAAAGAACTCTCAAATAAAATTTTATTGATCAAAGTGTGTAACATTTACAAAGTGTTTGTTTTACGTATATAGGACATAAAAGAAAATTGGCGTTTGAAAATACATGGATGATAAATGTGCAAATTGGTTGAATTCCAATTAATCAGCACATGTTAAATGTGCATATGTTGGACATTTCAAAATTGGAATATCAAACTGCAGGTTGGTTGAAATCCAATTATTCGGCACATGTTAAATGTGTATGTGATGGACATTCACAATGGGAATTCAAATTTCAATTTGAATTGCAAAATTCGGCAAACAAATCTGATGCAATTTGCGTTGACCTAATATACACATTGGCACAAACTTCATCAACCGAATCAAGTTCATCAGGTGTTCTCCTATATATTCGAATATAATAAATAAGTTAGATATATATATTTAAACGTATATAATAAATAGTTTATGGTAAATACACAAACACACATAAAATATAACATAAATATACGAAATAATATATATATATATACACACGTAAACACACCTAATAAATAGTGTAATCTAATATGTCACATTGTAACATGCAACACATTAAAAGTCTTATCTCCTAATGCACAAACATTATCAAATGAATTAGATATGTTGGTACAAGTAAGGAAAAGTGCTTTACTGAAATATTTTGCCTTAGATCGAGTAATTGGTCCTAAAGGCAAGACCTCTGGATCAGCATCAAGTGCTGGTGAAGATGTTCTCACATCAGTTAGGCTTACAAAATGAGTGAATAGAGTCTTTGCTCTTGGGCATTGACTAATCCGACTTAGGGATACGTTTGGATTTCCTTGATTCACAATGGGAGGTATCATCAAGACATGTCCCTCAATAGTACTCCAAATTAAGGATATGAAGGAGTCAATAAAAGATGCTCTATCAAACTATGAGTAGTTGATTTACCGATAAAGTATAAACCACCGAGGCAACTAAGGCAACCCTTTAGAGACCTACCAAGGAGGCACTTCAACCTTTTGCATTAATAAGACGAGAATATTATGCAATTGGATTCTACACTAGGAAGCAATCTAACCTAGCCTTTCTATCATATTTTGAATTCTAATCAATTATTTTAGTTATTTAGTTATTTTAATTAATCATACTTCAATCAATTATTTGTGTTTTTACTTTTCCTTAATGTAGGAGCAATAAGCTACGTAGGTATTTAGTCCTTGTGAGATCAATATCTAAAATATTATAACTTGGCAAAGGTGTGCGCTTGCACCATAAAGGTGTTGGTCTTTCTATGCGCAATAGTGTGACCTTTATTTTTCTTGTGGTGTAGAAGAGAAACATGTCAAGAAGAGAGAAAACATGATGAAAGTTAGAGTTCTCAGGAGGGGAACTATGATGATGACTATGTTTCCAACATGGAGGAACCATCGGAAGATACAATTGGATAAGGAGTCAATTACTTCTCACAACTAAAACGGGTGTTACACCGGATTGTGAGAGTAATTTTGAGTCGTCTATTACACCTCAAGAGGCACTTATCGAGAGAGTGTGAAGGCAAGGTGCTATGAATTTCTTTAGGATGGGATAAGACAATCTTGTGTAACCGGATGAGTGGTTGCATGATACACGCTGGATCATGAGGTAAATAAGGATGAGATTGGAGGATAAGTTGTTGTGTGTTTTATCTCTTTTGAAGGGCAATGAACATGAATGGTGGAAGATAGTGGAGCTTGAATGGTATCACAATCGACCAACTTGGGATCACTTTCTTAAAAACTTTGAGAAAAATATATGGGCTAGACTCACATCGATACCTTGAGGGGTTATTTTACCCACCTTGTTCAAGGGAAATGCTCAATCCTTGCTTTTGAACAAGAGTTCTTTTTGTTGAGTAAGTATACCCATGAGTTGGTCGCCACGAAGAAGATGAGATGTAAGAGATTCCTGAAAGGTCTACGGAAAAAGATCTAGACTTATCTCACTATTGCCCAACTTAAAATATTTTTAGAGTTAACGGTTAGTGCAAAGTCCCTAGTGCAAGTTTAAGGGTTGACTTGTGGACCATCTTCCAGGCAAAGAGGTGCTACTACTAACAATCAAAATTACTCTAACAACTCACAGTCTTACTTTGGGATGAGTAGAAACCATTGGAACCATAATAGAGAAGTATCAAATCTGGGTTTAAGATTGAACCGAAGGTCTAAATTAGTTGATCATAGGAGACAAACTATATCTTCTCCAATGATGAGTCTAAAAAGTTTTCAAAAGCGTACAAGTGCACCAGTTTGCCATCAATATGGACGAAACCATAGAGGATAGTTGGGGGAGTGGTTAGAGCATGTTATCGTTATGGATCGATAGATCCTTCCTGAATGATTGTCATGAGACTACGAAGTCACCACAAGAGTAAGTGTAAAAGATCGATTATCTGGGCTAGAGGAGTTGAGGCTTTTCTTGTGAAGGGGTGAGTTATATGTTTGGTGGCACCTTCTAGTCCATAGCAAGGGCGCCAACTAGATAATACGCGATTAAGGAATAGGAGGACTATACAACCATATATGTTATCTCAAGTACGTTTACTTTATTTTTAGTTCCTATAGTTGCTCCCGTAGACTCGAGATCTACCCACTCATACATTCGTAGTGGAATATCTCAATAATAGGGTGTTCCTGTTGAGGATCTTGAGGTAGGACTTCGTGTGATTAGTACCTTAGGTTATGATGTGTTAGTAGACCAAGTGTATCAAAGGTGTCCGATCAAAGTGAAAGGGTCAATCTTTCTAATGGATCTTGTGGTTTGACCGTTTTAGAGTTTGTTGTAATCTTGGGATGGATTGGTTGTTCATATATGACGCAAGTTTGTAGATGTAGATTTAAGAGTTTGAAACTTCATGTTGTGGATGAGTATAAGCTCATTGTAAGAGGTGAGAGAAACCTTGCTTATCTAATAATGTGGTGTCAACTTTATCGGCTTAACGGTTAATCCAACAAGGTTATGAAACTTTCTTATCTTATGTGGTGGATGTGAGGGCTGAGAGCCTGGTGTTAACGAGTTTGAGGATAAAAAGCAAGCTCATCGATATGTTTCTAGAGGAGTTCCCCAGATTACGACAAGTTCGACACCAGTGTCTATAGCACCATATCATATGGCACTTGTAAAAAAAAAGTTAAAGCAACAAATCTAGGTAGATCATAAAAAAAATCATAGATGTGGTGGAGTAGAAACTACAAAGAAGTGTGTCAGAATTCTATAGTTTTCTTAACTTTTTGGATACTATTGAAGGTTTGTAAAATGTTTCTCTATCATAGTGAAATCATTGACCAAGTTGTTACAGAAAGGAATTCCATTTGTATAGAACGATATAAGGAAACAAAGTTTCAAGCAGCTTAAGACCTATGTTATGGAGGCTTCGGTCTTAACTCTATCATTATAGTTAAGGAATGTATGGTGTTTAGTCATGCTTCCTTGAATAGGCTTGGTTGTATGCTCATACAAGCGGGTAAGGTTGTTTATGCCTCGAGACAGTTAAAGCCCCATGAAAGGAACTAGCTGTACTATAAAACATGTTATATTTACTCCGATCATAAGAGTTTGAAATATCTGATCACATAAAAAGAGTTAAATCTAAGATAGTGTCGATGGATAGAGTTATTGAAAGACTACGAATGCATCATAGAGTATCCCCATGGTAAAGAGAATATGATTGTCGATGCTTTGAGTTAGAAGTCTATGTCGAACTTGAGAGCTATGTTTTCTCGGTTAAGGTTGATTAGAGATGAGGTCTTTTGGTTTACATTAGAGAAGGGAGACATCAAAGTTTGAGGTATAGGATGGAGGATTCTTGTAATTCAAGGGTCGTTTGATTGTTTCAACTTTGAAGGATCTAAGAGATTACATCTTAAGGAAAACTCATCGTAGTTCGTTATCTATTCATCCCAGAAGTAATAAGTTGTATCAGGATCTTCGTCCTTTCTTTTGGTGGACATGTATGAAGCAAGATATCTCTGAGGTTGTAACATTTTTTTAGCTTTCCAACATGTTAAGGCAGAACATCAGATTCCTTCAAGTTTGTTACAACTCATACAGATACCACAGTGGAAGTAAGATTAAGTTACCATAAAGTTTATCATGGGGTTTCCAATGACACGAAGAAAACATGATGCTACATGGGTTGAAGTTGATCGTTTAACCAAGTAGAATCACTTTTTGCCTGTACGTATGGACTTCAATTTGGAAAAACAAATGCAACTATATATCAAGGAGGTCGTAAGGTTGCATGGTATACCATCATCGATTTTATCAGATAGAGATCCGCGTTTTATAGCAAGTTAGGGTAGTTGATTCTCAAGGCTTTGGATATCAAGTTTCATTTTAGTACAACTTTCCATCCTCAGACCAATGGATAGTTTGAGCGAGTCATACAAATCTTAGAGGATATGCTTTGGTGTTGTGTATTGGACTTTGCAAAAAGTTGGGAACATCAATTATTGCTGTTAGAGTTCACCTACAAAAATAGTTATTAATCGAGCATCATTATAGCTCATTTTGAGGCCTTGTGATACATACATGAGAGGGCTAAAGTAATGCACATCGAGCAGAAAGCTAAATCTATTGGTAAAGTCTAGAGAATCAGCCAATATGCGATGACTTTTCGGATGGAATTTGTGCATTTTTGGGCAAATTTGTCTTTTAAAAAATTGATCGCCACTCAGTTACCTTCTCAGTATATCTTGAAACGTATCAATCGAATATCAAAAGGTCAAGATATGTTCTCTTTACTAAAGACTGCACATGCAGAAAACTAGATACAGGATTATTAAGAGATTTTATAAAATTCAGTCAAAATGCTATTATATAAAGCTTTTAGTTGAATTATAAATTAAAATACATTAAACCAAAGCTTGATTACATAGGATTATTAGTATTTTAATTTATTCCATAGGATTCCTTTTTATTAGCTATGTATATGTTAATTTTTGGGGATTTATTCTATTAAGATATAAATATGTTGATATTTAGATATTGATTAGTTAACTATTAGGGCTCTTTAAGACTATAAAAGGGGATATACTCTTCTCTTGTAAAAATATAGAGATCATGAATTATTGAGTTACGAAACTCTTGTCCTTGACTAATTTTATTTACATAGAAGTATCGGTACTCGCTACACAATTTATCCAAAATTAGTGTTTGAGTTCAAGGGTTTATAATTCGAGTTAAGGGGTCCTAATAAGGTTCTTTTAAGGTGTAAAATGAATGCTAAAATTGAGCAATTGATAATCTAGACTTGTTTATGAATTATTTGGTTAATTACAGGTAAATGGTGGATAACTTAATAGTGGTAGTAACCTATAAGATCCTTGTTGGATTATATATGTGTTGTGGGGTACCTAAGAACCTTGTTGTTTATTGATAGGTTATCTAATGGTTTGGTATTGTTTGATAGGATCCTGATACCCAAAATAAAGTGTTGCAATACCACGAAGACTACTGAATGGAGGAATCTAATGTTTAGTGGACGCAAGCCTTGTTACAAGATGTTTGATGGATCATTCCAAGCATAGATTGAAGATATTTATGCTTAGTGGACGAGAGCCACATCCCTAGAGTATGAGATCTTGATGCTTAGTAGACGTAGGCCTTACTCGTAGTGTAGGATCCCGATGCTTATTGAAAGCTAGCCTCACTACTTATATTATTACTATATATGAGATGTTGTGTGGACTTCACTTTTATATGTATATGTGTTGCAACCCCTTTTTCAGGCGGTTCGACGATTTTTTCTTTAAAAACAAAAATAACGGAGTCGCCACCAATCTTTTTTAAAGGTGTGATTGGATCACCCAAAAATAAGTTATTTTAATAAAATCATTTTTTTGTTTTATTAAAACAATAATTTTGGTCGGCGAAAAACACAAAAACGGGTTCGGGAGTCGGTTACGTGTGGGGAAGGGTTAGCACCCCATACGCCCAAAAATTGGTACCTAACCGATTACAAAACGTTTTAAAGTTGGAATTTGCAAGTTCCTATAAAATTTAAAATATTGTTCATTTATGAATTTGATTCTATTTTAACGGTCCTACCGCCTGAAGAGTAAACTTTAATCACCGCCAACATTTCTAGCGCTAACCCGTTACATCCCTTCGGTAAGACACCGGATTAATTAAGTTTCACTTTTTAATCATAAAAACCAAAGAAAATTAGGTGTGTTGAAGGTTTTATTCTAAGTTAGTGATAATTAACCTAAAAAATATCTAAGTGAATTTTACCTATTAAAGTTAAAATGTAATTAATTGTGTTTTATTAATTTTTGGTGAATAAAAATTTATTTACAATATTTATATGGTTCTAACTAAGGTAATAAGAACCTAACCCAAAGGCTTAACCTAATTAATAACTATAGCAACAATTTTTAAACCTAAGAATTTTAAGAAAAGATTAAATTAAAACTAAGAATAAAAAATAACCAAATATATTTACAAGTTTGTTAAAAATTATAACCAAGAAAATCTTATTTACAAATTGCAGTTTAAATAAAACAAAATTACAAGAGTAGAAAAGATTGAATTACATTATGACTTAAAGAAAACATAGGTTAAAAAAGAAAGATTTAATAACTTTAAATTTGAAAGATTATGAATATGGTGAGCAACAATATTTATGAAATTGTTTTTAATAAAAACGAATCAAATCTTATTTTACAGGAACTAATGAATAATTTTTTTTACAAAATAAACTCATTACAAACAATTAAAGCAAATAAGAAGAATAAAATAATGAACAAAATAATCACCTTGAAGAATGCTTGAATCTTTATTAACTTTGAATCGAATACAAAAGCCCGAGTCTAAGTTGAACAGAATTTCTCCAAAAAAGCTCTCAAAACTCTCTAAATTATCTCAAGTAAATTGAGTACTCAATCGTGCTCTGTGGTATAGGAATTGTGAGTTATGGTGTGTCGTCTGGTGTCATTTTTGATGTCTCAATTACAATTGATGGGAGGAGATTTATATAGGATTTTGAATCCACAAATACAAGGAAAAAATATCAAGGTTGATGATGATATATTCCTTTCTTCAATTTGATTCCCAAAGTCATTTCTTCAATTTGATCAAAAGTGCTTCCTTATTATGATGATATATTCCTTTTGAATTGAATGTGATGAATCAAGGTTGCAATTTCTTTCCATCTTTCCTTGTGCATTTCCTGATCTGTGCTTCAATCAAATCTACAAGAATAATGTTGTTTTAATTTTCCTTTTTCAACCAAAAATCAGTGATAACAGCTGCCCTTTCTTTGCTTATTCCGGTGAAACAGGGATAGAGCAAAGAACAAAAGACACTGATTTTCATTGGTCGCAAACTCTTTGGAAAGTTTCATTCTCCTTATGCTTGAACGGATAGGCGGATTCTATTCTTCTTGTACCTGAATAGATAAGTGTATGATAAAGATAAAAGTTTCATCCTTCTCATGCTCGGATGAATAATCAAGTTCTACTCTCCTCATGATCGAGAAGATAAGTAAGTTCAGAAAAGGGTTCCATTCTCCTCATGCACGAATGGATATGCAGGTTCTATTCTCCTCATGCTCGAATAGATAAACAGGTTCTACTCTCCTCATGCTCGAGTAGATAAGCAAAAAAAATGATTCCATTCTCCTCATGCACGAATGCATATGCAGGTTCTATTCTCCTTATACTCGAATAGATAAGCAGGTTCTACTCTCCTTATGCTCGAGTAGATAAGTAAAAAAATGATTTCATTCTCCTCATGCACGAATAGATATACAGGTTCTATTCTCCTCGTGCTCGAATAGATAAGCAGGTTCTATTCTCCTCATGCTTGAGTAGATAAGAAAAAAATGGTTTCATTCTTCTTATGCACGAATAGATATGCAGGTTCTATTCTCCTCATGCTCGAATAGATAAGCAGGTTCTACTCTCCTCATGCTCGAGTAGATAAGAAAAAAAATGGTTCCATTCTCTTCATGCATGAATGGATATGCAGGTTCTATTCTCCTCATGCTCGAATAAATAAGCAGGTTCTACTCTTCTTATGCTCGAGTAGATAAGCAAAAAAATGGTTCCATTCTCCTTATGCACGAATAGATATGTAGGTTCTCTTTGCTGAGAGCATTTCATATACCTTTCAAATTGAACAAATGACACAATTATAATGAACATACCCCTAAGGGTGCCTAGTATGCATTTTTCATTTTTTATTCTATTCTTTGGGTTTTTTCTCTTATTTTCTCTTCAAGATTTTTCCTTTTCGAGATTCTTCTTCTTCTTTGCTTTCAAGTGTATTTGTTAGTTCAACCCAGATAGATAGTCATGCTTTGTTTTTTTTTCTCTTTTCGATTTGCTTATTTTGCTTACTCAATCTATTCAATTTGAATGATCAACTTTTAGCATCATATTTTTAACATTCATTTTGCCTTCGTCTTTTCTGAGGTAAGGAAATCTTCTAATCAGATGAAAACTCTCACATCTTGAGATATCTTCTCCAATAAAGGTAAACGTCCATGCTTAAAAGTATACTCATACCAAGCATCTTCTATGCTTCTCATGAGTTTTCGATTCTTGCCTCTTGTTGAGTAAACTGATGCGCTTGCTCACAAGTATTCTTATTTTGACCTCTTTTTTCTTATGTATGCCTAATCCATGAACTATCTAAGCCGCCCTTTACGAGTTTTCAACTCAGATCCTCTTTTGATTTCAAGACGCCCGTCGCGGATTTTCATCTTGAATCCGCCTTATTTTTTTCGTTTTTTTGTTTTTTTTCTTTCTTTTTTCTTTCTTTTTCTTCTTTTTTCCTTCTTCTTCTAGGCATATTTTCTCTCAACTGGGCCTAGATTCAATGAATTTTAAGCTTCTCGCAATCCATTAAAGCTTCTTCGAAAAACCTTCGACACAACATAAAGTCATTCTTAATTAAGTTCCCACATTTCTTAGGTATCTTCTAGATTGTCAATATTTTCTTCAGCCTCAAGTCTCTAAAATTTTCTTGGTCAAATCTTCTTATTATAGGCATATATCATCGACATTCAACCTTTTTTCAATGAGGCTCAACTGATCATACCTTCCTTGGACCTATTTTGCTTCTTCCAACTCATCTTCCATCAGAATGTGGGGAGCAAGATTTCAACCCGGATCGACACTTCAGTTTCTTTCTTATAAGCGAGTGAATACAGTGTTGCCCTCATTCCACTTGAGGCACTTATGCTATGCTGAACAATTATCCTTAAACTCAAAATCAATACCAAGAAACCTTTTTTCATGAATTTATGTTACTTTACTCATAAGATACAAAAAAAAGGCTAGAAATAAGGTTTTGAAGAGAATAAAGGCTAGAAATGAGAATTTAAACTTGAAAGTCGTGGAAAACACAAAAAAGAACATAGTCAAATGCCCCAAAATTCATAGCATGAATGATTCACAAATCCATCAACCAGATAGTGTCCCATTTTAGTGGCTCTCTTTAACTCATCAACTCACCAAATTTTAATATTCCCACTTTTCTAATCTCGATCAGACATTAGAAGTTCAGTGGTCCTTGAAGAAAGGTTAACTCAATTAGGCGGAATGTATTCTGAAAACAAACTTTTTTTCTCAAATATTCATGTGTGATCCAAATGGTCTTTAAAGGCTTGTAATGTGGGGTAGGTTATGGTTGCCAAAGAAGGATACATAGGTTCAAATATATATTCAAGGGTGAATGAACCAAGTATCAACTTATCTTGATGAAATCTTCGTTTTCTTATTCTCAAGATCACTCTAGATTGCCCATTTTAGGTTTTCACCCTAGAGTTCATTTCTTTTCTTGCATATGCCTAATTTGAAGGATTCAGCGTAAGCTTCATGCTTTCATATGCTTTCACGATTTATCTCTTTTTTTCTTTCTTTTTATGTTCTTTTTTTTTCTTTTCTTTTTTTTGATTTTTTTCCTTCAATCTTTCCTTTTTTTCCCTTTTTCTTTGTCTTTTTTCATCCGACACGTTTTCTCTCACTTAAAAACAACCTTTCATCCTCTTTGCCCCATTGTGGGGAGTGATCCTTGGTTAGGTTCAAACACAAGAAAAATATCAGGCTCAAAGGGGATAACAAGTGATTTTTTATTTTCTTATTTGAGAAGGGAAATGAAGGAATGCCAAGTTTCATTTCACAAACAAATATCATCAAAAAAAAAGTAGTCTTAAGTTGGTAGATGTTTGAGTTATCACTTCATTCAAAAACCCTAAACAACAATGTTTGAGAGGAAAATTCACTCAAAATGGGATTTTCCCATTAATCCTAAGCATGCATTTTTTGCCCTTTTATCTCGGTATTAGATTCAAGAATCATTCATACAATCAATAATAGAGGCTCTGCCAAAAGGGTGTGTTTTGGAAGAGAAATGGATCAAAATAATGGAAAAAATGTTTGCCACTTGTGAAAATAAAGGAAATGCATCTTAAAATAAGTAACATAACATAACGTCTCATTAAAAAAATCTTTGATATTCGAGAGCACAAGGGTTTATTCTTGGTGTGACTCCACCGTTGACTAGGAAAATCTTTTATTGTCCAATTGTTAAGCATTAGCATGAATGAATTCCATCTAAGCTCAACCGCTCTATGATGCAACAAGATTTAGTTGCCGAAGTTATTCGTCTTATAGGATACTCCTTGTATTCTTCTTCCTAAAGTTTCTCATCTTTGATAGTTCATTATCCAACAGTGGAGGATAACCTTGGGTTGTCGTCTCTCGTTACCTCTACGCATATTGACAGATGCTATTATCATGTTTCTGCTTTTTCCCTTGTATGACAAGCCAATTCAAGATCTTATCAGTGACATGTTTTTATCGCTTGTTGAAAACCCATGATAAATCTATTTATGTTCGTATACTTGCCCAGCTTAACTGAATTACCTAGATACAGAACCGAATAAACAAATCAATCACCAAGATTAGGTCTCTAACATCTATGCCGCTCTGAATACTCCACTCCTAAAAGGCTTCAAGGATAATAATCTTCTCGCTTCTTTTCATTTGTGGCCTCATCAACAGCTTCATCGAGGTCAAACACCTTGTAGTCTTGGGTTTCTTCATGATTAGAATTCCGTAGGTTTAGGGCACTAGTGAACTCCTTCCGAGATAAAGTTAAAACTTGACTTTGGGCATGATGGATCCTTTAGAGCTCCTAGAAAAGTATAAGCAATCTCTAGCAAATCATTGATTCCATTAGTTTTTCTCCTTGTTTGGGTCCTAAAACTCCAACATGACTACTATCTGGGTAACAACATCCAATAAGTTTGTTTATTCCTAAAGTTGTCAACTTATCTTCAATGACCATTGCTTTAGTATCGTACTTCTGTGAAACTTTACTCCCTTTTTAGATTAATTCTTTATTATGTTTGAATGTATGAAATGATGTAGAAACAAAAACAAATACAAACAAACAACAAAAAAAATGCAAATGCATGAATGTAAACGAAGGGCCATCAATTCCATAAATATTTGCTCATAAAACACACTTTTATTGAATGCCAAAGGTCCTTATTACAAAATAAAAGTCTAATAAATCAACGAATAAATCTACGAGTAAATCTCAGCTCGGGCACCTAATTCTTTTATTTCCTCTATCAATCATATGAATCTTGGTCCCACTTCCCCTACTGGCTTGATGTACTGGCGAAGACCTGTGGCTTCTTTGGCTAACATTATCACGTGCTTGGCTACATCTTGAAACTGGGTCACGACATACCTATCGAACTCATCCCTTTCTTGGAACCTCTTAGCATTGTCCCTAAGTCAAGTGAACCAGTAATCATTGCCTCCCTCGTTGATATCTTCAAGGACTAAAATCTTCATTCTGTATTCCTGCACAATATTTTCCATAGCCTCTACTTGCTTCTTTAGCATCTCGTTCTCATTTTGTCTAGCCAGAAGCTCAGTGTAAGTGTGATGATTTTGAAGCATTTGAAGAGATTGATTTAAGTCTGCTACCTTGTCTTGCAGCTTAGCCACAATAGTCTGACTTTGCTTTAGCTTTTCACTGGTTGTATCACACAAAGACTGCAGCTCTCCCACGCAGATTTTATTGTTATTTGCCTTTCTCTTCCACGCAGCTGCAACCTTATTCTCTTCTTCACGGACTCGTTTGTTACTACCGACTTGTTTTCCCTTCTTTTTCTCATTTATCAACATTTATTTGTATTTTTCAACTTCCTTCATGTCACGCTCTCTTTCATTTGTTTATAGCTTGCTCAATCTCTTGCTCCCACTGGTTAGGAGTCTTCCTCAGATCTGTATTCCAGACTGTTGTTTAAAACTTAAGGAAATCAACTTTTTGGATCTCAAATTTCTCCTCCAAGTTATTGTATAACTTTAGTATTCAGTTTGTCTCCCCATTTTGCTTTTCTACATCCAAGCTTGCCTCGTACAGGTCTCTCGTGTGCTGTTCCTATAAGGATTCTATCTTAGCCTTAGCTCTTTCTAGTTCAGCTCTTAAAATATCAGCTTCGGATAGGATAATCTTCAAGTGCTCTTCTATAGGCTTGGCTTGGCCAGTGGAGAGTAGAATCTAATTATTTACCCTTACCCGTCTCCAAACTTCATAGTCAGGGGTAAGCGTGTGTTCACTATCATACTCTACCTTCATGATATAGCAATGCTTCCATGAATCATTGATAGTTTGGATCTTTTCTCGAAACTCCCCTTGAAACTCGAATTCGGATGAGTTAAGACCTACGGTAAAGGGGACAAATTGTCTTGAGCTATATTGTCGTGAGACTGACAAAGGAGAGCAACCAATTCCGCCCCATAAACCTAACAACATCAGATGATTGTAGTCTCCACACTTGTACAACACACTAACATGACCCATCCAAGCAACCCTCCACACGATGTCTTGATCACGAAGGTCTCTAAATACATCAGTCCACTTATTCTTCTTAAGTATTGTCCATTCTTTGGTGAGAAACTATCGAAGCGGAGAGAAGTTTAGAGATGACCTATTAGGTAATGTTAGCGTTGGGCACTTCCAAAAATGAATGAAAGCCCAAACTTGAAGCAATTGAGAACATCCTCTAAAGCGTACACCCTCCAATTTCCTACATGCGTTCAAAGAAATAAAGGTCTCTACTAGTACTGTTGGTACTAGATTAACTTTACTCTTCAACTGCTCAAAGAAGTCTAATAAAGCTACATCAATATACCCGAGGACCCTTGGAAATATGACCAAACCGTAGATCACTATGGCCAAAAGATCTACCCTTTTCTCTTCATCTGGATGAGTAGGGATTATGTTTCGAATACAAGACCAAGGAAAAGAAAAGCTACCTCCTTTCTTCCGTATTTATCCTTTAACCCATCCATCACTAATTTCAGTAAAAGACATTAGCCTTTGGTAAGCATTCTTATTCTTGGGTGGTTTGGCATAAACCCAATTTCGATTAACCTTACGCAGATTAAACAATGTAAAATACTCTTCGAACGTTGGCATCATGTCCTCCCCATTGAAAGTGAAACAACAATATCCAGGATTCCAGAATTGAACTAGGGCGTTGAGGAATGGCTCGTTTAATTTCACATACAACAAGTAAGCTATGTCTCTATAAGTTTCAAAGAATAATTTCTTAGTGGCATAGTCCATATGATCCCATATTTCTCTCAACTCATGTATCTTGTTCTGTTTGACACTGATATGAATTTACTCTGATATCTCTGTCATATGACCAACAGTCAAACTATCCCCAAACTCACACTGATTAACCTCAGACCAATGACGCACTCTCCCATTTTCTTCTTCTTTTCTCAGGTACCTTCCATCCATTTTCAAAAGCTGTTTTCTAATTGAGCAAATATCTTGAGAATTAACCCCTTCTAATTTGATGATGCACAGAACAAAATATGCAAAACAAATAAAAGAAAATTAATTAGTATAGAAATAAAACTTAAAAGGTCCAAAATAATTTCATTGCATGAATAATAACTGGGAAGCGCATTCTAACATTTCAGGACATGTCTCCACTACTATTCCTACGAAATAATTTTGACCAAATTCTAACTCTAAGGTTTTCCACATGGCTCTAATAGGGTGGCTTCTAGATTCACACAAATGATTTAGTTCTATAAAGGTCCCCAAGATGTCCTTGTTGTCCCCTACTAAGGGTAGCAAGGCCCCTGATTCTCACCCATTATAGGCTTCTAACGAATCAAGTTCAACTTATGAGGACTCATTTTCCTAAGTCTATGCGAAGGATAATATCCTTACGATGACTTAGACCATATGAGCCCCGAAGGTACTTACTAGGCTCATGCGGAGAATTAGATTCTCATGAGAGCAATAGCGTGTTCCCTTCACTTAAACGATCGGGACAAAGCTCGGGTGTAGAGCTTAAAAATAAATTTTAAATGCGTAAAATAAAATAAAATTCATAAATGGACAATTAAGTTAAATTTTATATAAACTTGTAAATTCCTGACAACAAAACAAGTGGTAATCGTCTTGCAGTTTAACTCTCTTTTTTGTAAAAAAACAAAATTCCCCAGCGGAGTCGCCAAGCTGTCGCAACCCCTTTTTCAGGCGGTTCGACGATTTTTTCTTTAAAACAAAAATAATGGAGTTGCAACCAGTCTTTTTTTTAAGGTGTGATTAGATCACCTAAAAATAGGTTATTTTAATAAAATCATTTTTTTTGTTTTATTAAAACAACAATTTTGGTCTACGAAAAACACAAAAACGAGTTCGGGAGTCGGTTACGTGTGGGGAAGGGTTAGCACCCCCATAACGCTCAAAAATTGGTACCTAATCGATTATAAAACATTTTAAAATTGGAATTTGAAAGTTCCTATAAAATTTAAAATATTGTTCATTTATGAATTTGATTCTATTTTAACGGTCCCACCGCCAGGAGAGTAAACTTTAATCACCGCCAATATTTCTAGCGCTAACCCGTTACATCCATTTAGTAAGACACCGCATTAATTAAGTTTCACTTTTTAATCATAAAAAATAAAGAAAATTAGGTGTGTTGAAGGTTTTATTCTAAGTTAGTGACAATTAACATAAAAATATCTAAGTGAATTTTAACTATTAAAGTTAAAATATAATTAAGTGTGTTTTATTAATTTTTGGTGAAAAAAATTATTTACAATATTTATATGGCTCTAACTAAGGTAATAAGAACCTAACCTGAAAGGCTTAACCGAATTAATAACTATAGCAACAATTTTTAAACCTAAGAATTTTAAGAAAAGATTAAATTAAAACTCAGAATAAAAAATAACCAAATACATTTATAAGTTTGTTAAAAATTAAAACCAAGAAAATCTTATTTACAAATTGCAGTTTAAATAAAACAAAATTACAAGAGTAGAAAAGATTGAATTACATTATGATTTAAAGAAAACATAGGTTAAAAAAGAAAGATTTAATAACTTTAAATTTGAAAGATTATGAATATGGTGAGCAACAATATTTATGAAATTATTTTTAATAAAAACGAATCAAATCTTATTTTACAGGAACTAACGAATAATTTTTTTTACAAAATGAACTCATTACAAACAATTAAAGCAAATAAGAAGAATAAAACAATGAACAAAATAATCACCTTGAAGAATACTTGAATCTTTATTAACTTTGAATCGAATACAAAAGCCCGAGTCTAAGTTGCAGAATTTCTTCAAAAAAAGCTCTCAAAACTCTCTAAATTATTTCAAGTAAATTGAGTACTCAATCGTGCTCTGTGGTATAGGAATTGTGAGTTGTGGTGTGTCGTCTGGTGTCTTTTTTGATGTCTCAATTACAAGTGATGGGAGAGGGTTTATATAGGATTTTGAATCCACAAATACAAGGAAAAAATATCAAAATTACAAATCTAAAATCATTAATTTTTGGGTAAAAAAATTACCCCAAAAGTCTTGATTTGATTCCCAGAGTTATTTCTTCAATTTGACCAAAAGTGCTTCCTTATTATGATGATATATTTCTTTTGAATTGAATGTGATGAATCAAGGTTGCAATTTCTTTCCATCTTTCTTTGTGCATTTTCTGATTTGTGCTTCAATCAAATCTACAAGAATAATGTAGTTTTAATTTTCCTTTTTCAGCCAAAAATCAGTGACAACAATATGTTGTGTACGAATATATACTTGTATGATTATCATATGTTTAGGCGGATATGGTAGCACCACTGTTATCTTGTTACGATGTTATTCACGTTGTATTGCTTTATTTATGATAAGTGCGACACTTGGTCGAGTGACGGTGTATCCACTGAGTTTAGCTCATGTTTTGGAATGCGTTTGCGTGCGCTTGTTTCTAGGTCACAGCTTGGTTTGGAGGAGAACCATCAAGGGTTGGATTTTTAGCTTCGACTTTGTGTTTAGAGTACATTTAGTAGATGAATGGGTAATGTACTTGTAGGACCGTATATGTGTACTAGTAACTCTTATTGTAACTGTTGAGAAGCTTTATGGAAGTTGGTTTAAAATGTTTCTTGTTAAGTTGGTTAGATAGGTTGTTAGTAATCTTCTTGAACTTTCTTGAGAACCAATCATTTTATAAATAAAGCAAATGTACAATGTTTGTTCATATTGGAATAAAGAACCAGTATACGTTTCTTTACATGGTATCGGTTTCCAGGTTTTCATTGTTGGTTCTTTTCCGATTTCTGTAACAACTTTCTCTACATTTCTCTGCGTTTGTTTTCTATCATCTTGATTCTATCTCATGGAAGAATCAGTTATTGATTCTAATCACATCTTATTCCTTCACCCATCAGACACTCCTGGCACACTTCTCATCTCCCATCAGCTCACTGGGATTGACACCTACAATCTATGGAGTCGTTCTATGCGAATTGCTCTCCTTGCAAAAAACAAGTTAGGATTCGTCGATGGAGACTACTGTCGGACAGATTTTGATGCCCCTCTTCGGCCTCTTTGGGATCGTTGCAATGCTTTGGTGTTGTCTTGGATACTTAATACAGTTTTGAAAGATCTTTCTGCTGGAATTGTTTTTGCGTTTAATGCAGCTGCAGTTTGGCAAGATCTTCATGAAAGATTTAATAAGATTGATGGCTCTTGGATCTTCTTTCTTCATCGAGAGATTGCCACGCTACAACAAGGTGATTCATCTATTTCTTCTTATCACACAAGATTGAAGCTACTTTGGGATGAGTTTAATGCACTTGTGCCGTTTTCTTCTTGTGAATGTGCGCTTGCACAGGCCAATCTACAACAACGTCTTCAGCAACAACTTTTTCAGTTTCTGATGGGGCTCAATGAGACGTATTTTGTTGTTCGAAGCCAAATACTTCTTATGCAGCCTTTGCCTTCGGTTAATAAAGCCTTTTCAATGATCTTACAGGAAGAATCACAAAGAACTCATCTTAGTTCTCTTGCTCCCATTTCTGAGTCTACTGCAATGTATGTTTCTGGTCAATCTCGGCGACGATTTCCTTGTATTTACGATCATTGTCATCTGAAAGGACATAGGAAAGATCAATGTTATTGGCTTATTGGTTTTCCTACTGATTACAAGTTCACCAAGCGAAAGGATTCTCATGCTGCTGCGGTTACTCAGTCTTTAGAACCTGTTATTGAAACAACTCCATAATTTCTCCAGCTGTTCAATCTGCTCTTCCAGCGCCTATATTTACTCAGGCTCAATATCAACAACTGTTGGATTTGTTGCACAAGCCTGCTCCTCCAGCTTCTGCCAATGCCGCAGGTATATCGTGTTTTTTTGTTGCAACACAGATTGGTTGGATCCTTGATACTGGTGCAACTGATCATATGTGTTCTGATTTTTCAAGTTTGATAACTCCTACTTCTTGTGCTTTGAACCCTCGTAGTGTCTATCTTCCTACTGGTAATCAAGCCCCTATTACTCATGTTGGATCTGTGTCTCTCTTTCCTGGTTGTCTTCTTTCCAATGTCCTATATGTGCCTGAGTTCAAACACAATCTTCTTTCCATTTCTAAATTGACCATCGAACTTCATTGTCAAGTAGTCTTTTATCTTGATTTTTGCATCTTGCAGGATCTCTCCAATGGAAAGATGAGGGGGATTGGTAGTCAACAAGGTGGCTTGTATGTTTTTCATTCTCCTAAGTCAACTTCATTGTCAAGTGTATTGTCAACTTCTGAACCAAATTTGTGTACCTCAAATACTTTAGTTAATACTGTTTGTAAGTCTTCTCTTGTATCATATGAAGTATGGCATACTCGTTTAGGCCATATGGCATTCAATAAAATGAGAAAACTCATTTTTCCTACTTCATTGGCTATTGCGTCTGAAAATACATGTCATATTTGTCCCCTAGCAAAACAATATCGATTACCTTTTCCTATTCGATCTAGTCGAGCTACAAAACCTTTTGACTTGTTACATATGGATCTTTGGGGCCCTTATAGGGTTGTTTCACATTAAGGTCATCGTTTTTTCCTTACCATTGTAGATGACTTTACTCGAATGACTTGGGTGTTTCTGTTGAGGCTAAAATCTGATACAATCCTCCATCTCAAAACCTTCTTTTCTTACATCCACAATCACTTTTCCACCTATCCTAAAACCATACGATCTGACAATGGGACTGAATTCTTCAATGAATTATGCTCTACTTACTTTTCTTCTCTTGGAATTATTCACCAAAGCAGTTGTATTACTACTCCACAACAAAATGGAGTAGCTGAAAGGAAACATAAACATTTGTTAGAGGTTGCTCGTTCTCTTTTTTTTCACTCCAAGGTACCTGTTAAATTTTGGGGTGAATGCATTCAAACAGCTTGTTATCTCATAAATAGAATGCCTTCATCTATATTGAATTGGTTGACTCCTTTTGAAATCTTCTTTGGTAAACCTCCAGACATCTCTCATTTGCGCATTTTTGGTTGCTTGTGTTATGCAACAAAGTCTCATGTTTCTGATAAATTTGCTGCACGAGCTATACCTTCTGTTTTTCTGGGGTATTCTCTCACCCAAAAGGGTTATATTTTGCTCAATCTTGAAACCAAGACACTATTTGTGAATCGTGATGTTATATTTTATGAGTCAATTTTTCCTTTCAAGCTACCACCTTCTGATGATCCACAATTGTTTCTTGTATCTAGTGTTATCCCTGATGAGGATTTTTTAATTCTCAATCCTCATGTGCCAGTCTCAACAGATCACCCATCTCCTTCGATTGTTCAAGATGCTTCTGACTTCTATTCTCCAAGTCCACCTCATACTTCACCAAGTCCATCTTCCTCCAGTTCTAATGAGCATGTCCTTCATAATCCAAGTCCACCTCCTGGTTCTCCAAGTCCTGTTGTTCCTTCTAATGTTCCTTCTAATGAGTCAGTTCCACTGCCACCTCAAGTAAGAAGAAGCACTAGAATTTCGAAACCTCCCAGCTGGTTGAATGACTATGTTGTTCAACGTCCTTCATATCATTCTTCAACTTTATATCCTATTTCTGATTTTATTAACTACTCTCATCTTCCTCCTAAAACTCAATCATTTCTCTCATCCACTTCCAATCATTTTGAACCTAAAACCTTTGAAGAAGCCAAACATGATCCTCGTTGGGTGCAAGCCATGAATGAGGAGATTCAGGCTTTAGAAACCAATCACACATGGTCAGTTGTTCCTTTACCCTCTGGCAAGACTCTCATTGGTTGTAAATGGGTCTATAGGGTTAAATACCATGCTTCTAGTGCTGTCGAACGGTACAAAGCACGCTTGGTTGCAAAGGGATATAGCCAACAGGAGGGTGTTGATTACACAAAAACTTTTGCTCCTGTGGCCAAACTTGTGACTGTCAGGACTGTCTTAGCTCTTGCTGCAATGTTTGGATGGTCTTTACATCAAATGGATGTTTACAATGCTTTCTTACAAGGAGATCTTATTGAAGAAGTTTACATGACCATGCCTCCAAGATTTGGCAGTGAGGGGGAGAACCATGTATGTCGACTGCACAAATCACTGTATGGCCTCAAACAAGCCTCTAGACAGTGGAACTTGAAGCTAACTGAGGCATTATTGGTTGTTGGTTACTTACAAAGTAAATTTGATTACTCATTGTTCACTAAGAGGGAAGGTGATTCGATGGTACTGATGTTGATTTATGTGGACGATCTGCTCATCACTGGCAGCAGTGTTAAGCTGATTGAAGAGTTGAAAAATATTTTAAATCAAAACTTTAAAATGAAGGACCTAGGTGAGCTCAAATATTTTTTGGGTTTTGAGGTCTTAAGATCCAAGGAAGAAATTGTTTTAAACCAAAGGAAGTATGCCATGGAACTTATTGAGGAAACTGGACTAGGAGGAGCAAAGTCAGCCTCAACTCCTTTGGAACTAAATGTGAAGCTTACTTCAGTCGAGTTTGACAAAGAACATAAAAAAGAAACTGAGGATGCACTATTGGCAGATAAAATATTGTTTCAGAGGCTAATTCGGAGGTTGATCTACCTCACACACACTCGGCCTGACATTACATTCGTTGTGCACCATCTGAGCCAGTTTATGCAGCATCCAAAGGAGTCGCACCTTGAAGCAGCAGTTCGTATAGTTAGATATATAAAGAAGAGCCCTGGACAAGGTATATTGCTGAAGTCTTCAGGAGACTATAAGCTCATAGGATTTTGTGATTCTGACTGGGCAGCGTGTCCGTTATCAAGGAGATCAGTGACGGGTTTCTGCGTCAAGCTAGGAGATTCCTTAGTCTCCTGGAAGTCCAAGAAGCAACACACTGTTGCTAGGTCATCTGCAGAAGCAGAATATAGGAGCATGGCCGTGATTACTGCGGAAATTGTTTGGCTTACTGGATTGCTAAAAGAGATTGGTCCTAAAAGAGAACTAGGTGCAGTCAAGGTGTTCAGCGACAGCAAAGCAGCTCTACAGATAGCCGCTAACCCGGTTTTTCATGAAAGAACGAAACATATAGAGGTTGATTGTCACTTTGTGAGAGATAAGATACAAGAGGGATTAATACAAACTGAGTTTGTCTCTAGTTCTGAGCAGTTGGCAGACATACTTACAAAACCCTTAGGCATACAGCAGCATGAGTATTTGTTGGGCAAGTTGGAAGTAAAGAATGTGTTTCAGCTTCCAACTTGAGGGGGAGTGTTGAGAAGCTTTATAGAAGTTGGTTTAAAACGTTTCTTGTTAAGTTGGTTAGATAGGTTGTTAGTAATCTTCTTGAACTTTCTTGAGTACCAATCATTGTATAAATAAAGTACATGTACAATGTTTGTTCATATTGGAATAACGAACCAGTATACGTTTCTTTACTGTTACAATGATATGTTAACCGAATAAATTTGGGTTATCTTACACCAAAATCTTTGTTTTCTGGTAATCGACAAGTTATTAGTGGTCTCCTCCAATAAAGTGATAATGACTTCATCTCATACAAATTCGAATATTAACAAGTGTACTTGTCAACCTTAGGAGTTCCTAATGCTACATACAACAATCTTAATTTTTGAGTCCAATGCAGTTAAGATTTTACATGTTTTCTCTGGTAATTAAAAGTTATGATAATAACCCAAAGTCACGGTGAGTTACCAGAATTCAGCAAATAGCATTTTTCATCTCTTGTATTTACTCCAATTAAAACAGAGCAGTGCTGCAAAGACATGCAATGGGACCTGGAACTCCACTGTTTTTCCAAACCATGTAATTAAAAGGTCCATGTGCTAGTGTCATTGTCCTCCAAAATCATTAATCCATGGGGTCCAATCCAATGCAGTCCCGGTGACGTTTGTTATGCCAAGTTTGATTTTTTTGTTATTTTAAAACGTTTATTTAAAAAAATCGAATGATGAACAAACGTTTAAAGCCAAACGTAAATTGTTTAAGATTATTATTATTTATGAACGAAAGCTTTCATCACAACAAAAAGCACAACCTAATTCTGAAACTAAAGGTATTCTTATCTAAATATAATCCAAAAATATATTATTTAATTTTAACAAAAATATTTTTTTTAAAATCTAAATTTTTAACAAGCTATGATAAAAGTGGGATAACTTATTATATTCCAATAATAGAAAAAGCCATAGGTTGCATAGGTAATAGATAGTTAGATTATATATAAATAAATTAATACATTTAAATTCAAAGGACGTAACCTACGGAATATAGGATAGGCTTGAAGGATAAGCAAAAATGTAGGTAAAGGTGATAAACGTCACTAATAATTGGTGCGTAACGGAACAAGACGTTATATTTTTTTAAGTCGTTTAAAATTTAAAATTTTTAAACAAATGTTAATTTAAAATAATTATTTTTATGTTAATTTTTATAAAATTTAAATTAAATATTTAATTAATAAATAAGTCGGATGACTATAATTAAAAAAAATCACAGAAATGGCAAATGACAACTCAAAAACAGAAGGCAACACTGCTCAGAGAGCATAGGCCCGCAATTTTACCAATTAACAAATTCAGCATCCAAACAAAATAAGTTGGGCCCACCAATTATGTATGCTTTTTTGTCTGTTTGGGTCCAGTAGTGGAAATGCTGGGGCCACTTTCATTGTAACGCTTTAAAAATAAACGTTCCTTTCTCGGATCTAATTTTCTTCAACAGTGTCCGGACACTAAATTCTAGGAAAAATTTTAACTGACACTAGAATACGTTAAATGTTTATTTTCATCATTTAACTTTTAAATATCATAAAATTAATATTAGATTTATATTTTTTTAATAATTATTATTGATTTTTTATTAAATCTATAAAAAATATTACGATTATAATGTATTCGAAAAAAATAAAAAAGTAAAATATTTTTTATGGAGATAAGCATGCCATCAAAATTTAAAAGCTATCTTCTTGTCTCTGTTCAATCGAGACACATAACGGGTGAATAAGGAGTGGTGAGCGATCTAAATCATCAGGCAGAATGTTCCACTACCTAAAACTGATTATATCGGTGCACAACCATCAACCGAGTGGGGATTTAACCTACCACCGACAAAATCATAATCAGAAACTAGTGTCGATTTAAATTTCAGCAACAATCTGCTGATAAGGTATATTGAATCATACCACAAGGACAGATAAAATAAATCACAAAAATAAAAACAAAAATGTCATAAGGACAAAAGAAACATTTGTCATGAAGGTAAAAATTCTTATTAACATATGAAAAAATAAAAAAAAATAATAATTAAAAAATTTATATAATAACACATTTGATCTTTTATATTTATACATCATATGTTTAATATCTACATTTAGAAGTTAAATGATTAAAATGGATATTTTAAAATAGTTCAATGATATTACTTTAAGTTTAACTTAAATAGTAATATGATAAAAAATATATATAAAAAATTATATTATTTAAAATATTGGGCTATTTCTGTTAAATATTAAAAAAATCATTATTAAATTTTTAATAAAAATATAAAAGATATAATATCTAAAATAAAAGAATATACTGTTAGATTTGTGAAAAATATAAACATTTATAACAATAGAGAATATATATATATATATATATATATATTAAAGAGTAAATAAAATGACACTTTAAAGAGAATATATAACCTCAAATAATGGCCTAACAATTATAATCCGGAATGGTTGTTGTAAAAAGTTACACCCTATTTACTAAAAGACATAAAGATAATTTTAATCATTAATGTTTATGATTTTTATCAATTTGACTTATTTTTTTTCCGATAAATTTAGCCCTTAACTTATATCTTTTTGACAAATATTTTATTTTTTAACTAGTTTGATGATCGGACCATTAAAAATTTAACGATATTAAATATATATGAATATAATTTTAAATGACATAGCATGCAACCTATCAAATATATATATGTATATGAAATATAATTTTATTCTAATATAAAATATAAAATAATTAAAATTCAAATATATTATTAAAAATTAATTAATTCCAAAATAAAAAGGCTATTAAAATTCCTAACTCTAACTACGATAAAATCAAAATTATATCTTAAAAAATTATTTAATTTCAAATTGTGTTTATATTTTTTAAGATAGGATTTTGATTCTATCGTAGTTAGGATTGAGAATGTTTAGTAGCCTTTTATTTTAGAATTAATTATTTTTTAATATTTTATTTGAATTTTAATTGTTTTATATTTTATATTGGAATAAAATTATATTTCATACATATATATATATGATAGGTTACATGTCATGTCATTTAAAATTATATTTCATATATATATATATATATATATGTATGTATCATCAGTAAATTTTTAATGGTTCAATCATCAAGCTAGCTAAAAAATAAGATATTTGTCAAAAAGATATAGGTTAAGGACTAAATTTATCAAAAAAAAAAAGAACAAGGGCCCAAACGATAAAAATTATAAACGTTAAGGGTTAAAATTATCTTTATGCCTTAATAAAATTCCAAAATATTAGAATTATTCTATCATTTTAGAAAGCAAAACTTTTTCTTTGGAAAAAAAAAACTAAAC
Organism: Abelmoschus esculentus; assembly: GCA_035048815.1. Classification (NCBI taxonomy): domain Eukaryota; kingdom Viridiplantae; phylum Streptophyta; class Magnoliopsida; order Malvales; family Malvaceae; genus Abelmoschus; species Abelmoschus esculentus. The sequence goes on from JAUCBN010000032.1 coordinate 8,307,472, forward strand.
AAACCTTTAAAAGATCAATTAATAATTTAAACATTTAATTTTATTTAATATAAATAAATAATTAAATATCTGATTAAATAAAGATAAAATAATTTTAATTCTTAGATTTCTATATACAATGAAAGACATAATTAGACTTGAAGTTGTTTGAAACAATAATTTTGAATATGTTATGATTCAATTTCACTGGTTTAAAGCAGTTATCATGATCTTAGATCACGGTACACAAGTTCAATTTCGCTTGTTTGAATTACTTATAGATTACGGTGAAATAATTGAATTACAAAAATTCATAGATTTTTCATAAAATAAATTTTACGGTAGATAGACTCGCAAGGCAAAGAGGTGATTCAAATTATAATTTGATCACTCTTAATGAACTTTCTTATTACATGCAATCCTTATTATAAAATGTTATTTTTACTTCAATTTCTTGTATTTAACTTATAAACTTTATCTTTAATTAAAAAAACATAATCAAAAAATTAAATTCTTCTTTTCACGTCTGTGGATTTTCATATTTTTTATGTATAAGTCTTTTTATGAATATAATTTCTGTTCATCTTTTGAGCTGTATTTTGTTATACGTTCTTTCATTTTTTCTGAAAACTGACATCTTGTTTTTTTGTTAAAGAAAACTGAGAGGCACAGCCGTGGCCGTTGTTATTTTTGGTTTTAGAAATTGATCTCGTCAATCAATTGAATAGAAAAGTGGGACCTAGATTGGGCCCTATCTTACAAGGCTAACTCAAACCGTGGGTCCAATTATGTGTGGGTTACTACGAATAGGAGAAGTCATCCAAGGAATGATGAGCAGAGGGTTATGTATGCATGGGGACGAAGATCCTTTTCAACAGAACAGTCATAAATAAAATAAAATGAGCAATCAAAACAAGTAATTAGTGATGTCTTTTACTAATCGACCTAATCGATAATTTTTGTTTTTGACAATAATATCTAAATTTTATTAATTATTATAAAAACATTGTATAAAAAAATAATCTTTAAAATTCTCATACAAATATTAAATATACAAAGAAAAGTAAATATTTTTATAGATGTTAATGTATCATAAAAATTTAGAAATCTTCGTGAATCTTATTGTCTCTAACTAAACGAGATACTTTAAAGAAGAAAAAATAATGAATAAACTAAACAATCAAACAGATTATTTTACTACACAGTTTTAAATATATCAACTAATTAACAAACTATGAAATGAGTGATTTAATTTTTTTATGATCAATAAAATTAAATCACAAAACTAACATCGTGAGACTCTTTATACGAGCATCAAACAACTAATAAGATATTAAAATCATGTCAAACAATAAATAAAATGAACTAAAAAATAATAAAAATAAATAAAATCATTAATTAAATATTTTAGATAGTTGATTCACAGCCTAATCCGGCAGTTTGGGGTGTAAATAATTAATAAATAAATAGTCTACGAAAAGCTTGACAATTTACAAATATTATACTATAAGTTTGATCTTTAAAAAAATGATGACGAATCAACACCATAATTATTACTTTGAGGAAGTGTAATTATAAGATAACGACTACTTTCAATAAGATAGAACGGAAATGAAGTGTCATTAAATATGGTTTAATTAAAATAAATGCTAAATAACACAGCTATTATGTGACAAGACATGTGACATTATAATGTGTTAGGTATCATGCATTAATGTAAACTCGATCAACTTGTGACATAACTCACCCATGGACGTCAGGTCATCTTACAAAAACAAATTTGTTTCTATTTTAAGTTTTTTCTTTTAATAAATTCATACGTTATAGAGCACATAACTATAGATTTAATTAGATAGTAAGTTAATTATATCTATTTATTAAAAAAGTTTTTTTTTCGTGAAATGACATCAATATATAATCGGTATAGAAACAGTGCCTTTCTAAATTCCGGATTTATTATTGTTTGCGGACTTAAATGGATATCATTCGGTATGAATATAATTATTTTTATTGATTAAATAAATAAAAAGTTTATAATTATAATATTTAAAAAAATTAGTTAATTCAAGCCTGGTGCCTTGTGTTAATCAAGATTAATTAGCGAAGCAGACGCAGTTCATATCAACTTTGTAGTGATCCTTTAAATAATAAAAATTTTAAATTTGAAAAAATTACTATTTTAAAAGAATAAAAAAATAAGATTAAAATGTTTCAAAATAAAATATTTAGGATTTAATTTAAAATTGAGATTAAGTCTTGAAAGTGAAAATTAGGTTTAAATTGAAAAGGGGAATTGGGACTTAGAAATTGGAGAAATTGAAATTTTAAGACAGAAAAATTAGGGTTCCAAATTGAAAATTGATTTGAAAAATTAGGAATTTAGGGCTAAAAAAAATAGAAATTAAATTAAAAAGGAAAAAATGAAATTAGGGTTTGAAAACACCTAACACAAAGGACTTAGAAAATCGGGGATTTTGAAAAATTAAGGTTGAAATTAAAAAGGGAAATTTTGAAATTAGGATAAAAAATTTAAAAAAGGGAGTTGCCACCGGCCACTTTTGGTAGACTAGACACGTAAAAACTAGAGATTCGAAAAAGACAAGTCCGAGAGTCGGTTACGGTTTAAAAACGGGTTTAGGGTTTAAAAACCACCCAAAATTGGTAGCTTTAAAATAACCGCTTAATTAATTTTAAAAATTTTAAGTTTTAAAGTGACATTTAAATTTAAATTTGTTTAGTGTTCGAATTAAGTTTTATTTTTACCGTGTCTTTATTCGAAGGCAACACATACACCGCGACCACTATGTTGAAACACGGGCCCGTTACGACCGAATAAAAACGTATTTCTTAGGTTCGTTAATTAAATGTGGTGGTTGTAAATTATAAAGTAAATAAAGCTCATAGAAAACAATATATATAATATTAAAATACACAATATATGTAAAATAGAATAAAATAAAAGAATGCATGAGGCAATAAATTAAAACATAAAAAAGTACAACATAAAGCATAAATAAAGCAAGTATGACATAATGAATAAATATATGCACAACATGTAATAAATATAAACAATGAAATACATAAACTAAGAACATAGCAAAATAACACATAAATAAACAAATAAATGTAAATGCAACAATATGAGTGAAAAAAAATGCAAAAATAAATACAAACATACATACAAAAATATGCAACAACTATAAAAGGATTATATAAAAACAATTAAAAAAAAGGTACCAAAATAATGAAAATGATCAAAATAAAAGAAAAATAAAATTTTATGGCAAAATTGGAAGGAATAAAAGATTTCTTTTCGAATCAATGGCTAAATTGTAACATTTTAAAAACCTACAGGCCCTCAAAACGTTATTTAAGAACGAGGAAGGACTTGAAAATAACCTCCAAGATAAGGAGGGGGCTAAAACGGATAAAACTATTTTTTTAAGAAGATTATAACATAAATAAGGACGCGATTGAAAAACAAAAGAAAAGGCAAGAGACCCGGGGAGAGATTTATTTGACACGGAGGGGTTTAATGACTCAAAAAACCATTTTCTGTTTAATTTTTGATTATAAAGCACAAAAATAATTTTAATCTCCCCTTTTCCTCATTTGACATCCGAAAACTAAGAGAGAAGAGGAAAAAACTCTCTGCCCTCTTCTTCCAAACCCAAAAAAGGATGAGTGTTCATCCTCATTCGAATGAGAACCCAAAAACCACCGTGAGATTTCCAGATTCCGGCGGCGGCCGACGAAGCAAAAAAAAAATTCTCTTTTCTTTCAAAACACAAAACCCAGAAGAACAAACCCTTTTGCTTCGCTTACGAAACCTGGAACCAGACTCGCATTTTCCTTTTATGGCTCACTAGAAGCGGCCTGAAGGCCAAAAAGTTTATTGCCGAGGAGGGATCTGAGCGAACGAGGTGAAAGACTCGAGCCAAAAAAGAGGTAAGATTTGAAACCCTAAAGTTATTCTACTAATGCTAAAACGAAAAGTTTTATTTTTTACCTTTCGAAATGCTTGTTGTTATATTGATTCTCAGGGAAAAGTCCCGTTTACAATTGTTTTTTTTTCGGTTATATAGCCGAATAATATTATTGAGAATAAAATCCTAGCATTTCTATTTTGCCTTGCTAGGATTTTTTTTTTGCTCATGGCCTCTGAAATTCACTGATATGTGTTGGTTTGTCGGCATCTGGTTTCTCTAATCTTGGCCTCTGAAATCGTTGGTCGAGTGCTTCTGAGACTCTGAAATTGTTGGTGTTTGTTGGCCGAATCGTACTGGAAAATTGTTTTTTGTATGCGAAATTTTTCTCTAAAATTTGTTGGTTATGCTCTCTGAATCAGCCGAAATTCTCTGAAAATAGTACTGATTTTTGGTGTTTTTGATCTGTGCTTTGTACAACCTGACATTTCCTTTTGTTTGTTTATGTGTATGTGTCAATCGCCGGAGCGAGGGGACCATTGGAGATGGCCGGACGGTGACCGGAAACGGCAAGATAGACGAACGTTGATCTGGAACCGAAGAGCCGTCTTGGTGATCGAAGAGTCTTGCGCCTGGATTGCACGCGTGAGTGAAGAATCCGAGTGGGCGCGCGTGGGAGCGTGAGGATTCTGGATGCTTCATCTCGCTTTAATCTCAATCGTTGGATCTCAGGGCTGATCCAACGGTTGTCCTTCAGCTGCACATAGCCAAAGAGGGGAGTTAGATTGGATTAGGGTTTAAAAATGGGTTATCAGATTTGGGCTCAAAAACGGGCTTTGTGTATTATAATTAAAAGGAACTGGGCTTGTTAATTATTATTAGATTTTGGACTTGTATTAATTCTTTTGGGTTTAAATATTTATAATATTGACCGAAATTAATATTAATAAATATGGGCTATTCATTTCAAAGATTTGTTTTTATTTATTTATACTCTATATATAATAATACCATTATTAATAATAATAATAATAGTAACAACGCATAATAAGAAAACCAAAATTGGAATTGAAAGAAAGTAATAATTAAATGTTTTTGGTTTTTAATTTAAATATCAAGAAAGTGTTAAAAACGAACAAATTAAAAAAAAAAAAAATTTATACATATGTTAACATAATATATATTTTTTTAGTTCATAAATGAAATAACTAAGTTTAAAAGATAATAAATGTACATATATAATATATACTAATATTTTTTAATTTAAATAACATATATATAATATTTTTATTTTTTTAAACTTTAAATCCGTTATTAAAATTAAAACAAAAATTTAAAACCTAAGTTTGAACCCGAATAAAATTAATGATTACAATCTTCGATCTAAAGTTCCGTATTTTTCAAAGTTTCTGGACATATTTATTTTCATACAAGACTTTTGAGTTTCCAAAATTTTCTTCCTACTGCAAAAGAATAAATCTTCTACACGTTTCCACATTTTCATTTACCAAAACTCGATGATGTTTCTCTGTTAGTAAGTCTCGTGTCACCATGAAAACCTATTTTTCTTCTAATATATATCACTAACCTTATCAGCACCATGAATTTCTTCTTATCTTGATCGGGACTGCCACATCCCTTTCGATTCAGGATTAGGTGGCATGATTCCAGCTGTCACCAGTGCCACTTGGCGACATGCAAGAGGAAGGAGGGGTACAATAGAGCCATCACAGGCAGATGATCCATTCCCCTCGGCTAATATAGTATACAGTTTTAGTAATCGCTAGCTAAATCACAGATGGAGAAATTTTGTGTGTACGTGTTCATTCACTCAACGATATCATTGTGTTATTAGTATAATATGTTTATTAGTAATTATGTTATTTAAATGATAAGTAATTTAATATCGTTTAAATAGATCTTGAGTTTGAAACGTGATATATATAAATATATATTGGGATTTTCATCCACCAAAATCATATATGTGACATGAATCGATCTGAATTACTCAAGATAAAATCATAATAAAACGAGAGCGCCACAAATATATGTTGATTTTAGTCTAACACCAAACAAGGAGATAGAAATGATGGTCAATGGCAGGTGTGCCGTTGATGATGAATAATTCACCCATCGTGTAACGAGTTGAGAGTCATAGAGAGAGTCGTAATTGATTATTGGATTAGACGACTCACCCTCGATAAACTTGAGGTTGAAAGATGTTATCAACTTAAAACCAAAGCCATTTGAGGGTAAAAGAAAGAAACAAACGATGATAACTCTCGTATAAAATTAAGAAAATATAAAATACTTATGAAATCGTAAAAGAATAATCTCTTTTAAAATTCTTTTAATATCAAAATAGACCTTCTAGAGATGGGTTGATAAGACTGGAAAGATCTATTGACGATAGGTAGTAATTTAATTTTAAATTATTTTTTTAAAATCGTTTTCGTATTTATCATTCAAAATATAATATTTAAGAAAAAGTAATGTTATATTTTGATAAAAGAAATAAATAAATACAATATTTAAGTAAATTTTCTCAACTATATATATATTTATTGTCCGAGGCATGATGCATTTGGACAAATCCCACCACTTTTGATTGTTTCTCTTATATAAAATATAAGAAGAGCTGATGACCGGTATCAAATTTGACAAATGGAGAGGCATTAGCTAGCTAGGCCCATTCTATTCAATTGAGTGGATTGTTGTTTCTTTATCTTAGCTAGACACATACAATTTTTAGAATATTATTCTCCTGATGTTAAAAGTTACGATAGTGATTAATATTTTATTAATATAAATTATCTAATGGTTTATTGTCACCGGTTAATTGAAGTAATTTAATAAAAATAATATTAAAAGTTAAAATTTTCCAAACATTTTTAAATTAAAATGGTATTTACGTTTTTAATGATTTTATAATTTTTTTAAGTTAAATAAATTCAATTATAATGTAGGAACTCTCAAAATGAATGAATATTTAATTTAAAAGATTTATAAAATAAATACAGATTTAAAATTTAATATTGATATTAGTTTTGTATAATTTCTATATATTTTTTATATAGGTTTCGAGTTTGAGATCTTATATATATAAAAAATTTATTGAAAGACTTATCATTAAAAATAAATATGCAATATGGGAATTTATATTAATTAAAGTAAATATTTAAATAATTCAGAGTAGGGCGGATCTAGAAATTTTAATTTGGTAGTTCACGATAATAATAAATTATATATGTTTGATAATATTTAAAATTAATTATTCAATATTATTTTATATTAAAAGTATAAATAAGATTATTATCATTAGAAATAAAGTCCTTGTTATAGTATACTTTTAGGATTATATCGATTATCAAAAAAAAATTGTGATGATCAAAGAATCATTAATAAAGTGATTATTCTTGAAATTAAGGATAAAACCTCATCACCACATGAAGTGTGATTATTTTAGGGTCACGTGCATAATTTTTTAGAGCTAATACTTTGATGTTAGATTTTAGGATCTTGAAATTCTCTGTGTGGTTCACCACTGTTAACCATTAGATTAATTTGAAACTAAATTATGTTAACTTTCTAACAAAATGAATGTTTTTCACTGTTTGGATATTTGATCGGCACCGTTTCGTCCATCAAAATTTTAACCTTGGTTGTAATTATAAATTTGAAAAAGTTAAGATTATTTTTTAAGAAAAAGACTTTACGTGTCACGACAATATTTTTAACGGGTTAAGAGAAATTAACGTAATGAAAGAATATCATAAATTTAATGATTATAATAAAATAATTCAATTTCAATGATTAATATAAAAATATTTTAAAATTTCAATTCCTATTAATATAATTTACCCTATTTTTAATGATAAGTCTTGTGATCTATCTTGCACTAAAGTGCATCCGTCCCTGATCCAAAGGATAACTAAATTAAAATATTTAAAAATTAGTTGAAAACTACTGTAGTTTGGGGGTGATATAGATTGTAAAGTTATTACTTTATAGCAGAATTTTGCTTCTTTGAATATAATACATGCAACATTATCTAAAAATATATTAATTTTTTGTAATTATAATAATACTTTTAAATTTATGACGAGACCAAATTATTTTTTAAATTTTTTTAAAGGATTAAAAATTAATATTCCAAAATTTAAGGGGAGCTAAGGCCCGTATGGCCCTGCATGCTCATGTGAGCGTCTTTCTCCGGATCTGGTGTGGGTTTTCTTCGAATGATATTTTATTGTTGGTAAACCGCGGGATCATTCGATCATGATTAAAGTTATAATCGAATTATTTAATTATTAAAAATTATATTTAGGTTATTTAATTATGAATAAAGTTATATTAAGATATCTAATTATTAAAAATTATATTTGGATCACTTAATTATTAGTAAGGTTATATTTAGATCATCAAATTATTAAAAATTATATTTGGATCACTCAATTATTAATAAGAAAATAATTAGATCATCAAATTATTAAAAGTTATATTTGGACTACTCAATTATAAGTAATGTTATATTTAAATCGTTTAATTAAGAGTAAAATTACATTTAAGTCACATTTCGTATTAAAAACATATCAATTTAGTTATTTTTCAAACCACTTATATACCGTAGTTAAAATTAGTTATTATTATTTTATAAAATTTTTTAGTTATTGTTCCCGCGTAAGTTGTTGAATTTTTATTATAAAATAGATTTCCTAAGTTTTCTATAAAATTATTTTATAATAAAAATTATTGCTACAAAATTTATTGTAAAAATTATACTTTTAATGAAAATATAGACTTGCAGGGACCTTAAGAAATGTATTTTATAATAAAATGAATAACTTGTTATATTTTTAAATATGGATTAAATTGTTAGAATATAAAAGCTTTAAAGAATAAAAATATCATTATATCCGATAAAATAACCTTTAACAATTAAATGAGCCAAATATAACTATAACATTAATTGAGTAATCTCAATATAACACTAATGATAATTAATTGACATTCGTTATAGTTTAACTTTATTTATTAGATATACACCGAGTCACATAGGGTATTGTAAAATTAATTCCATAAAAAAGTAAAAATTAATTTATATAAGTGAACAGATTATTAGATATATTTTTTACCGAGACGTATAATGATATTCTCATTCTTAATAAAAAAATTAATATATTTTTGTACGGTTGTCAAGAATATAAATTAATGGAAGTTATCTCCTGCATGAGGTGAGTTTTTACTATTATAATATTTAGGATGAGTCTACAACGTGCGTCGCACACCGCTGAACACCGTTACCGCTGAACACCGCTGAACATTATTAATTTTTTTTTTAAAAAAATCAAAATCAAAAGGACTTTAATTGTAATTAAAATTATTTGTAAAATAAATAAAAATTAAATTAAATAAACATTAAATATTCTATTTTATTATTTTCTTAAACAAAATCATAAAAATAAATTGAAGAGCAACCTCACGTTTGAAAACATTCACGCAAACTATACTCACGACCATCGCCATCATCGTCTTCCCTATCTTCCACAGAACTCAATCACAGACAACAACGTTATTTTTCCGACGAAGAATTTCTCTCGTTCAAATAACCCAACACCAACAGAGTATTTTTTCTATATAGATCGCTCTCTCTTTGAGTTTCATCCATTGCTTCCATTGTGGTTCGAGTGGCCGTTCGTCGTCGCTTTCTCGTGGTTTGAATCGTTGTTTGATTTCATCTCACGGTGCAGGTAAATATTCTCAATCTTTATGAATCGAATCATCAAATTGAAATATAATTTCATGAATCTTTTATACAAAATTATAAAACCCTAAATTTCCAAATTAGAAATCTTTATTTTAATATTAGCCAAATCAAAATCATAATTTTTCTAATTAAAAAACTTAGATTTAAGCCAATGTTGATTCTGATTGAAGTCTCGCCTACCATCGTCCTTGTTAATTATAAATTCCACCAAAATATTTCTTACCCAATCATGTAAATCGGTTATGTTAGACTTGTATTGAGAGTTTTGTTTTAATATATTGTATTGATATGGATCTAGTTTTACCCCCAAGTCATTTGTTTTTCCCTGCAATATTAGAAATTAAAGTCATTTGTTTTAACCTTGTTGATCATTTTAGCACAAAAGTAGTATTTGTTACAATTGTCTTTCACAGTGTGTTTAAATTGAGGAATTCATGTTGGACATGTGTATGTTTTGTATAGAAGCAACTAGGATGCTTCTGACTTTATATATTTGCTTAAAACTTACCCCTTCTAATATATTTGCTCTTTTTTCTGTTTGTATATGGTTTTTGTTTGGCTTTAAGTACTTGAATTTTGTGTATTTTTATTTTAAGTGATTTATGTTTTAACTGATGTTTATTTGTAGGTTACTTTTTATGTTATTAACTTGTTGGAAATGTCTAGTGATTCTCTTCGGCTATTTGTTGACAATTATGTTATCTTTTAATTCTTAATTATTTTTAGATTCAAAAAATGAATATTACCAGCTTTAATATAAACTTATATACATGTTTAGGTTTTGTTATCCTCAAGTTAGGGGTATTCTTTTTTTTCATTCTTTCTTCAATGCATACTCTCTTTTGGGGATCCTGGTCACCCGATTCATGCATATCTTATTCTGACTATTGTATGAAATTTAAAATTTTGATTTATTATTTTATTTATTTAGGACTGCTATTTGATTCATCATTTAATAATATTATTTTTTATTTTTTTAAATTATAAAATTTAATAGATATGGGGGATGATCAAGATACCGAAAATAAAAATATTGAGTTGGAATATTATAATCAAGACGAAGGTAGCTATTATCATAATGAAGATTACAACAATGAATCAAAGTATGAAACTTTTGCCAAAGAACAACAAATTGAATGTAGTGGTGATGATGGAAAATATATAGATGATGAGAAGACAATTGATTACTTTATTGACGAGATTATATGGGACAAGATTGGAAAAGAATTAAAAGATTACGATGAAAATGATATGGATATGCTGAAGTGGAATACTTTAGAAGATTGCATTGAGTTTTATTTAACCTATGCAAAAGTGAAAGGTTTTGGAGTTCGAATGAGCCAGACAGTGAAAAGTCGAAATGGTGATCATATAATTTCAAAGAAAATGGTGTGTCATAAGGAGGGATATAGAGAAGAAAGATGGTCTAACTTGCCAAACAGAAAACGTGAACAAAGACCGATCATCAGAGTTGGATGTGAAGCATCTATTAAATTCAAATTGGATGAATGATATAAATATTGGAAAGTTGCTAAATTCTTCTCAGACCACAACCATGAAATGGTTCAACCAACACAAGTTGCTTACATCAGGTTCATAATTCATAAAAATGTAAATTGTTACATACTGACATCTATCTTATATATGTATATATGTATTTATTTAATGTTCTATAATAAATTATTTTGCAGGTCATTCCGAAAAATTACCGAGTTAGACAAAATAAAGATTAAGATCATGCATAATTCTGGAATTGCTCCAAGTAAAATGATGCGGAATTTCGTAAATGAAGTTGGTTCAATTGAGAATGTTAGATTTTTATCAAAAGATTTGTACAACTATCTACATAGAATCAAACGAGAAGAAGTACAAGATGGTGATGCTGAAATCGTGATGGCATATTTATATGGGAAACAAGAATCTGATCCATTTTTTTTGTGAGGCACACGAGAGATGAACACGGAAACTTAGAGAAATTGTTCTGGTGCGATGGTATATCACGTGCTGATTATAAAGAATTTGGTCATGTACTTGCATTTGATACAACATACAAGTGCAATGCATACAACAAGCCGTTCATTGTTTTAGTTGGTGTTAATCATCACCGAAATACAGTTCCATTAGGATGTGCATTGGTGGTGAATGAAAAAGAAGATACCTATGTGTGGGTGTTACAATAATTGATTGAAGCTGGAGATGGTTATAGACCATTTACTGTGATTACTGATAGAGATAAGGCCATGTCAAATGCCATTTCTCAAGTACTACCCGAAGCAAAACATAGATTGTGTTTGTTGAAGCAAAACATAGATGGTTATACACTTACCCACATAGTTGTCATTGAATGACTTAACTCTTGGTTGGGGTGCACGACGTGGACGATGCAAATATCCGGACCGGTCGAGCCCTTTGTGGGCTTGTGAATATTTTACCCGTTGTGAATAATTTTTCCTTAATTTATTTTTTGAAAAAATCCAGAAAAGAGTTTTAATTCAAAATTAAATTTGAATTAAATTAGTAGTTGACTGCTTTGGATAATTAGAGAAGTAATTGTTAATTATGGTATTTAATTTAAATTAAATACCAGATAATTGACAATTAATCCCGGATTTTTTGGATTTTAATTCGGGAAAGTCTGCTCACTGTTGCCCTAATTTCCACTATAAATATGAGGTTGATTTCTCAGTTTTAAACACATCAAAAAAAAAAAATCTCACATCTCTCAAAATGTGTTTTCTCTCCTACTTTTTATTCTGGTGACTGGCGAAGGCAAGAACGGTTCGGGAACTCAACAAATGTGCTTTTGTTGAAGTTCTTCTTGTTGTTGTATCTTGGGAGACAGACTACCAATAAACTCAGCACCACGGAGTGGCAGAAAATCTGTCTTAAGATTGTTGGAGAATAAGTGGTTAATCCAAGAAAATAATAATAAAATTAAATAACATAAAATTATTATTATTATTTAAACGAACAATAAAGTAGAACGAAAATTAAATAAAATAAATTTCGATCAAACCCATTTGATTTTGATAAATCGGAATCATGTTGATGCCTGCCCAAATGCAGTTTCCTTAAGACAGATTTTCTGCCACTCCGTGGTGCTGAGTTTATTGGTAGTCTGTCTCTCAAGATACAACAACAAGAAGAACTTCAACAAAAGCACATTTGTTGAGTTCCCGAACCGTTCTTGCCTTCGCCAGTCACCAGAATAAAAAGCAGGAGAGAAAACACATTTTGAGAGATGTGAGATATTTCTTTTTGATGTGTTTAAAACTGAGAAATCAACCTCATATTTATAGTGGAAATTAGGGCAACAGTGAGCAGACTTTCCCGAATTAAAATCCAAAAAATCCGGGATTAATTATCAATTATCTGGTATTTAATTAATTTAAATTAAATACCATAATTAACAATTACTTCTCTAATTATCCAGAGCAGTCAACTACTAATTTAATTCAAATTTAATTTTGAATTAAAACTCTTTTCTGGATTTTTTCAAAAAATAAATTAAGGAAAAATTATTCACAACGGGTAAAATATCCGCAAGCCCACAAAAGGCTCGACCGGTCCGGATATTTGCATCGTCCACGTCGTGCACCCCAACCAAGAGTTAAGTCATTCAATGACAACTATGTGGGTAAGTGTATATAAACACTTCCCACTTCATTTATCTCATCAATATGGGATAATGGGGTTTCTCATTCCTTACTTTATTTCAACCTTCTTTCTTTGAGCATCAATTTCTCATTCATCACTCAATAATATTGAGCATATGAGCTACCGTTGTAAAGATTTCACAGAGTAGAATAGGAATCAATAATTTCCTTATTCGAATCCTTATCTTTACATTTCCAAAAAATGCTTCAAAGATGGTCATTTGCTCACTATTTTCCAACAGTGTTTATGGCATATCATGAGAAATGTGTAGTCTAAAGCTCATCACAATTTTCTTGATGGGTTTTTGAGATGTGCTGATAAGTGTAGAACACCATCAGATTTTGAAAGGGCTTGGAAAGAATTAGTGGATAAATACAAAGTTGACGGAAAGAGATGGGTGTAAGAATTATATGAAGATAAAGAGAAATGGGCAGAAACATATTTGCAAGGATATTTTTACGCAGGTAAAATTATATCAAAATCTATTTATATTTTTAGCTATTTTTACTTATTGCATCTAAAAAATTTATTAAATATTTTAATGTACAACAATGAGGACTACTCAATGATGTGAGTCAATGAATAGAACATTGAAAACTTGGTTGGACAAAAAGGTGATGTTATATCGATTCATTGAGAACTATCATAAACAACTACAATCTCTAAGATGGGAGAAAGGTCTTACAAAACAATGGACGAGTAACCTTATTGTGACGGTGTGTTGGCAACTTTAAAAAGGAATGCAGCCCAAGTATATACGAGAAATGCTTTTGCTACATTGTGCAAAGAAATGTCATATGAGGGTTATTATTTGGTCAAGAAAAGGAAAGTACAGAATGAGTGCATGTGTTATTGGTTAGATCATGTTGAAAAGGAGAAGTTATATCTTGTAATTAAAGATATCACACATGATACCTTGTACTGTTGTTGTATGAAGTTGGAGTCCGTTGGATTTTCATGTCGTCATATGTTTGCCGTATTAAAATATGAAAAGGCAATACCCGAAGGATGTATAATGAAACGATGGACTATTTATGCGAAGAAAGATGTTGGATTACAGAAGAAGAATGAATTTGTCGAAGATAATAATCCAACAATAATTCAAGCCAGGTATTCCACTCTAGCCTCTTATTGTATGACTATTTGTCACCGTGCATCACAGACATTTAAAACTTTCAATGAGGTTAAAGATTAATTTGCAAAAATGAGTCTCAAATTGCAAGCAGTGAAAGTGGGATGTAAAAAGAGAGGAACTAAAAGAGAAGATATTTTTGGAATTGGCGATCCTATAGTTCTTGAAACAGGAAGAGGAAAACCTAAGAGACCTAAACGCCAAGCTTCAGCGTCCAATCCAACACATGTTTCATATGATGAAGATGTAATGTTGAATTTGCATGCAAACTCTGGATTGTCTCCGAATAAGCCTTGTAATCAAGATATGATGCATACTGATGTACTTCAAATATCAAAATTAGCTGGATACATGCCCGACACATACAAAAAAGATGATATATCTGAGGTAATTAAATATAAAATATAATAATAGTTATTTTTTATTGTTATATATATTGATTTTTTTTGCAGGTTGCATATACTAATGAATTGAAAAATATGGAAAAAGATCCAACTATTTTGGATTGGCAGCCAAATAAGGATTGGTAGTGTGTGCCCTCGTCTACAAAATAAACTATCTATTGTAGGTATGTTATTCTAGTTATACCTTTAGTTAGTTTTTTATTCTCATTTATACCTTAAAATTATATATGCATGACAGTTAATATATATGTACAACGAAGAAAATGTATATATATATATTATAATGTAATATGTATATGTAGTGTAGTTAATGTATATACAATACAATTGATATATCGTATTTCAAAGTTTTTTATTCTCATTTATATCTTAAAACTATACTATCTTTTGTTGTATTTTACAGGATCTTGAAAGCATTTCAAAGGTTGATAATATTTGCTACAGAACGTGGATTGAAAAGTTTAATTTTTAAAGTTGTTTGAGTTTGATTATTCAGATCTTAAACTCTACATTGAGATTATATAATTGGAACTTTTATTATGCTATATGTATTAAGTTAAAATTATGCTATATGTATGGGTCGACTCAATAAATTTAATGTACAATCAAGTCAAAATAAATTTGATTCGACCTGATTCTATTCTCTAACAATTAGACGTGAGAACGTTCATTGTATGATTCCAATTTTGGTTACCCATTTGTGAATTTGATGTCCCATGTTCGGCTTTATTTTTTAATCTTTAGAAAAATCTCTCATTCCAACCTACTGAGTAAAGTACATCGAACTTCAATGTGTCGGTCCCTATGATTATCTTCAATTTATTTAATTAAATACTTAAAATTATACTTATTTAAAAAGCGAGAGTAAAAAGTATATTACTACTTGCAATTTTTCTAATTTTTTATGAATTAATAAAATTATTAAACAAGTCAATTGAGTTTTTCTTTCATGGTTTAAAACTTGTTGGAATTGATAGGTAATACACAATAATATTTTTACATATCATTAAATATATCTATATATAAACGACTAATGAAGGATTATGGTCTATTTTTATTTCAAAAAGTATACAGATAGATAAAAGAAAAATTTATAGTGCGATCAAAATTTATTAACAATTTTTGAATCATGTATGGACAGATCACGACGATTGAAAAGATCAACTTTATTGTGTCTGCTTGTAACAAGTTTTGTCAAGATTTTCAATCATTCAACTCCCATTTCTTCCGTCTGCACAATAAATATATTACCTTATTCAATCACACAATAACTAAATCAAACTACATAATATACATTACCGTGAAAGAAATCTTCAACCAATCACTTTTTTTATCAGCTTCTATATATTTCAATACGTACATGCCACAATCATCCCTGAATCCAACATGAAATATATTAGTTTATTATAGAATTTCAAAAATATAAGAAATATACTTTTATTTTAAATTTAAATTACATAGGAATTTGGTTGTTTCGGTAATTCAAGAAAATAGATTGCAAATTCTGCAACATCTTTAAATAATCTACCCAAATGAGCGTGCCATTTATACATAATCGGAGCTTTAGTCAACTGTTACAATAAATAATAACAAAATTTAAAATATGATTAACTAAAATTGAATTAATTCTAATATTTTTTATAAATGAAGAAAGAACTTACTATATCCTTTGTAATGTTTTTACGGACTTCATTTACATCGAGAGAATCTAAAACATAATTATGTTGCTCCACAATATCAATAACTAATAGAAACCAATGTTTGCCTTCTTCACCATATAAAGGAACATATACCTATTAAATCACGTGAGCTAAAAAAATCAACTATATATAAGTAAGTACTAATTTATAGATATACATGTTCAACATTAATACTATCAGTAAGTATAAAGTTCTCTATCCACCGGGAATGAAATTTGAAAATGGTAGTAGTATTTTCAATCTTCCGACTTTGTATAGAATCTTCAAAAATTATACTCTGAGACAAAAAATAAAGATAAAATTATAAAAAAATCATAAATTTAAAATAATATATTTACTAACCCATAAAATATTTTTTACCTGAAAGGAGAGTGGCAAATATAACTTCTTTGGCATAGGTTTTTGTCTCAAGTGTAAATCATACACATAAGAATCGATGAACTGTGAATATTCAAAAACTATATTAGTATTTGTCTTAATATTAAGAAAATAAAAAATATTGAACATATAAACATATTTAATAATTAAACTTATAGTACCCAATCAGATAACCATTTTCCTGGAAAAATTGTACGAGCATTGCCAACATCCAAAAAATGATTTTTGGACATGTAAAGAGTGTTGGATGTATTCTTCCAAGTAGCAACATTCATACAAACTATACGTTCTTCAGGCGTTAGATACTTCAAATATTGTTTGTATGCATTAGTTATCATACTACTTTCTTTACAAAGTTCTGATAACAAATTACCAGCCTCATATTTTTCCTGCAAGAAAAGTGTATCTCTTATTATTAATAATAATAATAATAATAAAAAAAAATTAGCAACATTCATAAAAATGTATTTATATTATACCTTCATTCTTTTACACTTAATATGAGTTTGGGCGAATAAATCTTGTAATTCTGGTTTAATCTCCAAATCATGGATATTGTTCTCTTTTTCAACCTGCATAATTATAAAGTAATTGAACATGCATTCAATTCAAATAAATTATTTTTATAATATTAATTATAATTTTTTATTAAATTATAAAAATATTTTCTAATCATGTTACTACCTCATTTTTCTCTGAACATTCAATCTTTGATTTGTCTCTATTATCATAAATTTTTGTAAATTTTTCCTATATTTACATATCATATAACAAAAATTAGTTTTAAACAAAAAATAATAATATAAGATAAAATATAACCAATAAAAAAAAATTTACCATTGTATTCACTTTATGAGTTTGAGTTCTCTTTTTCGATGCCATATCTTTCGACTTTGAATCGTCAACAAATTCAGAACATGTAGCTGAACATCTCACACTTTTTTTATGTCGGAAGTCTTTACTATTTGATAAATTCTTGTGATCATTTAACATTTTAGACCTTATTTTTGTAGTCATTGGAGTATCTTTTATTGTAACTAATTGACTAGGGAATCTCTGATGACTAAACTGAAAGTATCAACCTTAGTGTTGTCTTCAGAATTAACTTCAAGTGTTCCTCTATCAGTAGGTTCTAATAAGGGATAAGAATAACCAAGATCATAATTTACAAATAGAGACACACTCAAATTTCTAATATGACTCATAGTTTCTTCCTTTATTGATGCTACACTTACTTTTTTTCCTTATATGATTTATTTTCTAAAACCCCATCTTTCAATGAACTGCTATATAAAATAGTCTCCTTTAATCTATTATTTAAAGCATCCTCGTTTAATGATCAACTATATAAATCTTTCCCATTCCTTGAATCATCATATAAACTATCACCATGTGATTTGCTATAATATGCATCCTTAAATGATTCACTATGTATATCTTTCCCTTCCAATGAAACACCATCTTGTATTGAACTTTTAACATTATTTGATGTTAATATAGTCAATAATTTTTCAAATTGATTATTAAATTTTTCAAATTAACCGGTCATTTTAATAAATTCTTTCTCAATATTTTGCACCGAATGAATGAGTATCTCTAACTTTTTTTCACTATGATAATGAGTTCTTGTGTTTTCCTCAAGTATAACTTCAACTTTTTCCTATATGTAAAGAAAATAAATAAAATGTTAAATAATAATATTAAATATAATAAATAAAATAAAATAAATTACACAATATTATTAGAATTTGAGTTAATTATAATAATTTACCTCGTTGTTTATCTTCTCTGCATTCATATTTTATATGACGTTTACACTCGATCATCTTAACTTGTTTTGAAGGAGTTAAGTTTAAATCCATCGACTAGTTCAAAAAATAAAATCTAAGCCTGCATATATTCAAAACGAAATAATTCTAAAATAAACATAAATTTTAAATATGGAAAAATAAAAAGTAAAAATAAGGATTATATAGAAGGTATAAACATAACACATATTGAAAGTTCATTATAAAATTTAAAATGACCTACAAACGTTTTCTCACTTTACATATACTAGTATGTTATTTTAAGCAAGCCTATAAAAAAATTCAAAAATACCATCACTTATAAAAAACATAAATTACACAGAACTAAAATTTATAATTAATTTTATACAATTATATGTCATTCATAGGAGTTATAATCAAGAGAATTTACATAAAATGTTAAAGAAGAATGACTTGTAGCTTTTAAAAAGACGATTCACTAACTATTAATTTAGATCTCTTAAAAAGATATACAATGAACTATTAAATACTTTTTAATTTAACGAGGTAATAAAATTATACATATTTTTTAAATAATACATGAAATATCAAAAATAACAACAAACCTTATTCCAAAGATAATATAAATTATACAAAAAATATGTAATACAAAAGCAAACAATGAATGCTAAGGGAAAATAATAAACTAGGACTACATAATTGTTGCAATTACTTTACGCCTATCAATTTCAACCATTGAATTATCTTTTATATACGCAATCAATTTGAAGCATTCAAACACAAAGTAAATAAAAGATTATATGTTGACCCGAGAAATAAGACACTCCCTTTTTTTATATAATTAGTGGATTAGATAAGATGTTATTGAAAGGTATAATCCCAAATCTTATCAGATTAAAACATAATACTTCAATTTTTTGACAAATGACTATTTATTCATGCTCGTCATATGAAAATATAAAGAGAGCAAACATATAGCAATTAAGAGACAAAGAAATATTTTTTTAAAAATCAATCAAACATGAACTAGATGATTTGCTAAGAGAATTATTAGGCATTTCCAACAAGCTAATAACATAAAAAGTATCCTACGAATAAACATCAGTTAAAATATAAATCACTTAAAATCGAAATGCATGAAATCCAAGTACTTAAAGCCAAATAGAAACCGTATACAAATAGAAAAAAGAGCAAATATATTAAAATAGATAAATTTTAAGCAAATATATTAAAATCAGAAAGCATCTTAGTTGTTTCTATATAAAACATACACATGTCCAACATAAATTCCACAATTTCAACACACTGTGAAAAACAATTGCAACACATATCACCTTTGTGCTAAAAGGATCAGAGTTATTCACATCTCCAAGAATTTTCTTTCCCTAACTAAAACAAAAGAAACAAAATCTAATATTGCAGGAAAAAGCTAATGACTTTAATTTCTAAGTCGGGTCAATAGGGGTTAAAACCATACCCATATCAATACAATATATTGAAACAAAACACTCAATACAAGTTCTTCTAACATAACCGATTCAGTTTTAAAGATTTGGGTGAAAAATATTTTGGTAGAATTTATAATTGATCAAGGACGATGATAGATGGGACTTCAATCAGAATCAATATTTGAACAATTATGATTTTGATTTGGCTAATATTAAAATTAAGATTTCTAATTTGAGAATTTAGGGTTTTATAATTTTATATAAAAGATTCATGAAATTAAATTACAATTTGATGATTCGATTCATAAAGATTGAGAATATTTACCTTGCACCGTGAGATGAAATCAAACGGCGACTCGAACCACGATGAAAGCCACGACGAACGGCTACTCGAACCACGATGGAAGCAATGGATGAAACTCAGAGAGAGAGCGATCTACACAAAAAAAATACTTCGCCAGTGTTGGGTTATTTGAACGAGAGCAAACCTTCGCCGGAAAAATAATGTTGTCTGTGGCTGTGGAAGATAGGGAAGACAATGACGATGGGCGATGGCAGTCTGTAGAGTATAGTATAGTGAATATTTTCAAACGATAAGAAAATAATAAAATAATAAGAAAATAATAAAATAGAATATTTAATATTTATTTAATTTAATTTTTATTTATTTTACAGATAATTTTAATTACAATTAAAGTCCTTTTGATTTTGATTTTTTTAAAAAAAATTAATAATGTTCAGCGGTGTTCAGCAATAACGGTGTTTAGCTGTGTGCGACGCCCATTGTAGAATTTTCCTAATATTTATCGTATTTTACCGAGGCACCATATTTTTCTAAAATTAAAATGGTTTTGCAATATTTTTCGTTGATTAATCTTTATACATTGGATAAGAGACCCTTATTACTATTATTCTTTTTGATTTTCATTGATTAATCTTTATATATATTTAAGATTGTGTTTTTTATTTGTGATAGATTATATATATATTTTTATGAAATATTAAGTTTTTAATAATTCAATGATTTTATAATATTAATTTTACACAAAACTTATTTAACACTCAAAACTTGGATGTTACATTTAAGTCTCAAATCCAACCCACAATAATAAAATATTAACCTAGTATAACCAAATCCATAACCAATTTTCGATATCATTCAATTTTTCAATTATTTAAAACACATACAATTTAGAAAGGTTTATAAGTAGCTCCACTTAAATTACAATATAAAAATATTTTAATCAATATTTAAATTTAAAACATGAGATACGATACATGAATAAGGTCCTACAAATATATACTAAAATATCTAAGTATTGTATCATAATGAGATGAAGCGTTGAAATCGTTCTCAAATGATTCTCCTCTAAGCAACGTACTGAACCTATAAACCTGCAAACAAAAACAATAATTCTGAACACCGAGCTAACTAGTATAATGGATATATTTTCACTTAATAATGCTTAATTTAAGTCATAAATATAAGTATATAACTAAAATAGTGGCAAGAAAAATATCAACATACAGTGCTACCATTATTTGTCTAAACACAAACTAACATCATAGCAATCATTATATGTGGCCTACAAGGTCCAACCATACATGATATCTCATCAGATTATCTAGGAAAAAATAAATGTGTGATACAACCATCCTAAGCAGGCAGTACCACACAGCTTAAGAAACGTACACTCTGAATGAGATTGGATCATGTAAAACTAAAATTGATTTTAATATAATAATTATATTCAAAGACTATTTTTGTAATAAATTTTTAAGTCTTTAAGTCAACCATTAAGGCTCAAGTCAAACCAAGAACACTGAAATAATATTTTTAAGTGTTTTTACACGAGCGTTTCGATACCCTAAGAACAGGTATCGATACCGCCCTTTATTTTTCAAAAATATTCTTGAAACTTAGAACAAGTATTGATACCACTAGAACAAGTATCGATACCGACCTTCAGTTTGTAAAAATGTTTTTGAGACTAAGAACACGTATCGATACATGTATCGATACCCCTCGTTACCAAGACTGCACTGCCAACCTTTGATTCAAACCAAGTATTGAACCTAGTTTTAATTTAAAATATTTCAAAAATATAACATGGTGTTTTGATACCAGTTTTGATACCCCTTAAAATCCTCAATGTCTCTTTGAGAATTAAATGTTTTGACCGTTGGTGGCAGTTAAAGCTTTAAATGGTAGTTAAGCCATTTTGATACTCGTTTCGATACCAACCTTCATAGTTTACTCTAGGTATCAAAACCTTTTTCGATACACCCCTTATTAAATGTACAACGACTCTTTCTATTTACGGTCTGTTTCAAAACAGGTAGCCCGTGTTTCGATATCAGCTGCTGTAGAGTGCATTTATGATGGAAAGATGAAGCTCCAACGTCTCAATTTCTATTTTCAACAACCCCAACGGTTAGAAACCAATGAGATGGTATAAATTGAAGCATTTGAAGCAGCATTAACAACTATTGAACATCAAGCATCATCTAAGCACACAAATCCAACTCTAAAGCACTTCATTGCAAATCTTGTACACCCAACTCTTGGGAATTTTCTTTGTAATATTTATTTCAGAGTTTGGGGAGTGATTTTGATTGTATTGGGGAAAAATTTATTATTAGAGAGAGTTTAATTTTGTTATTCTTTTTCTTGTAACCTTGTGAGGTTGAATCAATCTTTGGCAGAGAGCTTGATTCGTTGTGTAAGGGTTATCCCTTGAACCAAGAAAAAGGTCGAATTCAATAATGAATTGGGTTGAAAATCCTTAATGGGAGCTAAGGTAGTGGATGTAGGTGCTTGTTCGAAGGCCGAACCACTATAAATCTTTAATTCTTCATTTGCCATATTTTTCCCCATATTTCCATTAAAATTTTTATTTTGCCAATTCACCCCTCTGGGCCAATTCCATTGATTCATCAACTCAATAATTGGTATCGGAGCTAGATCATTGAAGGGATTCACATCCACCAAAGAAGATCCAAAGGTTGTTGATCATATCAACTAGTCATAGCAAATGGCATCCACTTCCGGACAAAGTTGGTACGAGTCACACTCTATCACAAAGCCACCATTCTTCAATGGAGATAATTATCCCTATTGGAAGAATAGGATGAGGCTCTTCATCAACTCCCATGATTATGTCCTTTGGGATATAATTAAAGATGGACCTTCAATTCCAATGAAGCAAGAAGGTGACCGACAAGTTCCAAAGATAAGAACCGAGATAACGGTGGAAGAAAGAAGAAGAATATCAACCAACTACAAGGCACTCCATATTTTTTTTTATCCTCTTGGTTCCGACATTTATTCAAAAATGTCATCTTGCAAAAGTGCTAAGGAAGTGTGGGATTCTTTAGAGACAACGTACGAAGGAACCAACGATGTCAAAGAAACCAAGATTGACATTCTTAATCTCAATTATGAAAACTTCAAAATGGAACCGGATGAGGACATCACCAAGATGTTTGATAGATTCTTTGTAATCGTCAATAGGCTTAAAAGATTCGGTGAAATCATTTCGGAGGAGAAATTAGTTCAGAAGCTCATCTATTCTCTTCCCGAGTCTTTGGATAGCAAGAAGATCTCTATCATTGAAGCCAAAAACTTGAAGACATTAAAGCTTGATGCTCTCGTGGGCTCACTTCTCACCCATGAGATTATGAAGAAAGGAAGGGAAGAAGAAAATAAATGAGATGAGAAGAATGTGTAGAAGAAAAAGGTGGAAGCTAAGAAACAAGTGATTGCCCTCAAAGCCTTTCTACCCCTAGAGGTGGGCAACTCAAGTGAAGAAGAAGAATTGGCTATGATAGCCAAACGGTTCACAAGGCTTATGAGGTCAAGACGGAATCAAAGATTTCAAAGAATGAATGACTTAAAAAGAAGAAGCCAAGAAGATGAAAGTGATCAAATCATATGTTATGAGTGCAAGAAACCGAGTCACATTAGAACCGAATGCCTTCATTACAAGAATAAAGGGTTCGACAAGAAAAAGAAGCACAAGGCTCATGTTACTACTTGGTGCGATAAGGATTCATCATCCGATGAAGATGAGGTAGCAAACTTGTGTCTTATGGCTCTTGATGAGCCAAAGGTAACCCTTGAATCTTCTTGCAATGATCTTACCTATAACAAACTATATGATGTTTATGGTGAGTTGCAAGATGGATATGGTGAATTAGTTTTAGAATATAAGGAATCTCTTAAGAAAAACAATAAAATTGTTCTATATTTGAAAAATGAAAATGATTCCTTAGTTAAAACTAATTTAGAACTAGAAAATAATTAAATTAAATTCATGAAAAATAAGGATCTTGAATCTAAAAATCTTAGCATGCATGATTTACTCTTTAGGATAAAAGAAGATCACTTAAAGGAAATTAGTGATCTAAAAGGTACTTTAGGTAAAGTTAGTTCTAACAATGTGTTTAAAGGTGAATCATCTAGAACTACTTATGTTAGGAAGACCTTTTACAACTATAGACATGGAAAGTTCCATAAGCAATATAAAGGTAAAAAGATTAGAAGCATATGGGTCCCTAAAAATGTTATTGCTTCTAATGATATTATTGCTATTGCTACTTGGATCCCTAAAGGAACCAAGCTTATGGGAACTAACCAACATGGACCCAAACAAGTCTGAGTACCAAAAACAAAAACTTAATTCCATGTTTGTAGGTGAACATTACTACAAGGTCAAAGCTTCAAGTTAAACTATGTGAAACCTTGACGGTAGATGCTCAAGAAGAGTGATCAAAGGAAAAAGAAGAATTAAAGGTGCAAGAGCTTGAGCTTAGTGAAGTGATGACAACTCCAAAAGAAGAAATTGAAATACTAGCTCAACTGGTATTTATACCTTTAATTTCATCTTATATCTCTTATTTTGTCAATGGTCTTATTCTTTATTTTTTTAGGGGCAGCTGTCATACACGAATTTTATCCTAAGGCCTAAGTAAATATAAATAGTAATAATAATAATAAAGTAAATAAAATATAACAATATAATAAAAATAGAAAATAAATAATAAAATAAATAAAATAATAAAATTTAAAAAAGAGAAAGGTTGGGTCGGTTTTGGTTGGTTACTGGAGATCATGAGGTATCTAAAAAAGTGGAAACAGAGGATATGCGGCAGAGGTCACGACATTTTTGAAAAGGGGAAGAAAAAACAAGACAAGGGAGGATTAGGAGGATAGAATAGAATTGGCCTGGAGACTTGAAGTTGGAGAACGGATCGAAAAGGGGTGGTGATCGGTTTTATCAAACGAAGTCAGAAGTTTAAGATTTTCGAGAGGTAAGATTTTCACTTTTATTTGTTTTCATTCTTATTAGAGTTTGTCTTGTGAGTGTTCTTAAAGTTTAGGCTTTAGTTGGAGTTGAATGTGGTGGCTTGAATGTGTTTCGGGTAAATTTTAGTTTAGTTTTGGAAGAAGGGGGTTAGATTTTTATGAATCCGGGTTAATTTTGGGGTTGTTTGAGCAAATTTCAGTGGCTAGGAGTTGTTTTAGGGTCGATTTTGGTGTTTTTAGATCAAAAAAGTAAGGTTTTCGGTGCTTTTTAAGGTATTTAGACGTTTTCGGTGAAGTTTCCGGCGCCGGGAAGGGTCACCGGAGAAGGGTGCCGGCGGCCGAAGGGCTTTGGTGATGACCGGCGAACATGTCGGCTTCGTCGGAGTGCGGTGGCATTGGATCGAAAGGTGGAAGCCATGGAAGTTCTTGGTGTTCATCCTTGTTCTTGATGAACAAAGAAGAACACCAAGCAAACTTGAGTGTTTTGATCCAAATTGGGCTAATTTTCTGGGTTTTGGGTGTTTGTGTGAAAACAAGGGAAATTACTCCCTTGGTCCCTCGAGCTTTGAAGTGTAGTTCAATTTCGTCCCCATATCCTTAATTTAACCCTTAAAACCTCAAATTTCATATTAATTTAATTTTTAATACTTAGAAATAATTTAATTAGGTTCTTAATTGAATTTAATTTAATTTTTAAGTTGGATTTAAAATTAATTTGATCTAATTAAGTCTATTTTGACCTTAATTGAACCCCAAACTCAAAATTTAATTAATTTAGATGTTAATTAGATATTAATTTAATTTTTAATACTTAGAAATAATTTAATTAGGTTCTTAATTGAATTTAATTTAATTTCTAAGTTGGATTTAAAATTAATTTGATCTAATTAAATCTATTTTGACCCTAAATTGAACCCTTAGCCTAAAATTTGATTAATTTAGACTTTAATTAGGTCTAATTTATTTTTTAAAACTTAAAATTTTTAATTAAATGATTAAGTGAATTTAATTAAAAAAATTTTAAGTTTAAAATTAATTTACCATAATCTAATTAAGTCTAATTCATGCTTAATCTTTTTTGGCCTTTTTAATTCTTGCCCTTTATTATGTAAGTCTTATTGTTTCGAGTGAACCTTCCAATGTTGTTTCGAGCTCTCATGTTTTAATCGAAAGTAATTTAGTTCCTTCATCTTTTTGTTTACTTTATTGTATTTATTTGTTGTATTTAATTATTTATTATGTTTGCATTTTTAAAGTCATGTAGTATGTATGTTTAGGTGACACTTAATTACACTTAGATTAATTAAATTAAAGCCTTTTTAGGATTAGTCACTTTAATTAAATAATTAATTAAATAGGGAGATAATTTAGTAACGATGGCGTTCTAATCTTATACCTTAGATACACTAAGTGGTCAGTATTATGAAATGGCATTATGTTGGCCAAGAGTGTACTTCGGTATCGTATTCGGCGCGTCATCGAAACGTAGAAAATGATAAATAATTTAAGGTTAGAATTTAATAAAATTAATTAGGTAAAAATTAGTAGCATCAATAGAATTATTAATTTTGTTTGGTGTCGAAATGGTAGTGTCTGTGCATTCGGATGTTATCATAATACACCTGGTGAAATTAATAATTTAATAGAATTTAAATATTTAAATTGATGGAGCCTTTTTAGGTTAGAACTTAAAATCGACAAGATAATAATCGATCATGCATTTTAAAACCTTTTGGGGCAGAACTTATATTTCTTTAAATACGAGTTAAGGTTTCCTATCTAGAGGACGTCTTATTAAGCTCGTATTTAAAAGAAATGTATTTTCTTATCCAAAAGGATATTCTTATTCGAACGATATTTATTTGCCAATAACGGATTAAATTAATATTATTATTCGAAATACCAAAATGCCACGTTTAATTAAAAGGTACCGATTTTCTAGCGCTCGTAAAGGTCGTCCTTACGCGTAACCGACTCCCGAACCCAAATATTTTTAAAATGAATCTCTGGTTTATTTTATGGTGTCTGGCTTACCAAAGTGACCGGTGGCGACTCCAAATTAATTTTAAAATTCAAATGTTTTCAATAAAATTTGTTTTTTCATATTTAAAAGTAATAAAACTCGATTTTTCAAAATTCACTCGCCAGACTATTTTTCACATTTTCCGATTTTAAAACGGCCGCGACAAAGTTCAGATGGAAAAAGAAAAAGAAGGTCTACAACAGAAGATAATCTCTCTTGAAAACAAGGTCCAAGAGTTGAGTGAGAAATTAACAAGGTACGAGGGAGCTTTATGTCAGGACACTGAAGGAGCATGGAAAGCAAAATATGAAGCATCACAGAGCACCCTTCGAAATCAGAACAACGAGTTAGTTAGTTTCTAAGGCCAAGTCAGAAGTATTGCCTCTTATGTACAGATTCTGTCGAAGGAAGCTACGACTCTCCTGAAGCAGCCGGATATTGAGCAAGAGCATGGAGAAGTGATTGTACGCTTGCTCCATGAGTTGACCAATCTAGGCATTAGAGCTAGTAGTTTTTTTTAAGCAGATAATTGATTGTCTTTCTTTTATATGAACTTTTTAGGTGAAACGGATGTTTTTAAATACTGTTCTTCGAATACAATGCCTCATTGCATACATGCATTCATGCATTTCATGCATCATATTACTTGCTAATTTTTAAATTAAATGTTAATGATAAAAGGGTTCTATGGCAGTGAATATTTAAGTTGCAATCATTCCGCATTCATATTCAACCCGGTCACGTACTAAAAAGATGGGAACAGAAGAAAGATTAAAGAAGTTAGAAGAAGATCGTGTAGAATTTCAGAATCAGCTGGATGGCATAAAGAATACTATGAAAGGTCTAATGTATGATCGCTTGTTCACCAATACTTCGATGCAAAGTTTTTCCTAGATTATCGCTACGGGAGAACTTGTTGAAGCAGCCATTAAGAGCGGGAGGATAGAAGGGTCCGATAGTTCCAAGAGGAGTTTCAAGAAGAAAGAAAATGAAGTGAATAGCGCCGTTGTATATGAGGCACCGAGAAATGTAATGATCTCAAAGCCGGGAGGAGGAACAAATAGCTCGCAGAACTCAAACAAGAAGGATTCGAAATGGGAGAGGCCAAGTTTTACGCCCATCCCTATAACATATGCCGAGTTATACACTCAGCTCTATGATGCGGATATGATACATCCGTATTACATCCTGCCGCTTCAACCTCCGTACCCGCACTGGTATGATCAGAAGGCTCAGTGCGAGTATCATTCTAAGGTTCAGAGGTATAGTATTGAGAACTGTACTGCATTCAAAAGAATAGTTCAGAACCTGATCAATACTGGGGTTTTGAAGTTTGACGAACCCAGTATATCCACGAACCCGTTGCCAAAGCATGGTGGTCGAGGTGTGAGTGTGATTGAGGAGGACCAGATGAAGCAGGTTAAGGTGAGTGTATCAGAGATCAGATCGCCTTTAAAGTGGGTATTCAGACAGTTGTTTGAGAATGGACTTATATGCTAGGAGATGATGATGTTGAAGGAACCAATTGAGGCAGGTCTGTACTGCAATTATCACCAAGAACTGGGACATGACATCCAGTTTTGTGTTGAGTTCAGAAGTCTACTGTAGGGGATAATGGATAACAGGGAGATAGAGTTTTTTGCTAAGATTGGAGAGCGAAGGATGATGGGCATGTACACGTCTGAGAGGACCATGCCAAAATACAACACGAATAGGCCGTTGATTATTTCGACCCGACCAAAGGGTAATAATTCATCAGGGGAGTTAAAGTCGGCCCCTCGCATAGTGATTACTCCTCCAACACCTTTTTTGTTCAAGGATACTCAAAGGATTCCTTGGAATTACACTGCAAGTGTAACCGTGCCAAGCAGTTCAAAGACTACCGAGGAGATACAGCCAGAAAAGCCCGAGGTTGAGAGCAAGGTTGAGACAGAAGGACCAGTGAACGAAGTGGGTCATTTCACGAGGAGTGGAAGATGCTACTCACCAGTTCAAGAGAAGGAAGAAGAGAAGGGAAAGAATGTCGAGAAGAAGAAGATTTTTGAAGAGCCAGTGCCGAAAGTGAATGAGCCAGTTACTGAGGAACAAGCACATGAGTTCCTGAGGTTTTTAAAGCACAGTGAGTACAATGTTGTCGAGCAGTTGAAGAAACAGCCGGCTAGAATTTCTATTCTAGATCTATTATTGGGTTCCGAGGGACACCGCAATGCTTTGCTAAAGGTGTTGAACCAGACGTTCATTCTGAAAAATATATCGGTGAACAAGTTGGACCGAATTGTGAACCATATTACTGCAGACAATTATATAACGTTTACTGATGATGAGATCCCGGATGGTGGAATGAGGTCTATCAAAGCTCTGAATATTACGACTCATTGTAAGGGTCATGTAGTGCCCGGAGTGCTGATTGATAATGGTTCGGCGCTGAATGTTTTGCCTATGGTGACTTTGCAAAGGTTGCCTGTGGATGTTGCTCATATGAAAAGCTACCAGAATATGGTTAGAGCATTCGATGGAACCACGAGGGATGTATTGGGCAGAATAGAAGTACCACTGCTGATTGGGCCGTCTGTATACAATGTGGATTTTGTTGTTATTGATATTAAGCCCACTTATAATTGCTTGCTCGAAAGACCCTGGATTCATTTTGTCGGGGCAATGTCGTCATCTCTGCACCAGAAATTGAAGTTCGTAATTGATGGAAAGCTGGTATGTGTTGGAGCGGAAGAAGACATTATTGCTTCAGTTTCTACTGATACACCGTACATTCATGCAAACGAGGATGCATTAGAGTGTTTGTTCAGGCCTTGGAGTTCATCAACGCTGCGTTCGTGGCCGAAGGTGCAAAGTTTCCATGCCCTATATTGTCGAATTGTACAGAGATGACCGTTAAACAGACTCTCAATAAAGGAGCCAGAACTAGAAGAGGATTAGGAAGGAAGTTGCAAGGAAGCTTACGCCTAAGACCCGTAGTTATGAAAAAGGGTCGAAGTGGACTAGGATTTTCAATAGAGGTATTTTGAAAGAAATATGGGAAACCTTCAGCCAAGAGGTCAGTCCTGCTAAATTCAAAGATTGACTTTATCTCTTATGGGCTTGTGAATGTCACAGAGCAGGCCGAGAAGAATCGTCAAGAAGCAATTAGACTACAGGAGGAAGAGATTTTCGGGCATACTTTTGATGGTCTATTTGTGGGAGGAATTTCTGAAGGGCCGAGGATGAATTTTCTAGAAGGAATCTGTCCATGCTTCCCTAGCGAGACTCTGAAAAACTGGACTGTGGAAGATTTACCTGTAGTTCTTAAATCAGAGTAATGCCATGAACTACTTTATACCTTTGTCTGCGGGTATAAGTGATTTTCTGTAGGAAACTTTTTAACGTATTTTCACTAGTAAAAACGATGTTTCTTTTATTTCTCAAATGTCAAACATTTTTAGTTTCTTTTATTCATTCATTTACTTATTTATTTATCCATTCATTAATTCATTCATTTATTATTCTTTTCCAAATACATAAGTTTTCTTTGCAGGTTCCCAATCAATGATCATATGAGTGATTCTGAGCCTAATCCCGAAATAGATTTAGAAAGGATCTTTTGTCTAACAGAAATCAATGAGTGTGAAGATAATGTGGATTATGAGGTTCCTGAAGAATTATTGAGATTGGTGAAAAAGGAAGATAAACAGATCATGCCCTACAAGGAAGAAATAGAGATTTTGAATTTGGGCACCGAAGAGTCAAAAAAAGAAGTCAAGATCGGGGCAGCATTTTCACCTGAGGTAAAACAAAATTTGATTGATCTGTTGCAAGAGTTCAAGGATGTTTTTGCATGGTCCTACCAAGACATACCAAGTTTGGATACTGACATCGTAGTACATAAGTTGCCAATTAGACCAGAGTGCAAGCCGGTATAGTAGAAGCTCGGAAGGTTGAGACCAGAAATGCTGTTAAAAATCAAAGAAGAGGTTCAGAAACAAATTGATGCAGGATTCTTACAGGTGGCTGCATATCCAGAATGGGTGGCAAACATAGTTTCGGTACCGAAGAAAGACGGGAAGGTGCGGATGTGTGTGGATTATAGAGATCTAAATAAGGCAAGTCCGAAAGATAATTTCCCTTTGTCTCATATAGATGTTCTAGTTGACAATACTTCGGGGCATTCATGGTTCTCCTTTATGGATTGTTTCTTGGGTTACAATCAGATTAAAATGAACCCGGAGGATATGGAGAAAACAACCTTTACTACACTGTGGGACACGTTTTGCTATAAAGTCATGCCCTTTGGATTGAATAATGCTGGGGCAACATATCAGAGAGCTATGGTGACGCTGTTTCATGATATGATGCATAAAGAGATTGAGGTTTATGTGGATGATATAATAGCCAAGTCTCAAACAGAAGATGGGCATGTTCAAAATTTGAAAAAGTTGTTTCAGAGACTACGAAAGTACCAGTTGAAGCTCAATCCTAACAAATGTACTATTGGGGTTACATCTGGCAAGTTGCTCAGTTTTTTTGTTAGCAGACGAGGCATCAAAATTGATCCAGATAAAGTCAAAGCAATTCAGAATTTACCGCCTCCGAAAACTCAAAAAGAAGTTCGGGGATTCCTGAGAAGGTTGATTTATGTCTCTCGGTTTATTTCTTAATTAACTGATAGATGTGATCCAATCTTTAAGTTGTTGCGGAAGAATAATCCATGTGAATGAGACGAAAAATGTCAAGAAACGTTGAACAAGATCAAACAATACTTGTCAAATGCACCGGTATTGACGGCACCTGTTTCTAGAAGACCATTGATTCTTTACCTGATGGTGTTTGAGAATTCCATGGGATGTGTGCTGGGGCAACATGATGATACTGGGAAGAAATAAAGGGCAATTGATTACTTGAGTAAGAAGTTTACTGAGTATGAAGTAAGGTATCCGTTTATCCAGAAGATGTGTTGTGCGCTTGTTTGGGTTATTCGACGGCTCAAACAATACATGTTATACCATACGACATGGTTGATATCGAAGCTTGATCCGTTGAAGTTTCTGATGGAAGCACCAGCTCTAACTGGGAGATTAGCACGTTGGCAGATGTTGTTGTCTGAATTTGACATATTGTATGTGAGCCAAAAGGCAGTTAAAGGGAGTGCTACAGCTGATTTTCTTGCAAGCAGAGTTTCAGATGAGTATGAGCCTCTGAATTTCGATTTTCCAGATGAGGATGTGATGACCATTTTTGTAGAAGAAGATGATGAAATCAAGAAATGAAGATTGTATTTTGATAGAGTAGTTAATGCTCTAGGGCGTGGAATCGGAGCTGTGTTGATTTCTCCAAATGGTATGCATTATCCTCTCACGAGTAAGCTGGAATTTTTGTATACTAATAACATGGCAGAATATGAAGCATGTGTTATGGGATTGAAGGCCGCAATAGAAAGGAAGATAAGAGCCTTAGAAGTGTACGGGGATTCAGCCCTGGTTATTTATCAGTTGCATGGGGAATGGGAGATTAAAGACGCAAAACTGATGGAATATCGCAAGTTAGTGTTGGAGCTAATCGAAGAGTTTGAGGAGATAACTTTTGCATACCTCCCCAGGGAAGACAACCAAATGGCAGATGCTTTAGCTACATTGGCCTCAGTATTCCAAGCGAATAGACCGGAAAACATGATGTTGATCCGAATGCAAAGTTATAAAACATATGCTCATTGTTGCAACATGGAAGAAGAGGATGGTAATCCTTGGTACTTTGACATCCTATAATATATCAAGTTTCAGGTTTATCCGCTTGAAGTGAATGACAATGATAAAAGAACAATCAGGAGAATGGCTGCCGCGTATGTGTTAGATGGTGACATCTTATACAGAAAGACCAAAGATCAGGTATTATTTAGATGTGTCAATGCTCGTGAAGCTAAAAGTATTCTTGAAGAAGTACATGATGGGATCTGTGGTACGCACGCCAATGGTTTTTCAATGGCACAAAAAATAATGAGATATGGATACTACTGGTCTACTATGGAAGGAGATTACATAAAGTATGCCAAGAAGTGTCAAAAGTGTCAGATTTATGCAGATAAGATCAACTCTCCACCAGTACTATTGCATACTATGAATTCACCGTGGCCTTTTGCTGTATGGGGAATGGATGTAATTGGGCAGATTCACCCAAAGGCTTCGAATGGGCATCGCTTCATCCTAGTGGCTATCGATTACTTCACCAAGTGGATAGAAGCTACTTCTTACGCTAACATTATAAGAACAACAGTTTGCAAGTTCTTGAAGAAAGAGATTATCTGTCGATATGGTCTACCAGAATGCATCATCACAGATAATGCCACCAATTTCAATAATAGAATGATTGCAGAAAACTGTGAGCAGTTCAAAATAATTCATCACAACTCCGTAACATATCGACCGAAGATGAATGGAGCGGTTGAGGCGGCTAACAAGAATATCAAGAAGATCATATCAAAGATGACGGAAACGTACAGAGACTAGAATGAAAGACTTCCTTTTGCTTTGTTTGCATACCGAACATCGATGAGAACTTCTACCGGGGCAACGCCATATTCTCTGGTATACATGACCGAAGCAGTGTTACCATTAGAATTTGAAATTCCATCTCTTCGAGTATTGTCAGAAGTGAAACTGGATGATACGGAATGGGTACAGATTTGTTTGGACCAGTTGAATTTGATTGAAGAAAAACGGCTGAAAGCTATTTTCCATAGCCAAATGTATCAGAAGCGGATGATTCGAGCTCATGATAAGAAAGTTCGACCGCGAGAATTCCGAGAGGGTGATCTAGTGCTTAAAAAGATCTTGCCGATACAACGTGATTTCCGTGGGAAATGGATGCCGAATTGGGAAGGGCCATATGTTGTCAAAAAGGCTTTTTCCGTAGGCGTAATGATCTTGGCTGAAATGGACGGAAAAAAATTTCATAAGCCTATGAATTCCGATTCAGTTAAGAGGTATTACGCCTGAAGAATAAAAAGGAAGAATGAAAGAAAAATGAAGAAAAAAGATAAATGAAAAAGAATAAGAATAAAAATAAAATGAAAAAAGAATGAAGCGAAAACCCGAAAGGGCGTTTCATAAGAAAATGAATGATAAAAAGAAAGGAGAGGTCAAGATGAAAACCCGCAAAGGGTGTCTTGATACCAAAGGAGAATTTGAGTCGAAAACCATGAATGACGGCTTAGATGTATGACAGTAGGCATCCGGCAATCTATACATCTCGGTTATCTAGTAGTTCAGAAGGGGTTTCGTGTTTGCAAAGTTGGATCCTCATTTGAAGAACTGTTAGACGAGCAAATCTATTTTAAATTTATATCTCGGGAAAAAGCCCAGATGATCGCTTGTGATAGGCAGTTGAGAATTTGCATTTGTTTCTTGCTTTTCTCTTTTCATTTGTTTGCCATGACTATTTTGTAATTCTATGCTTGTCACAAACATTTAAAAGCTTCATTACATATTCCTTTTTTCTCTTCCAAGCTTTTCTTTTTATCCAAAGCATCGTGCAAGTGAATTCATATGAATTTATAAATACAGAAAATTTCTTGTCATTATTTTGTTTTAAAAGTTACGAGTAATATTCGCTTTTCAGATCAGGATAACAGAGTAGAAGTGAATATGTTCAGATGATCAGACAGAACCCTAAAATGGTGAATATGTTAGAAAAGTCTCCAAACAGTGGCTGAAATTAATATAAGGATCAAAGTTCAAAGCAAAAGAAAAAAAAAAAGAAATAATGGAAAATTTTGAAGTGAAAATCTAAAGGGACACTCCAAAACAACTTTGTGAGGAAGACTATCATCAAAGGTTGCCTTTTAACGTGAGATGAATAATTGGAACATCATTAAGACTGCAGAAAGAAGATGAAAGAGTCAATTGGACTCATCAAAAGGGCAATTGACTGATAATATGTACCTTTCTAGGCAATACTCATGCATCATAATAGAAATATCTTCATTAGGGTCATACTAATAATGCATCATATTTCTGTTGAACAGGATTCAAAAACCTACAAGAAATGATTCAGAAATAGAACAATCAAAACAACAACGACAATTCAAACTTTTATGGGATATGAGGAATTTCATAATGAGAAGAACAGCCTCAGGTTCCATCCCTTTGATCTGGAGAATTTCATAATGAGAAGAACAACTCCAGATTTCCCGGAGACGAGGAATTTCATAATGAGAAGAACAGTCTCGGTTTCCACTAATTGATCAGTTTGAAGAAATTCATAATGAGAAGAACAGCTTCAAACTTTTCTAAACTTTGGAGGATTTCATAATGAGAAGAACAACTCCAAAGTCTATTTCATAATGAGAAGAACAGCTCCAGGTTTCCACGGGATACGAGGAATTTCATAATGAGAAGAACAACCTCGGGTGCCGTCACAGGTATTTAGCTTGAAGAATTTCATAATGAGAAGAACAACTTCAGGCTTTATTAGCGTAACAGAGGCCAATAAGTTTCGAGTGAAATTCGTGTCTTTTCAGTCTTTGCTCGTCTCCTGCTCCACAGCATTGAGCAAAGAGGGGCAGCTATCATACACGAATTTTATCCTAAGGCCTAAGTAAATATAAATAGTAATAATAATAATAAAGTAAATAAAATATAATAATATAATAAAAATAGAAAATAAATAATAAAATAAATAAAATAATAAAATTTAAGAAAGAGAAAGGTTGGAGTCGGTTTTGGTTGGTTACTAGAGATCGTGGGGTATCTAAAATAGTGGAAACAGAGGATATGCGGCAGAGGTCACGACATTTTTGAAAAGGGGAAGAGAAAACAAGACAAGGGAGGATTGGGAGGATAGAATCGAATAGGCCTGAAGACTTGAAGTTGGAGAACGGATCGAAAAGGGGTGGTGATCGATTTTATCAAACGAAGTCGGAAGTTCAAGATTTTCGAGAGGTAAGATTTTCACTTTTATTTGTTTTTATTCTTATTGGAGTTTGTCTTGTGAGTGTTCTTAAAGTTTAGGCTTTAGTTGGAGTTGAATGTGGTGGCTTGAATGTGTTTCGGGTAAATTTTAATTTAGTTTCGGAAGAAGGGGGTTAGATTTTTATGAATCCGGGTTAATTTTGGGGTTGTTTGAGCAAATTTCAGTGGCTAGGAGTTATTTTAGGGTCGATTTTGGTGTTTTTAGATCAAAAAAGTAAGGTTTTCGGTGCTTTTTAAGGTGTTTAGACGTTTTCGATGAAGTTTTCAGCACCGGGAAGGGTCACTGGAGAAGGGTGTCGACGGCCAGAGGGCTTTGGTGATGACCGACGAACATGTCGGCTTCGTCGGAGTGCGGTGGCATTGGATCGGAAGGTGGAAGCCATGGAAGTTCTTGGTTCAAGTTCTTGACCTTAATTGAACCCCAAACTCAAAATTTAATTAATTTAGATGTTAATTAGATATTAATTTAATTTTTAATACTTAGAAATAATTTAATTAGGTTCTTAATTGAATTTAATTTAATTTCTAAGTTGGATTTAAAATTAATTTGATCTAATTAAATCTATTTTGACCCTAAATTGAACCCTTGGCCTAAAATTTGATTAATTTAGACTTTAATTAGGGCTAATTTATTTTTTAAAACTTAAATTTTTTAATTAAATGATTAAGTGAATTTAATTAAAAAAATTTTAAGTTTAAAATTAATTTACCATAATCTAATTATGTCTAATTCATGCTTAATCATTTTTGGCCTTTTTAATTCTTTCCCTTTATTATGTAAGTCTTATTTTTCAAGTGAACCTTCCAATGTTGTTTCGAGCTCTCATGTTTTAATCGAAAGTAATTTAGTTCCTTCATCTTTTTGTTTATTTTATTATATTTATTTGTTGTATTTAATTATTTATTATGTTTGCATTTTTAAAGTCATGTAGTATGTATGTTTAGGTGACACTTAATTACACTTAGATTAATTAAATTAAAGCATTTTTAGGATTAGTCACTTTAATTAAATAATTAATTAAATAGGGAGATAATTTAGTAACGATGACGTTCTAATCTTATACCTTGGATACACTAAGTAGTCAGTATTATGAAATGACATTATGTTGGCCAAGAGTGTACTTTGGTATCGTATTCGGCGCATCATCGAAACGTAGAAAATGATAAATAATTTAGGGTTAGAATTTAATAAAATTAATTAGGTAAAGATTAGTAGCATCAATAGAATTATTAATTTTATTTGGTGTCGAAATGGTAGTGTCCGTGCATTCGGATGTTATCATAATACAACCGGTGAAATTAATAATTTAATAGAATTTAAATATTTAAATTGATGGAGCCTTTTTAGGTTAGAACTTAAAATCGACAAGATAATAATCGATCATGTATTTTAAAACCTTTTGGGGTAGAACTTATATTTCTTTAAATACGAGTTAAGGTTTCCTATCTAGAGGACGTCTTATTAAGCTCGTATTTAAAAGAAATGTATTTTCTTATCCAAAAGGATATTCTTATTCGAACGATATTTATTTGCCAATAACGGATTAAATTTATATTGTTATTCGAAATACCGAAATGCCACATGTAATTAAAAGGTACCGATTTTTGGGCGCTTGTAAGGGTCGTCCTTACGCGTAACCGACTCCCGAACCCAAATATTTTTAAAATAAATCTTTGGTTTATTTTATGGTGTCTGGCCTACCAAAGTGGCTGGTGGCGACTCCAAATTAATTTTAAAATTCAAATGTTTTCAATAAAATTTGTTTTTTCATATTTAAAATCAATAAAACTCGATTTTTCAAAATTCACTTGCCAGGCTATTTTTCACATTTTCCGATTTTAAAACGGTCGCGACAATGAGCATGAATTCTTATAAGTTCAAATTGATTCTTTGTCTTGCATGATTTTTGAGCTTACATGACATCTATGACTTTGAATCATTTAATGATGCTCATTGTTCATTGCATAGTTGAAATTTACATTAGGTGCTCTTAATTATGTTATAACATCATATGCATGCTTCTAGGGACTTTGGAGACTCATTTCTAGTACTTTATAAACCTAAAATGCAAAGCTCAACTAAGTAGTATCGAAACAGATAGAACTGGTTTCGATATCTGTTCTTCATGATCATCTGAGAAGTCTCTGGGTAAAATCAGCATCGATATACATATCGATACTGAGGTTTCGATACCTGTATCGGAACACACTATTTCAAAATGCCTATAAGGGCGTATCGAAATGTGCGGCGGCAGAATGCTTTAAATCACACCAAACCTAATTTTTAACCAAATTAAAACATACCCAAACTCTTCCTCTCTAACTCTAGTCGAAATCCTCTTTAAAAACTCTCAACCCATCACTTTTTACCACAAAATCGAATAATTTGCTTGAGGGTTTTTCATCTACACATCAAGGCAAAGGCTATATCAAAGATTGGCACTTCAAAACTCTTTAATTCATCCTAATCCATAGTCAAGGTAATTTTCAAAAAACCTTATTTTCGTTGATTTTTAGAATGTTAAAATTTAGATTTTGAATATATTCTTAATGCTTATTGTATGAGTTTTCATAATCCTAAAAAAAATTCAAAATCAAAATTTTTTCATTCAAATATAAATTATTTTTATCGTATTGGTTTTCAATGTTTTTTCAAATAATTCTTCAAAATTTCAAAATCTTTGAATTATTGGTTAATAGGATTAAATTAGGTTTATAGAGAATATATTTTTGAAGTGCCTAAATCTAATCCTAAATTGTTTTAATTCTTAGATCATGGCTCCAAAGAAACGTCAAAGAACCGAGGGAGGTAGTTTGTCATCCTCTTGTGCTTCCAAATCCAACAAACAAGTAGTTTTCGAAAAGAGCTTGGATAATCATGATAGGATCGACAACTTCCAACTTTATCGCAACTACCCGCTTAAGGAGCGTTGCGTGGATGTGCAATTTATGAAGTCCACAAAGTTTCAATTTCGCTACCATCACCTCCTTCGCATTTGGAAATTCTTGCCTTTTCTCACTCATTCCGATAAGTTTTGTCATACTCTTGTCCTATTATTTTATTCTAATGCCTCATGCGTTCTTTCAAAGGATAAGAGTAAAGTGGTTGCCATCGAATCCTTCCTTATGGGACAACTCTTTTGGATTGATGTTAACACTTTTGTTGATGTTTTCGGCCTTGAGGATAAGGGTATTGGTGATGAGGATTCTCTTGGCACCTTCACCGGCTCGAATTCAATAGTAAATTGAGTTGAAAATCCTTAGTGGGAGCTAAGGTAGTGGATGTAGATACTTGTTCGAAGGCCGAACCACTATAAATCGTTGTGTTTTTCATTTACCATATTTTTCCTCATATTTCCATCAAAAGTTTTATTTTGCCAATTCACCCCCCTCTTGGCCAATTCCATTGATTTATCAACTCAACATATCACTCAATATCGGAACATACAGTGTGTAAATTCGGGTTTTATAGCATCAGAACGTAAACCTATACACGAAATCTACCATCGAGTATCTACATCCTGGATGAGACAAGGTCACATAACATTAAAATACACACTCATAATCAGAATTCTACTCGATCATATTCAAATAAGGCCGAGTTCATACAATATCAATAACTTTCATTTAGTATCTCTTACTATGGTATTACAACACTCTCTCGAGAAATTTAAGCCACACAATCCATTTATTAATAATTATGCATTATGATCAAGTATGTAGATAAATTATTTCATTTCTTTGTTTTATATCTTACTTTATGTCATTAGCGGTCTTTTGCTTGAATCTTATAATTTTCAGACTCTAAGGATTAAATAAATACTTTTGGGTAGAAATGTAACGCCCAAAAAATGGGCCTAGAAGTTTAGAGGTCGGTTAAGCCTAGTTCGGGATTAAATTCTTAAAAATCAGTTTTTAATTAAATAAATCTTAGAAAAATATTTTAAAATTCTTATTTGACATATATTTGACTTTTTTCAAATCAATTTTGAAAATTAACGCTTGAATCCTAGAGATTTTGAAATTAATGATTATTTTATAAAAATTGAAAAATTAATGACAAATTTGTAAATTAGGCCAAATTTAGAATCTTTAAGGGAATTTGATCAAATCTTAATCCTAGTTGATTTAAACCTTCAAAGAGCATATATAAACAACTTTTAATTCCTTATTTTAGCCTATAAAATCAAAATTCCAGAATTTTGATCCAAAACCCAAAAATTCACTTTTTAAATATAACCCTTCTTTAAATTTCAGTTTCTTCTTCCCCAAGGTGGCCTATTCATCATCTTCTCAAGGTCAATATCCATTCTTTTTAATAAAAATCTCATAATTTTCTTCTTGAAAATATCTTTGTTGTTCTTCAGTTTTACTTATTTTAAACCTTAGGAGGTAAGATAAATTTTGGAGGTGAGAATCAGTCAAACCTATGGAAACTAAAGTTTTTTAATGAAATTACTAAGTTCTAGGCTGATTGCAACAATCTTTAAAGTCTTTCATCAATAAAATCAATTTTCATGATAAAAAATCTATTGTTTTCTTGAATTTCGTTCAAAGGTTTTTAGATGGTTTTTTTGATGCCTAAATACATGAATATTGAAGTGTTTAGAAGTAATTAAGATGAATTTTAAGTATCAAATCCCAGACATAAGGTTTAGGTGGTATTTGGAGAGGTTTTCAACTAGTTTCAATTAGGTTTTATGGTGTTTTAGGGGTTACCATGTATTGGCCCAACTCGAGGGATGTTTGGGTGAGTTTTAATGCACTAAACCCTTTGGTTTTGATGCTTGAATTAGGTCAGAAGGTAGAGGAACATGTTTGAGGGAGATCGAAAAGCTGAATTGCATTCTCGGGTGACTTGTCGAGCACGTTTTGGTAAATCGGTGAGTGAATTATGAGGTCTGTTTGCACGATAGTCTTTTAAATATGTTTTCAAAGGATTGAGGGTGAAGAAAAGGTGTGAAAAACCTCCCTGTACTCGGAAGTAAGTTTAAAGTATTGTTTTCTTAAAGAATCTCATATTATGCATTGTTTTTACTATGATTAGTCATGCTCGTGTTATACTTGTGATATTTGAATATGGATGTGCTTTCAATGCCCATGAGACTAGTTTTACAAAGTTTTTTATATGCCTATGATGCTCCCATGGTTTTTGTAACGCCCTAAAAATGGGTCTAGAAGTTTAGAGGCTGATTTAGAAGTTTAGTAAACCGGTTTCTTCAGTTTAGCTTAGTTTGGGATTAGATACTTAAAAATTAGTTTTTATTTAAAAATAAATTATCGAAAAATATCTTAAAATCCTTATTTAATATATATTTGAATTTGGTCAACTCAATTTTGAAAATTGACCCTTGAATCCCTATGATTTTGAAATTAGTGACTATTTTTTAAAAATTGAAAACTTGAGAGCTATTTTATAAAACTAAGCCAAAACTTTGAATCTTTAAGGGGATTTGATCCAATTGTAATCCTAATTGATCTAAGCCTACCAAAAGCCTATTTTAATGACCCTTTACCCATAATTTAATTAAATAATCCAAATACCTAAATATTAATCTTAAAAACCTATTTTATATAAAAATATAAACTTATTTTCTTATAATTTCGAATTATCTTCCTAGAAGCTACTCCATCATCTTTTCAAAGGTAAACATCAATCTTTTCAATAAAAATTCATTGTTTTAATTTCTCATAATTTTCTTTTTAAAATCTCTTCGTTTTTCTTTGGCTTTACTTATTTTTAAACGTGAAAATTATTCAAACCTCTAAAATCTAAAGTTTTTTAAAGAAATTACTAGCTTCTTGTCTGATTGCAATGATCTTTGAAGTCTTGAA
Organism: Abelmoschus esculentus; assembly: GCA_035048815.1. Classification (NCBI taxonomy): domain Eukaryota; kingdom Viridiplantae; phylum Streptophyta; class Magnoliopsida; order Malvales; family Malvaceae; genus Abelmoschus; species Abelmoschus esculentus. The sequence goes on from JAUCBN010000032.1 coordinate 8,349,752, forward strand.
TCAATAAAGTCGTTTTTCTTGATAAAAATTCCATTATTTTCTTGAATTTCGTTTAAGGGTTTTACATGGTTGTTTTTGATGCCTAAATACATGATGCTTGAAGTGTTTAGATTCAATTAATATGAATTTTAAGTATCTAATCCCAAACATAAGGTTTAGGTGGTGCTTGGAAAGGTTTTGGTGGTGTTTGGTGAGGTTTTTAGTGAGTTTCAGTTAGATTTTATGGTGTTTTTAGGGGATGTTTGGTATTAGTTCAACTTGAGGGATGTTTGGGTGCGTTTTAATGAACTAAAATCTTTGGTTTTGATGCTTGAATTATTTCAATAGGTAGAGGAACAAGTTTGAAGGAGATCGGAAAACCAAATCGTATTTTTGACTGACTTGTCGAAAGAGTTTCGGTAATTTGGTGAGTGGATTATGAGGGTTGTAGATTTGAAAGTGTTTTAAATGTGATTTCAAAGGTTTGGGGGTGTAGGGAGGGTGTGAAAAAACTCCATATACTCGGAAGTAAGTTTTAAGTATTACTTTCTTCAAGGCTCTCATATTATGCCATGATTTTACTATGTGTTTTAGTCATGCTCGTGCTATACTTGTGCTTATATGAATATGCATGCGTTTCAATACTCATGAGATGTTTTTACAAAAAAAATTATATACATATGATGCTCTCACGATTTTATTTTGAAAAATTAAGAAAAATGGTTTTTACCATTTTATGCATTTGTTGTATGTGTTAGTGGGATGCATGTGCTTACATATTGTTTTAACTGGAATACTTGATCATTGGTTTTGGTTTTGTGTTGGATATTCAAGATGATGATAATGTGGAAAAGTTGATTGATCAATAATATGTTTGGTGCACTTTATATTACAAAATTCGTATATGTGACTAAATTCCTTAATACATTAGAGTTATTACTTGAATTTTGGTATATATGTTGTATTACATTCAAGCATAGCTTATCCCGGAAGCTAAGGTGGGAAACATGATTACATTTAATCCATTTGCGTGTATGAGTAGTTGATAGAGCCCTCATGCATGGTATGATGACGGTATAGTCCCATACGTGGCATGACTTGACTTTCTTCATGTGAGTTTCCGTTTATCCTAAAAGTTAGAGGTGAGTCTAACTGATTCTCTAATATTCCAATACGAGAAAAACTCAAGTGTAAAGTAATTACTGTTTTAGTGGAAATTGAGTTGCATGTGTTTTGATATTGAGCTCAAATAATTTTTAAGCCTTGCTATGTGTAGCATGTAAGACTTGATTTTGCTTATAAAGCATGTGATTTCAAAAAGTTATTTTTGAAAGGTTTTGTGGCTTATGAGCCATGGTTATTTACACTTCTTGATCTTTTTCAAATAGTAGCGTTGATAGCCATGAACATTGTTTTTCCTTAGAGCATGAATTGTTTTAAAATTGATTTTGGTATATTATGGGCTGCATTGCAAGTTGTTTTTAAATATATTTTTATTCACTCACTAAGCTTATGCTTACCCTCTCATCTACCTTGCACTGTAGAGTATTTAATTTGGAGGCAGCAAATGGAAGTAAGGATTCAGGTAACCTCCAAGTGAAAGCTCAAGTATGTCTTTATAATATTAGTAGTAGTGAGAGAGAAAAGGGGATGAGTTTATCATATAGTGAATATTGTCTATGCTCTTAAGTCTTGAAATAATTTTATGCTTATATGTATTGATGATTTTTAATTTTGATGTATCATGAATGAAAGTTTAATGTAGAAATGTTTTCAAAGTCATGAACCTGATGTTGAAATTAGGTTATGATGCCTTTAGCCGGGATGATATATTTTGATTAGTCGAGACAATGTTAGCCTTGTGACCTGAAATTGAATTGCCTATTGGTATACCTTTAGTTATAATAAAATTATATTGAAGTTTGATTCTTGATATCCCTATGCGTGAATTTGAGTGTTGTTGATAATGAAACAAGACTGTTTATAAGTTGAATGTATGATGTGGTTATTTATGTTTGAATTCATATAGATATCATGTTGAGTATATTGATGTTCTTGTATGGGTTTATGAGATTATTGAAGTTGAATCATGCTTTTAGGAGTTTGAATATATTGTTGCTAACTAGGTTGCAATGTATCTAGTAAGTTGTATATGATACGTGGATAACATGTATTTAGGACTGAAATTTAAGATACAAGTATGTAATTAACTTAATTAATGGTTGGTATAACTTTATAACCCCCTCGACTCGGTCTAGACACCACACGACTCGAACGAGATACATAGAGAATACCAAGACAAATCCTAAGACTCGCCCCGATAAATAACCTTAAAAATTAAATGACTTTTTTTCTTTTATCTTATCTAAATGATTTATTTTGATCTTACATGTCCATGCATAGATTATATTCAATTGCAGCGAAAACAAATAAGGAATGAGTCCTAAAACGTACAAAATGCTTTAGGGACCAAAATGTAATTTTCAAGAAACTAAAGGACTAATTGTGAAATTAGTGTTACCATTCTTTAATTAAGTTCATTACATGCTTGCATGTCAAATTCCAACATAAAATAATATTCATAACTCATTTAATTTTGTGGTTAAGATTTAAGGATTAAAACATAAAGAATCTAAACTTCAATGTAATTATATTATAACTAAAGGTATACCAATAGACAATTTCAAATGCAAGTCAAAAGCTAATATCAACATGGATAATCATTCTAATCATTGAAACTATAAACAATATTCTTAATATAACATCTTATCCCCATTGCTCTCTCACTACCAATAATGTTATAAAGATATACTTGAGCTTTTACTTGGCGGTTACCTGAATCCTTGTTACTCTTTGCTGCCTCCACACTAAATACTCTGCATTACTAGGTAAATAAGAGGGTAAGCATAAGCTTAGTGAGTGAATAAAAATATATTTAAAAACACCTTGCAATGCAGCCCATAATATATCAAAATCAATTTTAAAAACTAAGTCATGCTCTTTATAAAAATAGTTAATCGTGGCAAACAACACCACCTTTTTAAAATCAACAAGTGTACCATAGCTCACAAGCCACAGAACCTTTTCAAATACCTTTTTAAAAACACATGCTTAATAAGCAAAACACATGCAATCTTAAGTTGCACAAAATCAATAGATTACTCACTCTTGTGTTTTTCTCATGTTGGAATATTCGTGAACCAATTAGACTCACTTCTAACCATTAGGGTTAACGAACTCGCGTGAAGGAATTGTACCACTAAACACGCTCGTGATTGAATGTCACAACCACACAGATCCCACCTTGTTGTCCAAGATAGTTCTCCGTACCCGAATATGATAATGTTATTGTTATATCACACAACACTAGGCGTTATAAGGCATCACTCAAGGAATTTAATACAGATATATGAATTTTATAAAGGAATAAAGAGTGTGCTATTCTTCCTATTGATCGATCAACTTATACATCTTATCATCATCTTTAATATCCAACACAAAACAAAAACCAATGTTCAAGTTTTCCAGTTAAAACAATATGTAAGCACATGCATCCCACTAACACATGCATCAAATACATAAATCGGTAAAAACAACTTTTTTCATGTTTTTAAAATAAAACCGTGGGCACATCATATGTATATAAAAATTTTGTAAAAATATCTCATGAGCATTGAAACACATGCATATTCATATATGCACAATTATAACACGAGCATGACTAAAACACATAGTAGAAACAAGACATAATATGGGAAACTTTAAGAAAGCAATACTTAAAACTTACTTCCTAGTATAGGAAGTTTTTTCACACATTCCCTACACGCGAAACCTTTGAAACACATTTAAAGCCATGCAAAATTGGCAGCCCCCATAATCCACTAACCGTTTTACCGAAAGTTGTTCGAAAAGTCACTCGAAAACGCGATTCGGCTTTCCTATATACCTCAAACTTGTTCATCTAACTCCAGACCTAATTCAAGTATCAAAACCATAGTTTTAGTGTTTTAAAACACACTCAAACCTACCTTAAATCGGACCAATACATGATAGTCCCTAAAAACACCATAAAACTTAATCAAAACTCACCGAAAACCTCTCCAAACAACACTTAAACCTTAGGTCTAGGATTAGATACTTAAATTTTATCTTAATTACATCTATAAACATCATGATTCATGTATTTAGGCATCAAAAATAGACATAAAATCCTTGAACGAAAATAAAAAATAACAATAGAATTTTTATCAAGAAAATCGATTTTATTAATTTGAGACTTTAAAGATTTTTTCAATCAGCCAAGAACTTATGAATTTCATTAAAGAACTTTAGGTATCAGAGGTTTGAATGATTCTCACCTCAAAAATTGATCAAACCTCCTTCCAAGGTTTAAAACCAAGAAAAAACTGTAGAAAAACGAAGAGATTTTGAAGAAGAAAATTATAGAAAATTAAATCAAGGAATTTTTATTAAAAAGAATGGATATTTAACTTGAAAATATGATGAAGATTCTGCTTTGGGGAAGAAAAAACCAAAATTTAAAGAAGAGATATTTTTAAAAAGTGAATTTTTAGGTTTTGGATCAAAATTAGGGAATTTTGATTACTTAGGTTAAAACAAGGAATTAAAGGTTATTTATATAGGCTCTTGGAAGGCTTAGATCAAATAGGATTAGGATTATATCAAATTCCTTAAAGAATCTAAGTTTTGGCCCAAATGCTATTTAGTCACTAAGTTTTCAAATTTAAAAATATAGTCACTAATTTCAAAATCTCTAGGATTCAAGAGTCAATTTTCAAAATTAATTTGACCAAAGTTAAATATATGTTAAATAAGAATTTTAGAATATTTTTGCAAGATTTATTTTCATCAAAAATTGAATTTTAAGAATTTAATCCCGAATTAGGCTTAACCGGCTAAACCGGTTCACTAGACCTCTAAAACGACCTGTAAACTTCTAGGCCTATTTTTTGGGGGTTACAACTCTCCCCCACTTAAGAAATTTCGTCCTCGAAATTTTCACCATAGAAAGAGGTAAGTAAACTGCCCTTCACAGTTTCCTTTCACTCCCGTGTGATTTTCCAAACACCAAGATACCACATAAAATAATCCAACCCACATGATCACCCTATCACAAGGGCCTTTGCTACCAAAACCAAGATCTCAACATACATCTCATAAATACAAGATTCGATCTCATCCTAACACCATTCGTCATCACAACTTGGAACGATACACAAAACAACGGTACTGTAACACCCTAAAAATGAGCCTAGAAGTTAGAAAACCAGTTTTATCGGGTTAGCCTAGTTAAGGATTAAATCTTTAAATTTCGGTTTTCATTGGAAAAAATTATGGATAAATGTCCTAAAATTCTTAATTGATCTATATTTGACTTTGGTAAAATCAATTTCAAAAATTTAGCTTTGAATCCCTATGATTTTAAAATTAGTAACTATTTTGTAAAAATTGAAAACTTGAGGAAAATTTTATAAAACAAGCCAAAACTTTGAATCTTTAAGGAGATTTGATCCAATTATAATCCTAGCTGGTCTAGGCTTTCCAAATTTTAATTAATTAAACCCAAAACTTATTTTTATACCAAATAACTTAATTAAACTCAAATTTTTAACTCTAAAACTTTTTTTTAAATATAAAAAACCTAAAATATTTTTCTAATTTTCTTTTTCCCTCATTGGAGGTAGCAGTTCAATCAACTTTCATGGTAAAAGCCTTTTCTTTTTCATCTAAAATCATTTTGAATAATTATTATATTTTTTTCTTCTTTAAAATTATACTTTTATCATCATTTTTTTATTTAAAAAACCCGTAGAGTGATTGGATCAATTATAGAGGTGAGAATTCGTCAGTCCTCTAGAAATTTGAATTTTTTACTAAAATTCCCAAGTTCTTGGTTTGGATAATCATTTTTAATCCTTTGATTTCACAAAAATCAGTTTTTAGCCGAAAATCTCAATTTTCGTTCAAGGATTTTGATCTATTGTTTTGGGATCATAAATTCATGATTTTAAATGTATTAAGATTTTTATAATATGTCTTTAATATATTTAATCGCGCACTTAAGGCTTAGGTGAAGTTTGGTGAGTTTCAGAAAGTTATTGGTTATGATTTTGATGGGTTTTAAGGGCTGCTGTGTAAGGATCTGACTTAAGGTTTTTATGTGTGCATTTTGAAGCACAAAATTCTTTGGTTTTCGTGCTTGAAACAGGGCAAGAGGTCGGAGATCAAGTTTGAAGGAGATCGGTTCATGTTGGTGACTTGCCAATCAAGTAAAGATTTTGGTGAGTGGAATTATAAGAGTGGGATGCTTCGGTAGTATTTTATTTTGTTTTCACAGGTTTTGGGAGTGTAGGGAAGGTGTGAGAAACCTCCCTATACTCCGGAGTAAGTTTAACCGTTTTGCTCTCTTAAAATCCCATATTACGCCTATTTTACTATGTGAATTAGTCATGCTTGTATTTATTTTGTGTATATGTGATTATGCCTATGATAAGATGCTCATGTTACTATTTTTGATAAATGATTTTATGCTCCCATGATTTTGATTATAAAATTTGATAAAAGAAATTTTATCGGTTTATGTATTGATGCATATGTTAGTGGAAAGCATCAGGCTGACTTATTGGTTTTGTTTTGGTTTGTATGATTATGTGATGGTTAAAAGGGATAAGTTCATTGATCAATAGGATGGTAGTACACTAAATATATAAGATTTGTATGTGTGAAATTCCTTAGTGATGAATTAAGGAGATCTAATGTTGCGCATTATAAGGAACTTTATCGTATTCGGGTTTGCTAACTAACTCAGACACTAAGGTGAGTTTTGGCATGGTGGAACTAGACCTTCATGTAACCTCGTTCAAGGGAACAAGCGAGGGTCCGTTTATACCAACGATTAGAGGTAATACTAATCAGATCAAGATTACCAATATGACTTAAAAAGGCAAGTGTTCTTAATTATTACTTTGCAAAAGGAATTGCATAAGCTTGTGTGTTGTACAAAAAGATTTTGTTTGAGCTTTGTTATTGTTCGCAAGTAAGACATGGATTGTTCTTAAGCATGATTTTCTAAAAGGTTTTATGGCTTGTGAGCCATGGACACTTGCTGGTTTTTATATGGTGGCATTAATAGTCATGGATATTTTACTTTTAGTGCATGAATCGGTTTTTATTAACTTTGGCTTTTATGGGTTGCATTGTAAGTTATTTTAAATGTGTTTTACATGTCTCCCTCACTAAGCTTTGGCTGAACCCTCTATTTTTCCTTGCAATGAAGAGATCTAACTGTTGGAGTAACCGAAAAGCAAGGAAGCCGTACGTGTCATTTATTTTATAGTTTTTTAGCTCAAGTATGTTATTTTAAAATTATGAATCTTAGGTAGTTGAGAGCAATGGGATAGTGAACCTATGTGTTATTGGTTATTTTGGCTTGAACATTATATTTGGTATATTCTTTTGTTTTAAAGGGGTATTTTGAGATTGAATTTATGATAATTTGAAGTATGTTATGCCATGTTCTTTATTGATGAATTATGCTTGTGAAGTATATGTTCTGCATATGGAATTAGGCGACTATGAATCTAGAGGTAATGTTTGAAGTGTGGTTTATGCCTATAAGTACTTATATGCATCTAGAAAACTTTAAAATCTCGTATAAGGTATGAAATTTGTGTAATCTATATTTTCTGGTCAGAGGGTTTCAAAACCTCTTCATAGGGTATCGATATCAAGGCAAAAATATGAAGTATTTCTGAAAAATATGGCCTAGGTATTGAAACCACATGAACTGGTTTCGAAATAGATGTATGAAAAAGAGTAGGCATATCGATACACTCTAATCTTGATTTTTGATACTGGTTTTTACAGTTTTAAACGGTATCGATACCTGGTTTTGACTGTATCGAAACGCAGACTTGTTACGCAGGTAATCGGGCAAGAGACCAAAGGCGTATCAAAACACTTAAGTGTCGTTTTGATACCCCTTTTTTTTATGTCGGTATCAATACTGAGACTGGGTGTTTCGATACCCCTTACAATTTAGGTGGTTATAATTGAGTTTTAACTTTAAAACTTATATTTTAGTCACTGAGCTTTCAGGAACCAATTAGATGACTTGTGAATATTATTTTAAGCCGAAAAATTTGCGTACAAGCATCAAATATCTTTAATTAAGTATTGAAACTTTAATTTTACAACTAGAGTATAAATTTATGGGAATTTACTATTAGGTCCCTAAACCTAGTACGGTTATAATTAGGACTCATAACTTTTTAGTTCCCAATGTAAATGAACTTAATCCTTACATGAACATTTAGGATCTAATTAAAGCATTTAGATAATATAAAAGAAAAAAATTAAGATCGTTTACTGGGGCGAGTCTACAGATTAGCCTCGGTATTTTCCGTGGAACTTGTTCGAGTTGGGTGACATCTAGACCAGGTCGAGAGGATTACAGGTACACCAAAACCACCATGGTTCATCTCAACACTTATTGCATTCTCAAGGAAAAATTAAAACTTATTTTCTTTTCCCCATGGCTAACCTCTCTTTACTTGAGGTTGTCAACCGACTCTAGGCAACCAGCTTCCAAGTATCGCTAACAAGCTTAACTTTCTCAAGCATATTCCAATATACAAGGCAACAAACAAAACTTTCCATCGAGTCTCGCTTAACAAAACAACACATAACAACTTTCACCAACAAAAACCTTAAACAATATCACTCAAACACCTGATTACGGACACAACTATAAGCAACTTTACTAATGACAACACGTTCACCAAGAACCCGAAAGATTCATGTTACATTACCTTAACACACCTTTGCAGAATTGGATAACCCATTTTTACCGGTTACATTCCTATTGACGAGTCAACTCCCAAAACTCAACTAGACATTCAATGTCTCAAAACAAATCTTACCACAACACAACTTTCATTTTCATGAGGGAAATATTCATAGATTTAGAAAATGTATGCATGAGCCCTATATGTCTCCCTAGATACCTATGTAAGTGATTGCAAATGCAATTTAGTCTCATGCTCAAGAATACATGCATGTCCTGAGATGTGTAATGTATATGCATATAGGTGCTCTTATACTATGCATGATTATTGTTCATACTCACAAACAACATCCTCATCTTCGGAACTTCAACTTTCTACCTATTCAATGTTCAGAATCATAGAACTTAACACACAAGAGTACACAACCACACCATAACCCGAACATTTCCAACACGTTCGATTCACCTTGCACACAAAGCGCTTTGAAACTCCCAAAGGCACTCTCAGTGATGTAGTCACCTACTACTCACTAGCACAACAGATTCTTAGACTAAACTAATTCAAAATCACTTTACACTTAAACACGATCGATGACCCAGTCGACTCAAGATCGAATATCACAATACCAAAACACAAATCTGTTTACACTTTTTGATTTCTACAACTCCTCTATTACCAAGTTTTAGCTTTCTTTTTGGTCCCATATCAAGCACAATAAAATAGAAATACAATTTTAACATGCAATTTTTTTTGCAAAACCTGTAAGGCTAGCGCGAAGAAAGTTCCAGTTAGCTCAAGTATAATATAAAACAATTTTCTAGTAGTAGTTTAAGCAATGGGTAACCCAAAATAAACCCTAACAATATATACTCAATCATCACATAGCATAATCATTAACTATGATTATCATCAAGAATATATATCTATATAACAAGTGAATTTCTACAAGTATACACAAAACTTTTCAAATGTTGTCCACACATGCATTAAGCATCATATAAAACTATCCAAAAATCTCATGCATTACACAATGAAAATTCAAACTAGTTTCCTATGCTATATGGCATATCAACTTACTTCTATATTATTATAAGGTGATATGGACAACCTATGTATATATATGTATATATATGAGATAAAAGTGCTTGAGGTGTTGTGTGGACTTTTCTTTTCATGCATATGTTTTGTGTCGATAATATGCATGCATGATATCGTATATTTAGGTAATTATGGTAGCGCCACCGTACTTATGTCATATCATCATTCATGTTACTTATGCTTATTTATAGTGTGCATAATGTGAACCGGTTGGTAAAGTACCCACTAAGCTTCTGTAGCTCAGCGTTTCGAAATGTGTTTTCGTGCGTAGTTTAAAGAAAGCTTGTTCTGAGGAGGAGCATCATGGCGGGTTTCAACATCGACATTGTTGTCAAAGTACTGTTACTAAATGTAGTGGGCTATGTACTTTAGAACCTTATATATATAATTGTAACTAGTGTTTTTATTATTGACTCGAATGCTTTTAAACGAGTTATAATATTTTAGAGCTCCAACTACCTTTAAATATTCAAATTTATATTTTGGAATGTGGACTTATTATTATTGGTCTTTCAAAATAAAATTTTGAAATACGAATTTTAGACCGGAGGCCCAATGTGACATCGGGTCGAGGGAGTTACAAATAATTATCTCCATTGAAGAAGGGTGGCTTTGTGATTGATTAAGACTCATACATATATTGCCCGAAAGTAGATGTCATGACTTTATTAATTTGATTGATCAACACTTCTTCGATCATCTTTTGTAAATGTTAATCCCTTGTTGGTTGAGGCTCTAATACCAATTGTTGAGTGGATCGATCAATAAAAAATGGCAAAGATGGGTGTATTGCCAATTAAAAAATTTGTGAGATTATTGAAAATTAAAAAATAAAGAACACACAATTTATAGTGGTTCAAGCTTCGAACAAGCTCTACATCCACTATCTTTGCTCCCACTAAGGATTTTCAACCTAATTCACTAAGAAATTTAACCTTTTTCTTGGTTCAAGGAATAACCGTTATAAACCGAATCAATTTTTCTACTCAAATATTGATTCGACCTCACAAGGTTACAGTAAAGAAGTATTACAAAAATAGTCTCTCTCAAACAGATGATTTTGCCCAATTACACCTAATAACACTCTCAAAACTTAGAAAATAAGATTACAATGAAGCAACTAAGAGTTAGGTGTACAAAGATGTTCAATGAAGTGCTAGAGGTTGGATTTGATGCTTCGAAGTTAGGTTTGGGATCAATAGTTGTTGTTGCTGCTTAAAATGCTTATTTTTATTCACTCATTGAATTCTAAACGTTAAAGTTTTTTGGATCATAAATATGGAAGTTAAACCATCATCTCCCCACCATAAATACACTTATGCAATTACCGGTATCAAAATGCGGAGGAGAACCTATATCGAAAAGGTACCCAAATAGAAAGAGTCATTGTGTACATTTAATAGGGTTCTCAAAATGCTATGTCAGCGTATCAAAACAATTTGTCTTTAAAACAAGGGGCGTATCGAAACAACTAAAGAACTGTACCGAGACATTTTTGGACTGTCAAATGCGTATCTAAACGCCGCTAGGGGAGTATCGAAACGGGTCAATAACCTTTTAAAATTTACCTATCAAACAACGGTAAAAAAATATTTAAAGCTCAAAGAGCCATTGGAAAATTGACCTAGTATCGGAACGCATACGTGGCTTAAAATTATTTCTTGTGTGTTTTTAGTTTGACTTAAAATTATTTGTTTGACTTTTTAAATTGTTAAAAACTTAAAAAATTATTTCAAATTGGTCTTTTAACATTCTTTATTATATCAAAATCAAATTTGATTTACCAGAAAGATATAAAGATTCATCTTATAAAAAATAAAATATTATTATTAAATAAATGATGAGTGTTCGAATTTATATATTTTTTTATTAATAATTATTTCTCATTGTCGATTTGATATTACTAATTTGGTTCTATTTTGATCATTTTCAGTGTAGGAACTTATTTTTCAAAACCAACAGAAAATAGTGAATTCTGCATTTTTTTTATGACTGAAGTCGCACGACGCTTTTCGATCTGGCAGATTTGGATTATCCAGTCAGCAAAAGTTTCTAGAAGATAGTCCAGTCATATATTCTAGAAGGATGAATGGATTATTTGAGAATTATCTTGAAGATTTATCTTAGGAATTTAAATTTTAAATTTTAGAACATTTATCTTTATCTTTATCTTTTTTATTTTTTTTAAATTTTGAATTGTTACATTTTTAGGGTTTTAGAATAGTATAAATACCCATAGAGGTAAAGCTTGAGATGTACTTCAATTTTCACTTTCTCTCTTGAGTAATAAAAGTTCTCTCTAGTTCTTTTATTTTTCTTTGAGTTTTCTTATTTCTTTTCTTCTATAAAATGCTAAGTATGATCTCATTCATGCTTAGCTAAACTTTTATTTAGCCGAAAGCTAGTGACGACTCAATCCATATTATGAGAATCGTGAAGCGCTTAATTCCTTCGGATAACATTCTTGATTTTCTAAAATCAAGGATTGGCAATCGGCTTTTCCTTTAATGATCTCGACGCCTTCATTTCAAAAAGTGCACGTTGACTTGAAGATTGTTTAGATCTATCGTTGGGAAGAAAAATCGGCTGGTAGCAAATTTGGCTTCCTGTGAACAAACTTGGTGGCGGTCCACTAAGGGAAATCAAGATCGGGTTCGATTCTCTGTGAGACGCTATAACTCGAGTCAGGCTTTTCCAGTGCTTAAAGTTGTATTGGCGCTAACGGCGATAGGCGTGGTTAGTCCAGCAAAGACCGAATTCCGGAGATAGACTTGGGAATATTGGTTTACCGAAGAGAGAAGCAAGTTATAAGGGTTGGGCCTTGTAGACTGTAACTGGCATGGATCTTGAAGTAAAATCTATTTCGATGATCAATTTGGAATTGAGGCGAAACAAAGCTTGAGGCTATATCCTTTAAATTTATTACTTCAAATATTTATTTTCATTTAATTTCAGTTATTATTAGATTAAGATTATTTTTAGTTTTTTTTTAATATCAAACCCCATTTTCTAATTTATTGTTTTTTTTTGGATCAGGATCAATTCAATTCAACGTTGGAAATTTCTTAGTCCCTGTGGATCGACCCTACTTTCTCTATACTATTCTTTTATTTAATTTGAGAAATAGGAATTATTTATTTGACAATTCTACGCTTGAATAAAATAAGCTAGGTTTGTCTTATAATTTTTTCTTAAGATTGTTTTACTAGTTTTTCTTCCTAAAGTTATAAAACTTCATCACTGTTTTTAAGATGTCTATGGTTCAAAAGAATGTCACGTGGCGTGATAAAAAAGGCCACAAGACAATTTAAAAATATAAATTTAAAATTTTGTAAAAATAAAAAGTTGTCAAAGTTTTAAACATCAAATTTTAAAATTGGAAATTTAAAATATATTATTTTTAAAATTATTTTCTTTTTAAAAATATAGTTTTAAAATTATATTTTTGTCAAGTGACTTTTTATCGTGTATTACTGTTTATAATTTCAAAGGAAAACTAATTAAAAATTCCTTGAGAGCGTTAAATGAAAAATAATAATTTAAATTTAAAATTAATTTTTTAATAAATCTTAATTATAATCTTAATTTTATTTAAAATAGAAATACATGTGTTCTCTTTAAGGATGATAATGCATCGAATTTTATAAAGTTTAAGTACAATTCAATTAATAATCGGACTTTCAAAAAAATCTAAGTCCTAATTAAAATCTATTTGCATAAATCTAAATCCAATTCAATAAAATATCTAAAATTCAAAATCCAAATCCTAAAGTCCAAATCTAATTATTTTTTTAAAGTAACAACTTAAATATATATCTTTAAACGAAAAAAAAATTTATCAAACGAATAATATTTAAATTTATAGCACAAACAAATCTCAACAAATATTACAATCCAATATAAAATAAAGTATCAACTCAAACAGTAATTAAAAATTCAACAATAATATATTATCCTTTCATAAACTAGTATTATCTTACTAGTCTATTAACTTTTCTATTTTCCACGTCACAATTATAAAATATCTAATAAATATTATAATCTAAGGAAATAAATTAAAAATATAATCAACATGTTCAATTATTAGCATTGGACATAAAAAAAAGTTTTTAACGATCAAACTTTTATTTTCCATAAAGTTTAATAAAAGCCTATAAAATAAGAAAAAAACATAAATAAGATTATAGAAGATATTAATCATCTAAAATATTAATCGTATATAAACTCAATTAGGATTTCAATATATATATTAAATCTAAGAATTTTAAATACTTTCATTCGGATTTACATATGGATCGAGTTTATATTAGATATGAATTCATATTGATTTCGGATCGGATCATGACAATATCTGTATCCAATCCATCTCCTATTAGGACTTGGACCTTTTTTGGATTCAGATTGGATTTGAATTGTATTGTCATCCCTAGTTCTTTTTCGATCGCATATTAATATCCAATACTTGAAAGTGGAATGTACCTTGTTTTTCGATCACATACACATACTTTTATTTATGTCACATGTACATCGACTAGTTCAAAATTTGTTTGCCTTGTAGTGGAAGGAAATTATTGTCCTCGATGTAAATGCATGTATGATGGAATAGTAGTCGTTCAGATTTTAGTGTCCTCAAATATACGTATTTGTATCAATTTTACAATTTATATTTGAAGCTTAAGATTATTTTTTTTATTTTTTAAAAATTAATTTATATTTTTTAATAAATATAATATTCAATATCACAACACAATTTATTGATGTAATATGTTCTTGGAAAATTAAATGTCAATTGACATGATAAACTGATGTTCTCGTATTTCATAAAGTATTATTTCGGTTTAAGTAATTAGTTTTGTTTTGTTTATTGCATAAAGCAAGGACACACGTACAGTATTGAGGGATAATCACCATTCTTAAAGATTCTAAGATTCTTTATATTTTTTATTTTTTATTAATATAACTTTTTGATGATTTGTATCTCATACACGGAATTTTAGACCATCTCTGATATCAGTGCGAGATTTAGTCAAGCAAATAATCTGAAATAAGAGAATGAGTTTCTCAATAATTTATGATTAAATGTAAGAACCTGGTTTCTCGATTTAGTGTGTCGGGTTAACTCGAGAGTTTAGGCTATAGTTTTGGGTCCCGAATTGAGTGGTTTGGGCTTAGGCTTGTTGGGCTTGATGTGGCTTTGGGCCTTAAGGGTTTTGAATGGAGGACAATTTGGTAATTGTCTAAATGAGTGGAGTGGGAGAGGGGTTATTTTCTCCTGCAAAGAATGACCTCACTCTTCTTTCTCTTTTCTCCCTTCTCCCTCTCTTCATTGCATGAATGAGAGTTGTGTTAAAGGTTGAAACTTTGAAGTTTTTGTTGAGAATCTCGTTTTTGGGCTAAAGAGAGTGTTAGAGGGCTATTAAGGATCTATAAATCAAGGTAAAAATCAGTTAGTTTGGTGGTGATGGAGGTTTTGTTGGGGTTTAGGATGCAATCTGGTTTGAGTTTTACGAGCTTAGAATCTGAGTTTTCTAGTGTTTTTAGGCTCAAGAATCATTTCAAGATCTTGCTAATCCATTCTTTATCTTTCTCTTATAGAGAAAGAGGGTTGTGAGCCATCAACAAGCTTGAGGTAACGAAGAGCTTGAAAAAGGAAATGGTGAACGTTTGTTGTTGATGGCTTGAGGTTTGTACTCCCAACTCGCCCTTTTGTCATTCATGTCATTGTAGTATGCATATATGTAAGCTTTGATGCATGATAGCTTTGATGCTAGCTTAAGATGCTTTTACGTTGAAATTCGTATTAATGTGTTTGATGTATTAAAAATGATGTTAAAACACCTTAAACATCCTTAAAATATAATGGAAACACTTTTGGATCGATTAGATTGAGTTTAGGGAAGAATCTGTAGAATTTCTAAGTGTAGACCTACATTTCGTGTAGGAGGTATCGATACTGGTGATCCATGTATCGATACCCCTGAGGGGAAAAATAGGCTAGTGGGTTGAGGTTATCGAAATGGGTTTCGATACCAAACCCTCCAGTGACATCTCCAATTCGATACATGTATCAAATTGGACAATCCCTCTTTCGTTGACCTTGAAGTTGGTCAAAGGGTATCGGTACCAATATCAATACCAGTGTTTCGATACCCTCTTTGGGTGGGTATCGATACAGGGTGTTTCGATAACCCACCTAAGGGTATCGATACCCCTGTGTAATCTTGCCAAGTTTGGGTAGAGATTTAAGGTTCGGTGATTATAATAAATAGTCCCATTAATCTTAAAAGCAATGAAATGGATTGTTAAACCAAAATCGATAATTATAACCCCGAAAGACTAAATTGAGATAATCTTAATATATCTTGTTGTGGTAAGATCCTAGGTGGATCGTTTGTGTGGTTTGAGTCCTTGTGTGATAGAAATTCGGATATCCTAAAGTGTTGTAACACGTTATAGGCCATCCGATGTAGTATGTCGAGTGATGTATTAAAGACTTCTATTTCGAGTATTAGGCGGCCTCACTCGAAGATGTTCGACGTAATATTCCGGGCATGAGATTGGTTGGGCAACCTCCATCCTTTTTATTCTGAACATTGGGCGGCCTCGTTTGAAGATATCCTATGTAACATTCCAAGCATAGAATTTGAGGGTGACCTCAATCCTGAGTGTAGGATCTCGATACTGTGTGGATGCGGGCCTCACTATTGTGTGTTGACTTGGTGTGACTTATATATGCTATGTGCAATAATATACATTTCAGTTATGCCATGTGATAGGCGAGCATGCTAAACCATCATATCATGCATGATGTTTATATGTTTTGCTTTACTGCTTTTGATATGCATGATATTCGTCGAGTTCGGCATATCCACTAAGCTTTTGTAGCTCAACATCCGAAATATGTTTGGTGCGTTGGTTAGGTGAAGCTGATTTTTGTGGAGCACCATTCAATGTTTGAATTTTAGCATCGACCGTGATTTTATAGTACAATTAGTAGATTTAGTGAGCTAGTACTATGTTGAACCCTATATGTTTATAACTCTGTTTATTTTAATTTGAGTCGAATGTTTTAAATGGATTGTAATATTTTAGAGCTCCGATTACCTTATATTTTTTGGGCTTATGTTTTAAACTTAATGGATTTTATGAGTCGTTTTGGACTTGAGTTGATTTTATTGTTGGGTTTTCGAAAGAAATTTTGAAATACACGTTTTTGGGCCGGAGGCCCAAGGTGACATCCAGATTGGGGTGTTACATTTAATGGAATTAGAGCCTATGTTTAGTCGGTTCTAGAAAGTCCCCGGGGGAGTCTAGTGTGTTATATAGTTGTTAGACATGTACATGCCCACAAGTTGATATAGTAATTCTTTTAAAGTTGAAATTTCGATAGTGTAATCCTGGTTGTTGTTGTTGTTTGTGTAGAAGTTATTAAGTACGACAAGACATATGAGGGATCAAGAAGAAAGTCGGAGTTCTCGAGGAAGAGAGTCCGACTATGAGTATAAGCCTGATGAGGAGGTACCATCGGACGATGTAGTTAGTCAAGGGCCCAACTACTTTGCATAGTTGAACCATACTCTGTGCAGGATAGAGAGAGTTATACCGAGGCAATCTTCTACGCCTCGTTAGGCATCGGTTGAAAGGGTGTGGAGACAGGGAGTTGTAGACTTCTTTGGTACGGGACAAGATAATCCCGTAAAGGCTGATCAGTGGCTGCATAATACAAGATAGATAATGCGACAGATGAGGTTAAGATCAGAGGCTAAGTTATCGTGTGCATTGTCTCTTCTGAAGGGCAACGCGAGAGAGTGGTGGGAGATGGTTGAGCAAGGTTGGTATCCTCGTCGTCCCAAGTGTGAGGACTTTCATGAGGAGTTTGAGAGTAATTATGTGGGTGAACTCACATCGATGCCTTGAGGGAGCGGTTTACCCATCTTGTTTAGGGGAATTGTTTGGTCTTTGCTTATGTGCAAGAGTTCCTTTAGTTGAGCCGGTATTCCCCAAAGCTTGTTGCTACAGAGAAGATGAGATACAAGAGGTTTGCGGAGAGAGATCCAGACTTATCTCACTGCTATGCCACCTACGGTGTTTTCAGAGTTAGTTGTCAGTGCTAAATCCTTTGAGTATGTTTAGGGTTTAACCTATGGGTCATTTGTTGGCTAGAGAGTCTCCGGTAGGGTCAGTTAGAGTCATGCGGGTAACTTTTAGTCTCACTCCGGTAGGAGTAGGAACCGTTGGGACCAGAATAGAGGAGCATTGAATCAGGGTTTAGGGTCGAAATAGAGATCAGAGCCCATGGGACGTAGGAGGCAGTCTGTGTCTTCTTCTGCTAGGGTCCAGAGAGTTTACAGAGGAGTGTCAATGTTCAGAATTGTAGACATTGTGGCCGGAGCCACCGTGGTGAGTGTTGGGGAAATGCTAGAGCTTTTTTCCAGTTTGGGTCCCCAGATCATCTTGTGATGGATTGTCCTGAGGCTGTGATGTCTCCTCCAAGTCAGTCTCAAAGGTCTGTGTTCCAGGCCCAGAGGGGTCGTGGGTTTTTGCGTGGAGGAGCTAGCCATGCATCAAGAGGCACCTTTCAGTCTATTGTTAGAGCACCGACGAGACAGTATATGGTGAGGGCATAGGAGGACTGTTCAGCTACAGATGTGATCTCAGGTACATTCAATTTGTTTTCAGTTCCTATAGTCGCTCTTGTGGACTCTGGATCTACCCACTTATATATCCACAGTGGGATATCCCAACAGTGGGGGTTACCAGTGGAGGATCTTGAGGTAAGGGTTTGTGTGACGAGCTTGTTGGGGTTGGATGTACTAATGGATAAGGTGTATCGGAGGTGTCCGATCGAGGTACAAGGGTCTATCTTCCCGGCCAATCTTATGGTCTTATCGTTTCAAAAGTTCGACGCAATCCTAGGGATAGATTGGTTGTTCGAACACAATACAAGTTTAGGTTGTAGATCCAAGAGCTTGAATCTCCGAGTAACTGATGGTTCTAAGCTTGTGGTGAGGGGTGAGAGGAATCCGTGCTTACCAAATATGATGTCAGCGTTGTCAGCTTAGAGTTTGATCCAACAAGGGTGTGAGGCTTTCTTAGCTCATGTGGTGGATGTGAGTGTTGAGAGTCTGATATTGGAGAGTTTAAAGACAGTTTGTGAGTATCCCTATGTGTTTTCGAAGGAGTTGCCTGGTTTACCTCCCAACCGTGTGTTAGAGTTCCGGATAAAGGTGTTGCTAGGCTCGACATCGGTTTCCATCACGTCATATCGTATGACATCGACAAAGATGAGAAAGTTGAAGCAACAGATCCAGAAATTGCTTGAGAGAGGTTTTATCAGACTGAATGTGTCACCGTGGGGAGCACCGGTTTTGTTTGTGAAGAAAAATGAAGGATCGATGAGGATGTGCATTGACTACTGTCAGCTCAATAAGGTCACGATCAAGAATTGTTACCCTTTGCCTAGGATCGATGACCTGTTTGATCAGTTGAGGGGTGCCCGTATGTTTTCTAAGATCGATCTGAGGTCAAGGTACTATCAGTTGAAAGTAGTGGATGAGGATGTCAAGAAGACCACTTTTAGGATGCGGTACGGACATTATGAGTTTCTTGTGATGCCGTTTGGTCTCACGAATACACCTATAGCTTCTATGGATTTGATGAACCGGATCTTTCAGCCTTATTTAGATTAGTTTGCGGTGTTGTTCATCGATGATATCTTGGTGTATTCACGCTCAGAGGATGAGCATAACTACCACCTAAGAGTGGTTCTCTAGGTGTTGAGGGATAGGCGTTTGTATGTTAAGTTCAGTAAGTGTGAGTTTTGGTTGTCCGAGATGGCATTTCTTGTCCACATCGTTGCTGCGGATGACATCCGTGTGGATCCTCAGAAGATCCAAGCGGTGGTGGAATAGAAACCACCAAGGAATGTTTCGGAAGTCCATAGTTTTCTTGAACTTGCTAAATACTATAGGATGTTTGTTAAAGGTTTTTCGATCATAGCGACACCTTTGACCAAGTTGCTCCAGAAAGGTGTTCCTTTTGTGTGGAATGAGAGAAGACAACAGATTTTTGAGCAATTGAAAGCCTATCTAACAAAGGCACCAGTCTTGACGCAACCAAAACCGGGGAAAGATTATGTGGTGTTTAGTGATACTTCCTTGAATGGGTTAGGTTGTGTACTCATGCAAGAGGGTAAGGTGGTTGCTTACTCCTCGAGGCAGTTGAAACCCAATGAAGGAACTATTCCACGCATGATCTTGAACTTGCAACAATTATCTTTGCTTTGAAGATATGGAGGTGATGAGTGCCTAAAAGGCATTAATTTACTACCCTTCTTATGGTACTTTGTGCACCTATTATACACCCACTTGAATTGAATCATATACTCTTTGCTCAAATATTGGATAATCGTTGGATGTGGTGCTCAAATTGCGATCTCTAAAAATCATATTCTTTCATTCATTTATTCATTCAATTGATAAACATTTTTTTTATTCTATTTTCACCACATACAAAGTTAATATTTATAGAGAATGCAGATATTATTACAATTTCTGTACATGCAGGAATATCTAGAGCCGAAGCGACAGAAAAGCTATATTGAGGCCGAGGCAGAAGATCGGCCGCGGCAGAATCCAGTGTGGCAGCACTAACAATGGAGGCACATTGAAAGACACAACGCATAAATTGGACCAAGCTAGCGTGCTCAAAGCCCAATTCAAAGACCAAGCGGGAAACCCTTTTCAGAAGGCGATAAACTTGGAAATATCAGAATCCTTGAAAAAGACTTTTTCTATACTCCAAGTTGAAGTCTATTTAGGAAAGGTTTACCTAAGTTAAGACTATAAATATACTAGCCGGCCACAATGTCTAGGAGAGCCGATTTGTAGAGAAAACCCTTCTTCCCTAAGAATTGTACTTCTACGATAACATGTTCTAAATTTCTTAGGGATAGGTGAAGGTTGTTGATATTAGTGAGAGGAAATTGATTCTTGTATTCTTGTTCTTATACAATAAAATCAGAGTTTACTTATCCTATTGCCATTCCTTGTTCTTATATCCAAGCCCGAGAGGGAAGTTTGCAAGTAATCTATTTATCTAGCATCGAGAGGTATAGATTCACGAAAGGGATAAGTACAGTAGCAGCGATACTAACTCGGCCTATACTCCGGTGGAGGCATTCGGAGATGGGTTAAGAGTTTCAGCAGCTAAAAGAAATATTGGATTGGTTGGTGGTCAGCTTTGGTTTACGCCGAGAGGTATCGTCAAGGACCGAGCATCAACAGTACTTTGACTCAGATATGAGCGGAGGCACTTACAGACACTTTGCTGAACTTTGATACTTCTGCCCACGAGCAAGAGATTGCCGCGGCAGAAGAGAATTAACATTGTCGAGGCAGTATCTGCGGTACTATCGAAATAGTATTGTGCGATTGTATTGAACAAGTAGGAGATCAATTGAATCCACTAATTGACACAACTGGATTCTATCCGCATTCTCTATAATCGTTCTCAACTCTTTATTTTATGTTTTGTTATTTACTTATTTAGTTAGACAAAACAAACCATCTTATTTGTGTTTTTATTTTATTCTCAAGAGCAAGGGAACGAAGGAAGACATATTAAGTATACCAATCCCTGTGGAGACGATACACGATATACTTATCATTTTATTACTTGACGACGTGTAT
Organism: Abelmoschus esculentus; assembly: GCA_035048815.1. Lineage (NCBI taxonomy): Eukaryota > Viridiplantae > Streptophyta > Magnoliopsida > Malvales > Malvaceae > Abelmoschus > Abelmoschus esculentus. The sequence continues at coordinate 8,371,326 of JAUCBN010000032.1, forward strand.
ACTTACACTCAAAATAGCGCTTATACCATGCCTATCAGGAGACATTATCTCTATGGGGAGAAATGCTACATCTACATCGACCACAAGAGTTTTAAGTATCTACTTACCAAGAAAGAGTTGAACCTGAGACAGCGTCAGTAGATAGAGTTGTTAAAGAACTATGAATGTGTTATAGAGTACCATCCCAACAAGGCGAATATGGTCGCTGATGCCTTGAGTCGGAAGTCCATGTTGGACTTGAGAGCTTTGTTTGCTCGTTTGAGGATGACCGATGATGAAGTTCTTTTGGCCGAGTTGCGCGTGGAGCTTACTCTTGTTTAGGAGATAAAGAGAGCATAAGTGTTAGACGAGGATTAAGTATCCAGTTAGAGGCTGTTCAGATGGGTGAGTCGTCAGACTTTGAAGTACGAGATAGTGGGTTCTTGTACTTTCAAGGTTGGTTGTGTTTTCCAGCTTTAGAGGATCTGAGAGATCGTATCTTGGGAGAAGCTCACCGTAGTCCATTTTTTGTCCATCCGGGTAGTAACAAGATGTACCAAGATCTTCGTCCTTTCTTTTGGTGGTTATGTATGAAAAGAGATGTGCTAGAGTTTGTAACAAGGTGTTTGGCTTGTCAGCAAGTGAAGGCGGAACATCAGGTTCCTTCAGGTTTATTTCAGCCTATCTAGGTTCCATAGTGGAAGTGGGATCGAGTGACCATGGACTTTTTCACCGGGTTACCGATGACGTTGAGAAAGCATGATGCTATATGGGTCATAGTTGACTAGTTGACCAAGTTGGTTCACTTTTTACCCATACGTATGGACTTTAGTTTGGAAAAGATAGCTCGGTTATACATCAAGGAGATAGTCAGGTTGCACGGAGTGCCATCGTCGATCATATCGGATATAGATTCGAGGTTCACAGCGAGATTGTGGAGGTCTATCCATGAGGCTTTAGATACCAAGTTGCACTCCAGTACAACTTTTCATCCTTAGACCGATGGACAGTTTGAGAGAGTTATCTAGATCTAGAAGGATATGCTTCAGTGTTGTGCGGTAGACTTTTCTCGTAGTTGGGAGTAGTAGTTACCATTGATAGAGTTTTCTTACAACAACAGTTATCAGTCAAGCATCAAGATGGCTCCTTTTGAGGCCCTGTACGGGCATAAGTGTAGGACACCTTTGTGTTAGACAGAGCTTAATGAGAGAAAGATAATGTGTTCAAAGATTGTTAAGGAAATCGAAGAAAAAGTTTAAATCATCAAAGAAAGGTTACGAGCAACTTTTGATAGGCAAAAGGCTTATGCGGATAGGAAGCGTAAGCACATCGAGTATGAGCTTGGCGAGAAAGTGTTTCTTAAGGTATCTCCATAGAAAGGTATCATCCTGTTTGGTCGCAAAGGGAAGTTAAGTCCAAGGTACATCGGACCTTATGAACTTTTTCAAAGGGTTGAATCGGTAGCTTATCAGCTAGCTTTACCTCTAAAGTTGACACGTATACACGATGTGTTCCATATGTCTATGTTGAGACGTTATCGTTCCGATCCTTCGCATGTGATTCAGCTTGAGGAAATCGAAGTCAATACAGATTTGACTTACGAGGAAAAGTCTATCGGAATCGTAGATAGAGGAGCTATGGAACATCAGAATAAGTGTATACTTTTGTTAGAAGTGTTATGGAGAAAACATGGTATCGAAGAAGAAACGTAGGAATTGGAAAAAGATATGAGAGCTCAATATCATCATCTCTTCCTAACATGTATATTTCAAGGATGAAATTTTCTTTAAGAAGGGGAGAGTTGTAATGACTAGGTTTCTCGGTTTAGTGTGTTGGGTTAACCCAAGAGTTTGGACTTTGGTTTTGGGCCCGAGTTGAGTGGTTTGGGCTTAGGCTTGTTGGGCCTGATGTGGCTTTGGGCCTTAAGGGTTTTTAATGCAGGATAATTTGGTAATTGTTTAAATGAGTAGAGTGAGAGAAGGGTTATTTCTCCTGCAGATAATGACCTCACTCTTCTTTCTCTATTCTCCCTTCTTCCTCTCTTAGTTGCATGAGTGAGAGTTATGTTAAAGGTTGAAACTTTGAAGTTTTTATTGAGAATATCGTTTTTAGGTTGAAGAGAGTGTTAGAGGGTTGTTAAGGATTTATAAATCAAGGTAAAACATAGTTGGTTTGGTGGTGATGGAGGTTTTGTTGGGGGTTTAGGATGCAATCCGGTTTTGAGTTTTAAGAGCTTAAAATCTGAGTTTTCTAGTGTTTTTAGGCTCAAGAATCATCCCAAGAACTTGCTAATCCGTTCTTTATCTTTCTCTTGTAGAGAAAGAGGGTTGTGAGCCATCAACAAGCGTGAGGGAAGGAAGAGCTTGAAAAAGAAAAAGGTGGACGTTTGTTGCTGGTGGCTTGAGGTTGGTACTCCCAACTCCTCCTTTTATCATTCATGTCATTATAGTATGCATACATGTAAGCTTTGATGCATGGTAGCTTGGATGCTAGCTTAAGATGCTTTAATTGTGAAATTCGTATTAATGTATTTGATGTATTAAAAATGATGTTAAAACACCTTAAACATCCTTAAAATGTAATGGAAACACTTCTGGATCGATTAGATTGAGTTCGGGGAATAATCTCTAGAATTTCTAAGTGCAAACTTGTAGTTCGTGTAGGGGGTATCGATACCGGTGACCCGTGTATCGATACCCCTAAAGGGAAAAATAGGCTAGTGGGGTGAGGGTATCGAAATGAGTTTTGATACCAAACCCTCTAGTGACATCTTTTAATTAGATACTTGTATCGAATCGGACAATCCCCATTTTGTTGACCTTGAAGTTGGTCAAAGGATATCGGTACCAATATCGATACCAGTGTTTCGATACCCTCTTTTGGTGGGTATCGATACAGGGTGTATCGATACCCCACCTAAGGGTATCGATACCCCTGTGTAATCTTACCATGTTTGGGTAGAGATTTGAGGTTCGGTGATTGTAATAAATAGTCTCATTAATCTTAAAAGCTATGAAATAGATTGTTAAACTAAAATCGATAAATATAACCCCAAAAGACTAAATTGTGATATTCTTAATATATCTTGTTGTGCTAAGATCCTAGGTGGATCGTTTATGTGGTTTGAGTCCTTTTGTGATGGAAATCTGGATATCCAAAAGTGTTGCAACACGTTGAAGGCCATCTAATTTAATATACCGGGTGATGTATTGTAGACTTTTATTCCGAGAGTTGGGCGGCCTCACTCAAAGATGTTCGATGTAACATTCCGAGCATGAGATTGGTTGGACAGCCTCCATCCTTTTTATTTCGAACGTTGGGCGACCTCGTTCGAAGATGTCCGATGTAACATTCTGGGTATAGGATTTAAGGGCAACCTCAATCCTGAGTGTAGGATCCCGATGCTATGTGGACGTGGGCCTCACTCTTGTGTGTTGATTTGGTGTAACTTATATATGTTGTGTGCGATAATATACATTTCAGTTATGCCATGTGACAGGCGAGCATGCTTGACCATCATATCATGCACGATGTTTATATGTTTTATTTTTTGCTTTTGATATGCATGATGTTGGCCGAGTTCGGTATATCTACTGAGCTTTTGTAGCTCAGCATTCGAAATGTGTTTTCGTGCGTAGGTTAGGTAAAGTCAATTTTTGTGGAGCACCATTCGAGGTTTGGATTTCAGCATCGATCGTGTTGTCATAGTACAATTAGTAGATTTAGTGAGCTAGTACTATGTTGAACCCTATATATTTATAACTCTGTTTATTTTAATTTGGGTTGAATGTTTTAAATGGGTTGTAATATTTTGGAGCTCCGATTACCTTATATTTTTTTGAGCTTATATTTTAAACTTAATGGATTTTATGAGTCGTTTTGGTCTTGAATTGATTTTATTGTTGGGCTTTTTAAAGAAATTTTGAAATACACGTTGGTCGGAGGTCCAATGTAATATCTGGATCGGGGTCTTAAATTAAATAAGTATCAGTTGAACAGAATGATACAAAAGACTCTCATTGTAAACAAAAATCATATAAAGAAAACTAGTAAGAAAGAATCATCATCGTCAACACTTTAACAGGCAAAAATTCCCTACATAGACCCAACTAATCAGAATTTGGTGAAGAATGCGAGGGAGACAAGGAAGAGGACCAAAACAAGAGAGGATTTCGATAAGCTTGCATCGTATGATCCTTCGTCAACCGATTGGACAGATTTAGATCCTGTTCCTGCATATTTGTCCAGACAATGACATGAAATTTTGTCCCTTCTCCCTTGATCATGTATAGTAATGTCTGAAAACTTACAAAGATGTTCAAGATATATATTGTACCTGAAAAAATGTCTGATTCCGATGATGTTGTGGCACCCTCAGGTGATTCATCTGAATCTGATGGTGAACCGGCCAGAGTCGCTGCTGATGGAGTTCCAAACGTTACACCTGAGAAATTTTAGTTCAAGTTACTAACAAACAGAAATCCCCTTGTTAAATATGGCAATCAAGCATAGAAGGCTTACCGTTACACTGGCTAATTGGTGGAGTTTGCACCTGACAAGCACTAGGGAGTTGCATGGCCAGAGTCTGGTTTATTGTAATTCCCAAAGAAGCGTCGGTATTAAGCGAGGAGAAAAGGCGTTGAGGTGATGATTGAACGACCGCCCTCAGCTGTGAGCAGCATGTAGACGATGAGGTAGACATATTTCTGTTAATATAGTTGAGGCATGGGGCTAGGCTAGTAAGTGCAGAGGTGCACCTTTGGGCATTGGTTCCAGCCCATAGCATTGCTACCAGGACTAGGACTAATCATATTCCAATGTCAAGACCTCTAGAAGCCATCCTTTGTCTGCCTAGAATGTTCAGAAACTAGAGAGAGCTAGGTCTCTTGAGTGTAAGAATCAGGGAACTTTGTTAAATTAATTGATTAGATTTGCAGATTTGGGTTTTGAGTGAGGAGAATGAAGACATTGGAATTATATGATATCGGAAAGCATCGGAGGAAAGTTACAAATAAATTGGTATATTTAGATGAACAATTCTTACCGAACTTGAGAGTTGTTCAATAACTATCAGCTACTTGATTTGCTTTAAAATATGATAGATATAAATATAAAGTAGTATAATTACAATTTGGTCAAGTTTTCTTTTCTGCCAATAGTTTGAGATGGTAAGAAATGAAATTGACACTTCCCCTTTGAAAAAAAAATCCAAGGACTTCTTTTTATATTAAACGGTTAAAATATTCATATCCGACGCTTGTGTCATCGCTCAATGTATATAAGAAGCAACTAAAATCAACCAAGCTACATAGTTAAATAGAGGGGAAATAATGTAAACTCATAGTTACAACTAACTTGCCAAACTATGATTTCGTCATATCATAAAAACAGTTACTTTGAGGAAATTAGTTGTAGTAGTTGAACTCCAGAACTCCCTAATTAATTTGTCCCTCCAAATTACTTGAACCCTTTTTAAAATTCAAACTATAAAATTTTTCTTTTGTCATGGCCTAATTGACCAAACAGTAACTTTTACACTCTTTTCAGTCATGGAAGTTGTCAAGGTTTTACAAATCCTAGCAATATTATCAACACTTTCAATCGTTTCGGTCAAAGGACAAATTGTTACAGCCTGCTCTGCTTCGATGATAACCACTTTCACCCCATGCTTGAATTTCATCATCGGAAGCAGTAGCAACGGCTCGTCGCCAACTCAAGACTGTTGTGGTCCATTGAAGTCACTCATCAGCAGAAGCATGGACTGTTCTTGTCTTCTAATTACTGCAAATATACCATTTCAGCTTCCCCTAAACAGAACCCTGGCACTCGGTCTCCCCCATGCTTGTAACATGGTTGGCGTGCCAGTGCAGTGCAAAGGTGCACCTTAAAGTTTATTAACTAATCTCCCCTTTTAAGTTTAATCACTCTAATAATCAATTTAACGGTTTTGCAGCTTCTGGTACTCCTCTACCAGCTCCAGTTCCAGTTCCAGTTCCATTTCTACTTTCGCCAACTCTTCCCCCTACAGCAGCGTCTCCTTTAAGTTCAGAATCTGAACTGACACCTGCTGCACCACCTAAAGAAGTACCAAAAGCACCTTCAGCCACTGTAAATCCTAGGATTAGGCCAGTATTAGTACAAACTGCAGCACCGGCATCTAATCCGTCTTATGTTTACCCTCCGTCGATACTCGTAACGTTGATTATAATCACAATTTTCAAGTTCTATTGAAGGCCAAAATGTACCATTTTGAACCACAGATAAAAGAAGTAAATTCATTTGATCATATGCATGACCAAAATCTATTTTAGGCACTACTAAATATAGTAAAGGAACGGCAAACACTCTAATATTCACCACTAAAGTTTCCCATCGTGTATATCACAACGCGAAATAAGGTGTTATATGCATTTATAAATACCTTTCTACATCAACACATTTCACCTGAAACCAAACAACATATACATTGAAGAAGAGGGATCGGAACAGAGAGAAATGGCCAAAACTATTCCGGCGGTATTTTTGCTGCTGAGCATTGTAGTGGCGGTGACATGGTGTTCAAGTCCGGTGAGGGCGGAGGAGGAAGAAGGGTTCAGCAAATGTGCGCAGGATTGCGAGGATGGATGTAAGAAGGGAGGGGAGAGCGATAGCATTTGTGACATGAAGTGTGATACTAAGTGTGGGGCTAAGGTGGTTGGAGACGCCTTCAAAATTTAACTTCATTTGTTATGTTGAATAAACTTCGACTTACATTTACCCATTTACCTTCGCCAATTCATATAGTCAATGAAATAAAATTAACTCCTTCCCAAACCCAAATTTTACAATCAATTTCAAATTTAATGTGTATGTATGATTTCTAATCGTCATATTTTTTGGGTTAATTTATGCTTATATTCTAAACTTTGAATGAGAAGTCAACAACATAAAACAATGAAGCAACTTAAACTAGCTATCAAGCCCCCAATTTTTTTTTTAATATTTTTGTTGTGTTTTATTTTGCATATTTGAGTCATATTATCTTATTTAATCACTCTTTTGTCTCGTATAAAAAAATAGTATAAAAAAGTGGAAGGTTATATTTACTCTTGTATATATTAATAGAAACTTGTAATCTTAAATTGAGTTATGATAAAATTAATTTATCAACGTTTTTACGTTATCATATGCATTTAGTGATTATAGTGTTCACCTTTCATCATTAAAAATGATACTTCATTTTATCTTTTATTTTTTAAGTTATTTGATTTAATTTTTTAATCATTCTTTTATATGATTTTATTTTATTATTTAGTGACTAGTTTATGCACCTGAATAATTTTAAAATAAATAGACAATTAATGTGATTAGCCTATTCTTATATTTGAACAATCTTCTAATAATTTTATTTTTTTATTCAATAAATTTTATGTTTGACTTTAGTTGAAAAATCTTCACATATTAAGTCTTTTTGTATGATTTAATAATTTCATTCTTAATCAATATGAGAATGCAAATATAGATTGGTTTATATTTTATTTACTATCGACATGAGTTTATAGGGTGAACTACACCAGGGGTGAGCAACGAAACCGAGAAAACCGAAAAACCGTTTCGAAGCGAGCTACGTGGTTCGGTTCGGGTTTATATATTACGGTTCGGTTTTTGGTTCAGTTTAAAAATCAAAATTTGTAATTCGGTTCAGTTTCGGGTTTTCCATATGAAAACCCGTTTATTCCATATCAAACCGAATTAAAAAAATATTATGTTTTTATTCTATATCAAATATTTTTAAAATAATCTCTTAAAATATTTGAATTTATCTTTTAAGATAATCTCATGAAATATTTAGATATATTTTTATAATATTAAATTAATTAGATAAAATATTTTAAATTCGAATATGTTTTTATAATCTTTACTATTTAGGGTTATTTTATAATATTAAATATTTGAGTTTATCTTTAATCAAACAATATACTAGGCTATAATTTATATTTAAATTGATAATATAGAATCATTGAGTGTATATGAATTAGATAAATATTTTTTTGTGATTTATTTTTTAGTTATGTTATTTAATTTATAATAATTATTATTTTTTAATTCTTATTTAATATTTTTAGATTTGTCAAAAGGGTTCAAGACATATATATTTTTTAATGATAAAATAAATTAATATTTAAGGATCTAATAAATATTTTATTTGTATTGTTTACTTTTTTTTGAATTAAAAGAAACCGTTAAAACTATGGGTTTTAACCGAACCGAATCGCAAAATTCTTAGTTTTTTCGGTTCAATTTCGGTTTATTTTTTAAAAAATCGCAGACTGCAGTTCGGTTCATATTTTATATAAAAACCGATCCGAACCGAACCGAATACACCCCTAAACTACACTTGATACCATTCAATTACTGGCGTTACCACATTTATATCATTGAAGTATCAACTTTCATTTGGTTCAATTTTATCACTAAACTTATTTTTTATGTTCAATTATATTATTAGGTCGTTAACTCGGTAATGACATGATGAAGTACTTGACGGATGTCAACGTGAACGTCGTACTTAAACAACATTATTCTGGTGCAGAAAAAACTCAAAACTAAATCATTTTATTGAAGAAATTTGAGGGTCTACAAAGGATTAGAACATGATTCTTTCTGTAAATAAGTGTAACATCCGAATTTCTAAGTAAATATTTGGGTGTGGACCCCAGGTTTTTAATCTTCACGTTGATTGGAGTTTTTTGGACCTAATAGGTCAAGTTTGGGACCCAATGGATGTGAGTTGAGCTTCATAGGTTTGGATGGTGACCAAATCGTGTTAAGGGTGAATATGAAGGATTTCATGTTGCCATTCTACCCTATTTTTAAAATAACGGTTGACCAATATTTAATATCTTTATCTTTCATGTGGGTTGAAGGGAACAATCTTACCTCATCATTCCTTTCTTTTTCTATCTTATACAACATTTTTTCTCCATTTTTATGCCTATTTTCGTCACCTTAAAGGTCCATGCGTTTTGGAGCATCCAAGATTTAAGATTTATGGATTCTTAATCTCATATTCGAAAACTCCATGAAAAGTATCTTCTTTTCTCAAAAACATGAGTTTGGTGTTCTGGATTTCGGGTAAGTTTATGACTTTTTATGGCTTTTCTTTTGGATTTAAGGATGAAATTTCATAGCTGAGTCTTCCCTAAGGATTAATTGAAGTTTTGATTCAATTTTGATGTGTGTATGGATGGCTTAAGGAGATATTTTATGAGCTCTTCAAGCTTGCTGGACAAAAAGAGAAGCTCAAATGGGATAGTGTGAAGCCTAATCCGGAATTTTTTTGGTAGAGATTAGTATATTCTAGCTTCTACTCTTCATGAGTAACATGAGATTTTCTCGGTGTTCAGTATTGATATACGAGTAGTTGTATCGATACCTTATGATCTAAAGCAAGGAACATGAGATTTTCTTAGAGAGGAATATCAATACACCTAGGGAAGTATTGGTACCTTATATTTGTTTTGAAATTCAAGAATCGTTTTTGAGTACAAATACATAAGGAAGTACCGATATTGATAGTGATTTTACGCTAAATAAAGTATGTATATCATTATGGGGTGTCGATATGCATATAGATTGTATCGATATGAGTTTGCAATTTAAAACAATAGAATATGTGGTTAGGTATCGGTACACGAGGAGGTTTATTTATACTAAAGGTGTATTTGTGTTCATGACTTGTGTACCGATACAATGTCAAACAAAAAGACAATTTGATCATATGCTTGAGTATTAATACTCGAGGGTGAGTACCGATATCAATGAGGGTGTAATGATACTCATATAGTCCATATCAATATTGATAAGTGTATTAATACATATATAGTCCATATAAGTACCCAAAAAAGTTAATTTTGAGTTTAGAGGTTTGATAATTTGAGGACTATTACCCAATGAGATTCTAAAGTAACAAAATAGATAGTAAAACTAAGAAACTATTTTTTTGAACTCATGGATGAGAATATTGTGTAATAGCCTGTAAGTCATGAATAAAATGATTATAATGGTTATAGTTATGTTGTGGGGTATTTGTTGTCTTAACTTGGTACTACTTACCTTTTGGAAGCTGTATGAATGCTCTAGGAGCATGTTTTATCTTGTGTTGTGATATAATCTGAATGTCCTAGAATGATTAAGTACATCCGACATACCCACAGGCCGAGTAGGTAAAGTTGTAAACCTATATGTGGTTATAATGATCCAACTAAAGAAATATAACTTGATTAGCTGAGTGAAATTAAGTAACCTAATAGGATAATTGACTTTAATAAAGATTTCTTGTGGTCAGGGACGAATCTAGAAAGTAATCATATATTAATAATAATTATTATTTAATAATAATTATTTAGTGTAATTTTTATATATAATTTTAAATTTTTATTATTTAATAATCTTAAATTTTCTTTTATTATCATATTCAAAAAATATCATATATATTTATTTAAATAAAATTAAAATATTTTTAAATAAAATTTATATATAATTTAATTATTTTTTTAAAAAATATAAGTTATAAAAGTATGAATTTATTTAAAAGTAACATAGAAATATATTTTTTTAAATATTAGATATGAGTTATAAGCTTTTTACTAAAAATATATTTTTAAAATCTAATTTTGATCTTAATTTTAATTATATTTTGTTATTTAAATTTTATGATCACTATATACTAAGATAAAACCCCAAAAATACTTGAAGAATTACTTTTTAAAGAAGATATATATTTAATAAATTAGTAATCAATATATATATATATTTAAAAATAATTATATAATATTTACAAAATATAATAAAAATAAAAACAATCTCATTATTTTTATTTTTATCTTTTATTTGAATTAAATCTTATTTTTTAAATTAATCTAAAAATTAAATATTAAATTAAAATTTTAGATTGAACCATTTCTTTTATTTTTACATGTTAAAAACCTAATTTTTATTAATATTATAATATCAAATAAATAACATTATTTTGGGTATAGGGTGGGCCAAGGCCTAGGTAGGCCTAGGCCAGATCCGCCCCTGCTTGTGGCTAATATATCCAACTATGTCTAGGATGTATATGTGACTACGGTGATATGGATATGGTCCAACTAACAAGGTCTATATGTGATCACAAATAACTTAATGTTTGTGCGAGCACGAGTAAAGTCAAGCTCTGTTGTCCATTATATAGATGAGGTGTGAATGTTTATGTATATTGTGTGGATGCTAGCTGATGGTAGAGTGATCATGGTACGATATGTGCTATCTTTATGGGTTTTGTGAGCTCGAGCAATACGATAGGTAATATGAGATCGAGTATGGTAAAACTTTATATTGCGTGTTGTTTCGACCCTTTTAAAATTGATGGTGTGAAAATAGTCCGGTTTAATTTGGGAAATCAAATTTAATTGCTTTTAATTATGAATTTTGAAAATTGGGGTTTTATTAAAAATATATATTATTTTAATTTTAAAATGGCATACAGTCGCCACCGGCTACTTAGGTAGGCTAGACACCATAAATAAACCAGAAATTCTATTTAAAACATTTTGGGTTCGAGAGTCGGTTACGTGTAAGGACGACCCTTACGAGCGTCCGAGATCTGTACCTTATTAATTATATGTGGTATTTTGGCATTTCAAATAATAATATTAATTTAGTTCATCGTTGTCAAATGAATATCATTCGAATGAAGATACCCTTTTGGATAAGAAAGTATATTTCTTTTAAATACGAGCTTGAATAAGACGTCCTTTAATAAGAAACATTAATTCGTATTTAAAGAAATATAAATTTTGCTTCAAAAGGTTTGAACGGTTATTATCTTGTCAGTTTTGAGTTCTAACCTATTAGGCTCCGTTAATTATATTTAAAACCTATTAAATTATTAATTTAGCAAGTATATTATGCTAACATCCAAATGATTGGACACTACCATCTCGACACTAAATAAAATTAATAATACTATTGGTTTTTATAGTTACTTACCTAATAAATTTAATTTAATTCTAACCTTAAATTATTTTATATTTTCTAGGTTCAAGTGGCACATCGAATATGATATATAAGTACACTCTTGGTTAACATCATGATACGTCAAAACACTGACCATTTAGTGTATCCGAGGTATATGATTAAACATGACATATTTACTATAATTATCACCCTATATAATATTATTTAATTAATTAAAGTGACTAACCCTAAAAAAGCTCGAATTTAATTAACTAAGTGTAAATTAGGTGTCATCCTAAATAAATTATTCTATATGAATTTAAAACATGCATTCAAATAAATTAAACTATATATATTAAACAATAATTAAAGGACAAAGGACAAATTAATTTCAAAGAAAAAGCTCATGTTGAACAACCTTACGAATCAACCGATCAACATAAAAAACAAAATCATGTTTTGTTGTTTGAGAATCACGAATGAGGGTATGCATACCTCGTATCTAAAAAGTTGATTGAAAGAAGTTTGTTAGATTTTACATAGTTCATGCTGCAAAAAATGAACTTTCTAAAGATATTTATCTTGGATAATTCGGATGGTGGAAGCTTTAAGTTCACCATCTACTCCTTGTTATTCAGACTCCTCTAGATTGGCAACATCGACTTGTTCGATTTCAACTGTCAAAACTCTACATCCTTTAGCAAATGTTTGAACAATAGCGTTGTCATCAAAGCTGCCACCTTTTATTAGACTTCAAATCTTAAAAGCAAAGGAAAGACCTTTTGTTGTCATTGCATCCAAATCCTCTACTTTAGGTTGAATCTTAGTAGCAACTTTAGCAATTGCTTGGTTTTCTTCGACACTGCCACCTTCTAGAAAAGCTTTAACCACCTTGTCGTCTTTGATTTAGTAAGATCCAAACTTTGATTTCGATAATTGAGGGTTGTTGTCTACGAAAAGCACTGTATCACCAACATTTACCAAAGAAATGTCATTCGAGATTGAAAGAGCGAGAATAGAAGTATGGTCAGTAGTCATATTCTTCTACTGTTTTTGATTAGTAATTGGTTCCATAATAAATGCCAACTTTTCCCCCACTTCCTTTTAATAATCGATCCCCCTTTCAAAATAAATAATCTAGTTATTTATTTATTTATTTATATTAATTAATTAATTTATATTATTTAATATTTATTTACTTGTGGCTTTATTTTATATTCGACTATTAGATGAAATTCGTGTATTATAGTTACCCCTCTTTACTCAATGCTGTGAAACAGGAGAAAAACAAAGACTGAAAAGACACGAATTTTGTCTAACTTTCTTGACCACACTCTACGCTACCGAAGCTTAAAGTTGTTCTTCTTAATAGAAATTATTCAAACTTCTATTGAGCTGCGGAGTACGAAGTTGTTCTTCTCATTAGAAACTCTTCATCTTCTCATTTGAACTTTATACTCTAAAGCTGTTCTTCTCATTGGAAATTCTTCAGGGTCTGAAATTGTACTTCTCATTAGAATTTCTTTAGACAAATCACTATTTATGGTACTCGAGGCTGTTCTTCTTATTACGAAATTCTTCGCATCCCATAGAGTTTGGATTTTTCTTCTCATTATGAACTTCTCCAAAGTTTGAATTTGTTTTTCTCATTACAAATTTCTTCAATCATATCAAGTGACGAAACCCAAATATGTTCTTCTCATTACAAAATTCTTCGTCTTCGGGAAAATAGAATTATTCTTTTTATTATGAAATTCTTTAGGGTCTGAAGTTTTTCTTCTTATTGCGAAATTCTTCAGAAAAATCACAATTCATGATATTTGAGGTTTCTCTTCTTATTGCGAAATTCCTCGCATCTTATTAAAACTTGAATTATTGTTGATTTGATTATTTTTTCTTTGAATCTGGAATCATTGGGGAATCCATTTCTCTTCAAACTGAGACTAATCTTAAAACTCTTTATCTTACACCTTTCTCTGTAAAAGCATTGATAATTAAATTTTCCTCATTATGAGCTCTTTGCTAGGTAAACTCGGGAATTTAAATTCATCTCTGATTCTATAAAAAGAGAAGTCATCCATTAATATGAATTTAACATGGATTATATTGAAAACATCATCATCTTATTTGAGATCTCTATTGTCATCGCTTTTCTGCTCAAGCCTGGACATTTTTCATCTGAACTTATTGTTTCATTGATCTTGATCAAGGTTTATTTTCTTGCATCTAGAGTACAAATCTTTAATTTCTTGTTACTTTTTTCTTTTTCTTTATCCTTTTTTCTGTTTCCAACACATCATCATTTTTATTTTGATAATTCTTGAAAAGTTCTCATCATTTTCAAAGATATCTTCCCAAAGAATTTAGCATAACATCATGCCCAAAGGACTTATTGATGACTTTAAGGATTTAAACATCATGCCCGAAGGATTTATTGATGACCCGATGAATTTAAGATCAAATTGTCTCCTTGATTGTGCAAACGATATCATCACCCTCGAAGGTGATGACCCGAAAGACTTAACATCATACCCAAAGGACTTACTAATGACTCGAAGTATTTAAGATCGAATTGCCTACTTGATTGTGCAAACAATATCATCATTCTCGAATGTGATGGCTCGAAGGACCTAACATGATGCTCAAAGGACTTATTGATGACTCGAAGGATTTAACATCATACCCGAAAGACTTACTGATGACCCAAAGTATTTAATATCATTCCCGAAGGACTTACTAATGACCCAAAGAATTTAATAATGAAATTTGAAGTTGTTGTTCTCATTGGAAATTCTATACCCCTACTGAAGAGTTTGAAGCAGTTCTTCTAATTTGAAATTCTTCACACTGGTATCAAATTATGAAATATGATGTTGTTTCTTCATATGAAATCTAGATTTGTTCTTCTCATTTGAACTTTTCCAAAGTTTGAAGTTGTTCTTCTCATTCGATTTTCTTCAAACAAATCATAAAATTTGAGGTTGTTCTTCTTATTTAAATTTCCTCGAACATTTGGTAAACAAAACTTCTTGTTAAAACCCGCATCTTCCTCTGAGCTCTTTGTTTATTTTGATCTAGATTACTTCTTCGTTTTTCTTGTAAATTCCTGTTAGAATTAACCAAAAAATATTTTGAATGCTAACATGTTTTACCCTGTGGATGCCTAACCATATGATGTATGAACCGTGATCATTGAGGGACACTTGGATGTACTCTGATCTTCTTCATTCTCTTCATTGAGCCTTTCTCTACTATGGTGGCATCTCATCTCAATAACTTTGTACTTTGTATGACTTCTCAAGCTTCATTTCTCAGACTGACATTAACATCATTTTCTTTCCCAATCAATTAGGATTCTACCCCACATTTTGTGGGCTATTATTTCTTTGAACAAATCCTCAACCTTTCAACAAATAAGTTTTATGAAATATGTTCCTCCTTTGTTCATTCTAATCTGAAATCTTATGTGCAATAATACTCTATTAATCTTTTACCATGTTAAATTTTCTATACTTTCATCATTTAGGGCGAGCAAATGTCATAGGTCTATAAATTTTCTCGTGGTCCTTAAACTTCCATCAAGTTGGACTAATATTCACCATTATCACCATGACCCTCGGCAAGGATTACAGTCTATACATGATTGCCTCATCTCCAAACATATCTCTACATGTTCGGTTGTACATTTGCAACAATCTCATTCTCTTTTGATTTTTTCTAAAGAAATGTTAACATGCTGACTATCATTTCAACAAAAGGTGTTTCTTTAAAACCCTAAAGGTTTATTTAAAAGAAAAAGAACATAGTAAGATACCTAAAAAACCAATTATAATAGCTTTTCAAATTTAACCTTCTTGTGTTTGTCTTTGCCTCTAAATGTTGCAGTAGAATTTAAAGTTTTACAATTTATTTTAGAATACCCAGTTCACCCCCTTGTGATTACTGTGTTGCTTGATCTAGTCGGAAACAATCCTTTTTTTGTCTTTTTCATCCTTTTTTAAGCGATAGAATGCAAAAATATGATTCTAAAAATAAAGCTCTATGTTTATGTTTCTTTCCTTTCCATAATTATCATTACATGTCTTCAAAGATATATCTATAACACCAGGGTATTAGACAGGTGGAGTGTAGCTCCTTATTAGATTTGTCGACATCCCCTCACGACTTCATCAGGATGATTCGAGACTTATTCATGCTTTTTCTTTTTTGTCCTTTTCATTCTTTTTAGAATTTCAATTTCATATTCAATTTTTTAATTTTTCATTCTTTCTTTCATTTTCATTGTTTTATTTTTTTATATAGAAAGTTACACTTAGAACTTCAATTTTAGGCAACTCTATGCATTTCAAGAATTTTTCATTGGACATCATCAAAAGAACTGAGACTTTTCTTGTAACTATAACATCCCGAATTTAGGTCTAGAAATTTTAGTGTTGTTTAGGGAGGTTCGATTCGGGTCGAATCAGATTTCTTCGGTTATTAATTTCTGGTAATTAAAATATTTCTAAAAAAGTTACAAAATGTTAAAATAATGTTTTAAGGTTAATATAATGTTAAGTGAATCTTAATTTGGTTTAATTAAGCTTAATTACTATTTTAGTGACTAAAATGTAAAATTTGAAAAGTTAGTGGCAAAATTGTAAGTTTTCGAAATTTAGGTTTTGTGACTATTGGAAAGCTAGCCAAATCTTAGAATCCTTAGAGGTCCATTAATCAAATTTTTTTTAATTAGATATCATTCACCAAAATTGGTTTTTAATTTACGATTAAGCACGTTTTCCTTTTTCACTCAATTTTCTCATCATTTCCTCTCTAATTTTCTCTCCATGGTTTCCCAAATCCTTTACTAAATTATTCTCCACCTTTATCAAGATTCATCTTATTTTAATCAGTATTTTATCCTCATCAAAACCTCTCAATTTGTTTTACAAAATCCTAAGCCAATTCCAAGCAAAATCAAGAGGAGAATTTACGTCAATTTTGGTGAAAGTATCTTAAAGGTAATTTTATGTTTTCTTTTCAATTCTAAGGTGATTTAATTGATATTCTAAATCATTTGGCTTACAAAATATTAATCTTAACTTGATTTTGTGTTTTAATTCAAGATTTTGCATTTTTAATGGAAATTTCAAGAAAATACACTAGATCTTGATTAAGGTTATAATTAGGATGACTTTCAATGAAATTATACTTATTTGTATGGTTAAATAAGTCTTGTAATGATCTTATATAGTTTTAATCCTGGAATAAGTGAATCAATGTTGTTATAAGTGGTTTTCGGGTGGTTTATGGGTTGTTTTTGACGCTCTATTTTTGATGGAGGTATAAGGAAGTTTAGAAGGTGATTTTAGTTAATAATTGAGGAGTTTTAGGTTTTAGATTCGTTAGGTTAGTGGTGGTGTAGTTTTCGGGTGTTTCAACCTAGTTTTCGGCTTTTTCGGGTTGCTTTTCGGTATATTAATGGAGGTTTAGTGTTGTTGTTTTGTTGAGCATAATTTAATATGTATATGCTCTGTTTTGGTGATGTAGAGGTACAAGAAGACTCTTGAGTGGCTGGAACGTTGGTGTAGCTGTTGGTGCATCAACGAAGGCTAGTTTTGCTTATCGGTGAGTGGATTTGGGTTAAAAGCGATTCGAAAATGTTTGGTTCTGATTTGGTAATTATGGAATAGTGTAAAAGCTTTCCATAGTTTAAGAGTAAGTGATTTCTATTTTTTTGGAAGCATTTCCTAAATTTTGACTATGTTGCAATAGCCTTACGGATGATGTTTTCATAGAAATATTGTGAAAGCATAAATTGAATTTTTAAATGATGCATACATGTGTTAGTTGCTATAAATACATGGTTTAGAATGGTATCCATGGATTTTGAAAGCATGAGAAAGATTTGGAACAAAATATGGTTAGTTGTCTTACCTTTAATTAAGCCGTTGAGTATGATTTTGGTTCACTTGATGAACATATTTTGAATGCATTGTGAAACAACAAGTTAACATGAATGATCAAAAAGATATTGGCTTAGTGACACTAACTATAGTTATGAATACAAACGACATATCATTAGGATAAAGTGAACTAAGAAGTTTATGAGAATATTGATGTTGCCTACACGTAAACAAGGGTGACTATGTGTCCGACCGTGCGTATAGTGCTTGCCTATATGTAAACAACAATGACTTAATATTCGATCGTGCATATAGATGACCCTAAATAGACAAGGGTGACTTTGTGTCAGACCGTGCTTAGTGGGATAACAGGTATACAAGGGTGATTATGTGTCCAAACGATGCATGTTGAGACCAAATTTCTTTAATTATGGTATAAGGAATCTGAGTATTCGGCGAGCTTAAGGTTCACAACAAGTTGTCTCTTGAATGCCAATATGCATGATTCATGAATTGATTTGAGTATGACTATGACCATAATTTGTATAAGCATGCTTTAACTTAGCACAAAAGTTACATGTTATGGTTTTAAGTTGGTTTTAAATGTTGCATTGATGAATTTGCTTTTAGAACTATCTCAATAATCATGTTTTCTTAAGTTCTCCTTTCATCTTTGTAGAGAAATAAAGGCTTTCGGAACAACATTTGGAGCAAGTGACTCAAGAAGAGAAACCTCACTCATTTTTGGTATGATTTGAAAAAATAAATAAGATTTGACAATGTGTAAAATTTTCCTTTAGAAAGGTTGTTTTGAATTAGCAAAAGAGTTATAAATGTGACCTATAAACATGTTTTCTTGTGATTAGATAAATGTGACCTATAAACAAGGGTGACTTTGTGTCCGACCGTGCGTAGTGCGATAACATGTATATAAGGATGACCATGTTTCCAACAGATATATGTTGAGACAAAGTTTCTCTAATTGTGGTATAAGGAATCCAAGTATTCGGTGAGCTTAAGGTTCATAACAATTTGTTACTTGAATGCCAATATGCATGATTAATGAATTGATTTGAGTATGACTATGAGCATAATTTGTTTAAGCATTTTTTAACCTAGCACAAAAGTTACATGTTATGGTTTTAAGTTGGTTTTAATTGTTGAATTGATGAATTTGCTTTTAGAGATACCTCACTAAGAATGTTTTGCTTAAGTTTTCCTTTCATCTTTGCAGAGAAATAAAGGCTTTCGGGACAAAATTTGGAGCAAGCGGTTCAATGGGATAAAGCTCACTCATTTTTGGTATGATTTGACAAAATAAGTAAGACTTAGCAATGTGTAAAATTTTCCTTTAGAGAGGTTGTTTTGAATTAGCAAAAGAGTTGTAAAATGTGACCTATAAACATGTTTTCTTGTGATTGGATAGATTGGTATGCTATGGTGGTTGCTTTAGGTATGCTTGTTCTTTTGTGGATATGAAAATTATGAAAAAGTTAGAAAGAATACTTATAGGAGTTACGGGGTCTATGATTGTTTCAATTGGTTGTTTAAGTTGCTCTCGGTGCTTAGGAATTATGCATAGAGTTGATAGTGGTCAATGATTGTGTCTCGAATGAGTTAAATCTACTTAAAATGGCTAATTTTATGTTTCTGGACAAAGAGGTATCGAAATTGCAATGAATGCTATCGATACCTTAGGCCAAACAAGCCTAGGTTTCAAAACCTGAACCTCACTTGGCACTAAAGTTTCAAAATTGTCAAGGAAAGTTTCAAAACCTTTGTTTTTTGGCAGTTAATATCGTAACTTCCACGTCAGTGTTTCGTTACTCCAAGTCTGATTATGGGTTGTTAGTTACCGGAATCGCATATTAGTCCCAGATATCTTTCTATGTTCAATTATGGTTTCTAGGAATGTTATTTTGGTTTGTAATTTCACCTTCATACATGAACTTAACTTAATTTCAAATTGGCTAACTTCATACATGAACCTAATTAATGAAGCTTGTAATTGATGATGTTTGAATGCTCTGTTTCGTTTGAAATTTATCATGAGTGCTCTTTGTATGTTTAATTGAACTTCGATGAAGTTAATTTCTACCTTGCCGCTAGAACTTAAAATATTCACGTTTTAGTCCTTAACATTATCATGCATTTAATCGAGTGCTCGCTTGTGATTGAATTGCTTCCGTATTTTGTTCTATATGAAATCGACACCTTTAGGAACTTAATTATGCCTCTAGATAAGGAAAAATATAACATTTTTAGGATTGTTTATCGGATTGGGCCTTTGCGGGTTTGGTTTAGTATTCCCTATGTAATCCATTAAAGCCAGTTCCGTCTAAGCCGGGCTAAAGAGGTTACATTTAGTGATATCAAAGCCAGGTTTGTTGTCAATATGTATGATAATTATGTTCGATGATAGTGTGTTTAAGTGGTGGTTATTTAAAAGGGATATAGGTTACACATAGCCAATGTGAAACATTTTTAAATGCTTTTCAGGTTTCTCTTGGATCTTGCCCGAATTTAAGTCTAATATGTTTTGATTATATGTTTTAAATTTCATGTTTAAAGTTTCTGAGTATGCCTCCAAGACGCGAGACACAACCTAGTGCGGGTATGATCACTGATGGTCAGAATGAGGGCGAAATGACTGCCAGGGAAGAGCAGCTTCCTCCTCCTCCTCTGTCGTGGGTGTGCCTCCAATTCCACAGGTTGGTCAGTTTAGAGAGTTTGCACCATTCTTTCAGGCTATAACTGGTGTATTTCAGGCTGCTGTCTCTAGAGTGCGTATCCCATCTCCTACCCCTATTGTTGTTGTTACCCCTGGGCTACCTTTACAGCGACTACGTAGCTTGGGTGGTGCTGAGTTTCGTGGTTCAAACCCGAGTTTAGTTGAGGAATGTCGGCTAGTACAAAGAGGATCTTGGATCAGATAGAGTGTCAGGATACTAGGAGGTTGTGTTGTGTGGTTTCTTTGCTTCAAGGAGATGCTTATCGTTGGACGAAAATGAAAGTTGGTATGACTGCTACTAATTTGACTTGGGAGTACTTCTGAACCGCTTTTGTGTAGAAGTTTCTGGGTCTGCAGTATAAGGATGCAAGGAAACATGAATTCATGTCTCTAGTTCAAGGATCAATGACGGTGACAGAGTATGAGGTACAATTTGTTTGGATGAGCCATTATGCCCCTAAGTTGGTTCCCAACTATCGAAATAGTGTGATATGTGCCGGTATGGGTTGTATCTTGAAATTAAGACATATCTATTGGCCACCGAGTACATTGAGTTTGATGTGATGGTGAATAGAGCCAAGGATGTTGAGGAGTCCCTAAGGGAGGCTAGAAAGTCTTTCGATGTTGGTTAGAGGCCTGTTGAGGCTAGTGCTCAAGGTAAACAGTGTAAGAGGTTCCTTGATAACTGGTATAAAGCTGATCGACGCCGAGGTGACTTTAGACGTTGTGGTCGAGCTCAACAGTTAGGTAGAGGTGGTGGTTATGTTCCACTTTGTAATATATGTTCTAGACGTCATCCAGGAGAGTGTTAGTGGGCCACTAGTGCTTGTATGGGTTGTGGATCGAAGTATCATATGAGGCATGATTGCCCGAGGTCTGTTGGTGAATCTGATGATCGTATTGAGGCTGTTGTGTTACCTGGTAGAGGACGTGGTCGAGGTAGAGGTCCTATCCATAGACCGGGATATGGGCGTAAGATTTATGTACAGCGTAGGACTCGTAATGCCACGGATGTGGTTGCATGTAGTTTTTCTTTATAGAATATACCACTGTTTTCTTTGGTAGATTCAGGATCTACTCATTCTTATGTTTTGAGTGAGCATACGCATTTGTTGGATGTTCTGGTTGAGGTTTTAGACGTGGGTTTGGTGGTTACCAGTTCTTTGGGTGAAACAGTCACGGTTAGGAGGTTGTAAAAAGGTGTCCATTGGAGGTGCAAGGGTATGTCTTTGAGGTTGACTTAATGGAGTGCATTTCCATGGATTTGATCATATCTTGGGTGTTGACTGGTTGACGGAGCACCGAGCGGTGGTGGACTTTGAAAAGAAGAGGGTTACCTTGAGGTTGTTGGATGGTAGTGAGGTTGTGCTGAAGAGTGAATATACCGGATTTTTGTCCAATATGGTTTCGGCTTTACAAGCGGAAAAAATGTTGCAACATGGTAGTATAGCGTAGAGTGAATATACCAGATTTTGTCCAATATGGTTTCGGTTTTACAAGCGGAAAAAATGTTGCAACATGGTAGTATGGCGTATTTAGCATATATGATGAATCCGGGAATAAAAGTCGTTCGGGTGCAAGATATTCGATTAGTATATGATTTCCCGAAAGTGTTTTCTAAGAAGTTGTCAGGATTACCTCTCGATCGCGATGTGGAGTTTAGTATCGAGACTTATACGGGTACTAATCCGTGTCTATTGCTCCTTATCGTATGACACCTAAGGAGTTAAAGAAACTGAAGATACAGTTGCAAGAGTTGTTATACCGTAGTTTTATTCGACCAAGCATATCACTGTGGGATGCGTCGGTGTTGTTTGTGAAAAAGCAGGATGACACTATGAGAATGTACATTGATTATCGACAATTGAATAAGTTGACCATGAATAATAAGTATCCTTTGCCAAGGATTGATGACCAGTTTGATCAGTTTCGAGGTGCAAGCGTATTCTCAAAGATTGATTTAAGGTCGGGGTATTACCAGTTAAAAGTAAAGGAAGTGGATGCATTGAAAATAGCTTTTCAGATAAGGTATGGCCACTATGAGTTTTTGGTGATGTCATTTGGGTTGACTAATGCCCTTGCTGCTTTTACGGACATGATGAATCGAGTGTTTCATGAATACTTGGACCAATTTATGGTAATATTCATAGATGATATCCTTGTGTATTCGTGTACTAAGAAAGATCATGATCGACATTTGCGGAAGTGGTGTTTCTTGTTCATGTGGTATCGAAAAAGGGTATTAGTATTGATCCGAAAAAGATAGAAGCTGTTATGGGTTGAAAGCAACCAAAATCAGTGTCTGAGGTCCGAAGTTTTCTAGGTTTGGCTAGATATTATCGCATGTTCGTTGAAGGGTTTTCGAGCATTGTTGCACCTATGACCAAGCTTTTGCAAAAAAAGGTTTCTTTTGAATAGAAAGAAAGTCAACAAAAGAGCTTTGAGAAGTTAAAGGAGGTGTTGACTAGTGCTCTGGTATTAGTTCAGCCCGAGTCAAGTATGTACTTTATGGTTTATAGTGACGCATCTTATGTTGGTCTCGGGTGTGTATTGATACAAGAGGGGAAAGTTGTGGCGTATGCCTCTAAACAGTTAAGAGTGCATGAAAAGAATTATCCGGCACATGATTTGGAGCTTGCAGCGGTAGATTTTGCTTTGAAGATTTGGAGACACTACTTGTATAGTGAGAAGTGTACTATATACACAGCTCACAAGAGTTTAAAATATCCCATGTCGTAAAAGGATCTAAACCTTAGGCAGCGAAGATGGATGGAATTGCTTAAGGACTATGATTTGACTATCGAGTATCATCCAGGAAAAGCTAACATGGTGGTTGATGCTTTAAGCCGTAATACAACGATGGAGTTGAGGTCTATGTTTCCTAAGTTGAGTATCTCAAAGGAAGGTGGTTTAGTGGTGGAGTTGCAAGTAAAACCTATTTTAGTTGAGATGATAAAAGTGAAGTAGTTAGAGGATGAATCTTTGGTACCTTTTGTGGAGGACATCGCTGAGGGTAGACCAACCGAGTATTATTTTGATGTTGATGAGGTTCTTTGTTTTAAAGGTCGGATAGTAGTGTCGGATGATATCGAGTTGAGACAGGCTATCTTGACAGAGACTCATACTAGTACATTTGCTATGCATCCGGGTAGTGTGAAGATGTACAGGGATCTCAAAAGTGTATACTATTGGGTTGGTTTGAAGAAGGATGTGACGGAGTTTGTGTCGCGGTCTACGGTGTGTTAGCGAGTGAAAGCTGAACATCAATTTCCTGCGGGTTTATTGCAACCGATTTCGGTTCTGGAATGGAAGTGGGAGAAAGTAACTATGGATTTTGTGACGGGGTTACCTTTAACACCATCCAGAAAGGATTATATATGGGTGATTGTTGACAGGTTTACAAAGTGTACGCATTTTCTTGCTCTACATATGACGTATTCAAAGGATAAACTAGCGGAGTTGTATGTTTTTGAGGTTGTGAAGTTGCATGGTGTACCAAAGTCGATCATATCGTATGGAGATCCACGTTTTACCTTTAAGTTTTGGAAGAGTTTGCAAGTAGCTTTGGGTACGAGGTTTAGTTTTAGTACAGCTTATCATCCTCAGACAGATGGTCAGTCTGAGCGTATTATTCAGACTTTAGAGGATATGTTGAGGTGCTGCATCATTGAGTTTCGGGGTACGTGGGAGAAACAGTTGCCTTTGGTGGAGTTTGCTTACAATAATAGTTTTTAGGTGAGTATATAGATGGTACCGTTTGAGGCTTTATATGGTCGTAGATTTCGTATGCCTTTGTGTTGGAAAGAGCTTGGACAGAAGTATGTTTCTCTACCGAAAGTTTTAAAGGATACCGATGAGAAGGTTAAGCTTATATGTGCTAAGCTTAAGGAGACTTCGGATAGGCAAAAGTCTTATACCAATATGAAGTGTAGAGAGGTGGAGTATGCTGTCGGGGATAAAGTGTTTTTGAAGGTCCTACCATGGAAGAAAATGATGAGGTTTGGACGTAAGAGTAAGTTGAGTCCTCGTTTCATTGGATCGTACGAGGTGTTAGAGCGTGTTGATCTTGTTTCTTATCGGTTGAGGTTGCCAGGGGAGTTGGGTAGGATGCATGATGTTTTTCATGTATCGATGCTTCGTAAGTACAGGTCAGATTCTACGCATGTTGTTCCAGTTGAAGAGATTGAGTTAAGAGCGGATATGACTTATAAAGAAGAACCGAGGAGGATCTTAGATGTGAATACGAAGGTTCTTCGAGGAAAGAGCATAGATTTGGTAAAAGTTCTTTGGAGACACCGAGGTGTTGAAGAAGCTACTTGGGAGACAAGGAAAAGTATGAAAGAGCAGTTTCCTCACTTGTTTGCTTCAGGTAAATCTCAGGATGAAATCTCTTAAGAGGGGGGGGAGTTGTAACATCCCAAATTTGGGTCTAGAAGTTTTAGTGTTGTTTAGGGAGGTTTGATTCAGGTCGAATCAGATTTCTTTGGTTCATTAATTTCGGGTAATTAAAAATTTAATATTTTAATTGGGTGAATAGTGAATTTCTAGAAAAGTTAAAAAAATATTAAAATAATATTTTAAGACTAATGAAATGTTAATTGAGTCTTAATTTGGTTTGATTAAGATTAATTACTATTTTAGAGACTAAAATATAAAATTTGAAAAGTTAATGGATAGTTTGTTTGACAAAATGTAAAATTTCAGGTTGATGGATTATAAGATTAACTGAATACATATTTTACAAAATTATCCTTACAATATAATTTCTTTTTAACTAATCAAACTTCTATAATATTAAAGTAAAATATTTGAATAAAAATGCTAAAATATATTTTTTTATTATTTTTAATTTATATAATTATTTTATAAACTTTTTACACAAATAATTGAATATATAATTATTAGTTTTTAATGTTATAGTATTATATTATATATTTTAAAATTTATGATCTATTATAATTTTATATTTTTATTTAAAATCCATGTTATAAAAATTTCGCTTCAAAATCCTAAATAACCAATCCAAAACCGTATCAATTACAAATATATAATAAGTCTATTAATTTCAAACCATGTAAAATCAAATAGATCCAAAAGTAATATTGGAATGTTGTTACAACCGTTTAATAAAAACGCTTATACATTTCTTTATTTCTTTTGTAATATAAATAGACAACATTGTATATTCTTCATAGTCAAGTTTTAATAATAATTCACATTTTCTAATTTTATATCCCTAGATCCAAATTTCCAAAATCACATTGATGAAAGGCTCGACTTTCGCCTTCTAACATGGTATTAAGAGACTCTTCTTCTTCCATGGCTTGCGATGAAGATCCGGCAAGTGAGTACTACATCCATTCAAATGAAAATCCAGCGCTCGTGTTGACATTGTCTCTACTCAACGAAAGCAATTATCACGGCTGGGCAAGATCGATGAGAAATGTCTCTTATATCCAAGAATAAATTCAATTTTGTTGATGGATCGATTCAAGAACCCAAGAAAGATGAACCTGGTTATCAGGCGTGAGCAAAGTGCAATAATCTCGTCCTATCTTGGCTTCAACATGCTCTGAGCCCCAAGATTGCTTAGAGCGTTATCTGGATCGATAACGCCTATGAACTATGGTATGATCTTTTTGATCGGTTCAATCAAGGAGATCTTGTTTGAATATCCGATCTGCTGCAAGATTTTTATTCGCTCCAACAAGGATCGATGATAATTTCGAACTATCACACTAGTTAAAGGTACTATGGGATGAAATATGCAACTTATGACCTTTATTTTTTTGTGAGTGTGCTGCTATTAGATATCGAAAATAAGATTTTATTCTTAGATTTTTAGGAGGGTTGAACAAGAACTTTTCTGTTTAAAAATCCCAAATTCTAATGATGAAACCTATGTCTCTCATAAATGAGATATTTGCTATTGTGATTCAACATGAAAGGTCCTTAGTTTCTGTAGTTCCTGTTTTTGACTCAAATGTTCTATTGATTGACAAGTCGAATATTCAAACTAATAGCAATATCAATGCATGTAAACTTGACTACAATAGCAAGAAGTTTCATGGTAATTTTTCCAGCAAGAAACTTGTTTGCACATATCGTGGTTTTCTTGGACATTCGGTTGATAAGTGTTTCAGAAAATATGGTTTCCTCCCTAGTTATAAAAGCAAGTTTCAGATTAGTAAAGCTAATCAAATTAGTTCTGTGGACAATATGGGTTCAACTTCTTTAGATAGTAATGTTATGTGCCTTCCTTTACAAGAAACCAATACGAAAGCTTACTTTCTTCGATCCAAGAAAGAATCCCTGCTTGTAATCCAGAACAAAATGTTGCTACACAGTCAAAAATTAATGTTCTTTCTTCCAATTTTACTTTTGTTGCTACTCCTATCGTTGAGAACACAAGTATTACTCTACTTTCTCTTAGTTCTATTGTTCCTAATGTAGTTTATTGGGTTATTGATTCGGGTGACACCATCCATATAATTAATTTTATTTCTTTATTTCTTAATTATCATATTGTTCATGATAAATATGTTAAACTTTCTAACAATAGCCTAGTGCAAGTTTATCATATTAGTACAGTTCAGGTCAATTCTCATTAGTCTTACATAATGTTTTTAACATACTTAAATTTGGGTTCAATCTTATATTTGTTTCTCAATTGATAAAAACAAATTTGTATTCTTTAATTTTCTCTTCAAATGCTTGTTTTATTCAGGATATATGTCAATGGAAGACGATTGGTATAGATAAAAAAATTCAAGAATTATATCAACTTAAAATACACGATACCTATCCTGTTTCAGATTCTACTGTTTGTACTAGTACTAATTCTAATTTTTTATATCTTTGGCATGCTAGATTAGGTCATGCTTTCTTTCAAAGAATGATATTTTTCTCTAAACTACATAGTAACATACCTTCTGATGTTGCTTTAGACTGTGAAATTTGTCATTTAACAAAACAAAAAAGACCTTCTTTTCCTAATAGCATTAGCACTAGTAGTTCTATTTTTGATTTAGTTCACATAGATGTTTGGGGACCCTTTTCAATCAAAAGTTTATATGGACATTCTTATTTTTTTACAATTGTAGATGATAAAAGTAGATATTTGTGGGTTTTTTCGATGAAAGAAAAAAAATGAAGTTAGAATGCTTATAGTAGAATTATATACTTTTGTTGAAGTACATTTTTCTAAGAGAATTAAAAGTATACGAACTGATAATGCTAAAGAATTTGGAATGGTTGACTTTTCTAAAGAAAAAGGTATTTTGCATCAGACTGTTTGTACCTACACTCCTTAACAGAACAATATTGTTGAAAGAAAACATCAACATATTTTAGTAGTGGCAAGAGCTTTAAGATTTCAAGCTAATCTACCCTTAGTTTTTTAGATTGATTGTATTTTGCATTCTGTTATTTTGATAAATATCACCCTCTACTCTTATCTTAGATAATAAAAGTTTTTTTGAAGAGCTTTTTAATTGCAAACCAAACATTAAAGATTTAAAAGTTTTTGGGTTCTTAGTCTATGCTTCTGTTTTACCAAAAGCAAAACCTAAAATGCATCTCAGGTCTATAAAATGTATCTGTAAAACTAAAATTGATTTTGATATAACAAATAAATGTAAGGACTATTTTTGAAATAATTTTCTGGTCCTTAAGTCAAAACTTGATCTCTAAGTCAAAACCAAGAACTTTAAAATATTCTTACAAGTCTTTTTTACACGAGGGTATCGATACCATGAGGACTGGTATCGATACACCTGGGAATTTTCAAGGCTTGTTCTTGAGATCAAGAACGGGTATCGAAATAAGGTTCGATACCAAAACTTTCTGCCAACCAATGTTTCGATACTGGTATCGAAACATCTTGATTAATTTTCAAATTATTTTTTAATTTTTAAAATATGACTCCTGGTATCGATACAGGTATCGATACACCCTTAATCCCCAACGGCTAGTTTTTGATTCAAATAAGTCAACCGTTGGTGTTAGTTAATTTTTGAATGATGGTTAGCTTGTATCGAAACAAGGTTCGATACCAGGCATCACAGAAAGTTTTTGTATCGAAACAGGTATCGATACACCCCCTATTAAATGCACAACGACTCTTTCTTTTCTTGGCTTATTTCGAAACAGGTACCCCGTGTTTCGATACCACCTGCTGCAGAGTGCATTTATGATGGAAAGATGAAGCTCCAACGTCCATATTTACTTTCCCAACAACTTCAACGGTTAGAAATCAATGAGAAGGTATAAAAAGAAGCATTTTCAAAAGCATATCAACAAGAAAGAACATCAAGCAACATTCAAGCTCAAAAATCCAACTCAAAGCACTTGATTGAAAACCTTGTCCTCCCAACTTGTACTTTTCATTTTGATTTGTTGTAATTTAAGTTTGGGGAGAGTTTGCTTGTATCAAGGGCTATTATTTCTTGTGAGAAGAATCTTTCTAGCCAATTTAAACTTTTGTAAACCTTGTGAGTGGTAAAATCAATTTTGGGTAGAAAATTGATTTGTTTGTAAAGGTTATCCCTTGAACCTAGAAAAAGGCTGAATTCAAGAGTGAATTGCTTTCAAAATCCTTAGTGGGAGCTAAGGTAGTGGAGTAGAGCTTGTTCGAAGCTTGAACCACTATAACTCTTTGTGTTCTTCAATTTTTCAATCTTCACCAAATCTCTCCTACAATTTTTAATATCTAATTCACCCCCCTCTTGGCCATTATCCATTACCGATCAACTCAACAATTGGTATCAGAGCTAGATCTTTGAAGGGATTCACCTCCACCAAAGAAGATCCAAGGGTTGTTGATCATCTACACATCAAAAATCAAATGGCCTCTACCTCCGGTTCGTGGAACGAGTCTCACTCCATCACCAAGCCACCCTTCTTCAATGGAGACAACTATCCTTATTGGAAGAATAGGATGAGGCTATTCATCAACTCCAATGACTATGTCCTTTGGGACATAATTGAAGATGAACCCTCTATCCCCATGAAGCAAGAAGGAGATCGGTAAGTACCTAAGAAGAGGAACGAGATGACCGATGAAGAAAGGAGGAGAATGTCCACCAATGATAAAGCTTTTCACATTCTCTTTTGTGCTCTAGGCCCCGACATCTACTCCAAGATGTCTTCATGCACAAGTGCCAAAGAAGTTTGGGACTCCTTGGAGACAACTTATGAGGGCACCAATGATGTGAAGGAAACAAAGATTGGTCTTCTCAACCTAAACTATGAAAACTTCAAGATGGAGCCGGATGAAGACATCACCAAAATGTTCAATAGATTTTCCGTGATTGTCAATGGTCTCAAAGGCTTTGGTGAGATCATTCCGGAAGAGAAGCTCGTGAGGAAACTTATCTACTCCTTTCCCGAGTCTTGCGATAACAAAAGGACGGCTATCATTGAAGCCAAGGACTTGAAGACTTTAAAGCTAGATGCTCTTGTGGGATCACTTCTTACCCATGAGATCATGAAGAAGGGAAGAGAAGAAGAGAAAAAGAAAGAAGAGGTTAAAATTGAGAAGAGGGAAGTAGAGAAAAAGAAGCAAGGGATTACTCTTAAAGCTTCATTATCACAAGAAGAAGTGGACACTAGTGAGGAAGAAGAGCTAGAAGAATTGGCCATGGTGGCCAAAAGATTCACAAGGCTTATGAGGGCAAATAGGAATCGAAGATTCCAACGAAAGAGGGACTTCAAAGCAAAGAGCAAAGAAGAAGAGAAAGATCAAATTATTTGCTATGAATGCAAGAAGCCCGGTCACATTAGGACCGATTGCCCATTGTACAAAAAGAAGAGTTTCGAGAAGAAGAAGAAACACAAAGCTCATGTTGCCACTTGGAGTGATGAGGAGTCATCATCCGATGAGGACAATGAAGTGGCCAACTTGTGTCTCATGGCTCTTGATGAGCCCAAGGTAACCCTTGAACCATCTTGTAATGATTTAACTTATGATGAACTTCATGAAGCTTATGATGAATTACAAGATGTGTATGATGAGTTGGTTTTGAAGTTCAAAGAATCAATTTTAAAAAGCAAGAAAACCATTTCCGATTTAGAAATGAAAAATGATTCTTTGACAAAAACAATTTTGGATTTGAAAGAAAAGGTTGTTGATTTAAATGATGATTTAAAATTTTTTCAAAAAGAAAATGTTGAATTAAACAACCTTGTTTCAAGCTTGAGTGAAAATCACCACAAAGTGGTGAATGAGCTTAAAGAACAAATTAAAGTGGTTGGGAGTTCAACTTTTGAAAAAGGAAGCTCTTCAAAATCCAACCATGTCAAAAGAAATTTTCAAAACCACAAACAAAAGGTTTTTCAAAGGCATTTTAGACAAAGAAAAATTAGGAGTGTTTGGGTTCCTAAGGAACTTATTGTTTCCAATAATATGAATGCCATTGCCTCTTGGATTCCTAAGGGAACCAAGCTTTTAGGGACTAACTCTCATGGACCCAAAATGATTTGGGTATCAAAAGTGAAAAACTAATTTTTGTTTGTAGGTTGAGCATTGCTTCAAGGCCAAAGCTTCAAGCCAAAACATGTGGTACCTTGATAGTGGATGCTCAAGGCATATGACCGGAGACAAGGGACGATTTAAGGAGTTAGAGCTCAAAAAGGGTGGAGTAGTGACTTTTGGTGACAACTCCAAAGGCCAAATTGAGGGTATAGGCTCTATTGATAATCACTCCTCTATTCTCATTGAAAATGTCTTACTTGTTAATGGTCTTAAGCATAATTTGTTGAGCATTAGTCAATTGTGTGATAAAGGTTTCTATGTCTCTTTTGATAAAAATGGTTGTAAAATTATTGACATAGAATCAAATAGAACAATGCTCATAGGTCATCGCATAGGAAATATTTACATGGTGCATCTAGATGACATAAACATATCTCATGCATGCTTAGTTGCTAGTGATGAAAATGATGCATGGTTATGGCATAGGAAACTTGGTCATGCTAGCATAAGTGTTTTAGAGAAACTAACCTCCCAAAATCTAGTTAGAGGTTTACCTAAACTAAAATTTTCTTTGGATAAAATTTGTGATGCATGTGCTAAGGGTAAACAAAAGAGAGTTTCTTTTAAATCCATTAATGATGTTTCAACTAGTAGAGCGTTACAATTGATCCATATGGATCTCTTTGGACCTATTAGGACTACTAGCTTGGGTGGAAAATCATATGCTTTTGTTATTGTTGATGATTACTCTAGATACACTTGGGTTCTATTTCTAAGTTCTAAAGATGAGGCCTTAGAAAATTTCATCACATTTTCGAAAATTTCTCAAAATGATCTTGACCAAAAAATTTCTCATATTAGAAGTGATCATGGAACCGAATTTCAAAATTTAGGCTTTGAAAATTTTTGTAATGAAAATGGTATTAGCCACAATTTTTCGGCTCCTCGCACTCCTCAACAAAATGGGGTAGTTGAGAGGAAAAATAGAACTTTAGAGGAAATGGCTAGAACCATGCTTTGTGAAAACAATTTACTTAAGTATTTTTGGGCGGAAGCCACAAACACTTCTTGTTACATCATAAATCGAGTAATGATTAGGCCAATTTTGAAGAAAACTCCTTATGAGATTTTAAAATCCAAAAAGCCTAACATTAGCTATTTTCACCCTTTTGGGTGCAAGTGTTTTGTTTTGAATAATGGAAAAGACAATTTAGGTAAATTTGATGCAAAAAGTGATGAAGCTATTTTCCTTGGTTATTCTTTAAATTCTAAGGCTTATAGAGTTTTCAACAAAAGAACCTTAGTTGTAGAGGAATCTATACATGTGGTTTTCGATGATAACCTCCTTCCTAGGAAGGATTCTTGTGATGATGATGATGTAGGAATCATTGAAACCATTGGTGATGGACAAGCATCAAAGGTGGATGGGATTCCAAGCAATGAGGAAGCACAAGATCCTCCAATAGAAGCTTTGGGAAATGTAAAGCTTTAAGAAAGGGAAGTAAGCTACCCAAGGGAATTCAACTATGTCAAAACTGGTGAAATCTTGGGTGATCCATCCAAGGGGGTAACTACTCGTTCTTCTCTTAAATTAATGAATCATTTTGCTTTTATCTCATGCATAGAGCCTAAGAATATCAAAGAAGCCTTAAGTGATGATTTTTGGATTTTGGCTATGCAAGAGGAATTAAATCAATTTGAGAGAAGTAATGTGTGGACATTAGTTGATAGGCCTAGTAGTAAGTCTACTATAGGAACTAAGTGGGTTTTTATAAACAAACTAGATGAGAGTGGTAACATTGTGAGAAATAAAGCTAGATTAGTAGCTCAAGGTTACACTCAAGAGGAGGGAATAGATTTTGAAGAAACCTATGCACCCGTAGCTAGAATGGAAGCCATTAGGATGCTACTTGCATTTGCATGTTATCATGATTTCAAGCTTTTTCAAATGGATGTCAAAAGTGCCTTCTTAAATGGTTTTATAAATGAAGAAGTGTATGTTGAACAACCACCGGGTTTTGAGGACTCAAAATTTCCAAACCATGTTTTCAAATTAACAAAAGCTTTATACGGTTTGAAACAAGCTCCTAGAGCTTGGTATGAAAGGCTTTCAACCTTTCTAATTGAAAAAGATTTTGAAAAAGGGAAGGTGGATACTACACTTTTTATAAAAAGGTTTAAAAATGACATTTTAGTAGTTCAAATTTATGTTGATGATATTATTTTTGGATCTACTAATGAATGTTATTGTCAAGAATTTTCTAAGCTAATGCAAGGTGAATTCGAGATTAGCATGATGGGGGAGCTCTCATTCTTCTTGGGACTCCAAATCAAGCAAAGGAAGGATGGTACATTCATCAATCAAGCAAAATACATCAAAGATATGCTCAAAAAGTTTGGCTTGGAAAATGTGAAACCTCAAGCCACACCAATGAGCTCATCTACTAAGCTTGACAAGGATGAAGGAGGTAAGTGTGTTGATTCTAAGTTATATAGATCAATGATAGGTTCTTTGCTTTACCTTACCGCAAGTAGACCGGATATTATGTTTAGTGTTTGCTTGTGTGATAGGTTTCAAGCTAGTCCTAGAGAATCACACCTTATAGCCATTAAGAGGATTTTTAGGTACCTTAGAGATACACCTTGTTTAGGCCTTTGGTATCCTAAAGCTTCTTCCTTTGATCTTCATGCCTATTCGGATGCGGATTATGGAGGTTGTAAGATAGATAGGAAAAGTACTTCCGGAACGTGTCAATTTCTAGGTAGTATGCTCATATCTTGGTTCTCTAAGAAACAAAATAGTGTAGCTCTATCTACCACCGAGGCGGAGTATATTTCCCTAGGAAGTTGTTGTGCACAAGTGTTATGGATGAAGCAACAACTTTTAGATTATGGTATTAAGGTAGACACCATACCTCTTAAGTGTGATAATACTAGTGCCATATGTCTTACCAAAAACCCCATTCAACACTCTAGAACCAAACACATAGAAATTAGACACCATTTCATTAGAGATCATGTGTCTAAAAAGGATGTTGTTTTAGAGTTTGTTGACACCTTAAATCAATTAGCGGACATCTTTACTAAACCTTTGGATAAGGAGCGTTTTTGGACCCTTAGGAGAGAGTTAGGTCTAACTAGCCTATCTTGACTTTCTAAGTGTCATCTTTTTGCTCATTTTTGCTTGAATCTTGAATTGAATCATGCTTATGAAAATCTTGTATCTTGATGACTCCATGCATGTTGCTAGGGGGAGTATGAACTTTTCATGCATCATAAACATGTTATTACATCATATGCATACTTCTAGGGGCTTTAGAGACTCATTTCTAGTACTTTGAGTAGCCAAAATGCAAAGCAAAGGTCGGAGGTATCGATACAGCTAACCCCTGTTTCGATACCTGTTTATCAGTCCATCTGGGTTTTTGTCAAGAAGAACAGGCATCGATGCTTGCATCGATACACATGTTTCGATACCTGTATCGAAACAGTGTGTTTCGATACCAGTATCGATACACGAGGACGGAAGTTGTTTAAAATACTCTAAACCTAATTTTAATCTCATTAAAACACTTCCAAATTTAAAACCCAAAACCCTAGCCGGCCTCCCTTTAAAATCCCATCAATTTCGCCTCTCTTAACAAGATTTCTTCACGATTTCTTTGAGGGATTTTGATATACGCATCAAAGTCTTCATCATATCAACAAACGGTGCTTCATAATCGCTAAATTCGTCCTAATCTACACTCAAGGTATATTTTCGAAAACCTCTAATTTCGTTCAATTCTAGTTTGTTAAAATTAAGTTTTTGAGATTTTTTTAAATGTTTATCTTATGGGTTTCAATAATCCTATGATTTTATCTCAAAATATAAACTTGTTTTAATCGAATATAAATTTTTGTTCGAAAAGGTTTTTTGATAGTTTTTCAAAATTTTCACCCTTAAATACCTTGAATTGTTAGATTATTCAATAGGATTGAATTGGATTATGTATATGCAAGCATACATATTTTTTTTAACTAATCCAAATTTTTTGTTAATTCAATCCTAGATCATGGCACCAAAGAAGCATTCTCGTACCGAAACCGGATCTTCTTCATCATCTCGTGTTGCACGAGTTGATTTTGATAAGGTCTACGCTAAGAGTCTTGACACTGATCGAAGAATGGACAATTACAATCTTTTCCGGAGTTATCCTCTCAAAAAGGAAAGATGTGTGGACATTCAATTCATCACGTCCCATAGATTTCCTTTTCGTTACTATGACCAACTCGTCGATTGGAAGTTCTTGCGCTTTCTCACTCATACCGGCAAGTTCTTTCCAACTCTTGTCCTTATTTTCTACACTAATGCTAGATGTATTTTATCCTCGGACAAGAGTAAAGTAGTAGCCATTGAATCGTTTCTCATGGGAAAATCTTTCAAGATTAATGTCTCTACTTTCCTTGATGTTTTTGGTCTTGAGGATAAGGGTAATGATGATGAAGACTCTCTTCCTCCTTTCACCGGGTCGGTTACATCCCTTGACGCACATGACCGTTTTCTCCATCTCATAATCTCTTGGTGGATTCGTCCTTCTAATGGGAGATACTTTAGGATCCGTCAAGTTGATAGCTTTTGGATCACATGTTTCCGTGATAAAATCCAACCTAACCTTCCTCGGATTGTTTTCTCGGATATTGTGTGGCATATCCAAAACCGTGCTACCCCCCTTGTTCAATCTTTTCCATATGCGTGCATTCTAAGCACCATCTTTTTGCATTTGGACATCGATTGCTCTTATGACAAGGTGGGATCTTTGAAAGAGCCTATTGGAGAAACTTCACTCAACCGTGCTCACTTTGTCTATGCTTCCAATGGTGTGTGGAATAGAGGTGCTCCTCCTTCTCCTCCTCATGCTTCGGTTGATCCGGAACCTATCCATCAGTTTGACATGTTGACCTTCCTCACATCTAAGTTTGACTCTCTCAACACCCGCTTGGATTCCATGGATGGCAAGCTTGATACTCTCTCCACCCAATTCACTTCGGGTTTTGATGCCATCACCACTCGGATGACAAGCCTAGAGGCTCAAGGACACTCTTTGAGAGTATCTCTTGAAGCTCTCCGTCAAAGCCAAAAGCTCACTCAAGATCAAGAGGAAGATGAAGATAATGAGGATGATGAGGATGATGATGGTGATGACATGGCCGATGATTGATCGTGTTGATCTTTCCTTATGCTTTGCTTTTTAGTTATTAAGACTAGTTATGATGCATTCATATTAGAACTTATGCACCTATTTTATTTTCCTATGTTTTGGTCTTTATTTTTGTTGGATTATGTTTTGGATACTTTGCTTGTTATCATTTATGCTTAATATGAACTTTTATATGCTATGGATTATACCTTATTTATGCTTACTTATGCTTCATTGATTTTGATCTAACAAAAAGGGGGAGATAGTTCTAAGTTTTAAGTTTTCGAAACCATCAACGTTTTTAATTTGTTTTGGGGCACATATAAGGGGGAGTCTTTCAACCAAAATTATTTCAAAACTTAAAATTTCCTTTTGGTTTTGTTATATCAAAAAGGGGGAGATTGTAAAACTAAAATTGATTTTGATATAACAAATAAATGTAAGGACTATTTTTGAAATAATTTTCTGGTCCTTAAGTCAAAACTTGATCTCTAAGTCAAAACCAAGAACTTTAAAATATTCTTACAAGTCTTTTTTACACGAGGGTATCGATACCATGAGGACTGGTATCGATACACTTGGGAATTTTCAAGGCTTGTTCTTGAGATCAAGAACGGGTATCGAAACAAGGTTCGATACCAAAACTTTCTGTCAACCAATGTTTCGATACTGGTATCGAAACATCTTGATTAATTTTCAAATTATTTTTTAATTTTTAAAATATGACTCCTGGTATCGATACAGGTATCGATACACCCTTAATCCCCAACGGCTAGTTTTTGATTCAAATAAGTCAACCGTTGGTGTTAGTTAATTTTTGAATGATGGTTAGCCTGTATCGAAACAAGGTTCGATACCAGGCATCACAGAAAGTTTTTGTATCGAAACAGGTATCGATACACCCCCTATTAAATGCACAACGACTCTTTCTTTTCTTGGCTTGTTTCGAAACAGGTACCCCGTGTTTCGATACCACCTGCTGCAGAGTGCATTTATGATGGAAAGATGAAGCTCCAATGTCCATATTTACTTTCCCAACAACTTCAACGGTTAGAAATCAATGAGAAGGTATAAAAAGAAGCATTTTCAAAAGCATATCAACAAGAAAGAACATCAAGCAACATTCAAGCTCAAAAATCCAACTCAAAGCACTTGATTGAAAACCTTGTCCTCCCAACTTGTACTTTTCATTTTGATTTGTTGTAATTTAAGTTTGGGGAGAGTTTGCTTGTATCAAGGGCTATTATTTCTTGTGAGAAGAATCTTTCTAGCCAATTTAAACTTTTGTAAACCTTGTGAGTGGTAAAATCAATTTTGGGTAGAAAATTGATTTGTTTGTAAAGGTTATCCCTTGAACCTAGAAAAAGGTTGAATTCAAGAGTGAATTGCTTTCAAAATCCTTAGTGGGAGCTAAGGTAGTGGAGTAGAGCTTGTTCGAAGCTTGAACCACTATAACTCTTTGTGTTCTTCAATTTTTCAATCTTCACCAAATCTCTCCTACAATTTTTAATATCCAATTCACCCCCCCTCTTGGCCATTATCCATTACCGATCAACTCAACAGTATCTTTCTCGGATATCCTAAAAATACTAAAGGTTTTAGATTATATGATATTGAGAACAAGAATAATTTCTATCTAGAAATCTAGTTTTTTCGAAAAATATTTTTTCATATAAAAATCATTCAATCATTAGAAATGATGTTCTTCCTGTTTACAATACTGATATCATTGAAGATAGTGTTTTTATAGATTACACTAGTCCAACAACTATAACGGTCCCACCACCAGTACAACAAAGTGCACAACCATCTTCATCACAACATATAAACCCTCTGTCAGACCATTCAGACACAAATAATTGCCAAGTAAATTCAAAGATATTCAGGTTTCTCTTTCAAAAGTAAGATATACTCATCATAACATTGCACAAGTATTTTTTTATAAGAAAATTTCTCATAATTATAAGTCTTATGTTAATAATAATGTTACTTTTTCTGAACCTAGAACATATAATCAAGCTATTAAATTTGAATGTTGGAAGAAAGCTATGTAAGAAGAAATAAAGGCTTTAGAGCAAAATGAAACTTGGGAAATAATACCTCTTCCTCCTGGTAAAAATTATAGGCCGTAAATGGGTGTATAGAATCAAATTAAAATCTGATTGTACTTTAGAAAGATACAAAGCTAGGTTAGTTGCTAAAGGATATACTCAACAATCTGGTCTAGATTTTTTAGAGACCTTTAGCCTTGTTGCTAAAATAAATACTATTAAAACTATTATGGTTGTAGTTGCTGGAAAAAGTTGGCATTTACATCAACTTGATATAAATAATGCCTTTTTACATGGTTTTCTGCAAGAAGAATTATACATGAATTTACCTCCAGGTTTCACCTCTAGTAATAGATTAGTTTGTAAATTAAAAAAGAATTTATATGGTTTAAAACAAGCTAGTAGAAAATAGAATGAAAGACTAATAAATACTTTAATATCTATTGGGTTTAAACAAGTTGCTTCTGATATTTCTTTGTTTGTTAAAAGAAGTTGATTCTTCTTTTGTTGCTCTTGTTGTCTATGTAGATGGTATCATACTTGTGAGTCCCAATTTGGATAATATTTCTACTATTAAAACTATTTTGCATGATACCGTTAAAATCAAGGATCAAGGATAACTTAAATTTTTCCTTGGCCTAGAAGTTGCTAAATTTCAACAAGGTATAAATTTGTGCCAACAAAAATACACATTAGATCTATTAGAAAGTGTTGGATTTTTAGAATCAAAACCTGCATCTACTCCTATAATGCATTCCACTAGACTAAACAAAACTGAAGGAGAATCATTAGTTGATACAAAAGCCTATCGCAGATTAGTTGGTAAATTGTTATATTTGAATCATACTAGGCCTTATACTTTTTATGATGTTCAACAATTATCCCAGTTTCTTGCTGCACCAACTAATGTACATCTTACATCTACTCATAGAGTATTAAGATACTTGAAAGATAGTCCAGGACAAGGTCTTTTCTTTCCAGCTAACAATAATCTTAAACTCAATGCTTTTCAGACTCTTACTGGGTTTCTTGCTCAGCTTCACGAAAATCCATTATTGATTTTTGCATATTCCTTCGGACAACTTTGATATCTTGGAAGACCAAGAAACAACAAATTATTTCTCGCTCTTCTACTGAAGTAAAATATAGAGCTTTAGCTGTTGTTTCATGTGAAATATAATGGTTTAATTACTTATTTTCTGATTTGCAGGTTAAAATTACATCTGCCAATCTTTATTGTGATAATAAATCAACCATAAGATTGTTGAAAATCCCGTGCAACAAGAAAGGACAAAGCACATCAAAATAGATTATTATCTAATCCGAGAAAAGATTCAACAAGGTATCATCAAGCTTTTACTAGTTTATTCTCAAAACCAACTTGCAAATTGTTTTACTAAAGCTCTCTTGGTCATCTATTTTTCTTTATTGTATATGCAAGCTGAACATAGAAAACATATATGCTCTACCTTAAGGGGGATATTGGAATGTTGTTATAACCGTTTAATTAAAATGGTTATATATTTCTTTATTCCCTTTCTTTATTTCTTTTGTAATATAAATAGACAATATTGTATATACTTTATAGTCAAGTTTTAAAAATAATTCATGTTTTCTAATTCCATATCCCTAGATCCAAATTCCCAAAATCACATTGATGAAAGGCTCAACTTTCACCTTCTAACAAGTAAGGAGCTCCAGATATCATAACTTTAAAACAACTACAATGGTCCACGACGGTGTTCCTCCAGTTCGCTTTCACTTAGACATTTATGCACAAAAATACATTCCGAAACGCTGAGCTACGAAAGCAATGCTACATGAATGATTTCATGATATGATAATAATAACGCTACCATATCCGCCTAAACACAGGATAGAATGCATGTATATTTCGGCACACAACATCTCATATTCCATAATAATATATAAGTAATATGGTACACAACCACTAAGCATCGGATTATACACTACGAGTAGGGTTCACGTCCACTAAGTATCAAGTTCTCATACTCTAGGGATAAGACCCACATCCACTAAGCATCGGGATCCTACATCTATGCTTGTAATGGTCCATCAAGCATCTTTGAATGATGCTCGTGTCCATTAAGCACTGAGATCCCCCATTCGGTATGATCTTCGAGTGTTTGAACACTTTATTTATATATATATTAGTATCCAGATCCACACATAATATTATATCAATAGGCAATCCATCAGCACATAACAAGGTTCATAGCTTAACACACAACATAAAATCCACCAATAACCTACGAGTTTCTAACGCCCTTTATTCACCCACAATTATCGAGTAGTTAGCCAGTTATCTCATAAACGGGGTTAATTTATTGAGTTCTCAGTTTTAGCATTCATTTTTCACCTTAGGAGACCTCTTATCCCGAATTATAGAGCCCCAAACTCAAGTGATAATTTTTGGACAAATTATACAGTGAGTACCGATACACCTATTTGGGGTATCAGTACGCCCTCAGTATTGATACACCTCAAAATCGTACTAATATGCTATGCTAAATAGCTTCGAACAACCTAAAAATACTTACTTGTACCGATATTGTTAGCCCCAATACTGATACCGAACTCAACCCGTATCGGTATAACTATATTGTGTACCGATAAACCCTTGTATCATAAACCCAATATAATAGTGGTATCAATACGCCCTTGCGTATCGATACTGAAAAACATCTATAGAATTTAAAATATGCAAGGAGTATTGATACATAGGATCCTGTATTGATACGCCTCTTACAAAAAGTCCCCAACATTACTCTAGTGTACCAATACAGACCAACCCCATATCGGTACCCGGCATGAAAATGCATGTCTAGGTTCCTAATCTTTAAAATTGTTTATTATTGATACAAAGTACTTTTTTTCATTATGGACTAAGTGGAGTACATTTGATAATGAACAGTCATAAAATTGTTTACGTAACATTTTTGGCATTGCCCATGTTTCGCGTGCTTCTTATTTTTTATTATGATGTTTTGCAGTCGATCCCAAGATACTCCAATGGACCTTATGTTGGAGAAGACATATCATCCTAAGACCGGAAAGGGCAAGCCTGATCTTTAGATATTGTTTGATGGCATCTAACATTGAGGAAACATGGGTCAGTAGGTCAGTAGCATTTGCCTACCATCATCAATTTTGTTGCCAAGGTCTTGATCTATCATGTAGGCAAATATTGTAATTAAAAGTTTTGTACTGTATTTAAAAGCCCAAGGTTAAACACATTCTCAACAAATTTTTCCTTGTGCTGGTTTGAATAACACATCTGTTTGTGAACAAAGATTATGCGGTATTCGAGGTAGAAATATTTGAGAATTAAATTGTAATCAATTTATAATTTACAACCCCAAGCGAGCAAGATTCAGGAACAGTCGGAGGATGATTTATGTTTAGTATTTAGAATGTGTAATAGTATAAAATTTAAAAGAAACAAGAACTTTAAGTAGATAAAGAAGAAGAGAAGAATTTGAGATTCAAGAAGAAGAAAATTCGCATTCATTCGATTTATAAAACTCAATACTATAAAACTAGACATTTTTAAAGCCCTTATAATTAAACAACATCGTAACATCTCAAGGGAAAACTTATCTGAACTAGTGAAACGACACCGTTTCACTCTAATAAAAAACCGTGTGTTACAATACTCCCTCCTCGAAAGAAGTCATTGTCTGCAAGAATTTGAATAATATCTTTTTTTTCGATGATTGGACCAAATGTATCCCCATTCTCTCTTAACCTTGGTTGAAAATAAAGTGTTACCAAGCAGTAGTTTTTTAGTATAAAAATGATAGAAAATCCAATATTAACCAACCATATAACTTCCGTGTCAACACAAACAACCTTAATATATTGGCCTATGTTAACCAGAATATTCCCATTAGGCTCTATGCTAGAGTCATGTGTTGTCACTATACGCTTGTAAGAACACTTTATAACGAGCTGAAGAAGAACCATACTTAAGAAATCATCAACGAATCTTTTCTTCTTAAAGTGGCTCGACCAAACTTTTTCCGTTATTCTCATGAACCATGAAACAATAACCTTATTTGCATCTGCAGTGAGAAATGTATCATGAAAAATTGAATGTATTCTTGAGCCTTCAGGTAGTCTCAACATGTAAGTCACTTCCTCAAAAACATTCTTTTTAAGCCAATCACGAACATCTAGATGAACCTCCTGAGCTTGTTGGGGTGTAGCCACCTTATCGGTCCCACTAACCCATACAGACTCATAAACAATAACTATATTATCCCAACTCAATATAACATCAACATAAGCCTTCAGTTGCTGGAAGCATACATCAAAATTTTTCTCTTTTTCTCTTTCTTTTAATAATTCACCAATACAAGCTATCACTCCAAGACTCTCATTAAGAGCATACGCAGCTTTCTTTCCTATAAACTGACCATCTTCACCAATAATACGTATGCATTCAAAATGCCCCAAAATGACCCATTTGCAGTCAATATCTTTCAGTTGTTCCACACGGATTTCTCTAGTAGAAGCTTCATCTTTTCCAATCCAAAAATTTTGAGCAAATATCTCAATTCGACCAGTTAATGATGAGTTCACCATATCAAGATTGCCAAAGGGGGTGAACAATAACATCAATATCACTCTCCAACGTGGCACTATTCAAATCAGAAACAAGCTTTCTAACGAAGTCTTTTGTTCCATTACATTTGCAATTACCCCCAACAAAAAACTTCATAGTTGTTTGTATTGTTTCCTTTAAATCTTCTGTATATTCATTTCTTATATCTAATTCACTTTTTTGTTTGTCTACTAGAAATAAAATAGCATCAATTTTAGTTCTTAATTCCTCCCCAAATAAAATATATTTATCTTTCACCCTTATCCAAAGAATTGTTTCACATTCAATTTTCTTAGCTTTTTCTATAAGACTTGTAGAGGTATAGTGCTTAGCTAGGACAGATTGTGTAAGGAATTCTGGTTTAAAACCATCAGCCTTCATTGTCTCAACAATTTGTTCCATCCCAACTATGTCATTAGACAATGACTTCTTTGGATAAGGGTGATGGCTTAACATTTTCTTTCTCCATTAACAACACATCAGTTTTTTTTTCTTGTCAAGGTTCTTATAGAAGAGTAACAACTGGTTCAATTCGGGTTCGGGTCATTCTCTCAAACAAGAGATAATCTTAAGCAAACTTTGATAATCCTTCTAACAAGGCTAATGTTTGCAAC
Source organism: Abelmoschus esculentus (assembly GCA_035048815.1). NCBI lineage: Eukaryota > Viridiplantae > Streptophyta > Magnoliopsida > Malvales > Malvaceae > Abelmoschus > Abelmoschus esculentus. The sequence goes on from JAUCBN010000032.1 coordinate 8,414,846, forward strand.
TAAGCACTCACACAATCCTAATACACTTGAGCATACATATACATTAAGCTCGCAAGTGTTGTCTATCCAAAAGTGTGAGAATTAAGCTCTAAGGTAATTCTTGAATCATAATGTTGTTTACAATGAAGCATTAATCTTCTCTTGATGCTTGAGACTTCCTTTTATCATCCCAAATGAGCTTCTAGACGTTGGTGACTGTTGGGATTGATTTGGAGCCGTTTGGAGCTTGTTTCAAGGTATATTTTTGTTTCTGGTAAAGGAGGTATCGAAATGCCTACTCTAGGAAATAGACGTTGAACCTGCAATTATGAACAAGTATCGAAACTGGCATTGATACCGCTCCTAGCCGTTGGGGGTGTATCAAAACAGGTATCGAAACCAAACCTTATAATGTTGAAAGGGTATCGAAACGGGTATCGATACCACTGTGATTTTTCCTTTGAAAACATGGTTGTATCAAAACACCTAGGAGGCGTATCGAAACTCCTAGGTTAAAATCACTTCTTTGGTTTCTTTAAATCATTTAAAACACCTTTAAAAGCTCTTTAAAACTTCTTAAATATATTCTTAACTTGTTTGGACATAAGAACCATTTTTGAAATCTTTCCAAATTAGTCCAAAACTATTTTTCAAGAATTATATCAAAACGTTAGTTCTATAGTTCTTATTGAAGATGACATTTTACCAAGAACATTTGTCCCAGATTCAAACAATTCTAGTTCATTTGAAGCAGTTTCTTCAATATCACCAGATAATTCTTCATCGGAATCCAATTCATCTTCAGTTTTATCCTTAATATAATATTCTTTAGTTTTAGCATTAGTAGGTGTTTCAAGTTCAAAAAAAACATCTTCCAAGTTATTTTTCTCTCTATTGTTTTCGGCACCAGCTTGGGAAGAAAGGCCACAACTCCGAACAAGAAAATTAGACAAAGTATATCTTGAGTAGTAAAATCTCCAAAAAGATAAATCTTTATTAGATACTATTGGACAAGAACCAAAAGTAGTAGCGGTTTCTTCAATAAAATAATTTGAAGTTTGTAATTGATCAAAAGCAGCATAAGAAGCTCTAATGTTGATCTTTGTATCCCTTTTTTTTCGATTCTAATTCTAAATTCTCCAGTCTATACTCTTCAATTCCGTGTTTCTCTCCATAATACTCCTTGTGAAATTCGACTATATGTCATAAATATTTTGTTGAACATGGACAAGGTGTAAGTCCAACTCATAAATATTTGTGACTTTGGATTGAATTCGATCATTCTCGATAATTACTTTCATTAGCCTCATTGTGTTTGTCTCGACATTAAGAACTTAATACCCATCTTGTATCATAGTCGATCGTATCTCAACCTCACAACTGATATCTGATAAAATTTTAAAGTCCATCTCCTTATTTGTGTTCTCTATATCAGTACCATTTTCATCAACTATATAATTGGTTACTAGAATATGAACATAACACCATTACTCACCTTCTCAATTGGCACTATTTTTTCAATTTTTCCACTCTCGAAATTGGTGATAAGGCAGTAGACATTTGATCAAGTATTTGTACTTCAATCGAATTTATGAAACCAACCACCATGGATGACTTCTCCGATTTGTTGCAGCTTTGTGAAAAATTATCAGGGAGTTTCATTGTTTTGTCGAAAGCCTTCTCCAATAATTGATGAAAATCCTCTAAAAATTGGGCTTGAAAAGCATTGAACTTATCATCCAAACTGCGCTCAAAACTATTGATCGATGACTGCAAAATCAAAACCTCTTGCAGCCATTCCAAAACCGTTGGTTTAGGTATATGTGAAACTCCGTCACCCATTATAAGAACGATTTGGCTTTGATGCCTTTGTAACAGTACAAAACTTAAAGAAACAAGAATTTTAGGTAGATAAAGAAGAAGAGAAGAAGCTGAGATTCAAGAAAAAGAAAATTTCCACTCATTCGATTGATAAAACTCAATACTGTAAAACTAGGGGATTTTAAAGCCTTTATAATTAAACGGCGTCGTAACATCTTAAGGGAAAACTTATCTAAGCTATTGAAACGACACCGTTTCACTCTAATAGAAAACTACGTGTTACAGAATGTTTCCTCAAAATCAAATATCCATTTCCACAGTAAACCAATATCTTGTTCGGCACTTCCACATGTACAATTCTTGCCATCTTTCCTTGCACTTCCCACTTCAGTCACCAAGTAAAGAAGTACTGCTTTCATGTAATGTTATATGATATTCCTAAATTTTCCACCTGAAGAATGGAAAGACAAAAAGTATTGGTCTTGTTGGGTCTTGCCAACTTACCAGTAGATAATTGGGTTTTCTTCAACTTCTCAATATAACTATTAGGATTGAGATTTTTTTCAGGGTATTTTAGCCTTGTTTTCATGTCGGATAAATTTAAAAATTTTACTCCTAATAATAAGTATTAAAATATAAATTCTAGAGTAGGATTTAATATTTTATTAGAAAAAAATAGCTTTAATAATAAAATTAAATTTTAATAGTATGTAACTAATAACAAATATTGATAAAAAAATAAATTTTAATAAAAAATATTGATAAAAAAAATTAAATCTCTAATAATAAATATTACTAAAATAATACATTTTAAGAATAGGTCTAAGAACAAATATTGTAAAAATTAAAATTTAATAATACATCTGTAATAATATATATTAAAAATAGATTCTATAAATAAATATTAAAATAAATTAAATTATTAATATATTAAACAATTATAATTTTAAATGATGTAGTAAACAAAACTACCTTGAGTCATCGTTTTTATGGTATACCCTCATTTAGAAATAAGTGTTAAAAATAAGTGTTAATGTTATAGGCTTCACTCATAAATAAGTGTTCAAAACATACATTTTTTTAAGATAGAAGCCTAATGTATTTTTGAGTCGAAATACGTTCTTAAAATTTTATTTTGTTAATGTTTTAAGGTAATACCGTTAAAAAATTTCATCACAACAATAGATTGACATGTGACTTTTTTATTTAAAAAATAAACAAAAACATAAAACAATATTCAAAAATTTTTCAAAAATTATAAAATAGTCCGAAAACCTTTAAGAACCCAAATCGTAAAATAAAAATTGGGGTCACAACCGCCATTGATAGCCTTGTTAGATCCCACCATCGCCATAGTCTTAGGTCACCGTCGATTTTCTTCAACCACCCATCATCGATAATTATCATGAGGGGTTTCAATCAGGCATAGAATAATAAACACAAGATTTTAGTCATTCAACATCCGATTGTAATGCCTCTAGCTGGTTATCGATGATGGGTGGTTGAGAAAAATGGGCGATGGCTTCAGACGAAGGCGAGATCCCGGTGAAACTATCGATAACGGTAGTTGTGTAAATTGAGATTTTTTGGCTTTTGAGATTTATGATTTTTTTAAAAATTTAATTTTTTAGAATTTTTTCAAAATTATTTTTTACTTATAAAAAAATAAAATAAACACATATTAAATTATTATTTGGTGATGAATTTTTTTAATATTTTTATCTAACACTGACATAATGAAACTTTAGGTATCTATTTTAGCTAAAAACAAATTAGGCACATATCTAAGAAAAAAATGTTTAATTTGAGCACCTATTTCTAAGTTAAACCAATTTTTTAACGGTGTTACCTTAAAGCACTAATGAAATAAAACTTTACACACCTATTTTAGCTAAAAAAATATTGGGCATCTATCTTAAAAAAATGTATAGTTTAGACACATATTTTTAAGTTAAGCCTGTGTTATAATAATAATATCCCTAAAAAAAGATTGTTACATCCTTCAAAAAATTTTGGTAGTTTGTTCACAATTCCTTCCAAAATTTTGGATTATTTATATCTCCAAAATTTTTACACTAAAAAATAAATTAATCTCAAATCTAAAAAATAGATGTTTTAGTTCTCTTAAAAAATTTTCTTTTCCCCCACTTTTTATTAATAGTCTTGTTTTTACCAATTACTTTAGTTTAATTAATTTTTCCAAATTTAGATTAATTTATTTGAAATTCTATATTTAGTTTTAAAATTCTTTTAAGTATGTTTGTGAGTTATGCTTTTAGATTTTAGTTTAGCTTAATTAGATCTTAAGTTTTCTAAGTTAATTCAATACGAATATTATTATTATAACATATAATAAACTTTGATTAAATATAATTATGCACAAATTTTGATATAAATGTAAATATGTAATTGTACACATGATAACAAGAACATGGAAGTTAAAACTTTAATTTAGTTCAAACTTGATAAATAATTTATAATAAATGAGATTCATTGATTGGTCTAATAATTAAAGATGCTCATATTTTTCCATCGTATATGAGTTTGAATCTCGGTACCAAAATTTAATCTCTATTTAATCAAAAATAATAACATATATAGAATTAGTTGGTACTAAACATATTAAATTATTACTAAGTATTGAACTATTTAACAAAAACTTAATTTTAACAGTGTAAAATACATATCTAAATACAATCTTTCATTTTCTATATTTTTAAATGATTATATAAATATATCAAAAAAACATTTAACGCTTTAATTTGATTACATAAATCAATGGTTTAGATTCCCCCACTTCTCTCTTGTTTTACTCGAGCTTAAATTTTAAAATTGCGCTCGATAGGTATGTTTAAGCAGAATTTTCTTGTTGTTAGAGATTCATATTTTTAATTTTTCTTTCTTTTCTATCGTAGTAAAATACGTCTCCTTCAAGTGGTGACACGTATCACCACCTAATTAAATAATTATATTATTTTATTATAATAAAATAATAATTAAATTATAAAAAAGTATGAATAACAGAGACTAAATATGTAATTATTTCATTTTATCTTTAACTGCCACATCATCAGTCTGTTACTTCTTTAACGACAGATAATTATTTTAATATCAAATTAATAATTTACCGGTATTACTTTTAAAATATTGTGATCAGATCAATATAAACTTTACAGTATTGTAGTTAATAGTGTAATTTACGCAAAAAATTACCATGCAAGAAAGCTTCAAAGATGAAAGCTCTTGGCTGTTACTTCAAACAGTGCATAATACTGTTGACAGAAGGGGAAGTGTGCAGGGGGGTAGAAAATGGGGTTTGTTAGAAGAAAATTATTGTAAGTATTAGTTTTATTTTTTAATATTATTAGTTTTATGAATTTATATTTTTTGAATAATATATTTTTTTGAAAAGTTTGATAGAGATGAGTTGAGTAGGATATGAAAGAAATAAGTTGAAAAAAATCATATTTTAAGTATTTTTTTAATATTTAATTAGTAATATATCAAATTATATAAAAAAATCATTTTATACGTTTGTGAGTTGATAGAATTGAGTTGAGTAGGAGAAAGAATAAGATTAAAATTAACTTCATAAATAATCTTATTAATAATAATTTATGGAGTATTTATGGAAACTAGTATTAGTAGAATTTTATTTTTTTTAAATATTAGTAATTTTAATAATGAGAAATTTCTTAAAGATATTGTAAAATAAAAAATTCTTTTAATAATTTATTAATTTTTTAATATATTAATACTCTTAGTAAGAATTTTCTCTTGGTAATCCTATTAAATTATTTTTTAAAATTTTATGAATATGTATAGAAAATTGAATATCGTAGTCTTAGTAATTTTATTAAATTAAATGTGTTTGAATATTTTTTACTTAGTTTAGTGGAAAAGTTAGTTGGTTATTAGTTTTATTTATTTGAGTAAATTAACTAATTAGTTTTTATTTTTTGAAATATTTTTATTATATAATTAATTAAATTTGCTATTTATTTTAAATTTGTTTTACTAGAGGTTTGAGAAAATTCCTTTTTGTATTTAGAGGATCGAAACATTATCAGTCTTATTATTGATAATATGGTACATATTTTATAATTAATATTTATTTTTTATTTATTTTACTATTGATAATATGGTACATATTTTGTATTTATTTATTTTTTAGTTTTTATATGATTTATTTAATTATAGGATACGGAGAAAATATTTAAACATCATCAAAGCATGATACAAAATCCTATAAATAATAGAATCTTGAATTTCTTGCGTACTGATGGATTTTATTATGTAACATTCCTTCGGTTATAAGTTGATTCTAGGATTTATTATCGTTCTAATCGAGCATTAGAGACCCAAAACTCATACATTCCATATGTCTTGTTAAGAATATATAATCACTCTAAATATTTTGGATCAAACTCGTCTCAGTACATGTCATTAAAAAGTCAATCTTCTCAAGCGGAAGTTAATCGTTTAAAACAACAATTAACTTAATTTTCAGTAGAGATGGAAGCTAGAGAAGCAGAGAGAAACGAAAGAAGCTGAGAGAGCAACAAGAAAAGCAGAGAGAGAAGCAACATATCAAAATCTTCAAAAAAATTCCAAGATATGATGGAAATGTTAAAGCAGAACCAACAAAGAAATCCGTCACCTTAGTTGATTTTAGGTTCATTTGGTTTGTACTTGTTACTAAATTGTTATTTCACTTAAACAATGAATTATGTTTCATTTTATTTGATATTAGACTTCAATTTATTTTGATGATTAAATATTTTTTTATATAATAGATATTTTATTTTTTAATTATATTGTTGTTGGATTATTACAAGGAAGTTTTGGGTAGTAATAATATTATAAAATTATTTGTTTTACAATGCAGTACCTTTAGCGGTGTTTGGGACAAACGTCACTAAAAACAATTAAAAATAGTGACGTTTATACAGGAACGCTACAAAAGTATAGGACAATTGTGGCATTTGGGATAGAAAACGCCGCTGTAGAAAAGGTAAACTGCGGGGTTTGTAGATATAAACGTTGCTAAAGAACACGATCTGAAGCGGTATTTTAGAAACCAAACGCCTATAGCTTGTAAATTAGCGACGTTTGAATATTCAAATGCCGCTAAAAATCTTGTACAATAGCGGAATAAACGTCGCTACTTTTTGAGGCGCAGATTTTAGCGGCGTCTCTGGTGGTGCTTTTTCTAGCGTTGCTAGAACTTTTAGCGGCGCTAATAAACACCAGTATATATCTTAAAAAACGCCGCTATAAACATGTTTTGTTGTAGTGATTATTAATAAATTATTTTTTATTTTAAAAATTATATATATTCTTAAAAAAAATTTAACTAAAATATTTTAAATTTGTTATATTTTATAGAATACTTACAATTGTTGAAAATATTTGCTTATTAATAAAAATGTTCTTATAAATGTTCTTATAAATTTGTTATATTTTATAGAATACTTACAGTCATTTATCTTATTATAATCACTTTTTAACAACAATACTAATCACTTATAAATTAAATAAAAAACAAATTTGAAAAATATTTTCTCCCGCAATTTTTAAAATCAATTATTTATTGGCTCTTAGCCGTTAGGCTAAACCACATATATGGTTAAAATTTACCATAACTTTTAAATCGGCTATTATCATAAATTCTTTGCTGAAGTGGTGATACTCGTCATCATCGTGATCTTAATAACAACTAATATATGTAAGAGAGAGAAAATAATTACATAATATTAAAAAATATTTTAAAAAATCTATGTTAGATTGGGTGTTAGTTATTTAATGATGGATGATCAAAATAGAAAAAAAAAAGTAATATTAATTACTATTTTGAGAGAAAAAAGTTATTAGATGACCAAATTGAAAAGAGTGATAATTGGATGACCACCCATATAATTTCTCCTATAAATTATTTACCATCCACATTATTTATTAAATTAAAGTAGGTGTCATTTAACACCCAAAATTTTAAAAAATATAAGAATTGATATCCTTCTGAAAAGAATTGATACATATCCTTTGACTTAAATAGCGAGTTTTTTATCCTTGAAAATGAAAATTTATGTTATAAGCGGTTACGGGTGTAAATGAACCGAGCTTGAACGAATACGGGTATGTTCGTGTTTGTTTATTTATTTTTGAAGGTGTTCAAACTCTGTTCGTGTTCGTTTAAATTTTTAATGGTATGTTCAGGCTTGGTTCGTTTATTTTTTGTCGTGTTCGGACTCGGTTCGTTTAACGTTCACGAACGTGTTCGTTTATATGTTCGATAATTTGTTCGCTTAACGTTCGTGGCCATGTTCGTCAAGCGTTCGCGAACGAGTTCATTTGTATATATTCATCAACTTGTCTATTTAGTGTTTACGAACATGTTCGTTTAGTGTTCATGAACATGTTTGTTTAGCTTTATAAAAGAACATAAACAAGCATATAAACGAGCTTATAAATGAGTATATAAACAAGCTTATAAACGAACATAAACGAGTTTGTTCGTGAACATAAACGAGCCGAACACACTTATGTTCGTGTTTGTTCGTTTATTAATCGAACATAAAATATTTGTTCATACTCGTTTATTTAACTTAATAAACGAACATTATTCGAACGGTTCACAAGTAACTCGTCAAACACCCTGTTCATTTACACTCCTATAAGCCGTGATTTGGTAGAAGATCTTGAACACTATGATTTTATATCTTAAAATTTTCTCTTAAAAAATATTTAAGATGTTAGAGAATGGTAGAGATTTTGAAAAATTTTAGTTCTTTAAAAATAAAATTTGGAGTCTTCACCAGTCACATAGGTAGACACTATAAAAAAAATAGAGATATATTTTAAAAGAGTTCGAGTGTTGGTTACGCGTTAAAAATGATTAGCACCCCCAACGCACACAGAAATCTGCACCAAAAAATATTTACCTTTAAAATTATTTTGAAATTTAATCAATTTTAATTCAGCTTTCTTAATTCAAAATTGAATTTTAATTAAATATGTTTAATTTAATTGAATATTTAATTAATAAGGTTAATGATACACCGGACCATAGACTAAACCGATATTAAATAATACTGACTATCGTGTTAGTTTAAGGTTCGGATTCTATATGTTACCTTTATGCATGATGCACGCATTTTAAAAAATGATGTCATGATATTATCCATTTTAACTTGAGACGGTAAAAATTAATATGAATATTTGATCAATATCATTTAATTCGGACTATTACAACAAAAATAGCATAATTAATACCTCTTTTATAGTTTAAATTCAATTAATTAAAAATTTTAAATAAATTAAATCATATGGATGACAATTAAATAACATGTTCAAGAAAAAAAAATAGGTCCACCAAATTTCTAACCTAAAAAGATCAAATTATGAAAAATATGTTAATGATCTATTTGGAAAAATCTCAAAGATATCGTAAATAAAAAATATCTCAAAATATTAATGTTCAACAATTATCTTTTAAAATGTTAATCTTTTAACAGTTTTTTGGAGTTCAATTTTTAAAATCCGATTTTAAATAATTTGCTTGAAAACTGGACCACTAGAGTCCGTTTTTAACATCTCCACGTAAAATATTTACCATGCAAGCACGCTTCAAAGATGAAAGCTCTTGGCTCTTACTTCAAACAGTGCATAGCAGTGGGGGATCTATGTTATAGGGAGGATGGGTCCGTGTCCACCTTAAATTTTTTAAAGTTTATGTATATACCTTTAATTTTTATAATTTTTATGATTTAATTTTTAAAATTTATAATATTTAAGGTTAGTGTCCATCCTGAGATTTCAAAATTTTAATATATCTACCTTAAATAAATTTTTAGATCCGTCACTTGTGCCTACCGTTGGCAGCAGGGGCAGTGTGCAGTGCAAGAACGTAGGTGTAGGATACATTTCGGCTAACGTAGGGGAGTGGAGGATGTCTGGCATGGCTAGGAAATTGTGTTTATATTGGGAAATAAATTTTGGATGGGAGTGGTAAATTAGATGTGTAATAAAAATCGATTTAATTGTTGATAAATAGAGTTGTTGAAAGAAAAAAAAAATTATAGATGAATGCTGTATTTTGTTTGAGTTGAAAAGTTTATAAGAGTAAGAAGTGTTGAAGAAAATGGGGTTTGTTAGAAGAAAATTATTGTAAGTATTAGTTTTATTTTTTAATATTACCAGTTTTATTAATTTATATTTTTTGAATATTATATTTTTTTAAAGTTTGATAGAGTTGAGTTGAGTAGGATATGGAAGAAATAAGTTGAAAAAAACTATATTTTAAGTATTTTTTAATATTTAATTAGTAATATATTAAATTATTTTAAAAATATTTTATATGTTTGTGAGTTTTCTTTAATTGAGTTGAGTTTTCTTTAATTGAGTTGAGTTCGAGAAAGAATGAGATTAAAATTAAATTCATAAATAATTTTATTAATAATAATTTATTGAGTATTTATGGAAACTAGTATTTTTTTCAAATATTAGTAATCTTAATAATGAGAAAATTCATAAAGATATTGTAAAATAAAAAAATATTGTGAATAAAGTAAAGAACAAGAATAAAATAGGAGAATAAAGATGAGAGACAAAAGGGAGAGATTTGTATTATATTCTCAAAGTAGGATTGTGTACAAAGCTTTGGCCAAAAGTTTATATTTATAGGCATAAGATGGAAACCCTAATTCCAATGGGTATTAAACCCTAATAATAAAACCCATTAAACTTTAACTTAATATATGGATATCCATCATGAATAAATATATTCATAACACTCCCCCTTGGATATCCATGAAGATAATGTGCTTCGTTAAAACTTTACTAAGATAAAAACCCTGTGGGAAAAAAAATTCTTATTGAAAAAAAAAAGAGTACACACATCTTTGATACGCATAACATGTTGCCTCATTAAAAACCTTACCAGGAAAACCCATTGGGATAAAACCTCGGTTAAGGGAAAAAGAGTACAACGTGTATTTACTCTCCCTCATGAAAATATCACATAAGACCTTTAAATCTTCATAATTCAATATTGAATACAAACTTCAAATGTTGAAGTAGATCTTGCACTAGTGGATAAATCTTCCAAATCATTGCTTGAAATGATTCATTGAATAATATTCATCTAAAAATCATGAGGGACAAAACTTGAAGAAATATGTTTCATTTTATCATATTTGATATATCCACCTTGAGATATAAATTTTATATTATCTCTTTACAAGATAGCTTGCGTTTTATCTTGTGAAAAACATTCACATATCTTTAGGATATGTTTAGCCAAACACATTTTCGGCTTTGCTTCATGCATAACAATTATTTAAAGGTAATGATCCCGTAGCACTTAAATAATATTTCTGGACCAGCTAAGATACGATGCTTCTAGATCAAATAATGTATATATTATGCTTTTAGACCAAGAATATCATTACCCTTTTCTTGAGGCAAAAAGAATCTTTGTTTACACTAAGAGACCTAACAACCATAAGGGTGATCAATGAATATGCATTATTCATGTAAAGTCTCTTTCAACATTTTTTTGTATATCGATTGATGCACAAGGATTTGAGAAGATCTCTTCACGAGTCTGAACTATATTCAAATCATCGACAACACAATAAAAATTCAGAACTAATCTACTTAATCAAAATGCTCAGGGAAATTAAATAATTCATATAGCATTATGCTAATAAGTATTCAATGAGGCGATTATATCAAATACGCCTAAATCTTTCAATCCATAAAAGATATATTTAATATGGTTGAATAATGTTCTCAAGAACTTGAGTTAACTGCTTCTGGTAGTCTAAATCCTTTTAGAAACTTCATGTAAATGTTTTTATCAAGAGGCTCACACAAATAAGATGTAACAACATCTATTAGACGAAACTAAGTCATTTCATTTATTGCCAGAATATTTAAAAGCAATAGCATCCACCACCAAGGAATATATTTTCCTCATTCAATTTCATGTCTTTGTGAGAATCCTTGTGCAACCAAATGAGCTTATATCTCATGATTTCTCTTTCTCACAAAGGCTCGTTTATATCTACGAGTTTTATATATTTCAATGTACGGGCTATAGGCCCAAATACTTCTCTTTTTGAAAAGAGTTTTTAGTTTCGCCTCAATTGCCTCTTTCATGTTGGTCAATCATTTTTTTGTCCAATTGAAAATGATTCATGATCAACATCATCAAATAAAATCTCTAATGCTATATTCCATGCAAATATATTAATGACGTTGAGTTAATTTCAGTTCCAATTATTACCAGACATGACATAATCTATTGAGATCTCTTTATTATTAGGTACTTGAGTCATATCAATGTCTCTGTTGGAGACCCTTTAATCTCTTCTTGAGATTTTATATTTCAATGATTCCTCGATCAGACTATCATAAAATATAGTTCCTTTTTTATCGAGGATTTTTTTTATCTTTGGAACTTACTTGTCTACCACGCTAAAGGCGTAAGTTGGACTCATTAGCAACTAGAGTTTGTCCTTCCATGAAATCAAATTTAATCGGAGCATTCATAGCTGGTATACGTGACTTAGTCACTCTTTTAGGGTCAGCAAAATCATCTGGCAATTGATTTGCTAAATGAATTATCCATTGAACTTATAGTTCACATTATGCATTACGTGAATCAAACAGAGAAAATGATAATTCATTCTAACTTATTTCTTTCCCCAGCTATTTAATTTCTTCCCCTAATGTTGGGTAAATTGACTTATTAAAATGTTAGTCAATAAATCAGATTGTAAATAAATCCTCTATCAGAAGCTCTTATATATATTCCCAACAAAAACTCATCTTTTTGCGTTATGGTGGAGCAATTAGAATATATATCGCACACCCCGAAAAATTGAGATGAGAAATATTTGGTTCTTGACCAAAAACCATTTATAATGGGGAGAACTTATAATCATTTGTTGGCTTGATGCGAATTAGTGATATTACATGTAAAATTACATGTCATCAATATTATCAAGACTGATTGTCTTTATAAAATAATCTGGAACATTCTCGTAATTTTATCAACTAAGCAAGTAGCCTCGCAAACACCAAGTTGCGGGTTAATAACAAGGATACACATAACCATCTAGTCGATGCATCGATAAAAATTGTAAAATATCTAGATGGTCTTTAAGAAAGGTGTATGGGCCCATATATATCACCTTGTATCTGTTCCAGAAAATTAATAGTACTCTATCTTATATGTTGATGATTGAATAATCAAAATGCTTTCATAACAAGTATCACAAGAAAAATTACCTTGAAGAAACTCCTAGTTTTTCAATAAATGACCACATGAAAGTGTCAGCAATTTTTCGCATCATAATTAAACCGGGATGGTCTAACCAGTCATGCCCAATAAAATAATCAGTAAACATCTAGTTTGCAATAGCATGAGCTTCAATTTGTACTAATTTTGCCAATATTTTATTATTGTCTTGAGTTATACTTGTAATATTGAGATAGTCAGCATCCCCTTGACTAATATTCTTAATATATTTCTGCAAATATCTTTAAAACTCAATATCTCTTTGCGATTTTGATGAGTATAATGCACTGTAAATATAGAATAAAGTTTCATTTGGCAATAACATATTTGCTCAACGAGTATAATGCATTGTAAATATGAGATAAAGTCTCATTTGGCAAATAACACAATTGCTCAATCGGAGCTTTCTGTGATATTAGTACTTCCGGATATAGTACTCATATTATTCTCTTGCATTCAAAATGGGAAAATATGCATAATTATGCACCTTTTAATACGTGCTTTATTTCATTCACTTCGGGAAATAAAAAATATGTGCTTTGTACCATTCACTTCAGGGAATAGAAAATATTTAAAAAATAACACATCATATCAAATCGGATTAAAGATAAACTCTCAAGAGCTCTTTCGAGGTACTGATATTTTAGTACTTTGAGATATAATACTCATATTTCCCTTGTATTTAAATGGGAAAATATTTATTATGCTTAAGTATTGTATGAGTACTTGCACTTTCTGATAAGCATAAATCGCCAATATTATTGCATATTTTATTCAGGAAGTAATCATATTCTTTTAAGGAAAAAATTAACATAAAAGATAAATAAATAATATATAAAGTAAGTTAATATAAATGAATAATAAATAAAAATAAATTAACATAAAATAAAATAAATAAAAGATCTAAATAAAATAAAATAAATAGCGGATTATTCTCTTGAAGGATTATGAGAAAATTATCAATATTCAATTGAGTTGGATCAATAACGTCATTATTTTCGCCACAAAGAAAATCTGTTTATATTTTCTTTAATTTATCATTCATGATTATGGATAAAGTCCATAATACTTCGACGTTTGACAAATACGAGATCAATAGTTTGTACCATCGCATTGATAACATAAATATTTTAATATGATCTCTATGATTCTTGTCATCTTTATAATTCCACTTTTGGTGGATATAAGCATTCTCAAAAGAATCATCTTATCCATGTTTATTTTATTACCTCAATCGCAACCACAATTACTAATGTGGCTTTTATTCATTCCGCTATAAAATATCACATTCACTTTAGGGAATGAAGCAGAGACTAATAGGTATTTAAAACCTTTTCACGATATTGTGTCTATAGGACAACATTAGTGTATGAAAAATTGAGTATATTTTTCTAACATATCCTCATCAGTGATACTCTAGCATATAATTGAGTTTTATTCACTAACCAATAGTGAATTATCACATTTGCATTTACTTCAATGAATGAAACAAATTCAATAATCGCGTGGAATAAACATCATGCTTGTATAATTGCATGGAATAAACATCATGCCTGCATAATCGCATGAAATAAACATCATGCTTGCATAATCGCATGAAATAAACATCATGCTTGCATAATCGCATGAAATAAACATCATACTTGCATTGCATTCACTTTAAGGAATGACATAAATTCGATAATCGCATGGAATAAGCATCATGCTTGCATTCACTTTAAGAAATGTCATAAATTCAATAATTGCATGGAATAAGCATCATGCATGCATTCACTTCAGGGAATGCCTCCCATAAAAATTCTTTGATCAAGACGATTTTCATAACTTGAACTTGGGAAAAGTTTAAAGTCAAGTTTTTTTTTTTCGACATAAAATTAATATTGCTTTCAAGAAAATATAAACTTTATAGCATTCATACTATTAAATAGTAATTGATAAACTAATATATATACAATACATACGATGAACAAAAATTTAATCCTTATACGCAGCGTTGTTAAACCAGTCCACAAGGTCCTTTAAAAAAACCTCCTTTGAGACCAGTAGCCTCGCAGAACGGAATGTCCAGCCAATATACTCGGATTAAACCAACATAAAAAATATTAATTAATTATAGTTTCAATATTTGTTCCAATATCATGTAATACTTAAAACATGATTAAAACATAAACTTTCATCATAATAATAAAATAAATAAATTATAAATAACGATAAAAGAAATCTTAAATTAAATAAATAAAACATACCGAACTTTCCACTAATTTGAATATAGGATAGATTTAGTTACCAATATCTTGTTAAAATCTTTTTCGAGATTTGTCGACAATAACCACGGTATTTGATCCACTTTATCGCTACACAAATACCAAACAATCAAATATTTTAATAATTAAAAATCAAATCAAAGATCAAGAGAGAAAATAACTGATAATTAAAATATAATTGAGGGAGAAGAACTTATCTTTGATTTATGTCAGTAACAAATTCTTTTCAATAACTTCTTCAAGATTTGAACGACAAACATCTTCGTTGGTTAGAGTCTCGTGCTGATAACGTATTGTGAATAAAGTAAAGAACAAGAATAAAATAGGAGAATAAAGATGAGAGACAAAAGGGAGAGATTTGTATTATATTCTCAAAGTAGGGTTGTGTACAAAGTTTTGGCCAAAAATCTATATTTATAGGCATAAGATGAAAACCCTAATTCCAATGGGTATTAAACCCTAATAATAAAGCCCATTAAACTTTAACTTAATATATGAATATCCACCATGAATAAATATATTCATAACAAAAAAACTTTTTATTAATTTATTAATTTTTTAATATATTAATACTCTTAGTAAGAATTTTCTCTTAGTAATCTTATTAAATTATTTCTTAAAATTTTATGAATAATTGAATATCGTAGTCTTAGTAATTTTATTAAATTCACTGTGTTTGAATATTTTTTTATTTAGGCTTGTTTGTGGTTGTTTTTAAGCAACCAAAAGCACTTAAAAAAGTGCTTCTAACGGATTTATGTTGTTTTTGGTTGTTTTTATTTGCTTTTCAAACTAGCTTTTTCACCCAAACTCAAAAGCTAAAATTTTGGCTTTTGAGTTGGATAAGCTAATTTAAAAATAAAATTACTTATTTACCCTTATAATATATTTTTTAAAATAATATTTATACATATATAATTATAAAATAATATATATTTTATAATATTTTATATTTAGAATAAAATTATTTTATTTTAATATTTATATTGAGAATAAAATTATTTTATTTTTAATTTATTTTAAATTTATTATTAATTTATAATTGTTATATTCGTATATAATCTAAAATATGTATATATTTTTAAATTAAATTTTACAAAAAAAATATTATAATTTAAATTTATTTTTTTAATAATCATAACATTAATTAAAATTAAAAAAATTTAAATATAATTTAAATTCACTAATTTTTAAATTAATAAAAATTAAATTTATTTTAATACCTTACAATATCATGTCTAAAATAGACATTTATCTTTTTAAAATTATTTTTTGACATCAATGACAAACACTACTTAATTTTCTAAAATCACTTTTTCAACCACAGTTTTAAAATCACTTTTTTAACTGCACTTTTTATAAGTAATGTCAAATTGACCCTTAGTTTAGTGGAAAAGTTAATTAGTTAGTTTAGTGGAAAAGTTAGTTAGTAGTTAATAGTTTTATTTATTTGAGTAAATTAATTAATTTGTTTTTATTTTTTAAATATTTTTTATTATGTAAATTAATTAAATTTCTTATTTATTTTAAATTTGTTTTACTAGAGGACTAACTAAATTCCTCTTTTTAGAGGATTTACACATTATTAGTCTTACTATTCATAATATTGTACATATTTTGTAATTAATATTTATTTTTTATTTATTTTTTATATTTATATGCTTTCTTTAATTATAGGATACGGAGAAAACATTTATACATCATCAAAGCATGATAAAATATCTTATAGATAATAGAATCTTGAATTTCTTACGTATTGATTGATTTTATTATGTAAGATTCCTTCGATTATAAGTTAATTCTAAGATTGATTGTCGTTCTAATCGAGTATTGGAGACCAAAACTCATACATTCTATATGTCTTGTGAAGAATGTATAATTACTCTAGAAGATATAGTTTATCTTATTGGTGTCCCTGTAAACAAAAAAGCGTTGATTGAGCGTTCACCTAGTTCAACTGTTGAGATTTTTGTAATGTACCTTAGAGAATGCATGTATCTCTGCACCTGCACATTGGCCCTGCTGCCAATAATTTGCAATGTTTGAAGTCAAAGCAAGAGCTTTTGTCTTTAAACAGTGCTGGAATGGTAAATCTTCCACGTGGAGATGTTAAAGACAAACTCTAATGGTCCCGTTTTCAGGTAAATTATTGTGGACCACTTTTTAAAGTCAGATTCTAATCCTTGCATATCAGCATTTAGGAAATTTTTTCTATTTACAATATTTTGAGAAATAATTATTGAATTTTTAGATAACTTATTTTGTCATACTTTTAAATGGAAGAACCTTGAAATCCAGTAGAATAACTAAATCAGAGCTTTTTTATGGCTAAGGCATCAACCTATTTTCTTTAATTATCCTACCCTTTTATCTACTAACTATTCAATGTTGGTTGGTTATCCAACCATGTTAGTGGTTCTTTTGAACGGTTTCTCATATTTCCAGAAATGTGGAAAGCAAATAACTCCCACTTACACAGACATGAATTGTCGTTCATGTGATTGCGGATCAGTTAAGGTGATAATGCCGTGTAGTTAAGGGTTATTATTATCCATTTGGTTGGTGGTTTATGATGGATGAACCCCTATAAATACCGATCTAGCCTAAGGTCCCTAAGCATCAAAAACCCAAGAATCACATATTCAATCTAGTGAGCTTTTAAGTGCTTAGAAGATCTTGGCGGTTGTAATTATTTTTGTGTCCGAGTTCTTTATTTTTACGGTGGTTCAAGGTGTTACCAAGGTGGTCCGACGGGCTCGACGGTGGTACAACCACATCTCATTTGGCATAAGGTTTTGACAATGATCGGAGGTATTTATTTCGATCCTTTTCCGCTGTGTTTTTGCTCGTTTAATGCTTACATTCAAGTCTCGTTTAATGCATAATGAATAAGCAACACTTTAAACAAATTTTAGGGTTAATATCTAGCAAAGTGATTTTAATAATTTTATTTAGTTAAAGACTAGCCACAACATCTTTAGTTAAATAAAATTACTAAGGTTAAAAATCACATACAAAAAGCTTAGATATTAAATCTCTTAATCAAGGTAAAAATTATTAGATGAATTTTTATAATTATCCATAGGAGTTATAAAAATAAATTTAATAATTTTTATATAAAGGATAGAAAATATTCTATCAAATGAATCTAATCGAATTAAAAATTTAGCCTACATGCAACTTTTATGTCACTAGATTCATTATTTCTATAACTTGCATTGGTAAATTATAACTTATGTTATGTCTCAAATTTATATTAAGCATGTATGTCTATTTGTTTTGCAGCATTATTACCTGTGAATATCTCTGATAAAGGAGTAAATATCCCTAAATTAACTAGTGAGAACTTTAAGTTCTGGAAGGAAGATATTCTTCTTCAATTAGGGTGTATGGATATTGACTATGCTATAAGGAAATCTAAGCCACATATCAGTCACACCACCAGTTAGGCTGATCTTGCTCTATATGAAAAGTGGGAGCGATCCAATCGCTTAAGCATTATGTTCATTAAGAGCAAGGTTCTTGCTGATGTTCGTGGCTCAATTGAGCATTATGAGAATGTCCAAGAGCTATTAAAGGCTATAGAGAAACAATTTCAAACATCTCAAAAGTCTTTAGCCAATACCTTAATTATGAAGTTCACATCTCTAAGGCTCACTACGGTGAGAGGTGTGCGTGAACACATCAATAAGATGCGTGATTTGGTAGCTTGACTTAAGGCACTTGAGGTTGAAATACCTGAATCTTTCCTAGCGCACTATATATTGAACATTCTTCCTCCTCAATACGGACCATTTAAGATCTCATATAACACATATAAAGATAAATGGTCTATTGATGATCTTTTGACCATGAGTGATCAAGAAGAGGGTAGGCTCATACTAGAGATGGGAGAGAGTACACTGACAGTTACTTAAGGAAAGAATTTAGTCCAAGCCATGTAAAAGGGGAAAGCTAAAATGCAACCCCAAGCTAACATCAAGAAAGAGTCTACGTGTTTCTTCTATAAAAAGAAGGGACACATGAAGAAGGACTGTGTCAAGTATAAGGGTTGGCTTGAAAGGAAAGGTAAATTAATCTCACTCGTTTGCTTTGAGTCAAATATGGTTGATGTTAATTATAACACATGGTGCAGTGATTCTAGTTCTACAATCCATGTCTCAAATTCCTTACAGGGATTAAAAAACCTTAAGGAACTAGTGGGAGATGAGCGATACATCTATTCAGGAAACAAGATGCAATCGCATGTGGAAGCTATTGGGACCTGTGAATTAGTGTTTAGTAGTGACTTTGTTTTAATTTTAGAAAAGACTTTTTACATTCCTAGTTTTTCAAGAAATTTGATTTCTGTTTCAAGACTTGTACCCTTAGGGTATTGTTTTAATTTCTCGAATATTGGTTTTAATTTATTTTATAAATCTGAAGTTATTAGAAATGGAATTTTATGTGATGATCTTTACTCTATTGATTTACAAAATAATGTCACTCATAATGTTATGCATATTCAAATTGGTACTAAGCGTTGTGTTATAAATGGAGATTCCTCTACTTTATGGCATCGGAGATTAGGTCATATCTCCATTGAAAGGATCAAAAGATTAGTAAATGATGGGGTACTCAATACCTTGGATTTTACTGATTTTGATACTTGTGTAGATTGTATTAAGGGTAAGCAGACTAACAAGTCAAAGAAAGGTGCCAAGAGAAGTTCGACCATATTGGAAATCATCCATCCTGATATATGTTGCCCAGATATGGATGTAAAAGGTCAGAAATACTTTTATCACTTTCATAGATGATTACTTACGATACATGTATCTCTACATGCTTCATCATAAAAGTGAAGTGTTAGAAGCCTTTAAGGTTTTCAAGGCTGAAGTCGAGAAACAATGCAGTAAGAAAATAAATATTGTGAGAATAGATAGAGGTGGTAAGTATTATGGTAGATACACAGAAGATGGACAAGCACATGGTCTATTTGCGAAGTTTCTTCAAGACAACGGTATAGTTGCCCAATACACCATGTCAGGCTCGCCTGATCAGAATGGTGTTGTGGAAAGAAGAAACCGAACTTTAATGGACATGGTGCGAAGTATGCTTAGTAGCTGTAAGCTACCTAAGTCTTTATGGGTTGATGCTCTTAAGACGACTATGTATATATTAAACCGGGTCTCAACCAAGGCTTTCTCAAAGACACCTTTTGTGTTATTCAAAGGTTGAAAACCTAGTTTGCGACATATACGCGTATGGGGATGCCCGTCTGAAGTGAGAATTTATAATCCTCAAGAAAAGAAACTGAACCCAAGGACTATTAGTGGGTATTTCATTGGATATGCCAAAAATTCCAATGGTTACAGATTCTATTGTCCATCTAATAACGCTAGAATTATGGAATCAAGAAATGCAAAATTTCTTAAGAATAACTCAATCAGTGGGAGTGATTTGTCTCAGGATTCAATACCCATAGATCAACCATGCATTTCAAGTGAGAGATTGGTTATCATATATAACACCCCTCATGCTCAATCGGGTGTTGAAAAACCAATCAATGAAGTTCTACAAGCTGCTGAAAACACTTCAATAGATCAAGTTATTCAAGAAATTCCAGAAATTATTGAACAACCAGTTGAACAACATGATCCACGAGAGAATGTTGATTCAACATTAAGAAGATCTATTAGAGAAAGAAAATCAGTAATTTCTAGTGATTATTTTGTGTATTTACAAGAATCTGACTATAATGTTGGAGCTAAAAATGACCCTGAGTCATTTTCAAGTGCCATGAGCTGCAATGAGTCACAATTATTGTATGGTGCTATGAAGGATGAGATGAATTCTATGAAGAGCAATAAAGTTTGAGATCTTGTATCGTTGTCTGATGGTCTAAAAGCCATTGGATGTAAATGGGTCTTCAAAACAAAAAGAGACTCAAAAGGCAACATAGAAATATATAAAGCAAGATTCATTGCTAAAGGATTCACTCAGCGAGAAGGAATCGATTACACTGAGATTTTTAGTCCAGTATCTAAGAAAGATTCCTTACGCATTTTGTTAGCATTAGTAGCTCAATTTGACATTGAGTTATAACAGATGGATGTGAAAAATGTCTTTCTTAACGGTGATCTAGAGGAAGAGGTATACATAAAACAACCTGAAGGATTTTCCTCTACTGATGGTGAACATTTAGTTTGCAAGTTAAAGAAATCCATATATGGATTGAAACAAGCCTCCCGGTAGTGGTATTTAAAATTTCATGAAGTTATCTTTTCATTTGGTTTTGTTGAGAATATCATGGATCAATGTATATACCAGAAAGTCAGTGAGAGTAAAATTTGTTTTCTTATCCTATATGTGGATGGCATTTTACTTGTAACGAATGATAGGGGTATGCTACATGAGGTAAAACAATTTCTTTCTAAAAACTTTGATATGAAAGATATGAGTGATGCATCTTATATCATTGGCATTAAGATTCATCGTGATAGACATAAAGGTATCTTAGGTCTATCTCAAGAAACCTATATCAACAAAGTTTTAGAAAGATTTCGGATGAAAGATTGTTCACCTAGTGTTGCTCCTATCGTGAAGGGTGATAAGTTCAACTTGAACCGATGCCTGAAGAACGAATTTGAGAATGAGCAAATGAGAAGCATTCCATATGCTTCTTTTGTTGGAAGCCTGATGTATGCTCAAGTCTGTACAAGACCTGACATTGCATTTGCCGTTGGGATGTTGGGAAGATATTAGAGTAATCCAAGTATAGACCATTGGAAAGTTGCAAAGAAGGTTTTGAGATACCTCAAAGGGACAAAAGAATGCATACTTACATATAGACAATCTGACCATTTGGAGGTGATTAGCTACTCTGATTCGGACTTTGCTGGTTATGTTGATTCACGTAAATCAATATCAGGTTACATATTTATGTTTGCCGATGGAGCTATATCTTGGAGAAGCATTAAGCAGACCTTAACTGCTACTTCCACTATGGAGGTCGAGTTTGTTTCATGTTTTGAGGCTACCTCACATGGAATATGGTTAAAGAGTTTCATTTATAGGCTTAGACTTGTAGATTCAATCTCTAGGACTTTAAGGATATATTGTGACAATTTAGCTATCGTCTTTATGGCAAAGAACAACAGAAGTGGAAGTCGAAGTAAACAAATCGATATTAAGTATCTAGTCATAAAGGAACGTATTAAAGAAAAGAAAGTGGTCATTGAGAATATTAACACTGAGCAGATGTTAGTTGATCCTTTTACTAAGGTCATGCCACCACATAAATATAAGGATCATGTTGTCACTATGGAACTTGTTCGTACTTTGTAATTTTTCATTGTAAGAACAATTCAGTTAAAACTCTAATAAAGTTTGATATTTCTCATTTATGTTGTGTACACATTAAGTTTATTGTTTTGAGAAATATCACTAAAGTTTGGACCTAGAATAAACATTGGGTTTATTCATTAAGTATATAGGCTAAAGCATTAAGACTTGATGTATTGTGATACATGGAAAATACAACTCAATCATAAGAGGAAACATCGTCATGATTCATACATTATGTTCTAACTTTAAGTTTTCATGGACAATACGAACCAAGTGGGAGAATGTTGGTTGGTTATCCAACCATGTTAGTGGTTCTCTTGAACGGTTTCCCATATTTCCACTACTGGAAATGTGGAAAGCAAATAACTCCCACGTACACAGGCATGAATTATCGTTCATGTGATTGTGGATCGGTTAAGGTGATAATGTCGTGTAGTTAAGGGTTATTATTATCCATTTGGTTGATGGTTCATGATGGATGAACCCCTATAAATACCGATCTAGCCTAAGGTCCCTAAGCATCAAAAACACAAGAATCACATATTCCATCTAGTGAACTTTTGAGTGCTTAGAAGATCTTGGCGGTTCTAATTATTTTTGTGGCCGAGTTCTTTATTTTTACGATGGTTCGAGGTGTTACCAAGGTGGTCCGACGAGCTCGATAGTGGTACAACCACATCTCATTTGGCATAAGGTTTTGACAATGGTCGAAGGTATTTATTTCGATCTTTTTCCGCTGCATTTTTGCTCGTTTAATGCTTACATTCAAGTCTCGATTTCTTTATTTTATTTAATCATTTTATTTTATTTTTTACCATCAAACATCAAAAATTTTATTTCTAGTTTCTTACTTATCAATATTTCTACATTAACTAAATCTGCCATTTTCTGAGCCATTTTTCGTTCTAGAGTCATATGGATCCTCAGATTCCAACTTTTTACTCGACTTTCATAACGAGCATGCTTGTATACTTCGCTACGAACCTCGCTGATGTTCAAAGACGTTCTAAGCCTTTTCATCTTTCGTCAAAACATTTATCTTCTTCATTATCTATGTCATCTGTTTCTTTCAACTCTTAAATTTCTACGTGTTCATTATCCAAAGTGATATTACTCGCTGCTTATGGTCTGAAGCTTCCAGATTATCTTTTTTTACACCCTAATATTATTCTGAGATAAAATTCATATTTATACCCTTTAATATCTGACAAAACAATCCTATGTTAATTATGAATGATTTCTAAAATTTAAGAAATCACTTCAAGAATAATACCCCATAATGCAAGAATGCATGCAAATACGATATTCATTCTCGAACAATCTTTAAAAGAATTTCAATATAGAAAATGTATGATTACAAAAAACTAATACTAATATATTATAGGTAACAGGAAACTAATGATATCTTGATTTCAGAAAACAACACCTATGCTTCATGTTTCGATGTCGTCTTCCGGATGATGGGTGTCCTCGACTTCTCTTTTTATCATGTTTTATAGGACTCTTGATTATATGATTTTCGTGTTTAGAGCTTAAGAAAAGGATATTAACAAATGTAGGTATCATATAGACAAAAGGTCATTCTTTGAAAACACTGAATGCAAACGATTTAATCATTGAATACTACGTCTAAACTGGGATAGATCGTAAAGATCTTAAGAGGAATGAATACTTAAAATCTTCAAAAATATTAAGGTTTAAATTAAAATTCTCATAAATTATTTGGTTTAAATTTTTTTTTCTTCTTTTATTTTTATTTAAAAGTTTAATTGAAACTTAAAAAAACTTTAATGTTTTTTGAAAAAATCTTAGCACTTAAAAAATTTTAAAACAAAATAATAATAATTTTATAGCTCTCACTAGATTCTTTATACCGATCGTGTCTTATCATTGAACCGTTTTCTTCTCAATTGGTGTTTGCTTGATCCAACTAGCTAAATACTGAAATATTATTATTTCTAGCAAAACAAACTTCTTTTCTATTTTTAATATAATTTAAATGAACTATTCTTGAATCAACACCATGTCTTGATATGAAATGAATATAATTTTAATAAGAATTAAGAAATTAAATAATGGCGAAAAAATAAACAATATTTTCATATAAAATGAATGCAATAAGGTACTTAATTATGATATTTTGATGTAAAAAAATATGTGATAAAAATACAAAGAGCACAATCGATTTGATAAATATTATCATTAAACAACTTTTATTAAAAGGGATATCATCTCGCTAAAACGACTGAAATTTCATCAATTATAAATATGGTTCAGGGGTGACGTCCTGGTTGAAGATCTCTTCTAAAATCTAAACAACCTTCTTCTATTCTTTGAATTCTTTACTCAGAACACCATGAAGCTCTTTCACGTCCTATGCTGAAGATGAAATTATCCTCATAATTTCTTGTATCTGGGCGCTCTATTGCCAATTTCCGTTCTTGTCTCAAAATGATGTAAGCTGCGAAGAGTACCTAAAAGTAGACATTATACATACGAAGATTACCCCTTTCATGCTTCCCTTTAATCTATGTGTTCTTGGACTTTATTATCCAACTCGTCAATGTGAATCCCCGAAGCTTGATTCTCTGACTTACCATTTTTATGATTGTTGGTCGAATTCGGCAGAGATGATCTTCCTTGTATTATCATTCCCTCCTTTACTATATTTGAATATAAAAAAAATCCTTTTGTCGTTGTTTCTAACCAAATTTCTCTTTAATAATTTTTTTAATTTTAAACTATTTTCAAACTCTATTTACTCTTCATATCAGGATAATATATACAAAATAAAGGAAAAACATAACGATAAAAACATTAGTCTCATTATAAATGAATGAAAAATAATAATAATAAAAAAACAAAAAGATAAATGCGAGGGATATAAATACAAAGTAAGTTCATAAGAAACCCTAATCTATTTTGCTAAGGTTATCTATATGGTTCTAATAAGGTGGATTTCTTATGTTTTCAAACATGGGTTCAATTCTAATTGGGGTACCTAAACTTATCTTATTGCCTACTAAGGCAAATAAGAGCTTAAATTTTGGCTCATTATAGGCTTGGGGAATTCGATTCCGTTAAAAGAAAAGCACGACCTAATAACGTGAAGGGCTACTACTTTACCAAAAAAATGTGTATTCCAGAAGTGCATTACCGACTAATGGAGAATTACTCACTTGGGTATAATCGTTTTACTCCCACTTAAAAGGGATAGAGCTCGGGTATAGTCGTCGTATTGTAATGAATTTTTTTCGTCCTTAAAAAGAAAATTTATTTCACAAGTGGTGTTTTGGTAAAAGATCTTGATTGCTACGATTTTATCCCTTAAAAACGTCTCTAAAAAATTATTCATTACGGTAAAAACAATGGGGATTTTAAAATCTCTAGTTCGTTAAAAATAAAATTTGGAGTCGCCATCAATCACTTATGTACACCGGACACCATAAAAAATAGAGATTCAATTTAGAAGGGTTCAAGAATTTGTTACGCGTGGGGAAAAATTAGTACCCCAACACGCCCGAAAATTAGTACCAAAAAATATTTATCTTTAAAATTTATATCAATATTAATTTAACTTTCTTAATTCAAAATTGACTTTTAATTAAATGAGCTTAATTTAATTGGTTAATTAAAATTAACTGAACATTTAATTAATAAGGTTTATGATACACTAAACCATAGAACTGACATCAAATAATACTAATTGTCGTGTTAGTTTAAGGTTTGGAGTATGTCACCTTTACACATGATGCATGCATTTAAAAAATGATGTTATGATATTATCGATTTTAATTATTTATCTTAAGATGGTAAATACGAATATATAATCAATATCCTTTAATTCGGACTATTACGACACAGATATCATGTTTAATAAACATTTTTTTAGGGTTTAAATTCAATTAGTTAATATTTCAAAATTAAATTAAATTATATGAATGACAATTAAATAACATGACAAAGAAAAAAACTAGGCCCATTAAAGTCCTAACCTAAAATATCAAATTATGAAAAATAAGTTCATGATCTAATTCTAATTAGGTGTTCTAGTATTAATCTTAAAAAATAATTGGATTAAACAATCTAAAAAATCTTACAACCCAAAAACAATGAAAAAAGATTTTTACGGAGATAAGCATACCAACAAAATTTAGAGGCTTCTTGAATCTGTTTGCCTTTATCCAAACGAGACGCATTGATGAGTGCCTAAAAAGCAGTTATTTACTACCCTTCTTATGGTACTTTATGCATTTATTATACACCAACTTGAACTGAAATATGGACTCTTTGCACAATATTGGATATTCCGTTATCACTACTTACAAAGTCAAAATTTATAGAGAATACAGATATTATTACATATGTTGTACATGCAGGAATATCCAGGGTCGAAGCAGCGGTGAAGTAGTGCTGAGGCCGAGGTAGAGACGAGGCCACGGCAGCATCCAGAATGGCAACATCAACATTGTAGGCGACTGAAAGACAAAAATATAGAGAACATTCTAGAAGATGCAGCACACCAATTGGACCAGGCTAGCGCACTAAAAGCCCAAGTTAAAGACCGAACGGGAAAAGCTTTCTAGAAGGTTGCAAACATGGAAATATCAAATCTCATGTAGAAGACTTGTTCCCTAATCCAAGTTAGAGTCTATTTAGGAAAGGTTTGCCCTAGGTTAAGACTATATATAGCCTAGCCGACCACATTGTTAAGAGAGTCGATTTTAGAGAAACCCTTCCCCTAAGAGTTGTACCTATCGACATCTCTTAGGGATAGGTGAAGGTTGTAGATATTAGTGAAAGAAGATTATTTCTTGTTTCTTTGTTCTAATGCAATAATAATATCGAAGTTTGCTTATCATATTGTCATTCCTTGTTCTTGCAATCAAGCACGAGAGAGAAGTTTATAAGTAATATATTTATCTAGCATTGAGAGGTGTAGATTCACGAAAGGGATAAGTACGATATTGACGATACTAACTCGGACTAGAGATAGGTTAAGAGTTTTAGAAGCTAAAAGAAGTGTTGGATTGGTTGGTGATTATCGTTGATTTACGCCGAGAGGTATCATCAAGGACCAGTCATCAACAATACTCTGACTTAGAGAAAAGCGGAGTCAACTACGGACACTTTGCTGAACTTTGATGCATCTGCCCAAGAGCAAGAGATTGCCACGACAGAGAACACGAACACTGTCGAGGTTGTATCTGAAGTATTATTGAAGCAGTATTATGTAATTGCATTGGACAGGAAGAAGATCAATCGAATCCACTAATTGACGCAGGTGGATCCTACCCACTTTCTCTATATCGTTCTCAATCCTTTATTTTATATTTTGTTATTTAGTTAGTTAGATAAACAAATCTACTTATCTGTGTTTTTACTTTATCTTTCAGGAGCAAGGAAACAAGGGGAGACATATTAAGTATACCAATCCCTGTGGAGACGGTACACGATATACTTATCACTTTATTACTTGCGACGTGTACATTGCATATTTTCGCTATTATTACATATGTTATACATGCAAGAATATCCAGGGCCGAAGCAGCGGTGAAGCAGTGTTGAGTCCGAGGTAGAGACGAGGCCGCGGTAGCATCCAGAGTGGCAACATTAACATTGTAGGCGAATGAAAGATAAAAATATAGAGAACATTCTGGAAGATGCAGCGCACCAATTGGACCAGGCTAGCGCACTAAAACCCCAAGTCAAAGACCGAACAGGAAAAGCTTTCTAGAAGGTTGCAAACTTGGAAATATCAGATCTCATGTATAAAACTTGTTCCCTACTCCAAGTTAGAGTCTATTTAGGAAAGGTTTGCCCTAGGTTAAGACTATATATAGTCTAGCCGGCCACATTGTTAAGAAAGTCGATTTTAGAGAAACCCTTCGCCTAAGATTTGTACCTATCGACATTATATTCTAAATCTCTTAGGGATAGGTGAAGGTTGTGGGTATTAGTGAGAGGAGATTGTTTCTTGTTTCTTTGTTCTAATGCAATAATAATATCAAAGTTTGTTTATCCTATTGTTATTCCTTGTTCTTGCATTCAAGCTCGAGAGAGAAGTTTGTAAGTAATATATTTATCTAGCATCGAGATGTGTAGATTCACGAAAAGGATAAGTACGGTGTTGACGACACTAACTAGGCCTAAAGATAGGTTAAGAGTTTCAAAAGCTAAAACAAGTGTTGGATTGGTTGGTGATTATCGTTGATTCACGCCGAGAGGTATCGTCAAGGACTAGTCATCAACAGCGCTCTGACTTAGAGATAAGCGGAATCAACTACGGACACTTTGCTGAACTTTGATGCATCTGTCCAAGAGCAAGAGATTGTCGCGGCAGAGAACACTAACGCTGCCGAGGTTGTATCTGCAGTACTACCGAAGTAGTGTTGTGTAATTGTATTGGACAAGAAGAAGATCAATCGAATCCACTAATTGATGCAGCTGGATCTTACCCATTTTCTCTATATCGTTCTCAATCCTTTATTTTATGTTTTGTTATTTAATTAGTTAGATAAACAAATTCACTTATCTGTGTTTTTACTTTATCTTTCAGGAGCAAGGGAACAAGGAGAGACATATTAAGTATACCAATCCTTGTGGAGACGATACACGATATACTTATCACTTTATTACTTGCGACGTGTACACTATACAGTTGCGCTATTATTACACGCATCAAGTTTTTGGCGTTGTTGCCGGAGATTGGAAACTAAATTTTGTCTTCTTTAATTTTCTTGTTTTCGTTTTATTATTTTTACTAACATATTTTCTTTCTCTTGAAAAAAATATAGGTGTGTTTCAAGTTGAAGGCTCAAGATGCAAGAAGAAAGAAAGAAATCTATTCGGGAGTTGATGTTGGAAGATATGAATCGAGCCAATCAAGAATTTCCTAGATTAAATGATGATTATCTATGTCAACCAAGAGCAACCCAACAAGTTTATGTCTGGGCAAATTTTTGTTTTAATTATGGAGATGATCATTTGGTTAACAATTGCCCACATAATACTGAAACATATGGCCACAGAGAAGACCATAGATGGAACCAACAACAAAATCCTTCATGGTATGATCAAAACATTCAAAATTTTTTGTATCATGATAATCTTATTGGTGTTATAGATATGTAATGGCAATATAATTTTTCTCAAGAGTATCCAAATTCATTGTAGGAGACATAGAAAGCATCAATGGCTAGAATTGATGAATTCATGACAGAGCAATCAAGGTTCCTGGATGTACATATAGCTAGATTGGATGCACCCTTGAAGGATTTGGAAAATCAATTGCAAAGATCCGAATATGCCCTGGATAACATGACCCAACAATCGATCCTTAGGGATACTGAAATCCCAACACTAGAGGACAAAGAGAAAATTCCGGAACCTCTAAGTCCAGAACATGTTGATGAGAAAGATTGTCAAAAAGTGGATGAGTGCACTGCTGAGGCAATTGTCGCGGCAGTAGAGAAGCATGAACAGGGAAATGTCACGATACCACTCAACGAGGCCAATGAGAGTAATGCTCTAGAAAATTTTGAGGAGTCTAATTCCCAGGATGTTACGGCATCAATAATGTAGAAAATGGAATATGAGGATTACTCACACTCATAACTGTCGGGGCAGTTACACGACGACATGCTCGATCAACAAGATGGCAATGCCGTGATAATAGAATATGAGATGGTAATGAATGAACCTTTTGAATTCTTTCAAAACTCATATCTTTCATTGCAGGTATATTTCAAAGAGTCAACGTTACAAGATTTGGAGCCATCATAAATATGATATGATTGTTTGGAAGATGATATTTCTGTGGTAATTCTATCTAATGTTAGTTTCAAGCCAGAATCTCTACTGATGGAGATTATTGAGAAGCATAAAAAGCAATGTGGGTTGATTCTTGAAAACTTCAAGAAATATGATTCTTCACTTGATTTACACCAAATTTTGGCAAAAGATTGCCACGACAATTGGCTAGCACAACAATGGCTATGACAATGAAGGCTATATCCAACTATGATGGAAGTTAATGGCAATGGGGTAATTAAGTGGTTAGATGTTGATAAAATTTTTTTAACAATTTATTTTTGCCTTCAGAAATAATATCAAGATGAAGGACATGCATGGATTACAAGAGAACACGAAAGAAAGATAATTCCACCAAGATAATACAAAGAGGACTATTCGTATTCATTATGGTTCAAACCTTTTTGGGTAGAATTGTAACTCGATGAAGGGTGCAGATAGACTATAAGAAATATCGGAAACGACCCTTCATAAGTTTTCTTTATATTCTAATTTTATATTAATTTTCTCTTTTATTTTATTTGGTATTTTCATGAATTCTCTTAATTATGATATTTAGGAATAATTATCTTCTCATTATTTGAATGTTTCTTGATGTTTATATTTTTAGGTTAGGACAATAAGCAAGAATAGAAGAGAAGTAGTTCAGTGCAGGAAGTCTGCTACCGTGGCAATGTATAGTGTCAGAGTCGTAGCAATCCCAACGGGTAGAACAGGGTAACAACTAGTCTGCCGAGATGCTTTTCGCGGTAGTAAATACAAACGGCAGTGAAGACCAAACGGCTATATAGCCAAGGCCTATATAAGCACCTTCTTTCTCTTGAACTATTCACTCTTGCATTCTTGTTTCTTTAGAATTGTTTACTCAATCTCTCTCTTGTTGTATTCGTTATAATCTCAAAACTCTATTATTTTTCTCAGAATCTTTCCAAGAAACTATCCCTTTACTATCTTTACTTGTTTTATTAATTTTATTTACTGTGTGATTTGAGCATTGAGGACAATGTTTAGTTTGAGTTTGGGGGTATTGTAGGTGCAGAAGTACTGCCGAGGCAACCCACTACCACGACATTACCATGAAAATGGGAGTAATTTTTTGAAATTTTTTTTGGCAATAGTCTCTTTTCTTGAATTACTGTTTTTAATCTTCCACTGCCCTACATCAGCTTTGCTTTAGCTTACTCCTTTAAGGCTATAGAAATCTTTCTCCTT
Source organism: Abelmoschus esculentus (assembly GCA_035048815.1). Taxonomy (NCBI): domain Eukaryota; kingdom Viridiplantae; phylum Streptophyta; class Magnoliopsida; order Malvales; family Malvaceae; genus Abelmoschus; species Abelmoschus esculentus. The sequence goes on from JAUCBN010000032.1 coordinate 8,446,568, forward strand.
ACCATGGCCAAGTTTCTGTTTTGAAGGGATAACAATAGGATACTCATGGAATAAAACTTAGAAGCTTACTTTAGGGTTAAAAAACAAATAAACACTTTTTGGACTTGCTTGATTTAGGAGTTCTTTTAATAAACTTAGGTGATAAAGACTTAGAACCTTTTGGAAAAATAACTAGAGGTGCCCAAAACTGGCTCTAGTTTTGCTCTCCTTCATTCTAGAGCTGCCCGAAACTGGCTCTAGTATACTAAAGTTCTCTTAAAATAAAATAAAATAAAATATAGAAAACGCATATCTTGAGGTGCCCGAAACTGGCTCAAGACTTGTTGTTTTAAGGAGATAGATTTAATCCAAATTCTACTTGTCTTGAACTTAGAGTTTATCTAAGAAAGCCTTGAATCAACCTTGTCCATAAAACACACACTCACCTAGCCTTATAGCTTGTTTCTTAGTAAAAGTTCATGGGTAAACTAGTGGCTAAAATAGAGAGATAGACATGACCATGGTGGGGAGAATAAATCAAAAAGTAAGACCAAATGGGAGTAAGGTTCGGTAATTTGATATCTTGCATTGCTTGAGGACAAACAATAGTTCAATTTTGGGGTATTTTATGAGTGCCTACAAGGCAGTTATTTACGACCCTTCTCATTGTACTTTATGTATCTATTATACACCAACTTGAGCTGAAATATGGACTCTTTGCACAATATTCGATATTCTGTTATCACTACTTATAAAGTCAAAATTTATAGAGAATGCAGATATTATTACATATGTTGTACATGCAGGAATATCCAGGGCCAAAGCAGCGATAAAGCAGTATTAAGGCCGAGGCAGAGACGAGGCCGCGGCAGCATCCAGAGTAGCAACATCAACATTGTAGGCGACTGAAAGACAAAAATATAGAGAACATTCTGGAAGATGCAGCGCACCAATTGGACCAGGCTAGTGCACTAAAAGCCCAAGTCAAAGACCGAACGGGAAAAGCTTTCTAGAAGGTTGCAAACTTGGAAATATCAGAAGACTTTCTTATTACTCCAAGTTAGAATCTATTTAGGAAAGATTTACCCTAGGTTAAGACTATATATAGCCTAGCCGGCCACATTGTTATGAGAGCCAATTTTAGAGAAACCCTTCCCCTAAGAGTTGTACCTATCGACATCTCTTAGGGATAGGTGAAGGTTGTAGATATTAGTGAGAGGAGATTGTTTCTTGTTTCTTTGTTCTAATGCAATAATAATATCGAAGTTTGCTTATCCTATTGTCATTCCTTGTTTTTTTATTCAAGCTCGAGAGAGAAGTTTGTAAGTAATATATTTATCTAGCATTGAGAGGTGTAGATTCACGAAAGAGATAAGTACGGTATCGATGATACTAACTCGGCCTAGAGATAGGTTAAGAGTTTTAGAAGCTAAAAGAAGTGTTGGATTGGTTGGTGATTATCGTTGATTTACGCCGAGAGGTATCATCATGGACCAGTCATCAACAACACTCTAACTTAGAGATAAACGGAGTCAACTACGGACACTTTGTTGAACTTTGATACCTCTGCCCAAGAGCAAGAGATTGTCGCGGTAGAGAACACGAACGCTACCGAGGTTGTATCTGCAGTACTGCCGAAGCAGTGTTGTGTAATTGCATTGGACAAGAAGAAGATCAATCGAATTCTCTAATTGACGCAGTTGGATCCTACCCACTTTTTCTATATCGTTCTCAATCCTTTATTTTATGTTTTGTTATTTTGTTAGTTAGAAAAAGAAATCCACTTATCTGTGTTTTTACTTTATCTTTCAGGAGCAAGGAAACAAGGGGAGACATATTAAGTATATTAATCCCTGTGGAGACGATACATGATATACTTATCACTTTATTACTTGTGACGTGTACACTGCACAGTTGCGCTATTATTACATATGTTGTACATGCAAGAATATCCAGGGCCGAAGCAGCGGTGAAACAGTGCTGAGGCTGATACAAAGACGAGTTTAAGTTTACAAAGTGAAACGAAAAACATGTCTTCGTAAACATTATTTTTGGTAAACTACGTCAGTGATCATCCAACTAATTAAGGATACTTATTTTGGTCACTCAACTAAAAAATTTGTCAATCAGGTCAATCAACTTTTAAACTCTACCTATTTTGACCACTACTGTTAAAATTTTGACGAAAAAATTAATAACATTGACGGAAAAATTAACAGTAGTGACATGACAGTTAAATAAAATATGTATAATTACACATTTAATCCCTATAATTTATTTATTATTTTAATTTAATCCTAATTTTAAATTAATAAATAAAATTAATCACTCAATCGATTGATGACATGTGTTATCATCGGATTGGGTGATTAATTTTTATTTTATATTTATTATATTTATTTTTTCAATAGGATTGTGACACGTTTCACCACCAGGAGATAACACGTATCAGAATCGGATGAAAGGAAAATTAAGAGAGATGATTGCTTTTGGTGGTATTTAAACATGTAACCTCTTGATTGTAAAACCAAAAGGCTTACCACTATCCCAACCCAATATTTTGTCTTTAAGTGCATCATAATATATATAAATCGTATAAAAAAAAAGGTTTGAGAAAAAAGTAAGAAACATCAAAGATGAATATTTTTATTCGAATATTATATTTTTGAATAAAAGTATTCGGATGTTAAATATTTGTATAAAAACATTTTAATATATACGAATAAAAATACTCGTATAATAAATATTCAAATAAAATTATAATTAAATATAATAAATATAAAATAAAAATAAAAATTAATCACTCAATCCGGTGATGACACATGTCATCGATCGATTGGGTGATTAATTTTATTTGTTAATTTAAAATTATGATTAAATTAAAATAATAAATAAATTATAGGATTAAATGTACAATTTTATAGATTTTATTTAACTGCCACGTCACTGTTGTTAATTTTTTTGTTAGAATTTTAACGGTAGTGATCAAAATAGATAGGGATTTAAAGTTAGGTGACATGATTGACGAATTCTTTAGTTGAGTGACTAAAATAGGTATCCCCAATTAATTAGGTGATCACTGGGGTAGCTTATCCTTATTTTTTATATACATTTATTAGTGGCTGTCACGTGATAATTAAAAATATTGATAACAAAATATATATATATATATATATATAAGAGGTTAACTTTCATACTAGAGAGTACTTTTATTCCTGGACCTTTTTTATTTATATAATTTTTTTAACATCTTTAACGGTTCTTTATCTACATCGACCAGAATAAACCATCATAAACCACTACCTTTCGTTTGAAGCATCAACAATTCTACCGACCGCCATTTTATACTAGTAGTTCCAAATAAATGCCAAATAAATCATAAATCGAATGTTTAGCAAATGTATTGATTTCTAACACATTTTATTATTTTATTTACTCAAAAAAACAAATTATTTTTTGACTCTAAAGTTTTGAACAATTTAATATACATTCCAAATATTTTTATTTATGCATATTCATTAATTAATCTTATGATCGTTAAGTCTTTTAATGTAAACAAAAAAATTTGTCTCAAAAAAATGGTAATGATGTATCTAAAAGTACAATACATATATATTATTTGATCTAAAAACATCACATTTTAACTGTTTATAAATATTATTTAAGTGTTACGAGATTATTACCTTCAAATAATTGTTATGCATGAGGTAAAATCAAAATATGTGTTTAGTTAAACATATACTTAAGATATGTAAATTACTTTCACAAGATAAAATACAAGCTATTTCGTATAGTAATTTTTACGTTTGATCAGCCTTTTTCTTCCCTCATTTTCTCTTTTTCTTTTCTTAAAACATTTTATTTAATTAATTTTTTATCATATGAAAATGATGGATAATCTTATTTATTTTTATGATATATTTTTCTCAGTATTAAATTTAATGTTGTATCTCTCTGTTATTTATCTTTTACTTATTTTTGCTTTGAGCCTTCCACCGTCCAAATATTAATAAACATTTGTTCGTAAAAATATATCGTAATGAGTTATGAAATACTAATTTATCAATGAGATATTATTATATATATTTTTATGTTTGTATCGATAGTATTTATTTTCATTGTTAATATTAATGTTTATATGTATATATAACAATCGAATACAGATCGGATTCGGATCATTATATTCCTGGATTAAAAACATATTCTAACTCGAATAATTTTTAATCGAATTTTCAGATCGGATTAATTTTTTACATCTCGGTCACATGAACCAATACTAATTTATTAAGTAAAGGGTGTCCTTTTCTTTCAGATGCTTATGCTTCCGTCATAATGGAACCATCTACACCGTCAAATAATCCTTTTCCACAGAATAAAAGTGGTCACTTATTGGGTGATGATTCAGATTTACTAAAATATTTATAAATATAGATATTTAAATAAACGTAAATGAACATAAAAAATTATAATCTTTAACAGATGAATTGAATATTAAAATTTTATATTTGTTTATGTTTATATTCATATATTTATTCGGTTAAAATTAAACGAACAAACATGAATACATCTTTGTTTGTGTTTATTTACATGTTTAAGTCTAAAAAATATTATTTTTTAATTTATTCTCTTAAATATTTTTTAAATATACTTATTCTCATAATTTTTTTTAACTTTATTATTCACCTGAATTAGCCGATTTATTAAGTAAAGGGTGGCCTTTTCTTTCGGATGCTTATGCTGCCGTCATAACGGAACCACTTGCACCGTCAACTAATCCTTTTCCACAGAATAAAAGTGGTACATTGCCACCGCTGGCAGCGGCCGTCACTTATTGCCTGGGTGATGATTCAGATTGGAACTCTTAAAAAGATTATGTTTCGCTGTAATACTATTAATAAAAAAAATAAGACAAGTCTAACATGCGATATATTTAAAATATATAAAAGATTATAAATTTTAAAATTTATTTATAAATTAAAAATGTTAATTTTCTTAATAATAATTGTTTTTCTTTTCTTTTTCGCTTGTTATTTATATAATAATTTTGAAATTACCAGATTAAATAAAAAGTGTACCCATTTTATGATGCAGCCTGCAGGGGCATCTAATTTTTCATGTGTAGACTCGTATTACCATGTTCTTTTAGCATTGCAGTTTGTACACGTGGTTATCATTGACCAGATGAATATTTTTTAGTGGTGGGTCAGGCCACCGCCCAAATAATGAAAGGAATCAAAGCCACCTCACCCAGCTCTTCAAAACAACTACGCTAGCCTGCCCTTCAAGATTCTAACACGTTTCACTTACCAAAAATACCCTTTACATATTTTAGGTTCTCCTCAGTGTAGTGTTCGATGATCAAACAGAATTATAAAAAAAATATTTAATCAATTTTTTATTAATTATTAATCGAGATTATTTTTTTTAAAAAAACTTTTAATTGAATGAAAATATTTATTTAATTTAATAAATTTTTTAATTAATTGAAATTTATTATAAAATAATTTTTAAATAATAAAATTTTTAAAAAATTATAAAACAATTATTAAATTTATTGAATTATTATAAAATAATCATTAATTTATTATACGTTATAAATTATTGATAAATTTTAAAATTTTGATGATTTTTTAAATAATTTAATATTTTTAATGATATTTTATGTTAATTTAATATAGTTTAATAATTATTTTATACTATATTAAAAATTTAATAATTATTTTATAATTTTAAAAAATATAATGACAACAAATAAATATTTATAATGTATAAAATATATAACATATAAATTTTGATTAATTCGATTAATAAAATAATTTTAAATTAAATTAATCGATAATTAAAGTTTAAAAATTATTAACCGTTAATGATTAATTCTAAAAATTACTGTTGGATAAAATTTTGATTCAAACAATTAATTTAATTAAAACCCAAGTTTAAGCACTCCTAATTCTCGACACATGGTTTGATTCAGAGAAAATAGATTAACTGCTATTTTTTAGTTCAAAATATTTTAATTACTATCTTATATTCAATTAGAGTAATGATAAAAACTTTATTTACTAAATCAATTAATTATATATTAATAAAAATCATGAACAATCATAAGATTTTATGTAAAAAATATAAATTACAAAAAGTCATATCAAAATTTTAAGAATTATGAAATAAAATATTAATAAAAATATTCAAATTATATAAAAATTTAAAACTTTTAAGAACTCCGACTATCATTTTATCACCAATAATCCGTGTCTGCCACCTATTAGAAAAGGGATCTTCCGAGCTTTGAAAGATATTGCTTCTGGGAATATTATTAAATTCAACAATATGTTATTTACATATGATTAAATATGTTTTTTAGGTTCCTCAGTTTTATCATCTTTTCTTATGGTATAAGGTTATTTATGCTTGTTTTTATTATTATACAATTGAAAGTAAAGCTAATAAAAATTAAAAGTTTGAATTTTGATATAAATAAAATAAATTAAATTAAAAAGACATTGCAATAAATATATAATATTTAATATAAATAAATTATTTAATAAATTAAATATTAATATTTATATAAAATAAATTTAAAACAAAGTATATATAATAAAAAGGATAATATAAAATAAAGTAAATAAAATTAAGAGATGCAATCTTTAAGTAAAGAAAATAAAATAAAAATGTGACATTATATAAGCTTAATTCATCTCATTTTCATATATTTTAAGTTAAAAAAATAATTATTGTATTAATCATTTTTGTTTACCCTTAGTACCGTTAAATAAAAAATAATATATTATAAATAAATAAATTTAAGAGTAAATTTTTATCACTCTGACATTAAGTACCGTTAAATGTTAACGAAAAGATGACTTCACACAACAACAAAGAAAAAAATTACTTAAATAATCTTAAATTATTATTTTTATATTTATTTTATATTTAATTTAATCTTAAAAATTTAAAATTTTATATTTTTATCGTTTTCTAAACAAAATATCCATTTCTCAAAAAGTTATCTAAGCCAAACTAATTATCTAAAGTTTTTTTTTTTTTTCAAATCTATGAATTTTATTTTATTTTTTTTTGTTTCAAACTATATTGATCACTCACTGTCCTCCTCCATACAAGCCCCTTACTTTCCACCATCGTCGTCTAACCCTCGTCCTCCACTCCCTGACCCAAAGCCTTTTATTGTCTTCAATTTTTTGACAGACTAGGAAATTAATTAAGTTAACTTTTGAAACCCTAAAATTTAAATTGAAGATTAATTATATTTGAGTTTATGTTTTAAATCATATTGCTGGTTACTTTCCCTATCTCTCTTTACTTTTTCTAGAGGTGAAATTGTTTAATAACTAGTATTTTAGCAAAAATACAGGATCATTGTCGCCACTATTGATGTGAAATTTGTTTGCACCGCCATTGATTTGGATCTTTATTTATTGGGTTTTCCTTTTCTGTTCATTGTAATTTTAGATTAACTTTTTTTCAAACCCTAGGTTTTTCGATATTTTATCAGATGGTAAAAACAATTTCTTAACCCTGAAAGCAATCACGAATCGAGTTAAAGCCAAAGGTCTCTAGATCGGAGCTTTAAATCAAGGAAGATCGTCATTTCTTTGAACGGGTTATGGTGAAAAGTTCAAATCTTGAAGCTTTTAATCCCGTAGGAAATTTGACAGTGAATTCTTATTTCATAGATTAGAAAAAAAAACTTTAGATAATTGTTTTGGGTTATAGTGATTATAATTGGTTTGGTTAGAGAAATTTAAAAAAAATTGATATTTTTTGAAAAATGGTGAAAATATAAAATTTTAAATTTTTGAGGGTGAAATTAAAGATAAAATGAAAGTAAAATAATAATTTAAGAATATTTAAGTAATATATTTTTTTTTGTGCCAAATTGTTTTTTCGTCAACATTTAACGACACTTGACGTAGGAGTAATAAAAAATTTACATCCTAAAAATATAAGTGTCTTTACTGGTCGTTTTTCAAAATAAATAATTAAAATTATACTAGAGTAACAAAGATGATTAGCTCAGTAGTTAACCTTAAAAAATTATCAGAGAAAGGAACAAAAGATTGGACTTTGCAAATCAGAAACTCAAGTGTTTGTAATATTTCTTTTGCCCATAAACTCCTAGTTTGGTGACATAATATTTATACATGCTTGAAATGATTTTTTATGTAAATATTAATTTGTATGAGCATGTTAACATGCATGACATAAAATAATTTTGTTGAAGCATAGAAATGTTTCATAAATGACTTTATTGGCACATAGTATGTCAAATATGATAAATGAGCTAAAATTATTGCACGACTTTAACTTATATTAAGGTTTAGGTGTATCATTGTGGGTGATGACGTATAGGTATATATAATTAAATTTAGCTTTATAAGATAATATGTTTCGGTGTGAGTATGATAACAATAGTACGATATTTGGTCACTGAAATTTATATTTAAAGGATCATAGTGATACACCTATAGAAGTTTTTGCATGATTAACATAAATAAAAATCAAGTAAGGCTCGTACGAATACATGTATAGTAGTACTGGTATGATCATTTGATTTTATAATTTGAGTTAAAGGGATAATAAGGGTATATTGGTTTAAAAAAAAAAAGCTTATACCAATGCCCATATATCGAAACACTCATTGTCGTATCGATTTCTCATACATTACACAAACGTATTGATAAGTTTATAAAAGTTCTATATTTTATATTATTTTTCACACAATTTTTGCGGTAATTAATAAACTTTTATGATAATAATAGATAATTATGCATATATTTTTACATTTCAACATCGAACACTTAAATACTATTTTTACATAATATTTGGTAGAAAATGGGTACGATTATGGTTTTCTTTCTTAGATAGGGAATATACCACCCAATGACACTAGATATCATCAATAGATGTTGAATGAAGAAATATACAGATCAGATCATATGCAGTGAAACCTGCAAGGGTAGCAAAATGGCCTCCGCGACCGAAATGCAACGAAAACTCATGGTGCTCGATAAAAAGAGAATAAAGAATCAAAGTTGTTGAGATTAATTAGAGAAGAAATAGAGAAAATGAAAGCAAGGAAAGTCATGGTCAAAGCTACGAGATTAAAGAGTCCAAGAGAAGTAGAAATAGGAAATAAAATAAAGATTTTGTATTTAATATTAAAAGTTGTATTTTATTCCAATTAGTACTCCTATTTTTGGGAGGTTTTGACCTAGACTTGACCTATATATATCGACCCCTATGCAAAGGAGAGAGCACTGCTTACCACCGATTATAATTCAAGGCCTCCTTCTTTTACCTTAGCCGCCACCACCATCATTATGTTCTAATTCTTCCATAAGCTTAGGTTATTTTGTAGAGTAGTTGGGGAAGAAAATTGTACTATTATTTGAGTTTTATTACTGTAATTTCATAATTCATAGTTTATTCACTATGGGTAATTAATCTTTCTTGCATACTAGCTCGAAAGATAAGTTTGCGAGGAAAAACATATTTCTCTAGACTAGGGATAGTTAGGCTTACGAAACTATCAAGATATTTTTACTAAATTGCAGAAAATTAGGGAATTCTATTACTAAATATCTACCTATTGATATCTAGAAATTTTGTCAATTAATAGAACTAGATTTATAGCTGTTGATTTTGTTTAATAAGAGCATATTTGTAGGTGTTAATTTTTTATAATTTTCTGTTGGGCTTGAAGGGTCTCGATTCACAACCGATTTAAGCTTGCCAAGTGACGGAGAATTGGTAATTTGGGTGTTTGTGGTGGAAGCAAAAGATAGACAATGAACACAAGGATTTATAGTGGTTCGGCCATACCTACATCCACTATCTTAGCTTCTCACTAAGGATTTCCCAAATTCACTAAGAATTTCGTCCTTTTGAGGCTAAAGGGCTAACCTTACAAACATTGATTCAAAACCGAATCAAGCATCCAAAGTTCACAAACCGAACTTTGGGAATTCACTCAAACAAGAGAAACTTAGCAAACTTGTTTAATCCTTCTAACAAGGCTAATATTTGCAATCTAAACACTCACCCAATCCTAGTACACTTGAGCATATATTGACAATTGAGCTCACAAGTGTTTGTCTACCCAAAGATGAGAAATTAAGCACTAAGACAATTGCTTGATCATAATGTTGTTACAATTAAAGCATTAGTTTTCTCTTGATGCTTGAGGTTTCCTTTTATCATCCCAAGTGAGTTCTAGCCGTTGGTGACCGTTAGGATCAATTTGGAGTCGTTTAAAGCAGATTTCAAGGCTTATTTCTTCTTCTGGTATGATCGGTATCGAAACACGTGAAAGCGGTATCGATACCGTTACTTTGGGAAATAGCCGTTGACCTGCATTTATGAATAGGTATCGATATTGGTATCGATATCGCTCCTAGCCGTTGGGGTTTTTCATAAAATCGTTTATAACCGTTGGGGGTGTATAGAAACCGGTATCTAAACCAAACATCACAGTTGTAAAAGGGTATCGATACCAGTATCAATGCCACTTTGATTTCTCTTTTTAAAACAAGGCAGTATAGATACCATTATGAATGGTATCGAAACACATGTGTTAAAATTTTTTCTTTGGTTTCTTTAAATCATTTAAAACACTTTTAAAATCTCTCAAAAACTTTTTAAATATATTTTCAAGTTGTTTGGATAGAAGAACCATTTTTAAATCTTTTCAAATTAGTTCAAAACTATTTTTCAATTATTATATCAATTCATTAGTTTTACAATCTCCCCCTTTTTGATATAATAAAACTAACATGAAAAATTATTTTTGAGATTTCTCCCCTTTATCAAATAAAGTTTGAATAAGAGAATTAAAGAATCAAATCATTTAAAGTTTCCTCTTATCCATTTGAAAGTCTTCGAAAAGCAATTTTTCACAATATTCTCCCCTTTTTTGTTATATAAAAATGGTTTAAAACAAGTTTGAAAATCTTTAAAGCTCATAACATAGGAGAGTTTTAAAATATCAATTATTTTAAAATCAAATATCAAAACTTAGTTTATGAAAATAAAAGACTCCCCCTTACTCAAGGCATCATTAAGATGTTAGTCCAGCATATATGATAATCTAGTTTAAACAAAAGGTAAACAAAATTAAAGCTAAACTAGATTTTACCACACTTGAACTCAAGGAAGGATATGAAGCCTTCCTTCTTCAAGTGTTTTTCTTGTGTGTATGGAGCTCCTCCTTAATCTTGCACTTTGATGTTCATACCTCCATCACACCTACAATAAGACAATCAAGTAATTTTTGGTATCCAAATTGCTTTAGATCCTTTAACGTTAGTAGCACAAATTTTAGTCCCCTTAGGAATCCATTTTTCAATTTCATCCTTTATAGTTTAAGTGGTTAGTCATTTTGTGACCCCAAACATTTCTAAAACATTTTCCACCAATAAATTTATGGGCACTAGATTGTCTCATGTAAAAATTTGATTTTCCCAAATTATTTTTCTTTTCAAGTTCTTTGGAAATCAAATCTTTTTTTTTCTTAAGATCATCTAAAGCCATTTGATGATCTTTTTAATATTTTGAAGCAAGTTTTGTAAATCAAAAACTTTAGGTTCAAATTTTTTTAATCTTTCTTCAATTTCAAAATTGGTTTTTTTAAAGTAAATCATTTTCTATTTTAAGCTTTGAAATCATCTTTTTGTTTTTAGAAAATGAAGCTTTGAACTCAAAAGCCAATTTATCATAGGCTTCTTGTAACTCATCAAATGAATATGAATTTAAACTAGATGAGTTAGAAGTTACCTACCCCTCATTGAGGATCATTAAGCATAGGTTGGCTTCTTCATTTTCGATGGAGTCCTCATCACTCGAAGTAGCCACATATGCTTGTTTCTTTGAAGATAATCTTCTCATGATAGAATTATGAGAGTCCTTCATCTTCTTCTTTGATTCGTGCTTTGATGATTTCTTACTTTTGTTCCTTAAGAATCGATCGAAGTCAATGAAGAGTTGGGCAAGCTCTTCATCTTCTTCACTATCCTCCTCACTTGAATCTTTAAAGTGGGTGCACTTGGAGGATTTTAGAGCAATGATGTTGACATTTACACCAAGCTCTTGGACTTTCTTCTTCCCCATCGATCTAATATCTTCATTCTTCTTCTCCTTTTTTCTTTCTTTTATCATGATTTGATGTGTGAGGAAGGACCCCATGAGTTCATCAAGCTTGAGAGTCTTTAAATTCTTTGCTTCGATGATGATAGTCTTTTTCGAGACCTATGACTCGGGAAGGGAATAGATAAGTTTACGAACAAGCTTTTCCTCCAAAATGATCTCTTCACATCCTCTAAGTCCATTGGTAATGGTGGAGAACCGATCAAACATCTTTGCCATGTCCTCTTCCGGATTCATCTTGAAGTTCTCATACTCTTGGTTGAGGAGTCCAATCTTGGTCTCCTTTACTTCATTTATCCCCTCGTATGTGACTTCTAGCTTGTCCCAAACTTCCTTGGCACTCTCACAAGAAGAAATCTTTTCATAGATGCTTGGATGGAATGTACAAACAAGAATGTGCAAAGCTTTATGATTTAGCACCATCTTCTTGCGGTCTTCCACGCTCAATTTCACCTTAGTTCCTTTTGGCATAAATAGTCTGTCTTCCACTATATCCCAAAGCTTGTAGTCACCTGAGTTGATGAAATACTTAATCCTTATCTTCTATTGGGAGTAATTGGACCCGTCAAAGAAAGTTGGCTTGTCAATGGATTGATCCATGGAATATCGGTTGATCGGTAATTGGTAGAACTCTCTGGATCTTCTCAATAGGATGTTAATCCTCCTCGATTGAGCCTTACTTTGATACCAATTGTTGGTCTTAAAGAGGCTCGATTCACAACTGATTTAAGCTTGCCAAATGATAGAGAATCGATAATTTGGGTGTTTCTGGTGGAAGCAAAAGATAGATAATGAACACAAGGATTTATAGTGTTTCGGCCACGCCTACATCCACTACCTTAGCTTCCCACTAAGGATTTCCCAAATTCACTAAAAATTTCGTCCTTTTAAGGCTAAAGGGCTAACCTTACAATCCTTGAATCAAAACTGAATCAAGCATCTAAAGTTCACAAACCGAACTTTGGGAATTCACTCAAACAAGAGAAACTTAGAAAAATTGTTTAATCCTTCTAACAAGCCTAATGTTTACAATCTAAGCACTCCCCCAATCCTAATACACTTGAGCATATATTGATAATTGAGCTCACAAGTGTTTGTCTACCCAAAGATGAGAAATTAAGCACTAAGATAATTGCTTGATCATAATGTTGTTACAATTGAAGCATTAGTCTTCTCTTTATGCTTGAGGCTTGTGTCATGGGGTCAGAGTTTTGGCACAGAGACTTCTACCCTTGCGGCACCTCAAGTCTCTCGCATACCGGAGGATCGGCCTTTACAATCTCCAATGCTCACTGGTTTTTCCCTCCCATGGGCTCATCAGGGAAGCAGGGGCAGCTCCCGACTAGTGTGGTGCGCGATCAACACGCCCATCCCAAGATAGGACGACTGCTCGGTGATGAGTGCCTAAAAGACAATTATTTACTACCATTCTCATGGTACTTTATGCATCTATTATACACTAACTTGAACTAAAATATGGACTCATTGCATAATATTGGGTATTCCGTTATTACTACTTACAAAGCTTACATTTATAGAGAATGCAAATATTATTACATATTTTGTACATGTAGGGATATCTAGGGTTGAGGCAGCAGAGAAGCATCGTTGAGGCCGAGGCAGAGACAAGGCCGCGACAACATCTTGACTGGAAACATCACCATGATAGGCGACTGAAAGACAAAAATATAGAGAACATTCTAGAAGATGCAGCGCACCAATTGGACCAGGCTAGCGCACTAAAAGCTCAAGTCAAAGACCGAACGGGAAAAGCTTTCTAGAAGGTTGTAAACTTGGAAACATCAGATCTCATGTAGAAGACTTTCTCCCTACTCCAAGTTAGAGTCTATTTTAGGAAAGGTTTTCCTTAGGTTAAGACTATATATAGCCTAGCCGACCACATATTAAGAGAGCCGATTTTAGAGAAATCCTTCCTCTAAGATTTGTACCTATCGACATTATGTTCTAAATCTCTTAGGGATAGGTGAAGGTTGTAAATATTAGTGAGGGGAGATTGTTTCTTGTTTCGTTGTTCTAATGCAATAATAATATCGAAGTTTGCTTATCCTATTGTCATTCCTTGTTCTAGCATTCAAGCTCGAGAGAGAAGTTTGTAAGTAATTTATCTAGCATCGAGAGAGTTAGATTCAGGAAAGAGATAAGTACAGTGTTGACGACACTAACTCGGCCTAGAAATAGGTTAAGAGTTTTAGAAGCTAAAAGAAGTGTTGAATTGGTTGGTGATTATCATTGATTCACGCCGAGAGGTATCGTCAAAGACTAGTCATCAACAGTGCTCTGACTTAGAGATGAGCGGATTCAACTACGGACACTTTGTTGAACTTTGATGCATCTGCCCAAGAGCAAGAGATTACACCGGTAGAGAACACTAACATTGCCGAGGTTGTATCTGCAGTACTGCCAAAGCAGTATTGTGTAATTGCATTGGACAAGAAGAAGATCAATCGAATCTACTAATTGACGCAGCTGGATCCTACCCACTTTCTCTATATCGTTCTCAATCCTTTATTTTACGTTTTGTTATTTAGTTACTTAGACAATTCCACTTATCTGTGTTTTTACTTTATTTTTCAGGAGCAAGGGAACAAGGGGAGACATATTAAGTATACCAATCCCTGTGGAGACGATACACGATATACTTATCACTTTATTACTTGCAACGCGTACACTGCACAGTTACGCTATTATTACACACATCAAGTTTTTGGCGCTGTTGCTGGGGATTGACAACGAATTTTTTTTTTTATTTTCTTGCTCTTTAACCATTCTTTATTTAACTTTAATTCTATTTATTTATTTATTTTAACTTTGACTTATCTAGTGTATGACCAGGGCAAACCCGAGTGGTCCATTGTACGAATTGGATCCTGAAATCGAACGCACAGGACACCATCTAAGGCGCAACCTGTTTCAAGTCATGGATGATCCACTAAGAAGACAAATTCTACCTGTTGATCATAATGTACTGCCATCAGCAATACCGCAGTAGCAACTGCCGCGACCATTGCCAAGGTAGCTCACTGTTAGAAACTTTCTGGTGGAAGGCCTAAACGAACTAAACCCTGGCATAGTCACCCTAGATATTGAAGCAAATCACTTTGAGCTTAAACTAGTGATGTTCAACATGTTGAACACAATTAGACAGTTTAGTGGGTCTGCTACTGAAGATGCAAGGCAGCATCTTAAATCTTTGATGGAAGTGTGCAATTCTTTCAAAATCCAAGGAGTCCATGAAGATATTTTAAGATTAAAGTTATTCCCTTATTCACTGAGGGATAGGGCGAAAACTTGGTTTAATGGCATCCCAACAGGATCCATAGGATCTTGGGATGAACTCTGTCGAGAATTCATTATGAGGTTCAACCCGACAAATCTTTATGATCGAATCCTTAATGAAATCACATCATTTCGGCAGGATGATAATGAACCAATGTATGAGACGTGGGAACACTACAGAGAATTGTTAAACAAATGTCCATTACATGGTTTTCCCTTGTGGACGCAAGTCTCCGTGTTCTATAATGCTACCAATGCCTCCACAAGGATGATGCTAGATGCTTCCGCAAATGGGACACTTTTGGATAGAGCACCCGCGGAGGCCATTGAGATTTTGAACAAACTTGTAAGGAACGACTTCCAATTTCCTACATCAAGGCGAGGAGGAATGAGACGCCATGCCACGGCCCATGAATTAGACACAACCAGTTTGGTAGCAGCACAATTGGCTTCTCTAACCAAGATGGTTCAAGAATATGCAAGCCCAGCAAAATATACATGAGGTTAAGGCAGTCAACTCATATAAGGAAACTAGCTATATGTTGGAAATTATAACAAGAACAATCATATGATGTCCAACAATTACAACCCATCCTGGAAAAGGTATTCAAACTTTTCATGGAGTAACCCCAACAATACCTTAAATCCAGTCAACCAAGCCCCTAGATTCCAGCACCAAAGTTAGAACCTGCCGCTGTAGCACACTCAGTAGTCCATGCCGTAGTAGCAGGTCGAACAACAACAATCTCTAAATGCACTGACAGATTCTCTTACGACATTCATGTCAAAGACTGATTCATAAATGGTCGAGAATAGCCGCTTCATGAAGCGTACTGATGACTTCATGAACCGAACTGAGATGAGACTAAAGAACCAGGAGGCTGCAATCAAGTCTTTAGAAACCTAAGTTGGTCAATTTGCCCAACGACAAAACACTCGACCACCAAAGGGTTTACCTAGCAATACTAAGGTTGCTAAGGTATTAGGTCACGAGCAATGCAAGGTAATTACGACAAGAAGTGGCCTACAATTAAAAGATAAAAAAGGGAACTCAAACGATAGAGTCCAACCATAAAAGCAACATCACGGGGACTCAGAAGCTGAGGAGGACCCTACCGAAAGCACTGCCACGGCAGCAGAACCAACAGTACCTGAAAATCCTGCCAAGACAGCTACAGATAAGTTCACCCTAGGTATTAAACTCAATATCCAAGGAAACTTAGAGGACATAAGACCACCACCTCCTTTCCTGCAGAGGTTAAAAAAACACAAACAGGATCACCAATTTTGGAAATTTCTAGACATCTCAAAGCAAGTCCGTATCAACTTGCCATTAGTTGAGGCTATTGAACAAATTCCCAACTATGCCAAGTTCTTAAAGGACATAGTATCCAAACGACGAAGGCTAGGGGAATTTGAAACGGTGGCAGCCACTGAAGGTTGCATGGCCATGCTATATAATCGCATGCCGCCTAAGCTAAAGGATCCTGGATGCTTTACTATCCCCTATGCGATTGGGGATGGTTATGAAGGAAATGCCCTATGCTACTTGGGAGCAAGCATCAATCTAATGCCCAAATCAGTTTTTCAAAAACTTAGAATAGGGCGGGTAAAACCAACAACAGTACTGATCCAACTTGCGGATCGGTCCTATATGCATCCTGAAGGCAAAATTGAGGACATTCTGGTTAAGGTCAACAAGTTTATATTTCCTGCCGACTTTCTTATCCTTGATTGTGAGGCCGACGATAATGCACCGATCATATTGGGTCGACCTTTCCTTGCTACTGGACGCACCATCATCGATGTGGAAAATGGAGAGCTCACGATGCGGATAAACGATCAACAAGTCAAGTTGAACGCCTTCCACAATCTCACAAATTCAGACGCTCCAGTAGAATATAAGGCTCTCCATACACCAGACCAGGGTAATAAAACATCTTGCTTGGGTAGCACGCTCGACAGACTATTCGGTAAGCGAATAAAGCCCAAAGGAGAAGTCGAATGCACTGAAGGGACTGGCCAACATGCGAAGGAAGATACGAGCCAGAAAAAGATAACCAAATTGGGAGATGCATTCACATGTACTCCACAAGTAACATAATATCTTCTCTTCCATTTTATTTATTATATTAGGATTAGTTTTATATGTTGTTATGTTTTATTTTCAATATTTTATGTTTTTAAGTTTTTTTTAAGATAAATAAAGCAACGATGTAGAAAAATTATTTCACAGCAGGAAGTCTACTGCCACGGTAGTGCACTGTGTCAGAGCCGCAGAAATCCTAACGGGCAGAAATAGTGCAACAACTCTCTGCCGAGAAAACCGCCACAGTAGTAACTATTTAGCAAGGCACTAAATGCCTAACGGCTAATTTTTAACAGTCATATTCTTTTACAGCCTATATAAACAGCTCCCTTGCTTAGAATTACCCACTATTGCATTCTTGTTAATCTTCTTTCTTTCACAATCTTGCTCTTCATTACTTTAGCTCTCATCTACTTCTTGAAATTTTCAGCAATCTTTTTAAGTACTCCAGATTTCGTTCAAGGCATCCAATAACTACAATCATGGCCGCTTACAACCGTTTTTATCCTGTCGTCATTAAAGAGCGATTCAACCGTTCTTTTATGGCACGAAAGCTATGGGAGAAGCAAGGATTTTAGCACTTGGATGAAGATAATTACGGCATCGAACAGTTCTTGTTCGACAAAATCAAATACCAAGATTGGGAAATCTTCTGTCTCCAACCTCCCCCAGCGAATACCACGATCGTCCGAGAGTTTTATGCCCACATGCCGAGCGAAGGAAATTTATATGTCCACTGTCGAGGGAAGCCAGTCCCCCTTAATGCCGAAGTAATCAACCAACGCTATGGCCTCACTCCGTTGTCCAATGCACATAGTGATTTTGAGGAGAAGGTCACCGATGTCGACTTCGAGTTAATCAAAGATGATCTTTGTTACGATGATACCCCTTGGGAGACCGGTAACCATAGAGGATCCATAACAAGATTGAACCTCAAACCTGAGGATAAGATGTGGTACACCTTTGTCAAAAGACGTCTAATGCCCACATCGCATAACAGCACAATCAACAGGAGACGTTTGGTGCTCATCCAGTCCATAATCAACAAGAGGACCATCAACGTTGGAGAAATTATTCTCCAAGAAATTTATGATTGCGGTAAGAAAGACAAAGGCCCTTTATGTTTCCCTTCTTTAATCTCTGCCTTGTGTATTGCTGCAGGTGTACCAGTCGAGGCTACAGACGAGTACACACCAAATAGGCCGAAATGGTCTAAATATTTCTGTTGCCGAGTCATGCAAATAACCCAGGCAGATCCTGTCCAAGCAACACCTCAGTAGTTCACTGCAAACTTTATTGTTGGAGTGTAATACTCGGCAGAAGCACCCACACATGCTTAGGGCCCTGCCGCAGTAGACCCTTACCAAAAAATTCTGTAGAGGATGACAGCCATGGACCTTCGCTAGCGACTCTACATGGAGTACCAGCGCGAATTCAACATATATCTCTCCCACATGATGATGAAAAGCTTCCCAAATCAAGGGGTGTAATTCCTAGAATTTCCAGCTAACATCTTTGTTACTACCGCCCTTTATACCGAGACAACACTTACCCTAGGGCCGCAACCATTTTTTCCAACCACGTCTACCTCAACAGTTTCATACTGTCAGACCTTCCAAGTCGGCCAGGTCTGCCAGAGTATCCTCTACCAGCCAACGACCGTCCAAGAGGCGAGCTGTTTTTAACTCTCCCCAACGAGAACCAATCCCTATGCCCAGTCTCAGTAGAGACACTCTATCTCGCGAGATTGATGAATACCACAGTTCGTCACATGAACTAGCAATACCCACTGCCACGGTAGGGGGCGGGACAAAAACCATGCACACAGAAAATATTGACGAAATGAAAGAAGGGGATAAAGTTACTGCACCACCGCACCGCACATCGCCCAGTCGAGTTCAGCCGTATCGACAAGCCAAACAACAACAATCACCAGCACAAGGATCTAGATGAAAGGAGTCACCAGCACGGCCTAAGAGACTACTCCATACAAGCAGCTCCTCGGAGTCGTTATAAATGATTTATTTTAAAGCTTTTGTCTATTTCCTTATTAAAATTGTTGTTTGCCGCATATATTGAGCATTGAGGATAATGCTCGGTTTGAATTTTAGGGTATTGTAGGTGCAAAAGCACTGCCGAGGCATTACCATGAAAAAGGGAGTATTTTTTTGAAATTTTTTTGGCAATATTCTCTTTTCTTGAATTACTGTTTTTAATCTTGTACTACTCTACATCAGCTTTACTTTAGCTTACTCCTTTAAGGCTATAGAAATCTTTCTCCTTACCATGTCCAAGTTCTATTTTGAAGGGATAACCATAGGATACTCATGGAATAAAACTTAGAAGCTTGCTTTAGGGTTAGAAAATAAAGAAACACTTTTTGGACTTACTAGATTTAAGAGTTCTTTTAATGAACTTAGGTGATAAAGGCTTAGAATCTTTTGGAAAAATAACTAGAGGTGCCCGAAACTGGCTCTAGTTTTGCTCTCCTTCATTCTAGAGGTGCCCGAAACTGGCTCTAGTATGCTAAAGTTTGCTTAAAATAAAATAAAATAAAATATAGAAAAAACATATCTTGAGGTGCCCGAAATTGGCTCAAGACTTGTTGTTTTAAGGAGATAGCTTTAATCCAAATTCTACTTGTCTTGAACTTAGAGTTTATCTAAGAAAGCCTTGAATCAACCTTGTCCATAAAACACACACACTCACCTAGCCTTATAGCTTGTTTCTTAGTAAAAGTCCTTGGGTAAACTAGTGGCTAAAACGGAGAGATAGACATGACCATGGTGGGGAAAATAGATGGAAAAGTAAGACAAAAAGGGAGTAAGGTTCGGCAATTTGATGTCTTGTATTGCTTGAGGACAAGCGATAGTCGAGTTTGGGGGTATTTGATGAGTGCCTAAAAGGCAGTTATTTACTACCATTCTCATGGTACTTTATGCATCTATTATACACCAACTTGAACTAAAATATGGACTTATTGCATAATATAGGATATTCCGTTATTACTACTTACAAAGCTTACATTTATAGAGAATGCAAATATTATTACATATTCTGTACATTTAGGGATATCTAGGGCTGAGGCAGCAGAGAAGCATCATTGAGGCCGAGGCAGAGACAAGGCCAAAACAGCATCCTGAGTGGCAACATCAACATGATAGACGATTGAAAAACAAAAATATAGAGAACATTCTGGAAGATGCAGCGCACCAATTGGAACAGGCTAGCGCACTAAAAGCCCAAGTCAGAGACCGAATGAGAAAAGCTTTCTAGAAGGTTGCAAACTTGGAAACATCAGATCTCATGTAGAAGACTTTCTCCCTACTCCAAGTTAGATTCTATTTAGGAAAGGTTTGCCCTAGGTTAAGACTATATATAGCCTAGTCGGCCACATTGTTAAGAGAGCCGATTTTAGAGAAACCCTTCCCCCAAGATTTGTACCTATCGACATTATTTTCTAAATCTCTTAGGGATAGATGAACATTGTAGATATTAGTGAGAGAAGATTGTTTCTTGTTTCGTTGTTCTAGTGCAATAATAATATCGAAGTTTGCTTATCCTATTGTCATTCCTTGTTCTTACATTCAAGCTCGAGAGAGAAGTTTGTAAGTAATCTATTTATCTAGCACTGAGAGAGTTAGATTCACGAAAGGGATAAGTACGGTGTTGACAACACTAACTCTATCTAAAGATAGATTAAGAGTTTCAGAAGCTAAAAGAAGTGTTGGATTGGTTGGTGATTATCGTTGATTCAGGCCGAGAGGTATCGTCAAAGACTAGTCATCAACAACGCTCTAACTTAGAGATAAGCGGAGTCAACTACAGACACTTTATTGAACTTTGATGCATCTGCCCAAGTGCAAGAGATTGCCACGGCAGAGAACACTAACGTTGTCGAGGTTGTATCTACAATACTACCGAAGCAGTATTGTGTAATTGCATTGGACAAGAAGAAGATCAATCGAATCCACTAATTGACGCAGCTGGATCCTACCCACTTTCTCTATATCGTTCTTAATCCTTTATTTTATGTTTTGTTATTTAGTTACTTAGTTAGACAATTCCACTTATCTGTGTTTTTACTTTATTTTTCAGGAGCAAGGGAACAAGGGGAGACATATTAAGTATACCAATCCCTGTGGAGACGATACACGATATACTTATCACTTTATTACTTGCGACGTGTACATTGCATAGTTACGCTATTATTACACGCATCACTCGGCACATACTACACTCTTATTGCTATCCCGCTCCCAAGCTTTAAGCACAACCAGAAAGCATCACACTCAGTCTCGCGTAATCATGACGAACGGTCTGTGACATTCTCCTCTACCCAATTCATGCACGCCCTCGTGCATGGGGAGGAAACTCTTTCCCTCTCTTTAACTGGGGCTGCCCTCCTTGGGCAACGATCTCCCTACAATCACCTCATGGCCACTCGCTACTTTACCGAGGTGTCCTATTGTAGATCGACCATCCGGAGAACTTTCGCTGTGGCTTCCTGCCTACTCGTTTTCATCTCAATCTCTTTCTAGAGGATCCACTTGCGAACACCCTTATCTCATTGGGGTGCGAGCTAACATGCTCATCCACTTGACTCGCTCCGCAGCACATGGGGCGCTTGATAAACCCAACAGCTAGCACACAGCCTCGCTCTGATACCACTTGTCACGGGGCTAGACTTTTGAACCAGCTAAAATGTACGACCTTAGTCGAGTCCTCAAGACAAACGACTTAGTAAGCCTTCTCAACACTTACGGAAGATCAAACTTCCCAAGCACCGACAAACATGGAGAATTCTAAGCGAAAATGGATCAAAAGAGATAGCGAGGAAGAACTCTTCAAGAACGTTCAAGAACGCTCAAGAATGCTTAAGAACAAAGAAAGAACGAAACAAGAACAACTCAAAGGGTTTAGAGAAAACGCCTTTATTCCTTAGAAAGTTGGAATAACTCAGTACATCAAATAAGGTGTGGGAAGGCCTCTATTTATACTTGAACTCCCCCTGATCCTACGGTCTATACAGATTTACATCGACGGCTATGATACAACTCTATCTATTCACAAAGCATAATTCTGGGAATATTCCCGTCTAACTATGAAAAGTATCTTCTATGTTCACATAATGTGTTCACACACCTTGGGTGGATAAGTCTTCTAGAACATTCTTTGGATCGGGCCAACGTTTGGGGTCTTCGCAAGCCCAACATCGCTCTTGGAAATACTTGGGAAGGCCAAACTACATCATGTGATGCCAATGTCTCGGACCCCAATGTGCGACCCGTGACATTCTCCTCCACCAAACTTGGCGACGCCCTCATCGTGCCATTCGGACAAGTCTAAGTTCGACCCTTGAGCTTCTCGCGCGCCTTGGCTAGCTTCTATCTTGGAGTTTGGCTTGAATATCCCCCCATAAAAACCGTTCTCCGCATAAAGAGCACCTGACACTAATTCAGCTATCCCCCTATAAGGACTGCTTGCTTCGGCTCGCACCGCCATATAAAATCACCCGTACCAAGCACTTCTTGATCACTATCCCCATGTTTAAGAGGTACTTCACTCATTGACCCTATATTTTCTCTCTCCGACAATACTTTCTCACTGAAGTTTGTCGCCCCATTGCTCCACTACAATACAACACCCATCGACACTTTGGTCCCCTTGAAGTTCGATGCATCGGCTACCTTGTCCACGGATGGCTCCTCGATGTCATCCACGTCAACAGGCTCGGGCAACTCATGCCTCACCAAGGAAATATCCCCAACTGTCGCCTCTTTCACGATGACTCCTCGGCTTGGAGCATCCTCGACACGCTGAATAGCTATCAGCTTCTTGGTTCCTTGCTTGATGTCTCGTCGTACTGGCACAACACATCATTGTCTCGGATCCAAGATACACACAACGTTGGCACACGGAATGATGATCGCTTGTAGACGGTCAAGGAAGTTTAGTCACAAAATAAATTCAAAGTCATCTAGTTCGATTACCTTGAAGTCTTCCTTGGACTTCCAATCACCAATCTGCAAATCAACTTTCCACACAGTCTCTATAACAGGAGCTTCCTTGACATTCACAGTCTTGATCTTGTCTGTTGAATCCACAACTTTAAGACCAAGTTCTACTGCAGCCTTCTTGGACATGAACAAATCGCTTGCCCCGGTGTCCATTAAAGCACTCTTCGATCGTTCCGCCACGTTGATGTCGACAAACATCAACCCATTCTACTTCTTGCCTTTCTTCTTGGCAGAACTCAAAATCATCGAGCCAAGTATTGCAGCCTCATCACCCTCAGGCTCGTCTTTCTTGGACTGCTTCACTCGATCAGGGATTTTCACGCTATATGCGGCCCCTTATAACGGTAACACTTGTGACCTGTCACCTTCGGCTTCCCACCTTTGACACTAGAGATTGCACCAAGTCTGCCTGATTCACCATCTGAATCATCGTCCTGATGGATAATGGCATTGAGGCAGCTCTTCTTCTTTGGACAATCTTTCACTACGTGAGGACCCTCACAATGGTGGCACCTTACGGTTCCTCGATCCTTCCGCTCAAATAGCTTATCATACCGATTAGACTTGGGAGATGGCTTTCCCTCGACGCTCTTCTCTTTGAAAACTTCCTCGTCTCCCTTTCCATTACCCTTGTCTCGGGGCTTGGAAGACTCATTTTTAATCTTAAACTCTGCAATGGATTCAGCAGCGGTCATCGCTCCTGAAAGGTCTTCAACACTCATTCTCTTCAGCTCCATTCTTGCCCATCTCTGGAGACCAGATTTGTATAGATACAAACCTTCTGATTTGCTCAAATCTTTAATTTGCAGCTTGCGTTCAGTAAACCTTTTCACATAATCTCGAATTCAGCCGTTGTGCTTCAACTGATGAAGTTTGTCTTGAGCTTCCTCGTTGGCATTCTTTGGATAAAAATGCTCCTTAAGCTCAGACTGTAAATCCTTCCATGTCCCAATTAGAATGTCGTCGTCATCCGACTCAGAACATGTATTTCGCCGCCACAATAAGGTAACATCAGTCAAATAGACTACAACATTGTTCACCTTTTCGGCATCGTCAGTGATGCTCAATCCCCGGAAGTATTGCTCCATGTACCAGATAAAGTTTTCAACATCTTTCGTCGACCTGGTTCCATTGAACTCTTTCAGTTTTGGGATGTCCTTCACTGGTTTAGGTGTAGTTAGATTCAACACACCGTTCCGCATAGCAGCCTGATAAACCAGAACTTCTGCCTTGAGTCCCAACATTTCTTCCCTCAATGTCCTAAACTTGGCTTCAAGAGCATCTCTCTTCACCTCAAGTTATCACCTTGGTCATCCAGTTCCTCGAGGCGTATGTCCACTATGTCGATTCGCTCACCGGAATCCTTCACGGATCCTTTAAGCCCGGTGACCCTCTCCTCAAGTGCAGACAATTTGTCCCTTGAGTCAGCTCGACTTTCTTTGTTAGCTGTTGGGTTTACCAAGCGCCCCATGTGCTGTAGAGCGAGTCAAGTGGACGAGCGTGTTAGCTCGCACCCCAAGAGAAGAGGGTGTTTACAAGTGGGTCCTCTAGAGACGAGGACGGGTAGGTAGGAAGCCGCAACGAAAGTTCTCTGGGTGGTCGATCTGTAATGGGACACCTCGGTAAAGTGGCGAGTGGCCATGAGGTGGTTGTAGGAAGACCTGTTCCCAACATAGGAGGGTAGCACCAGTTAGTGAGCGTGTTTGGGAGAATTACACACTAGTTCCTAGCGAGTTAAAGAGAAGGGAAAGAGTTTCCTCCCATGCACGAGGGCGTGCATGAATTGGGTGGAGGAGAATGTCACGGACCGTTCGTCGTGACTACGTGGGACTGAGCGGGATGCTTTCTGATTGTGCTTAAAGCTTAGGAGTGGGATAGCATTAAGAGTGTAGTACGTGCCGAGCAGTCGTCCTATCTTTGAATGAGCGCACTAATCGCGTACCACACTGGTCGGGAGCTGTCCTCGCTTCCCTGATGAGCTCATGGGAGGGCGAAACCAGTGAACACCGGAGATCGTTAAGGCTGAACCTCGGGTATCCAAGAGACTTGAGGTGACGTAAGGGTAGAAATCCCTACGCCAAAACTATGACCCCGTGACACTTGCTTTTATCATCCCAAATGAGCTTCTAGCCGTTTATGACCGTTGGAGACGTTTTGGAGTCGTTTGAAGCTGATTTCGAGGCATATTTCTATTTCTGGTGTAGGAGGTACGATACCCCTAGAACTGGTATCGAAACACCTACTTTAGGAAATAGCCGTTGACCTACATTATCGATACCGCTCCTAGCTGTTGGAGGTTTCCATAAAATCATTTATGACCGTTAGGGGTGTATAGAAATCGGTATAGAAACCAAATATCATAGTGGTGAAAGGGTATTGATACAATATCGATACCATTGTGATTTCTCCTTTTAAAACAAGGCGGTATCGATACCATTATGAATAGTATCGAAACACCTTGGTTAAAAATATTTCTTTGGTTTATTTAAATCATTTAAAACACTTTTAAAATCTCCCCAAAACTTCTTAAATATATTTTCAAGTTGTTTGGACAAAAGAACCATTTTTGAAATCTTTTAAAATTAGTCCAAAACTATTTTTCAATTATTATATCAAAATATTAGTTCTATAGTTTAGGCATGCACCGAATTATTTTAATCTTTATATATTTGGATGTGTTTATTTTGTTCACCTTCCTACACCTGAAAGAAATAAACTCACTGCTCAATCTATCAAGTGTGCTTTCTTAGGTTATGATGAAACTCAAAAATGATTTCTTTGTTATGATCATCATGCCCGACGCACTTGTATATCTAGGAGTATAATTTTTTTTTGAAAACCAGCCCTTCTTTAGCATCCAACAGATTTCAGAATTCCCTTCTCTATCTATGTTACCTCATTTTCCTGAGTCGCCAACATCTGTGCAAAGATTTAAAACCAGTTTTATTTATCATCGACCTACACCTAATATTAATCCTCCGACTGGTCCCACTAAAATTCCTCTAAATCTTCCTACGGCATCTGATCCTGTTCTACCCATTTCTAATGATCCATCTCCTCTTTGAAGAAACTCTAAAAGTCATAACCCCCTGAACGGTATGGTTTTTCAACCCCGGTGTCTATGTCAACTATTTTGTCTTCTATTTCTATTCTCACTTGTTATAAACAGGCTATGGAACATAAGTGTTGGCAACAAGTAATGGAGGCTGAACTTCAGGCACTTGAGGAAAACCATACTTGGAACATTGTTTTTTGCCCTCGAAATGTCAAGTTAATTGATAGTAAGTGGGTCTATACTGTGAAACTCAAGTCTGATGGCTCTTTAGATAGATACAAAGCTCGATTGGTCGCTTTTGGCAATAAACTAGAATATGGCCTTGACTATGATGAAACTTTCGCCCCAGTTACTAAGATGACCACAATGAGAACCATTCTTGCTATCGTATCCTCTCAATCTTGGCCTTTACATCAGATGGATGTTAAAAATGCCTTCTTGAATGAAGATCTTAAGGAAGAGATTTACAAGAAACTTCCACCTGGTATGTTCATGACTACTTCTCATGAAGTTTGCAAGCTAAGATGCTCTTTGTATGGGTTGAAGCAGGCTCCTAGAGCTTGGTTTGAGAAGTTTTGCAACACTCTTGTTAGCTTTTCTTTTACACAAAGTCAATATGATTCATCTCTCTTCTTTTGTAAGACAACCACTGGTATGATTTTTCTTTTAGTGTATGTTGATGATATTATCATAATTGGTAATGACAATGGGTTGATTGCTAAGCTTCAAAATAAATTGTATAGCACATTTCAAATAAAAGATCTTGTCCATCTAACATATTTTTTTGGGCTAGAAGTTTACACTCACGATCATGGATTATTCTTAAACAAGCATAAATATATTCAAGATCTTATTGAACTAGCTGGTTTACAGGAGGCTAATGTTGTTGATACACCAATGGAAATGATTGTGAAATACCGAAAAGATGAATGTGAGCTTTTGCCTGATCCTTTTCTATATAGGCAATTTGTTGGTAGTTTTATCTACCTAACAATTACAAGGCCTGCTATTTCATATAGTTAGTAGATTTATGCAATCACCTCGACATCTTTATCTTACTGCAGTTCATCGCATTATTCGATACTGAATTGGGACACCAACTCATGGATTGTTTTTCCTCGAAGATCTCCTCTTAATTTGACAGCATATAGTGGTGCAGATTGGGCTGGATGCATGGATACTAGAAAGTCTACAACAGGCTGGTGCATTTTTTTGATGATGCCTTAATTTCTTAGAAGTGTAAGAAACAAGATTGTGTTTTTAAATCTTCTACGAAAGCTGAATATAGAACCATGTCAGCAGCTTGTTCTGAAATTGTATGGTTAGACGGTCTTCTTTTCTGAACTTGAATTTCCTCAAACTAATCCTACTCCACTTTATGGTGACAATATTAGTGTCATTCAAATAGCTGCGAATCCAATATATCATGAACGCACGAAACACATAGAGGTGGATTGTCATTACATTAGGGAGGTTTTTACTCGTGGTATTATCACTCTTCCTCATTTTCTACTGATCTTCAAATCACGGATGTTTTCATCAAAGCTTTGATACGCCAACGACACAAGTTTCTTAGTAACAAATTGATGTTAATCGACTTATCCGTATCAATTTAAAGGGAGATGTCAACATATTCTTTACTAAATTACAAAAAATTAGGGAATTCTATTCTTAAATATCTGATATCTTGGAATTTTATCAATTAATAGGAACATATTTGTAGCTGCTGATTTTTTTAATAGAGGCAGATTTGTAGCTACTGATTTTTTTGTAATTTTCTATAGACCGTTCTCTTTTGTAAACTATAGATGGGAGTTGTTGTAATCAATAAAATATGTAAAAAATATAGAACATTCTTCAATATTTCTCTTGTTTGTTAGAAACGAGTGAATACGGTATTTTCTCTTAGGCATTGACTAATCCGTTTAGGGATAAGTTTGGATTTCAACGACTAAAAAGAAGTATATCATCGATTGTTGTTCACCATTGATTCAGGTCGGAAGGTATTATCAAGACGTGACCCTCAATAGCACTCCTAATTAAGGATAAGGAGGAGTCAATAAAGGATACTCTATCGAACTATGAGTTGTTGACTTACCGTCAAAGCATAACCCATCGAAGCAGCTAAGGCGACCCTTCAACAACCTGCCGAAGCGACACTTTAACCTTTTGCATTAATACGACGAGAATACTGTGCAATTTAGATTCTACACTATGAAGCAATATAACCTAACCTTCCCATCATATATTAAATTCTAATTATTTGTTTTTATTGTTTTTATTTAGTGAATCATATTCTAATCAATTATTTGTGTTTTTATTTTTTTTTAGTGTAAGAGCGGTAAGCTACGTAGGTATCCGGTTTTTGTATGATCGATATCTTAAATACTATAACTTAGCAAAAGTGTGCGCTTGCACCATAAGCATGTAACTCTTCCTATGCGCAACACGTATAGATCCTCAGCATAACGATTCTTAAAATACATAGACGCTAAATTGGACAAGATACTGATATTGGATTAAGCCGAAAGTATAACCCTATCACAAAATTAACATGAATTTCACACCGGTGAACTTATTATATTGGATTAAAAGAATGTTGGTAAATTTATGATTTCACCCATCCAAATTATAAACACCGCAAATTGATCCTTACACTGAATAATATTGCATCACATAGTTTTGTTGCATCCGTCATATGGGTTAACTAATATTGAATAATAATATTGCACTGTTCCATTGCTAATCATTGAAATCATCACATGATTATCATTATTGTCCCAATAATATTTTCAACCCAATTTTCTGTTGGATTAAAAAATGTGTAGTACCTTGAACATGAAAAATTATAACAAATATGTTTAAATTATGGTGTGAACGGATATTTCAACATTTAAACTCGTCATAATATCTTATTCTATTGAATCAAGTGCTTCAAGTCATAATCAAGGTAGTTTTGGCTGATATGGTAAGCAATCCCTTTCACAGGATTTTCTTAAAATCCATGTAATACACGAGAAATTATATTATGGGTCTGGTCTATTACGTCACATGTGGTCTCATCCAATAATAATCATTCATTTTATCATTAACTTTCTCTCATTTTTTTTCAAACTAATAAATCTTCGCTCAGAATTTTTATGTCATTTTAAAAATATCATTTACGAAAATTACAGAGGGACAATATCGTCGTTTCAGTGAACCTAACCGGTTGATTCTTTCTTGTCTGTTAATGTTCTCTTTTCTTCAAAACACTGCAATGGACACACAAAACGAATAAGTGCAAATTCCTTTCCTTTCTATTTATTTGCTTAAATACATATGTTTGGTTTACTGTTTTTTTAATGGTTTTTGTCGTCGCCATCTACCTTCTCAAATAGCAACAAAAAAACCACCATAATAAAGCAACCAAAAACAACCAAGAAAATATTTTTTCTTCTAAAGGAAGATCACTCGGAAAATGGGTTGAAACAGGGAAAAAATCTGATCTGCTTTTATTAACGGTTGTTTATAATGAAAACCCATAAACCATTTTTTCTTCCAAAGGAAGAAAATTGATCGAAAGCTTTTTTTTTATTCTATTCTACATTTCCTGTTTGCTGTTTAGAATGCTTTTGCATATCAATTGTTCTTTCTCTTTATGGTCGATGATTTTTGTTGATCTTTATTATCCTTTTAGTTCTTTTTCTGGTAATTTAATTGTTGAATTTTGCTTAAGTTGATAAAGTTTAATTAATTTCATGATGATCGGATGGTTGTCGATGATTTCTTTGTTATACTGCTGATTCTATGTCTGAAATTTATTTTTAAGCGTTTTTTGTTGAATGATCAGATTCTACCTTAACTTTTCAAGCCACCTGTTTTAATTCTGCGTTATCTTCAATAGTAACTTTGTGGCAGTTTTGGATACAACAGTTATCGGTTACTAGGCTGCTCCTTGACATATTTGGACCATTGGATTATTATTATGATCAGGTTATTTTTGTGCAGTTTTCTGCTTGATCATTCTAAGTTCCTGATCATGTGATCAAATAATGGTTTTCCTTCATGTCAGAATTGAATTGTTTTTATTTTTGTTTATGGATACCAGGAAATAAGAAGCACAAAGGGGTGAGAGATTTCAGGACGACGTCTACGTCACAGTTTGTATTCAAAAAAGCTTGTTCCAGGCTGATCCGTCACCTAGTTCTCACAATTAACAGTTTCTAATTCCTGGTGAGAATCCAGAAGCCGTGTTGTTGAGGACTAAAAGTCATGGCAACTGGGAAGCATACAGATTCTAAAGGCATGTACTCCTGGTGGTGGAACAGCCACATAAGCCGGAAAAATTCTAAATGGCTCCAGGAGAATCGCACAGGTAATCCGATCATTGCCATTAGAAGTTCGATAAATAACTATACTATGAGCTATAAACAGTTGGTAGCAACAGTTAAAGGTTAGATAAAATGTGTATGGGAACTTGATTTAGAAGCTTGATAAGTTATTTGATTCTGTGTTGAGTTTTCTTGGTGGCTTTCAATAATCAAACCAAGTTTGCAAAAGCTAAATTGATTATGAATCCAATGAAAATTTGCTTAGTGGTAATGAGATTTGACCTTCTCTGGTTTCATAATTTTGTTTGATTGTAGCATTGGGATTTTCATTCTTTCTCTGAATACCTGTAATTTGACCCATCAAAACATCTTCTGCTTGTACAGATATGGATACTAAGGTCAAGCAAATGATCAAGCTCATTGAAGAAGATGCTGATTCCTTTGCTAGGCGAGCAGAGATGTATTACAAGAAGCGCCCAGAATTAATGAAATTGGTAGAAGAGTTTTATAGAGCATACCGTGCATTGGCTGAAAGATATGATCATGCAACCGGGGTGCTTCGTCAGGCTCATCGAACCATGGCCGAAGTATTTCCAAACCAAGTTCCCATGGCATTTGCAGATGACACACCAGGAGGTTCTGTTATTGATGCATATCCCCGCACACCTGATATGACACCAATTGTGCGAGCATTTTTGGAGCCAGATGAGTTGCAGAAGGATGCTGTGGGAATCTCTTCACTTTCTACCATGAGGATTGCAGCATTCACAGAAGATTCTGAATCTCCCACGGTCAGAAAGGGTCTGAAACATTTCTTTCATGGTGTAGAGGAGAAAGAAAGAAGTCCACAAGACAGTGGAGGTTATGATATCAGGGTTCGAGTCCCATCTGAGTCCGAACGAGTGAGTAAAGCTGAGATGGAGATTTTAATCTTGAAGAATGCTCTAGTGAGATTAGAAGCTGAAAAAGAAGCTGGGATAATTGAGTATCAACAGAGCTTGGAGAGATTATCCAATCTAGAGAAAAAAGTCTTCCATGCAAAAGAAGATTCCAAGGGGCTTAATGAACGAGCAAGTCAAGCTGAAGCTGAAGTTCAGACTTTGAAGGATGCCCTCACCAAATTAGAGGACGAAAGAGAAGCTAATCTTTCTCAATACCAGCAGTGCTTGGAGAAGACCAATAATCTTCAGAATAGTATTTGGCGTGCTCAAAAAGATGTTGAAGAACTGACTGAGCGAACTACTAAAGCTGAGATAGAAGCTCAAGTTTTAAAGCTGGAACTTGCTAGAGTAGAAGCTGAAAAGGACGATGCTCTTGCTCAATACAAGCAGTGTTTAGAGACAATAAGCAATCTGGAAGAAAAACTATTGAATGCTCAAGAAAGTTCCAGCAGGATGTCAGAAAGAGCACAGAAGGCTGAAAGTGAAGTGGAAACTTTAATGCAAGTAGTTGTTGAGCTGACCAAAGACAAGGAAGCAGCTGCTCTTCTGTACCAGCAATGCTTGGAGACAATTACTATCCTGGAAAAAAGACTTAAATTTGCCGAGGAGGAGTCTCAAAGGCTCAAAAGCGAGTTGGATGATGGGTCTGCCAAGTTAAAAGGTGCTGAAGAAAAGTGTAGTCTGTTGGAGAGAACCAATAAGAGTCTGCTTACCGAGGTGGAATCTTTGGTGCATAAGATGGGGGATCAAAGCCAAGTACTAACAGAGAAACAGAAGGAGTTGGGGAGACTTTGGACCTCCATACAAGAGGAGCGCATGAGATTTGTGGAGGCTGAAACAACATTTCAAACTCTGCAGCATTTACACTCTCAATCCCAGGAAGAACTCAGATCTCTGGCCATGGAGCTTCAGAACAGGACTCAAATTTTAGAGGACTTTGAAACTCGTAATCAGGGTTTAGAGGATGAGCTACAGAGGGTCAAGGAGGAGAACACGAGCCTCAACAAAATCAGTTTAAGTTCAGCTGTGTCCATCAAGAATTTGCAAGATGAGATTTTAAGCTTAAGGGAGACTATAGCAAAACTTGAAGCTGAAGTTGAACTTAGAGTGGACCAAAGAAATGCTCTTCAGCAAGAAATTTACTGTTTGAAAGAGGAACTCAATAACCTAAACAAGAGATACCAGGATATGACAGTGCAGCTGGACTCGATTGGCTTAAATCCAGAAAACTTTGCATCATCTGTGAAGGAATTGCAGGATGAGAATACAGAGCTTAAAGATGTCTGCGAAAGAGAAAGAGATGAAAAGCTGGTCCTCTTTGAGAAGTTGAAAATCATGGAGAAACTTATTGAGAAGAATTCCCTTCTAGAGAATTCACTCTCAGATTTGAATGTCGAGTTAGAAGGTGTTCAGGGGAGAGTAAAGACGTTGGAAGATTCCTGTCAATCACTTCTGAGAGAGAAAATCACCCTTGCTGCAGAGAAGGACAGGCTCATTTGCCACTTACAGACCGCAACCGAGAATCTGGAGAAGCTTTCTGAGAAGAATAACTTTCTGGAGAATACCCTTTCTGATGCTAATGCTGAACTTGAAGAATCGAGGGAAAAATTAAGGAGCTTAGAAAAATCATGCATATTGCTTGGTGACGAGAAGTCTGGTCTGATAACACAGAGAGAAGGTTTGATTTCTCAGTTGGATGTCAGTCAGAGAAGGCTGGAAGATTTGGAGGAAAGATACAAGGGACTGGAAGAAAAATATGTAGGTCTGGAGAAAGAGAGAGAATTAGCACTTCGTGAAGTGGAAGAGCTACAAAAGTCATTAGAGGCTGAAATGCAACAACATGTCAGTTTTGCGCAGTTGAGTAAAACCCGAGAAACTGCTATGGAATCTCAAATCTATTTTCTGCAAGGAGAAAATCTGTTCAGGAAGAAAGATTTTGAAGAGGAGCAGGAAAAGGCCATGATTGCTCAGGTAGAAGTTTTCATCTTGCAGAAATGTGCAAAAGATCTGGAAGAGAAGAATTTGTCCATAATGCTTGAGTGTAGGAAACTCTTGGAGGCCTCCAAATTATCAGAAAAACATATCTCTGAATTGGAGCTCAGAAATTTTGAAAAGCAGATGGATATAAAATCCTTATTTGATCAAATTACCATACTGAGAATGGGGCTTCATCAGGTCTTGA
This sequence comes from Abelmoschus esculentus, assembly GCA_035048815.1. NCBI lineage: Eukaryota > Viridiplantae > Streptophyta > Magnoliopsida > Malvales > Malvaceae > Abelmoschus > Abelmoschus esculentus. Next base: position 8,480,606 of record JAUCBN010000032.1, read on the forward strand.
GGACTCTTGATGCTAACGATATCCATGGTTATGATGATAAGATCAAACAAGACCAATCAATTCTTAGCCGTGTACTTGGCAGACTCCGAGAGGTGCAAAGTTCACTTCTAAAGTCTCTGGATGAAAATCAGCAATTCATAATTGAGAATTCAGTTCTTATTGTACTGCTTGGGCAACTGAAACTAGAGGCAGAAAATCTTGCTACAGTGAAGAATTCTCTGCATGAGGAGTTGAATGTTCAATCTGAGCAGTTTTCCAGGCTGCAGATCAGAGCTGAAAAACTTGCAGAAATAAATGAAGTACTGAGATCAAAAGTAGTAGATGGAGGCCAAAGAGAAGAAAGTTTGCAGACTGAATTGATGTGCTTTCGTGGGCAACTGTTAGCCTTGCAAAGGCAATATCAGACTTCACTGGAAGACAACTGCAAGGTCCTAAACGAGAAAAGATCTTTGATGAAGGAAATATTAGACTTGGACAAGCAGAAACATGATCTAGAGGAGGAAAACTCTGCTGTAATTTCTGAAGCGATATCTCAAAGTAACACATCTCTTATTTTGAAGGATATTATTGTTGATAATTTTAAGGATATAAAGTATCTAAGTGACAATCTGGATAAACTCAAATGTGTCAATAATGATCTCGGGGGAAAATTGAAGACGATGGAGAAACAGCTTGAAGATATGCAAATGGAAAACTCAAATCTCAATGATTCAATAAAAAAATTGAAGAATGAAATGGTTTCAATTAGATCTGTTGGTAATCAGTTAAATGATGAAGTTGCAAAGGGAAAGGATCTGTTGTGCCAGAAGGAGATTTCGCTATTGGAAGCAAAACAAATGCTCAGTGCAATTCAAGAGGAGAGAGCCCAACTGCATAAAGTTTTGGAGGATCTGCAGACTAAATGTGAGGAGGTCAAGCTGATAGGAGAAGATCAAAAGAAGCAAATTCTGAAACTATCTGGGGACTATGATCATCAAAGTAAGGAGACCGAAAGCATTCGTCAGGTTAATCAGAAACTTGAGGTTGAATTTTCAAAATTGAACGAAGAACTTGAAGAAATCAAACATAGGGAGGAGAGTTTGAACCTTGAATTAATAAAGGGAAGAAATGAAGTTGAAATTTGGGAAAATCAGGCTTCTGCATGGTATGGTGAGCTACAGACTTCAGCTGTCCGTGAAGCAATTTTTGAAGAGAAGGTTCATGAGCTGAGTAGGGAATGTGAAGTTCTTGAATGTATAAGAAATTCCAAAGCTACGGAAGTAGAAGAGCTGGAAAGAAGTGTTAGAATATTGGAAAGCAAGAATGAAGGGCTTAAAGCTCAGTTGGCAGCATATGTTCCTGCCGTTGTTTCTCTCATTGATAGCGTGACATCTTTGGAGAGTCGAACTCTCCTGCATCCTAAACTTCCCACAGATCATAATGAAGTAAAGGTAATGAATTCATATTTGCTTTTTAAATTTTAATAAACCAGAGAAATATGGACTTCATTCTATTTGGTTGACTATACAACTTAAGATATTAGTCAACCCTATGTATCCTTGACCTGTGCAAGCACCAGGTGGTTTATTTACACAAGCAAATTTATGCCTCTAGTTCTCTGAGTTTCAGCAGTATATGTTTACTAACATTATCTTCTTTTTTTTTTTGAAACTTCTTTTTTCCCTTGACAAAGTTGTTTATTATTTTATTGAATTAATGTTTGGCACTTTTGTTTCCATTTGTTTTCTTGATCTTTGCGTTAACCAGCTATGTGGTTTCTGGTTTTGTTTTACTTCTGCAAGGTTTATATATTGCATGGAATTGGCAAGTTGTTTTTCATTACTGAAAGTATGTGAGAACTTTGTCCAAGTGTATGCTAGTTCTGTTTATGTTATAGATCTTAATAAGTTGGACATAAACATGACTTTGACGGTAAATTATCATTTATGCCAAAAGTGCCATGTACCTTGAATGGTTATTAGCTTTGATTCTTCGGCTTAAAATTGTCTTGTTTTCCAGGATGCCAATCTGGGAGCTGAATTGCATGCTGAAAACTGTCAACAAACAGGTGAAGGTCAAATTGCCTCAGTACCTGATGGTTTCTCCGACTTGCAAGGTATCCATCTGAGAATTAGAGCTATTGAAGAAGCAGTCCTGGAAATGGAAAAGCTTGCAATGCTGGAAAACTTAAATCTCAATTCCAAACTAGAGAGTGATACGAGACAGATTGAAGAGTTAAAATTTGGAAGCAGCTCTAGTCGAGAAAGTGTTAGAGCAAAGAGGCAGATGAATGCTACACAAGGGGAGGAACTTGGCCATCGGTTCGGTAACAATGTTAATGTACAGAGACCAACTCCTGAAATATCCAAAGAAAATGAGATGGTGACAAAAGATATCATACTTGATCAGATATCTGAGTGCTCATCCTATGGTTTAAGGAGGAGAAGAACTGTGGCAGAGGTTGATGCTCAGATGCTTGAGTCGTGGGAAACCACCAATCGTAATGCTATTGTTGATTTAAAAGTCACGAACGCTCAGAATATGACCACTGCACCAACTGACTACCAACAGGTTGGAACAATAAAGGCACGCAAGAGCAGAACTCCTTCTACAGAATCTCTTGTGAAGGAGTTGGGTGTAGATCAAGAGAGTTCTAAGAGATTTTTGGGGCCCAACGATGACGGCAGCCAGAGGAAGATTTTACAAAGACTTAATTCTGATGCACAAAAGTTGGCTAACCTTCAAATAACTGTGCAGGACCTGAAGAAGAAGGTAGAGATAACTGAGACAACCAGTAAGGGGAAAAGAGTTGAATTCGGTAAAGTGAAAGAGCAGCTAGAAGAAACTGAGGAAGCCATCATGAAGCTAGTTGATGTCAACTGCAAATTGCTAACGCATGTTGAAGATGGTTCCTGGTCTCTTGATGGGAAATCTGCACTAGAACCAGATAAGAATGAGAATGTACTACAGAGACGGAGAGTATCAGAACAAGTTCAAAGAGGGTCTGAAAAGATTGGCCGGTTGCAGTTGGAGGTGCAGAAGATACAGTTTCTCTTATTGAATATTGATGATAAACAAAAAAGCAAAGCACAAACCAGAATCTCCGAGTATAAAAGAAGAGTTTTATTGCGGGACTATCTTTATGATGGGGTAAACACCATCCAGAAGAAGAAGAAATCGCACTTCTGGTCATGCGTGCAGCCCCCAACCAAATAAAATGGAGGCAATTACTCATTATTGGCACTATACATTTTCTGTAGTTTACAAGTAATTTGACTTTAGTTGCATTGTCCATAAATATGTCTTACTAGTTTTGTGTTTTCCATATATTTATTTTCTTATACAGACTTTCTTCTTTTACTTTAAGAGATTTCCTGCTGTATAGTACAAGCACTATCTCATGGAAGAAGCTGCACTTTTTATATCATATAGGTACCCTTCTCTATATGTTTGTTCACTTTGACATAAATATGAATTTTAATGGAAATTACTTTATTAATTCTTTTAATATGCTTTAAGAGCCGTTAAGTATTCGAGAGATATTTAAAAAGGTTTAAAGATGTTTGAAGCGTTTGAACTTAAAAAATACTAATTTTTGAATTTATCTAAATAAATTTCATAAATAAATAAATCAAATCAAATAAACTCTTTGGACACACCATGGCATTTACAATTTTTTTGAAAATTACTTTTATTACTTTTCTTTTTTTAATTTTTAATATTATTTAAAATAAAATATTTTTTAAAAATGTTAAATAATACCATGAAACACCGATATGTTACACCAAGTGATAAAAATCTATTAGATTTAATTATCAACATTTATCAAATGAATAAATTGATAAAATTTTAAAATATAAAAACTTATTAAAGTAAAAAAACTAAAAAAATATAATTTTTTTAATTTGTATTATATATTTATATATATTTTTAAATTTTTTATTAATAGAACTAATAATAATAAAGTGAAAGATAAAATTAGGGTATATTTTGAGTTTTGAATATTAAAAGAGAGGTGGATTGATCTTATTTCAAGAATAAACTCGAAAAAATTAATGATTACACAATCGTTATGTTAGTAATTGTAAAACCTATATTTGATTTTGATATAACAAATTGTAAAAAGAGTAGTCTACAAATAAAATTTTAAATTTATGAATTAATCATAATTGACAAATTAAAATCTTTCAATAAGTCAAAAATTAACCCTAACAACTATTTTCCTAAGTTTTTTTTTTCTATTAATCATAATTGACTATTTTCCTATGTTTTGATACATTTTCTCTTTACAAGGATGAAAATGCTAAGACGTTTCGCTACGATACTTGATCTTTTGGATACATTTTGAAAATATGATTTTTGGTTTCGAAATAGAAGATACACATATTGAAACGTTGTTTCGATATAGCTTTCAATTGTTTCAATACAATCTTGTTTCAAACTAACAATCTTTGCTAAGGCAATTCAGTACACCTCGTAGTTGTTTCGATACATGGGTTAAATTTATAAAAAAAAAATGAGTATTAAATAATATGACCGTTATTTGTTAGTTATTGGGAAACATAAATTTTAAAAATTAATTATATTGTTTCGATACACCTTAGAGGTATTTGGATATAGTTTTAACAATTTCAAAATGTAATTGATATAACTCACAACTGTTTCGATACAATCCCTTAAAAACTTCTCGTTTCAATATATCTGGTAAGTGAATCGACATGCCTATATTTATTGCACACAACAACCTTTTCTTTTTCATCATTGTTTCAATATAAGGGGTTTCGTGTATCGATATAACAAGTTAAAAAAGTACATATATGGTAGGAAGATAGCTCCTCAACGATTATATTGATGATCCCAACTACCCAAACGGTTAGAATTCATTAAAAGATATAAATAAAAGCCTCCAAAGCTCCAACAATAACTATTAAATCTTAAAGTAAAAATTCAAACTATCAATTCAACTTTTATTCTTCATTGCAAAATTTTCTACCCTCAAGCTCACTTTTCTTCATTGTAATTTTCCTTTTGCATTTGGGGAGTATTTATTTATAATTGGATAATATCAATATTACGAGAGAAACTTTAAATTGTCAATTTCATTTATTGTATCAAGAGAGAGTGTTTTAGTCAATTTTTGGGTAGAAAGGACTAATTAGTTGTAAAGGTAACCTCCTAAGCCTAGAAAAGAAGACATTCATTAGTGAAGTTGGTTGAAAATCCTCAGTGAGAGCTAAGATAGTGGATGTAGAGCTTGTTTTAAGCTTGAACCACTATAAAACTTTGTGTCCATTAATTTTTCTATTTTCAAATTTGCTCCCTTAAATTTTTAAAAGGCCAATTCACCCCTTCTTGACAATATTGATCGTACGATCCACTCCACAGTAACCATAACAAATGACTTACTAAAAACACGATCGCGAATGCTTTTTAAACTCTTGTTATATGTATGGTTTTCCAGTAAAACACAACTTCATTCTGTGTTTCACCACCAAAGACATTAGTAAGCGAAGGGCCTGAGACCAGTGGGGTTCTGGATAGGCTCAATAAAACCTATTGCACAGATAGACCTAGCAAATTTGATTTGAGAATAAAAAATCGAATCGATTTACCTGAACCGAAATCGATTGAATCCGAATAAGATGATCTTAACGTGATCTGAAACCCGAATCGAAACCAAAACCGATCCAAATTTTAGAAGAATCGATATAGACCCGTAATCGTTTTGACCCAAACCGATTTTCACATGAAACGAAAGCAACCCGAAATTAACTTGCTCAAAACCGATCTAAACTGAACATCAATCCAATTTTAACCCGATAATTGAGTCAAAGTGAATGGATAATTTATTTTTACTATTGTTTATTTTTTAACAATATGATAAATAATAAAATAATATATGTTTTATTATCTTTTTGTATTATGATAATATTAATTAGTCGCTATATCTTAATTTAATGTTTAATATCACATTTCATTCTTCAAAAATTAATTTATTTTTGTTAATCAGTCTCCATCAGAGTTGAACCTCCATTTTGATTCATCTGCTCGTAGTAAACACTAAAGACCAGTAATCCACGATGCAAATAGTGTTTTCATTTGAAAATATACATTCAAAAAACTAACACAACTAATTTGAAGACAGAAATTAAAAAGTACACTTAGTAACAATAAACAAGTCTTAAATAAATAATTTTTGTTCAAAAGTAATATTTAGCTGTAGATAAAAATAAATATTTAAACCCAGCTACTCTTACGTATCAAATCCAGTTATATTGAGTACACACAAATTTAGTTATATATCAATTTTTAGATTTTATTGCAGCCAAATCCACATAAAAGCTAACAAACTTGTCATCTTCCGTAACTACATAAACAATAACAAACAATTATTAATTTGTTTATTACTAAAAAAAAACTTAAGCAATATAACTTTTAAGTTAAAAAAACAAATACAATGGATTAATAGTCCAAGAATATGCGTAATAACTGTAAAGATTTACTATAAAGAATAAAAACAAAATTAAGAAAATGAAAACTTACATTCATAACCGAACAACCAACTACGAGATGTTATCAATGCCTCCACTTTTTTAGAAATATAAGAACTTCTTCACTTATTCAAAATTCGATCTTCCATACTAAAAGTTGATTCAGAAGCAACAGTTATTAGTGGAACAGTTAAAATATCCCTAGCAAGATGAGAAAGCCTCTCTCTTATCATAGTCCTAAAAATACATAAAAGAGATAATAAAAAATAAAATGAAAATAAACAAATACATTACATAAAAGACAATAGAAATAACAAATACATATAACATATTACAAAAAAAACATACACATTATAAAACACAATAAGTCAAAATACATAAAAAATAACGAATATATAAAACAAAAAGACAAACAACATAAAATATAAAAATGACAAACTTACCGCAAAAAGATCAAATTTGCGTTTGTGGTTGCTAGACGAAGTGCCCACAATATTAGAGTTTGAGCTTGGTGTTGATGATGTTTCATGTAAGATACGTATTTCTGGAGCATATTCTTTAAAAAGCATCGTTAACCTAAAATGCACATCACTAACCTTCGAACTAGCTTCCATTTCATCTTCAAATATGCTTTCATAACAATACTTGACAAAAGACAATTTATAACGAGGATCAAGAATTACCATAAAGGCAAATAACATGATATAATCATCCTCACCCTCATTTGAGTTGAATCAATACTTACCAAACTTTTTCTTCATTTCTACTATCGTCTTTTTCAAAACACCTTTACTACTTTTTGTCAATTCTCTCAAAAGCATAAAAATTCTTCAAACATTATCAAGTACAAATTTATAGTGGGTAATCACTTCTTGAAAACAACACAGTTATATTAAAGAATAATTCTAAAAAATCTCTAATTTTCTCAAGCATTTCCCACTCTTCAGTGTTTGGACAATGGTGGAAAGAAGAATCAACAACAACTATTTGCTTAAAAGCTTCTCGGTATAAAATGGCCCCATCAAGCATCATGTATGTAGAATTCCATCTCGTAGGCACATCAGGTCACAATGTTTTAGTTTCTTCTATCTTAGCTAATTTCACACTACGCCAAAAAAACATCTTTCTTGATTCTGACCATTTCATATACTTCACGCAATCTCTTATCTTGACAACAATATGATTAATGACCTTAAGTTTTTCATTAACAATGAGATTCAAAACATGTACAACACAACGAACATGAAAGTATGCTCCTCTATGTAACAAAGCCCCTCGTGCATTAAAAGTGTCCTTCAAGTAATCTTGCATTTTATCATTACTAGACTCATTGTCCAATGTGACTAAAAAAATTTTATAATCAATACCCCAATTTTAAAGCAAGTCTAGCAAAACATTGTACATAGTTCTTCCAGTATGCGGTGAATCAATGTGACAGAAGTTTAAAACTTTACTATTTAACTTCCAATTAATATCTACATAATCAGTAGTCAAACATAAATACCTCTCAGTTTGACAAGAAGTCTACATATCACATGTTAAAGAAATACAATTAGAAACATTACGAAGAGTTTCTTTTAAGGTGTTTTTTAAACTTTTATGCAATTTCAAACAATCATCTTTTGCAGTATTTCTACATATAATTCTAACCTGATTGTTCAAATAAACATGTATTCTTCGATTACCTTCATGTTTAACCCAAGAAAAAGTATATCCATGCTTTCTAGTTATTTTAGCTACCAACTCTCTATAGACTTTTTGGTCATAAACATTATTTTTACTTCTTTTCCTTCATCTCTCAAAATATTCTTATATTCAGAATAGCCTTTGTATTTTTTAAGATGCTTTTGCGTATTGAAAGTTCCATAGCGTGAGTTAGAAATGAAGGAAGTAATTTTGCAATATTTACATAATGACCTCTCTTTTTCATCTTTAGTCTCTGTCGGATCAAGAATTAGAAAATGGTTCTAAAGCATACTTTGTCTTTTAGAAAAATACTATGATTCTAATACAACAGAGTAAGTATCACCTTGAACCTCACATGCACTAGCATTTGATTCCATTGCTGCCAAAACAAATAACATTAATCATGAAAATTTAAGTTAACTAATAATTAAAAAATAACATAAGTAAATTATCACCTAAAAACACATCATATTTACAAACCACAACTAACATTTACAAACCAAAAACATGAACAAATATAAATAAGAGCTAAACTTGGGTAACAAACTCACAAATCTAACCATCCAGGCCATTCATTCTACAATGAACTTGAAATCAACAAAAAAATCTTACAGTTACCAATCCTAAATGAAATATTCCAAACTCAAGAGCTTTAAATACCGAGGGCAAATATGAGAGATGAAATTCAAGCAACATAAATGATCCTGAAAATGGGAGCCTAACCTCCTCAACACCCACAAATCTAACAACCTCAGCCATCCAATCCATACTTACTTTCTAGGGTTTTGAAAATAAACAATAAAGTTAAAATCATCCAAAATTCTTTTACATTTAACATCCCTAAGTGTAATAACCCAAATCTATAATATTAAATAGTAGGGGCCACAATGAAAGATATTAATACCAGTGACCTTGCTTGAGATAAATTCAAGCAAAACAACAACAATACTTAAAAAACGAGGTAGATGAGAATGTATGTCATGGTTCATTCGTAAGACCTTAATTCTGAAGCATTGTGGCAAATTGGGGAGAAAACTCCAGCATTTAAAAAAGAACGAGAAAATCAATTAATCTAAACTTAAAAAAAAATCTATGCACAAATGGATATTGGAACAATAATCAATATATCCCAATTTCTAAAGGAATCAAAATGTCAGATATCCATGAATATTAAGCTGTAAACAGAAGCATCTGTTTCATCTATAAGAAGTTCTCAAATTCGACACAAATTGAAAAATCCAAAACAACAACAAACATGAAGCGACTGGCAAGAGACCAAACAATGAACAATTATTTCATCATCAAATCATCTACTCGATTAAAATATTGCGGAAGTAAAATCTAATAATCAAATAACTTCAAATTCCAAAATAAATTAAATATCTTCATTCAAAATAAACGATAAACCAAATCTAGATCTTGGTCAAAGGTCAAGGGTCAAAGTCTATGGTCAAACATGTTAAACTAGTCAAGGTCAAACTTGGTCCAAGATCCGGTCAAAGTCAAGCTTGGTCAACAAAGTCAAACCAATCTAAAGTCAAAGACGGGTTGGGTCATTTTAATATTATCCTTCAAATCCATTTTGTTTTTTGGATAATGGGTCAACAACACTTAGGCTTACAACAAAACATACACCACTACACTAGCGCACTCCTCACTAAAACTGCCTTAAACCCACCAACCAACTAACACTCACCACCCAACAAGGATTTCCAACAACCAACCACGCGATAATGAAAAAAACGACAACGACGATGTAACAGCGACAAATTTTTAACGACAAGGATGATGGCGGCAACCACTCTCCATCGACCAGACAAGAATGGTAACGACACCGAAAACAAAAGAATTCAACGAAACCTAAAACAAAACCACAAACTGATTTCAACAAAAATAAACTCAATCTATTTTGTTTATCTAAAATAAAATCAAACCAAACACTTTTTTTTCAGATTTAGAACCCCAAACCAAAAAAATATGAATAAAACTTACCCAACACCAAAGACTGAAATTGGAACAAAACCATACCAACAAATCCGAATGGAAACGTCGATGATGAAAAGGTGAACGGTGGTCAGAGATTCGATTGGAAACAAAGAAAAGATTAAGCGAGAGAAAGATATGCATGAAAATAAAAGAAGAGCGACAGTTCAAAATTGTTTTCAATTCCAAACCACTCTGCTGAAAAGGGGAAAAGTACCCTAGAAAAATGGTTTAATAGCAAGGTTAGACCTTGCATTTTCTTGTAATTCACGAAATAAGAATAAATTTTAATCAATTTCACAAAAAAGTTCACCAAAACTTAATATTAAAACAATATATTACCTAACTAAAATTTGAAATTTCAAAACAAAATTTCACAAATTTTTGGGTTTTAGAAATTAAATTTTGAATTGGGCAAAATTTGGGGTGTTACAAACTTAGCCTCAGATCCTTTGTGTTCGAGAGAAATTAAGGGAAGATCGATGTGAGCAATGAGTTTTAGACTGCATATAGAACCTAAATTGACCTTAGGTGCTCGAGAGAGACTTAAGTGAGGGTTTCAACGACTAAAAGTAGTATGCTTTGTCGATAGGCTAAATGTCACTGCTGATACCGAGAGGAGATATTGTGGCATTTTAGATTGTCAAGTTCCTTTGACTCGAGAGAGTGGGAGCATGTTAGAAAACTTTGTCGAGTGAATAGGCCATATAACATCGAGTTGTTCAGAGGAGTTTTGTTTAAGAACTCCATAAGAAATCCATTATTCATTCCCAGTAGAGCTTTTCAATAGAGGATTATTACATCATATTTCTTATTCGTGTTTTCTCATTTCTTTGCTTTGGCATTTACAAAGTGTTTCCTCTGCTTATTTGTTTACTTGTAATCACACTACCATACTCTTCACACACTGCTCTCATACTTCAATAGTGCTATTGCTATCCATATCATTTTGCCTTTACAATTTTAATTGCTTGATTGCTTGCATTCTTTAATTATCATAGCATTTTCATCATTACACTTTCACCATACTCACCGTACATTCACACCATCTTTCTCGTTATTCTCATTTGTCTATACCAATTTGATTATTTTCCTTTTAATTATTATTCTTTTTGCCTTGACAAAGTTGACTTACATTTCCTTCTGATCCTCGTGGGAGCGATACTCACTCACCCTTTATTACTTGCATGACTTTGTATACTTGTAAATATTTTTGCGTAATTTATAGCACTACACAATGCGGAGGAAGTTTTTTGCGCTGTTGTCGGGGATTTGGATAGTAAAAGTTTGTCATTTTTATCTTGGAATTTTTGTCTTACTTTGTTTATTTTTCAGTTCAGTTTTATTTGTTTTACTTTTCAGGGATTTTTTCAATGCTTGACTAGAAGGTCTATTGAAGGAGCTCTCTCTACCTATAGTACCTGAAATTAAGTGATTGTTTCGACAAAGAAGACGTATTCAATGTAGAGCTATGTACGATGTTCCATATTAGGGTGTTCCAAACCCAATTGTTCCTAATCAAGACGCACCGCAGATGCAAGACCCAGTAGTCTCAAATGTCCTGGAAAATCAGAATACTACTGCACCTCGACAAAGGGCTATTCGGGATTGATAAGTGCATAAAAGTCCTAATTTTTATATCATTTTCCCACTCGTTTATTGTTTATTAAAGACAAATTTAAGGATAATAATGGGCAATTCTACTTATTTTCCATATTTCAGTATCCAATTACGTAATTTATGAATTTATCTATTATTTGTCATAAAACAAATGCATTTGATGATTTTCTTTTTTAGTCAGGAAATACATCATAAGAATGACCAGATAAGAGAATAAATACTGAATTGTAGATTAGCACCCGTCACGGCAGCATTTTGGAAGTGGCGACAGCAAAATAAAGATAACAACTGATGCTCGACAGAAAGAGAAAAGATACCGATCTTAACGAACATAAAAAGAGAGAAAGATGAAGCCGATCAAAGGAGTCATGCCTTGGTTAAAGGTCAATGCGTGATTAAAGGGTTATTTTATGAAATAGAATAAAATGTCCTAGTTTAATTATGAGTTGTATTCTTTTCCTTGTATCTCTTCCCTTATGTGGAAGACTTTAACCCAGGGCTTGACCTATATAAGGCACACATTAGGTCTAAGTTTGGGGAGTCGAGTTGGGTTCTCTAGAGCATAAATTCTTAAGCTGCCGACTACACCATGTTCTAAAACCTTTCCAAGGTTTAGGTTGTTTGTAGAGTAATTGGAGAAGAAGATTGTATTATCTTTGATATTTATTAATGCAAAACTTATTTCATAGTTTGTTCTCTTTTGGTATTTATTCTTCTTTACATATGAGCTCGAGATGGTAGTTAGTATGTGAAGAAAAATCTATTTGTCTAATATCGAGAAAGTTAGGCTCATGAAACGAGAGAATACAGTATTTGCTCAAGGACATTGACTAATCTGGTTTAGAGATAAACCATCTAGGATTTCAGCGATTAATAAGACGCATGTGTTTGGTTGTTTTTCATCCTTGATTCACGCTTGGAGGTATCATCAAGACGTGGAATTCAATAGTTCACTTCTCTTAGGGATAAGGAGGAGACATATAAGGATGCTCTGTCGAACTATAGAAAGTTGATTTGTTGATAAGGCCTAACCCTACCTAGGAAACTGCGGGCGACCCTTAGTGTGACCCATCGAGGCAGCAATTCAATCCATTACATTAATAAGTGGATAAATAATACAACTGAATTCTCCTCTACAAAACACTCAACCTGGCCTCACTTTTATCATATTTATCCTCTTCGTTTATTTAATTTTTAAGTAGTTAATTTAGTTATCCCAACTCAACAAAATACTTGTGTTTTTAATTTCAATTGTGCAGGTTTAAACAGTAGTAAAGTCGACTTTGAATTCAAGTTTGTCTTGTTCAATATGCTTAATTCAAGCTACTCACTTTGAATTCAAGTCTAAAATACTTTGAATTCAAGTTTGTCATGTTTAATATGCTTAATTCTATAATTTGAAGAAAGGTGGAATTAAAAGGACTTTCGAGCCTTCACCAGAGATCACTTAAATCCTATCTTGGATAATCTTAATCTTGGCATTGTTTCACTAAAAATTCAAGCTACTCACTTTGAATTCAAGTCTGTCATGTTCAATATGCTTAATTCTATAGGGTAATTTGAAGGTATGCCGCATGAAGATGCAAGGCAATATATTCACACTTTATTGGAAGTTTGTGACTCATTTTATCAACGCGCATACAAGAATGATGTTGGATGCCTCGGCAAGTGACACTTTGCTAGACAAGTCACCCAAGGAGGCATTCGATATTCTTGATAAAATTATCAACAATGACAATCAATTTTCTTCTACAAGACTTATAACAGGTAGGAATACGCAAGAGACTTTTGAGCTTGAAGCTAAAGACTCATTATTTTCCCAACTCTCAGCTATCACCAATATGTTGAAGAACATGCAACGTTCTAATAGAGTGAAGGAAATGAAGATTGCCAATTCAGCTTGTCTATTATGTCATGACAATAACCATGAGAGTGAGTTCCTAGGGAATCATGAGACTGCTAATTATGTGAGCAATTTCAATAAAAGCAACAACAATTCCTACTCTAACACATATAATCCAGGATGTCGTCAACATCCAAATTTCTCATGGGGAAACCAAGGAGACAACAATCTTAATCCATCAGCTCGGAATCATAATGCTAATGAGCCTCAGAATTTTCATGTAAATATGCCTTGACATAACTCGAACAAGGGGACATCATCATCATCTAACATCGGTTCTTTAGAAGCGACCATGAAAGAATTCATTCTAAGTACAAAGACAATGCTTCAAGAGCATACGACAACCATTAAGAATCAAGGCACGTTATTACTAAGCCACATGGTAAAGAGCAATGTAGCGTAATTATACTAAGAAGTAGAACACAAATTAATAGCAAGATAAGTTTGAGGAAAAGAAGAGTGACAATTCATTACCCGAACCTGTGCATGAAAAACGGTATTGCCTAAACAAGCTATTGAGAAAAAGGCTAAGGATAAAGGTTTGACTGATAGAGCTAACAGAAATATCAAGACAAAATTAATTCATACACCAACAATGGAAGAAGTTAGACCCCCAACCATCATTTCCCCCAAAGCTGAAGAAGCATAATGACGAGATCCAGTTCAAGAAGTTTGTTGACAAATTTGATCAGTTGTATATCAAAGTCCCACTCTTGGAGGTAATTGAGCAAATACTCACTCATGCCAAATTTTTCAAGGAAATAGTTATGAAGAAGAGAAAAGTAAAAAAGTTTAAGATAATTGTCACTACAAAATAGTATTGTTTTGGATTGAGCAAATTGCCATTGAAGAAAAAAGAACCAGACAACTTTATCATTCCATGTGCTATTGGAGACACGTTTGTTGGGAAGACACATTGTAATCTTGGATCAATGTAAATCTCATGCCTAAATCAATTTTTGTGAAGCTTGGCATGAAAGATGCGAGACCCACCTCCGTTATTTTGTAATTAGTCGATTGTTCTCATGTTAAACCTGAGTTGAAGATCGAAGATGTCATAGTGAGGGTTGACAAATTCATGTTTACAGTCGAAATCCTTATACTTGATTGCGAGGTTGATGCTAATTAACCCATCATCTTGGGGAGGCCTTTCTTAGTAATTGGTTGCATTTTCATTGATTATGAGAAGGGTGAGCTCACTATGTGAGTAACAGATCAAAGTATGACTGTGAATGTCAACAATTCTCTTAAGTATGTGGATGATTTAGAATAATGTTAGAGCATTTTTGAAGTAGACTCTAAGCTATCAAGGGAAGTTGATAAATTTTGTTAGAGCAAATTCGTACAACTAGAGGATTATGAAGAGCTCATAAAAGATGATGAAGAGGAAGTTGGTGAATTCTCATTGGAAGTACAACAATCTAGTCTAATGTTAGCTAGACAACATTCGAGTTTTGAACCTCTTGACTTTGAGGAATTTATTCCTCCTAAGCCTTCTTTACTCAACGCACCCAAGTTGGAGTTGCAGACCTTGCCACAACATCTTAAATATTCTTATCTGAGTGAGGAGGAAACATTGTTTGTTATTATTTCTACATGTCTTAATTCTGGTCAAGAGAAAAGTCTACTTGCTATTTTGTTACAGAATAAGCAAGCAATAAGATGGACCATGACAGATCTGAAGGGGATTAGCCTGATCATTTGTATGCACAAGATACTTCTGGAAGAATGTCATGGCAATTCCATAGAGCCACAACGTAGACTCAACCCTATTATGAAGAAAGTCGTGATGAAAGAAATCATCAAATGGCTCTATGCTAGAGTTATTTACCCAATATCAGATAGTTCATAGGTAAGCCCGGTTCAATATGTTCCCAAGAAGGGAGGCACAATCGTGGTGAACAATAAAGACAACAAGTTATTGCCTACACGCATAATGACCTGATGGAGGATTTGTATAGACTATCGCAAGCCTAACAAGGCTACGAAGAAGGATTATTTCCTTCTACCATTCATTGATCAAATATTGGATCGTTTGTGTAAAAATCTTATTATTGCTTCTTGGAAGGATATTTGGGTTCAAATCAAATTGCCATAGCACTGGAGGACCAAGAAAAGACAATATTCATACGTCCTTATGGAACTTATGCTTTCCGTAGGATTCCTTTTGGTTTGTGTAATGCCCCGACAACTTTCCAACGTTGCATGCAAGATATTTTCTCTAATATGGTTGAGGACTCTCTTGAAATATTCATGGATGATTTTTCTGTCTCTGGAGACAGTTTTCAAATTTGTCTTGGCAATCACACGAAGGTCCTGAAGCGATATAAAGAAGCTGGCCTTGTGCTGAATTGGGAGAAATGTCACTTTATGGTGTGATAAGGTATAATGTTGGGCCATAAAATCTCACACAAAGGCATTGAGGTGGAGAAACCTAAAATTGAAGTGATTGAGAGGCTACCACCACCAACATCTATCAAGGGTATACGGAGTTTCCTCGGACACGCAGGATTTTATATAAGATTCATCAAGGATTTCTCTAAGATCTTCAATACTTTATGCATTTTGTTGTAATAAAATCAATCTTTTATGTTTGATCAAAAATGTCATGGCATATGCACAGACCTAAAGCAAAGACTCATCACTGCACTTATTGTTATTCCCTCGGATTGGACATCATCATTCAAGCTGATATGTGAGGCTAGTGATTAGGCGTGGGAGTATTCTTGGGGCAGCGTCGAGGTAAGATTTTTCATGTTATTTATTATGCTATCCGAACATTAAATGATGCGCAACTTAACTACACTACCATAGAAAAAGAGTTTCTTACCATGGTATGTGCATTTGATAAGTTTATAGCATACTTGATAGGCACTAAAGTTATTATTCACACCGATCACTCAACTATTAAATATTTAGTGATTAAAAAGGATGTCAAACCTAGACTTATTAAATGGATGTTACTTTTGCAAGAATTTGATTTAGAGGTGGTATATAGGAAGGGAACAAAAAATCAAGTTGTTGATCATCTATCTAGGCTAGAAATTAACCAGGAATTTCACAACAAAATGGAAATTGATGATGAATTCTCTGACGAGAAAATTCCTTATGCCACGGCAATTCCGTGGTACGCTTACATCGTTAATTTTCTTGTTAATGGTGTTTGCCTTTTGATATGACTAGAAGTTTAGGCAAGACGCGCAGTTCTATTTCTGGGATGAGTCATACCTATTCAAGCGTTGTGCCGATCAAATTATTCGAAGATGTGTACCTTAAGAGGAGCAAAGAGATATTTTATACCATTTTCACACAGGCCAATGTGAAGGTCACTTTTGAGGGACGAAGACTGCTACAAAGGTCCTCCAATCAGGTTTTTATTGGCCTACCTTGTTCAAAGATGCCCAAACATTTTACAAAGCATGCGATCGATATCAAAGAACTGGGAACATCTCCAAACGTCATGAATGCCACGAGAAAATATTTTGAAGATTGATTTATTTGATATATGGGATATAGACTTCATGGGACTTTTCTCATCCTCATTTGGAGACTTATACATTTCGTTGGCACTGGACTACGTGTTCAAGTTGCTTGAAACAATTGTGGCTCCTAGGAATGACTCCAAGATTGTACTTAAGTTCCTTTATCAGTATATTTTTACGAGGTTTGGCGTACTAAGAGCTATCATCAATGATGAAGGCACCCACTTTGAAAACAAGTTAATTGTCAAGGCATTACAGAGATACAGGGTAAGATACAATATTGCCACGGTATATCACACTTAGACCAATGGGCAAGCTGAGGTCTTAAATCGTGAAATCAAGCAGATACTAGAGAAGGTGGTGAATCCAAAGAGGAAGGATTGGTCACCGAAGCTTGATGAAGCATTGTGGGCATACCGCACTACATTCAAAACCCCATTAGGAATGTCTCTTTTTAAATTGGTCTATGGCAAAGCATGTTACCTACCATTCGAACAAGAGCATAGAGCATATTGGACAATTAAGAAGCTCAATTTTAATGCCCAACTCGTTGGAGAAAGAAGACTTTTAGAACTAAATGAGAAGGAAGAATTCAGAGCCCAAGCATATGAAAATGCCAAGCTCTACCAAGAGAAAACCAAAATATGGCATGACGAGACGGTTTTGTATGGTATTTTAAAGTTGGTCAACAAGTGCTCTTATTCAACTCAAGGCTGAAACTCTTTCCTACAAAACTAAAATCAAGGTGGTCTAGGCCATTTGAAGTGCACCATGTTTATCCCTATGGAGCAGTAGACATCAAAAATATTGATGATGGGACAACTTTTAAAGTCAATAGCCAATGTTTGAAGATCTACACTAGAGCCCTGTGATGCGTAACAAACCTACCTCATATCTTCAGGATGCCTGACAATCTGAATTGTCATGGCACTTTCAATGTATTATTGTTAATAAATAAGTTGTTTTTATTCTATTTTATATGCTTTATTTCGTTAAGTTTTTCTCTTGCTTTTGTTTTTTTGGATATTTATCACGCCAAAAGAGATAATCTCATGCTTCTACTGACAAGCCACGACCGCGAGATGAAGATGATGATTCTGACCATGAACTAAGCCCGCCCTAGCTAAAAAGAAGAGCGACCCGTAGCACTGCCGCCACTACACTAACACCATCTGCATAAGCCAATGTACTATGCATTCATTGCATTGTATTGCATTTAGATTAATTTTCTTTTAGTTAGTTGCATTGGCGACAATGTCTGCCTCAAGTTTGGGAGAGGTATCATTTCCTACTTGATTTTCATTTGCTTGATAGCTATAGTTTTACAAAAATGCCATGAAAAATAAGTAAGTTTTAGGATAAGTTTATTGGATTAAAGTTGATGATGCTTGAGTGTATGTTTTATTGTTAACTCGATTGACTTGGAATTTGAATAGAATTTGTTTTAGGACTTGATTATTTGTGTTTATTTTATTGTTACAAGAGTGTATATTTTTTATGCTTAGGAAAGTTATAAAAATTTTATAGATTGTAAACTTGATTGACTTAGCATGTTTTAATGATATAATGGACTTAAATGTTGATAGAAAACTCCCATTAGTTTATTTAATAAAGTTGTGAATAAATGCTTAAGCATAACTGTAGAGGGATACTCCACTATGACATGGCATATCCATGTGCATATGAGTTAATGTAAGAGGTACATGATGACATTACAATTTTATCTTGTCATGGCATTGCCTGGATACTGCGTTTCAATAAATGGTAGCTATGACCTGAGTAGAAGATAGTGTGACAAGCTGGCTCCCCTCGTAGCAGTGTTAAAACAATTCATATATATATTAGGGAGTATTAAAGTTATGCTTAAATGAGAAAACATGCTTTGTTAGGATAGTGAACTTTCTATAGAATTTTTCTAAGTTAAATAAGCATAGATTGGATACACTCACGCATATACACCTACAACTGATCTGGTCCTAGAGTAACATTCTTAAAATTTCCTCAAGTCTTATATGTTTATGACATGATATTTCTGAGGGCTAAAACTTTAACCATTTGCCTGTCTTGATCCTAAACATTGTCATGACATTTTTCTCTTCTAGTTGTTATCCATTGCTTGAGGACAAATAATAGCTTAAGTTTTGGGGTGTGATAACTCTACAAAAAGGCTATATTTAGAGACATTTTACTTAAGTTATTGAGTGTCTTTAAGTGCATATAGGAACATTTAGATGCATTTAAGATCATAACATTGCATGTAATGGTTAGTTATGCTTTGGCATTTATGGTGTGGCAATATATGCTATTTTATGGGGGAAGTCGTGATGTGGCTGATGTTGGGCAAGTAAAGCAAAGCTGGGAGGAAGGGAGATTTGCCATGACATTTGCAGAAGGACGACAAAAGGAAAATATCATGGCAAATATGGAGACACCAAAGTTGCAAAAAAAGAAAATAAGATATTTTGCAAATGAGTGTCAGCTGGTGCTGAACGTGAGGTTGGCCATAACCACCTTGGACAAGACCACTGTCACCATGGCAGAATTGTCATCACGTGAGTGAGGGTGTAAAGGGAATTTCCCTTAAACCCTAGGGTTTTCACCCCCCACTTTATAAGGAATGATGACCTAAGAGACCTTTGAGAGGAACTTTGGAGCTGATTTCAAGACACAAAGTGAGCAAAAGCGGCAGGAAAGCTTCCACCTTTCTTCTCCCAACTACCGTCCCAAGGGTTCCTTCGTTGATCAAGCTCTAAGGGAGTGGTGTGCTAGGCACCCGAGAGGGCTAGCACACTAAAGCGTGTCTATAGTGGTCTAATAAGCCGGCGATGATACGCACCAAGGGTGTTTTCCAACATTTCCCTTTGCTTTATTTCATATTATTGAGAGGTTGTAGTGTATGATTCTGGATGATATGTTTAAAAAACTTTTACAAATGAGTGTCAGTTGGTGCTGAACGTGAGGTTGGCCATAACCACCTTGGAGAAGACCACTGTCACCATGACAGAATTGCCATCACGTGAGTGAGGGTGTAAAGGGAATTTCCCTTAAACCCTAGGGTTTTCACCCCCCACTTTATAAGGAATGATGACCTAAGAGACCTTTGAGAGGAACTTTAGAGCTGATTTCGAGACACAAAAATGAGCAAAAGCGGCAAGAAAGCTTTCACTTTTCTTCCCTCAACTACCATCCGAAGGGTTCCTTCGTTGATCGAGCTTTAAGGGAGTGGTGTGCTAGGAACCCGAGAGGCGCTAGCACACTAAAGCGTGTCCATGGTGGTCCAATAAGCCGGCGGTGATACGCACCAATGGTGTTTTCCAACATTTCCCTTTGCTTTATTTCATATTATTGAGAGGTTGTAGTGTATGATTGTGGATGATATGTTTAAAAAACTTTTGCAAATGAGTGTCAGTTGGTGCTGAACGTGAGGTTGGCCATAACCGCCTTGGAGAAGACCACTATCACCATGACAGAATTGTCATCACGTGAGTGAGGGTGTAAAGGGAATTTCCCTTAAAGCCTAGGGTTTTCACCCCCCACTTTATAAGGAATGATGACCTAAGAGACCTTTGAGAGGAACTTTGGAGCTGATTTTGAGACACAAAAATGAGCAAAAGCGGCAGGAAAGCTTCCACTTTTCTTCCCCCAACTACCGTTCGAAGGGTTCCTTTGTTGATCGAGCTTTAAGGGAGTGGTGTGCTAGGCACCCAAGAGGGGCTAACACACTAAAGCGTGTCCATGGTGGTCCAATAAGTCGGCGATGATACGCACCAAGGGTGTTTTCCAACATTTCCCTTTGCTTTATTTCATATTATTGAGAGGTTGTAGTGTATGATTGTGGATGATATGTTTAAAAAACTTTCGCACCACCATGTCTAGCTTTATTTGGTGGATGTTTTTATGGATGATATAATCTTTACTTTCTTATGAATATATTAGCATGCTATGTGTTTTTTTATTTGTTTTTTCATTGTGTTAAATTATCTAAACTTGTAAGAGGCATGAAAGTGCCCTTTGTTTACGTATAATGCTAGGTTTCGAGAGAAACTTAGCCATAGATCCTTAGTGTTCATGAGAAACTAAGGGAGGATCAACGTGAGCATTAGGTTTTGGACTGCAAATAGAACCTAAATCGACCTTAGGTGCTCGTGAGAGACTTCAGTGAGGGTTTCGACGACTGAAAAAAGAATAATTTATGGATAGGCTAGATGTCACTGCTGAAACCGAGAAGAGATATCGTGACATTTTAGACTGTTAGGTTCCTTTGACTCGAGAGAGCGGGAGCATGTTAAAAAACTCTATCGATTGAATAGGACATATAGCATCTAGTTGTTCAGAGGAGTGTTGTTTAGTAAGTCCATGAGAAATTCATCCTTCATTTCTAATAGAGCTTGTCAATCGAGTATTATTACATCATATTGCTTACTCATCTTTTCTCATTTCGCTTTTGTCTTGGCATTTACAAAGTGTTTCTTCTACTTATTTGTTTACTTGCAATCACACTATCATACTGTTCGCACACTGCTCTCATACTTCTACCGTACCATTGTCATCCATTTTATTTTACCTTAACAATTTTAATCGCTTGCTTGCTTGCATTCTTTAATTGTCATAGCATTTTTAGAATTACACTTTAACCATACTCAACCGTACATTCACGTTATCTTTCTCGTTATTCCTATTTGTCTATACTAGTTTAGTTATTTTCCTTTTAATTATTTTTTTTTCTACCTTGATAAAGTTGACTTACATTCCCTCCTGATCCTCGTGGGAACGATACTCACTCACCCTTTATGCATGACTGTGTATACTTGAACATATTTTTGCATAATTTGTAGCACTACACAGCATGGACCAACTAGTGAATTCAATCTCTGACAATAAGTCCGCATCTTTTGTCATATGATGCTCTGCTTCTTTCACTGTTTGTCTTTCTCCAAAATTCATCATCACTTGTCTCAACTAAAACACGGACAGAGTTAAGATCAAACATTATAAAAGTTAAAATATTAAAATTTGAATTATAAGAATTTATTAAATATTTTAACTCAAAATTCTGTGAGCAAGACATAAATTATTTAATATCGGTAATATTGTAATAGGCATATAAGTGGACATTTATATAAATCTATTTATTTGTTTATCAATATAATCTTTATGATCATTCTTTTCTTCAATTTTTTGGTTATTAAGAAAATATTTTTAACGAGATCCTTTATTTTTTAAAATATTAAATACCTAAATTATTGTTGAATAAAAAAATTAACACAGACTCATCTTTTTTTATTTCAGCCGTATTTAATAAATACTTTTAACTTATATATTTTTTACAAGAACTAAATTACAACATTTATTAAATATTTAAAATCAAAGACAAGAGCCTAGTCCCCTTAGCCTTAAAAATACCCTATCACTTCTTGCCGCCCACGTATGAGGTTCATTTAAACATTAATTTCCTCAAATTTAAATGAAGATCTTTAAAACGAATTATAGTAAATCAGTGAAAAAGTTGTTTTTACCTCGTTTGTTGATATAAATCAATCTTGATCTCTGTCAAATACTTTGAAAGTTTCTTGTAGCTCATCGATCACACTTTCCTCTGAGGTGTATGCATAGGCATCAACACCAGTCTCCACTTTATAGGCTAAACAAAATGCACGAAACTTGAAAGTCAAATGATTTAATTTACCTTCATTCTTCTTGCCATAATATTTAAAGAATCATAGAATTTGATAGTCCCATTCTCTTGAACATCAACCGCACTAATCATACCTTAGAATTATTTTCTAGAGTTTACGCCTAATGCCTGGATCACTGTTGTCAATTCTTTCATGGTTTATGTACCCTGCAATACAATAATATATAGTTGTTGTAAGAAAAAGTGTAACTAGTGAACTTAATTTTTACTGATTACTAAGTTGTATATACAATCTGAATCTTTATCGATCATGCTAATTGCTTCGTGAAACTCAAAAATCTAATCCTTCTCAGAATGTATCTGCCATGCTGGTTTCTTCAGCTGAGTTTGTTAGCAACAGCTGGTTTAAATATAGCAGAAGCTTTGTATTTATGTCGTCTTCCATGAGTTACAAAACTATAAATTCTGATAGATTAATATTTTGTGTTGCATAAATATACTCTTCTCATTGTTTATTTCAAATTCTATTTGTTTATTGTAACATGAAGGTTTTTTCTTAGCATATGATTTAGATTTCACACGGATGCAAAATAAATTGTCAAAATATAAAATATTGTTTTCCTTCCTCCGTGGGAAAAGAATTTGGTGGCCATACAAACTATATTCAACATTCTTTAGGCATCGTATAAAAAAAGTTTTCTTTAGGGTTTACAAAACTAAGTTGATCTTCTTAGCATATAATCTTTTATATTTGTCAAAATATAAAATGTTGTAAATCAACAAAATCGAGCTGAAAATATCATCTCTTTAACGGTTCTTTACAAAACTCAATCTGAATTAGTTATTAAAATATCCTCCTACATATTGTAAAAGGCTAATATGATGCATGAAAATAGACTTGAATGTCAAAGTTGAGAACAGGATGACTCGGATGATACAAGATGTCTTGCACATTACATTACGGTATACCTAAAGAAACATACACAACTTGGAAGGGTGGCACCAGCTCCGTCCACTGGTTGTTTTTAGATTGGTTGACCTTCCGGTATGATTTGATCCATCAACCACATATAGATAGGGACCAATACATAATATGTTGCTGTCATGGTACCCATTATAAAGCGTAAGAGAAATGTAAATGATTTTACCGGCTTTCATCAGTTTCAATTCAGTTTTTTGGTACCCATGATTTTGTAAGGTGTGTATTTTAATTTTATGATTCATAAGGTTCTTGATTTACGTGGATGCTAGAATTTAATAAATTGAGATTAATTTCATCGGTTTCTTTTATAATTGTCAGAATAAAATTGAAGCAGGTGGTCTCTTTTTTTCAAAGGACTTCTCTCATCGCTTAATCGAAAGTACAAGAATATAGTAAAGAAAATTATCTCTTTTTTATATATCCATCGTTCTAATTTCAATGGGATTAATATGTCTATCAATTATTTCATTGTCTGCTCACACATTGTACATTTGTAAAACATAGCCAAGTTAACTTTGTGAATGAATTGAAAATGATGCTCTTCTAAGGTTATTTTATATGCCTCCTACTCATCCTTGCTTTAAGTTCTTGACTTTTATGATTATGTTTATAGTCGTGAGGATTGTTATCCTATTTGTTATTCTATTGAAGATCATATAAAAATAAGGGATTTAGATAATTTTTAGTGGACCTGAAGGCTCTTCTTATGTAATAGGAGACTTACAAATAATTTCAGAAAAATAAAGTTGGAGCAACTTAATAAACTGAGTTTCTTAATTTAGAGTTACACCGCATTTTTTCACTAAATTCTCTTTTGTTTTTTTTTCAACTTTGATCTTTAAATATTTTTCATACTTCTATTGTATTGTTTGGTCCATTTTAGGTATGTTACTTTTCTAGTTTTAGAATAGAATGAAAAATATACATCATAGGTTATTTTACTTACCACTTTCAGCTTGAAATGAAGATGCATCTCCAATCATATTATATGAAAGTGGTGCTTTGGTTGTTGCATGGCTAGCATCTGCTCTTGTCAGTGTTGTTGATTCAATTTCATTGGTTCGTTCTAAATCTTAATTTTTGAGTTTATATGGCTAGCATCTGCTTTAGTTGTTCGAGGTTGTGGATCTTAGCTACACATTGTGGTTCACCTCTCGATATCATATATTCAAGGTAACAACAACCCATTTTTAATATTCTGGTTCTAAATCATCTCCACATAACTTGAGTGTAAATAACAATTTTGGTTTTACTTGAATTTTACAGAAAAGCATGAAAGAGTTGATAATAAAGTCGAAGCATTCAAATAGTAATCTTTGGTTCATATAATAATTGATGTAGGGATAGATTTGGTTCAATGAGTTTTAGTTTGTTACATGAAAAGAGAAAGGGAAGAAAAACTAGAGGTGAATATTTTATGTAGTTGATACCTTGATGTAAATTGATATGTCCATTACAAAAAAAAAATTAAAGAGAAATTAAGATTAAATAAAAAGGCTTTTTGGTTTCTTCTTTCTTGCATCCTACAAGTGTGTATGGTCGATTTGTGTGATGTGCGATTATAAATAATATCTCGACACCAAATGCATGTGTTGTTATTTTAGAATCCATTATATGTAGCTCGAGCTTTGTTTGTCTCACATCTATTTATTGAGCAAGTTGAATATATTAAATATAAGGATTCATAATTTAACTAATTGAATAAATTTAAAATTCAAAAGTATACTCATATCATGACCAAACAAACCTATGAAAAAAAATCACAACCATAAATATTACAGTGATCAAAATAATATCTATTATATTCATAATCATAATAAATGTAATACAACTATGAATATGATTGTAATTACAATTTAAATATTTAATCTAATACCTGATCTAATAACATTTTTTAATTCATCCTTAGCCAAAAAAATCCTTGCAACATGGTGAAAAATCCTTACATTTTTTGTAGCATATTATGTTATCTCCTAAAAAAAATATGTATGTATACAAATTCTTATAATAATTTGAGCAATAGGTGTAAGAAATTCAGTACATATTGTTTTCTTACAACTTCAGTAAGAGATTGTGCATACTTTTTAATAACTTATGTACATACACAAATCCTTACAATCTTTGTAACAATTTATGTATTCTCGTAGTAAATTATGTATGTACACAAATCCTTACACTAAGGTGACCTCCTTTAGCTCATGGTGAGAAGATGTAAGGATTTGTGTACATACCTTTTTCCTTACACTTTCCGTAAGCATTTGTGTATACATTGTAAGGATTTATGTACATACAGAAACCCTTACTATTTTTATGTCATATTATGTAGTCTCGTAGTAAATTATGTTTATACATAAATCCTTACACTTGGATAACCTCCTTTAGCTCATGATGAGAAGGTATAAGGATTTGTGTACATACCTTTTTCCTTACACTTTTCACAACCATTTGTGTATACTTTGTAGGGATTTATGTACATACACAAATACTTTCAATATTTATACTAATTTATGTATTCTCGTAATAAATTGTGTATGTACACAAATCTTTATACTAAGATGGCCTCCTTTAGCTTATGGTGAAAAGGTGTAAGGATTTGTGTACATACCTTTTTCCTTACAATTTTCGCAAGTATTTGTGTTACTTTGTAGGGATTTGTGTATGTACACAAATCCTTACAATATTTGTACCATATTATGTTTTCTCGTAGTAAATTATGTATGTACACAAATCCTTACGTTGTAATATTTTACGTATATACCGTTTCTCTTACAATATTTGTAAGGATTTATGTATGCACACAAATCCTTATGTTTGTAACAATTTATGTATATACCGTTTTTCTTACAGTTTTTTTAAGAAATTATGTACATAATTCGTAACCAATTATGTATAAAAATTGATCGGGCAAATCGATCAATCTTTTTTTAACCGGCTTTTAAGAGTCTTTTCCTAGAATCACCCGGCAGGATGGTGTATAGGTTCGGGAATGGGGTGATATTTTTGTTAATTAGGGTTAAGAATAGGATGGTTGAAGTATTAAAAAATATTTTAAATTATTTAGGGTATTAAATTTGAACATTAAATGGTTATTAAGAGATTAAAGAGATAAATAACGAAAAATTATATTATTTAATGTTTTTTTTTTTTTTGCATTAAATAGATGAGTGTAAAGATAATACGTGGAAGAAAGTTTAAGAATAAAATTGAGTAAAGAAGAAAAAGAAATAAAAAATTATAGTAAGTTGATTTTTTAAATTTTATTTTTAAAATTTAGATTATTTGTTTAATTTTATTTTAAAATATTTTTATATAGATATCTATTTATAAGTTTAATTTTATGTTACTATTTTCATTTTTAGAGAAATAATTCGTAGTAATATAATATAACAATACGATAATCGAAGAAAAACAATTTAGTTTTTTTATTTATTGTTAAAAAGTAGAAATTCAAATTTATTATAATTAAAGAAAAATAATTTTATAATTTTGTATGTTTATATATTCAAAAATAATTTAAATATTAGTGTCAATAATTTAAAATCTAGTATCTAATCGTATTATATTTTGATTTATATATTTTGATTAAAAAATATATATAATTTTGGGCATGCAGAGGTAATGAAACAACATGTTTGTGACAGTAATCCATTATGATAAATAAATTATGAAAATTGATATCTGTGTTATATTTGAATCTTAAAGAATATATTTTTTTTAAGAGTTGAAACATGGCATATAAATAAAAATA
Source organism: Abelmoschus esculentus (assembly GCA_035048815.1). NCBI lineage: Eukaryota > Viridiplantae > Streptophyta > Magnoliopsida > Malvales > Malvaceae > Abelmoschus > Abelmoschus esculentus. The sequence continues at coordinate 8,508,115 of JAUCBN010000032.1, forward strand.
GTAGCTAAGATTTTTAGTTTATGATACTTAGACATTCTTGACTGTTGAGTCGACTATTGATTTAAGTGTTGGCGTTGATATTGAAAATCTTCAAGTTCGATGAGAATAAATGCTTGTTAATTCAAACAAAGATGAAGAAACTGTGAATCTCGATTTGATTGATGATGATCTTGTTTTTGTTGATGACGAATTTGTTTCGATCGGGATAACATCACATGGTTTGAACATTTCTCTTATATGAATTTAATAGATTACGATACGTAAGGTCACTTGAAATTTTAATCATACAACAACAAAGTTTGGATCCTATGATGAATTATCGACTGAGAGAAAAAAATTACATTGAAAATTAAAGAGTATTCTATCAAAAAAAAAATATGTGGACTTCACCGTTAAAGAATCCACTCCAGTAACTTTATTTGCAAAATGTGTTAAATATGGAAAAATTATAATTAAAAGACTCGAGTATCTAAAATTTAGAGAAAAAAATACTTGGGTGATTATAAAGTATAATGATCGCAACACATATATACGAAATTCTATAAACCAAGGCTACCGCCAAATAGACTTGAATATAATATGTCGCCAAATGAAGATGTTGATCGAAGCAAATCCAAAGGTTTTGTTTCAACAATTTTAACTTCTATTAAACAATAATTTTAATATCAAATAGAATATGACAAAGGTTGACATATAAAAGATAAGACGCTTAAAAAAGTAAACGATAATTACAAAAAATCGTACAATAAACTATTAATTTTATATACATCTACTGTAGATATGAGCTTCCAAACAGATCGTTCTTGTCTTCATTTTGCCCTTTCCCCATGTTATATGCATATTATTCTTGATTAAAAGTTCTATGAACTTGTTATATATATGGGAGAGTTAAAATGATGCATTATAGTAAAAAAAGTTAAATCTAGAATTTCAATTGGCTTGCATCGAATTTTTGGATATGATTTGGATACTTTTGGATTAATATGTTTTCTCAAACACATATATTTGTCTCTTAATTTTCCAACGCATCTTTATAACGCATAAATCTAACGTTGGGAGCTCAAATTATGTTTATTTAGTAAAGACTGTGCAAGCAGAAATTTTTATATGAATTTATTACAAGAATTATTATTTATACTTAAACTCAAATCATGATTCTTTAGGAAGATATTTATATAATTTAATGTTATATTTATTATTTATTCATTAGTGTTTTAGATTAGACAAAATATATTTACTTATTTTATTATTATCTTTATTTTTTTAATTTAAATTAATTTTACATTTGTAGGTTGTTTAAAAGACATTTGCTTCATTAATAAAATAATATGAACTATTTAGTCACATCAAGTATTTGGTCATGATCCATTTTCTTTTCAAGGTTGACAGATTAATCTTGTTAGTTTTTCTATCAAAGCTTTTTTTTACGCAAATCTTTTAGTTTCCGTGAGGAAGGTCGTGTTCATACTCTTGATTTTCTAATCAATTGAGGTTAAGAGGGTGAATTAGAGTCTATTGTGGTTTGTGCCTATTCAATCGGACTAAGAGGTTACCTATGACAAATGTATCCAATATCACCATCACATCAACTATTTCGTTTTCTATATCAAGATTATGCCTTTTTAGCGATTTGTTAAACGTGGTGTTTTGAGTTTTCTTTTAATCATATTAGTGAATTTGTTAAACTAATTGCGATTTAAATCCTGAATTCTGTATCGAAACTTGTTTTACAATTTCTACTCATGTTTTTGTAGCCATTTCCATATAAGATTGATATTACAAAAGCAAAATGGCATTGAAGTTATTCAGTCAAATTAACCTTCTATAAGGCATGAGTTCCATTTTTCCTCTAAACATCAACAACTAAACTCAGTTCTTCCTAGTAATCTACAATGTATATACAGTTGGGAAGGCTAAGCTACCGTCTGCAAGACATTTAGCTGCAATATCTTTCATATCTAGAAACTGTCACTGGTTGAGTAGTTCCATACATAGACACTTGTAAGCTCAACGAACTTGAGCAGACAAAAGGTGTCTCAGCTGGAGTAGGTGTTCCTCGTCTGAAATGTTAAGGCTGAGGCGGAGATTTGTTAACATGGACTCCTGCTCCCAAGTTATAGGACCTGAAACAAACAATGCCTCTATTGTTGACTTGTAAGCACGAAGCTCTAGTTCATGGATATCGTATACTTTGTCCACAAAAGACATGGGTAAGTCTCTTTTGTCATACAAAGAATGGACTGCTGACTCAACATCGGAATTGTCAGGAGCGCTGTCAAATGGTTTATGAGAAATTTGGCCAACATAGTGACCGTTTAAACTACAGCTAGCAACTGAGCATTGGTCACTATCTTCAGTAGACCAAACAGGCCTAGAAGAATCATATAAACAGTAAGCCTGAGGAGCGGTGTCTTCCATTCTGCTATTCCTGTTACTTGATTGCTTAATGAAGTTTTCATCGATCCCTACATGTAAGTAAGAAATATCATATACCTGTTTCGACGATGGAAGCGCTCTCTTAGTAGTTACATCACATCCTATACAACATGGAGAAGATTTTCTTTTCTTGAAGGTTCTACAAAAGAGGGTGCCCATATTGCATTCTCCTCGTTGACGGGCATAACCTTTACTCTTTGCTCTTGAGGGCAGACATGTTCTGAAATTATGAGCCTCACCCTTATGTTCGACCCCTCTATCTCTTGCTCTAGATTGTATAGTTTTGCTAAAATCCAATGAAGTCCTGAAATGCAAGCCACCAGCATCAAATGGAACTTTTGGAGTAAAATTGTAGGCCAAGTCTTTATTCTCAGCAACCTGCAATCATATGTAATCTGGTTTAGATATGACACGGTACAACACATTAGTTATCATATGAAGTTTGTTCTTACTCTTTCTCATAATACCAAATCTTCAGAACTACTATGAAGTTCATGTTGAAATATGGAAAGGGAATTGCAGTGATACATATTGGAAAGAAATATGGTTGTAACAGAGATGGAACTATGAGAAAACAAAAAACGAACAACATCGAAGGCAACAAGCATCACAAGTATAAGCAAGCCATCACCTTCCCCATCACTATCCACTTGTTGCCATGCCAAGCCTGCCTAATCCTTAAACTCGAGGCATGGAATTCCTTATGTTGGATGGACCCAAAGAACTTAACCACAAACAGATTACTGCTCTTCAACACTTTTGCAACCTTTGCTACCCTCCAACACTGGATATCGAACACCTCAGCAATATCCCCAACTGCCCAACACTTCCCATTTACACTTGGAGGCAGGGGTCTAACATCCTTCCCTTGCACTGTCTCCGCAATTCGTTTTACTTCGTGGTCCACAAGCAGTTTGTACCCAACAATATAGTTGTCACCATCGGCAGAAAGTATCTCACTAGTAAACCAGGAGCCGCTAGGATCAAGTTCTCTTCTTAACACCTCCACCAAGTTCCCTTTTCTAAACTTCATATTCTTCCCACTCGAATATGCTTAATCCTGGATAAGAATAGTAAAAACAAAAACTGAATGAATACCAAATATGTAAGGGTCAAGATAGATACTTGTAAATCTATGGTGTGAGATTTCCAGCTAGAAACAGCAGATCCAGGGGTGGCTCATTAAAAGTGCTGAAAAGATGAAAAAAAATTGAAACTTGAGGCTCAATTTATCGAAAACAAATGGAAAATTCAATTTTGAAGAGATGAAATCATTAATCTTGAAGAACTCCTTGTATCAGAATCAAATCTAAATCAATTCATTAAAAAAACAAGGGAGCTTACAAATAATATTGATCCTACAAACAGGGATATTCTACACCAGACTCATGAACTCATGAAAACCAGTGGAGGGTCGATCAGCAAACGGCTTTAGAATTACTCAAAACGTAAATCAAGTTTTAGGAATCCTCAAAAACACCCACAAAACATATTCATTTTCCATTTTTTAATCTGTAAAAAGTCCAAAAAATGAATAACACTTACCCAGAATTCCAAATCTTATATATACTAAAATAAGAACACACCGACCGATACAAAATTTACAACCAGCGCAGAACTTCATTTCAATTCAAAACTTTTAATTAATTGAATGAGACTAACCTGAGAGTAAAAGAGAAGAGATTGAAACGAACAGGATGAAGTCATGAGCACATCTTTACGCGCAAAATGCCTTTATTTTCTCCCTCGTTCGATTATTTTCTTTAAGTAAAATACTAAATTACTCTCCATTAATTAGGATTACCCGAACCTTTGGCCCTGGAAGTTCAGTAGTAATTTAAAATGCATAATTTCAAAGCTTAGGTACTTATCACGTAATCGACCAAACTTTTGGTTTTTGGTGTTGCCTAATTGTAATCATGGGGTCGCTCAGATCTTGCAATTACGAATCCTCCTGGTATTGTTACATTTCACGGAATAGGTTACCCTCCGGTTATCAGATTTTGACATTTCAAAACTTCTTGATTTAATGTTTATAAAATATTTTTTATCAATGATAAAATTTAAATAATAAAAACATGTAATTTAAAAATATATACCCAAAAAAGTTAATAGCTGCCATTTTGGTATAACAGAAAAAAAATATTTGTTTATTAAGCTAAATGAGTATAAAATATTTTATGTTCATTTATTTTTTTAATAGATTTTATATGAATTTATTAAAGATAAAGTTTGAACAATAATGTATATAAAAAATTCATTTTATTTAAAATTTAATATTTTCTATTAAAAGATACTTAAAAGTTATTTATGTTTATTTTATTTATTTATTTATAACATAAGTATTAATATTTATATTTGATATTATAATTAAAAATAAGAAATATATTTAGTCATTTTTCATAAATCATTAACCAGTATAAATTTTATTTTTTATTAATTTTTAAAATTATCGGAATAAATTTTATTATTATTTTTCAAACAAGTATGAGATTAGGATGTTCCCCATGAATACCTCACTTTTAAAAGAGTAAGGGCCCTCTTTAGTCTTTGGAGCATTTGCATTCCTCGGCCGAATTCAAGATGAAAGAAAAGTATATAAAAAAGGTTTTATTCGAGCCCGTTTCTCATGTCATGATTAGTTTTCATCAAAGGCACACTAAGGGGCCTAGCCGACGCCCAAGAATTATGATATTGATATGAACAAGGTATTAGGAATAAGATAGGATTTTTTTTAATAGAAGTGCTTGTCTTATTAAATGAGGAAATATTTAAAATTATAATAAGGTATATTATTAATTTTTTAATTTAAATATATAATTTAAATATTTTTTAAAATTAATTATTTTAGATCATATAAGAATCATACGTGAAAAATATTAAAAATTTATATAAAAAATCAAACGAAAAATAAATACAAACAAATCTGAATGCATCAACAAACAAACCACAAAAGAGATTAAAATATTGATATATCATCGAGAATCGTAAATTAGAATCGAGCGTTGTGAGAAACTACCCATAGTACAAATTAAACTACGTATCCAAATTCAATATGAGAGCCCAATATAGAGAAGATCATCAAGACTATAAAATAACCTTCATCTTAATCAGTTATGATATCGTTAAATTCAACCCTAAAAAACATAAAATAAAAAAGTCAGACGACTGAAAAAGAAAAGAAAAACATGTCAAAAGACACAAGGGGTGAAGGTAGGTCTGGGCCTACCTAGACCCTGACTCACTTCATGCCCAAAAATAATTTTTATAAGAAAGTTTAAAATAAAAATTTAAAAATTAAATTATTTTTTAAAATTAACTTTTTTTTTACTTTTTTAAGTTTTTCTTCTCAAAATCAAATAAAAAATATAAGGTTTTTATCGTTACTTTTGATCCAATTAGTTAAGTTCTTAAATGTTTTTCTTCTAATTCTTATTAAGTTTTCTTATTCTTTTTAATTTTATTTTTATATACGCTTTGGTTGAGTGCAAAATAAACTCTAGTTTTTGTTTTTTTTCTCATGAATCTGTTTTTTCTTTTCACTTTATATATTAAGATATTTTTGTTATTTTTCAGTTTTTATATTTCTGATTTTAAAATAAAATTAAAAAGCGAAGACTCTTAATTTTTATCGTTCCTTACCGTTTCAATCAGGTACATTTTCTAACTTTTTTTCTTCTTATTTTTTTAAATTTTTGTTTTAAGATAATATATGAAAGAAGAAAAGGGGTTTATAATTATTCTTAAACGAATTAAAATTAATTATTGTAATATTAGTAGATTGGATAAATTAATTTTTTACTACTGCTATTGGATTATTTGAAGCTTGGATTGATACAAATATATGTACTAAAATTAGAATTATAAAAACAATCTTTCTCATAGAAATACATAAACGATCAAAGCTAATCCTCAATTGAAGTTAAGTGTTGTTGTTAAATGAAACTAATTGATGTTCTTAATTTCTTTTCTTTTAAATTGTGAATTATACTTTATACTTTTATTGTGCTTTTGTTATCATAGTTCTTTGTTAGGATAAAAATATAATATTAGTTATGAATCTTGATTATATTGTTTAGGTTAAAATATGAAGAGAAAAACAATAGATTTTTATTTTTTGAAATTGGTACCCACACCAAAATCAACAGTTAATGCTCCCATTAAAACAATTGTTGATATAATTCAAAGGATATCTACTCAGATTTTAAATGAGGAGTCATCAAATACTTATAGTAAATCTATAATTAATATTAATACTCTTTTATTTTGCGAGATCCAACTTTGCATAAGTCAATTAATAGTTATCGGTTAAAAAAGAGAAGAAATTATAGAGAAATTCATAAGTTATGGACCTTATCAAATTCTTATGTTTGAGTATCCTAAATTTGGTCTAAATGATCATCCTCGACAATTTCAATTTAAATGGTTCAAGACCTTTAATTGGTTAGAGCATTCAGCGACTACAATGTTGCTTATTGTTTTCCGTATTTTTTTAAATATAAACCATTAGAAAATTTTGTTTAGATACTTTTACAACAAAATGATTTAAAAATTAGAAGAGGATTAGAGGAAAAATTGAGTATTTGAAACGCATATGAGAAAAGATATTAACTAAGCTCATGGGTATTCTATGCAACGTAGAAAGATTTCAAGAACCCAAAAAATCGTATTGATACACTATACTTGAAAATTTAACTCTAAAAAATATTTATATATATACTGAAATAACCATAATTCTCAAATGCATCACACTTTCTAAAATAATAATAATAATGATTTGAATAACTAAAAGTTAATTTTATATTAAATAGTAAAATAACCATATATAATATAAGATTTTTTTAGGTATTGCATTGCTTAAAGCCCAAAGATTTGCAAGCGGAAACTAAGATAGAGTAACCTAAAGAACTTAAACGTATTTTTAAGGTGTAGGTAAAAACAACAAAACATGATTTATAAAATCATTTCTCAAGAATAATATAAAAAATAATGCAAAACATGATGTACGCACAACACAAATCACAACTACATACTCCAATCACAGTTCAATCTAAAATCATAATTTATCTGAAATCTCAATTTATTCAAAAACATAAATTCACAAGATTTAAAATCATAATTACTCTCAAAAGTGTGAGATTTCATAATTCAAAAAGTTTTATATATTTCTAAAATCACAATAAATAAACATGACACAAAAATATATTTTTTAGAAAAACAAATATAGCCCAGTGAGAGAACACACCTTAGACAAAGCGACTCAAATTACTGAATAACATGGTTTTAAACTCGAACAAAAAAAGAGTGAGAATAGAGGCTTTAGAGATTCTCGATGTTTTCTCTTAGATCATACTATGTATTTATTGGGGGAAAAGTAAATGATTCCAATTAGAATTAAAGTTCTATTAGATTACATTATGAATATAACAAATATATAAAAATAAGATTGTATAATTTCAAAGGGATTTTTTTTCTTCATATAATATATATAATATTAAATAAAGTGTTTTGATAAAATAGTAATTAAAATAAAATAATACTTTTAAAAAAGATTAATTGTATAAAAACTCTTAAAAACATAATTAATCTTAGTAAAAATAGAATTCAATTTAAAAATAAATTAGTTATTCAAAAGTCATCAAATTTCAAAACATCACTTTAACTTTTAATCTTTAAATTCACATTTAAAATTTTCAAAATTTTATAATCTTATATCAAAATTTTTCCCTTAAATTTAGAAAATCAATTCAAAACCTAGAAAAAAATTAGAGTTTCAGAAATTAGGAATTCAAAAATTAGGATTTTTAATTAGGGATTTCAAAATTAGGATTTTAAAATTAGGAATAATTTTTTGGTATTACAATTACTATTTCAAAGATTTTTCTGAGCTATTTTTTCGTGATATTCCTAATCACTTGGAGATAAAGAATTTGAGCAGCATAACTTAATTTTGTCGAAGTTTATTAGAAAGTAGAAAATCATTTTTATATCCCCTTGTTGATAGATTGATTCGACTTATGTTAACTATTCCTGTTACTACAAGTACAATTGTAAGAGATTTTTCAGCAATGCAATTTTTCAAGGCAAGTCTACGAGATAAGATGGAAGATAACTTTCTTACTGATTACTTAATTGTGTACATTGAAAAAGAAATTGCTGAAATATTTACCATCGACTCTATCATAGATGATTTTAATTCTATGAAAAGGAGAATTCAACTTAATCAATGAAGATACCATGTTTAGATTTTGTATATTTTTGAACTATGTAATCATATTATTTTTTAATATATATGGATTATATTATATAAGCTTTGTGTTTTATTTATATTAACCTAGTCAATACTATTTTTCTGGATTCTCCACTGAAAATACATATACACGCATGTCACAAAAGTAGAAAAATATTTCACTAAAATAAAATTATTTTTATTCAAAATAAAAAATAAAAAAATCACAGTCAACGATAAATATCATAATCGACGTTATCGTTGACAAAATAAAATTTTAAAAAATAAAACTTGAGCTCTACGGAAGAAAGGGGTTGTCGCAAAAAAGCCTAAAGAAAAAGGGTCGCATTGCATGCTAGAATATTCCTTTTTGATGATTTGGATTAGAGTAGTTATATCTTAAAGTATATAAATTTATTTAGATATAAAATTAGATTAAGTAGATAAATTTTTAAGTATGAAGAGTTAAGTTTGTTGAATTGTTTTGAATCACAACAAAAGTAATAGAATGTATATATTAAGAGACATGTTTATAATTTTTAAAAAGTAATAGAATGTATATATTAAGAGACATGTTTATAATTTTTAAAAATAATATATTTATTGCTAAAAATAAAGTTAAATAAGAATTTATTTTGATATATAATTGGTTTAAAAAAAATATTACACATCTTTCCTTAGAGTTTAAAGTTCAATTTCTAACTCCGAAACCTTAAATTTTAAACTCTACGATTTAAATATATAAATCTTAAATTAATTGGATATACCTTAAATTTAAAAAAAATTATATAAACTTTAAATTATATTAATTTTTTCTCATTAAGTAACTTTGTATTTATCTATTTATTTTAATCTATTAAAACTATGAAGCTAAACATTGTGGATTAGAAATTTAAAATTTAAATTTATATGTACGAATAGTTTTATGGTTACAAAGAGATATGTATGTATCGTAAAAGTTCATGTTTTGACTTTATCAGTAGATTCAGCTTTAAAGATAAAATTAGAATCAAATATTGAGAAACACAAAAAAATATTAAATTTTTTGTTGAGTGGATCAAACAATCAATTTTAACTAAGAGAGGAGTGTATTGACACTTCTAAAAAATTTTAGGTGTGACCAAAAAGATAGGAAAAATGAAGACAAGTGATTTATAGTGGTTCAAGCTTCGAATAAGCTCTACATCACCTACCTTAGCTCTCACTAAGGATTTTCCAATAATTCACTATAGAATTCATCTCCTTCCCTAAGCTAATGAGCCAACCGTTATAACCTAATCAATCTATCTATCCTAAGATTGATTCAACCTCACAAGGATACAAATGAAGAAAACTGACAAATTGAAAGTTTCGCTCGCATAAAGATATTGCCCAAACTATACAAAGACATTCCCCAAACTCAGAAATAAGAATTATAATTGAAGAACAATGAGCTGAGTGTAAAAGATGTACCAATTGAGTGCTTGGAGTTGGATTGGATGCTTAGATTGTTCTTTCATGATTGGTAGTTGTTGTTGTAGCTCTTGAGTCTTGTTTTTATACCCTCTCATTGAATTCTAATCCTTTGAGTGATTGACATCATCAATATAGCCGTTAAGACATCATTTTTCCACCTTAAATGTAGTTATGTAATATATGATTTCGGTACACGAAACCTTTGTATCGAAACGGTGCTAAAATAGAAAGAGTCATTATGTGCATTTAATAAGGGAGTATCAAAACACTTAGCATGCGTATCGAAACATGTAGTCTTTAAAATAGGGACGTATCAAAACGCTTAAGGGTATATCGATACGCTTTAAATTTGTCAAACTTCGTACCTAAACGCCTTCAGAGTTTTATCGAAATGAGTAACAAATTTTTAAAATTTTGGTTCCTAATAAATGACAAGTAACAACCAAAATATTTAATGCTCGAAAAACTTTGAGAAAATAACACAACTATATCAAAACGCTTTGTTAAAAATATTTTATTTTAAATGCAAGATTGTATCGAAACAACCAAAAGCTATTTTGGAATGCATGTATCGATTTTTCTATTAGTTTCAAAACCAGAAATCATAGTTTTAAATCGTATTGAAATGACCCAAAATTGTATTGAAACGCTTGATAAACATCTTTTAAAAATAAGCTAGCCGTATCGAAACACCCCTAAAATCTTTGATATTTGGCTTTGAAAAATGACTTAGGAAAAAATGATGGATTAATTTTGGCTTAGAAAAATACATTGACTTGCCAATTGTGTTATGAACTTAAAAATTTATTTACAAAATATTCCTTATACTTCTTTGTTATATCAAGGTCAAATTAGGTTTTACAATCTCCTATTTTTGATATAACAAATTAGCTATTTCTCCCCATTTTTATTAGATCAAAATCAAAAAGAGATAGAGATAGATGTAGAAAACAAGCAACACAAATATTAAATTCAAAGTGCATAAGCAATCCATAACATAAAATTCAAACTTAGCAAACCAACATAAAAAAAATTAAAGCATAGGTTCTTAAACAAAAACATAACATATGTGCATAAAACATAAATCCTAATATGTTATGCAAAACTACTCTTCTCCACCATTGTCTTCTTCATCATCATTATCATGTGGAGCTTGGGATTAACATTATTCATCATAAAAAGCATCAATCGACATATTCATTGAGATGTTGAGCTTCAATGCTTTTCATACAAGTAGAGATATCAACAACTTGACCTTCAAGATTGTCAAAACAGGTGTTCAGATCCGCAAAGTTGTTGTTGAGAGCTGTAAAGTTGGTGACCATAAGAATGCCCATGTTTGGAAATTGATCGATGAGAAAAGTCATAAGGGCATCATTTGGAGCAAACGGAACTTGGTAATGAGATCAAAATCTTGGGGTTGAAGAGGAGGTGCCTCTTCGCGAATCCATTCACCACCAATGAATTGAAAGTGTGATGGATTGAGAGAGGTCTCGCCGATAGGCTCTTTTAATGACTCTGGGATGTCATGTGACAATTGATCTCCAAGTAGTTGAAAAGTGAACACAAAGCACAAGCATAAGAGAAAGATTGTCAAAACTTTGTATAGCGATTTTAAACTTGTCACACAAGATCCGTGTAGATGATTTTTTCTAGATTGAGACTTTTCTCTTAGAGAAATCAAGTGATCCAAAATTCATCAACTTGAGGAATTCATGAATACTTACCATTGGATGAACGAATCCAACATGAAATGATCAAATGAAGGAATCGATCATGAATATATAGGTTGATGACGGATTAGGTGAGAATATTTGGAAGAGATTCTTCATCTTCTAAAGCCTCATCTTCGAGGCCAAAAACATAACAAAGAAGCTTTACGTCGACATAAAATCGACAGTCCATGAGATAGGAATCAATAACAACGACCTTTGACATATCTTTCGAAAGGATACAAGTCGCATTAGCATAAATGATAAACACAAGGTTGGGATAGAAGATACCAGACAACGAGATAAACTTCAAGAACTTCCACCGCTGAAAAAGATGGAGATAGCGAAATTGGAAGCGGTTTGAATCTACGATGTGAACAGCAACACATCGCTCTCGTTTGAGTTTGTGATTGTGATATTACTGGAAGTGCTTGAAACGTTAATTGTTCACAAAGGAGCGTTGATAGATAATGCTAAGATTTTGAAGATTTTGCTCGGTTCTTTGTCTTTTCTTTGGTGCCATTGATCTAGAGAAAAGCCATTAAGGTTTTAGGCACAAAAACATAACATACGTACATTAGATAATCTTATTCAATCCAATAATAATTAATACTCAAGGATTTTGAAATAAAACAATATTTTAAACTAAAATTGAATTTAAGAAAAATGAAAAATAGATTAAAAAATACAAAAAGAGTTTTATATTCGAATTAAGAAAATTGAGATTTTTAAAAAATTTTGGGAGATATTGAATACCCGTACATAAAAACAACATTATATACATAAATATTGAATTATAACTAAATAAATTCAAAAAATAAAGATTTTTTGAAAATTACCTTGAGTTGTGATTTGAAAGAATTTGTTGTTTTTTGAGAACAAATCTTGAATATAACCCTAGCCTTGAAGTTTTGTTAAAATACACTCAATTGATTTTAGGTTTGGTGTGAAGAAATAAGAGATTGAGGGGTTATTTATAATAAAAATTGGGCTAGGGTTTTCAGAGGAAAAGAGTTGTGTTTTAATTGGGTTTAGATTAGAGTTTAAGCCCTTTAAAACACTTCTATCGTCGCATATATCGATATGCCTTGTTGGCATTTCGAAACGCCCGTTTCAAAACACAAGAGAGTTGTTTTGATATGATGCTGTTTTGATGCAACCTTTAACCATATCGAAACCTGAGGTGTATCGAAATACGTTTTAGGTGTTTCTATACATGCTTGCATAGAACACGTCCTAAGAAAGATCCCTATGAGATAAAATCTAAACTGTTCGAAGGTATTTCGATAATACTTAGCTAGGCTCTGCAATATAGGCTTCTAAAGGTCAAGAGACGATTTTCTAAATCCCCTATATGCATGTACATGATGTTTTAACATGATTATAATGCACAAACAAGTTCATACTCTCCCTAGAAACATGCATAGAAAAATCAAGATGAAAAACAACATAGGCATAGAATTCAACAAGACTCGAGCATATTTTTACACAAAGTAAGACATAAAGGTTCAAGAAAGACTAGTTTCACCTAACTCTCTCCTAAGAGTCCAAAAACGTTCTTTGTCTAAATAAGGTGTGTCTCTGAGGTACCTAAAAATTCTCTTAATGTCTATAAGGTAAGATTCTTTAGGATTAGCTTGAAACCTAGAACACAAGTAAACACTAAACATAATATACAGTTTACTTGCGGTAAGGTAAAGCAAAAAACTTATATAGATTTATACAACTTATAATCAACACACTTACTTCCTTCATCCTTGTCAAGCTTAATTGATGAGCTCATAAAGTGGCTTGACGCTTCACATTCTCCAAGCCAAACTTCTTGATGTACTTAGCTTGATTAATGAAAGTGTCATCCTTCCTTTGCTTGATTTGGAGTCCTAAAAACAATGAGAGCTCCCTATCATGGTCATCTCAAATTCACCTTGCATAAGTTTTGAAAACTCTTAGCAATAACACTCATTAGTAGAACCAAATATAATATCATCAACATAAATTTGAACTACTAAGATATCATTGTCAAATCTTTTTATAGAAAGTGTAGTATCCATCTTCCCTTTTTCAAAACTTTTTTCAATAAAAAAGTTTCAAAGACATTCATACCAAGCTTTAGGAGCTTATTTCAAACCATATAGAGCTTTAATCAGTTTTAAAATATGGTTTGAAAATTTTGGATCTTCAAATCCTGATAGTTGTTCAACATACAATTCTTCATTTATAAAGCCATTTTAGAAATTACTTTTTACATCCAATTGAAAAAGCTTGAAATCATGAAAATATGCAAATTGAAACAACATCCTAATGACTTCCATCTTAAAAGCTTTGTTTTTCACTATATTACCATTTTCATCTAGTTTATTTTTAAAGACCTATCTAATTTCTATAGTAGATTTATTACAAGGCCTATAAACTAATATCCATTTATTACTTTTTTCAAATTGATTTAATTCTTCTTACATAGCCAATAACAAAATATCATCTTCTAAATAAAAACAATATGGTTCATGAGTTTAAGAGAAGAACGAGTAGTTATCCCCTTGGATGGATCACCCAAGATTTCATCACTCTTGACATAATTGAACTTCCTTTGATATCTCACTTTCTTTTCTTCAAGCCCTTTACTGACTTTTGCTTATGCTGCATCGTTGACTTTTATCCATGTCCCATTGTTTGAAAGTTGGGTAACCAAAATTTTAGCGAAAAAGCCATTGAGTAATGAATGGTTTATTTTCTCCTTTTTCCCATTGTTTCCAACCCCATTCTATTTCTTTATGCCTTCATTGAATTTTGGTTGCGCTGCATGATTCTTGTTTGCATGGATGCTTAAACAATGGATGTTTCGTGAGGTTTTAGAGCAAACACATATAGAAATATAAGGCAGGAACCAGAGACGAAAAACTTCTTCTATTGTTGCACACCCACTGTAATTGCTGGAATCCATATTTTATGTCTTCTTGTTTCGGTATAAATAGCTGTGAAGCATCTTCGTTTGAGTTGAAGTGGTTGAGAATTATTTTCCTTTGACTTTAAGTTGTTGATCAAAAGCTTATTACATTCTAGAAATGGAAAACCCAATGAAGTACATGTTCGTTCTCGCCTTTCCTGTGAGTATGACCATTGCAGGCCTCAATGGAGTCGTGAGAACAGCTTACTATTATGGTCCCTATGGGAAACATGACATCAAGAAGGAGACTGAAAAGTTGTATCCATGTTCATACGCAACACAGCATTGAAGAGTCCCGGTTCTCGAGCGTTGATGCACCGTAATAGAGAAAAGTTGAAGAATCCAGGTTGTCGATGCACAATTCTGTTTTCTCAAACAACATACAAACGTCGGAGTGAGGCCAAAAATTGCGGTGACCGTTCCGAAACGGTGCAACATTGTCGATCATCCTATTGGTTACCAGTGTGGAGGTATGACCTTTGTTTCAAGTACATAATTAATGCTTTACTCCTTTAAAAAAAATAATTAATGCTTTACTAATGTCTTTTTCAACTTTCCGATGAAGTAATTGTTTGTTTCTTGCAACTTTCACTCTGCTTTAATTCTCAAGACTCCCGAGGCCTGTTTGTATGAGTATAACATTTAATTGAGATAGGTATTAATATAATAAAAACATAAAATTAAAATAAATCTAATAACTATTAAAAGGATAGGTGTAAATTAAAAATATATAAAACAAATTATAAATGATTATAAAATTCACAAGATTTTATTAAACTTAAAATGATGGCTAAAAAAATCAAAACCCAAATTAGATAAAAACAAGAACCAAGTTAAATAATCTAAAAATTCAAAGGCTCGCCAAGAGAGTAAGATTGGAATGGAGAAATTTAATGAGTATAATTAATCAATATTATTTAAAAATATATGAGTATAAAATACAACTTAAACACTTTTCATTTTCCTTCATTAAAAAAATAAAACCCCTCATTTTATAATTTTTTAAAATAATCATCATGTTCTTGATATTTGTAAGGCTCAAAATTGAGCGTAGAAGTTAGTAGAGCAATTTAATTAATTAAGTCTAATTTGGGATTAAATCCTTAAAAAATGATTTTTGGTCGAAGTAAATTATGAAAAAATATCCTAAAATCCTAATTTAATATATAGTTGACTTTATTCATCTCAATTTCAAAAATTGACCCCTAAAACCCTAAGATTTTTAAATTAGTGATTATTTTGTTAAAATTTAAAATTCGAGGACAATTTTATAAATCAAGCCAAAACTTTGAATGTTTAAGGGGATTTAATCCAATTATTATCCTATCTGGTTTTTGCGTTCCAATTTTTAATTAATTAAGTCCATAAATTATATTTTAAACCAAATTACTAATTAAACTTGATTTTTAACTCTTAAATTTTATTTAAACATAATTAACATAAACCTATTATAATAATTTTTGTTTTCCCTCTTCCCAAGGCAGAGAACCATCAGTTTTTCAAAGGTAAACCTAAATCTTTTTCATCAATTTTCGTTTGGATTAAATTACATAACCTTTTCTTCTTCAAAACTTCTCGTTTTCTAATTGTTTTATCGTTGTAAAACCCAGAAAGCAATTGGATCAGTTTTAGAGGTGAGATTTCATCTACTCTATAGAACTTTGAAGTTCTTTATTGAAATTCCCCAGTTCTTGGCTTGGTAAAAACATTTTTAATCCTTTGTTTTAGAAATCGTTTTTGGGTCAAAATGTCCAATTTTTGTTCAAAGGTTTTCACTCCCTATTTTTGAGTCCTAAAAGGATGATTTTCAATATTTTAAGATGTTTATAAATTTTTTTTAAAATCCTTAATCTCGAACTAAAGGTTTAAGAGAAGTTTGGTTGGTTTTAGAAAGATTTCGATTAAGGTTTTGATAGGTTTAAAGGGTTGTCCGACTTGTGATTTATTTAGTGCGATTAGGAGCAATAAATTCATAGTTTTTGATGCTTGAATTAGGTCAACAAGTAGTTGATCTCGTTTGAAGAAGTTTTGGATCAAATCGGTGACTTGGCGAGTAAGAAACAATTATCGGTGAGTGATTATGACAGTGGGCTGCTTTGGCAGTGTTTTAATTATGTTTTACAGAGTTTTGGGGGTGTAGGGAAGGTGTGAAAAAACCTCCTATAGTCCAAAGTAAGTTTTTAAGTTTTGCTCTCTCAAAAATCCCATATTGGGCCTTGCTTTACTATGTGGTTTTGTCATGTTCATGTTTTATTGTGTGAATGTGATTTTGTATGCAATTAGATGCTCATGATATTGTTTTTATAATAATTTGGTACTCCCATGGTTTTGTTTTCAAAGTTTTTATATAAAAGAGGTTTTATCGGTCTTTGAACTTAGTGCACGAATTGATGGGAAGCATGAGTTGTAATTTACTGTTTTTATCTTAAAACTTGAGTATCGTGGTTTGTTTTTAGTATTGGTATTAAAGATGATGAAACGTGAATAAGTTGATCAATCAATAGGATGTAAGTGCACTATAATTAAAATGTGTACATGTATAAAATGCCTTGGTGATGCATTAGAGTTAATATTTATATTGTGATATATATGTTGTATTACATGTAAGGGTTGCTTATCCTGGATACTAAGGTTGATTTTATGATTATAGTTAATCCATCATGGGTGTGATTAAGAGATTAGCCTTCACACGTAGTATGAGTAGCGATTGACTCTCATAACGTGGCATGTCGGCGATTTGGCCTCATGCTTGGAATGTTAATCATGCGTGTTCCGTTTATCCTAACGTTTAGTGGTAATCTAAACGATTCACTAATACCAATACAATATTATAAGCAAGTATATTTTCTTAGTTGAATGATTTTCTTCAATGAAGCTTTGCTATAGACTTGAGTGATGCTTAATGAGCATGCGATTTTCAAAAGTAATTGAAAAAGGTTTTGTGACTTATGTCATGGATACTTGTTGTTTTTCATGTTGTTGGCACTGATAGCCATGTGATTATTTCATGAGTTGAACATGACATGTTTTTATAAAACTTTTGTATTCATAGGTTGCATTGCATGTCGTTTTACTTATGTTTTCAATTGTCACTCACTAAATTTTTGCTTAACCACTCTCCTTTACTTACAATGCAGTGAAATAGGTGATTAGGTGCCATCAAGAAGCAAGTCGAGTAAACTATTTTTACTTTCTTAGGCTCAAATATGTTTTAAGTTAAATAGAGAACTTTAAGTAGATGAGAGCAGTGGAGCAATGAATTGATATGTTTTTTCTGGATATTCTGGTTCTGAATTTCTTTTATAAAAATTGATATGTTATTGAAGTCTTTTGGTTTTGATTCACATCTTAATTATGCTTATTCTTGTTGAAATATGACTTTGATGAATATTACTTTCAATTTGTGTTAAGAGCATGGAATTAATGTATTTGACATCTAGAAAACTTGTTGAATTATGTGGTTTATACCTTATAGGTGATTAAATGCATCTAGAGTGTTGTTGGTCACGTTTAAAGCTTGAAATCTGGGTAAATAGTCATTTCTAGGCAGGGTATTTTGATACTTGTTCATAGGGTATCAATACCTAGGCAAAAACTTAACAATTTTCTGAAAAATTAAGCCTGGGTATCGAAACCACCTGAATTGGTTTCGAAACAGTAGTAATAGTTCATTAGACGTATCGATACAATTCTTTTTGGTTCCGATATCTACCTTCACAGTAACATAATGGTATCGGAACGGTCCTTTGAGGGTATTGAAACGCGGGTTTGTTACTCAGGCAATCTTTTGAGTTATCATAGGTAACAAACCCCTAATCGTGTAAACTAACTTCGGTAAGGATACTTCCCACATTCTGAACTAGTTCGTAGTCTAGCCAAGTTAGAACCTACAAAAAGAAGCACAACAACATCGATGAGAGTGTGTATAAGAACAAATCAAAATTGGTGGTCAAAGGTTGTTCCCAAACCTATAAGGTTAATTAGTAGGAAATTTTTGCTCTAGTAACCAAATTAAACATTATAAGAGTATTAAGGAGCTTGACCATAAACAATGACCGAAAGCTACACCAATTAGACATTAATAATATCTTTCTTAATGAAAACATAAAAAACGAGGTATACATGAAAGTACTCCTAAGCCTTAGAGTTTATAGGATGTGAGAAGAAGGCTTATCGATTAAAAAAAATTATTTTATGGATTGAAATAGTCTCTTAGAGTATGGTTGATAGATTCATAAAACTTGTCCTTAGGAGTGGATATCAACAGTCTCTGACTCACCATACATTATTTTCTAAAGTAACTTGAAATAACAAGAAGGTTATCTTAATAGTATAAGTGGATAATATAATTTAGACAAGTGATAAAGAAGAAAAAATAAATCATCTAAAAAATTTATTGATAAAAGAATTTAAGAAAAAAGAACTTAAAAAATCTTAGATACTTCTTAGGCATGGAGGTAGTTAGGTCATGTAACACATCGATCTTAATCCAAATACGAATTATCACATTTAGGTCATCCAAAATCAACCTATCAATATTTTCTTTAAATAATGTGTTTCAAAATCTCTAAAATACCGTATTTCATAAATTCATGTAGATCAAATCAAATAAAATTTTTTACAAAATAGGAGTTCTATTTCAAAATACATTATTCGATCCAAAATAAAATTAAACATAAAAATACAGACTCGATTTATGGTAAGGTCCTATGAATACAATAAGTCAAAACTAGAATATCAAGTATTATACTCTTTCATGACTCTGATGTTGGGAAATCAACCACAATGTGCTCCTCCAAAACTACTTATCCCTTACGCATGAAAAATACCACAATTTTGCACGTTGGACTAATAAAGCTTAGTGGTACATTTATACTCTATCATTATTAATGAATATCATAAAAAAAATATGTATAATAAAATAGTCAAGACATATTTCCTTTTCAAAATACGATGCTTGTCAAATTAGTATCGTCGTCAGGAATTTCGACAAAATTTCTAATATAATTTATTTTGATTGATGACTATGAATAATTTGGACAAATTAACGGATTTTGAATCAGAAATTAAAGTTGAGTTAAGCTTGAGGCTACTCCATTTAATCAAATTTCTCTTAAAATTTACTTCCGTTATTTTTCTAAATTTATTTTTTTTAAATCACTTTATTTATATTTTTAAATTTAATTCGCTTTTTCAAATCCCCATTTTACTTCATTTTCTCGTAACCTGCAGAATCAAACCTCTAAATATCAGAAGCCCATAGACCCTACAGATTGATTTTTTTTTTCTTTATATACTATGTTAATTTTATTTATTTAAAATTAAAAAATATTTATTTGACAAATAACGATGTTTTTAGATTACTCTTTGTGGCTAACCTTGCATATAATTTACTTTCTATCGGCAAGCTTTTTAAAATTTTAAAGTGTTTTTTTTGTTTTTTTAATTTTAATGACTAATTAGCTTTTGCAGGTACTGAACTTGAGAAAGAAGATTAACAATGCTGGCTTACAAATTGACCTTTATATTATTCACAACAACCACAAGCCTTAATCTCCTATGCTAATTTTTTCTTCTTCTCTTGGACAAATAGATGAAACAATAGTATGATATTTTAGTTTAGGTCATTTTAATTTTTATCATCTTGTAAAAATATTCTCTAATTTATTTGTTAACAAAAGTTCAAATTCCTTTAAATGTCATATTTGTCTCCATGCTAAGCAAACAAGATCTTATTTATCATCTCTTTTTAGCTCTTCACAATCTTTTTCTTTGATTCACAATAAAATATAACAGGTAGTAGGTGATTTGTTACTTTCATAGATGATCACAATAGAATCATTAGGACTTATTTTAGTAAAAAATCGAAAGTTGCACCGATTTTTAAAAGATTTTACACCATGGTTAGTAGTTAATTTGATACAAAAATTTAAATTCTAAAATCTGACGAGAGGTGTGTGTACCTTTTTAAGTCCTTAGATATTTTACTAAACATGAAATTATTCATATTATATATTGTGTAACTACATCGTAACAAAATGAGATTGTAGAAAGAAAAATAAATATTTATTAAAGATTACTATGTTTTCATATTTACCAATAATGTTCTTAAATATTTATGGGATAAAGCCTTGTTAATTGTACCTATCTCAGTAATAGAATGCCCAATAAAGTTCTCAAATTTAGTATAACACCCAAAAATTAATCTCTATTTTTAAGACCTTAATTTTAAAATCCCTAATTAAAAACTCTAGTTTTTAGATTTTCAATTTTTGAAATACTAATTTTTTGAGTCCTTTAACTTGATTTTCTAAATTTCAGAAAAATTTTTTGGGATAAGATTGTAAAATTTTAAAAGTTTAAAGTGTGAATTTAAAATTTAATGTGATGTTTTGAAAATCTTAAAGAGATCAACGGTTTAACAGGTAATTAACTTTTTTTTAGTTTCATGGTTTCTAACGTAAAATTGTTTTTTTATTTTAAAAAACTATTATATTATTTATTATTATATTATATGTTTTGATCTTTAAGAACTCTTGGATAAACGATTTGTTTTAATTAAATACTATTTTTGTTGAAATTAATTATTTTTTAAAAGTGTTCTTTTAATTTAATTATTATTTTATAAAAATATTATTTTTATATTAATTATTGTTTTATCGAAACTCTTTATTTTATTATTATAATATATATTAAATATTATATAAAGTCCTGAAAAGGAAAGAAAATCTATTTGAAATTTTACAATCATATTTTAATATTTATTATATTTAAATTTTGATCTAATAAAATTTTAATTCTAATTGAAAACAATTATTCCTCTTTTTATATATGTACATAGTATAGTCTTAGAGAAAATTATAAATTATTTTTCTCAACCAAGATTCTCTAAAGCCTCTATTTTCGTATTATACTTCTGTTCGAGTTCAAAACCATGTTATTTAGAAAATTTACTCCCTTTGGCTAAGGTGTGTTCTATTACTGGTGTTATATGTGTTTTTTTCAAAAAAAAATTTGTGACATACTTAAAATTGTGTTTTAAGAAAAATATTCGTGTTTTACTAGCGGGACATTTTTTTCGCATTGTGACTTTGATTGCACAGTTGTGTTACTACGCATACATTTCATTATGATTTGAGAAATATATAAAAATTTTCGAATTTTATGATGTCTCAATTTTTCGAGTAATTAAGATTTCAGATAAATTATAATTTTGGATTGAATTGTGATTGAAGTATGTAGTTAACATTTGTGTTTTGCGTATAACATAATTCATACATCATATTTTTTTTATTGTTTTATAAAATATTACCTTTGAGAAATAATTTTATAATTTGTGTTTTATTATTTTTATCTGCACCTTAGAGTACACTAAGCCTTTTAGCTTACTCCCTCTTAGTTTCCTCTTACAAATATTTAGACTTTAGGTGACATGGTATCTGAAGAATATCATATTTTAAATGATTATTTTACTATTCAATACAAAACTTACTTTTAGTTATTCAAATCATTATTAATATTTTAGAAACTTGATGTATTTGAGAATTACGGTTATTTTCAATATACATTAATATTTTTTCTCACATTCAGATAGTTTATCTGAACCATCAGACTAGAATATTATTTTTAATAAGCTTTTGAGATAATTTATTTTGAGAATTTGAACTCTTTTTATTTTACAAATTTTTAGTTATAATTTTAAATTTTAGTTTTGACAAATTATTAAGTATTTAAATATTTTACAATTATTATGATATAATATAAATTAAATTGGTTTTAAGGATAAAGTTTTCAATGTTAACTTTCTAGATTCGACCTATTTCTTCTTGTGCTATTATTAAATGTGTTTCTTCTTGTGCTATTGCTAAATATGTTCTCTTCTTGTGCTAAATGTTTATTTCTTCTTGTGTTATTGTTAAATATGTTCTCTTCTATGTTAAATGTGTGTTTCTTCCTGTACTATTGGTAAATGAATTTAAATGTGTGGTCTCTTCCTCTACTAGATTTTATGTGTTCTGTGGTTATCTATTTACCGCGACTCTATGTTATTTTGTCATGCTTTGTGATACTAAGAACTTTGTGTTACACTGTTGGTATATTGAGTGCTTGAAAATGATATGTTATTGTATGAGATGTACGGTTATTGTAAGCATGATTAAATTTTGTTGTACTTGGATGTTTTTTATAGATGTGGTTGTTGATAAAGCATGATATGCTAGGATTTTTGCAAGCATGATTAAATTTTGCTGTACTTAGATGCTACCATATGAATTGTTGTTTGTAAGCATGATGAAATCTTATTTCATAGTTATGATATTAATTATATGGAGATGTTTTGACCATATTTTAATGTTGTCTTACATTAGAAATGACATATGTTTAGATTTTAAATGTTGCATACATTGTTGTCAGTTGGTTTTAAAAATGATTTATAAGTTGAACATTTCATGAGATTTTGTGATGATTTTATATGATGCTTTATGCATATTATGGAAAACACACTTGTTACATGGTTATATATTCTTGATGCTAATCATAGATTGCATTTGCATGCACATGCATAGGTATCTAGGGTGACACATAAGACTCGTGCATACTGTCTATATTTTCAAACGTTTCCCTCTTGAAAATGGAAGTTGTGTTGAGGTTGGTTCATTAGGAAAAAGTTATAGGTTTATAAAGGTGCTTGGAAGATACTTTTATTGGTTTTGAGCCTATTGTCTACTGGGTCGAATTACTGTTCTGGTTGGAAAGTAATTCTTGATAGGGTTTAGTTAGTTGGGTTTTGAGTTGTGTATGGATGAAACCAAGATGACTTCCTTGAGTTTGATGTCAGTTTGGGTTGGTTGTTAGTAAAACGGAAGGTTGAGTTTTGCGGTGTTTCCTTAGCAATTTAGTTTGTGTAAGAGGTGTTGTGTTATTTTTGTGTTTAGAGGAAGTACCACTTGGTGTTTTTTTTTGTATGGTTTTGAAAGTGGTTAGGTTTTTGGAAAGAAAAGAATATATCAAAAAGGGAGTTAAGGTGTTGAAGGATGCGTAATAAACTTTTATGGGTCTTAAAAACTTATGGTTGTGTAATATGGCTTAGCTTTTTCATACTGTGTTCTTAAGAGAGTTGTGTCGGGATTACCTTAGGTATATGATCAGGTTGTTGTGAAGTTGTTGGATGCAATCCCTTGATACATCTATATGGAGGAATTGTGTGATGAGGAATATTGGGTAGTTTGTAACCTTTAGAGGTCAAACGGTCTTTTGAGCTTGCGCTTTCATTGGGAAGTGTTGTGAAGGTTGGGTTTGAGGAGCACAAGTTTGAGCTTGGAATAATTTAAGTAGGATAAGATTTGGTTATGGTGAGTAGTCCTTAGATGAGGCATTATCTTCTAGTTGAGCATGATGTTGTCTACTAACACAAAAGGTTTAGTGGAGTAAGTTAAGAGTTTTCTGAAGTCATGAGCAGTGTTGGATCGATTAAGTTTATCGAAGAGTGTTGATCTAGTGATAGAGTTATAGGTGAAACTTTCTATGTTTAAGATGTTCTGACGTACGTTGCTATCGGATGTTAGGTGAAATTGCTTGTGCGAGGCATAATTGAGGTTGTGTTGATGGGTTTTTAGTTGTGGTGTCATTTGCCTTTAGGTTTTGAGTCACTTGGTTGTGCTTTATGGTGCTATGTTAGATTATTGTCACGATCAAAGTATGTTGTAATCGTTTGTTGTGCATCTGAGGATAAGAAGTTACGTCAGGAGTTTAAGGGTAATTGTTGTTAAGTGGACCTGTTTTTGTATGTGGTTGAGTTGAAAGTGAATGTTTGTTTTATTGATAAGTTGAGCCTGAGAGTTAATTTCCTTGAGAATGGTTTGATCTATCATTTATGTGTGCACGACTTTCTAGGTTTTTTGATCTCTTACTATTAAGTTGGTTGAGTGGTATGTTTTAAGGTAATGAGGTTTTTGAGACGAACGTTAAGTTTTCGGTTAAGTTTCATGTATTCTCTCGTCAATAGGAATGTGAACAGTTTAAGTGGGTTATCCATGTTTGGAATGGTATGTTAAGGTACTATAATATGAATCTTCAGGGTTCTTAGTAAAGGTGATATTGTTTGTAGTTTTGTTCGTAGCCGTGTTCAATAGTCGTGTGTTCGAGTCGTACTGTTTAAGATTTACTATTGGTGGAAATGGTTATATGTTGTCTTAAGCGAGGTTTGGTGGGAAGTTTTGGTTTGCCTTTGTGTGTTGGAATATGCTTGGAAAGTTAAGTTTGTTGGAGGTAGTTGAGAGCTGTTGTAGTTTGTTGGAATTCGGATGCCAACCATAAATAAGAAAAGGTTAGATCGTCAGAAAGAAAAAAGATTTTTTACTTTTGGCTTGAGAATGCAATGAGTGTTGAGACGAACCATGTTTATTTTTGGTGTACCGTTGTTATGAGTATCATTGCAAGTTGTGATTGCAGGTGATATTATGATGAGACTAAATCTTGTCTTTATGAGATATATATTGAGATCTTGATTTTGGTAACAAAGGTCCTTTGTAGGAACATCCTTGTGTTGGTGAGAGTGTTTTAGTGGCATAATGATATTTAGAAAGTCACGTGGGAGTGAAAGGAAGTTGTGAATGAGCAATTTCTTTACCTCTTTCTAAGGTGAAACTTTTGAGTACGAAATTTCTTAAGTGGGGGAGAGATGTAATGCCCCCCAAAATAGGCATAGAAGTTAGTGAATTGGTTTTGCTGGAATAACCTAGTTCGGAATTAAATACTTAAAAATTCGATTTAAATCAAATTAAATTATAGAAAATATCATAAAATCCTTATTTATTTTACTTTGATCAACTTAATTTCAAAAATTGACCCTTGAATTCCTAAGAATTTGAAAGTAGTGACTATTTTGTAAAAATTGAAAACTTAAGGGTAATTTTATAAACTAAGTCAATACTTTGAATCTTTAAGGGAATTTGATCTAATATTAATTCTAGTTGATCTAAGCCTTACAATGGCCTATTTTAATAACTCATAACCCATAATTTTAATTAATAACCCAAATCACTTAATATAATCCTAAAAACCTATTTTTATGTCGTAAACCTAAACCTATTTTTAAAATTTTAACTTTT
Source organism: Abelmoschus esculentus (assembly GCA_035048815.1). NCBI lineage: Eukaryota > Viridiplantae > Streptophyta > Magnoliopsida > Malvales > Malvaceae > Abelmoschus > Abelmoschus esculentus. The sequence continues at coordinate 8,533,999 of JAUCBN010000032.1, forward strand.
CATCTTCTTGACAGTCATTTTATCATATTTTTAAAGGTAAACATCAATATTTTCAATAAAAATCTATTTGGTTAATTTTTTATAATTTTCTTCTTCGAATTTACTTGAAAACTCTATTTTTGCATCAAGCTTTAAACCCTTCTTCAAGAATTTGGTTTCTTCCTTCCCAAGAAATATTCTTCATCAAATTTTTAAGGTAAATATCCATTCTTTTTAATAAAATATCGTTGTTTTATTTTCTTATATTTTTCTTCTTCAAAATCTCTCTGTTTTTTTCGATTTTACTTGTTTTCAAACCTTGAAAGAAGGTTGGATCAATTTTGGAGGTGAGAATCATTCAAACCTCTAAAAACTAAAGTTTTTTAATTAAATTCCTAAGTTCTTGGCTTATTACAACAATTTTTAAATTCTTGAATCAATAAAATCGATTTTATTGCTAAAACTTCAATTATTTTCTTGATTTTCATTAAAAGGTTTTACTTGGCGGTTTTTGATGCCTAGTAAATGGATCTTGAAGTTTTTATATGAAATTAAGATGGTTTTTAAGTATCTAATAGGTGGTGTTTGAGGAGGTTTTTTGTGAGTTTCGGTTAGGTTTTATGATGTTTTTAGGGGATGCCATATTTGAGTGTGTTATAATGCACAAAACCCTTTGGTTTTGATGCCTGAATTAGGTCAAAAGGTAGAGGAAAAAGTTTGAGGGAGATCGAAAAGCCAAATCGCGTTTTTGAGTGACTTGTCGAGCAAGTTTCAATAAATCGGTGAGTAGATTATAAGGGTTGTCTATACGACTTTGTTTTAAAATTATTTTAAATATTGTTTTAAATATTGTGTGAAAAACCTCCATAAACTCAGAAGTAAGTTTTAAATATTGTTTTCTTAAAGGTTCTCATATTATGCCCTGTTTTAACTATAATTAGTCATGCTTGTGTTATCCTTGTACATATGTGAATATGCATGTTTCTTCAATACTCATGAGAATGTTTTGTTTTGAAAACATGAGAAAAGTGTTTTTTACAAAATTTGGTTTTGTTTTTGTGTTGGATATTAAAGATGATGGTAACATGGATAAATTGATCGATCAATAAGATGTTCAGTACACTTTATATTACAAAATTTGTATAAGTGGGTAAATTCCTTAGTGATGCATTAGAGTTATTGCTTGAATGTGGTATATGTGTTGTATTACATTTAAGCGTATCTTATCCTGGAAGCTAAGGTGGGAAATATGATTGGATTTAATCCATTCGTGTGCATGAGTTTAGCTCGTTCGTGGTATGAGTAGGTGATAGAGCCCTCATACGTGGTATACTGACGGTATAGTCTCATACGTTTCATGACTTGACATTTATGACTTCATGCGAGTTTTCGTTTATCCTAATAGTTAAAGGTGAGTCTAACGGGTTCACTAATATTACAACACAAGAAAAATACAAGTGTAAAGTAATTATTATTTTTAGTGCAAATTGAGTTGCATGTGTTTTGATATTGAGCTCGAATGATTTATAAGGATGATTATTTATGAGTTGAATCTATGATATGGTTATTTAAGTTGAAATGCATATAGAAATCATGTTGAGTATATTGTTGTTGTTCTTATATGTGTTTATGAGATTGTTGAAGTTGAAGCATGCTCCTAGGGGTTTAAATATATTGTTGCTAACTAGGTTGCAATGTATCAATTAAGTTGTATATGATAGATGGACAACGTGTATTTAGGACTAGAATTTGAGATGCAAGCATATAATGAATCTCATATTAGTTATTTAGTTTTTAGAAAATTACAGTTTGGTCCTTAAAGCATGTCTGTATGTTTTAGGACTCATTGGTTATTTGTTTCCGTTGCAATTGAATATAATTTATGCATGGACATGTAGGTTCAAAATTTACCGTATAATCTATGCCTCGGTATTCCCCGTGTAACTCGTTCAAGTCGGATGGTGTCTAGACCGGGTCGAGGGGGTTACAAAGGGTTTAATGTTTAGGATATAGAAAATTAAGAATAAAATATATTTTTAGAGTGTAGGATTTAGAGTTTAAAATATAAAAAGAGACGATTAGAAACAGAAAACTTATATTCAAAGTGAACAACCTCGTGAACATCAGTGTTCAAGTTGAAGGACAAAAAGTACCCAATATGTTGTTCTTCGTGCAAACCCAAAACCATTATTTTCGGTATAACCGCTCTTCGGCTGCACGTGTTATGTGAATAAGAGAGAGAAATGCATGTCGTTGAAGATCAGGTTGGTTGTGAAGTGATGAACATTGACAACACTATTATAAAAGTGCTTAGCTCCATACATGACCAAGATCATGAAACTGTTAACATTTGCTCTCAAAATCGAAGCACATTTAGCAGCTAGCATGGGAAACCTGATATCGAATTTTAAGAGGGGAAGTTATCCATGTTGCCAACTCTTTTGTAATGTTCAACACCCGTTATATAAATTTTCTTGTATGAAGCCTAATTTGGCTCTAGAAATTGTAAGAGTCTTCGCGTGAACCATCAGTCTAGAGGGAAGTCGAGACAAATAGGATTAATATTTAAGGTAAATTACATTATTGTTGATCCCTTATTTTTTGATAAATATTTATTTTTGTTTATCAAATTTAAAAAATAATAATATTTTAGTTATTTACATTATGATGTTTTGATGGATGTAATAGTCTTGAAATTAATTATTAATCTAATATTTAAATTTTAAATAAAATATTAATTTAACTTTTGTATCATAGATAAATATTAATTTAATCTTTTGATTTTAAAGATTTTTTTGAATATGATCAAAATATATCATTGTCTGTAATCGCTCATCATTATTGTCAATCACCATTAACTTTAGGTGTTGATAATGATAAACAATTTTTAACATAATTTTTCATAATTTGCACATTAATGATTCCATAAAATGTTAACCGTAAATGATTTAATTAGAATCGTTTTAATGTTTAATGATTTTATTGAGAATTTTTTAGTTTAATAATTAAATTTAAATCATACTATAATTTAGTGATTTTAGAGGTAGTTTTTCTAACACAGATTAAATTAAAAAATAAACTACATAAATAATTATTAAATGTCTTCATTTTGGTTAAGTTATTAGTCATTAAAAATTTAATTTTATTACAGTTATTATTATTATTATCAATTTTTATTTAAAAATATTGACGTAGCACGTTAAAGTGATCATTCTCCAAATTACTAAGTTTCTCAAACATAAAATTTACGGTCAATACTCCTCCATTCTTTGTTATTTCTATATTCATTCGATGATTTCTCTCGTTGAAAATAATTGTCTCAGTTATTTTCAACATCATTTAACTATAGAGAACAAAAGTAACACTATAAAAAAACTAATTTGAAAATGGAAAAATTGCTTGTTAATAGTACAAGAACAAAAGATTATCGATAGTTTAATCATGTGTCAACAAATAAAAATTTTCTGATGAAATTATAAAAGTTTAGTTGTCCGGACAAAATAAGGTTACGAAAAATTTAAAATGTTAATGAATTTTTTTAATCAAAACTTGTATCACAAATTATGAAAATTTAAAAAATAGTCATTAATAATTACAAGTGATAAATTTTAACCAATAAAATATAATAAGAGAATCGTAATTTAATTTCTTTTCAACCGAATAAGCCATCAAATGACAATAAAAACGAAAAGATAAAAGTGTAACGATGTTCAATTATATATAGAAAAAACTTAAGATCTTTCGGGAAAGGAAATGACTTTAATGTGCTATGCCATCCGTTTTAACAAAAATTGATGATAGTGATCATAATAAAAATAAAACGAAATTATCTACTCCATCTGACTAGTTCTGGGTTCGAGTCCCGAGTAACCCATTTTTATTATCATATCGAAATAATATTCATAATAGAATATAGGAATCATATGGATATATATATCATATGTATATCAATCCGTATTTTTTTGTAACTCCTATGATTAAAAAAAATGATAAATCTAGATATGATCCTAGATGTATATTTTATATTTGATATTGGTTGACACGGGTATATAAGTCATGTTATACTGTTTAATAACAAACATTCAATTATCTATTTCTAGATAATTTGTGTGCTTGGGAGTCCCTGATGCCCCAAATAAAAATATAAAATTTGAGTAGATATATTTTACCTGTAATATTCTAAAATTTGACTTAGTTAATTGATATAAAAATAAATAAAAAATTATTGCTCGAATCAAATTTAAATTTAAAATTTATTTAATCCAATTTGTGTATCAGTACCTCCCATACCAGTACTCGAACCCAGACTTTATGGTCTAGAGCTTAAAAACACCTCTTCCACAACCCAAAAACCATTTTAAAATCTCTCAAAGCTCTCCTACAAGTTATTTGGAGTATACTAAGTGAGTTTCTATCAATTTATATCATATCAACCCTTAATTCAAATTTCACCATTTTTAGGATTCTAAGTTATGCCTACACCCACTAGAATTTTATAACCAAAAAATCAAGCAAGGTATTCATTATTTAAGGCTCGTGAAATGTAGGAGTCAAAAATTTACTGACCACCTTAAGCAACCAACTTAGATTATAGTTGTAATCCAGTTCCTCCTCCTTCTTCTTTTAGCTTCAAGCTTCAATTCTCTCACCCACAAACCATTGAGATGTGCACCATAAAAGATAAATTGTTACTTTCTGAGCAAACTTTCCTTAATAACAAATAAGAGATTCCAACCTTTATAGACCAAGATTTCAAGTCTTACATTTGAATACCCAAAGAGTAAGGAGATGAGAGAGTGGGGAGATGAGAGGGAGACAAAAAAATAAGATCCTCACTCTCAAAATCTATAACTCTTTTCTTTTTCACCCTTTAAAGGGTAATTACCTTTTTACCCCAATTCAAAACAATCATATCTCTTGTTAGACCAATACTCAAGGCTTAATAAGACAAAATCAAGACCCAACATGATCCAACAAGTTCGAACACGTGATCAAACTTGACGATCTATGGCTCGGTTCAATGTCCGCTATTGACATGGGAAAAATTTGGTCGTAACAAAAAGTTTTATAGCTTACTCCCTCTCGATTGGGATTCGTCCTTCCCGATCTCAAATGCCTATTCAAAACTACGAGGGGGTAGGCAAAAAAAAATGATTTATTGAGGTGGAAAGTCAAAGAAAATAAGAATTACTTTAGAGTAAAAGAACGATGGCCATAGCTATATATTATTATTTTAAAGGTTCAATGTTCCCATGAAAAATAAGAAAAAGCCATGATACAAACTAGTATAAGTCGGTCTTTCATATATTTCTAATAGACAAACAAAAATATTACCACTACGGTTAAAGAGACAATTCAACCAAACAAACAATCATTGAATCATATTAATTAAAATACTAATTAGAGTCGACAGATAAAGACAAACAAACCAACTAAATAAAAAAATCTGTAAAGTACAATTGTCAATCTAGTAAGAAGGCAAGGCATAGAGTCAATAAAGATATATATTGAATACAAACATAAGAAGTTATTACACACTCTTTATTTAGATTTGAGCAAAGACTCTCCAAGGTAAGAAAGACATTTTAGGTACTTTAAAAACATTATTGGGTTGGAAGATTTCTTAATTTGACATTGTTTCTATTGAAATCGATGCTACAACCGAAATGACCGCCAAGTGAAGGAGAATAGGTTATTTGAGTGAATTGAAGTGGTTCAAATTTAGAGTTGTTCAAATTTCTAACCAAATCCTACATTCACTATCTTATCTTCTCAGTAAGGATTTCAACCAATTCACTATTAATTTGATCCTTTTCTAGTATTAGGAGGTAACCATTACAATCTAGATTCACAAACCGAATCTAGCATCCAAAACTTACAACTCGAGTTTTGAGAAACCTCTCTAAACAAGAGAACTTAGCAAACGGAATCCCTCTAATAGGTGTATGTTTGTACTCTAAAGCTCTCACCCAAATCCTAATACACTTGAGCATACATTAGCATTTTAGCTCAACAAGTGTAGTGTAACCCCCTTGACCCGGTCTAGACGCCACTCGACTCAAACGAGCTACACGAATAATACCAAGGCTAATCTAAAGACTCATCCTGATAAACGACCCTATTTTTTTCTTTTTATCTTATATAGATATTTTAGTTAGATGTTACATGTTCATGCAAGGACTGAGTTCATTTGTAGCGGAAAACAATAAGAAACGAGTCCTAATTTAACCAAATAAGTTTTAGGGACCTAATTGTAATTTTCTAGAAATTTAAGGACTAATCATAAAATTAAAGTTACCAATCCTTAAGTTTATTAAATACTTAGGTCTCAAATTTTAGCTTAAAATAATGTCTACAAGTCTTTTAATTACATGCCCAAGGTTTAGGGATTAAAACATAAAGTTTCAAATCTTTATTCGGCCTATAACCAACTTAAGAGTCTCAAATTTAAGCTTAAAATGATGTCTACAAGTCATTTAATTGCATGCCCGAGGTTTAGGGATTAAAACATAAAGTTTCAAATCATTATTTAGTCTATAACCAACTTAAAGGTCAGGGGTATCGAAATACCCTATCTCTGTTTCAAGACCAAGGTAATTATAAAATAGGTATTGGAATGGTGGTTAATTATTTCTATACGCCTTCGTTATCTCACTCAATGTCCTGCGTGACAAGCCTGTGTTTCGATATAGTAGGAGACTCGTTTCGATACCATTTGAAATTGTAAAAACCAGTATTGAAATCATTGCCAGGTGTTTTGATATGCCTACTTGTGTTCAAGCTTATGTTATGATACCAAATCATCTGGTACCGATACCTAAGCTAAATTTCCCAGATTTCTTTCACGTTTATGCCTGTTGATAAGTAATCAATTCACTATCACTTTTTACACCTTTCATGGATAATAATCACTTAATCTACACCTACTTGAACTAATACATGTACTTAATGTGAGATATTTAAGTATTTTGCTTTTACAACTTATAAAGATGACATTTATAGAAAATGCAAGCTTTACGGCACTTTTATGCATTTGCATGTGGATTAGATGCCGTGGAAGAGATTGAGGCCGAGGTAGTACCTGAGGCCGAGGCAGCACCTGAAGGACAAATATTGATATTATAGGCGACTTGAAGAGAAAAATAAGGTTGCCGTTTTTGGACAAACAACACAAGGATCGGAGTTGGGAAGCGCATGGAAAGTCAAAGTCAAAGGCCACGCGAGAAAAGAATCCTTGTGGGAATAAACTTGGAAATAAAACAAACGTTTTATTTATGTACTTAACTTGTATTTTACTCCAAGTTGTATTCCTACTTAGGAAATGTTTGCCTTAGGCCAAGCCTATATAAACCATAGCCACCCAAGGAAGACACCATAATACTAGAGAGCCGTATTAGAGAGTTCATCTTTAAATTTAGAGTTTTCTTTGTTTTCAATTATGTTCTAATTTCTTTAGGCTTAGGTGAAAGTTGTAGAGTATTTGTGAGAAGAGATTGAACTTTGTTTTCTTATTTCAATACAATAAAATATCAAGGTTTGCTTATTCTTTTTCATTCATTGTTCTTGCATTCAAGCTCGAGAGAGAGGTTTGTAAGAGATCTATTTATCTAATATCGGGAGAGTTAGATTCACAAAAGGATAAGTACGGTATTTTTCTATTCGGAAAATACTAACTCGGCCTAGGGATAGGTTAGAGTTTCAGCGGCTAAAAGAAGTGTGGGATTGGTTGGTGATTATAATTGATTCACGCTGGAAGGTATCATCAAGGACCGGTCATCAACAATACTTCGACTTAGGGATAAGTGGAGTCATCAAAGGATATTTTGCCGAATCTTGGTAAAGTCTACCAAAGAGCAAGGGATTGTCGCGGCGGACGTAGCTTATCACTTTTGAGGAAGTAAAACTGTAGTGCTGCCGAGGCAGTGTTGTGTGATTGCATTAGACAGAAACAAGTCAATTGAATCCACTATACAACACAACTGGATCCTGGCCACTTTCCTAATCTGATTATTTTCTTATTATTTAGTTTGTTTTATTATTCATGTTTTTTAGTTTACTCCAACCCAAATCATTTGTGTTTTTATTTTATTTCTTTTACAGAGCAAGAAGACGAAAGAAAGTATATTAAGTAGATCAATCCCTGTGGAGACGATATTTGATAATACTTATCACTTTATTACTTACGATGTGTACACTTGCACTAATTGCACACCTTTTACACGCAATAAGTTTTTGGCGCCGTTGCCGGGGATTGGCAACTAAATTTTGTTTTTTTTAGTTTTTTGCTTTTAGTTATTTTTATTTTTATTTTACTTCGGTTTTACTAGTGTATGACCAGGGAAAACCCAAACAATCATTTGTACGATTTAGATCCAGAAATTGAACGTACATGTTAAAGGTTGAGAAGACAAATCCTTGAAGTTATGGCTAATAATTCAGCTAAACAGAATTTACCTGTCGACAATGGAGGCCTTCCGGTGCCACCACTGCCGCAGCAGCTCACTATCAAAGATTTCTTGGAAGAGGATTTGAACATGTTAATTCCAGGAGTTGTTACACCAGAAATCGAAGCAGCCCACTTTGAACTGAAACCTGTCATGTTCAATATGCTCAATACTATTGGACAGTTTGGTGGGTCTTTAACTGAAGATGCTAGGCAACATCTTAAGTCATTTATGGAGATCTATAATTCATTCAAAATCCAACAAGTTTATGAAGATGTTTTGAGATTGAAATTGTTTCCTTATTCACTAAGGGATAGGGTAAAAAACCTAGTTAAATAGCATTCCATTAGGATCTATAGGATCCTGGAGTGAACTTTACCGTGATTTCATTATACGTTTTAATCCTACTAATTTATATGATCGTATACGTAATGAAATTACTTCTTTTTGGCAGACAGATGATGAATCGATGTATGAGGCATGAGAGCGATATAGGGAGCTACTGCACAAGTGTTCTTTGCATGGATTCCCTTATGGACACAAGTGACCATGTTTTACAATACCACCAATTCCCCAACAAGAATGATGTTAGATGCCTCTGTAAATGGAACATTCCTTGACAAAGATCCGTAGGAAGTTATTAAAATTTTAAACAAACTCGTAAAGACTGATTTTCAATTTCCTACATCTAGGCGAGGAGGAGTAAGACACCAAGCTACAGTGAATGAGTTAGAAACATCCAATTCAGTGGCAGCACAATTGGCCTCTCTTACTAAGATGGTTCAGAACTTACAAATGCAAAACAATACCCATGAGGTTAAGGCAATAGATTCTTTATGTAATTTATGTGGAGGTAACCATAGTTCTTCTGAATGTATGCAGAATCAAGAATCTAGCCTTTATGTTGAAACCTACAATAGGAACAACATGATGTCCAACATATACAATCCAGAATGGAAAAAGGCATCCCAACTTCTCATGCAGTAATCCTAACAATGCGTTGAATCCAACTACTTAACCCTCAGGTTTCTAGCAACCAATACAAATGCAACATCTGCCGCCGCCGCAGGTACAACAACCAATGCTGCAGCAGCAGATGCATCAGCAGCAGCCTGCAAGTTCACTGGAAAATTCTCTGAAAACCTTTATGATGAAAAAAGAATCATACATGGCTGAGAATAGTAACTTCATCAAAAGAACTGATGCATTCATAAACAGAACTGAGATGAGGTTACGAAATCAAAAGGCAGCTATCAAATCACTGGAAACTCAAGTTGGGCAGTTTGCTCAAAATATAAACACTAGACCACAATGAGGATTACCCAACAATACTGAAGTTGCTAAGGGAATGGGCCATGAGCAATGTAAGGTAATCACTGCCAGGATTGACCTACAACTTAAAGAGATATCAGGCAGTCCAGCAGATAAAGTCCCACTATTAGAACAAGAAGAAACAGATAAAGATGACTTAGATGCTGAACTAAGTGATCATGCCACAACAACAATCCCGGAAAAAAGCACTGCCTCAGTAGAGAAATTGGTAGTCCCTCGACAAACTACCGAGACAACAAAAGAATCAGTAGTACCAGGTATTAAATTCCAGACCAATGAAACAATAGAGGAAATGCGACCACCACCACCTTTCCCATAGAGGTTAAAAAGGCATAAACATGACTACCAATTTAAAAAAATTCTTAAACATCTTGAAGCAAGTCCACATAAACTTGCCATTTCTTGAGGCAATAGAACAAATGTCAAACTATGTTAAATTCTTAAAAGATATTGTGTCTAAAAGAAAAAGGCTTGGTGAGTTTGAAACAGTGGCTGCAACTGAAGGATGCATGGCAATGCTTCATAATCGTATGCCTCCTAAACTGAAGGATCCTTAAATTTGATGTTGAAATATGTCTTCCAAAATCTTGGAATAGGAAGGGCAAAACCTAAAACCGTGATGCTCCAATTAGCGAACATATCATATGTAAAAACATTAAGGAAAGATCAAGGACATATTGGTAAGGGTGGATAAATTTATTTTTCCAACTGACTTTCTTATTGTTGATTATGAAGCAGATGATAATATAATGATCATCTTGGGGAGACCTTTTCTAGCCACTGAACGCACTCTCATAGATGTAGAAAAAGAAGAATTGATAATAAGGGTTAACGACCAACAAGTCAAACTCGATGCTTTCCAAATTTTAAAAAGACATAATGATCTAGAGGAGTGCCAGGTTATCCACACCACAGATTTAAGCAGTAAAATACTGTCTCAGTAGCCACTGCCTCTGCAGTACGCTCGGCACTGCTGTCGATGATAGTTATAACAGAACCTTGGACAGTGTTGAAACACCTGAGGTGAAGGAAAACAATTGTAAAACATACTTTCCAGGCAAAATCAAGTCCAAATGTTTAGACCCACATGGTGCAGCAATGATCAAATCACAAAGGGTTGGGCATCAGTTCAAAGCGAATGGTCAACAGTTGAAGCCTTATACTGACCAATAAGAGATAAGGACTATAGAGACCATCACTTTAGGAGATGCACTTGCATGCACTCCTCCTGTGACATAATCTCTTACTTTATCTTTACTTTATTTTTAGGATTAGTTTTAGTTTAGAATTAATTTTTATTATATTTGCATTTCTTTTATTAATTATTTTTCTTGTTGGTGTTTAATTTTTAGGACAATAAGCAAGAATGAAAGAGAAGTATTTCATAGAAGGAAATTTGTTGTCGTGGCAATGCACAGTGTCAGGGTCGCAGTAGTTCTAACGGGCAGAACAATGTAATGGCTAGTCTATCGAAATCTTTGTCGCGACAGTAAATGCTAACGGCTACAAAACAGTTAGTTGGTTCAAAACGACTACAAGGCCAAGGCCTTTATAAGCACCTTCTTCCTCTTGAACTATTCACTCTTACATTCTTGAATCTTTAGAATTATTTACTCAATCTCTTTTTTGCATTATTCTTTACTTATCTCAAAGCTCTCTTAACACTTTCAGAAACTCTCCAAGATCATCTCCAAGATTTTCAGAAACTTTCCACTTCTCATCCATGGCTACTTACAACAGATTTACACCTGTTGTCGTTGAAGAGCACTTCAACAGATCTTTCATTGCTAGGCAGAACTTACGGCCTGAGGTCAAGTTATGGAACACATTCGTCAAAAGACGCCTCATCAAAACATCCCACAACAGCACGATCGACCGAAGAAGATTGGTTCTCATCCAATCCATCATCAACAAAAGAAGCATCAACTTGGGAGAGATAATCCTAAGAGAAATCTATGAGTGCGGTAAGAAGGACAAAGGACCCTTATATTTTCCATGCTTAATTACGGGTATTTGCACTGCTGTAGGTGTACCAATAGCGGATACGGATGAATTCACTACCCAAAGGCGCGGGTGGACTAGGGAACTCTGCCATAAAGTCATGCAAATCACACAGGCAGAACAAGTCCAGGCAACTCCACAACAATTCACTACAGATACAACTATCGGGGACCAGTACACGGGAGACATACCTGATGTTTCCCACACTACTGTCGTGGCAGATCCCTATCAGGAGATACTTCAGAGGATGGCAACCATGGACCTAAGACAACAAAGGTATATGGAATACCAAAGAGACTTCAACAACACACTAGCCTAGACGATGCTCCACAATTTTTCAAGCCAAGGGGTGCAATTTCCAGAATTTCCCCCCAACAAGTTTGTCACACCTGCTCCTTACACTGAGATCACTCTAGCCCCAGGAGGACCGTGACCATTCTTCCCTACTGGACCACAGCAACCATTTTATGCTGCTGGCCCATCTCGACCAGCAGAGCCTACCGTGTCATCTTCAGTCAGTCAACGGTCGTCCAAGAGAAAAGCAGTCTTCAACACTCCACCAGGATCCTCATCATAATGGACAGTCTCTCGGCAAAGATAGATGCCTACATGCATCAAACTTCAACTATTATCGAGCTAAATACTCAACATGTCTGGGCAGATACAATGAACGTTGAAGATGATGGCGGGAGAAATTCCCGAAGAAGAAGAAGGAGAAGAAGGAGATGATCCAATGCAACGGACACCATCTACAAGAGTTCAGCCGCCCTGACAAGCCAAAAATCAATCATCACCATCACCAAAAATGAAACAATCAGCAGCAAGGCCTCGAAAACTGATTGTCACCAACAACTCTTTAGAGTCCATTTAATCTTTACATATTTATGTTGCTCTTATTGCTTTACTTATTCATTTTTATATTTTTTCCCTACTGTGTACCATTGATATAAGCATTGAGGAGAATGCTTGGTTCGAGTTTGGGGGTGTAGACTCACTGCCGAGGTAATTCACTGTCGCGGCCCTGCCATGAAAGGGAGTAATTAAGTTTTTTTTGAAATTTTTTATGTCCACCACCTTACTTGAAATATTGTCCATACTTTTGCACTGCACCACATCAGTATTGCCTTAGTTTATTCTTTTTAGGCTATAGAAATCTTTCTCCTTACCATGGTTAGGTCCTGTTTAGAAGGCTTAACTTTAAGATACTTAAGGAAGAAAACTTAGAATCTTGCTATAAGATAGATCCTAAAAACACTTTTGGGAGTTGTTGGATTATATGAATTCTTTTAACGAACTTAGGTGATAAAGACTTAGATTGTTGGGAATATGACTCGAGGTGCATATCACCAGCTCTAGGAATCACTCTTCTTCATGCTAGAGGTTCCTGAAATTGGCTTTAGTATGCTAAAAAAAGAGAGAAAAGAAATCTTGATGAGAAAACACAATCCTTGAGGTGCCCGAAATTGGCTCAAGTAATTGCTATTTTAAGAAGAGAACATTAATTCCAAATCTACTTGTCTTGAACTTAGAGTTTGTCTAAGAAAGCCTTTAATCAAACTTATCCACAAAACCTCACACACTCACAAAATCTTATAGTTTGTTTCCGGGTAAACTCCTTGGGTAACCGAAAGGTTAAGGCTTAAGAATAGGCATAGTTATGGTGGGGAGAATAGATGAAAACATAAGACCAATAAAGAATAAGGTTTGACAATTTGATGGTTTACATTGCTTGAGAACAAGCAATAGTTCAAGTTTGGGGGTGTGATAAGTGCTCAATTCACTATCACTTTTTACACCTTTCATGGACAATAATCACTTAATCTACACATACTTGAACTAATGCATGTACTTAATGTGAGATATTTAGATATTTTACTTTTGCGACTTATAAAGATTATATTTATAGAAAATGCAAGCTTTACGACACTTTTGTGCATTTGCAGGTGGATCAGATCCCGCAGAAGAGATTGAGGCCGAGGCAGCACCTAAAGGACAAATGTTGATATTATAGGCGACCTGAAGAGAAAAATAAGGTGGACAGTTCTAGACAAGAAGCACAAAGATCAAAGTTGGAAAGCGCATGGAAAGTCAAAGTCAAAGGCCACATGGGAAAAGAATCCTTGTGGGAGTAAACTTGAAAATAAAACAAATATTTTATTTATGTACTTAACTTGTGTTTTACTCCAAGTTGTATTTCTACTTAGAAAAGATTTGCCCTGGGCCAAGTCTATATAAACCATAGCCGCCCAAGGAAGACATCATAATACTAGAAAGCCGGATTAGAGAGTTCATCTTAGAATTTAGAGTTTTCTTTATTTTCTATTATGTTCTAATTTCTTTAGGCTTAGGTGAAAGTTGTAGAATATTTATGAGAAGAGATTGAACTTTGTTTTCTTGTTTCAATGCAATAAAATATCAATGTTTGCTTATTCTTTTCCATTCATTGTTCTTGCATTCAAGCTCGGGAGAGAGGTTTGTAAGAGATCTATTTATCTAATATCGGAAGAGTTAGATTCACGAAAGGAATAAGTACTGTATTTTTTTAGTCGGAAATACTAACTCGGCCTAAGGATAGGTTAGAGTTTCAGCGGATAAAAGAAGTGTGGGATTGGTTGGTGATTATAATTGATTCACGTCGGAAGGTATCAACAAGGATTGGTCATCAATAGTACTTCGATTTAGGGATAAGCGGAGTCATCAAAGGATACTTTGCCGAATCTTACTAAAGTCTATCCAAGAGCAAGGGATTGTCGCGGCGGACGTAGCTCATCACTGTTGAGGAAGTAAAACTGCAATACTACCAAGACAGTATTGTGTGATTGCATTGGACAGAAACATGTCAATTGAATTCACTATACAACACAACTGGATCCTGGCCACTTTCCTAATCTGATTATTTCCTCATTATTTAGTTTGTTTTATTATTCAAGTTATTTAGTTTACTCCAACCCAAATCATTTGTGTATTTTATTTCTTTTATAGAGCAAGAAGACAAAAGAAGGCATATCAAGTAAACCAATCCCTATGGAGACGATATTCGATAATACTTATCACTTTATTACTTGCGACGTGTACACTTGCACTAATTGCGCATTTTTTACATGCAACACGTGTGTATCGATAACCTATGAAGGAGTATCGAAACCCTCAGCCTAAAAATAATAGATTTGTTAGGTTTTCATCCTTAAAATGTTTTCAAACATGACCAATAGGCATATTATCATCTATAGATCTTTAAACACATATCACAACATATTTCTAGATACAAACAATCCTAGTTCCGAAAGAAAATAACAAAATTACATGTTCATACTTTAGCATCAAAAGATAACATAACAATAATTGTATTAAACAAGATTTTAATCTCAAGTTAACTTCAATATAACATAATATACCAAAAGCAATTCATTCTAAATTCAAATAACATAATTCCACTATCTTCCATTGCTCTCGACTACCTAAGGCTTGTAATTCTAAAAAATACTTGAGCTAAGAAAATATGAAATTATTGGAACGTACGGCTCCTTGTTTTTCGGATTTACACTTAACGCTTACTTCTCTGCATTACAAATAAAGGAGAGAGGTTAAGCAAAGCTTAGTAAGGGACAATTAAAAAATAAATATTTAAGATAACTTGTAATACAGCTCATGAAAGCCAATGTTTAATAAAAACTGAGTCATGCTTTAAGTAATCAAATATCTATGGCTTTCAATGCCATTGATTAAAAATCAACAAGTGACCATGGCTCGCAAGCCACAAAACCTTTTCAAAACACACGCTTATTAAGCGAAACATAAGTCTTATATGCTTATCAAGCAAAGCTTACTCAAAACTTTTATGCACAAATCATAACGCATGCTATAAACATGGCAAACTAAAACAGTTGTTTTTAGGCCATATTGGTTTTAGTGACACAGTTAATCTTTTTTTTCTAATCGTTGGGTTAAACGGGCTCCCGTGGCTATACCCCACGAGGTTACATGAAGATCTTGTTCCACCATGTCATACTCACCTTAGTGTTTGGGATGTGTTGGCCATCCCAAATGAGATAAAGTCTCTTATATCGCATAACATTAGCCCCGCTATAATGCATCACAAAGGAATTTCACACGTACGAATTTTATAAAGATTAGTGTATGGTTTTGGCTAGGTTTCTTAATGAATACTTAATATCCTACTCTCTACCTAGGGTATGGTATATATACAAGCGCCTAGTTCAAATCCTTCTAAAAGTAGGATTACAACTTGGAATCAAATACCAACGCCTAGGTTTTCTACGTGACTTTGACCTTGACTTTCCATGTTCTTCTCTTCTTCGTTCCTCATGTACTTTGTCTTGAAATATACAAACTTTTATTCTCTTTAAATTGTGTACCACATCAATAACTCCTACCTCGACGGGTGTAGTGTTTTGCCTCGTCTTGGTTTGGTTTGATCTACTTATTCCTCAACTCAGCATGTCTCAACAACATTTGGTGATGACTTTGGACTTTAGTTGCCTTCCTTATCTTCCACGGCAGTTTTACCAAGGCAACATGTTGCATGTCACGGCATAAAAACAATAATAGGATATTTTTTTCACCAAATATTGTATAAATTCGATAATTAAGTATATTAATATTGATTTGTAGAAAATATGTAGAAATGACCAATATTATCACTCAAATAACCCAAAAATGAACAATAATTATAGTAAAAGGAGAACATAAAGTAAGACTATTGTGTATTGTTGGGCTTGAAGAGCTCGATAAAATAACCGATATAGGTTGTCAAGTGATGGAGAACACTTAATTTGGGGTGTTTATGGTGGAAGCAAAATATGGACAATAAAGACACAAGGATTTATAGTGGTTCGGCCACGCCTACATCCACTACCTTAGCTTCCTACTAAGGATTTCCACAATTCACTAAGAATTCAACCTTTTGAGGCCAAAGGAATAACCTTACAATCCTAGACTCAAACCCGAATCTAGCATCCAAAGTTCACACCCGAACTTTGGGAAATTCACTCACAAAGAGAAAACTTAGCAAACTTGTTAATCCTTTTAATAAGGCTAGTGTTTGCAATCTTAGCACTCACCCAATCCTAATACACTTGAGCATACATTGACAATTGAGCTCACAAGTGTTTGCCTATCCAAATATTGGAAATTAAGCACCAGGACAATTTTTTGATCATAATGTTGTTATAATTGAAGCATTAGTCTTCTCTTGATGCTTGAGGCTTCCTTTTATCATTCTAAATGAGCTTCTAGTCGTTGGTGACCGTTGGGATTGGTTTGGAGCTGATTTCACGGCTTATTTCCTCTTCTGGTGCAGGTGGTATCGAAACACCTCAAACCGATATCAAAACACCTCCTTTGAGAAATAATCATTGGCATGCATTTATGAATAGGTATCGATAACAATATCGATACCTCTCCTAGCCGTTGGGTGTTTTCATAAAATCGTTTTATGACCGTTAGAGATATCGAAATAAGGTTCGAAACCAAATATCACAGTGGTGAAAAGGTATCGATACCAGTACTGATACCACTGTGATTTTGTCTTTGAAAACGTGGCATTGATGAACAGGTATCGAAACACCTTGAAAGGTGTATTGAAACACTTGGGTTAAAAATATTTATTTGACTTCTTTAAATCATTTAAATTATATTTAAAATCTCTCAAAAATATCATAAATATATTTTCAAGTAGTTTGGACATAAGAACCATTTTTGAAATCTTTTCAAATTAGTTTAAAACTATTTTTCAATTATTATATCAAGACATTAGTTCTACAAGTATTTATCACAATCCCAAACTCGAACTACTGTTTGTCCTCAAGAAAAGCAAAATAAACTAAGTTGAACTTTTTTATGGCAATATGCCCCCTAGTTGTCGTGGTCGTGTTCCTCTCCTTTTTCACTTTATCTTTGGGATGTCTTAGATTTCCTTGGAATTAGACTATAAGTCTCGTGAATGTGTGCGTAATTGTGAACCAGACTAATTATATGATTTCTAAATAATTTCTAAGTTCAAAACTTGTGACTTGGATTTTACTTCTTTTATTTCTTTCCTCTTCAAATATGTATATAAATATATAAATATTTATATATTACTTGAGCTAATTTCAGACAAATCAAGTGTTATTTCTAATACTAGAGCTAATTTCGGGCACCTAGAGAAGAGTTCAATGAGTCCCAGAGCCGATTTCGGGCACCTCTAACAATTTAATCTAGAGCCAGTTTTGGGCACCTTTGGCTATTATCTAAAGTCTAAGTCTTTATTACCTAGTTTAGAAAGAACTCTTAGAATAAGACAAGTTACAAAAGTGTTTTAAAATATTTTAGACTTATAGTGTAAGTCTAAGTATTATTCCTCAAAAATCTTAAGTTGGATCATGGTGAGAGATGAGCTCTACCGTGGTGAGTGGTTGGGCATATCTCTGCCGAGGCAGGTAACTCATAAAAATCTTTAACTTAAAAAATATTGTATCAATGAACTAATTAAAGGGAACTAAGATATTACATAAATTGGTTACATGCATTATTTTCATTAACAATACAAAATATAGGAAATGTTTCCCCAAACTCGAGAGTACATTGTCCCCAATGCATAAATCAGATAAAAAGAAAATAAAAATAGAAAAAATAAATACGCATAAAATGAAAAATAAAAAGAGCAAAAGAACGAAAAATTAAGGAAGCTACCCATATATGTTTGAGGACTCAAAAGAGTCCTAGGAGTCACTCGAGATTATGAGCTTATTTTGGCTGAGATTGCCTTCGACAGTTGGATATGGATAGGAGTTGGTCTCGGTTTTGCTACTTCTTCATTCGATTCAAGATGAATTACGGAAAAGGGTGTGGCTTTTCGTTTGACCCCCGATTTTGGTTTGTTCAAGATTGCCTCCACATTCCTTAGTGTATATTTGGAGGTGCCCGAAAGAACTTCTCCAATCAAATGGATCAGAGGAGTCTTGGATTGGCATCTTGCCCTTGCCCGTTGGGGTGTCTATCGTCAGGAACTCTTTCACTGAATCTACCGAAGCATAGAAAGGCACAGTTGACACTATGAAGGCTTTAAGAGTTTTCGCGACGGTAGCTATAGCTGTTGGGGAAGCTTGGATTGTAGATTCTGAGACCATTGGAGATGCTGGAAATTGTGAACCTGGGGAAGAGATTTTAATGTTGAATGGAGGAAATACTGTTGAGCAGTTAGGGAACTTCTCCAATATGATCTGCGTGATGGCAACATGGAAGTCCCGTGTGTATTTCTTAAAGGCCAGATACCTTTTCTCCATTATGGACAATGTTTGTGCAATGCCCGTCGATGGTACTACCTCGGCGTATTATT
Source organism: Abelmoschus esculentus (assembly GCA_035048815.1). NCBI lineage: Eukaryota > Viridiplantae > Streptophyta > Magnoliopsida > Malvales > Malvaceae > Abelmoschus > Abelmoschus esculentus. The sequence continues at coordinate 8,553,094 of JAUCBN010000032.1, forward strand.
CAGGGATGCCAGTTTCTTTCCCTGAGGTTGATTCCTCGGTATGTTCTTGCAGTATGGTATTCAAAAATACATTCTTTGTATATATTTTTTCCTTGTCCACCCCTTCCTCCTCGAGGTCTAGATATTTATGGAAAATACAAGGACCTTTTCTTGATTGTAGAGGCCGATGATGAGACAAAGGATGTAGATGTAGCTATTTTCCTTGGCGTTGCATAAGAAGATCTCATCATAAATCTTTTTATCGATGTTGATGCAACAGTTTTAGAGGATGGAATGGATGAACCCCATCCCCGGTTTGTCAATTGTTGAATTATACGAGGTAGGCATAATACAACATTTGCCAAATGTGTTTCACAATTTAGCTTTCGAGTGGATATTATGAAAGTTGATTGTGTTGTTGTGCTTTCTCGTATTCCCCATCTTCCATATTGCTTCCTTCTTTTTCTCCTCTTCTTTTCTTTTCTTCATAATTTCTTTTGTGTGGATATATCCATGAGCTCATCTAGCTTTAGATTTTCGAGTTTCTTGGTTTTGATGATGGTTGTTTTAATTAAGTCCCATAACTCAGGAAGGAAGTAGATAAGTTTTCAGACAAGTATCTCGTCCGAAATGATTTCTACATAGCCTTTAAGTCCAATAGTGATGGTGGAAAATCTATCAAATATCTTCGTGATGTCTTTTTTATTTCATCTTGAAGTTTTCATACTTAGATTGAGGAGTCTGATCTTGATCTTCTTTACTTTGTTTGTTCCTTCATATAAGACTTCACACTTGTCTCATACCGCTTTGACATATTTACAAGAAGACATCTTTTCATAGATGTTAGGGCAAAATGCAAAAAAAAGAATGTGCAAAACCTTGTAATTAAGCTCTATCTTCTTGCAGTCATCGATATTTCATTCTGCCTTAAATATTTATGACATATATAAGTATTGTCATCAATAATTTCCCAAAGTTTTTAATCTTTGACCTTGATGAAGAACACCATTTTTGTCTTCCAATGATTGTAGTTTCCCTACCAAAGAATGTTGGCTTCTTGATGGATTGCGCCATGGATCATCGTTTGATAAAATATTGATCGAGCTTTTTTGATTGCTTCAGTAAGATATTAAACCCTGTCGGTTTAGTACCACTATGATACCAATTGTTATGCTTGATGCTATAATCGAAATAACTGTTAAGTGGTGGAGAAGAGATCGGTTAGGTGAATTCAAGTGGAAGCTAAAAGATAAAAAAATGAACATAAGGATTTAGAGTAGTTCAAATTGCTAATTAAATCCTACATCCACTATCTTAACTTCTCACAAAAGATTTCAATCAATTCACTAATAATGTATCCCTTTTTCTAAGATTAGGAGGCAACTATTACAACTTAGATTCATAACCCAAATCTAGTATGTAAGACTCACAACCCAAATTTTGAGAAACCTCTCTAAAGAAGAGAAAACTTAGCCAATAAAATCACTCTAATAGGCATGTGTTTGCACTCTAGAGATCTAACCTAAATCCTAATACACTTGAGTGAACAATGACATTTTAACTCAACAAGTTTAGTTTATATAAAGAACATGAAATTAAAAAGTAAGACAAATATTTGATTATATTAGATGTTAGTAATTAAATTATTGATCTTCTAATGATGCTTGAGGGTCCTTTTATCCTCCCAATTGAGTTACTAGTTGTTGGTGACTGCTGAGGATGATTTGGATCCATTAGGGATCAATTTCCAAACAAATCTGTACTTCTGTAGCATAGGATATTGATACTCGTTAAGGGGTATCGATACTGGTCCAATATAAAAAGAGTCGTTGGGAAAAAATATAAGTGGTATTGATACCAAAGATAGGGGTATCAATATCATTATTATTGGTATCGATACTAAGGTTTCAAAACCACCAAGGGCATTTCAAAATCAACCTGCTTGTACCGTAGCAATATATGTTGTATGGTATGGGGTTTGGAATCTAGAAAATGGTTTACATACACATATCGATACGAAAAATGGTGTATCGATACAAACCTTATAAAATTAATATTTTATGATTTAAAAATATTTTAAATCATGTTAAAAGCCTATGAGACTATTTTAAAAAATGGTTCGGACTTTGTATAATTTTTATAATCTTTTCAAATTACTTAAAATCATTTTTCAATTATTATCTCAATAGTTTTCTCCTTATCTTGCTTCATGTGAAGCTTTTCTCTTTAATAATGAATTTTGTTTTGTTTGTATGGTAATCTTAACTACTGATGAAAAAATATATCTCTACTAGCTTTCATTCTATGCCATTTTCTTTGGTTATTTTAGCTATTAGATTAGAATATCTATCTTTGAGGAGAGATTGTCTTCCTTCATAAAAATTCTAAAGACAAAACATTTTTACCTCACCTTGGTCAAACATAATATAAGGATCCACCTAACCGGAGAAGGACTATATTTTCAAGAACCTATATTGATGCACCAATAATACAATATCGATAAGGAAAAAGTAAGATGATGTCCACATTTCCTTTTAATCTTCCTAAATATTAAATAAAATAAAAATTAAGAGAATAATGTAAGTTCTATACAAAAATAGACCGAAAGTATAATAAATTATTCCACTAACTAAAATTATTGGGCTTATAGAATTCATATTGTATTTTGATTCCAGAAAACGAGTATGATAACGAAAGCTCTAATCAAAGTTATGTCTTGGTCTAAGTGTGGATAGTATTTCTCTTATGTATGTTTATGGATTTGTGAAAAATTTAAACATCTAAGAGATAGATAAAAAGGTAAGAATTTATTGAACGAACCACACTCCTTTGTATATGTCAAGAGTCCATTCATAAGAAGGGGTTGAAAAAAAAAACTTAAACCCAATTCCTACAATGATGAATATAAATGCAATTGAAATTCTTGGGGAGATATACATTTTCATATTGATAAAATCATTTAATATTTTTTAAAGATCAATCTCTCCTCTAGATGAATCATATAGCTAACCAAGAGAAACCATGAACTTGAATAGAAGAGTTGACTCTACCATAAGTAAATATTTCATGGTAGCCTTATTAGATCATACATCTTTTTAGTATATCTAAATAATAGGTGAGAACAAAAATTGAAATATTCTAGATCTACAAAGATAGTTATTAAATTGTTAACATCGTATAAAAACATTATTTCTATAGTATTTGTTAATACGAATAATAGAAACTCTACTATAGCTATTTTTATACATTTAATGTACTTTATGGATAAAAAAATACATAAAGTTGAACATAGTAAAATAAGAAAGTTAAAGACTTTGTTGAGTTTAAAATTTTTTTGAAAAGCTAATCATAGTTTCTTATCTCCATTGGAACAATAGGGTCGTTATTCTCATTACTAAACTTGTTGAAGACATGAAATATAAATAAGGTATATCTTTTTTATCATAGATCAAATCAATCATCATAAGAAGAATTAGACTAAAACTTATGATACATTGTAAGAAAATAAAACTTCCATCCAAGAGAAGCAAATGAAAAAATTTCATAAAATTTATCATTGAATAAGAATGAAATTTTCATTTTATGCATGCCAAATCATGGATTAATAAATCATCTAATATCCAAGAAAGTCTCAATTATTTCAAACATTTTTTTTGGAACAGAATGTTACTGAATCCTCGTAGATTAAACCTTATTTCTTCGTATTTACATGAAATTTCTCTTTCTTATTATTAAGAAAAGTCTAGAGAAAGCTTATTTGATTCATGATTTATGTTTCATCTTTCGTTTTCATTTTGTTTATTTTGAAAAATAAATTGATCACTTTTGATTTTTATTTTTTATTGATTCTTTTTCGATTGATATGTATGAATCCATGAACCTATGTATCTATATTAATCTTGTTCATGGATTAAAAAAATGTGTTAAAATCTATATGCATCTTCTATTCTATGAGTCTCTCCCTTTTTATGTATAACATTGTCACTCTTTTTTATAACATGCCTTATTTCAAATATTAATTTGAAAGACATATTTTAACTCGGAAGCTTTTGGGATGACCATAATAACCAATGAATGGTAAGTATTTTTCCTTGCGGATCCTATTTCAATGGGAACTTTATAAGTCAATCTGCCTACACGTTTTACTTTTATTGCTATATCAGGAGGTACTTTACGTAATTTTGTCTTCTACTGAATCTTTTTTTAGGTTTGATAAATAATTTAATAAAGCCTTATTTTTTTTTCGTATTTCAGAATACAGTTAACCAACATGTTAACTAATCAATTTGATAGATTAGACCAGATTTTATATTTTTTTTCTGTAGTACCTTGACATGATATAAGCATGAAAAGGGTTCAAGAATTCATTTTTCTTTTTACAAGGATACAATTGTTTATTTTGACTTTTTAACCCATATTATATGGTGAATCTCAAAAGAAATGAAAGATCTCCCTCTAAATTGTTCATATATCTTTCATCGAATAAGATTTTCTATAAAATTCTATATATATAGGATCGAGTATAAAATTATATTTACTCACTTTAAATTGAGTATTTATTCCCCTCTCTTTCCTTCTAGGATGAGAAATCTTGTATTTTACATTTTTATACGATTAAGTAATTCAATTTTCGTAATAGTGTAAAAAGAAGTTCTTTGAATCATTGATATTTGACTTGGACTATTCTAAAAGACTCGAAGAATTTTAAATTATTTGTTGATATTGACAAAATAAGGTAAAACCTCTAAAACTATTCCAATCTTGAACACATATTAGTTCATAATTGTATCTCTTTAAAAAGAAGATCTTTTGTCTCATGGTAACATGCTCTAGTCCCTCACAAAACTTTTGTTATTGGATTAACAATAAATTTCACATGTTTCAAGCAATTTGCATGGCCTCATCAAATGATATAAGTCTTGGATAAGAATCTACAATGCACAAGATCACCGTTATTGACGATACTTTAATCCGACCGTGTATAAGTTTCTTTGAATAATGTGATATATCATATTAAGTAATTCCTTAACCCTTCCACCTCTTCTAAGACTACAAAATATTCTTGTGAATTATTGTTAATATCAGGTATATAAATAGTGATTTTAGACGTTGAGGTTAATCATACTAGAGTAACTTTACGTAAAAATAAAATTTGCTTTTGAGGGTAATAATAAAAAAATTGACAAATAAGTCAGTTTTACTACCTTTCTATAAAAACATACTGAAGTTTTCACCTTATATGACTCATCATTCAATTATTTTGAAGTCATTAAATATTTTCCTTGTTTAAGATTTTTTTTCATTTCTCATTTAATACTATGTATATAAGCAGTGATCTCAACTTTTGTTCAATGTTATAACATTTCAATTCCTTATGAATACCGACAAAGAAAATTCTTAATTGGATTCCAAATTGATTACTGTGACACAGTTATGAACTCTTCGAATAGGAATTTATTTTTAAAAAGATCTTGGCTTTTGTGCTTTGGTAAGTACTTAAGATTCTTTTGACTACTTATATTTTGTTGAAGGAATATCTATATGATCCGATCGATTGCATAAAACTCGTGATAGCAACGAAACCGAGAAAAGTAAACATAAAAGATAATTATTTTCTTTTTATTATATTAGTATTAGATTTTTTTGAGAAAATCAATTTGTAAAATCTAAATTTGATTTTGATATAACAAATAAGTTAAAGGACTATTTTATGTAGGTAAATTTTTAAGGCCAAAACGATTTTATAGTCAACAAAGTTTTCCAAGTCAAAACAATAACCCAAAATAAATTTTTCTTGAGATTTTTCAAGCCAAAAAATTCAAATCTTTACAGGCATTTCGATACCATTTCCATTGATATCGATACCGTACTTAAATTTCAAAGAATTTTCTTGATTTTTTACATGTGTATCGATGGAAAAAGAATCATTTTGATACCATTTGAAACTATAATTTATCGTTTCAAAAACTTTATCAAGCTGTATCGAAACCACACTTCAAACTTAAAATAAAATTAAATATTTTACATAGTGTTTCAATACCACAACTCAACGTTCGAAACTTGGGTTAATTTTTCAAGGATTTTAAAACAATAAATATTTTGATCGTTGGATGTTAGCTAAGTTTTAAAATTTTATTAACCAATATCAAAACGGCTACAAGGCGTTTCGATGCCTGTTTCGGTAGTTTCAAAAAATTTCGATACGATCTTAAGATCGTTTTGATACCCCTTATTTTAAAGGCATCCTGTTTCGATACCATGGAGTATGGTATCAATAGTCTTTGTAAAATATACATAACAGCTCTTTCTATTTTGGTAGAATTTCGATATAGGTACACCGAGTATCAATATCGGTTATTGCAGAAGTGCACCTATGATGGTAAGATGAAGTCCTAACGTCTATATTTACCTTTCCAACCACCTCAACCGTTAGAAATCAAAGAAAATGTATAAAATCAATACTCTAAAGCTAAAGCAACTACTATTGATCCCAAAAGAAAACATCCAAGCATCAAATTCAACTCCTAAAGCTTAATTGCAAAATCTTGTACACCCAACTCTTGGGAGCTTATTTATAATTCTTATTTCTAAGTTTTGAGAGTGTGATCTTCGTAATTGGGGCAAAATCTTCTGTTAGATAGAAATTATTTTTGCAATTCATTTTCTTATAACCTTGTGAGGTTGAATCAGTCTTTGGGTAGAAAGATTGATTCGTTGTGTAACGGTTATCCCTTGAACCAAAAAAAATGTCTAATTCATTAGTGAATTGGGTTGAAAATCCTTAATGAGAGCTAAGGTAGTGGATGTAGGGGCTTGTTCAAAGGTTGAACCACTATAATTTCTTGTGTTCTATATTTTCCATATTTTTACTGATTCTTTCATAAATTTTTGAAATAGTCAATTCACCCCTCTTGGTCAACTATATCAATTGATCAACTCAACACAATCAAATATATATCTTAGCCAAAAATGACATCATCAAAAGCAAGAGATTTGATACAAGAAGAACATCAAAAGAAAAATAAAATGGACCATCCAAATCAAGAGCCCAGCGAGCAAGAGTATGGGCAACTTTATTTTTATTATGACTACATGAGAAACACTAATGAAAGAATACGAATGATTTAAGCAATGAGCTTCCTTAAGATCATATTAGTATTTTCTATTATATTAGTATTAGATTTTGAGGTCAAAAATAGGTCATTCAGATCATATTTGGTTCTGACTATTTTGGTTCAGGTCAAGTTTGATTTTGGTTTAGTTTAGATCGAATATGGTCTTGTTTGATTTTAATTTGGATTGGGTATCAGATCAAACCGAATCATATTAGTTCGGTTAATTTTCAGGTAGATGATTTTAGATTGGGTATTTTGGGTCAAGTTAAAATCAATTCAATAGAAAACTGATATGTTTTGGATTAGGCATTTTTGACTATAAAGCTAATATATTTAATTTTTTATTGAGTATGCAACGATTTAAATCAAATATTTTAATATTTATTTTAGTATATTTTCTTTATTTTAGGTTGCGTCTATTTGGGTTGTCTTCCGTTTAGGTTACTTTCGGTCCAGATCCATTTAGTTTTCTTAAAATCAGTTCAAGTCTAGTTGGTTTGGTTAAAAATCAAATTGAATCTATATTGGTTCAGCTAAAAAATTCAGATTCTATTTGATTTATTCTGGGTTTTTGATCAAATTCAAATATCTTATTCGGATCGATATCAAATCTTAGATAAGATAAAATATGTTCGGGTCTCGGATCATAGGTCTGTTTTCCACCTTTAATTAGATTAGAATTAGTTAGTGATCTTGGCTTTGTGAGTCCTTTCTTTCATGAGTAACTGTTAGCCCCAGTCTTACATTTTGTCTTATGGACCGAGGAGAAAGGGGGATTAGCGGAAAGATATTTGTACCCTAAGAGAAACAAAGTGGTCAATCTCTTTTAAATATACAAAATAATTCTAGCAATGCAATGATGTTGTATTTTCATATTGATCTAAATGAATCATATTTTCTACAAAGGTAAATGCTTACCCATTAGGCCAGAAGATAAAAATTACGATTTTTATTTTGTAGGACATGTATTGTTGTTACTGTAAAATTCATAAAAGAAGTAACTAATCATGGCCATTGTCTTGTTTGTAGTGACGATATGTGTTTATAAGAAAAGAAAAGGAATTTATTAAAATTCCATAGTCTTAAAGGGTCATGAAAACACGTAAAAATTCTTAAGCGAAAATGAAAAAGTGACGTAACTTCAATTCCTTTTAAAATTGTAGGGACTTTGGAGCAAAACGAAGAGATTGATTCTGCATCACTTGACTTCATTCTAATTTCTCTATTTTTTAAGAATCTCACTTCTCTTACTCGTATCAAATAGAACATGTTGACGCAAACCTTCTTTTTGAAAAAATGTTTAATTTAGATGTTAAGAATCGTACGATTTTATGAAATCATGTGTATATAGCTTGAACTTATAATCAACTAATACGATGATATGATATATGTGACGCAAACCCTCACAGAATGAGGGTTTTATGTTCCGGTAAGGGTGTAAATGAGACGAGTCAAACTCAAGTAATATTGAATTTGATTTGAGTTTGAAAAACTTAAAGTTGAGCTTAACTCAAGCTCAAAAACTCAAAACTGACCTTGACCCGACTCAAAAGCTTACAGCTCAAAATCATTGAGCTTATACTCAAACTCAAAACATTCTCAAACTTATATAAGAGTTTGATTCAATATCGAACTTGAACATGAAACTTAAGCACATGAAGACTTAATATTGTATTTTAGAGAAACAACATTTAAATATTTTTTACTCAAATCAACCAACGTCACGTTAGGTTGAGTTCCATTTAACATTTTGGTTTAGATTTTCACCGTTTAGTTTTAGTTATTTTTTATTAGTTATATCATTTTATTAAAGAAAAATTTAAAATAAAGATCATTTTTTATTTTTAATTTTGATTATTAAAAAACTCAATTATTATATTTATCATTACTAAATTATTTTTTTTCATTATTAAATATACTAAATTATTTTTTAATTACTAAATGATTTAAAATTAAATGTTGTTAATCACTTTTTCAAATAAAACATATATTAAATATTATTTTTTGAGTAATGCATGAGCTTTTTAAGTCCAGTTTCGAATAATTCAATTCGACTCGTTAAGAACTCAAATTAAATTCTTACCAAATCAATCTCAAGTAGCACATCATTAGGTCGAGTGACAAACAGTAACAATTGAAAACGTAAACAGACATTTTAATCTTTTCACAAATCAAGTGACCAAAGCAAAATACACCCCCCAAAAAACTCCGGGGTGGATTACTCAAAAATTAATTATAAAAACATAATTATTTTCTCGGTTAACATTCAATTTATTTTAAAATGAATGTCACATTCTCAACCCAGTATCACACTGGGCCTTCAGCCCAAAAATTGTATATTAAAATTTCATTTTAAAAGCCCACAAGAAATATGTTCAAATCTAATTTCATAGCAAGTCCATAAAATTCAAACCATTTCAAAATACAAATCCAAGTAATTAAAGATAGTTGGAGCTTCAAAATATTACAATTCGTTTAAAAGCATTCAACTCGATAAATAAACAATAATTATAATTTTTAGCTGTAGAGATTATATTAGTAAAAGAATTAATAGTTTAGTGATAGTTTATGAAGAGTTTATTTTGACAAAAGAGTCTTAATTATAGTTAAAGTTTTATACTTAAGAGTTTAAAATTTAGGATATCTAGGACTCCTAATTCAATTAGAAGTTTCTTTCTTAGGCTATAAAAGAGTCTGTAAACTTGTTCTTTAATCAATGGAATAAACGAATCAAGTTTATTCATAAATCTATCATTTATCTACTTATTAACATGGTATCAGTTTAAATCGATCCTAACAACAAAATTTCTTCCATGGCTTTTCCTCCTCAACTCCTGTCGAGTGAAATAGCATCCTCCTCAACCTACACTGTCACCATGGAAGATTTTTCAGAAGTAACAGGAACCATTGTTATTTGCCATAGACTTGTCGGCCATAATTATCTTCAATGATCGCAATCTGTTAAAATCTTCCTCATTGGTCGAAGAATTCTAAGATATATTACCGGAAAAATCAAAAAACTCTTTGTCGATGATCAGGGTATGAAAAGTGGGCTCAAGAGTGAAAGAGTCATGTCTTGGTTGCTCAACACAATGTCACCAGAAGTTAGCTTTCAATTTATGCTGTATGAAACAACAAGTGAAGTTTGGACTGCTGCTTGAGAAACATACTCCAGTACAAACAACAATTCTGAATTATTTGAAATTGAGAGTAAGGCCTTTAATCTCAAATAAGGACTTACTGTTACATAATTTTATACTACCCTAACAATCCTATGGCAGTAACTTGATTTATTTAAGGCACACAAATGGGAAATAGCCTCTGATGTTGCCTTATACAGAAAAGGGTTTTTCGGTTCTTAAATGGGTTAAATAAAGAATGGGATCTTATCAAATCCATAATCCTCAGCAGCAACTCTTTATCATCTCTGAGGGAAGCTTTTTCTGAGGTTCGAAGGGAAGAAAGCAGGAGATCATACATGTTTTTTGATGCTCCTACCCCTGATAATTCTGTCCTAGTTACCCAGGCCCCCTCTAATAAAAAAGGAGAGGTGAAATCGTATGTGACTATTGCAAAAAAACAAGACACATAAAAGAAAAATGTTAAAAGTTACATGGTAAACCATCCAATGAGAAAAGTTCAGTACAAAATCCATCAAAGAAAGTCTCCTTTACCGCTATCACGATAAAACAACAAGGTGGTTTTACAACACAACAAATGCTAGAATTACAACAATTATTCAATAAGTTTAACAGTAGTAGTGAAGGAACTCTAACCCTAGCAGAAGATGAAGGTATCCATCAACAATCCTCCTCTAATGCTCTTCTTTTCACTACACATACGTCAAATTGGATAATTGATTCAAGTACTTCTGATCATATGATAGGTAACAAAAAAATATTCATTCACTTTACTCCTTCATGCTCAAAAAGTTCTATTAAAATAGTTGATTGTTCCCTATCTCCAATTAAAGGCACTAGTATTGTATTTGTTAACAGTAATCTAGTCCTAAAAAATGATCTTTTTGTTCCTAGTTTGGATTGTAACCTATTATCTGTGAGCAAGCTTTCCGAAAGATCAGAATTGTTCTTTCTGTTTTACTGACAAAGAATGTTTCTTACAAGCACCGAATTCGAGGAAGAAGATTGATAGTGCTAGGCTACAAAGTGGTCTCTACATTTTGACCAACAACAATAATCTTGTCCAAATTTCTTCTCTTCTTGTTTTAATTCTTTGGGACAAATTGATAATGTTATGGCATTTTAGGTTAGGTCATCCAAATTTCAATTATCTTGCAAAGATGTTTCCACATTTATTTATAAATAAATAAATCATTTTCTTTTAAATGTCATATTTGTCCACTTACTAAACAAACAAGAGTTAGTTATTCACCATTATCTCATAAACCCTCACATCCCTTCTCTTTGATTTACAGTGATGTTTGGGGGCCTTCTAAGGTAAAGAATATTAATGGGAGTAAATGGTTTGTCACATTTATTGATGACCATAATTGAACTACTGGGTCTATTTATTGAAACAAAAATAAGAGGTATCTTTTGTGAATTTTTACATTTTTAAATTTAACAGTCCTTAGGAATTTATATTTTTAAATCTGACAATGGGGTGAATTTTTCACACAATCCTTAGAAAATTTTTTTCTAGAAAAGGGATAGTCCAAATAAGTTTATGTGTTGACACTCCACAACAAAATGGAGTTGCATAAAGAAAAAATAAACATCTATTAGAAGTAACTAGAGCCATAATGTTCACTAGTCATGTACCAAAGTACTTGTGGGGTGAAGCCCTATTAACAACATACCTAATAAACTGGATGCCTAGTAAAGTCCTCAACTTTTGAACACTCAGTGATGTATTCCTAGATAGTTTTTCCAATTTTAAATCAATATCTTCCACTCTTACTTTGAAAGTGTTTGGATGCACTATTTTTGTGCAAAATTTAGATCCCTCTACATCTAAATTAGATCCAAAGACTATCAAATATGTTCTAATAGGGTATTCTGCACTAAAGAAGGGCTATAAATGTACCATCCACCCACTCGGAAAGTATTTATTTCATTAAACCTTACTTTTTCTTAACATGATCCTTATTTCTCCAAAGCTGCAACTCAGGGAGAGAATTATATTGATCTTCAACCTACTCATACTCAAGTTAGTTCATCTATTCCCTTAACAATCTCTTTACATACTAGGCAATATTTACCACCAAATACACAAAGTTTTATTGAAAGTTCATATTCTTCACCTACCTTTACTACTTCTGTCAACTCACCTACCTCTACTACTCTTGTCAATTCAGCAAACACACCTATATCACCATCACAATCTCCTCCAAAACCTCTTCAAGTCTAAACAAAAAAAGAAGGAAAATTCCTGAGAAAAGAACAAGTTAGATAGTGTACTAAATACCCTATTTAAAGGTACGTCGAGTATGGGAAGTTGATCTCATCTTTTAAAGCATTTATAACATGATTAGATGAAGAACAAGTTCTTAAGACTATTGAAGAGGCTCTACAATGTCCTAAATGGAGAAAGGCAGTTGAAGAAAAAATTGAGGCACTAAATAAAAACAATACATGGACCATTACAGACCTACCTCAAGGTAAAAAATCGGTTGGCTGCAAACTGTTTTTTACTATCAAATTTAATCTTGATGGTAGTGTATTGAGATACAAAGCAAGGTTAGTTGCTAAGGGATTTACTCAAACTTATGAAATTGACTATAAAGAAACCTTTGCTACAGTAGCTAAACTTAATTCTGTTAGAGTTTTATTAAGCTTAGCCGTAAATTATGACTGAAATTTACGTCAACTTGATATCAAAAATACATTTCTAAATGGAAAATTGAAAGAAGTTTATATGTAAATTCCACCTGGGCTAGAAGATGCTGAAAATAACCAAAAGGTATGTAAGGTTAACAAATCCCTCTAGCTTGAAGCAGTCACCAAGAACTTGGTTTAAAAGATTCACCAGAGTCGTCTTAAGAATGGGTTACAAACAGGCTTTATCAGATCATACATTATTCTCTAAAGTATCTCTAGAAAACAAAAGAGTTATCTTGATTGTATATGTAGATGATATGATCCTAACAGGAGATGATGAGAGAGAAATCCACCAACTAAAGAACATTCTCAACAGAAAATTTAAAATTAAAGACCTAGGTGATCTCAGATATTTCTTAGGCATGGAAGTGGCTAGATCAAGCAAGGGACTAGTTATTAATCAAAGAAGATATATTCTGGATTTACTTGAAGAAATTGGACTAATAGGTTGTAAACCAGTAGATACCCCTATGGATGTTGGTTTGAAATTCAACAACGCAGACTTAGACCCTAAAACAGACAAAAGGCTATACAAAAGACTATTAAGAAAATTGATTTACTTATCCTTAATTCGATCAGATATATCTTTTCTTGTTAATATTGTGAGCCATACAAGACCGATCCCAGACAGATACACACGGAAGCTGCAAAAAGAATGCTAAGGTATTTAAAAGATACACCCGAACATGGCTTAATCTTTGAGAAGAACCATGATAGAAGTGTGATGTTTTCAGACTCAAATTGGGTTAGTGAACTTGCAGTAGAAGATCTACAAGTGGTTATTGTTCTTTTGTTTGGAGTAACCTAGTGACTTGAAAAAGTAAAAAATAAACAGTAGTCTCAAAGAGCAGTGTTAAAGCCGAATATAGAGCTTTAGCTCTAGAAATATGTGAAAGAATTTGGTTACAAAAGCTACTTGAAGAACTTGACATGTGTCAAGACAAAAAGTTTAAAATCTTTTGTGGTAATCAATCAATAATTCAGATCGTCAAGAATCCTATCCAACATGATCGAACAAAACATGTTTAGATAAACAAACACTTCATAGCAGAGAAATTCACGAGTGAAATCACATCTCTATCCTATATCCCAAACGAGGAACAAGTGACAAATATATTTACAAAGGCTTTACCAAAAGCCTCTTTCGACAAGTTTATGTCCAAACTGAGATTATACAATGTATACTCACCAGTTTGAGGTGGAATGTTAGTTGTCGAGATTATATTAGTAAAAAAAATAATAGTTTGTTTATTGATAATTAGTTTATCAAGAGTGTATTTTGATAAAAGAATCTTAGTTATAGTTAAAGTCTTATACTTAAGAGTTTAAAGTTTAGGATATCTAGGACTCCTAATTCAATTAGAAGTTCCTTTCTTAGGCTATAAAAGAGTCTGTAAACTTGTTCTTTAATCAATGGAATAAACGAATCAAGTTTACTCAAAAAACCTATCATTTATCTACTTATTAACAATACTCTAATAACAATACTCTAATCTACATGGTCCATTACATCTAGTAACAATACTCTAATAACAGTGTCAATGCTAAAAACCCACCACGAATATGCTCTTCCAAACAAGCTTTTTTAAACATGCGCACGAAAACACATTTCGAAACGCTAAACTACAGAAGCTCAGTGGGTACTCTACCAATAGATTCACATCAACATATCATAAATAAGCATAAGAGGCATAAAATAATAACATAGTATGAATATGATGACATTACCATATTCGCCTAAATATAAGATATCATGCATGCGTAAATATCGACACATAACATATACACAAGAGAAGTCCACACAACATCTCAAGTCCATTTTATCTTATACACAAGAGAAGTCCATACAACATTTCAGTCCAAACAAAAACCTTAAAGATTAAACCTTGGGTCACTTTTTTTTCTTGCAACTAAGGGAGAGGAAGATGGGGAGAAAATAAGAAGATGGGTGATGTCACTTCTGCAAATATAATACCCCTTTCTCCTATTTTCATCCCATTTAGGTATTTACCAAAATGCTCTCATTAAACAAGGCTCAATTTTCAACCAAATAAGCCTAAGGTCCAACAAGGCCCCAAACCACTCAAACCCGAGGCTCAAAACCAAAACCCAACTCTTCGAATCAACCCAACATTTGGGTCCGAATCTAGGTCGTGACAATAACCATCCAAATAACTATTACTTGAAAATTACTATATCTTTTAAAAGTATAATTGTTGGATATTAGGAAGATAAGTTCCTATTTAATAGGAATCTATCGAATAGAGATATTAATTATTTAAGAGATATCTTAGGAAGAGATAAGTTAGGAGTTATATTAGGAAGAGATTTCTTAGTAGTTTATTTAGGGATGTTTATTTATCTTAACTCTTAAGAGATAAGAGTTTATGTTTAGTAAGATTTCTTAGTCT
Source organism: Abelmoschus esculentus (assembly GCA_035048815.1). Classification (NCBI taxonomy): domain Eukaryota; kingdom Viridiplantae; phylum Streptophyta; class Magnoliopsida; order Malvales; family Malvaceae; genus Abelmoschus; species Abelmoschus esculentus. Next base: position 8,568,439 of record JAUCBN010000032.1, read on the forward strand.
TGAAGTCTTGTAAATAAGTCTATATATTTAGACTTTTTTCTATTGGAATATACACGACAGAGAGCATTAATTCCTCTGTTTCTACATGGTATCAGTTTTTCAGGTTACAAAGATCCTCCATCTAATCGACCTCTTGGTTGATTCTTGTTAATTCTTTGATATGTCTAACCCAAATAATTCGAACTCTGAGGTTAGTAGTCCAAACACATCTTCTCAATCAGATTATATAATGTCTGATTCTTCTTTTTTCGCCCATCACTACATACAAACTCAATGGCCATAATTATCTCCCATGGTCCCAATCAGTTAGGCTTTACATCACTAGCCGAAGAAAAGATGATTACCTCTCTGAGTCCATGGCAATTCCAGCAACTACAGATCCCAGATACAACAATTGGCGATGTGAGAACACCATGATCATGTCATGGCTCATAAATTCTATGATTCCAGAAGTAGGAGAAAACTTCATGCTATACCAAACAGCAGCCGAAATCTGGACAGCAGCTAGGGACACATATTCAAGTGCTGATAACACTTCGGAATTGTTTGCTGTGGAAAATCAGATCAAGTACCTTCGGCAAGGAGATCTCAAAGTACTCCAATATTTTGGAATTTTAAATAGATGTTGGCAACAAATTGATTTATATGAGAATATTCAATGGAAGTGCCAAGAAGACAGGAGTTTGTATGAAAGTAACAAAAACCAGAAACGAATCTTCCAGTTTCTGTCAGGATTAAATGAGGAATTTGATAGTGCTAAGGGAAGAATTCTAGCCTCTAAACCTCTTCCTTTAATTAGAGAAGTCTTCTCAGACATAAAGAGGGAAGAAAGCAGAAGAGGGTTGATGATTTCAGCACATAATCAGCAAGAAAATTCTGCTCTAGTTACTTCCAGAAACCAGCAAGAAAATGTTGCTATGGTTACTTTCAGAAATCAGCATAGGAGAGGTAGGCCATGGTGTGAGCACTGCAAGAAGCTGGGACATCTAAAAGACCAGTTTTGGAAGTTACATGGCAAACCACAAGATTGGAAGCCTAATTGAACAAAGTTTTAGAAAGAGGCTCATCAAGCTGCTCAAGAAACAGTGACTGGTACCTTCAGTCGACAGCAGGTTAAAGAATTACAGCAACTACTTCAATCTATGGCAGCAAAATCAACTACAGAAGCTCATGCTGCTACAGGTACTGATATTCCTAATAGATCAGTACAGTGGATTGTGGACTCAGGGGCCACTGATCATATGACAGGAAACTTTGCTGTTCTGGAAAACTATGGTGAGAATAATTTCCCTGCATCCATTCGTATTGTTGATGGTTCCCTAACCAGTGTAAAAGGGAGTGGCTCGGTAACTTTAAATAAAGGATTGGTTATTCATAATGTTCTTTATGTTCCCCAACTTACCTGCAATTTATTATCGATTAATAAATTGATTCAAGATACACATTGTAATGTTTTATTTGGTGTTGGTGGATGTATTTTTCAGGAACAGGAATCAATGAAGGTGATTGGCAGTGCTAGCCTTGACAAAGGTCTCTACATTCTCAAAAACACAATACCTTCGAACATGGCTCTCTCTACTCAACTTAGGAAACCAGTGTTAGGCTCAAGTGATATTTTATTATGGCATTATAGGTTAGGACATCCTAGTCTTTCATATTTGTCAAGGATGTTTCCCAGTTTATTTATTAATAAAACTTCTTCCCAGCTTTTATGTGATTATTGCCAACTTGCCAAACACACTCGAAAACCTTACAATCCTACAAAATTTGAACCCACTCAACCTTTTTCAATCATACACACAGATATATGGGGACCCTGTTCTGTTAAGAGTATTACTGGATATAAATGGTTTATTTCTTTCATTGATGACTTTTCTCGAACTACATGGGTTTATCTTATGAAAGAAAAATCTGAAGTGGCATCTATATTTCGAAATTTTTATCAGAAAATACTTACTCAATTTGATTCTAAAATTAAAGTCCTTCGAAGTGACAATGGAAGTGAATACTTGAGTCAATCACTTCGATCTTTCTTTGAGGAAAAAGGGATTCAACACCTTACATCTTGTGTAAATACTCCTCAGCAAAATGGAGTTGCTGAGAGAAAGAACAGACACATTCTTGAAGTTACTAGGTTTATCATGTTCACATCTAATGTGCCTAAACACTTTTGGGGGGAAGCTGTCCTTACAGCCATATATCTTATAAATAGAATGCCTTGTAAAACCCTTGGTTTTAAGGTTCCTACTGAGATATTTCTTCAACAGTTTCCTCACTTTAAGCCATTCCATTCAACTCTAGAGTATTTGGTTGCACTGTATTTGTTCATATTCACTGTCCAAATCGAGGAAAATTAGATCCAAGGTCCGTCAAGTGTATATTTCTTGGGTATTCATCCACTCAAAAAGGGTATAAGTGTTACTCCCCATCTACTCGAAAAACGTATATTTCTTTTGATGTTAACTTCTTTGAAGATCAACCATATTTCTCTCGGGCAGAAATTCAGAGGGAGAAATTTAGGGAATTTCAACCCGTTCATATACAAAGTCCCACATTACAGCCAGTTATGATTCCTATTATAGGTGTTAATCCTAAATCTCCTAATAAAAAAGTATCAAGTTCCATCATGTCTCCACAATTCAATCAACCACTTTCTATCTTAGGAGATCTACCTACCAATAATCCTGAAACCTTAACACCCCAACTTCTAGTATATTCTAGGAAAAAGAAAGTCTCAGCCGAAGACGTTTGCCAATCTAGCAAGGTCAATCAACCAGATTTGGTTCCTGCCACTGAAATAGAAACTTGTGTTATTGAATCCGAGAGCAATGAAGAGATTAAAGAAACTGAAAATGTGAACCAGAATGAGGTTGTAAATGAAGGGCTCAAAGAGACAGTCAATGTTGACCTTGATGACTTTCCAATTGCTATTAGAAAAGGGGTAAGAAAATGTACTTCTCATCCTATAAACAGATATGTTGCATATGGGAAATTATGCTCTGAGTTTAGGGCTTTTACTGCTAATGTTAATCAAGAAAAAATACCAAAGAATGTTACAGAAGCCTTACAGTCACCAACATGGAGGAAGACTGTAGAAGAAGAAATCAAGGCTTTACAAAAGAACGATACATGGGAGCTAATTGATCTACCAAAAGGAAAAAAAGCTGTTGGCTGCAGGTGGATATTCACTATTAAATATCACTCAGATGGGAGCATAGAAAGGTATAAAGCAAGGTTGGTTGCTAAAGGATTCTCTCAAACTTATGGTATTGATTACCAGGAAACATTTGCTCCAGTGGCAAAATTAAATACAATTAGAATTCTATTATCAATAGTTGTCAATATGGACTGGAAACTACATCAATTAGACATTAAAAATGCATTCTTGAATGGAAATTTAGAACATGATGTCTATATGGAAGTTCCACCAGGATTAGCAGGAAAAGTTACTAAAGACACTGTGTGTAAGCTTAAAAAATCCTTATATGGGTTAAAACAGTCTCCCAGAGCTTGGTTCGATCGGTTTGCTAAAGCTGTTATTCAAAGTGGATTTCAACAGAGTCAGGCAGATCATACTCTCTTCAAAAAGATAGCCTCAAATGGTAAAATTACTATTCTAATTGTATATGTAGATGATATCATTGTTACTGGAGATGATGATGAAGAAGTAAAAAGACTGAAGAGAGATCTAGCAAAAGAATTTGAGATCAAACTTAGTTTTAAGAGGCGCTAGGCGCTCCGAGGCGTTAATGGTCTCTGAAGCCAAGGCGCTAGGCGAGCGCCTTTCGTAGGCGAGGCGCTATAAATTAGTATTGTATTATATTTTGTATTTGAAACATTATAATAACAGTTTTATGTATATTTAATGAAGATTAATTGCAAGATATAACAAAGAAAGTATTTATATATTTTCAAAATATACAACCAAGTAAAACTATAATTAATATGACAAAATTTAATACCAAATTGTACAAATAATCATTGCATTTCTTTCTATTACTTATAAATAAAAAAAAGTGTAAAAATAAAATATTAAATTCCACAAAATAATAAAATATTAAAATAATAAATATATTTATAAATAATTATAATTAAATATACTAATACACATGATAAAAGGTTACAAATAATTAAATAAAAAAAATAAAAAATACTAACAGATAATTAAAAAAATACATTAGATCCCACCACAAAAATATAAATAAAAAATAACGTAATTAAATAAAAATTTTATATTGGGTCCCACCACAAAAATATAAATAAAAAAATATAATTAAATAAAAAATATATTGAATCCTATCACAAAAATAATAATTTAAAAATTACAATTCTCACGTGTTTTTTAATTGAAATTCACGCGTCTTTGTCTTCTTCTTCATCCATCTTCTCTCTCCACTGCATCAAGCAGCTTCTTCCTCAAAGTTTCTTCTGGTTTTTTATCTCCTCTGCCGGCCGCCGGTAAGATTTCTTTATTTTTTTCTTTCGAAACCCAAAAGCGTGAAAAGCGCTTCGCCCAGCGCCTCTCAAAAAAGCGGGCGCCTCCCTCGCCTCCCTCCGCCTCCGGTACAGCGCTGCGCTTCCGGCGGTGGAGGCGTTTTCCTCCACGTCTCCTTTCGCCTGGCGCCTTAGGCGGCCGGAGGCGCGCTTTTTAAAACTAAGAGATCAAAGATCTCGGGAATATGAGTTACTTTCTAGGTATGGAAGTAGCACGATCCAAAGATGGATTAGTAATTAATCAAAGAAAATATGTGTTGGATTTACTCACTGAAACAGGAATGCTGGGTTGCAAACCAAGTGACACTCCAATGGAATCAGGATTAAAATTTAGCAAGGAAGATACAAGAAACCCTACACATAAAGAGACCTACCAGAGACTAGTTGGTAAGTTAATCTATCTATCACTTACTCGACCTGATATTGCATATTCCGTAAGTATTGTTAGTCAATACATGAGTAATCCACAAGAAGAACACATGGAAGCTGTCAACAGGATTCTAAGGTATTTGAAATCTACACCTGGAGCTGGACTTATCTTCAGAAAAAATGAAGACAGAAGTGTAAAGGTGTATACAGATGCTAGTTGGGCAGGAGAATTAACAGATAGAAGGTTTGTAAGTGGCTACTGCACCTATGTTTGGGGAAACTTAGTCACATGGAGAAGTAAAAAACAGGCAGTTGTATCCCGAAGTAGTGCTGAAGCTGAATTTAGAGCAATGACACTTGGAATTTGTGAAGGAATATGGATCAAAATGGTACTATTAGAACTTGGAGTGGATCAGGAAAAAGACTTTGAAGTATTCAGTGATAGCCAGTCAGCTATGAGTATAGCCAAAAATCCAGTTCAACATGATCGGACAAAACACATTGAGATAGATCGACATTTCATCTATGAGAAAGTCAATAATGGAGTCGCCAAGATGAAGTACATTCCTACAAAGAAACAGATAGCAGATATCTTCACCAAGGCTCTACCTAGAGTAACTTTTGATGAACTTTCATCCAAACTGGGTGTATACAACATATATTTATCTTAACTCTTAAGAGATAAGAGTTTATGTTTAGTAAGATTTCTTAGTCTTGAAGTCTTGTAAATAAGTCTATATATTTAGACTTTTTTCTATTGGAATATACACGACAGAGAGCATTAATTCCTCTGTTTCTACAATAATTACTTTATTTATGGTTGTCAAAAACAAATAAATACTTCGTTTATAGAAAGGTTTCTTACAGAATATAAAAACCTGTATTTAAATAGGCACAACTTCCCATCCCCTTCATCATCCAATTTCAATGGAATGCCGAATAAGCTCACACACGAACATTGGCCGGAGAGTATTATTATGGAAGCCTTCTTTCAAACTGAATCAAATACAGCATTCTATCAGGTTTAATTACCTCCAGCGAAGTCAATAGACTTGATTACCAAGTCTGCATTTTTCTTTGATTTCATTATAAATTCAGCATTGGGTCGATCGTTGTAGTCGATCTGCGTAATATAGAATAGGTAAAGCATCAGAAATAAAAATTATCTGCAAATCTTAATCTCAAGTAAAACACTTTTCAACTCACTTAACATACAACTTACCCGCCATTGAGCAACATCAGGGGGCTTTCCTGAAAAAGAATGGGAAACAAAAACAAAACTCAGTTTCTTTGATTCTTCTTGCACAACTTACAGATAGGAGGTGGCAGCTTAAAGATTTGAGATCAAGGAATTTTTACCTGTTGAAATATGCCTTTTTAGAACTCGTTGCATTGCTGTGTCAAGGTCAACATCAATGAACCTTGAACAGAAAAGCATTGCAAAGATTAACAGAGATTTTTTTCTATGCTTGTCCCAACTCCCAAATGGCAGAAATTTAGCATATAAAGGTCAATGAAATTATGCAAGCATGTGGTTTATTCGCGAATCCACTTGCCTAATATTTGTATAAAAAAAATGGAAAAATAGGAAATATTATACTATAAAGGTATGGACACAAGGGAATCACACAATGTTGGAAAATTTAACATGCATTTGAAAATCAAATAGCAGGCTGTTAACATTAATCTTTTAGCAGGTAGAGCAAGATGCTTAGTTGCTTACCACTTCTCATCAAATACAGACGATATCTCCTTCCAAACCCCCTCTTCAGACAACAGATAATTTCCTTCTACTATGACCACTTTATGCCTGCAAAAAGGAAGAAAAAAAAAAAGAATTTGTTTTAATTATTCATATCATCAACTAGAATTCAACCTACTGTTAAATGCCTGCTACTACATTTGGAAGTCAAGTTTGTTCCTACATGAAGAAAATAAGTGAGCATAACAGCAAAATACAGAGATCAACATTCATAAAAAAATGAGATCTCAAAATATTTCATTCTGTACATTTACTATCCATGTACGCCATTGGTGTCAACTCAGCCTGCAATAGTCATTTTATTTTTGCCTTATATTTCCAACTTCTCTCCAATCTCCATCCAAAAAAGGCCAAAGATCAAATAGGATTATTAGATCTCATATTTCATCCATTTATACAATTTAGCACCCAAAAATTCTCATAGAAAAATAGAATAAATAACTTAATAAAAAAACGAGCAAACATGTCTTATTATACTGATACACATTTCCAAACAACAAATAAAAAATATAAGGTAGGAAATAACATCTGTACAAGATGAAAAACACACTATATTGCATAAAAGTTCGTAGAAAGCTACATTCAACTCTAAAATCATTATTTTAATCTGTATTCTCGATCCAACATTAAAGGGTTGCTGATCTGAATAGATTAAATGAAGTGAATCACTTACTGAAGGCTCACAAAGATATCATCTTCAACGGGGTCTCCAACACCATGGTTAAATGATGGTGCATATACAGAACCCTGAGACATATGTTCTAATCAGAATAAAATCGCAGTTGCAAAACGCTGAAAAGATGATCTTCATCTATCTTTAATTTTCTATATCTCCAACCATTCATTTACATGGATTGAAGAAATGAAAAAATCTATACACATTCCTTTAGTTCAAGCAAAAACCAAAAGTTTGTTTTAGTTAAAACACCAAGAGTTACCAACCTGTTCCCTTAGATTCTTGAGGCAATTAAGCAGTAACATGGGATCAAAAGTCCAAGGAGCTGATTCATCAATGGAAAGATCATCAATTTACTTTCTAATAAGCTGGAGTTTGGATGGATTTTAAACACTGAGCTCACCTCCCCTTCTTGAGTGTGCTTCTTTTGGATTCTAAAACGAAGTTATCATAGTTAGGATCACAAACTTCCAAGAAAGCTTCAACTATTACACTTAAAAGTTATAGATGGAGGAAGCTTAACCTCCATTGCATCCAGTTGGGAACGATATAGATGGAACCCATCCATTGGAATAACTATAGCGACAGCTGGAGGTTCAACTTGCGAATCAGAAGAACAAGCCCTTTGGAACCATAACTTGTTTGTGCGCTGTGTAACTTCAAAAGCTAGAGTACTTTTCCCAGAACCAGGAGGGCCAGCTAAACCTACAATATGCCTGCATGACCTCCAAGTATTAGATTTTATAAGAGTCACACAAAATATGCAGAGAAATGAGATAAGGCAAAATGAAACAACACTGATCCCAACGGTTGGCTAAGTGTATATAAATTAGGGTTCTGAATTACTCTTGGACATTCTCTGTCCTTCATAGGGCCATATGCATGAAAAGAGTGCACATACAGCCCCCCAAAGAACATCTTACAAGTGAAAAAAGTTCAATCTAAACTACTTTGACAAACTACCTCTGCATACATTTCTCTGAATGGCAATATAAAGCAGTTTTTGCCACAAAAAGAATAGATTAGGAGCCCAAATTGAGATGGCATTATTTTTTCTTCATTTGGACTAGAAGTTTAAGAATTCTTCAATGCATAGCTTAGTTTTAAGAGGCGCTAAAGGTTTTTGAGGCCGAGGCGCTAGGCGCTAGGCGAAGGCGAGAGCTTTTCGTAGACTAGGCGCTATAAATTAGTTTAATTTATATTTTTTAATATTTGGATCCCTAATAACTTCAACATAAGCTATCCATATATGTATTGTTATTTTAGTTTATTCTAAGGATACTAGAATCTTCTATGAATCGTGAGCAAAAGCTTTCCTGCGATTAGATATAAATTTTAAAATTATTATTAATAAATTTATATTAATTAAATATACAAATTTAATATTTTATTTAAATTAATAGTATGAATTTCTCAATAGACCTTGCAGAAGAACTATTTGTTAATTAATATAACTTTAGAAACCACTTATATGCATTAGTTATTAATTAAATATAACTTTTTGTTCATCCTAACTCATATATACTAGTTATTAATTAAATATAATTTTTATTTGATATGTAAAAATAATAAAAATGGGTGATTGAGAAATGTGGATGCTTAGGAATCAAAACTGAGCAAACAATGAACAATTGAAGGGAGTGGAAAATTAAAAACATTTTACAGACCAAATGAAGGGAGTAGTTTCAAACTACAATGAAAGAAAGATTATATTTAATTGTTCAAATGAAGAGAGTTGAAAAAGTGGATGCACAGCTAGTTGTCTAGTTGTCAGTTATAGGTGCCTCTCCCCTGCTTGAAACATGTGAAGATTTTTAAAATAATAAAATATTTATATTAATTAAATACACACTTTTCTATAATAAAAAAATTTAAAATAATAAAACTGAACCCATTTTTCGAGTAAAATATGAGTGAATAATAACCTCACTTCTTCTTCTTCCCCGACCCCTTCTTTGTTTCTCTGTAAACCCTATTTTTTTTTTATTTTCTGCAAAACCTTAAAAGCGCTAAAGCGCAGCGCCTTTTATCCCTTAAAAAGCGCCAAAGGTGCGCGCCTGCCGTCGCCCACCGTATGCCGCTTCGCCTCAGCCGTGTGAGGCGTTTTTCCGGCCGCCTAGCTGCGCCTGGTGCCTTAAGCGTGGCTAGGCGCGCTTTTTAAAACTAAGATGCATAGTTTAATAGGGACACATGATTTTTCTACTTGAATACAGGGCAAATCAACAAACAACAATGGCTAGTCATTTTGGATAATCATAAATATTCCTAGATTCAATAAAGTAGAACTTACTTTGTATTAGGATTTGATGACACTGCTGTTGTAGGAAGAATACGCTCAGCCAAAGTATCAAAAACATCATACATAGAACTTCAAACAAATTAAAAAAAATTATCATAAATATGGAGAAAAGTAAAGGATTAAAAGAAATAATGAACAAGTAAAACAGTTCAAAGAACGGTTAGCATACATAACAATCTTTACAACCAACAAGCAGAGGACAAGTAAATTAAGTAACATATTAGCAAAACACTTCCACTATGATGATCCAGCTCTTCATTTCTGGAAAGTATCATGATTAACACTTACATGCAGGGACAGAATTATATAGGAAGTGGGAGGGGGAATTGCCCCCTCACCAAAACACTAATTTTTTATCCTTCCCCCCCCCCCCCCCAACCCTCATCTCAGGCTCCATCCCTGCTTACATGTCAAACATTAGTATGGACATCTGACCCTCAAGAACATGAAAAAATTAGAAAAATAATTCCCAAAGCATATTTTCATCTCACACTCACCTCTTAGCTAAAAGAAACATTTTTTTGTTAAAAGAAGTAACAGACTTTCAGACCTATCCACATTTGGGTGAGATAAAAACAACTAACTTATTTCCAAATCCATCAAAAACTTTCAAATGCCGCATGTACAGCAAGTTAAACTCAAGGAAACAATCAAAATTCTTACTACAAAAATTCCACCAAAACTGACATTAAATATGCATCAATGAAAAAAAAAAAACTTGTGGCTTGAGCAGCTATTGAAAACTTGATTTACCAAAGCATCAAAGAAAGAGCACTAGACTGTGGGTTAAGGTAGATCAATTTGATATAACCAAATATTGAAGAAAGTCATGCAAATAACTTCCTTGTCTCACAAGGACGAATGCGGAATCAAATGAAATGAGAACACCACGCTTTGATTCCAGCATATTCAGATCGTCTTTCAAATTTCTAATATACAATACCTGCCCTCAAGAACCGGAATTTCTCTCTTTTGACTACATTTAACCTGCAAAAGAAACATTAGGTCCATACTGAAACCAAAAGAAATTACATGAGAAGAAGAGAATGGAGTGGAGGCTTGCAGTAAGAATTTAACCTTCACTAAGTTCCGGTTGTGACCAAGAGAACATAGCCGACCTAATAAACGCTGATCAGTTACTGAATTCAAAGAAATGGACACCGGATGTTGATCCCACGAAGGAAGCTTGACTCTCTTGAACAACAAAGGCTCTGCACAACAATAAGCATACTCATTAAAGATGGAGAATACTTCGATGGTAATAATAAAAAAAGGAGGACAAAATGGTGAGAGCAATTTCTAGAATGTAAATGGTGGTAAAAATATGAAATAAAGAGAATAGGAGAGGAGAACCTATTGAGTGACAGAAATAGTGAATTGTATTGGTGGCAATCGAAGAAACCTCCATAGATTGACCCCCAAAGCACAGATAGAGAGTTAGGGCTTCGAATTCAAAGCCTTAGCCTAGACGAGATGGATAGCCAAGGTATCGGAAATCAAAAGCAAAAGTTTAATTTGGGTGACGAACGGAAGCAGATGATAAGATCAAAACACGTGTTATTTCGGAGTTATTCGATGAAGTTGCAGCTGTTGGCCTGCATTAGGTTTTCTTGTTCACTTAGGTTGTTAGCCCAAGGCGACCTCTGACTCAGGTTCTTTTTATAATTCAAAAATAAGTCCTTAAATGATTGTAATATTTTTTATTTAAATTAATTTTTTAATATTTTTTATTTAAATTAATTTTTTCTCCTGGATGAATTTAAGGTTATAAATGAATTGATTTGAATGAATATGATTATATTTATGTTTGTTTATTTTTTATTTTAAAATTGTTTATGTTTTTATTCGTTTAGATTTTTAATATATATTTATGTTTATTTATTTATTTTTAAATGGATATAAAGATAATTTTAACCCTTAACGTTTATAGTGTTTGTCGTTTTGGTCCTTATTCTTTTTTGGATAAATTTAGCCCTTAACCTATATCTTTTTGACAAATAGCTTATTTTTTAACTAGCTTGATGACTGGACCGTTAAAAATTTAACGATGATATATATATGAAATATAATTTTAAATGACATGGAATGTAACCTATCAAATACACATATATATGGAATATAATTTTATTCTAATATAAAAATATAAAACAATTAAAATTCAAATAAAATATTAAAAATTAATTAATTCTAAAATAAAAATTATAAAACATTCTTAACCCTAACTACAATAAAATATAAACACAATTCAAATTAATTAATTTTATCGTAGTTAGGATTAAGAATGTTTAATAATATTTTATTTTAGAATTAATTAATTTTTAATATTTTATTTGAATTTTAATTGTTTTATATTTTTATATTAGAATAAAATTATATTCCATATATATGTGTATTTGATAGGTTACATTTCATTTCATTTAAAATTATATTTCATATATATATCATCGTTAAATTTTTAACGGTTCAGTCATTAAGCTAGTTAAAAAATAAGCTATTTGTCAAAAAGATATATGTTAAGGGTTAAATTTATCCCAAAAAAGAATAAGGGCCAAAACAATAAAAGCTATAAACGTTAAGAGTTAAAATTATCTTTATGCCTTTTTAAATGTGTCGGTGTTCATTCATTTAAATATATTTATTTAATGCTATTAATGTGTGTTTAAAAAAAGTGATGAAATTATGTCACTAGTCCTAAAACTCTTCAAATTTTATAGTTTGAACTTCAAAATTTAGTATGTGTTAAAGTTAATCCCTAACTTCATTGTTATTTAAAATATATATATAAAGAAGAAAACCAAGTAAATGAGTCAATAAACGAACTAATAAATAAGTTTGTTCGTAAACATAAATAATTTTAACACAACGTTTTTCGTGTTTTATCATTTGTTAAATAAATATTAAAAAATTTCATATTTATTTATGTAACTTAATAACGAACATAAACAAATGATGAACACCTTAGCTAGGTCTGCCTTAACCTTATTTTATCACTTGGAGTGTAAGAAACTCGAAATGGAGTGGTGGAAGTGATTTTTGTTTGCTATGTACCTTGCCTCCATATAGTAAGGATTAACTTAACTACCTCTCCTAAGCCTAAGCCTATTGAACACAACATTTGTTTTAACAATGATAAAAGTGAGAGATGGACTACCAAACGTATTGTTAACATATTCCTGGTTTAACATCACACACAAAATCTGATGTGTTGGCTCGTGATGAAAGCAAGTTAACAGTTCAATAATTGCAATGAAAATTTTAAAGTTTGATGATCATATTAAACACGCTATAAAAGTTCAGGAACTATCAATGTAGTTTACCCAATTGAAAAATTTACATAACAAGGCATTCCAATGTAAAAAAGTTTATTAAAATCCTACTATATTTCAACAATTAACTCAAGTCAATAATCTCTCGAGCATATAGTTAAATCTCTGTCGACACCTTATTCTCTCCTCTTCTGTTCAAAAAATTCAACTCAAGATCTTAGTTTGAAAAAGCGTGCCTAGGCACGCCTTAGGCGCCGGGTGACGAAAGGCGGCCTAAAAAGTGCTTTGATCGGCAAAGGCGAAGCGGTGAACGACAAGCGTCGTTAAATGTTGAAAAGCACGCGCTTCAATCAAGGCACTAGGCGCTACGCTTTTCATGCTTCACGTGTGTACTCAAAAAATTTGGTGCTTGAAAGAATAAATGAAAGAAGAAAATGTTTTTTTTTAAGAAAGAAGATGAAGTGCAGAGATAAAGGAAGAAGACGATGCTCCGTTTGAGGAGTTTTATGAGACCCAATATTGTTTTTTTCTTTTTTATTTAATATTGTAATTTTGTGGGTCTCAAAGTTGTCTTTTCCTTTTTATTTAATATTGTAATTTTATAGGGCCCAGTGTTGTCTTTATTATTTTTATACATATATTTTTAAATTAAAGTTTGTAGATTTTTACAAGGCGCAAGAGAGTTTAACTTAAAAAATTAATTAGTAATTTACTATTGGTGTTTCAAATAAATGCCTTAAAAAAAGTACCAGTGGATTAAATCATAAAAATTGTACATAATCAAATTACAATTCAAATACAAAAAATTATTTATACTTATGATATTCTCATATAAATCGGTGTTTAGAGTTGAGAGTTTAAAGTATTATTATAACAATTTTTGTTGAGTATACATATATTTTTATTTTGTTTAAAATTTATTTATTCTAAATAATATTAATTTTAATTTTAATACATATATTTTAATTTAATTTAATATAAATAATACTTATAATATTTTAATATAAAATATTAAAAATATTATTCATAATAAGGTTTTCTTGAATGTTATTGGGACATATAACAAATTATTGAGGTATTTAAAATTATTTACACAAAAATACATATTCAATGTTATTGGGACAAGAATATTTACACAAGTTTGTTTTGATAAATTGCACCTTCATTGGAATTGCATTGCTTACGAGTAGAACATGCATAGCAAATATTGCTTCAGCATGGAAGTTCTTTCCTAAGAACTAGGAAAGGTTCGAGAACTAAAGACTTCAAAGCCAATGATAATAACAATAGCAATTAAAACTTAAATTTCAATTAACAAAGAGGGTGGAAAAATAACTCTCATTTAACCAACCAAAAGTATTAATATTCTAGATGTAATCACCGTTTTTGGTACGGGGAGTCGCCACCAATCTTTTCATGGTGTGATTGGAACACCAAATATCAAGGTCTGCGAAACCAGAGTTGAGTCCGGGAGTCTGTTACATGTAGGGAAGGATAAGCACCCCTACCACGCCCGAAATCGGTACCTATCGGTTACAAAATATTTTATATGATCGAAAATATAAACTCGAAAAATTTAATAATCATGTTCTCACTTTTCAGAATATAATCTGCAAAATAATAACAATAATTAGATAAACAAATATTATAACAACATTAAAAATAAATAAACGTAACATATATATATATTACATATATTATAATACTAAAAATATGTATGCATATTAAAATAATAAAAAATAATAATGAGTAATATAGTATTAATGATTACGTGATAATAATAATGAGCCGAAACATACAATAATAATAATAATAATAACATGTAATAATAATAATAATAATAACAATAATAATAGTAATAATAATAAAACACATGATAATAATAATAATAATAATAATAATAATAATGTAATAACTAGTATGGCCTATATCTGTAAAATACAAAACTAAAGGGTTAGTATAAAGTAAAATAGTGAAATCAGGGGTAAAATTAAATAAAATATAAAATATAGGATTAAATTTAAAAAATAGTGACCAAAATGGAACAGTATGCAAACTGTCATGCCGAAATATGAAGAGACTGAGAATGCGAGGAATGCATCAGTAATTTTTCTATTTTCGCGGGTTATTGTGCGGGTCGGGTTGAATACGCGGGTTTGCTCCATGGCTCATGAGCTTAAAACGGCGCCGTTTTGGGCCATTAGGACCGGCACCAAAACGGTGCCGTTTTGATTCTAACATAAATCCTTTTTTTTATTTGATCCTCATTTGTCTTCATCTTCAAAGAATGGAGAACACAAAGCCTCAGAGCTCTCTCTGCATTCACCCTCCTCCTCCGATGGTGAACTCCGTCACGCCGCCGTCGGCCATCGCTCCGGCCGCCAAAAGTATTTTTCTGGTTCGTCTCGTCGCGAGGAGTCTAGATTCGAACTCGATTTTTCAAATGGTGTTATCTACACAAGTAGATCTACGGTACGATCTTCTCCTTCACGTGATCGGGGCGGTGGCCGGCCAGGAGGACGAATCATAGGGCGCGTGGAGGCCACGCACGGTGAGTTGGCGTGTACATTGAGGAGCGGCGGCCGACTTGGTTAGGGTTCCATTAGGGTTTATCATTAGGGTTAAGTGTAGTGGGCTGATGGGCTCTGTTAAATATGTTTGTTGGGTTCACAATGTAATAAAATGGTTTGGGGCTTTTGAGTTGATTAATAAAATGTTTTTTTTCTCTTATATTGAATTGGATTTTATGTAATGGGTTATTACAGCTGCCCCTCTTTGCTCATTGTTGTGTAACGACAATAAAGCAAAGATAAGAAATAACCCATTTCATCAGGTTTGGCGTCATGGATCATCTTGATAAGGCGAGGGTTTTTCTTTGGTGAGGTTGAGGCTATTTTTGGTAAGGTTGGGGATTCTTCTGGCCACTGTTTCCTCTGCTGGAGCTTTGACTTCATCTACTTCACCGCTCTTGTCAGCAAAATCTTCAAAATGAGAAAATCCATTTGAAGAGAACAAAAGTTGTGGCTGAACCGTTGGAGGAGACAAAATAAGCTTGGCTTGCTACGATACACATGATGTTACCATTTTTGGAGAAAACTTGATCTTGTTGTAACATTGACAGATATGCAAGGGCCGCCAAGCTGGATTCAACTACATCCGATGAAGAAGCATGATCTGACATATGTTTTTCTTTCTTCTTTTTTCTTTTCTCTCTTTTCCTTTTTTTTATTTTTCTAGTAAGTATAATATCCGTAAATACAAAATTTGATCAAGTTGCACCATCAACGGTAAAACAAGACCAATCAAACTGTGATATGCTTATGCTATCAATGGCAAGAATGAGAACTTGTTAGAGTTGGTCGAAGAGGCAAGACTTGAACTAAAAGGTTGTATCTTATCCGCCCCATCAACGGAGAGGTAAGATAACATTTCAGAAACTTGGATCCTACTTCGCCATCAACGGAGAAGCAAGATTGAACTTCAGTGATTCAAATCTAGTCACACCATGGGGATAAGATCAAATTTCAGCAATTTGGATCCTATTACGCCATCAACGGAGAAACAGGATCGGATTGGATCTATCCACTCCATCAACGGAGGGGTGAGATCAAGTCTGGATTCATACTACGCCATCAATGGAGAAGCATGATGAAATAAGATCTGGCCACACCATCAACGGGGACAAGATCAATTCTGTGATTTGGATCCTACTGCACCATCAACGGAGAAGCAGGACTAAGTTGGATCTATCCACTCCATCAACGGAGGGGTAAGATCAAGTCTGGATCATACTATGCCATCAACGGCGAAACATGATTAAATAAGATCTGGCCGCACCATCAACGGGGACGAGATCAAGTCTGTAATTCGAATCCTATCACGCTATCAACGGAGAAACAGGACCGGGTTGGATCTATCCATTCCATCAACGGAGGGGTAAGATCAAGTCTGAATCATACTGCTCCATTAACAAAGAAGCATGAGATCTGGCCACACCATCAACGGGGACGAGATCAAGTCTGTAATTCGAATCTTATTACGCCATCAATAGAGAAATGGGACCTAGTTGGATCTATCCACTCCATCAACGGAGGGGTAAGATCAAGTTTGGATCATACTGCTCCATCAACGGAGAAGCATGAGATCTGGCCACACCATCAACAGGGACTAGATCAAGTCTGTAATTCGAATCCTATTACACCATCAACGGAGAAACAAGATCGAGTTGGATCTATCTACTCCATCAACGGAGGGGTAAGATCAAGTCTGGATCATACTACGCCATCAACGGAGAAGCATGATTAAATGGGATCTAGCCACACCATCAACGGGGACGAGATCAAGTCTGTAATTCGAATCCTATTACGCCATCAACGGAGGAATAGGACCGGGTTGGATCTATCCACTCCATCAACGGAGGGGTAAGATCAAGTCTGGATCATACTGACCCATAAACGGAGAAGCATGGGATTTGGTCACACCATCAACGGGGACGAGATCAAGTCTGTAATTTGAATCCTATTACGCCATCAACGGAGAAGCAGGACTGGGTTAGATCTATCCACTCCATCAACGGAGGGGTAAGATCAGGTCTAGAAGATCTAAATATTTGATTCAATTGAAGTCATGTATCTTCTTTGCATTTTTCCCAAATATACAGGGATCAACGAATTTGATATGCCTTTACCGGTAGCCGTTTGCTCCAGGCTAGCTATACCATTACTCTGGGTAGAATCAATTGATACCAAGGATTTAATTCCTTGATCATTTGTAAAAATGGATTTCAATGGATATTTGAATGGTCCTTATCAATGCATTTTTCCCAAATACACACGGATTAACGGATTTGTTTTGCCTTTACCGGTAGTCATTTGCTCTGGACTAGCTGTACCATTATCCTGAGTACAATCAGTTTGTACCAATCACAAGATTGGATTTTTTCAAAGGAATGGATTTCCTTCGACCATTCACGAAAATGGATTTTTGAAGGACATTTGAATGGTCCAATGTCTTGTTTCTGTATATCTTTTCAATTTTTCATTTCATTTTTTCATTTTTTCTGCATTGTTCATTTTTTCATTTTTCATTTTCATTTTTTCATTTTTCAATTTTTTTAAAATAATTCTGATTCACATGTACTATCTGTACAAATATGGAAAAGTGAAATCCGCATCAAAGCTTGATCCGCAACATAGTTGTCGGAGGAGCATGATTCTACCAAAATTGATTTCCCACTACTAACGGAGGTGACATCGGGAAAAAGTTGTTTTTGATACTTCATAATGGGTAGTCATGACCTGAAAGCAAAATAAAGCGTTAGTTAGTAATGGTTCAAAATTCTGGAGTCATTACCTGTGAAACCTGTGTTATTTTAGCCTTCTTGGGGCCAAAGGTTGGTCATCGTGTTGTTGCCCCCCAGGTTAAGGTCTTTCGGTTTCTTCTATGGACCTGTTTATATTTACAGGAAAAAATATGTGCATCATGAATGCTCAATGTACGTCAAGTCTGAATGCTCACTGTCTAAATGCGTAGTGCATGAATGACATGATTTCTTTTTTTCAAAGGATGTTCATAAATTATGCTCGATGCATGTTTAATCTAAATGCATGGTTTGTAAATGCAAAATGCTTGAATGCATGAATGTCGTGATTTTTCTAAGGGTGTCCCGATTTCACTGATCATGACGAAAGCTGCTTGAATTCTTCTGATTTGGCCTCCTTCCTCGGAACCTTTTCTCAAAATAGATGCCCCAAACAATTTTTAATCATCTGAACCTTTAGAGTGCAAACATTCGCATGGTCATATCACCCAGTTGAGTTGTCTCTATCTTTTGAAGTTGTTTCGCTTAGCATTCTACCTCAGAGTATTACATCAAAATATATTTCATTGCAACTTGTAGTTTTGGGCCCTTACAAAAAACTCTCGCTGCCAGTGGGCTTAGGCTAACGAGATGGTTCACAAAAATATCTCATCGGAAGAGATAAAAACTACAAGTGACCTACTATGGTCAAGGTAGAATAATGTCTTAGCCTAGTAGGCATAATTTACTTTTGTACAACTCAAAAACAACATTGTCATTCCTACTTGGTGTCTTCGTGCTTTGGCAAAGGATCTGTAGCCGTTTCAACTGGGTAATCAAATTTTATTACTCCGAGCTTGATAAACTTTTCCACTAGCCTTTTGAAACCTAGGCAGTTTTCAATCGAATGCCCCACTTGTCCCGCATGATAATCACATTTTGTATTGGCATCGTACCATTTTGGGAAAGGAGGTTGCATCGACGCTTGAAAGAAAGGCGACACCAAGCGCTTATCATACAACTTTTTGTGTAGCTCCCCGTAAGACATTGGCAGTTGAGTAAATTATTTCTTTTCAAAATTATTTCTCTGAATGAAATCTTGGTTGGAGGAATTATAAGCACCAGTGGCTGCAGGTTGTGTCACTGTTAAAGGTTTGGAATAATTGACACTATAGATTCCTGCAGAATTTACTTTATTATCCTTCTTTCCATGTGTTGATCTTCTCTAGGACGAACTTCCACCGACATCAATTCTACCACTCTTGATGGCATTCTCAATGAGCTCACTGGATAGTACCAGATCAGCAAAATTGGTGGTTGCATTGCCTATGAGGCGATCCAAGATTGGCCCCTCCAAAGTTTGGATGAATATAACCACCGTCTCTTTTTCACTGAGAGGAGGTTGGACTTGTGCTGCTATATCTCTCCAGCGTTGTGCGTATTGTCTGAAGCTTTCATTAGACCTTTGTTTCATGTGTTGTAAAGTCAGTCGGTCTGGTACCATATTGCTAACATGCTTATATTGCTCTAGAAAAGCCTTAGCCAAGTCTTTCCAAGACTTTATATGATGATGATTCAGTTGATTATACCATTTAGTGGCAGACCCCGTTAAACTATCTTGAAAGCAGTATATCAGCAACTTGTCATCCCTGCCATACCTTGTCATTCTTCGACAAAACATGGTAAGATGGGCTCGAGGGCAACTAGTCCCGTCATATCTTTCAAATTCTGGGATTTTGAACTTCGGGGGTAATACTAGATCTAGGACGAGGCTGAGTTCGTTGGCGTCGAATCCGATGAAGGTGTCTTCAATCTCCATAGCTTCCATTTTCTCTTCGAGCCATTTACAACATTCTTCAATTTCTTTTGAAGTCTCAATCTTTGGTTCAATCAACTGATCAAGTTCTGAGACAAAATTTTCTGCTTGATTGCCCATCGGTTTGGCTTCTGATGTGGAGAGTACGTTCATGGGGCCATATATGTCAGTCGGATGTAGCGGTAACTTCTCTTTAGAAAAGACCACCTGGGGATGAGCCTCCGATGGTATCTTAGTTTGAAGAGGAGTAAAACCTGAAGGATATATAGGATCTTCATTCATGTTAGCGGGATTTGCCCCTGAGTCAACCATAGAAGTGTCTTCTTGCTTGAATCCGAGCATTTGTGCTAGTTTCCCGAGCATTTATTGTTGAGATCTTGCAATCTGGTCTTTCATTTCTTGTCGAGCCCTTGCTAACTGATCTTCCATTTTTCGCGTTAAATCATCCTGTAGATCCTTTTGAGTCTGCTCAATCTTATCCAATCTATCCTTGTTCATCTTCCTCGTCTTGAGTCGGGTTTCGTAAGGATGCTGAATTATCGTCTGGTCCAGTATTGCTGAGACAGGGGACCCCAAACATTAGTACTAATGAGTGCATGTGAATGCATGATGCATGACTTAAATGTGAAAATATCGATTCAAAAATGGTTCTTGGGTCCACCGTTTTACGTACACGGGATTTATTCACAATTTTGAATGTTGTATTAATATCTAGAGTGCTAGATTTTCTCCCGATATATTTTAAATTAAGAACCAATTGTGAATCAATACTTCATGCTCGTGAAATGCAAAGATTAAAACATGATCATGATAATTAATGCAAAATGAATGATTATGAAATATTATAATGCATTAAAAAGAAACAAAGTTAATTCACATTAAAATAAATAAATAAATTAAATTACAAATATAACAACAAAAATAATATAAAAAAACTATATATAAAGGCAACAAAGCCTAAAGGGTTACTGCTCAACGGGCAGAGTTTCGGCTTGATGGCTCTAAGGGGTAGGCTTCTAGGTCTCACTACATGTGGTTCGGTTCTAAAAGGTACCCGAACAATACTTACTACCCTACTAAGGATAATAAGCATGATTCAGGGGGATACATTCCTCTAAGTCTATGCGGAGACATAAATCTCACGAAGACAAAGGGAAAAATATCCCGGAAGCAATTCCTCATCCTACACGGAGGCAGAACCTCACGAAGGAGTGGTTTCATGCTCCCACTTAAATGGACGGAGCCCGGGTTGAAAGCTCATGAAATGAGGAGACTTGAAAAAAAACATTTAAAAATATTAGTAAATATTTTAAAATAAATAAAATAAAAGATCACAAAATTAAAATAAATTGAATTTAAATTTTCGATCATTAAATAAAATATAACCGATTTTAGGCTCGACTCTCGAAAATGTCTCCAATGGAGTTGCCAGCTATAATCACCGTTTTTGGTCCGGGGAGTCGCCACCAATCTTTTCACGGTGTGATTGGAACACCAAATATCAAGGTCTGCGAAACTAGAATTGAGTCCGGGAGTCTGTTACGCGTAGGGAAGGATAAACACCCCTACCACGCCCGAAATCGGTACCTATCGGTTACAAAATATTTTATATGATCGAAAATATAAACTCGGAAAATTTAATAACCATGTTCTCACTTTTTAGAATATAATCTGCAAAATAATAACAATAATTAGATAAATAAATATTATAACAACATTAAAAATAAATAAACGTAACATATATATATTACATATATTATAATACTAAAAATATATATGTACATTAAAATAATAATGAGTAATATAGTATTAATGATTACGTGATAATAATAATGAGCCGAAACATACAATAATAATAATAATAATAAAAACATGTAATAATAATAATAATAATAATAATTAATAACAATAATCATAGTAATAATAATAAACACATGATGATGATAATAATAATAATAATAATAATAATAATAATAATAATAATAATAATAATAATAATAATAATGTAATAACTATTATGGCCTAAATCTGTAAAATACAAAACTAAAGGGTTAGTATAAAGTAAAATAGTGAAATCAAGGGTAAAATTAAATAAAATATAAAATATAGGATTAAATTTAAAAAATAGTGACCAAAATGGAGCAGTATGCAAACTGTCATGCCGAAATGTGAAGAGACTGAGAATGCGAGGACTGCATCAGTAATTTTTCCATTTTCGCTGGGTTATTGTGCGGGTCGGGTCGAATACGCGGGTTTGCTCCATGGGTCATGAGCTTAAAACGGCGCTGTTTTGGGCCATTAGGACCGACACCAAAACAGTGCCGTTTTGATTCTAACATAAATCCTTTTTTTTTTATTTGATCCTCATTTGTCTTCATCTCCAAAGAAAGGAGAACACAAAGCCTTAGAGCTCTCTCTACATTCACCCTCCTCCTCCGATGGTGAACTCCGTCGCGCCGTCGGCCACCGCTCCGGCCGCCGAAAGTATTTTTTTGGTTCGTCTCGTCGCGAGGAGTCTAGATCCAAACTCGGTTTTTCGAATAGAGTTATCTACACGAGTAGATCTACGACACAAGCTAAGTATCGAATATATTCTTTTACCTCTTCTCTTTGTTCGATTTGCTTCGGATTTGGTTTCTCTTTTCTGTTGCTTGTTTCGACTGAGATATGAGTACACTTGGACTGATTTTGGTTCGAATATTTGCCCTTTTTGATTGATTTTCGGTGGTCGGTTTCTAACCGGTGTTACACTCTGTTCGTATGGGTATTTATACCCCAATTACACATATATTTTAATACAACAAAACAAGATTTTCCCCCTATTTTAGATCTAAACTTAGATTTAATGATATACATCTCTTCTTTTGCAGGTGAAAGGACAAGGCGGTGGATCTGCTCCTTCACGTGATCGGGGCGGTGGCCGGCCAAGAGGACGAATCATAGGGCGTGTGGCGGCCACGCGCGAGTTGAATAGTCGCGCGTGGCGGCCACACGCGGTGAGCTGGCGTGTACAGTGAGGAGCGGCGGTCGACTTAGTTAGGGTTCCATTAGGATTTATCATTAGGGTTAAGTGTAGTGGGCTGATGGACTCTGTTAATATGTTTGTTGGGTTCACAATGTAATAAAATGGTTTTGGGCTTTTGAGTTGATTAATAAAATGTTTTCTCTCTCTTATATTGAATTGGATTTTATGTAACTGGGTTATTACACTAGAAACATCCAAGCATTCAGTAACTTAAAGTTTGGTAAGTCAGTAACAACGTCCAACGGAAAAACTTAAATTGCAAGAAGTGTTCACAAAATTTTTCGCACAATTTCATAAAAAATCCTAGCATCCTTAGAATAAACTAGGTAATACATATCTGGATATCTTATGCTGAAGTTATTAGGGATCCAAATAAAAAATATAATATAAAATTATTTTATAGTGCCTCGTCTTCGTCTAGCGCCTCGAATCACCTAACGCCCCTTAAAACTAAGCTTAAGATAGTGGAATTGTGGTCTCAGTCATGTACAAATGAGTACTTGCAATGACATCCAGCATCCCTGCAGACACTCGATCCCTAAAAAGGTCATATAACTGGGACATGAAAGAATCAGGTCTAAACAATCAAAGCGCAACATAAAACAGGGTCTCGAGGCAGGAGCATTAATAAAAACATAAAAAGAGAATATTTTAGAGAAGTGAAAACTGAAGAATAGTTTCGTAGCGATGTCACTGGTAATTGAGGTATAAAACAAAGAATTCCTTTCAGTTGCATAACGTGAACTTCGACCACTAACGGATATTGCAGTGTTACAAGTAAGGGTGGTCATACAGCACATGTTTAGTCCAATAGCTTTTTTATTTAGCAATAACAATCTCCAATCAGGTTTCTTGAATCCGTCATAGTGTATAATCGCGACATTTCTACAGAATATGTGAGTTATAACCTAGCTCTAGTGTGTGCCATCTCTTTTCTAAAGCCACAGTTTGGTTGTAGAAGGTAATCCAACCTATGGGCAACCTTCCTGCCTTCTATAATCGCTTCTCAAGTCCCTGTTAAAAAATATGAGACGAATACGCCTGAGAAATGCACATGTAATATAAGTATACTAAATTCACAATAAAACTTGCCAATAAGCTTTTGAATTAAAATTCTTGTATATTCCTTGAAGTCAATTAAAATATTTACCTTGGACATATCTTTTTTCTTATCAATAAGAACTTTCATTCAAAAACCATAACTACAGACAGTTTAAGAGACCAGCAGCGTGGACATATCTGAAAATAAACGGTTAGTGGACTAACACAAAACGGATGATGCATCTTTTGTACAGATTGATTATTTTACCAACAGATCAAAAAAACGCAAAATCATGATGTGAAAAGATGATTCTACATTGAAATTTTAGAAAAGTTCAAGATAAATTCAAGCGTTTCCACAATTGACGAATATAACTTGAAGCATCCAATAGCATCAACCATCTTTTCGAGGAATTAATGTGCAGCTTCAGAGTACGGTAGAATAAAAATAAATTCACAAGCGTATAATAGTGCAACTCCCTCGATCCGGTCTAGATACCATACGACTCGAACGAGCTACACTGGGAATACTGAGGTTAATCTGGAGACTCGTTCCGATAAACAACCCTAAAAATCAACGGCTATTTTTTCTTTTATCTTGTCTAGATGCTTTATTTTGATCCTACATGTCCACGCATAGATTATATTCAATTACAACGGAAACAATTAAGGAACGAGTCCTAAAATGTACAGACTTGCTTTAGGGACCGAATGTAATTTTCCAAAACTTAAATGACTAATTATGAAATTAGTGTTACCAATCTTTAATTAGGTTCATTAGATGTTTTCATCTCAAATATTTGTCCCCAATACACGTTATCCGCTTATCATATACAACTTATTAGATACATTGCAACCTAGTTAGCAACATTATATTTAAATTCCTAAGAGCAAGCTTCAACTTCAACAATCTCATAAAAACATATAAGAACAACAACAATATAACAAATTATTATAAAACAAAGAATCAAACTTCAATATAAAATTATTATAACTAAAGGTATACTAATAGGAAATTCATTCTAGGTCACAAGGCTAACATTATCTCGACTAATTAAAACATATCTGTAACACCCTAAACCCGACTTAGAAGAAATAGGTCGAATCGAGGAAGTCACGTTTGAAAACCTTTCCCTCAAGTAATAAATTTTAGGTGTAAAATTAAATTAATTACAAAAATACCATAATTATTCATAAAACAATAGCATTAAATCATTTCTTGATTTTTGTATAAAACACATTAAAATTCGACAATGCATACGAAAACAAAATCCAAAATATAATGTCCCAAAGTCCGTTACATACTTATTCTAAATCATAAAATAAAAATAATATGAAAACCTAAAATAAAGTTTCAAACTGATAACAGTGTTTGAATAAAATACAAGATGCTTCATGTATCAAGTCGCTTAAAGAGTCTGAATACCTGAAAGAAAAACTATAGGGGACTAAGCTATGAAACTCAGTGTCTCTAAGGTGCAACATAACAAAATATCAAAACAGTTCATACAAATATTTTCTCAAGTTCAAAACATCAGATAAATGTAAGTCATGATGTACGCATGATGTCATGCACAGTACAAAAATCCCAACTATATCGTCACCAGTCCGAACGAAGGAGTTTCCTACAACCCTCACCTACATCGTCACCAAAATCCGAAAGTGATCTTAAGGATTCCGAACCGGAAAACGGCCACAACTTCCTCCGTACACAAATACCACCTCATGCACACATGATAATGCATCATGATTTGAAAATCCGAAAATAATTCCGACATGACCCTCTGAAATTATAATATATACGAAATCTTATTTTCACAACATACTAAAAAACACAATAATGCATAATCTGAATATCAAAAAATTTCCATATTTTTCTCAAATCACAATAACATGTATACATGGTAACACAAGTGCATAATTAGAGTTGCAAAACAGAAATTAGACATGCCAACAATCACAGATAATTCTTAAAACACATAATTTAAGCATGTCACAAAAATATTTATTTTTAAAGGAAACATATGTAACACCAAATAAGAGAACATAACCAAAGCTTTAATATCGATAATGACGTCTCCCACGATTTGAACTAGCTCTAGGTTTGACTTTGTTACAACCTACGAAAAGGATTTTACATTAAACACATTCTAACATAGATATCATGCCACCAATTCATATCCTATAAAAAGATAACTCACAAGATGGCTTCGATGCTAAGCACGATCAGAACGAATAGACAAAGGGGGTAATTCATCTTTATCAAAACTAATATCTTCTAAAACATATTTATAATCAAATCAATTCCCACACTTAATCACTCAAAATTTACTAAACACAAAATAAATTATAATGAATAACTCAAAGCTTTAAAGTTCAAATCTGAGTATGATCTAAGTGTTCAGTTTATACCCTATTCGTTCAAACAAAAATACACATAATCTTGACATGGTTTGATTTATAATGGGTCCCGCTTTGATTCTTAAGACCTTAATGATTTACTTGGCAAATCTGATCACTCTCTGCCCCCACGAATGGTTCAAGGTTTGAGAACACATGTTCCAACTAACATGTTCTTCCATGTAAACACTAGCATATACTAAAATAGTAGGTAAAACATGGACAACAGTTATTACTAACACTTACAATATGGCGAGGTGACTAGAGCATAGCCTCAACAACGTGTATTCAACATAGCAACTCCAAAAGAATTTAAATTATGAAAACTCAGCCACGGAACAAGAGTAAAAACGAGAGATTAACTTATCAATAACCATGAAAAAAAGAAACAATGGTACAAGATTTCCATTTGAAACAAAGAGGGAGGGCGAAGCGCGGTAGAGAAACCTCGGTGGAAACGGATGATGATGCAGAGGCTTGGGCGATCGGGTTTGGTAACTGTAATAACCGATATCAAACCCCTTTATTATTAAAACTCAGACCCAATAAATATAACCAGATCCATTACAACACAAACCCAATAAGACCATAACCCATTAGACCTATTACAACATAACCCAAACCCAATCCATTGCATCAAACCCTAATAACCTAACCTTAAAAGGATAACCAACAACCCTAGCCGCCGGCCGCCTCCCCCTATCCAGCTGGTCGCTTGTGTCCGCCATGCGCCATATCATTGGCCCTTCGAACGACCACCGCCCTGGATCTGACACCGAATCTGCTCCACCGCCACGATCTTGTCGCGTCTGCAAGGAAAAGGAAAAATATTAGATTAAAATCTAATCAAAGCTTTTTTTTATGTATTTTAATCCGAGTATAAAACCCAGATCTAAGCTTTTACTCATTTTTACGGGATGAATAAAAAATATCATTAGATTCGAAACAAAAAGAGTAAGAACCGAAGCAAAAAAAGGCACAATAACAACCACTATTCGAATACTAATCGGAAAGCAGAGGGGAGAGATTGAAGTAAGAATAGAACGAGAAAAAGGTAAAAAAAGGTTTCGAATATTTACCTTTCAGTTTAGATCTAAGCTTGTAGGAGCATTATCTCGAAAATCTAAGACCGCCATCACGCCACCCTCATCGAGGTCTATCGGAAAAGACCTTTCTTTTCGGTTTCCGGCGACCTTCACGGTGGCCGGCGGTCGGACGTGGCGGTTGGAGGACATTCTTCCACCAGAGAGGATGAAGAGGTTGAGAGCTTTTAAGCTCTGAAATATTGACCCTGTTGGAAATGAAGATGATGAAAAAAATTCATTAAAATGTGTATTTAAGGGGACACCAAAACGACGTCGTTCTGGTGCCAATCCCTTAAGCCCAAAATAACGTCGTTTTGTTCATGGGTACCCACTATCGACCCGGCCACCCGTCTCGGAACCCGCCTGTAACCCGCAATGATGGGGAAATTACACTCTAGGTCCCTGCAATATCAGCATGTTCGCTATTTGGCCCTCTAGTTTGCGTATCCTTTAATTTTAGCCACTGATTTTGCCTATTTAGCCCTATTTTTTTTATCAATTTGTCCCCTATAATAGTATTATTATTATGTTTATTTTATTTTTATTCTGTTTACTTATTTATTTTATTACTTTATTATTATCTTGTTATAATATAAATATATAAATATTATGTTTACATATTATATTATTAGTATAACTTATTATTATTATTATAACTTTTTTTTTATTATTGTTGTTATTATTATTATTACTTTTTGTAATTATATAATATTATATTATTATTATTACCATTTCGTAATTACAATCTATTATAGTAAGTTTTTATAATTATGATTTATTACTGTTTTTGTATTATAAATTATAATTTATTACCATAAGTTATTATTATTATTAGAAACTTTTATTATTATAATTATAATTAATATAACATATTATCATATGTGTATATTTAATTTTTACCATATTTGTTTTGGTTAATATATGTTTTAACTTTGACTTTTAATATATGTTTTCATATAAATATATATTACGTAATTATTGTTACATGTATAGTAACTATATATTTATGTAAATTATTCTATGTTATTATTATTATCTTTATTTTTGCTTTATTATTGCTATGTTGTTTATTAAAATTAATGTTGTATTTATTTTCTTTATATGCGCACTTTATTTTTGTACATTACCTCTGTTTTGGTTTATTTTATTAGAAATTATTATCCCGATGTATTCTATTGAGAGTAGCATCTCGTTCTTCGGGTGTTATCTCTTTTGAATCGTCGTGTATATTAGGATACGCATTTTAAATTAAAAATTAATTTAATTCAGATTTTACATTTTCTTAAAAATTATGATGCGAACCTTTAGGTACCAATTTTGGGCTTTATAGGGGTGCTAATCCTTCCCAAACGTAACCAACTCCCGAACCCATCTCTGGTTTTATTTTCTTGGTGTTCGATCTACCTTTTTGAATGATCGATGGCGACTCCGATCGATTAACTGATTTTTAAATTAAAATGATATTCCAAATAGGAGTGATATCTTGTTCTTCAGGTGTTATGTCCCGAAATACTGAATTTTCAAATATTCCCGCGGATTTTTAAATTCAAATAATATTTTCATGGGAGTGGCACCTGTTCTTCAGGTGTCATCTCTCAGGATATCGAATTTTTAAAATCCTATCAAACTTTTAAACCTTTAAACCGTTTTTATATTTTCAAAAAGAATGGTCGCTACAGTAACGCGAGGCGAAAGAGATCACAAGGGTGGTTGCGATTTAAACCACAAACAACGATAATCCCTTTGTCAGAGTCTCGCCGAAATACAAGAGTAATAATTTTTGGTTTTCTTATTATCGATAGAGATGAGAGTAAGATGAGGCTACGTTTGTTTTATTAAAAGACGAATTTCTAAATTGTTGAATTTCTGAATAAAATATGAAAATTTCAAGCTCTCACCTTCTAGAGTTTGAATAAAAAATAAAATAATAAACGACTGTGAAAAAATGAATTACATAGTTTAGGGTTTAGAATTCACTAATAAATGGCTAAATTTTAATATAAAGATCTCAACTAATACTTGTTTTATAAAAGGTCACTAAGATTCCAATTTTAATCAATTTGGACACTAATTTAGATTTAGCATAAACCAATTCCAAAAATTTACAATTAAGGCTTCCATAATAAATTTTCAAATCTTAGGGTTACGAATTAGGGATTTTAAAATTTTGAGATTTTTAGGGTGTTACAACTCTCTCACCCTTAAAGAAATTTTGTCCCCAAAATTTTCCAAACTTAATGGTAAATTTTCAAATGCACTGATGTTTAGAGAAAACTTAAAAGACCATTTAAGAACAAGGTAACTAACTACAACAAAAAGTTCTCTGAGAGTCTTTGATTTGAAATTCATAGAAATGGTTACAAACACGATCATTTGCTCGATAACTAAAGTTTAAGTCCTTGATCAGAACTTGATTTAAGACCTATAAAGGTTACTAAAAACATGACTCAAGGATTCACATAGTTTAAAAGCATCACTTCTGAAGTTGCTAAGAAAATTACTAACATGAAATTCTATAACAAGAGTAGTAGTTGCTAACTATTGAGAATTTAATCTTTCTAATTTTGAATCTATATGAAACATACTCAAGTTTGAAACTTCTACGAGATGACATAGCTAATTATCTAGACAAGACGATTACCAAAAGTAAGTTTGGTATTGGAGTCTCGGATTTAAAACTCAAATTTTAAAAAATAAATCATTTACAGATAAAGAAATAACATAAAAATCACTAATGTTACCCAAAATCATTTAATACATGCCTGAAAATAAAAAAATTATAAAATCAAGTAGTAAGCAGCATAGTCCGAGTGTTGAACTTGGCTCTAATACCAGTAAATGTAACCCCTAAACCCGACTTCGAATAAATAGGTCGAATCTAGGAAGTCACGTTTAAAAACCTTTCCCTCAAGAAATAAATTTTAAGTTTAAAATTAAATTAATTACAAAAATACTATAATTATTCATAAAACAATAACATTAAATCATTTCTTGATTTTTGTATAAAACACATTAAAATTCGACAATGCATACGAAAACAAAATCCAAAATATAATGTCCCAAAGACTGATTACATACTTATTCAAAATCATTAAATAAAAATAATATTAAAACCTAAAATAAAGTTCAAACTGATAATAGTATTTGAATAAACCGATTACATACTTTTTGTTGGAAAACAATGCAACTTCACAATTTCATTGTTAACTTTCTCATAGATAAAATGTCTATCGATTTTTACATGTTTAGTTCTGTCATGTTGAAATGGGTTCTTGAAAATACTCATTGTTGATTGGCTGTCACTAAATAACTCAAAATTCTTACTTTTATCTAATTCAAGTTTAGTAACTAGCCTTTTTAACCACATTCCTTCACAAATTCCCTGTGCCATTTCTCTGTGTTCAGATTTTACACTGCTTCGAGATACTACAGTTTGCTTCTTACTCCTCCATGTTACTAGGTTTCCCCAAACAAACGAGCAGTAGCCACTTGTAGACTTCCTGTCAATTAACTCCCCAGCCCAGCTAGAATCCGTGTAAATTTTGATTGATCTCTCTTGATTTTTCCTAAAAATTAAGCCAAAACCAAGTGTGAATTTCAAGTACCTCAAGATCCTGTTGACTGTCTCCATGTGTTTTTCTTAGGATCACTCATGTACTAGCTTACTATACTCACTGAGTATGCTATGTCTGGTCGAGTGAGTGAGAGGTAAATCAACCTTCCAACTAGTCTCTGATAGGATTCTTTATTCACTGGAGTCCCAAATTCATCTCTTATCATCTTCAAGCCAGGATCCATGGGAGTACCTACTGATTTGCAGTCAATCATCCCAATTTCCAAGAGTAAATCTAGGATATATTTCTTTTGGTTGATGATTATTCCTTCTGTGGATCTAACAACTTCCATTCCTAAGAAATATCTAAGACTTCCAAGATCTTTTGTTTTAAATTCCTTTGCCAAAAATCCCTTCAAGCTCTCAATTTCTTCTACATTATCACCAATGATAATTATGTCATCGACATAAACAATTAGAAAAGTTTTTTTACCATTGGTGTAATCTTTTTGAACAAAGTATGATCTACCTGACATTGTTTGTATCCATTTCTCATAGCTACCTTGGCAAACCTATCAAACCATGTTCTTGGAGATTGTTTTAAGCCATACAATGCCTTATTTAACTTACACACCTTTTGTTTTGTTGAATGATCCTCCAAACCCGGTGGAACTTGCATATATACCTCCTCTTCAAGACTTCCATTTAGAAAAGCATTTTTTATGTCTAGTTGATGCAGTTTTCAGTTTAAATTTGCATCTAAGGAAAATAACACTCTTATGGTATTTAACTTTTCTACCGGTGCAAAGGTTTCCTGGTAATCTAACCCATAGGACTGTGTAAACCCTTTTGCTACCAGCCGAGCTTTGAATATCTCCACACTTCCATCTGGGTTATATTTAACTGTGAAAACCCACTTGTAACCTACCACTTTCTTTCCGGAGGCAATTCAGTTAGACTCCAAGTCTGGTTTAGTTGAAGAGCTTTAATTTCTTCTTCCACTGACATTTTCTATTTAGGATCTTTGAGTGCTTCCTCCATTGTTTTTGGAATAATTGTGCTATCCACTTTAGCTGTAAAGGCTTTAAAACCAAGCATTAGTTTACCATAAGCTATAAACCTTTCAATGAGGGTGATTAGTACATTTTCTAACCCCTTTCCTTTGAGCAATAGGAAGATCTAAAGTGTCAACAGTAGGAACTAAATCTGGAGGAGCATTATTAAAAGAATTTTGAGGAGTATCATTACTTTCTGAACACTCTAATGCATTCAACTTTGGTTCTAGTTCCTACCAGTTTATAGACTGAACAGAGGCCTCCAGAATAGGTTTATGTTTTCTTTTGTAAACCCTCAGTTCTCTTTTCTCATTTTGAGTGTTTTCTGGTGAATTTAAAGGTACTGAAGGTGAGGTAGAAAAATCTGGTGTTGTGGGACTTTATGGAGTTTGAAAAATAGAAGGAATAACTGGCTGGGATTGAGAATTCTGTGGTGATGAAGGTATAGTGGGTAGAAAGGTTTCTGTATGAGGTAAGATTGTTGGTGGAGTGGGTAAAAAGGTTTTTGTTTGAGGTAAGGCTACTGGTGGAGGAGTGTCAAATGATTTAAAGGTCTGGAGTTTATCTAAAATCTCCTCCTGGATTTTAGACTAAAAAATGTATGGTTTATTTTCAAAAAATTTGACATCTAGAGAAATATGTCTTCTTAGTCTGGGGAAAATAACATTTGTAGCCTTTTTTACTAGGTGAATACCCTATGAAAACACATCTAAGGGCTCTAGGATCCAACTTAGACCTGTATATAGCATTGTTATACACAAAAACAGAACATCCAAAGACTTTTAGTGGTAGAAACGATGACATGAGTTTAAAATATGGAAAATAATTAAGAAACACATCCCTTGGACATTAAAAATTTATAGTTTTGTTAGGCATCCTATTTATTAAGTATGTAGTATTCAAGAGAGCTTCACCCCAAAGATACTTTAGGACTCTTGTAGCAAATAACAAAGATCTAGTAACTTTAAGAAGGTGTCTATTTTTTCTCTCAGCTACTACATTTTTCTGTGGTGAATTAACACATGATGTAATATGGATAATCCCTTTTTCTTGTAAGAAATATCCTAGAGTGTGAGTGAAGTACTCATTGCCATTATCAGATTTAAGAATATGAATTTTACTTTGGAATTGATTTTCAACCATTGTGAGAAATTTTTGAAATATAGCATTGATAAGTGCTTAACTCATTATCACTTTCTACACTTTTCATGGGCACTTATCATCAATTCTACACCTAACTTGGAACAATGCATGTACTTAATATGATATATTTAGGGATTATGCTATTAAAAATAATATTTATAGAAAATGCATACTTTACTGTATTTTTATGTTTGTGCAGGAACAAGTATTGCCGAGGTAGTAAACTGGGGCCGAGGCAGGACCTGATGCTGAGGCAGCAGAGGAAAAATAGCAACATGTAAGGAAAACTGAGGAGAAAAATAAGGAGAACGTTGCTGGACAAAAAACCCAAGGATCGGAGCTGGATAACACAAGGAAACCCATAGACAAGGACATGCGGGAAAACTTTCTAGAAGAATTAAACTTAGAAATATTTGATCTATGTACAAGACTTGTTCCCTATTCCAAGTTGTATTCTACTTAGGAAAGGTTTGCCCTAAGCCAAGACTATATAAGGCATAGCCGTCTAAGGGTACGAGAGGAGGCATATAGATTAGAATATATAATTAGATTTAGTTTTTCTTTTTTATATTATGTTCTAATTTTGCTTAGGTGAAAGTTGTAAAGTATTAGTGTGAGGAAGTCAAAGTTTGTTTCTTGTTCCTAATGCAATAAAATATCGAAGTTTGCTTATTTTATGCCATTCATTGTTCTTGCATTCAAGCTCGAGAGACAAGTTTGCGAGTAATCCATTTATCTAATATTAAGAGAGTTAGATTCACGAAAGGGATAAGTATAATGTTTCAATCGGGAAACACTAACTTAGCCTAGAGATAGGTTAAGAGTTTAAGCGGCTAAGAGAAGTGTGAGATTGGTTGGTGATTATAATTGATTCACGTCGAGAGGTATCATCAATGACTGATCATCAACAGTATTTTGACTTAGAGATAAGCGGAATCATTAAAGGACACTTTTCCGAACTTTGGTAAAGTCCGCCCAAGAGCAAGAGATTGTCGCGACAGACGAGAGACTTCACTATCGAGGCAGTAATTTGTAGTCCTGTCGAGGCAGTGTTGTACAATTGCATTGGAAAAGAACAAGTTGATCAAATCCACTATACAACACAACTAGATCCTACCCATTTTCCTTATCTTATTTTTATATTTATTTAGTTATTATTATCACAATCCAATTCACTTGTGTTTTTATTTTTCTTTTACAGAGCAAGAAGATCAAAGGAGACATATTAAGTATATCAATCCCTGTGGAGACGATACTTGATTTACTTATCACTTTATTCCTTGACGACGTGTACACTTGCACTACAATTGCGCATATATATCACGCATTAAGTTTTTGGCGTCGTTAATGGGGATTGACAACTAAATTTTCTTTTCTTTTTTTCTTGTTCTGTTTGTTATTTTAATTTTTTAATTTTTTTTTATTTTACTAGGTTTATTTTTGGTGTATGACCAGGACCAACCCAAGCAATTCACTGTACGAAATTGATTATAAGCAATTAAGAGCTTGAATCCCACTAGTAAATAGTCCAAGGTACATGACAGGTATAGGAACGACTGAAGGTACTAAAGAAACAAGAACAACAACTACTAATTCATCAGCTAATATATTCCTGAAAAGTCAAAAACTAAGTGATAAGAGTTTTGTGAAATCCTCTAAAATGTTAACAGGTAAAAGAATTGGAGTTGGTTGAATGTATTTATTGAAATACCCTAATCCTTTTTTGGAAAGACCCGCATAAAAATATGCTACTAACGTGAGTAACGCTAAAGCAATAGTAGTATTTATATCACTCATGGGTGCGACTAACTCTCCATGAGGTAATTGTATAATTTTTCAAGGTAAAAGAGCACTCGACCAGTTAGAAACAAAAAAAAAATAGAAACATAGTTCCAATAAAGGGAAGCCATGGGCCATATTCTTCTCCAATCTAAGTTTTGTTCATGTCTCGAATGAATTCAAGAACATATTCGAAGAAATTTTGACTGGCGGTTGGAATGGTTTGTGGATTCCGAACAGCGATAAGGGTGGAACCTAATAAGATAGCAATTACAACCCAAGAAGTAATAAGTACTTGGGCATGGACTTGGAAACCTCCTATTTTCCAATAGAAATGTTGGACTACTTCCACACCAGAGATATCGTATAACCCGTTTAGTACGTTGATGGAACATGATATACTGTTCATATTGCCCTTTGACAGAAATAAAACTTTACTTAAGAAAAGGAATTATTTTGATTCAATCTTCTCTTGCCTACTCAAATTCTATATTTCTAGCACCGACTAAACTAATCACATCACATAATATTTACGTTTTTTTATCTCTTTTGTGCGATTCAGGATATAGTAACCGATTCCATAGATCTATGTAGTTCCAAAAAAGATTTTATTTATCTTATTATTATTAATTTAATATTAATCAAGGATTTCGTATATAGCTAGAACGACCATCACAAATTGTGACTATTAATTTGTTAAGAATTAATCGAATTGAAACTATAGCGTCATCATTTCTGGAATCGAAATATCTGCGAGATCGGGATCACAATTTGTATCGATTAAGCAAATTGTTAGAATTCCCAAAGTGATACATTCTCGAAGAGTCGTATATTCTTCTTGCTGATCAATGATGATTATAATATCAGGCAATCTCGTCATATATTTAATCCCGCCCAGATATGTTTGCAAGCGAGATAATTGTCTCTACAACATAGCTGTATCTCTTTTCGGAAGACGATTGAGTCTCCCCGTCTTTTGTTCTGTTCTCAAGTCCCTGAACTTATAAAGCCTCGTTTCTGTAGTGGTCCAATTTGTTAACATACCACCGAGCCATTTTTTATTAACATAATGACACTGAGCCTTTATTGCAGCCCGCGCCACCGAATCAACTGCTTTATTTTTGGTACCAACAATTAAGAATTGTTTTCCCTTACTTGCTGCATCAAAAAGTAAATCACAAGCTTCTGATAAAAAACGAGCAGTTCTAGTCAGATTTGTAATATGAATACCCTTACGTTTTGTAGAGATATATGGCGCCATTCTAGGATTCCATTTCCTAGTACCATGACCAAAACGAACTCCTTCTTCCAACATCTCTTTCCAATTTATGTTCCAATATCTTCTTGTCATTTCTCTTCACACTTCCTCTCTCTATCTCTTTTTTTATGTAAAAAAAAGAGAGACAAGACACCCTGAAATAAATAATAGTTCCAATGAAACCTTCTCTTCTACCGAGGATTGTTCGTTTATCCACGAGCCAAGCCATTACTTTCTATTCGCTATTCTCTTTATTACTATTAACAAATTAACAAATCTTAACAACTCAAATGACTACAACAGAATAAATACTTAAAGGACGAATCCACTACTCTTATCTTAAGAATCATTAAATTCTATACCTATAAAAGAGCGGCCTGATGTATCATGTAAATTGTTTGAAATGCAAGAGTCAAATAATTCTCTGTGGTGTAAGAAAATATCTCTCATTTCTCCCCCGAAGAAATTATTTTTTTTGTTTCCAAAAGAATGTTGTTATGTTGCCGTGACCGGTGCACTAATCCTTTGAATCCGGTACCAGCGAGTATCATACCCCCTAACACAACGTTCTCTTTCAGGCCTTTCAACCAATCGATATGACCCCGAAGAGCCGCTTTTGCTAAAACTCGAGTATTTTTTTGAAAAATTGCTTTAGATATAAAACTTTGAGTGTTCAGATCTGCTCTCGTTATTCCCAATAAGATGACTCGATACCAAATCTCTTCTTCTAAAGCACGCCCCGTTCGTTTGGCTCGCAATAATCCAATTAGTTTCCCGGGTAAAAAACATTAGACATTCAATCTTCTGAAACTAATACTTTGATGTTATTTGACGTACAATAATTTCTATATACCTATTATAGATCTGTACCCCCTGAGATTGATAAACCTTTTGGATCTTATTAACCAAAGAGAGACGGCTTTGCACTATAGTTAGCTCAGCACCAATCACGAATCCCTAAGGAATTCCAAGAATTCTTGTTATACATTCGTTCCAACCCTCAACTCTCTTTTCTAGGTTCATCGATATTGAATCAATTGAACGCACTTCTAACACGTGTTCCACGTTTGGAAGACCCTGCGTTATATCACCAGACCTCGATTTTTCATATATAAATGTAACTAACGTATCTCCTTGGTAAAGGATTTCTCCATAATTCCCATGGACAGTTGCTCCCGGAGTCGCCAAATAAGGCTTAGCAGATCTTATTACTATAGAATCAACTTGAACAATAAAAACTTGACCCGGTTTTAGGTGTGGTCTATTTTTAGTTATACATACATTTTCACAAATAAACTGCCTAAGTGTAATTATTGTGGATGTTTCTTCACAATAATTATGATGATAATGATGATGGCAAAATACCAATTCAAATTGACTGCATTCAAAACGATGTTACGACATGGATCGAAATTATAAATTCTCCCATTTTTAGCTATTAAATAATAGTTAAGTACTTGAAAAGTCTGTTTTAAATTGTCAAGCTGCAAATATTTCGCTACCGAGGTCTTATTATGAGTTATTAAAGGGTAAAATAATGAATAAAAATTCGCAATTTGAGGGGCTGTTCCTAAAGGACCCAATCAATTCTCTCGAATATTTTGTGTATGACCAGGGCCAACTCAAACAATTCACTACAAAACACTAACTCGACCTAGAGATAAGTTAAGAGTTTCAGAGGCTAAGAGAAGTGTGAGATTGGTTGGTGATTATAATTGATTCACACCGAGAGGCAGTGTTGTACAATTGCATTGGAAAAGAACAAGTTGATCAAATTCACTATACAACACAACTGGATCCTACACATTTTCCTTGTCTTATTTTTATATTTATTTAGTTATTATTATGACAATCCAATTCACTTGTGTTTTTATTTTTCTTTTACAGAGCAAGAAGATCAAAGGAGGCATATTAAGTATATCAATCCCTGTGGAGACAATACTTGATTTACTTATCATTTTATTACTTGACGACGTGTACACTTGCACTATAATTGCGCATATATAGCACGCATCAAGTTTTTGGCGCCGTTGCCGGGGATTGACAACTAAATTTTGTTTTCTTTATTTTCTTGTTCTGTTTGTTATTTTATTTTTTTTATTTTACTAGGTTTATTTTTGGTGTATAACCAAGGTCAACCCAAGCAATTCAATGTACGAGATTGATCCAGAATTTGAACGAACCTGCCAAGGGTTGAGGAGACAGATCCAAGGAGTCATGACAGTAAATCAAGGAAATCAGAACTCACCTACCGGCAATGGAGGCCTTCCATAGCAACCACTACCGCAACCTCTGTTGCGACAGTTAACTGTTAGAGATTTTCTGGTAGAAGATTTGAATGGATTGAACCCTGGAGTTGTTATACCAGAGATAGAAGCAACCCACTTTGAACTCAAACCTGTAATGTGCAATATGTTTAATACTATTGGACAATTTAGTGGGTCTGCAACTGAAGATGCCAGGCAACATCTCAAGTCCTTCATGGAAGTCTACAACTCATTCCAAATTCAAGGAGTCCATGAAGATATTTTGAGTTTAAAACTTTTTCCCTATTCACTGAAGGATAGGGCCAAGACCTGGTTATTTAGCATTTCGGCAGGGTCTGTAGGATCTTGGAGTGAACTCTGCCGAGAATTTATTACGCGTTTTAATCCTACCAACTTATATGATCGAATCTGTAATGGAATTATTTCTTTTCGACAGGCTGATGATGAACCTATGTACGAGGCTTGGGAACGCTACAGAGAGTTACTGAACAAATGTTCACTGCATGAATTTCCACTATGGACACAAGTAACCATGTTCTACAATGCTACCAATGCCCCGACAAGGATGATGTTAGATGCCTCGACAAATGGAACACTCCTTGACAAAGCTCTGAAAGAAGCTATTGAGATTCTGAACAAACTCGCAAGAAACGATTTTCAATTCCTTACTTCTAGGCGATGATGAGTAAGACGTCAAGACACAGTGAATGAATTAGAAACTACAAACTCGGTGGCAACACAATTGACATCTTTAACCAAGATGGTTCAGAACATGCAATTATAGCAAAATACTCATGAGCTAAAAGCGATCAATTCTTTTGAGTATATGCAAGATGAGGAATCTGGTTTCTATGTGGGAAACTACAGTCAGAACAACAATATGATGTCAAACACATACAATCCGGCATGGAAAAGGCACCCAAATTTTTCATTGAGCAATCCTAATAATACCTTGAACCCCACTAGCTAAGCCTCAGGTTATTAGCATACACTGCCGTAGCAGCATGTTCAACAGTCACTGTTGCAATAGCAGATGCATCAGCAATAACCTCTGAATTCATTAGAACATACTCTCAAGGCCTTCATAATAAAAACAGAATCATATATGACTGAGAACATCAGTTTCATGAAGAGAATTGATGACTTCCTGAATAGAACTGAGTTAAGGCTACAAAATCAAGAAGCTGCAATTAAATCTCTGGAAACCCAAGTTGATCAATTTGCTCAAAGACAGAATACTAAACCACAAGGGGGACTACCTAGCAATACTGAAGTTGCTAAGTGAATGAGCCATGAACAATGCAAAGCAATCACTACAAGAAGTGACCTACAACTTAAGGAGACATCAAGCAATTCAGTAAACAAAGTTCCACCAGCAATACATGAGGAATCAATCAAAGAGGACTTGAATGCTGAACAGACAGAAAACACTGCCCCAACAAAGAGCTTGGCAACACCTAAAGAAGCCACCGAGATAGTGATAAACACAGTGATTCTAGGTATTCAATTCCAAACCACTGAGACCCTGGAAGAGATGAGACCACCATCACATTTCCCACAAAGGTTAAAAAAAAACAAGACCATCAATTCAAGAAATTCCTAGACATCCTAAAGCAAATTCATATCAACTTACCCTTTGTAGAGGCAATTGGATAGATGCCCAACTATGCTAAATTCTTAAAAGACATTTTGTCTAAAAGAAAGAGGCTAGGTGAATTTGAAACAGTGGCTTCTACTGAAGGATGTATGACAATGTTACACAACCGCATGCCACCAAAATTGAATGATCCTGGATGTTTTACCATACCTTGTAGAATAGGTAATCACTATGAAGGTAAGGCCATATGCGACCTTGGAGCAAACATCAATTTAATGCCCAAGTCTGTCTTCTAAAATCTTGGAATTGGAAGGGCAAAACCCACAACTGTGATGCTCCAACTTGCGGATCGATCATACATGTAACCCAAAGGAAAAATCGAGAACATACTGGTAAGAATAGATAAATTTATTTTTCCTGCTGATTTTCTTGTCCTTGATTGTGAAGTAGATGAGAATGCACCGATCATCCTTGGGAGACCTTTTCTTGCCACTGAACGAACACTAATTGATGTGGAAAAAGGAGAGTTGACTATGAGGGTCAATGACCAACAAGTTAAACTCAATGCCTTCCACAATCTGAAAAGGTATGATGATGCAGTAGAGTGTAAAGTCCTTCACACCTCAGATGCAAGTACAAAGACATCCTGTTTCAACAGTAACTGCCTGGACAACATGCTCGACAAAAAATTAGAGATCTGTTATGGCAAAATTGTTGGCATAAAAAGTAAGGCAAGGGTGAAGGAAACCAACAGCACAACATATTGTCCAGAAAAAAAGGGTGCAGTGAAGATCAAAATAAAAAGGGATGCATTTAAAGCCAATAGCCAACACTTGAAGAAAAATCTAGGCCAACAATAAGTAGATTGGGAGATGCATTTACATGCACTCCACCAGTAACATAATTCCTTCCCTTCTAATTTATTTATTATATTAGGGAGAAATAGTTCATAGTAGGAATTCTGCCAAGGTAGTAAACAGTGTCAGAAGTCGTAGTAGTCCCAACGGGAAGAAACAGTGTAACGACTATCTGTCAAATTTTCCGCCACGGTAGTAAATGCCAATGGGCAGTAAAATTCAAAACGGCTACAAAACGGCTAGTGATTAAAACGGTCATACTGCCAAGGCCTATATAAGCAATCTCTCCATCTTGAACTATTCACTCTTGTATTCTTGTCATCTTTACTAATTTTCTCTCACAATACTCTTTGCCTACTTACCCTATTGCAATTTTTAGAAAACCTTCAAGAAATTCTCTAAGAATCTCAAATTCCAAATTGCTCATAGATGGCCACCTACAAAAGATTCGCCCCTGCCATCGTTGAAGAACACTTTACCCCGATCCTCGTAGGAACGATACTCACTCACCTATACAGGACACATCAGTGTTTTAATCGGGAAACACTAACTCGGTCTAGAGATAAGTTAAGAGTTTCAGCGGCTAAGAGAAGTGTGGAATTGGTTGGTTATTATAATTGATTCATGCAGAGAGGTATCATCAAGGACTAGTCATCAACAGTATTTCGACTTAGAGATAAGTGGAATCATTAAAGGAAACTTTGCCGAACTTTGGTAAAGTCTGCCCAAGAGCAAGAGATTGTTGCGGCAGACGAGTGACACCACTGTCGAGGCAGTAATCTGCAGTCCTGCCGAGGCAATGTTGTACAATTGCATTGGACAAGAACAAGTTGATCAATTCCACTACACAAGAACAACTGGATCCTAGCCACCTTCTTTATTTTATTTTTCTATCTTTATTTAGTTTTTACTATTTAGATAAATCATAACCTCAATTCACTTGTGTTTTTTATTTTCTTTTACCGAGCAAGAGGATCAAAGGAAGCATATTAAGTATACCAATCCCTGAGGAGACGATACTTGATACTCATCACTTTATTACTTGACGACGTGTTCACTTACACTAAAATTGCGTATATATAGCACACATCAAGTTTTTGGTGCCGTTGCCGGGGATTGACAACTAAATTTTGTTTTCTTTATTTTCTTTTTTTTTAGTTATTTTAAATTTTTATTTTACTTGGTTTATTTTTGG
Source organism: Abelmoschus esculentus (assembly GCA_035048815.1). Lineage (NCBI taxonomy): Eukaryota > Viridiplantae > Streptophyta > Magnoliopsida > Malvales > Malvaceae > Abelmoschus > Abelmoschus esculentus. Next base: position 8,610,675 of record JAUCBN010000032.1, read on the forward strand.
TGTATGACTAGGGCCAACCCAACCAATCCATTGTACGAGATTGATCCAAAAATCGAACGAACCTATCAAGGGTTGAGGAGACAGATCCAAGGAGCCATGGTAGTAAATCAAGAAAATCAGAACTTACTTACCGACAAATGGAACACTCATTGACAAAGCTCCAGAAGAAGCTATTGAGATTCTCAACAAACTCGCAAGGAACGATTTTCAATTCCTTACTTTTAAGCGAGGAGGAGTAAGACGCCAAGCCACAGTAAATGAATTAGAAACTACCAACTCGGTGGCAGCACAATTGGCCTCTTTAACTAAGATGGTTCAGAATATGCAATTGCAGCAAAATACTCATGAGGTTAAAACAATCAATTCTTCTAAGTATATGCAAGATGAGGAATCTGGTTTTTATGTGGGAAACTACAACCGGATAATAATATGATGTTCAACACATACAATCTGGCATGGAAAAGGCACCCAATTTTTTCATAAAGCAATCCTAATAATGCCTTGAACCCCACTAACAAAACCTCAGGTTATCAGCATACACTGTCGCAGTAGCATGTACAACAATCAATGCCGCCGCAGCAGATACATCAGCAGCAACCCATGAATTCATTAGAGAACACTCTCAAGGCCTTCATAATAAAAACATAATCATACATGGCTGAGAATAGTAGTTTCATGAAGAGAACTGATGACCTCATGAATAGAACTGAGATGAGACTGCAAAATCAAGAGGCAGCAATTAAATCACTGGAAACCCAAGTTGGTCAGTTTGCTCAAAGAAAAAATACTAGATCACAAGGAGGACCACCTAGCAATATTGAAGTTGCTAAGGATATGAGCCATGAACAATGCAAAACAATCACTATAAGAAGTGTCCTACAACTTAAAGAGACATTGGGTAGTTTAGCAAATAAACCCCCACTAGAAATACAAGAGGAATCATACAAGGAGGACTTGGATGCTGAACAAACTGATCATGAGAACACTGCCCCAGTAGAGAGCTCGGCGGCACCTGAACAAACTACCGAGACAGTGATAAACACAGTGGTTCTAGGTATTAAATTCCAAACCAATGAGACCCTAGAAGAGATGCGACCACCACCACCTTTCCCACAAAGGTTAAAAAAGCAAAAACAGGACCATCAATTTAAGAAGTTTCTAAACATCTTAAAGCAAGTCCACATTAACTTACCCTTTGTTGAGGTAATTGAACAAATGCCTAATTATGCTAAATTCTTAAAAGACATTTTGTCTAAAAGAAAGAGGCTTGGTGAGTCTGAAACAGTGGCAGCAACTGAAGGATGCATGGTAATGCTACACAACCGCATGCCACCAATGTTGAAGGATCCTGGAAGCTTTACCATACCTTGTGCGATAGATAACCACTATGAAGGTAAGGCCCGATATGACCTTAGAGGAAGCATCAATTTAATGCCCAAGTCCGTCTTCCAAAAGCTTGGAATTGGAAGGGCAAAACCCACTACTGTGATACTCCAACTTGCGGATCGATTATACGTACAACCCGAAGGAAAAATCGAGGATATATTGGTAAAAGTAGATAAATTTATTTTTCCTGGTGATTTTCTTGTCCTTGATTGTGAAGTAGATGAGAATGCACCGATCATCCTTTGGAGACCTTTCCTTGCCACTAGACGAACACTAATTGATATGGAAAAAGGAGAGTTAACTATGAGGGTCAATGACCAACAAGTTAAACTCAATGCCTTCCACAATCTGAAAAGGTATGATGATGCAGAAGAATACAAAATCCTTGACACCATAGATGCAGACACAAAGGAATCTTGATGCAATAGTCACTGCCTGGGTAGCATGCTCGACAAAAAGTTAGATATCTTCTATGGCAAGATTTTTGCAGGAAAAGTGAGGCAAAGGTGAAGGAAGCCAATAGCACAACATACTGTCCAGACAAACAGGGTGCAGTGAAGATCAGAATAAAAAAGGATGAACTTAAAGCCAATGGCCTACACTTAAAGGATAATCCAGGCCACCAAGAGATAAGCAGATTGGGAGATGCATTTACATGCACTCCACTAGTAACATAATCTCTTCCCTTATCTTTTTATTTAATATATTAGGATTAGCTTTAGTTTATAATTTATGTTTTTATCATCTTACCTTTTTATTTTTGTTTTTTAATGTTTATAATTTTTTAAGATAATAAAAAATAATAAAGGAGAAACAATTCACAGCAGGAATTTTGTCAAAGCAGTAAACAGTGTTAGAGCCGCAATAGTCCCAATAGGTAGAAACAGTATAACGACTATCTGCCAATATTTCTACCGCGACAGTAAACACTAACGGGCAGTAAAAATCAAAACGGCTACAAAACGACTAGTGGTTAAAACGGTCACACTGCTGAGGCCTTTATAAGCACTTGCTTCCTATTGAAATATTCACTCTTGCATTCTTGTTTCCCTTAGAATATTTTGATAATTTTGCTCTCACAATACTCTGCCTACTCACAACCTTCTCGCAAATTTCATAAAACCTTCAAGAAATTCTCCAAGACTATTAATTTTAAATTGCTTATAGATGATCACCTACAAAAGATTCTCCCCTGCCCCCATTGAAGAACGCTTCAACATGTCCTTTATCTCTCGGTAATTATGAGAGGAACAAGGATCCCAACACATTGAGGAGGAAAACTTCGGCATCGAACATTACTTGTTCAACAAAATTAAATATCAAGAATGAGAGATTTTCTACCTACAACCTCCCTAGGCCAATGTCACCATCATGCAAGAATTTTATACGCACGGGCCAAGCAAGGACTCTATATTTGTCCATTGCCGAGGCAGGCCTATCAAGATAGATACCGAGATAATCAATAAATTCTATGACCTAATCCTAATACGTGATGTCCATACCGAATTCATAGAGGATGTCACCACCCAGAACTACGAGCTAATCAAAGATGACCTTTGTTACAATAATATCCCTTGGGAAATCGGTGTGCATAAAGGTGCTGTAATAAGGCAAAGTCTCAAGCCCAAGGCTAAGCTGTGGTGTACCTTTGTCAAAAGATGCCTCATCCTCACCTCCCACAACAATATGGTGGACTGTAAGAGATTGGTGTTCATCCAATCCATCATCAAAAAGAGGAGCATCAATGTTGGAGAGATTATTTTACGAGAAATTTATGAGTGCGGTAAGAAAGAATGTAGACCTTTATATTTTCCTTGTTTAATCTCTGATTTGTGCATTAATACAAGAGTACTAGTAGAAGATACGGATGAATACACAACAAACAGACAAGGATGGACCAGAGACTTCTGCCACAGAGTTATGCAGATCAATCAAGCCGAACCAGTCCAAGCAACGCCGCAGCAGTTCACTGCCGACACTGTTGCCGAAGCCTAGTACACGGCAGAGATGCCTGACACTAACCAGACCACTACCGCAATAGACCCATACCGGGAGATTCTACATAGGATGACAACAATGGACCTTAGGCAACAGAGGTACATGGAGTATCAAAGAGACTTCAACAACATACTTACTCAAATGATGCTCCACAACTATCTAGACCAAGGGATGTAGTTTCCAGAATTTCCAACAAACATGTTCGTAACAGCTACACCCTACACAGAGACAACACCAATTCTTGGAGGACCAAGATCATTCTTCCCCACAAGCCCTTAACACCAATTTAATGTTGTTGGCCCATCTAGGGCAGAAGATTCTGCCGTGGCATCATCTGCCAGCAGACGACCTTCCAAGAGGAGGGCAGTCTTCAGCACTCCCCCAAGATCCCCAATCCTAATGGGTAGTCTATCAGCTGAGATAGATGCCTATGTCAACCAGAGCTCAGACACTGTCGAGCCAAGCATTCAGAATGCCGAGGCAGATCTAGAGAATGAAGGAGGAACGAATATAATGAAGACTTAAGACGAAGGAGAAGAAAAGGTGAATGCTCCCATGCAACTAGTAACACCAACAAGAGTTTAGACACCAAGACGAGCAAAGCCATCGCCATCACCAAGGGCGCAGCAATCAGCAGCAAGTTCAAGAAAACAAATTGTGGAAGAAAGCTCTTCTGAATCATTATAAAATTTTTATTTTTACTGATCATATACTTGCCTGTTTTTCTTTTTATATTTTGTTGCCTACTGCTTGCCCCTAAATTAAGCATTGAGGATAATGCTTGGTTTAAGTTTGGGGGTTTAGAGCCATTGCCGAGGCATCCCACTGTCGTGACCTTACCATGAAAATAAAGTTTTTAGTGATAAATTTTTTTTTGTCCACCACTTTACTTGAAATTTTGCACATACTCTTGCACTGTCCATCATCAATATTGTTTTAGTTTATTCTTTAAGGCAATAAAAATCTTTCTCCTTACCATAGTTAGGTTCTGTTTTGAAGGCTTAATTCTAGGATACTTAAGGAGAAAAACTTAGAAGCTTACTATAAGGTTGAACTTAAAAACACTTTTTGGGACTTGTTTGGCTATAAGAATTCTTTTAATGAACTTAGGTGATAAAGACTTAGATCTTTGGAAAAGTGACTAGAGGTTCCTATAACCGGCTTTAGGAAATACTCTTCTTTATGCTAGAGGTACCTAAAATTGGCTCTAGTATGTTCAAAAGAATAGCAAAAGAATGAAGAAAATAAGAAAGAGAAAACACAATACTTGAGGTGCCCAAAATTGGTTCAAGAATTTGCTATTTTAAGAAGAGTACACTAAATCCAAGTCCATTTTTCTTGAATTTAGAGTCTATCTAAGAAGGCCTTTAATCAAACTTGTCCATAAAAAACGCACACACTCACAAAACATTATAGTTTGTCTTCTAGGTACACCCTTAGGTAACCGAAAGGTTAAGTCTAAAGAATAAACATAGTTATGGTAGGGAGAATAGATGAAAACATAAGATCAAAAGAGAATAGAGTTTGACAAATTGATGGTTTGCATTGCTTGAGGACAAACAATAGTTCGAGTTTAGGGGTGTGATAAGTATTCAACTCACTATCACTTTCTACACTTTTCATGAGCATTTATCATCAATTCTACACCTAACTTGGACCAATGCATGTGCTTAATGTGATATATTTAAGGATTATGCTATTAAAGATAATATTTATAAAAAAGACATACTTTACTGCATTTTTATGTCTCTGCAGGAACAAATATTACCGAGGCAGTAAACTAGGGCCGAGGCAGGATCTAATGCCGAGGCAGCAGAGGAAAAATAGCAACATGGCAGGAAAACTGAGGAGAAAAATGAGGAGAACATTGCTGGGAAAAAAGCCCAAGGATCGGAGTTGGAAAACACAAGGAAAACCCATAGACAAGGCCATGCGGGAAAGCTTTCTAGAAGAATTAAACTTAGAAATATTTGATTTATGTATAAGACTTGTTGCCTACTCCAAGTTGTATTCTACTTAGGAAAGGTTTGCCCTAAGGTAAGCCTATATAAGGCATAGCCGTCCAAGGGTACGAGAGGATACATATAGATTAGAATATAGAATTAGATTTATGTTTTCTTTTCTACATTATGTTCTAATTTTGTTTAGGCTTAAGTGAAGGTTGTAAAGTATTAGTGTGAGGAAGTCAAACTTTTTTTTTGTTCCTAATGCAATAAAATATCGAAGTTTGCTTATTCTTTGTCATTCCTTGTTCTTGCATTCAAGCTCGAGAGAAAAGTTTGTGAGTAATTTATTTATCTAATATTGAGAGAGTTAGATTCACGAAAGGGATAAGTACGGTGTTTCAATCGGGAAACACTAACTCGGCCTAGAGATAGGTTAAGAGTTTCAGCGGCTAAGAGAAGTGTGGGATTAGTTGTGATTATAATTGATTCATGCCGAGAGGTATCATCAAGGATTGGTCATCAACAATATTTTAACTTAGAGATAAGCAGAATCATTAAAGGATACTTTTCCAAACTTTGGTAAAGTCTGCCCAAGAGCAAGAGATTACCGCGGCAGACGAGAGACTTCACTATCGAGGCAGTAATTTGCAGTCCTACCGAGGCAGTGTTGTACAATTGCATTAGAGAAGAACAAGTTGATCAAATCCACTATACAACACAACTGGATCCTAGCTATTTTCCTTATCTTATTTTTATATTTATTTAGTTATTATTATCACAATCCAATTCACTTGTGTTTTTATTTTTCTTTTACAGAGCAAGAAGATCAAATGAGGCATATTAAGTATATCAATCCTTGTGGAGACGATACTTGATTTACTTATTACTTTATTACTTGACAACGTGTACACTTACACTACAATTGCACATATATAGCACGCATCAAGCAACAGCCTCTGATTTTGCTCTCGTTAGAAAGATCCAAGTAGTCCTAGAATGATCATCCATGAAAATGATAAACCACCTAAACCCATTTAGACTCTAAATTCGAGAAGGGCCCAAATATCACTACGAATTATGGAAAAATGTTTAGAAGGTTTATAGGGAGAAGGATGATAAACACTTTTTGTTTGCTTGGTAAATTGGCAAATGTCACAAGAAAAATGTTTAGGCTTTTAGTAATAAATAACTAGGGAATAATTTAGAAAGATAAAAGAAACTAGGGTGACCTAATCGAAAATGCTAGAGCATTATTTCATCATGACAAGCAAATTTTGGAAGGAGAAAAGTGATAGATAGATAACCGGAATTGACTTTTGTTTTAGAAGGCATGCTTTCTTCAAGTATATAAAGTCCATCACTCAGTCTAGCTCTGCCAAGCACCTTTCCCAAGCTCGAATCCTGTAATTCACAAAAATCCATGTCAAACTTTATTTTGCACTGGAAGTCAGTGGTGAATTTAGTAACTGAAAGTAGATTGCAGGTTAGATGAGGCACATAAAGTACAGATTTGAGTGTAAGGTCCTTGTTTATTTTAACAGAACCCCACCCTTAAATAGGAGAAAGAGAGCCATTTGGTGTCCTTATATTAGAGTAAGGAGTAACTGGTTCAAATGTCTGAAAAAGCTAAAAATTTTCTGTCATATGGTCACTTGCCCCTGAATCTAGAATTCATGTAGTAGCAGTGTTTTTGCCAGACATATTAGCAAAGGAAAGGCTACTGCCATGGACACTATTACCTTCTAGGATTTTTTTTCCAATTTCAGAACTAGTCGCAAAGGGAATTGGATCCTCCATCTTGCGTTTAGGGTTGTAAGATCAACAACCTAGACTAATACCATGTAGAATATAGAAAGAATCGATGTAGAGAACAGAGGGAATAATTCTCTATACTTCTTAAGTTTTATTCTTTCATAATAAAACCTTATTTATAGACTACAAATTAAACAAGATTGACTCGAACTAAAACTCTCTTACAAGAGTTTGACTTAAATTCTTTTTAACTAATTTGACCTAAACTAAAACCATAATAATTAAAACTCTTATCGAGTAGGATATAATCCTATTCGACCTATTATTCTTATAACTAACTTAACCTACACTTATAAAAAGATAACTCACAAGATGCCTTCGATGCTAAGCACGATCAGAACGAATAGACAAAGGGGGTAATTCATCTTTATAAAAACTAATATCTTCTAAAACATATTTATAATCAAATCAGTTCCCACACTTAATCACTCAAAATTTACTAAACACAAAATAAATTATAATGAATAACTCAAAGCTTTTAAGTTCAAATCTAAGTATGATCTAAGTGTTTAGTTTATACCCTATTCGTTCAAACAAAAATACACATAATCTTGACATGGTTTGATTTATAATGGTCCCGCTTTGATTCTTAAGACCTTAATGATTTGCTTGGCAAATCTGATCACTCTCTGCCCCCACGAATGGTTCAAGGTTTGAGCACACATATCCCAACTAACATATTCTTCCATGTAAACACTAGCATATACTAAAATAGTAGGTAATGCATGGACAACAGTTATTACTAACACTTACAATATGGCGAGGTGACTAGAGCATAGCCTCAACAAGAGTAAAAACGAGAGATTAACTTATCAATAACCATGAAAAAACAGAAACGATGGTACAAGATTTTCACTTGAAACAAAGAGGGAGGGCGAATCGCGGTAGAGAAACCTCGGTGGAAATGGATGATGATGCAGAGGCTTGGGCGATCGGATTTGGTAACGCGAAACGAAAGAGATCACAAGGGTGGTTGCGATTTAAACCACAAACAACGATAATCCCTTTGTCAAAGTCTCGCCGAAATACAAGAGTAATAATTTTTGGTTTTCTTATTATCGATAGAGATGAGAGTAAGATGAGGCTACGTTTGTTTTATTAAAAGATGGATTTCTAGATTGTTGAATTTTTGGATAAAATATCAATTTCAAGCTCCCACCTTCTAGAGTTTGAATACCAATTGACAAAAGAAAATAATATACGACTGTGGAAAAATGAATTACATACTTTAAGGTTTAGAATTTCCTAATAAATGGTTAAATTTTAATATAAAGATCTCAACTAATATTTGTTTTATAAAAGGTCAATAAGATTCTGATTTTACTCAATTTGGATGCTAATTTAGATTTAGCATACACCAATTCCAAAAATTTACAATTAAGGCTTCCAAAATAATTTTTCAAATCTTAGGGTTACGAATTAGGGATTTTAAAATTTTGAGATTTTTTTATTAAGGGATTTTTGGAGTGTTACAATATCATCTCGAGTAAAGGAATCATAACCTAATTTTAACATATGGTTCATGACTTTAAAAATATTCCTACATTAAGCTTTAATTCAAGAAACATCTACATTTAATATCATCAATATGTATAAGCATACAATTATTTAAAGTCTCAATAGCATATACAATATTTACTATATAATAAACCCATCCTCATTGTTCTCTCTCTAATACAAATGTTATAAAGACATACTTGAGCCTTCACTTGGCGGTTACCTAGTTTCTTGCTTCTCTTTACTGCCTCCACATTAAGTATACTGCATTGCAAGGTAAATACGAGGGTAAGCATAAGCTTAGTGAATGAATAAAAGAATATTTAAAAACACATTGCAATGCAACCCATAATATACCAAAATCAATTTTAAAACAAGCCATGCTCTACGTAAGAATAATGTTCATGGCCGTCAACGCCACTATTTGAAAAAGATCAACAACTATAAATAATCATAGCTCACAAGCCATAAAACCTTTTAAAAATACCTTTTTGAAATTACATGTTTTGTAAGCAAAATCAAGTCTTACATGCTAAACATAGCAAGGCATATAAATTATTTGAGCTCAATATCAAAAGACATACAACACAATTGGCACTAAAAATAGTAATTACTTTACACTTGTGTTCTTCTCGTGTTGGAATATTAGTGAACCAGTTAGACTCACCTTAAACCGTTAGGATAAACGAAAACTTGCATGAAAACATAAATGTTAAGTCATGCTACGTATGGGACTATACCATCACCATACCACGTATGAGGGCTCTATTACCTACTCATACCACGCACGAGCTAAAGTCATGCACACAAATGGATTAAATCTAATCATGTTTCCCACCTTAGCATTCGGGATAAATTATTCTTAAATGCAATACAACACATATACCATAATTCAAGCAATAATTGATAACTCCGTAAAAAGGCTATATTTAGAGCCTTTTTACTTAAGTTATTGAGTATCCTTAAGTTCATTTAGGAACATTTAGATGTATTTAGGATCATAATATTGCATGTAGTCGAAGGTCGTGCTTTTGGTTGATGTTCTGCAGGTAAAGCAAAGTGGGAAACAAAAGAAATTTTTCATGGCATTCGTAGAAGGATGGCGATGGAAAAATGCCATGGCAAATATGAAGACCTCCTGTGCTGCACTAAAAGACAAGAATATATTTTGAAAGGAGTGTCAGCTAGTGCTATACAGGCTGGCTGTAACCACCTTAGAAAAGACCATTGTCAACATGTTAGAAATGTCATCACATGAATGAGGGTACAAATGGAATTTTCACCAAACCCTAGGGTTTCACCCCCCATTTTATAAGGAGAGGTGACCTAAAAAAGGAGCAACCTTTTAGGAGACTTTTAGAGACCTTTGGAGTTGTTTTCAAGACACAATAAGAGCTAAAAATGGCGGAGAAAACTTCCAACTTTCTTCCCCAACCACCGTCCAAAGAGTCCTCCATTGATAGAGCTTGAAGGGAGTGGTGTGCTAGGCACCCGATAGGGACTAGCACGCTAACCCGACTCTATGGTATTCAAAGAAGCCGACGGTAACGCGCACCGAGGGTGTCTTCTTTCCTTTCCCTTTGCTTTATTTCATATCTTTGAGAGATTATTATGAATGATTTAAGGTTGATATTTATGGATGATATTTGTTCTTAAACTCTTTCACACCACCATGTTTAGCTTTATTTCGATGGATGTTTTTGTGAATGATTAACTCTTTATTTTTATAAATGTTTAGCATGCTATATGTTTGTTTATTTGCTTTGCTCATTGTGTTTAATCATTTAAGCATTGTAAAAGACATGAGAGTATCCCGTATTTAGGTGCACGCTATGTGTTTGAGAGAAATCTAGCTATAGATCCTTAGTGTTCGAGAGGATGTAAGGGAGGATCTACGTGAGCAATGGGTTCTAGACTACAAATAGAGCCTAATTTGACTTTAGGTGCTTGAGAGAGACTTAAGTGAGGGTTTCAACGACTAAAAGGAGTGTGCTTTATCGATAGGTCAGATGATGCTGAGACCGAGAGAAGATGACATGGCATTTTAGACTATCAGGTTCCTTTGACTCGAGAGAGCGGAAGCACTTTAGAAACCTCTTTCGAGTTAATAGACCATATAGTATCTAGATGTTCATAGGAGTGATGTTAAGAAATCCATAAAAATCCCCGTCAATCATTCCCAAGAGAGCTCATCAATCAAGGGTTAATACAACATATTGCTTACTCATGTTCTTGCATTATTCTTTTGCCCTGGCATTTACAAAGTGTTTCCTCTGTTTCCTTTGTTTACTATCAATCAAATCACCATACTCTTCACACAATGTTTCCATACACCTATCGTGCCATCACCATTCATTCCAATTTGCCTTGACATATTTCGGTTACTTGTATTCTGAAATTGTCATAGCATTTCATCATTACACCTTCGTCGTACATACACATTTCCATTTGTTCATATCATTATCTTTATTTTTCTTTTAGTTGGTGACACCATTTTACCTTGACAAAATTGACTTACACTTTACGCCAATCCTCGTGGGAACGATACTCACTCACCCTTCATTACTTGTCTGATTGTGTATACTTGCACATATGTGTTCGCATAATTTATAGTAGCACTAGTTGAGCACCAATAACTCTAATGCATCACTAAGGAATTTATCCACGTATACGAATTTTGTAATATAAAGTGCACTAAATATCCTATTGATCGATCAACTTATCCATGTTTTATCATCTTTAATATCTAACACAAAATCAAAACCAATGCTCAAGTTTTCAAGTTAAAACATTATGTAACCACATGCATCTCACTATCTCAAGCATCAAATGCACAAACCGGTAAAACTACTTTTATTTTATTTTCTAGAACAAAACCATGAGACCATCATATTTATATAAAAACTTTGTAAAAATATCTCATGAGCATTAAAACACATGCATATTCACATATGCACAAGTATAACATGAACATGACTAATCATAGTAAGAACAAGGAATAATATGAGAACCTTTAAGAAAGCAACACTTAAAACTTACTTCCAAGTATAGGAAGTTTTTTCACACCTTCCCTACGCCCCAAAACTTTAAAAATACATTTAAAATCCTGTTGAATTGTCAAACCTCATAATTCACTCATCAATTTACCAAAAATTGCTCGACAAGTCACCCGAAAACACGATTCGGCTTTTAAATCTCTCTCAAACTTGTTCCTCTACTTCTTAATCTGATTCAAGCATCAAAATCAGAGGTTTTAGTGCATTAGAATACACCCAAACATTCCTCAAATCGGACCAATACCAAACAACTCTTAAAAACACCATAAAACTTAATCGAAACTCACCGAAAATCTCTCCAAACACCACCTAAACTTTATGTCCGAGAATAGATACTTAAAAGTCATCTTAATTACATCTAAATACTTCAAGATCCATGTATTTAGGAATAAAAAATAGCCATGTAAAATCCTTGAATGAAAATCAAGAACATAATAGAATTTTTATCAAGAAAACCAATTTTATTGATTTAAACCTTTAAAGATTATTTTAATCAACCAAGAACTTAGGAATTTCATTAAAGAATTTTAGGTTTAAGAGGTCTAAATGATTCTCACCTGTAAAACGGATCCAACCTCCTTTCAAGGTTAAAAAATAAGTAAAAACGAAGAGATTTTGAAGAAGAAAATATAGATAATTAACCTAACAAAATTTATTTAAAAAGAAATGATATTTACCTTGAAAAGATGATGAAGAATATGTATTGGGAAGGAAGAAACCAAAATCTTGGATAATGGTTTAAAGCTTGATGCCAAAATAGAGTTTTTCAAATAAAACCGAAGAAGAACGAAGAGAATTTAAAGAAGAAAATTATAAAAAATTAAATAAACAAATTTTTATTAAAAAGAATGAATATTTACCTTAAAAAGATGATAAAAAGCTGTCTTAGAGAAGAAAAAACCAAAATTTAAAGAAGGACTACTTTTAAAAGTGAATTTTTGAGTTTGGGATCAAAATTAGAGAATTTTAATTAATTAGGTTAAAACAAGACATTAAAGATTATATAGGCTCTTGGATGTTTTAGATTAGCTAGGATTAAGATTGGATCAAATCCCCTTAACGATTCAAAATTTTGGCTTAGTTTATAAAATTATCCCCAAGTTTTCAGTTTTTACAAAATAGTTACTACTTTCAAAATCCCAAGGATTCATGGTCAATTTTCGAAATTGAATTGACCAAAGTCAAATATATATTAAATAAGAATTTTATAATATTTGTCTATAATTTTAGAATAAAAAATCAATTTTTTTAAGTGCTTAATCCCAAATTAGACTAAATCGAAGAAACTTGTTCACTTAACTTCTATGCCCAATTTTGGGTTTTACAAATAGTAGCATAAAGAACATGAAAACATAAAAAAAGATAACCCCGTACCATTTGCAAGTAATTTCGGTAGAGCATAATTAACTTTTTTTTCTTCTCCATTCATCAAGATCAAACAAAATCATACCAAATGCCCATGAGCTAATATTAACATCAAATCTATTCGTAAAAAATGAATATGAAAAGTTCATATGTATGTGCATTGAATGGAACGTGGCCTCACTTTCCAGATAAGTCTCCACTGCTACATTTACTTTCCCCTTCATGTCAAGGCTCCAAATTTCAGTTAAATCTCTTTGCACTACAACATCATGATCAAAGAGTACAATCTTCTTCGGTGCTAGAAAGATGTCAAACAAGTAGAACTGAAAGTTGTCAAGGAAAGAAGAATATCTTGGATCATAGGAGTACTGTTCCTTCAATGTTGAATTATACTTTGTGTACAACCAATAAAATTATCTGTGCTCTGAACCTGAATTGTAGCTTTGCCAGGAAATTGTTGGGAGGTTGAGAAAACCGGTCAGCACGTGAAAAACAATTTTCTCAGGTTTATGCATAACTAATATTAATTATCAGGGACATTCATCCACTAACAGGTAAAATCAAAGGCTCAATCCTAAACTAATTGCATATAACTCAATCCACTAACAGGGATGAGCTTGGGCTAAAGAAGCAAAGGTGAATGAATGTCATTATAACTTTGAAAAGGTTAGACCAAAATAATCAAGCCATTATTATTGGTTATAAGAATTGTATCACTTAGTATCAAGAGATGCAAAAACACATAATCAATTTAACACAAACACTTTTATGATCAAAACCATGTTTAACATCATAACATAAGCAGAGATTTAAATTTAATAAAAATGATAACAGTAGAAAGGGTAAAATAGACAAAGACAGTTTACCTTTACGGAGAAAATTGTGGAGTTAACAACTACTGAACAAGCCAGAACATTGTCTGAGAATACTGCATAGTGAAAAAGATATGGATCATTCAAATTTTATTGGTTAAAAAATTGCCTTAACTCAGGTTGGAGGAAAAATATTCAGTTGTTAGCTGCAAGAAGAGGCAGTGAAGGCCTTTAGAGGTAGTCCTTCCTGGGAGTTGAACAAGATATGGCTCTTGATTCTTCGGTACCTGAACATGTTCTTCAGCATTATAAACCATGGCATGAAGTTTTGTAGACATCGTAGATACTCGAATTGCATCGGCCAAAGTAACTTCAATTGATCTCATTATCTGTGAAGCACTAAAAGTCGAACTGTTTTCAGTTATAAAGTTCAGTTGAAGCAATTTCACCCCAAATATAAGCTTATTTACTTGGCACTAGTCAAGAACTCAAGTTTATTAATGAAAATAAAATGCTTTGGTAAAAGTATGATTAAAAAATTGTCCATTTCTTTACCTCCTTGACAAATCTAAATCCCTATTGCCTTAACTAACTTCTCGTTTCAACTCTCTGATTCGAGCTCACAATGATCTCATCAAGCGAGCTATACTAACTGGTAGTGCAAAACTTAAACCTTCTTGCTTTGATGAGCTGATCTCGCATTTGCTTTACCTTCTTGGTTGAGTGTCTCCTGCAACAAATTAGTGTGAACTATATGTTAGAAAAAGAAAAAAATTGACTCCTGTTTCTCTTATCATTCTGGAAACAACCTATTCCTTGGTTGAGTGTCTAACATTCAAATGTTTAGCATCTCATGATACTTCAGATTCATACGCACCTTTTCTGTAGAGTTTATCTGTATTATAGTCTGCTAAATTTGATGATTATCTTTTTTCTTTCTCATTAGTTTTGAATTTAGAAAGTATAGCAACTCAGAGTCACATTCCACTCAGTAAACTATAATTCTACAATAAAAGACAATGCATGCACTCAAGTAATTCCAATCATTTGTTTCTAATAATTTAGAATCATCTTGTTCATTCCTAAATTGATTTGAATCATGATATTCATAAGAACTGAATCTAACTACAGAACTAAAACCCTTGTCTTTGAAAACATCCAGTTCTGGACCTTTCAATCCTTCTGCAGCTTCCTATGAAACAAAGCAACAAACATCCATAAAGTGTCAGAAACATGTAAAGATAAAATGTTTAAAGCAAAATGAAATAAACCTATAAATATTGAAGCTACTAGTTCAACGAAATTAAATCTTAAAACATGTGTCATATGTTTCTGAATCAAACAAAGCAAAACCCATTAGAAATTTATCCAAAAAAAAAACACACATTCAAGGAAGAGAGATCCATACAACACTGGGCGAATCTTCCTCCGTAAACTCTTTCAGGTCTGTCGTTACAGAATTACAAATGCAAAACAAAACAAGATCAATCATCATCTAAAATTTCAAAAAAAATATATATATAAAGAAGAAATCAAATCAGGAAAGGACTAAGCTAAAAATATCTATATAGAGAGCAGTTCAAATTCACGTTGGCTTAAAAATTATACAATTATTTTTGTAATATAAAATACAAAAGCTGATAAGAAATTCTCATTTACTTTCTCGTCTGATCAACTACTCCAATAATAGTAAAATAGTTCATTTCCCATTTCAAACAATTTAGCTAAACGTATTTAAAAAAGATTATCAAAGTAAGGGTTTTGAATCTCCGAGAGACCAACACGATTGGAGCGCATACAGAGAAAGAGAGAAATGAGAGGATCAGAATCCTCTACCATCGATGATACTTCTTATCAACCGAAAAAAAAGAACTTGCAACAGAAAAAAATGCAACGCTTTCTTGTTGAGTTTACTTGTGGCCTCTTCATCGTTCTAGAGAACATCACAATACATAGAATCAAATAGGCAACGATTAGATGTTTAGGTAGCAAGAAACAGGAGTTAAAGAAGAGACAAAAATAGGGTTTGGGGATGCTCTTTCAAAGGGAGAATCGTACCTTTCGAGCGTCTTTCACGTTTTTGGGTCTGAGACTGTGATTCATCCAAGGAAGAGGTTGTCAGTCGATTGTGGGGAAAAAAATAGTGAATAGTCCAATACTGTGTCTCATGATTGGGATTGAGGAGGATGATTTACTTGTTACAGAATTAGATTAGATCCGACCATTTCCCCTTGTTTTGTGGACTCGTGTATGTGGGAAACACTTGGCAATGGTAATATAACTCAAACTCGTCAAGTCTGACTTGAAAGAATATATGTTTTTTATTAAAAATAATAAGATTTATATTGATTCAGAGTTATTAGAAAAATAAAGTCAGGTCTGGTTGAATATAAATTTAGGATAATTTTTTTTATTCAACCTGATTTTAGATATTTATATATAATTTTTATATTTTTATATAGAGATAAGATTAAGTTATACAGTATAAAATTCAAGTTTTACATGTTTTAAGATCGTTGGATGAATGAAATGTATGACTTAAATTAACTCATTTGTTTTTCAAAGTGATAATTTTCACATATTTGACTGTTAATCTGAGTTATCCGTTTTAATCATTCAACGATTCGAAAAACATATAAAACTTAAAGAGTGTGTAACTTTATTCTATCCTTTTATACATAATATTTAATATTTTTATTAATTTTTTGAATCAAATCAATTTTTTATTAAAATATCAAGGTTGGTCAAAGTCGAGTTATGGTTATTATTATATCGAATCGTATTAAAAATAAAATATATTCGAATCGGGACAAGACATAAACAAAGCATATGGTTTTAATTTCGAGTAGGGGTTGTGTCGGTTAAAACTCACCCCTCCTCGCCCCATTGTCAATTTTAGGAAAGTCTATTATTGTTCAACTCCAATACTTGAGACACATTATTTTTTTTTTAATATTACTGGTTCGAATTTTAATATTATAAAAAACTTAATTAAAATGATTTTTTCATAATATTTTTTAAAAAAATTGATTTAAATTATTATATTAGTGTGTTGTTTTTACAATCTTTTGAAAACTTATTTATTCAATTCTATCATAACTGAAGCTTTTAATTTTGAAAACACTATGTTTAATAAGATTCTGATAGTTGACAAAAATAAATGAGTTAGTGCATGTTAATTGTTCGATCTTATTATAGTTTTAGAATGAAAAGAAGACTATTAAAACAATAAAAAAATCTATGTTGGTTGGTAATAAAATAAGAAGCCAAAAAAAAAACATTTACAACAAAATCAATAAAAAACATACAACAAGTAGTCAAGTACATTAGTTGATAACAAAAATATGTTTGATATGCAACTTATTTTATGTTTTTATATTAATTTTGTTGTAAATGTTGTTGTCTTGTCTTTTGAATTTTTATTTCTATTTTTTTTTATGATTGATAACTCCACAAAAATGTTATATTTTAGGCCTTTTTACTTAAGTTCCTTAGGCTCATATAGGTTCATTTAGTTGCATTTAGGTTCATAACATTGCATGTAGTTTTATAATTATGCCATGACATTTTTCAGGTGGTAATAGGTGCTATTTCACGAGAAAGGTAGTTCTTTTAATTGTGTTGTGCAGATAAAACAAAATGGAAGTTGAAGCAATTTGTCATGGCATTCGTAGAAAGAGAGCAATGGGAAAATGCCATGGCAAAGCTAGAGAACTCTTGTGATGAGCAAAACGACAAAGAGATATTTTGATAAGAGTGCCAGTTGGTTCCATTACAGCTGGTTGGGACCACTACAGCCTGGCCACAACCACCTCAGTAGGGGACCACTATCACCACTGCCAGCCCTGCAGAAATGTCAACACGTGAAGGGGGAAGAAATGGATTTTTGCCTATCTTTTAGGGTTTTTCACCCTCTTTAAAGACACGATGACCTAGAGAAAAAAGAGAGGCCTTTGAGAGGAGCGAAACATAAGAAAAGAGGCATCTTTGGAGTTGTTTGCGGCAGAGGAAAGCCCCCACCTTTCTCCTCCAAACTCCGGCCAAGGAATCCTCCATTGATAGAGCTCGAAGGGAGTGGTATGCTAAGCACCCGAAAGGGGCTAGCACAACAAGGCGTCTTGTGGTGGTTGAAGAAACCGACGGCCTGCGCATCCGAGGGTGTCTTCTAGTTCTCCTTCCATTTGCTTTATTTTTCATATTTTTAAGAGGATGATTTGTTGAATGTTTAAGGTTTTATGTGGATGATATTACTTTAACATTTAGCACAACCATGTGAGTTTTGTTTAGGTGGTTGCTTTTGTGGATGATTAGCTTTTGCTTTTATTAATATATTGTCTTCTATGTGTTTGTGTATTTGCTTTGCTCATTGTTGATAATCATCTAGGCATTATAAGAGGCACGGTAGTGTCCCGTGTTTAGGTGCATGGTAGAGCACTCGAAAGAGGTGTAGCTATAGATCCTTAGATCATCCGGAAGGGGCTAAAGGAGGATCTACGTGAGTAATGGGTTCTAGACTGAAAATAGAGCCTAATATAAACCTAGAGCACTCGAAAGAGACGTAGGGAAGGGTTTCAACGACTAAAAAGAGTGTTCTTTACCGATAGACTAGTGCTACTCGAGTGACACGAGATGCCATGGCATTTTAGTTTGTTAGGTTTCTATGAATCGGAAGAGCGAGAACACTTACGAATCCTCTATCGACTAGATATGCACCATAATTGCCTTATGTTAGTAAGAGTGAGGGGTAAGAAGTCTATAGGAGCTCCCACCAGTCATTCTTGAGAAAGCTCGTTAATAGAGGATCCGTACAACATATAGTTTAAACGTGTTCTTGCATCTTGCTTTTGCTCCACATTTACAGACTGCTTTCTTTACTTTACTTGTTATCTTGCAATCACACTGCTTTACACTTCACACATACTTTCACTCATCTATCATGTCATCACCATCATTACCATTTTGTCTTGGCATATTTTAGTTGCTAGCATTCTAGAATTGCCATAACATTTGTACATAATAACACCTCACCGTACATATCTATTTTCTCTTGTTTATATCTTTATCTTTGTTTTCTTTTTCTTGTTAGTGATCTTCTACAACGGAGTCAATGTACCTACTAGGATAATGCTAAATCCTCGGAAAATGGAACTTTACTAGAAAAAACACCCAATGAGACATTTGACATTCTTGATAGAATTGCCAACAATGACTATCAATTTCCTTCCACAAGACTTGGAACCAGGAGGAAGGCACAAGGGATATTTGAGCTTGACGCTAAAGATTCATTACAAGCCCAACTCTCAGCTATCACCAACATGTTGAAGAGCGTGCAATGTTCCAATGAAGTGAAGGAAGTGAAGATGGCCAACTTAGCATGTCTGATAGGCCATGGCAATCACCATAAGAGCGAGTGCCCACGAAATCATGAGGCAGTCAACTATTTGGGCAATTTCAACAGAAGCAACAATAATCCCTACTCCAACACATATAATCCAGGATGGCGTCTGCATCCAAATTTTTTACGAGAAAATCAAGGAGCCAACAATCCTAACATACAACCTCAAAATCAGAATACTAGTGAGCCTTAAAATTTTCAAACGAATATGCCATGGCATAATTCGAACAAGGGGGCGCCAGCTCATCATCAATGAATACCAGTTATTTGGAGGCGACAATGCAAGAATTTATTCTAAGTACCAAGACAATGCTTCAAGAGCATACTATAGCAATCAAGAACCAAGGTACTCTATTGCAAAGCCACAACTCTTCATTGTGAAATCTGGAGAGTCAGGTTGGTGAAATTGCCACGGCATTACAAGATCGTTAGTTTGGACGACTGCTGAGTGATACTGAAGTCACTAAGCCACATGGTAAAGAACACTGTAGCGCGATCACACTAAGGATGTGGTATTTGGATATTTTTCTTTGGTGACATATAAAGATGATATTTATAGAAAATGTAAGCTTTAATGCACCTTTGTGCATTTGTAGGTAGACCTGATGTCACGGCAGCACCTGAGGCCACGACAGTACTTGAGGCCGCAGTAACACCTGAAAAAAAAATATCGATATTGTAGCGATTTGAAGAGAAAAATAATATGGACGTTTTAAGACAAGCGCCATAGAAATCGGAGTTGGGAAACACATAAAAAGACAAGGTCAAAGGCCACGCTGGAAAGAATCCTTATAGGAATAAACTAGGAAATAAAATAAAGATCTTTTATTTATGTACTTAACTTGTGTTTTACTCCAAGTTGTATTCCTACTTTGGAAAGGTTTGCCCTAGGCCAAGCCTATATAAGCCATAGTCGGCACATGACTAAGGGAAGAGAGTTCACCCTAGACTTTAGAGTTTTTTTTGTTTTTCGTTATGTTCTAACCTCTTTAAGGCTTAGGTGAAAGTTGTCGAGTATTTGTGAGAAGAGATTGTACTTTGTTTTCTTGTTTTATGCAATAAAATATCAAGGTTTGCTTATTCTTTGCCATTTATTGTTCTTGTATCCAAGCTCGGGAGAGAAGTTTGTGAGAGATCTATTTATCTAATATTGGGAGAGTTAGATTCACAAAAAGAACAAGTGTGGTATTTTTCTAATTGGAAAATACTAACTCGGCCTAGGGATAGGTTAGAGTTTCAGCGGCTAAAAGAAGTGTGAGATTTGTTGGTGATTATAGTTGATTTACGTCGGGAGGTTTCATCAAGGACTAGTCATCAACAGTACTTCGACTTAGGGATAACCTGTAACATCTCGATTTTGGGGTTAGTAGTTTGGGTGATGGTTTAGGGAATTCAATTAGGGTTGAATCGGGTTTTTTGGTTCGTTATTCCGGGAAAATTAAAATAATAATATTCTAATCAGACAAGTAATAATTTTGGGAAATGGTTTAGAAATATTAAAATGATATTTTAAAATTAAAAGAATGTTATTTGAACTTCAATTTGATTTATAATTATGTACTAGAGCCATAAACCTAATTTATTTTTAATTAATGATTTATCCACCAAAATTGTTTTTAAATAGTTTTAAAAAGATGATAATTTTATTTTCTCTCATAACCACTTATTTTCTCATCTTTTTTCTCATGATTTTCTCTCCATCTTCTTCAAATTTCTTCAATTACTTTCTGATTTCTTCATCATTTTCAACAAGATTTATTTCATTTATTCATCTTTTCATTCTCTACAAAGCTATTCATCAATTTTGCAAAATCAACATCCATTTTCAAGAAATCAAGGAGAGGATTTCTCTTCTTTTTTGTGGAGTAAATCTCAAAGGTAACTTGCTGAATTTTAATCTTTTTTCTAGGGTTCTTTATTGAAATTCCCAAGTATTAGCCTGCTAATCATTAAGTGAAACTTGATTTCATGTTTTTAATTCTAGATCTAATGATTTTATGAGGATTTTTGTGAAATCTTTTTAGATCTCAATTAATGTTGTAATTAGGTTGATTTAATTATGTTATTATGTCAATTAAATGATTATATGAGTCTTGAATTGATGGCACATTAATTTAATCCTGGAATAATGCAATCGGTGTTGTTTTAAGGTGATTTTTGATTGTTTTAGGGGCTATTTTAGGTGTTTTAATGTTGCTGGAGGTATAAGGATGGTTTAGATGTGTTTTTGGTTCATAATTATAGTGGTTTGGATGTTAGAATCATTAAGTTTTGGGCTGATGTTGTTCAAATGCGTTTCGGCTTAGTTTTCGATCTTTTCGGCTAAGTTTTCGGTAGTTTTGTGGAGGTTTGATATGGCTGCTGGTTTGAGCATGTTATGATGTGAATATTCTCTTTTTTTAATGTTGTAGAGGTAGTGAAAGAAGGTGCTTAAGTGGCTGGTGCATTGGCGTTGCCATCGGAGCATCGACGAAGGCTCGTTTCGCTTGTCAGTGAGTGTTTTCGGACTTAAAGCGAATCACATTGGTTCGGTTCTGTTTTGGGGGCTATGAAATAGTGTGAAAACTTTTCATAGTTCAAGAGTAAGTAAAGTAAATGATTTTGATAGATTATTATGAGTTTCGGCTATTTCCGATAATGGCATTATGTTGATGATTCAAAGAGATTTATGGAAATGCATAACTATGATTTTGAAATGATACAAGCATGTGATACTTGCTGGAAATGCATGATTTATAAAGGCATCCATGGTTATGGAAATGAAAAAAATGAATTGAAATAATATATGTTTATTTGCCTTACAATTAATAGTGCCATTGGGCATGACATTTGGTTTATTTATTGAACACAATATGCATGCATTATGAGCAGCAAATTGTCATGCATATTGGAATATGATATTGGCTTAGTGACACTAACTTTAGACTCAAATACGAATGACGTGTCATTAGGATTATCTTTGAGTGCACTATAAATATTATTGAGAATAAAGAATATTGCCTACACGTAACAAGGGTGACTTTGTGTCCAATCATGCGTGGTAGAGCCGCCTACACGTAACAAGGGTGACTATGTGTCCAACCGTACGTGGTAGAGCTAATAATGGTGACTTCGTGTCATGTCAATGGTGACTTTGTGTCATGTTAATGGTTACTTTGTGTCATAACGAGACTAATGGTCTCTAACAATGGATCCGTGTATTCGGTGAACTTAAGATTCGCAATAAGTGATCACTAGAAGCCAATATGCATACATGGATTTAAAGAGTACAATATGCATCATTCATGAATTGTTTTGGTAATGTTGAACATACTCAAGAAAGTGATTTGATATTATAGACATGAACGTGGAATGTTAAGCATGCATGCTTTTAATGATGCATTGCAAACTATGGTTTAAATATGGTTTTAAGTTGATGCATAGATGATTTTGTTGGAGCTTCCTCACTAAGCATATTGTGCATAAGCTCTTATTTCATCTTTGCAGAGCATAGAGACATCTTTGGGCTGCATTTGGAGCAAGAGCACCTAGGGGAAAAGCTACATAGTTGTTGGTATGTTTTGGCAAATAAGTTGGGGCTTGGCAATGTGTAAACCAATCCCATAGTAGAGTGAGTGCACTACTTGGTTTTAGACTTGTAAAGAGACTATATTTTGCTTGAGCTATTGTTGTTGGAATGTAATAATTTTTTGGATTGCCTAAAGCATGAGTATACATGATTGTTTTTTATTTTAAACCTTATCAAAGAAAGTATGTACACTTGCACAAGCATGGACATCCTTGTTTCTAACCATATTTTAGGAAGCATGCCTATAGGTTATTTGAGGTTCTTGATGTTAATGTTGGTGTGATTTATGTTGCTTTTATGCTTAGGAATTATGGATGTAGTTGTGGGTGACTAATGGTTGTGTCTTGAGTCGGTTGAATTCATTTAGTGTGACGGAATTTTAGGTTCCAGGCATCAAGTTTCGAAACCTTTGGGGAAGGTTTCGGAACCTTTGTCGAATAGTTTCGAAACCTTTACGGAAGGTTTCGAAACCTTTCAGGCAATTTCGATTCTGGTACCTTACTGGACACGAAAAGTTTCGGAACCTTCAGGGAAGTTTTGAAACCTTTGGCTTCCAAGAAATGAAAGTTGCTGGAAATTGCATTTTAATCCTGAATATCTTTGTTCAATTAGTGTATCTACAGATGTTATTTTGAGCTGAAATTTCACATGGATGCATAAAGTTGATTAAATTTCAAGACGGATAACTCAATTTTGATGAATTCCTTATAATTTGAGATATTTATATTTTGGTCCCTAAGTTATTGAAACATGCAATTGATGATGTTAGAATGCTCCGTTTGATTTGAAATTTTCCGTGATGGATACTTGTATGTTTAATTGAACTTTGATGAAAAGAATATCCACTTTTTCATTAGAATTTAAAAGTTTTATGTTTTAGTCCTTAATTTACTTAAGTGTTTAATCGGATGCTTATTTGTGATCAGATTGCTTCCGTTAATGCTTTGTATTAGACCAAGACATGTAGGAACATAATTATTCATCTAGAAAAAATATATCGATTTTTAGGATTATTTATCGAATCGGACCTTCGCGGGTTTGGTTCGATATTCCCCGTGTGACCCGTTAGTGTTAGTTCCGTCTAGACCGGGCTAAGGGGGTTACATAAACGGATTCATCAGAGGACACTTTGTCGAACCTTGGTAAAAAGTCCACCCAAGAGAAAGGGATTGCCGTGGAGGACGAAACCTTTCACTGTTGAGGGAGTAAAACTTCAGTGTTGCCGAAGCAGTGTTGAGTATTTGCATGCGACAGAAACAAGTCAATTGAATCCACAATACAACACAACTGGATCCTGGCCATTCTCTTAATCTGATTTTATTCTTAATTTCTAAGTTTTCTTTATTATTCAAGTTGTTTAGTTTAAATTAGAATACCCAAATTTATCTGTGTCTTTTATTTCTTTTGCAGAGCGAGAAGAGAAAAGAAAACATATTAAGTGCACCAATTCCTGTGGAGACGATACTCGATATACTTATCACTTTATTACTTGCGAAGTGTACATGATGTGCGTGGTATAAGCTCAATTTGAGTGAAAGTATATGCATCGTCAAGTAATAAAATGATAAGTATATCGTGTATCGTCTCCACAGGGATTGGTATACTTAATATGTTTCCTCTTGTTCCCTTGCTCCTAAAAAAGAAAGTAAAAACACAAATAAGTTGAGTTGTTTTATCTAACTAAATAATTAAATAACAAAACATAAAATAAAAAGGTTGAAGACGATATAGAGAAAATGGGTAGGATCCAATTGCGTCAATTAGTGGATTCAATTGATCTTCTTCTTGTCCAATGCAATCACACAACACTGCTTCGACAGTACTGCAGATACTGCCTCGGCAACGTTGGCACTCCTCTATCGCGGCAATCTCTTGCTCTTGGGCAAAAGCATCAAAGTTCAGCAAGGTGTCCGTAAGTGACTCAGCTCATCTTTGAGTTAGAGTGTTGTTGATGCCCAGTCTTTGACGATAACTCTCGACGTAAATCAAAGATAACCACCAACCAATCCAACATTTCTTTTAGCTGCTGAAACTCTTAACCTATCTCTTAGTGCTTCCACAAGAGTATAGGCCGAGTTAGTGTTTACAACATCGTACTTATCCCTTTCGTGAATCTACACCTCATGCTAGATAAATAGATTACTTGTAAACTTCCCTCTCAGACTTGGATACAAGAACAAAGAATGGTAATAGGATAAACAAATTTTAATTTTATTGCATAAGAACAAAGATACAAGAATCAATCTCCTCTCACTAATATCAACAACCTTCACCTCTCCCTAAGAAATTTAGAACATATTGTCGTTAAGTACAATTCTTAGGGAGAAGGATCGGATCTAGGGGAAAAAGGTTTCTCTCTAAATCAGCTCCCTAAATCGTCTCTCTAAATATTGTGGCCAGCTAGGGTATTTATAATCTTAACCTAGGATAAACCTTTCCTAAATAGACTTCAACTTGGAGTAGGGAACAAGTCTTCTTCAAGGAATTTGATATTTCCAAGTTTGCCGCCTTCTAGAAGGGTTTTCCCGCTTGGTCTTTGAATTGGGCTTTTAGCGCGCTAGCCTGGTCCAATTGATGCGTTGTATCTTCCAGAATATTCTTTATATTTTTATCTTTCATTGCGCCTCCATTGTTGGTGCTGCCGCACTGGATTCTGCCGCGGCCTCCCTTCTGCCTCGGTCGCAACACTGCTTCTCTGCCGCTTCTGCTCTGGATATTTCTGCATGTACAAAATATGTAAAAATATTTGCATTCTCTATAAATATTGACTTTGTAAGTGATGATAATGGAATATCCAATATTTGAGTAAAGAGTCTATATTTCGGTTCAAGTTGGTGTATAATAGATGCATAAAGTACCATGAGAAAGGTAGTAAATAACTGCCTTTTAGGCACTCATCAGTACACTTGCACTAATTGCACAACTCTTTCTACACGCAACAGGGCTCTTTGGGCGTTTCCAACAAGCATGCGTCTCATGCACGATTATCCTTCCTATGTCCATTGGGTAGCCAAAGAGAATGGAATGTAACATCATAAGTCGAGGTAGACTCATAGTAGTGTGATGCAAAGTGGGCATCAACTTATATCTCATAAAGTGTTTCCACAACCGGGCATTGGGAAGCAAAGACTCTCGGTTCACCATTCGTCTCAATGTTTGCTGACCATTCCACTCGGTTTTTTGCAGAAAAAGATCCTCATTCACACCTTGATATGTTTCGTAATCAACCTCATATTTCTTCTTCGCGTGTCTATCCATTCCTTGATGGATTTTGAAGAAGCGGTTGATAGCTGTATTTGTGAAGTGGATGTTTTTGCCCCGAACATATACAGATTTCTAGTCAGGGCTATGAATGTTGGCATAGAACTCACGTACCAAGGTGGCATTGATAGAGCCCGGATGGGCAGCAAACTGCTCCTAATGGTGGCTTACCACCACATCTTTCACCATAGAGCCCAACTCGTCGGAGAGAATGAAGCCATGTTCAAAAAAAGTCTTCTATTTTTGAGAGTTTTGAACCTCTCTTCCGTCGCGTCGTCCAAAAAAATGGCAGGAAGTGGTGGTGCGAATCCTAGGGGTCTGGTTCGTACCATTTTAGAGTTGAAAGAAAAGAGAGAAAATATGAAAGTTTCAAGCTTTTCTCTAATGAAGGAGGAAGCTTTTTCGGCTATAGAGGGGAGAGATGAAGAAGAAGAAGATAGGGGATAAAGATGAAAGAGAAAAGTGAACTAAAGGTGAGACCTTTATTTTTAGTGGGAATGTGAGAAGAAAACGTATGGAAGAGGTTGATTGGGTGGTTATGTCAGATTTTAATGGGAGAGGGGAAGGGTTGATTTTTGAAATTCAAAATAAAAATTTTAAAAGCTCATCCTTTTTTGTCTTTTTGTCGCCCAATATTTTCAAAGAAGGATTTCCTACTTTTCTCCTTCTTTTTCCTTCAGCCTCCAGCCTCTAAGGGTGCATTTCAGCCTACAAAACGTTTAAAAGAAAAGACTAAAAGGCTAAACAACTTAAACAACGAATGTGGGTCTCGCATCTCCCATGCCAAGCTTCACGAAAATTGACTTGGGCATCAAATTTACACTTGATCCAAGATCACAGAGTGTCTTCCCAAACCTTGCGGGCAGTTTCAAGTTTGGAGAGCTACTGGACGCAAAAAGTTTGGAAACTTTCAGGAAAATTTCTAAACCTTTTACAAAAAGTTTGGGAACTTTCTGGAAGGTTTCCAAACCTTTGACCACCAGAATTTGTTAGTTGCTGGAAATTATACTTTAGTCCCGGATATCTTCCTTTGTTCGATTAAGGTACTTATAGCTGTTATTTTGAGCTGAAGTTTTGCATACAATTATAAAGTTGATTTAATTTCAATATGGTCAACCTAATTTGGATAAAGTCCTTATATTTTGGAAGATTTACATTTTGGTCATTAAATTAGAGAAACATGCAATTGATGATGTTAGAATGATCCGTTTGAGTTGAAATTTGCTGTGAAGAATGATTGAGTGTTTAATTGAACTTTGATGGAAAGAATTTATACTTTACTAAATGAATTTAAAAGTTTTACGTTTTAGTCCTTAACCTATGTTAGTGTTTAATCGGATGTTTGTTTTTTATTAATGTGTTACCGATAATGCTTTGTATGAGACCTTGACACGTAGGAATAAGATTGCGCATCTAGGTAGGATAAAATAAATATATATATATATAATAGTTTTAGGGTTATTTATCGAATCAGACCCTTGCGGGTTTGGTTTGATATTCCCCGTGTAACCCATTAGTGTCGGTTCCGTCTAGGCCGGGCTAAGGGGGTTACATTGCTGAACTTCGATACTTCTTCCCACAAGCATGAGATTATCGCGGTAGAGGAGCACCAGCATTGCCGAGGCAGTATCTGCAGTATTATCGAAGCAATACTGTGCGATTACATTGGACAAGAAGAAGATCAATTGAATCCACTAATTGATGCAACTGGATCCTACCTGCTTTCTCTATAATCGTTCTCAACTCTTTATTTTATGTTTTGTTATTTAATTATTTAGTTAGATAAAACAAACCATCTTATTTTTGTTTTTATTTTATTCTCGGGAGCAAGAGAACGAAGGAAGACATATTAAGTATACCAATACCTGTGGAGACGATACACGATATACTTATCATTTTATTACTTGACGACATGTACACTTGCACTCAAAATAGAACTTATACCACTCCTATCAGCCTCCACCCTGTCCATGATGATCATTCCACATTCATAGAGGACATCAACAACGAAGACTATGTGCTGATCAAAGATGATCTCTGCTATGACAACACTAATTGAGAAACCGAAGCCTAGAGAGGTTTAGTGGTAAGACAGAACCTAAGGCCCGAGTCTAAGTTGTAGAACACATTCGTAAAAAGATGCTTCATCCCAATATCTCACAATAGCACGGTCGAACAAAGAAGATTGGTTCTCATCTAATCCATCATCAACAAAAGAAGTATCAATGTTGGAGAGATGATCCTACGGGAAATATACGAGTGCGGTAAGAAGGATAAGGGACCTTTATATTTTCCATGTTTAATCACGGGTATTTGCACTGCTACAAGTGTACCAGTGGCAGATATGGACAAATTCACTGCCCAAAGACGTGGATGGACAAGGAAGTTCTGCCACAAAGTAATACAAATAACCCAGGCTGAACCAGTCTAGACAACTCCACAACCATGCACAACTAATACAACTACCGGGGGCCAGTATACGGTAGACATACCTGCTCTATCCCACAGCACCACCGCGGTAGATCCCTACAAAGAAGTAATTTAGAGGATGATAGCCATGGACCGAAGACAACAACGGTACATGGAGTACCAGAGGGATTTCAACACGGCACTAGCCCAGATAATGCTCAACAATTTTCCGAATCAAGGAGTGCAGTTTCCCGAGTTTCCCCCAACATGTTTGTCACAGCTGCACCGTACACCAAGACCACGCCGGCCCAAGGAGGACCGCAGTCATTCTATGCTACTAGACCACAACAACAATTCCATGCTGTTGGCCCATCTCAGCTACAAGAGCCCGCCGCGGCATCTTTAGCCAGTCGAAGGCCATCCAAGCGGAGAACAGTCTTCAATACTCCACCAGGCTCTCCTATCATAATGAGGAATCTCTCGGTAGAGATAGACTCCTATATGCGGCAGTACCACCCAACTTAGAAATTCATTTAATGAACTTAGGTGATAAGATTGACTCTAAAAACACTTTTGGTACTTGTTTGATTATAGGAATTATTTCAATGAAATTAGGTGATAAGGGCTTAGATTTTTGGAAATTTTGGCTAGAGGTGCCTATTACCGACTCTAGAAATTACTCTTCTTCATGCTAGAGGTGCCCGAAATTGGCTCTAGTATGCTAAAAAAATTTGGATGATAAAACACAATCCTTGAGAAGCCCAAAATTGACACAAGTAGTTGTTGTTATAAGAAGAGAACATTAATTTCAAGTCTAGTTTTCTTGAACTTAGAGTTTGTCTAAGAAAGCCTTTAATAAACTTGTCCACAAGAACTCACACATGCACAAAATCTTATAGCTTGATTCAGGGAAAATCCTTGGGTAACCAAAAGGTTAAGGCTCAATGATGAGTGTACAAAAGTCCTCATATTTTATATCATTTTCCCACTCGATCGTTGCTAATAAAGACAGAATTAGAGGCGATAATGGATATTTCTGCATATTTTCTATATTTCACTATCCCAATACGGATTTCATGAATTTATCTATTATTGGCATAAAACAGATGCATTTGATGGTTTTCTTTCTTAGATAGGAAACTGTATCATAGGAATTGCCAAAGAAGAAGATGGATGCTAGAAGCTGAATCTAAAATGCAGAAAAGAACTCGCCTCAGCAGCATTTTGAGGCCACGGCAGGACCTGTTTCTGCGGGAGCATCGGAAAAGCAAATGTTAATATGATAGACGGTCTGAAGAGAAAAATAAGGTGGATATTTTAAGATAAGTGGCATAGAAATCAGAGCTAGGAAACACACGAAAAGTCAAGGTCAAAGGTCATGCGGGAAAAGAATCCTAATAGGAATAAACTTGGAAATAAAAAAATATTTTTATTTATGTACTTAACTTTTTTTTACTCCAAGTTTTATTCCTACTTAGGAAAGGTTTGCCCTAGGCCAGGCCTATATAAACCATAGTCGCCCAAGGAAAAGAAGTCATCAAATTCGGAGACTAGATAATTCATCTTAGGATTTAGAGTTTTCTCTGTTTTTATTTGTTTAGGCTTAGGTGAAGGTTGTAAAGTATTAATGTGAAGAGATTAAACTTTTTTTCTTGTTCCTAATGCAATAAAAGATCGAAGTTTTCTTATCCTTTGTCATTCCTTGTTCTTGAATTCAAGCTCGAAAGAGAAGTTTGTGAGTAATCCATTTATCTAATATCGAGAGAGTTAGATTTACGAAAAGGATAAGTACGGTGTTTTAATCGGGAAATACTAACTCGGCTTAGAGATAGGTTAAGAGTTTCAGCGGCTAAGAGAAGTATGGGATTGGTTGGTGATTATAATTGATTCACGCCAAGAGGTATCATCAAGGACTGGTCATCAACAGTATTTCGACTTAGAGATAAGCGGAATCATTAAAGGATACTTTGTCGAACTTTGGTGAAGTCTGCCCAAGAGTAAGAGATTATCGCGACAAACGAGTGATACCACTATCGAGGTAGTAATCTACAGTCCTGTCGAGGCAGTTTTGTACAATTGCATTGGACAAGAACAAGTTGATCAATTCCATTATACAGCACAACTTGATCCTAGACACCTTCTTTATCTTATTTTTCTATCCTTATTTAGTTATTATTGTTTAGTTCAATCACCATCCAATTAATTATGTTTTTACTTTATTTCTTTTACAGACCAAGGAGACTAAAAGAAGCATATTAAGTATACCAATCCCTGTGGAGACGATATCTGATGATATTCATCGCTTTATTACTTGGCGACGTGTTCACTTGCACTAAAATTACACATATCTAACACGCATCAAGTTTTTATCGTCGTTGCCGGGGATTGATAATTAAATTTTGCTTTATTTATTTTCTTGCACTACTATCTTAGGAAATAAGTTTAATTATTTTTGAGTTATTTTTTTAGGAAATAAGTTTAATTATGTTTGAGTTATTTTTTAGGAAGGAATTTCAAGAAGAAGAAGAAGCCATGAAGCATATAAACGACCCTAAAATCGAGCTTATCGTCCCGCTCAAAAAAGTTGCCTCGGCAGCATAATGCCACGACAGAGGATGCCTCAACGGAAAAATATGAAGGACGGCTAGCCATCCAAGAACATATAATGAAAGGTTTACGTCCCTAAAACTTAATTTCTCCCGTTCTATTTCATACTTCTTCATTATTATTTTCCAGTACAGTTTTTTTTAGTTTGTCTCTCAACAAACTCCATACAAACTAATGACCCTCAGGATACAGAAGAGGCAAAGACGCGACATATAAATATTGATTTATCTTTTCCTTGTCTCTTAATTTTATATTGTCTTTTATTGTTACCTTATACATGCATTGAGGACAATGCATCCCTCGAGTTTGGGGGAGTATTGATCCATACCCGTCTATCGCGGCAATCCCTTACTCTTGGACGGACTTTACCAAAGTTCGGCAAAGTGTCCTTAGATGACTCCGCTTATCCCTAAGTTGAAGTACTGTTGATGACCAATACTTGATGATACCTCCCGACGTGAATCAATTATAATCACTAATCAATCCCACACTTCTATTAGCTGCTGAAACTCAAAACCTATCCCTAGACCGAGTTAGTGTTCCATGGTGGAAACACCATACTTATTCCTTTAATGAATCTAACTCTCCCGATATTAGATAAATGAATGACTTACAAACTTATCTCCCGAGCTTGAATGTAAGAACAATGAATGACAAAGAATAAGCAAACTTTGATATTTTATTACATTAGAAACAAGAAACAAAGTTTGACTTCCTCACACTAATACTTTACAACTTTCTCCTAAGCCTAAACAAAACTAGAACATAATGTAGAAAAGAAAAACTAAATCTAATTCTATATTCTAAGCTATGAATTTAATGTGTGTCAATTCGAGTTCTCCTTCTCCTTGGGATGGCTAGGTCTTATATAGGCTTAGCCTAGGGCAAACCTTTCCTAAGTAGAATACAACTTGGAGTAGGGAACAAGTCATGTACATAGGTGAAATATTTCCAAGTTTAATTCTTCTAGAAGGCTTTCCCGCGTGGCCTTGTCCTTGGGCTTCCCTTGTGCTATCCAGCTCCGATCTTTGGGCTTCTTATCCAGTAACATTCTCCTCATTTTTCTTCTTAGCTTGCCCACCATATTGCTACTTGTCTTCTGCTGCCTCGGCCATAGTTTGCTGCCTCGATAATACTTCTTCACGCACAGATACAAAAATTGCAGTAAAGTATGCCTTTTCTATAAATATTATCTTTAATAGCATAATCCCTAAATATTTCACATTAAGTATATGCATTGGTCCAAGTATGTGTAGAATTAATGACTAATTCCCATGAAAAGTATAGAAAGTGATAGTAAGTTGAGAACTTATCAAAGCTGAATCTAAAATGCAGAAAAGAACCCGTCTCGGCAGCATTTTGACGCCGTGACAGGACTTGTTGCCGCAAAAACATCGGAAAAGAAAATGTTAACATGATAGGCAATCTGAAGAGAAAAATAAGGTGAACATTTTAAGACAAGCGACACAGAAATCAGTGGTAGGAAACACACGAAAAGTCAAGATCAAAGGCCATGCGGGAAAAGAATCCTAAGAGAAATAAACTTGGAAATAAAACAAATATTTTTATTTATGTATTTAACTTGTGTTTTACTCCAAGTTGTATTCCTACTTACGAAAGGTTTGCCCTAGGCCAGGCCTATATAAACCATAGCCGCCCAAGGAAAAGATATCATCAAATTCGGAGACTAGAGAATTCATCTTAAGATTTAGAGTTTTCTTTGTTTTTATTTCTTTAGGCTTAGGTGAAAGTTGTAAAGTATTAATGTGAAGAGATTAAACTTTGTTTCTTGTTCTCAATGCAATAAAAGATCGAAGAAAGTGATTCTTCCCCTTGGTTTCCTTGCCTCGAACGAAGCCCCAAGTGCCTTTATTTTTCTGCAAGGATGAAAAGAGAGCTTAAGCTAACATGCTTAGTGAGGAAGCTCTACACAAATCATCAATGCATCTATTTAAAACCATGATGAAAACATAAGTTGCAATACATTATTAAATCATGCATGCTAACATCTCATGCTCATGTTCTTAAAACCAAATGCATCCTTGAGTTCACATGACCTTATCAAAACAATTTATAAATGATGCACAATCTTCCTCTCAAATTCATGTATGTATATTGGCATTCTAGTGACCACTTCAATGTGAACCTTGAGTTCACCGAATGCACGGATCCTTTTTCTCATAACTTGAGACTCTTGGTCTTAACATGCATCGGTCGGACACTTAGTCACCCTTGTATACATGTTACCCTTACTACACACGGTCGGACACAAAGTCACCCTTGTTTACGTATGGGTCAACTATATGCACGGTCGGACACAAAGTCATCTTTGTTTACATATAGGCAAGCTCTACACGCACGGTCGGACACAAAGTCACCTTTGTTTACGTATAGGCAAGCTCTACACGCACGGTCGGACACAAAGTCACCCTTGTTTACGTGTAGACAACATCATTTTTCTCTTTATTTTATAGTGCACTCAATCCTAATGACATGTCATTTGTATTCGAGTCTAAAGTTAGTGTCACTAAGCCAATATCATAATCAAATGTGCATGATAACTTGCTGCTCATAATGAATGCATAATATGTTCAACAAATGAACCAAAAGCCATGCCCAAAGGCACCATCATGTATAAAGCAATTAACCACATTGTATTCCAAATCATTTCTCATAATTTTCCATAATCATGGATGCTAAATAAGCTATGCATTTCAGCAAGTAATTCTCATGTATGCACCATTTCAAATCATGCTCATGCATTTTCATAAATCCCATGCATTATCAACATAATGCCTTTATCAAATATAGCCGAAACTTATATCGGTTTATCAAAAACAATTACTTTACTTACTCTTGAACTATGGAAGGTTTTCACACTCTTCCATAGTCCCCAAAACAGAACCGTACCAAACGCGATTCACTTTAAATCCGTAATCACTCACCAACAAGTGAAACGAGCTTTCGCCGCTATCCGATGATCGCACCAACGCACCAGCAATCAAGCACCTTCTTGTAACTCTTATACAACATTAAAAACAGAGCATTCTCACATCATAACATGCTCAAACCAACAGCCATATCCGATCACCATTAAACTACCAAAAACTTAGCCGAAAAGACCGTAAACTAAGCCGAAACGCATCCGAACAACATCAACCCAAAACCTAATGAATCTAACATCTAATCCACTTCAATTATGAACCAAAAAAACATCCAAACCATCCTTATATCTCCAGCAACATCAAAGCATCTAAAACAACCCCTAAAACAACCGAAAAGCATATTAAAACTACACCGATTGCATTATTCCGGGATTAAATCAATGTGCTATCAAATGAAGATTCAATTAATCATTTAATTAACATAAAAACACAATTGAATCCATCTAATTCCATCATTGAATGAGATCCAAAAAGATTTCACAAAAACTTCCACAAAAACACTAGATCTAACATTAAAAACATAGAATTAAGTTTTTATTCAAAGATTAGCAAGCTAATACTTGGGAATTTCAATAAAGAACCTTAGAAAAGAATAAAAATACAGAAAATTACCTTCAAGATCTATTCACCAATAAGATGTAATTTCCTCTTCTTAATTCCTTGCAATTTGAGGTTGATTTGATGAAATTGATGCTTAGGTTTTGTAAAGGATGGAAAGATGATGAAAATGATGGAATCTTTATGGAAAAAGATGCAAAAATTAGCAAGGAATTGAAGAGAAAAGATGAAGAGAAAGTGGAGAGAAAATGAGAGAAAAAGATGAGAGAAAATGAGAAAAAAGTGGTTTTGAGAGAAAATGATTAAAAATCTCTAATTAAAGTAATTAAAATATATTTTGGTAAATAAATCATTGTTAAAAATTAGAAATGGATTTATGGCCCTCTAAGTATTCTAAGTTTAGCTTGATTTTCAATTTAGTCACTAAAACATGTAATTTCCGAAAATTACAAAATAAGTCCTCCAATTTTTCCAAAAATTACAAATTGGTCACTTATGCATAATTAGGCATAATTAAAAGTCAATAATAAATCCAAATTACTTTCTTTTAATTTTGAAACATATTTTTAATATTTCAAACCATATTCCAAAATTATTATTTTTCTTAACTAAAAATATCTTTATTTTATTTTCCCCGGAGTAATGAACCGGAGAACCTGATTTGACTCGAGTCGAATTCCCCTAACTTAAGCCTAACTAATAACCCCAAAAATGGGATGTTACAAGCAAAGTGTTCGTAAGTGACTCTACTCATCTCTGTGTCAAAATGTTGTTGATGCTCAGTCCTTGACGATACCTCTTGGTGTAAACCAAAGATAACCACCAACCAATCCAACACTTCTTTTAGCTGCTGAAACTCTTAACCTACCCCTTAGTGCCTCCACAAGGGTATAGGCCGAGTTAGTGTCGTCGACACCGTACTTATCCCTTTCGTGAATCTACACCTCTCGATGCTAGATAAATTGATTACTTGCAAACTTTCCTCTCGAGCTTGGATACAAGAACAAGGAATGACAATAGGATAAACAAACTCTGATTTTATTGCATAAGAACAAGAATGCAAGAATCAATCTCCTCTCACTAATATCAACAACCTTCACCTATCCCTAAGAAGTTTAGAACATGTTATCGTGGAAGTCTAATTCTTAGAGAGGAAGGGTTTTCTCTACAAATCGTCTCTCTTAGATAATGTGGTCGGCTAGTATATTTATAGTCTTAACCTAAGGCAAACCTTTCCTAAATAGACTTCAAATTGGAGTAAGGAACAAGTCTTCTTCAAGGATTCTGATATTTCCAAGTTTGCCCCATTCTAGAAAGGTTTTCCCGCTTAGTCTTTGAATTGGGCTTTGAGCATACTAGTCTGGTCCAATTGATGCGCTGTGTCTTCCAGAATATTCTCTATATTTTTATCTTTCAATGCGCCTCCATTATTGGTGCTGCCATACTAGCTTCTGCCGTGGCCACGCTTCTGCCTCGGCCTCAATATAGCTTTTCTGCTGCTTTGGCTCTGGATATTCCTGCATATACAGAAATTGTGATAATATTTGCATTCTCTATAAATTTTAACTTTGTATGTGGTGATAACGGAATATCTAATATTTGAGCAAAGAGTACATGATTCGGTTCAAGTGAGTGTATATTTGGTGCATAAAGTACCATAAGAAGGGTAGTAAATAACTGCCTTTTAGGCACTCATCAAATACCCCCAAACTCGAACTATTGCTTGTCCTCAAGTAATGCCAAAAATCAAATTGCTAAACCTTACTCCCCTTTTGTCTTACTTTTCCATATATTCTCCCCACCATGGTCATGTCTATCTCTCCGTTTTAGCCACTAGTTTACCCAAGAACTTCTACTAAGAAATAAACTCTAGGGCTAGGTGAGTGTGTGCGTTTAATGGACAAGGCTAATTCAAGGCTTTCTTAGATAAACTCTAAGTTCAAGACAAGTAGAATCTTGGGTTAGCTATCTCCTTAAAACAACAAGTCTTGAGCCAATTTCGGGCACCTCAAGATATGTGTTTTCTATTTTCTTCTTTATCTTGTTTATTCTTTTTCTTAACACCTATTTAGCATACTAGAGCCAATTTCGGGCACCTCTAGCATTAAGTAGAGCAAAACTAGAGCTGGTGATAGACACCTCTAGTTATTTTTCTAACAAGTTCTAAGTCTTTATCACCTAAATTTATTAAAAGAACTCTTAAATCAAACAAGTCCAAAAAGTATTTATTTTCTGTCCAACCCTAAAGCAAGCTTCTAAGTTTTATTCCATGATTATCCTATGGTTATCCCTTCAAAACAGTACTTGGCCATGGTAAGGAGAAAAATTTCTATAGCCTTAAAAGAGTAAACTAAAGCAAAGCTGACATAAGGAAGTACAAGATTACAATCATAAATTTAAGAAAAGAGAATATTAAAAAAAATTCAGTAAAAATCTACTCCCTTTTATGGTATTGACGCGGCATTGGGTTGCCTTGACAGTTCTTCTGCACCTTCAATCTCCCCCAAACTCAAACCGAGCATTGTCCTCAATGCTCAAAATATAAAGCAAACATCAAATAAATCTTGAAAAAGATGAGAGCAGTAAGGCATTATTTATAATGACTCTGAGGAGCTGCTTGTACGGAGCATTCTCCTATGCCTTGCTGTTGGTGCCTTTCTCCTAGATTCTTGTCCTGGTGATTGCTGTTGTTTGGCCTGCCGATATGGCTGCACTTTGTTGGGAGGTGTGCGGTGCATTAGTGCTGTAGCCTCATCCCCTTCTTCATCGGTGTCCATGATTTCTGTTCCTCCTCCTGCCGTGGCAGTGGGTTTTACTGATTCATGGGATGAACTGTGGTATTCATCAATCTCGCGAGATAGCGTATCATTGCTAAGACTGGGCATAGGAATTGGTTCTCTTTGGGGAGAGTTAAAGACAACCCACCTCTTGGATGGCCTTTGGTTAGTAGATGATACTCCGATAGACCTTGCTGGCCTGGAAGGTCCGGCAGCATAAAACTGTTGGTGCGGCCGTGGCTGGAAAGATGGTTGCAGTCCTGGAGCAAGTGTTGTATCGGTATAAGGGGCGACAGTGACGAACATATTGGCTGGGAATTTAGGAAATTGTACCCCTTGACTTGATGTGGAAAGCTCTGCATCATCATGTTGGCTAGAGACGTGTTGAAGCTACGCTGGTACTCCATGTAGCGCTGTTGGTGAAGGTCCATGGCTGTCATTCTATGTAAAATCTCTTAGTATGGGTCCACTGCGGCAGTCAGCTCAGCAGAGGCTGGTGCTTCTGTTGAATATTGCCCTTCGGCAGTGAAGTCGGCAGTGAACTACTACGGTATTGCCTGAACAGGCTCTATATGTGTTATCTGCATAACTCGGTGGCAGAAGTCTCTTGTCCATCCCTGCCTAGTTGGCGTGTATTCATCCGTATCTTCGATTGGAACTCCTGCATTAATGCACAAGGTAGAGATTAAACAGGGGGAGTACAATGGTCCACATTCCTTCTTACCACATTCATGGATTTCGTGAAGGATGATCTCTCCAATGTTGATGCTTCTCTTCTTGATGATGGACTGGATCAACGTCAGTCTTTTGCGATCCACTGTGCTGTTGTGAGAGGTTGGGATAAGTCGTCTTTTGACAGCCGTGTTACTGAACCCTTATGGACACCGGTTTCCCATGAAGTGTTGCTGTAACAAAGCTCATCCTTAATCTCCTCATAGTCTTGAGTGGTGATACTGTCTACGTAGTCGGTATGATCATCTCGTGTGGGTGTGAGACCATAAAAGTCATTGATGACTTTGGCATCAAGTTGTACAGGCTTGCCTCGGTAGTAGACGAATAGCGTATCCTTGTTCAGGCAGTGCGCATAGAATTCCCGTACAATTTTGGCATTTGTTGCTTGAGGCTGTAGACAGAAAGCCTCTCAATCCTGATACTGAATCTTGTCGAATAAATATGGTTCAATGCCGAAGTTCATATCATTGTTTTGTTGAAATCCATGCTCCTCCCATAGTTGTCGAGCAATGAATGATCGGTTGAATCTTTCAGCAACAGTGGCTGGGGAAAATCTTGTGTAATAAGCCATTGAACTGTTCGTGTAAGGTGGTTTGAGAATTTCTAGAGTGAATAGAGATTATTCTAAAAATTAAACGAAGTAGTGAGAGCAAGATTGTTCAAAAAGGTAAAGATAACAAGAATGCAAAGTAAATAATGCTCAGCAGTAGTCTGCTTATATAGGCTGTAAAAATATGACTGTTAAAAATACGAGCCGTTAGGCATTTACTGCCTTTTGTTGCCGCGACGGATTTCTCGGCAGATAGCCGTTATACTATTTCTACATGTTGGCAATTCTATGGTTTCTGACACAATGCTTCCGCGGCAGTAGACTTCCTGTTGTGGCAAAATTTTTGCTGTAATCATAACTTTATTAAAAATTAAAAACACTGAATCTAAAATCCTAAAAATAAAGAATGCTGATCATAAAGTAAAATAACAAAATACTTAAAAATAAAGAATGCTAAAAATAATACTATATATACTAATCCTAATATAATAATTATAATTTGAAGGGAAAAGATTAGGTTATTTGTGGAGTGCATGTGAATGCATCTCCCATTTTCGTTATCTCTTTCTGGCCCATATCTGTCTGCATGAGCTGGCCAGTCCCTTCGGTGCATTCGGCTTCTCCTTTGGGTTATATTCTTTTACCGAACAATCTGCCGAGCGTACTTCCCAGGTAGGATATTTTAGTACCCTTATTCGGTGTATGGAGAGTCTTATATTCTGCTGGAGTATTTGAATTTGGAAGGTTGTGGAAAGCGTTCAACTTGATTTGATCATTTATTCGTATTGTGAGCTCGCCATTTTCCACATCAATGATGGTGCGTCCAGTAGCAAAGAAAGGTCGACCCAATATGATCGGTGCATTGTCGTCAGCTTCACAGTCAAGGACAAGAAAGTCGGTAGGGAAGATGAACTTGTCAACTTTTACCAGAATGTCCTCAATTTTGCCTTCAAGATGCATGTAAGACCGATCTGAAAGTTGGAACAGTATTGTTGTTGGTTTCGCCCGTCCAGTCCCGAGTTTCTAAAAAACTAATTTGGGCATTAAGTTGATGCTTGCTCCCAAGTCGCATAGGACCTTTCCTTTGTAACCATCTCAAATTGAACAGGGAATTGTGAAGCAGCCAGGATCTTTTAGTTTGGGTGGCATGCGATTATGTAGCATTAACATGCACCCTTCACTGGTTGTCACCGTTTCAAATTCTCCTAGCCTTCGTCGTTTGGATACTATGTCCTTTAGAAACTTGGCATAGTTGGGTATTTGTTCAATCGCCTCAACTAGTGGCAAGCTAATATGGACCTGCTTTGGGCTGTCTAGGAACTTCTGAAAATTGGTGGTCCTGTTTTTGCTTCTTTAGCCTCTGTGGAAAAAGAGGTGGTAGTCTGATATCCTCCAGGTTTTCTTGGATATTGAGTTTTATACCTGGGGTGAATTTTTCTGCAGCTGCCTCGGCAGAAGGTTCTGATACTGCTGGTTCTGTTTCCGTGGAAGAGCTTTCAACAGGGTCCTGCTCAGCCTCTGAGTCCTCATGTGGTTACTATTCTGGTTGGACTCTTTCGATTGAGGTCCCTTCTTTATTTTTCAGCTGTAGGCCACTTCTGGTGGTGATTACTTTACATTTCTCGTGGCCTAATACCTTAGCAACTTCAGTATTGCTAGGTAAACCTCCAGGTGGTCGAGTGTTTTGGCATTGAGCAAATTGACCAACCTGGGTTTCTAGGGATTTTATTGCAGCCTCTTGGTTCTGCAGTCTCATCTCCGTTCTGTTCATGAAGTCATCAGTACGCTTCATGAAGCGGCTATTCTCTATCATGTAGGCATCAGCTTTTAACATGAAAGCTGTGAGAGAATCTGCCAGTGCATTCAGAGACTGTTGCTGTTGTACCTGCTGCTACGGCATGGGCTGCTGAATGTTCTACTGCGGCAGGTTCTGGTTCTGATGTTGAAATCCAGGGGCTTGGGTAGTTGGATTCAAGGCATTGTTAGGGTTACTCCAAGAGAAGTTCGAATGCCTTTTCCAAGATGGGTTATAATTGTTGGACATCATTGGATTGTTTCTGTTATAGGTTCCAACATATTGGCCGGTCTCCTCATCTGCATATAATTTGATGAGTTAACTGCCTTAACCTCATGTATGCTTCTTTGGTTTTGCATGTTCTGAACCATCTTGGTTAGAGAAGTCCATTGTGCTGTCATCGAACTTGATGTGTCTAATTCATGCGTTGTGGCATGACGTCTCATTCCTTCTCGCCTCGATGTGGGAAATTGGAAATCGTTCCTTGCGAGTTTGTTCAGAATTTCAATGGCTTCCGCGGGTGCTCTATCTAAAAGTGTCCCATTTGCGGAAGCTTCTAGCATCATCCTTGTGGAGGCATTAGTAGCATTATAAAACATGGAGACTTACGTCCACAAGGGAAAACCATGTAAGGGGAATTTGTTTAATAGTTCCCTGTAACGTTCCCATGCCTCGTACATCGGTTCATCTTCATCTTGCCGGAGTGATGTAATTTCATTACGAATGCGGTCATAGAGATTTGTTGGATTAAACCTCGTAATGAATTCTTGACAAAGTTCTTCCCAAGATCCGATTGATCCTGTTGGGATTCCATTCAACTAAGTCTCCGCCCTATCCCTCAGTGAATAGGGGAACAATTTTAAGCACAGAATATCTTCATGGACTCCTTGAATCTAAAAAGAGTTGCACACTTTCATGAAGGATTTAAGATGTTGCCTTGCATCTTCAGTAGCAGACCCACTAAACTGTCCAATTGTGTTCAACATGTTGAACATCACTGGTTTAAGCTCAAAGTGAGTTGCTTCTATCTTTGGGATAACTACGCCAGGGTTAAGTCCGTTTAGATCCTCCACCAGATAATCTCTGACAATAGGCTGCCTCGGCAATGGATGCGATATTGGCTGCTGCGGCATTGCTGGCGGTAGTACATTATGATCAACAGGTCCTCTAGGTGGATTGTCCATAGTTTGGAACAAATTTCCTCTTAGATTATGTCTTGTACGTTCAATCTCAGGATCCAACTCGTACAATGGTCCACTCGGATTTGCCTTGGTCATAAATCAAATAAATAAAAATTAATAAAAACAAAAATAAAATATAATTAAAGTTAAAGTTAGATAACTAATAATTAAAGAGCAAGAAAATTAAAGAAAACAAAATTCAGTTGCCAATCTCTGGCAACGGCGCCAAAAACTTGATAGGCGTATAAGCGCTATTT
The DNA here is from genome assembly GCA_035048815.1 of Abelmoschus esculentus. NCBI lineage: Eukaryota > Viridiplantae > Streptophyta > Magnoliopsida > Malvales > Malvaceae > Abelmoschus > Abelmoschus esculentus. The sequence continues at coordinate 8,652,582 of JAUCBN010000032.1, forward strand.
TGAGTGCAAGTGTACACGTCGTCAAGTAATAAAATGATAAGTATATCGTGTATCGTCTCCATAGGGATTGGTATACTTAGTATGTCTTCCTTCGTTCCCTTGCTCCTGAGAATAAAATAAAAACACAAATAAGATGGTTTGTTTTATCTAACTAAATAATTAAATAAAAAAACATAAAATGAAGAGTTGAGAACGATTATAGAGAAAGCGGGTAGGATCTATTTGCGTCAATTAGTGGATTCAATTGATCTTCTTCTTGTCCAATGCAATCGCACAATACTGCTTCGATAGTACTGCAGATACTGCCTTGGCAATGCTGGTGCTCCTCTGCCGTGGCAATCTCTTGCTCGTGGGTAGAAGTATCAAAGTTCAGCAAAGTGTCCGTAAGTGACTCCACTCATCTCTGAGTCAAAGTGCTGTTGATGCTCAGTCCTTAACGATACCTCTCGGCGTAAACCAAAGATAACCACCAACCAATCCAACACTTCTTTTAGTTGTTGAAACTCTTAACCTACCCCTTAGTGCCTCCACAAGGGTATAGGCCGAGTTAGTGTCGCCGACACCGTACTTATCCATTTCGTGAATCTACACCTCTCGATGCTAGATAAATAGATTACTTGCAAACTTCCCTCTCGGGCTTGGATACAAGAACAAGGAATGGCAATAGGATAAGCAAACTCTGATTTTATTGAATAAGAACAAGAATACAAGAATCAATCTCCTCTTACTAATATCAACAACCTTCACCTATCCCTAAGAAGTTTAGAACATGTTATCGTGGAAGTCCAATTCTTAGGGAGGAAGGGTTTTCTCTACAAATCGTCTCTCCTAGACAATGTGGCCGACAGTATATTTATAGTCTTAACCTAGGGCAAAACTTTCCTAAATAGACTTCAACTTAGAGTAAGGAACAAGTCTTCTTCAAGGATTCTGATATTTCCAAGTTTGCCGCCTTCTAGAATGGTTTTCCCGCTTGGTCTTTGAATTGGGCTTTGAGCATACTAGCCTAGTCCAATTGATGCGCTGTGTCTTGAAGAATATTCTCTATATTTTTATCTTTCAATGCGCCTCAATTGTTAGTGGTGCCATACTAGATTCTACCGCAGCCACGCTTCTGCCTCGCCCTCAACATAGCTTTTCTGCCGCTTCGGCTCTGGATATTCCTGCATGTACAGAAATTGTGATAATATCTGCATTCTCTATAAATATTAAATTTGTATATGGTGATGACGAAATATCTAATATTTGAGCAAAGAGTACATGATTCGGTTCAAGTGGGTGTATATTAGGTGTATAAAGTACCATAAGAAGGGTAGTAAATAACTGCCTTTTAGGCACTCATCAGAGGCCATAGAACAAATTGATAGTCTCGGCATCAAGTCTAACTAGCCTACCTCGGCAGTGGACGTAGAGGGAATCCTTGCTTGGCCCGTGCGCGTAGAATTCTCGCACCATCGTGGCATTGTCTTGGACAGTTTACAAGCAAAAGATTTGTCATTCTTGATACTTTATTTTATCGAAGCGTTCTTCAACTGCGGCTGATGCGAACCTGTTGTAAGTTTCCATAGAGATAAAAAGAGTGAAGATCATAGAGAGTTTGTGAAGGTTGTTAAGAGATCTCGGAGATAAGCAAATAGTAGTTCAAGAGAGATAAGAAAAGGATTCTAAAAAGATTCAAGAATGGAAGAGTGAATAGTAAAAGGTGAGAAAATGTTTATAAAGGCCTCGATTTTGTAGCCGTTAGCATTTAATGTCGCGGTGGGAATTGTGCTAAACTAGCCGTTAGGCTATTCTGCCCATTACTGCGGCACTAACATAGTGCACTACCACGACAACAAATTTGTTGTTGTGAATACCTTCACCTTCAGTCTTGATTCTTGTCCTAAAAATAAACAACAAAAAAAAATAAAAACTTTAAATTAAAAAGAAACAAACAGAAAAAATATAATTTTAAACTAAAACTAATCCTAAAAATGCAATAAATATAAGATAATGAGATTAATTCATGATAGGAGTGCATGCAAGTGCATCTCCTAAATTGATGGTCTATATAATCCTCAAATCATGTTGACCAGAGTAGTGCTTCAAACCTTGGCTATTCACTTTGAATTCATGCTCATTCCTTTGTGATTTGATCGTTACTGCACCATGTGGGTAAACCTAAACAACTTCAAATGGGCTGACCATTTGGACATGATTTTGCCTGTAAGGTGCGCTGTCCAATTGGCTTCCTTAACCTCTGGTGTTTCAACACTGTCCAAAACTTTGTTGTAGCAATCATCTATTGTACTACCGAGGCATATCTGTGGTATGTTGTCAAGATTGTTGTTGAGGCAGTGGTTGCTGAGACAGGGTATTGCGCTGCCTGCATCTGTAGTGTAAATCATCTGACATTCTTCTGGATCATCATATCTTTTTAAAATCTGGAAAACATTGAGTTTGATTTGCTGGTCATTAACCCTTATTGTCAATTCTCCTTTTTTCACATCAATAAGAGTGTATCCAATCGCTAAAAACGGCCTACCCAGGATGATCGGTGTATTTTCATCTGCTTCACAATCAAAAACAAGAAAGTCAGTTGGAAAAATAAATTTATCCATCCTTACCAGTATATCCTCGATTTTTCCTTCATGTTACACATACGATCTATCTGCTAAATGGATCATCAATGTTGTGGGTTTTACCCTTCCTATTCCAAGCTTTTGGAAGACATATTTCGACATTAAATTTATGCTTACTCCAAGGTCACATAGGGTCTTTCCTTCATAATGATTTCCTATCGCACATGGTATAGTAAAACATCCAAGATCCTTCAATTTGGGGGGCATACGATTATGAAGCATTACCATGCATCCATCGGTTGCGGCAACAGTTTCAAACTCACCAATCCTTCTTCTTTTGGACACAATGTCTTTTAAGAATTTGACATAATTTGGCATTTATTCTATTGCCTCAACTAATGGTAAATTAATGTGGACTTGCCTTAAAATGTCTAGAAACTTTTTAAATTGATAGTCATGTTTCTGTCTTTTCAACCTTTGTGGGAAAGGTGGGGGGGGTCGCATTTCCTCCAATATCTCATTAGTCTGAAATTTAATACCTAGTATCACTGGTTCCCCTACTGTCTCAGCCGCCTTGCGTGGGACTACCAATTTCTCTACCAATTCTTCATGTTCCACTAGTGGGACTTTGTCTATCGAACTATCTAATATCTCCTTATGTTGTAGTCCACTCATAGTAGTGATTGCCTTACATTGCTCATGGCTCATTCCCTTTGAAACTTCAATATTACTGGGTAATCCTCCTTGTGGTCTAGTGTTCAGATTTTGAGCAAACTGCTAAACTTGAGTTTCCAGTGATTTAATGGTTACCTCTTGGTTTTCCAACCTCATCTCAGTTCTCTTAATAAAATTACTATTGTCAGCCATGTATGATTCTGTTTTCATCATAAAGACCTTAAGAGAATTTTCCAATGAACTTGTAGGTTGCTGCTGATGCATCTACTGTGGCGGCGGCAGATGTTGCATTTGCATTGGTTGCTGGAAACCTGAGGGTTGAGTAGTTGGATTCAGAATATTGTTAGGATTGCTCCATGAGAAATTTGGATGCCTTTTCCATGCTAGATTATATGTATTAGACATCATGTTGTTGTTCCGATTATAGTTTCCCACATAAAGACTAGATTCCTGATTCTGCATACATTCAGAAGAGCTATGGTTACCTCCACATAAATTACAGAAAGAATCTATTGCCTTGACCTCATGGGTATTATTCTGCATTTGCATTTTCTGAACCATCTTAGTAAGCGAGACTAATTGTGTTGCCACTGAATTGGATGTCTCTAACTCATTCACTATAGCTTCGTGTCTCACTCTTCCTCGCCTACATGTAGGGAATTGAAAGTCATTCATTGCGAGTTTTTTCAAAATTTCTATAGCTTCCTCCGGTGGTTTGTCAAGAAGTGTTCCATTGGCAGAGACATCTAACATCATCCTTGTTGGGGCATTGGTTGCATTGTAAAACATAGTCACTTGTGTCCACAAGGGAAATCCATGCAAAGGAAACCTGTGTAGTAGCTCCCTATATCGCTCCCATGCCTTATACATCGGTTCATCATCTACCTGCCAAAAAGAAGTAATTTCATTGTGTATATGATCATATATATTAGTAGGATTGAAATGTGTAATGAAATCATGACATAGTTAACTCGAAGATCCTATAGATCCTGCAGGAATGCTATTTAACCAGGTTTTTGCCCTATCCCTCAGTGAATAGGGAAACAATTTCAGTCTCAAAACATCTTCATGGACTCCTTGAAGTTTGAATGAATTACAGATCTCCTTGAATGATTTGAGATATTGCCTGACATCTTCAGTTAATGACCCACCAAACTGTCTAATTATATTGAGCATATTAAACATGACAGGTTTTAGTTCAAAGTGGGCTGCTTCGATTTCTGGTGTGATAATTCCTGGATTTAACCCGTTCAAATCCTCTTCCAAGAAATCTCGAACAGTGAGTTGTTGCGGCAATGGTGGCGGCAGAAGTCCTCCATTGCCAGCTGGTAAGTTCTATTTCACTGGGTTATCTACCATAACTACTCGAATTTGTCTTCTCAACCTTTGACGCGTGCGTTCAATTTATGGATCTAGCTCCTACAAAGGATTGCTTGGGTTTGCCCTGGTCATACACCAGTAAAAAACAAAGTTAAGTAAAAGTAACTAAAATCGAGAAAATAAAGATAACAAAAATTTAGTTGCCAATCCCCGACAACGGTGTCAAAAACTTGTTGCGTGTAGAAAGAGTTACGCAATTAGTGCAAGTGTACACTTCACAAGTAATAAAGTGATAAGTATGTTGAGTATCATCTCTACAGAGATTGATGTACTTAATATGTTTTCTTTTCTCTTCTCGCTCTACAAAAGAAATAAAAGACAGATGAATTTGGGTATTCTAATTTAAACTAAACAACTTGAATAATAAAGAAAACTTAAAGAATGAGAATAAAATCAGATTAAGAGAATGGCCAGGATCCAGTTGTATTATGGATTCTATTGACTTGTTTCTGTCGCATGTAAATGCTCAACACTACCTTGGCAGCACTATAGTTTTACTGCCTCGACAGTGAAGGGTTTCGTCCACCGCGACAATCCCTTTCTCTTGGGTGGACTTTACCAAGGTTCTTCAAAGTGTCCTCTAATGACTCCGCTTATCCCTAAGTCGAAGTACTGTTGATGACTAGTCCTTGATGATACCTCCTAGTGTGAATAAACTATAATCACCAACCAATCTCACACTTTTTTTAGCCGCTGAAACTCTAACATATCCCTAGGCTGAGTTAGTATTTTCCATTTAGTAAAATACCGCACTTATTCCTTTCGTGAATCTAACTCTCCCGATATTAGATAAATAGATCTCTCACAAACTTCTCTCCCGAGCTTGGATGCAAGAACAATGAATGACAAAGAATAAGAAAACCTTGATATTTTATTGCATAAAACAAGAAAATAGTACAATCTCATCTCACAAATACTCGACAACTTTCATCTAAGCCTTAAAGAATTTAGAACATAACGAAAAACAAAGAAAATTCTAAAGTCTAGGGTGAACTCTCCTCCCTTAGTCATGTGTCGGCCATGGTTTATATAGGCTTGGCCTAGGGCAAACCTTTCTAAAGTAGGAATACAACTTGGAGTAAAACACAAGTTAAGTACATAAATAAAAGATCTTTATTTTATTTCTTAGTTTATTCTTATAAGGATTCTTTTCCCGCGTGGCCTTTGATATTGTCTTTTTGTGTGTTTCCCAGCTCCGATTTTTGTACCGCTTGTCTTAAAATGTCTACCTTATTTTCTCTTCAAATCGTCTACAATATCGATATTTGTTCTTCAGGTGTTGTCGCAGCCTCAGGTACTACCGTGGCCTCAAGTACTGCCACGGCATCAGGTCTACCTGCAAATGCACCAAGGTGCATTAAAGCTTACATTTTCTATAAATATCATCTTTATATGTCACCAAAGCAAAATATTCAAATATCACACACTAAGTTCATGCATTAGTCTAAGTATGTGTAGATTAAGTAATTATTTTCCATGAAAGGTGTAAAAAATGATGGTTTTATAGCACTTATCAAGCCCCCTCATATTTCCAAACTTAATCATCACATTGTGTCGGAAGAAGGACATTCCGGAAGATGATTATGATGAAATAGTGGAAGAAATGAAAGGTTTATCTGCTGAAAAAGTCACTACACTTATGGGCAACGTTGAAGAGAAACAAAAGGCATCACATGCTGCCTCGACTAAAGGAAAAAGCCCGATGGAAAAAGATGATGTACTTAAGCTGTCTAAAAATGTCATGGAAAAAGTAAATGACTTGTCAAAAGATCTCAATGAATTTTTCCTTTATACCAAGAAAAGAGACGAGGTTATCAAATGCTATTTAGCAGAGTTGCTTCCTTCCCTGAATCAAGAGTTCCCTGCGTTCCTAGAGTCTACTGCCCACTGCATCAGGAAATGCCTCAACATTTACAACTACCTCAACTCTGACTAGGTCATTTGCACCTGACCTAAATCAGGTACCATCCCTAATTGAGCCGTCTGACGAAGTTAGACCCATGGAACTGGAGACTGAGGAGCAAGTGACGCATGTATAAAAAGTGTATTTAAGTGTAAGTGTACACGTTAAGTAATATAATGATAAGTATTTATCGAATATCATTCTCCACAGGGACTGGTGTACATAATATGCCTCCATCTCCTTCCTTGCTCCTGAAGTTAATAAAATAAAAACACAAGTAAAAAGACTTGTTAAATAACTAAAGAATAAAAACTTAAATAAAAGGTTGAGAACGAATAGAGAGAATGGGTAGGATCCAATTGTGTCATATAGTGGATCCAATTGATATGATCTTGTTCAATACAATGGCACTGCACTGCCTCGGCAGTACTGCAGATACTGTCTCAGTAGAGATAATGTTCTCTACTACGGCAATCTCTTTCTCTTGGGTAGAATTACTAAAGTTCGGCAAAGTGTCCTTGAATGGTTCCGCTTATCTCTAAGTAGAAATATTGTTGAGGACTAGTCCTTGATGATACCTCTCGGCGTGAATCAATTATAATCACCTACCAATCCCACATTTCTTTTAGCCACTGAAACTCTTAACCTAACTTTAGGTCGAGTTAGTGTCTACAACACCACACTTACCCTTTTCGTAAATCCAACTCTCTCGATATTAGATAAATGGATTACTTACAAGCTCCTCTCTCGAGTTTGGATGCAAGAACAAAAAATAACAATAGGATAAGCAAACTTTGATATTCTTATTGTATTAAATGAAGAAACAAAATACAATCTTCTCATACTAATATTCAACAACCTTCACCTAACTCTAAGAAAGCTTAGAACATATTGTATTGAAGAACACAATTCTTAGGGTAAAGCTTTGTCTCTAATTCGGCTCTCCTCTATACATTGGACGGCTCATGTATTTAGAGTCTAGACCTAGGGTAACTTTTCCTAAGTAGAATATAACTTAGATTAGGAAACAAATAATAAAAATATAGTATTTCCAAGTTTAATTCTATCTAGAAGATTATTCCCACGTGGCCTTTGACTTGGCCTTTTCACGTGCTAATCAGCTCCAATCCAAACACTTAAAGTTCAGGCATTCTTAGCTTATTTTTCTCTTTCAATCGCCCAACATCAGTAATAGAACTTTCTGCTGCCGCTGCATTGCTTTTGCCTTCGGCAATGCTTCTGCCTCGGTATTGGTTCTGCCTTCGGAAGATAATTTTTGCAACTATACAAAAACAAGCCATAAAGCCTTCTTTTCTCGCAAATATCATCTTTATATTCTGTGACAGGAAAATGTTGATTATTGAATAATAAGTATATGTATCAATTCAAATTAGTAGGCAATGAGTACATATTGTTTAGGAAAAGAATAGTAAATAATAGCATTTTTAAAATCTCATCAAATACCCTAAAACTCGAACTATTGCTTGTCCTCAAGCAATACAAAACATCAATTTGCCAAACCTTATTCTCTCTTGGTCTTATTTTTCCATCTATTCTCCCCACATAACTTTGTCTATCTTTCAGTCCTAGCCTTTAGTTTACTTACGGATTTCAAATCGGAAGCAAACTATAAGATTACGTGAGTGTGTGAGTTTTTGTAGACAAGGTTGATTAAAGGCTTTCTTAGATAAACTCTAAGTTCAAGACAAGTAGATTTGGAATGGTTATTTCTCTTCTAAAACATCAATCACTTGAGCCTGTTTTGGGTACCTCAAGCGTTGTGCTTCCTTCTATTTTTCTTTCTTTTCCTTAGGCGTACTAGAGTTGGTTTTGGGCACCTCTAGTATGAAGAAGACTAATTTCCTAGAGCCAGTGATAGGCACCTCTAGTCATATTTTTTAGAATCTAAGTCTTTATCACCTAAGTTTATTAAAATAACTTCTAAATCAAACAAGTCCCAAAAGTATTTGTTGATTCTAACCTTATAGTAAGCTTCTAAGTTCTATTCCTTAAGTATTCCAAGGTTATTTCTTCAAAATAGAACCTAGTCATAGTAAGGAAAAAGATTGCTAAAGCCTTAACAAAATAAACTAAGGTAAAACTTATGTAAGACAATGCAAAAGTAAAAACAATTATTTCAAGTAAAGGCAGGTGTATATAAAATTTTTTTGAATCAAGGCATCAAATTACTTCCTTTTCTGGTATTACTGCTCGGCAGTGGGCTGCCCTTGGCAGTGCACTCACATACACCCCCAAACTCAAACTGAGCATTATCCTCAATGCTCAAATCTCACAGCAAGTAAAAGAAAATATATAAATAAAAAAAACAAGGTAGTAATTTTATTCTGATTCTGAAGAGCTACTAGAAACAACTACTTTCTTGTAGGTTTTCCTACTGATGCTTTTATTCTGGACCCTTGTCCTGGTGAGTGATGTATATTTGCTTATCTACACGGCTGCACTATTTTGGGTGTTGGCTTCGGCCTTGGGGCAGTGACTTCTTCGACTTTTTCTTCGTCACTAAGTACTTTTGTCTGCATCATGTGCGTTCCTTCTTCTGCCTCGGCATATGGGACTCCTTGCTGATCATGTGGTGATTTGTGATGGACATAACATCAACCTCCCTAGAGAGACTGTCCCTAGAATGGCTAGCCATTGGGATGGGGAGGTTTGGTGGGGAGTTGTAAACAACTCTCCTTTTTGATGGCCGCCTGCTGGTGGATGATGCCGCGACAGTGTTTGCTGGTCTGGATGGTCCGACAACGTGGAATTATTGTTGTGGTCTTGTAGCGAAGAATGGTCTTTGCTTTGGGGCAAGGGTAGTTTCTGTGTAGGGTGCGACAGTGACAAATATATTTGTTGGAAATTCTGGAAACTGCATTCCTTGAGAGGGGAAATTTTGTGTCATCATGTGTGCGTGAGTGTTATTGAATTCTCTCTGATACTCCATATATCGTTGTTGTCGGAGGTCCATGTCTGTCATCCTCTGTAGAATCTCTTGGTATGGATCTGCTACGGCAGGGGCTTCGGTAGTTCCTGGCACGTCTGCTGTGTTTTGCCCTCCGCCAGTGTTGGGGTGTTGCCTGTACTAGGTCTGCTTGCATTATTTGCATCACTCTGTGGTAGAATTCTCTGGTCCAGCCTTGTCTTTGAATTGTGTATTCATCTGTTTCTTCTATTGGAACACCTGCAGCAATGCACAAGGCAAAGATTAAACAAGGGAAATATAAAAGACCTATTTCTTTCTTACCGTAATCATAATTTTCTCGAAGAACTATCTCTCCAGCATCGATGCTCCTCTTGTTGATAATTGAGTGGATCAACACTAATCTTTTGCGGTCCACTGTGCTGTTGTGAGATATAGGCATGAGGCGTCTCTTGACAAATGCGCACCACATTTTTGCCTCGGGTTTGAGGCTTTGCCTTGTCATAGAACCTCTATAGGAACCGGTTTCCCATGGAGTATTGTCGAAACAGAGGTCATCTTTGATTAGCTCATAATCTTGGGTGGGGATCTCGTCTATGAATTCGGCATGTCGATTACTAATGGGGATGATTTTATAAAAGTCATTAATTACTTCTGTGTCAAGACGGACAGGCTTTCCTCGGCAGTGGACAAATAAGTTACCCTCACTCAGCATATGAGCATATAATTCACGCACAATTGTTGCGTTTGCTGGGGGAGACTGTAGGCATAAAATTTCCCAATCTTGATATTTGATTTTATCCATCAAGAATTGTTCGATGCCATAGTTCTGTTCATTCGAATGTTGGAAACCTTGCTCCTGCCATAACTGCTGAGCAACAAATGATCTGTTGTATCGTTAAGCAACGCCAGCAGGATAGAAGCGGTTGTAAGTAGCCATGGATGATTCTTGAATATTTGAGATGTTGGTGAGAGATTCTTTGAAAATTGATCTGAAAAGATGCAAGAATGAGGTAAGATTGCAGAGAGTATTGTGAGGAAGATTTGGCACGGTTAACAAAGAATACAAAGTGAATAGTTTCAACAAGGAAGTTGCTTATATAGGCCTCGGCAGATATAGCCGTTTGGATTTCTAGCCGTTTGACTTTTCTGCCGTTGCAAATATTAACTGCTATGGTAGAAAATTCGGCAGATAACCGTTATACTGTTTATGCCCGTTATAACTGTTGCGACTTTAACACTATGCTCTGCCGCGGCAGTGGACTTGCTGTTGTACACTTATTTCTCTGTTATTCTTGCTTTATTATCATAAAAATAAATATATGAGATAAAATTATTTTAAAAATAATTACTGGTATACTTAAATAAATAAATAAAAAGAAAATTCTAAAAATTATTAACCTAAATTAATCCTAATATAATAATATAAAGAGTATGGAAGAAATTAAGTTACTGGAGGAGTGCATGAAAATGCATCTCCCAATTTGTCCCTCTCTTTATGGCCAAGATGATTTTTCTGTGATTGCTGCCATCCTTATCAGGTTCTTCTTTGTGTGTGGCCTCTGTTGTAGATTTAATTCTTTTTCTAAACATTCTACCGACCATGCTGCCAAGGCAGGATATTTTGGTGTTTGTGGCATAGATGATTTGCACTCTTTTGGATTCTCAGAATTGTTTAGATTGTGGAAGGCATTAAGTTTGACTTGTTGGTCATTGACCCTCATAGTCAATTCTCCATTCTCCACATCAATTAAGGTACGTCCAGTAGCAAGGAAAGGTCTGCCCAGGATGATTGGTGCTTTTTCATCTGCTTCACAATCAAGGACAAAAAATTCAGTTGGAAAAATAAATTTATCGACTCTTACTAGTATGTCCTTGATTTTTCCTTCGTGGTGCACATATGATCGATCCGTAAGTTGGAGCAGCACTGTTGTTGGTTTTGCCCTTCCTATGTTGAGCTTTTGGAAAACTGATTTAGAAATTAGGTTGATGCTTGCTCCAAGGTCACACGAGGCCTTTCTTTCATAGTTATTCCCAATCGCACAAGGTATGGTGAAACAACCAGGGTCCTTCAATTTGGGTGGCATGCGATTATGTAACATTGCCATGCACCCTTCAATTACTACCACTGTCTCAAACTCACCTAGCCTCTTCCTGTTAGACACAATGTCCTTCAAGAATTTAGCATAGTTGGGCATCTGTTCAATTGCCTCAACAAGTGACAAGTTGATGTGGACTTGTTTCATAATATCAAGAAATTTCTTGAATTGATGATCTTGTTTCTGTTTGTTCAGCCTTTTTGGGAAAGGTGACGGTGGATCTCATCCAGGGTTTTCTTAGATTAGAATTTAATACTTGGGACCACTGTTTGTCTTACTACCTCGGCAAGTAGTGCAAGTGCTGTCGAGCTTTCTGCTGGGGCATTGTCTTCGTGCTCAATCTGTTCAGCATCCAAGTTCTTCTTAGCTGTATCTTCTTGTATTGTTTGGGGAGCTTTGGTTTCTGAATTGCCCATCGTTTCTTTCAGTTGTAGGCCACTTCTTGTTGTGATTGCTTTGCGTTGTTCATAGCCCATTCCCTTAGCAACTTCAGTATTGCTAGGTAATCTCCCTTGTGGTCTTGTATTTTGTCTTATAGTGAATTGACCAATTTGGGTTTCTAATGATTTTATTGCAGCATCTTGGTTTTGTAGCCTCATCTCTACTCTGTTCATGAAGTCATTAGTCCTCTTCATGAAATTACTGTTCTCAGCCATATATGATTCAGTTTTCATCATAAAAGCCTTGAGAGTATTCTCTAGTGAATTCATAGGTTGTTGCAGTTGTTGCATCTGTTGCTATAGCAGTGACTGCTGCATCTGCTGCTGCGGCAGTGGCTGATAATTGGAAGTCTGGTTGGTGGGGTTTAAGGCATTGTTTGGGTTGCTCCATGAAAAGTTTGGGTGCCTTTTCCAAGCTGGATTGTATGTATTTGACATCATGTTGTTATTCTGGTTATAATTTCCCATATAAAATCCAGTTTCCTCATCTTGCATATACTCAGAAGAATTTACAGTCTTCACTTCTTGAGTATTTTGTTGTACTTGCATGTTTTGAACCATTTTTGTTAATGATGTCAACTGAGCTACCACCGAATTATTGGTTTCTAACTCATTTATTGTGGCATGACGTCTTAATCCTCCTCGCCTAGAAGTAGGAAATTGGAAATCGTTCCTTGCGAGTTTGTTCAGAATCTCTATAGCTTCTTCCGGGGCTTGTCAATGAGTGTGCCGTTTGCTGAGGCATCCAACATTATTCTAGTCGGGGCATTGGTGACATTATAGAACATGGTTACTTGCGTCCATAATGGGAATCCATGTAGTAGACATCTGTTCAGTAACTCTCTGTAGCGTTCCCAAGCCTCGTACATAGGTTCGTCATCAGCCTATCTAAATGAAGTGATATCATTATGGATTCTATCATATAAATTTGTAGGGTTAAATCTCGTAATAAATTCTCGGCAGAGTTCACTATAATATCCAATTGATCCTGTCGGAATACTGTTTAACTAGGTTTTGTTCTTATCCCTTAGTGAATAAGGGAAGAGTTTCAACCTCAAAATATCTTTCATGTACTTCTTGGATTTTGAAAGAGTTGCATACTTCCATGAAGGATTTGAGATTCTGCTTGACATCTTCTGTTGCAGCCCCATTGAATTATCCAATAGTATTGAGCATATTGAACATTACTGATTTAAGTTCAAAGTGGGTTACCTCAATCTCTGGTGTAACAACCCCAGGGTTTAATCCATTAAAATCTTCTACCAGAAAGTCTCTGACAGTTAACTACCGCGGTAGTGGTTGCGGCAGAGGTTGCTGTTGCTGGCCTCCAATGCCTTCATGTAGGTTCTGATTTCCTGGATTCACTGTCATGGCTCCTTAGATCTGTCTTCTAAGTCTTTGGTAAGTCCTTTCGATTTCTGGGTCTATCTCGTAACGGAGTGTTAGGGTTAGCCCTGGTCATAAACCAAAGATAAAATAGATTAAAAATTTCTTTTTTTTATTTTTTTAAAATTTTTTTTATAATAATAACTTAAAAGCAAGAAAATTAAAGAAAACAAAATTTAGTTGTCAGTCCCTGGCAACGACGCCAAAAACATGATGCGTGTATAAAAAGCATAATTAAGTACAAGTGTACACGTCAAGTAATATAATGATAAGTATTTATCGAATATCGTTCTCCACAAGGACTGGTGTACTTAATATGCCTCATTCTCCTTCCTTGCTCCTGAAGTTAATAAAATAAAAACACAAGTAAAAAGATTTTTTGAATAACTAAAGAATATAAACTTAAATAAAAGGTTGAGAACGAATAGAGAGAATGGGTAGGATCCAGTTGTGTCATATAGTGGATTCGATTGATCTGTTCTTGTTCAATACAATGGCGCTGCACTACCTCGGCAGTACTGCAGATACTGTCTCGGCAGCGACAATGTTCTCTGCCGCGGCAATCTCTTGCTCTTGGGTAGAATTACCAAAGTTCGGCAAAGTGTCCTTGAATGATTCCGCTTATCTCTGAGTCAAAATATTGTTGATGACTAGTCCTTGATGATACCTCTCGGCGTGAATCAATTATAATCACCAACCAATCCCACACTTCTATTAGCCGCTGAAACTCTTAATCTAACTTTAGGTTGAGTTAGTGTCTACAACACCGCACTTACCCTTTTTGTAAATCTGACTCTCTCAATAGTAGATAAATGGATTACTTACAAGCTCCTCTCTCGAGTTTGAATGCAAGAACAAAGAATAACAATAGGATAAGTAAACTTTGATATTCTTATTGTATTGAATGAAGAAACAAAATACAATCTTCTCACACTAATATTCAACAACCTTCACCTAACACTAAAAAAGCTTAGAGCATATTATTTTGAAGAACACAATTCTTAGTGTAAAGCTTTCTCTCTAATTCGGCTCTCCTCTATACTTTGGACGGCTCATGTATTTATAGTCTAGACCTAGGATAACTTTTCCTAAGTAGAATATAACTTAGAGTAGGAAACAAGTAATAAAAATATAATATTTCCAAGTTTAATTCTATCTAGAAGACTATTCTCGCGTGGCCTTTGACTTGGTCTTTTCAAGTGTTAATCAGCTCCAATCCAAACGCTTCAAGTTCAGGCATTCTCAGCTCATTTTTCTCTTTTGATCGCCAGCATTAGTACTGGAACTTTCTGCTGCCGTGACATTGCTTCTACCTTCGGCAATGCTTCTACCTCGGCATTGGTTCTGCCTTCGGTAGGTAATTTCTGCAACTGCACAAAAACAAGTCATAAAGCCTTCTTTTCTCGCAAATATCATCTTTATATATTGTGATAGGAAAATGTTTATTATTTAAGAATAAGTATATGTATCAATTCAAATTAGTGGGCAATGATTACATATTGTTTAGGAAAAGAATAATAAATAATAGCCTTTTTAAACACTCATCAACAAGCTCAAGAAGCCCAGTCACCAAAACGAGATCAAACTCCTGAAAATGTCACAGCATTTTCAGATGAGCAAGCCCAGTCACAAGATCAACCAGACCCCTCTACTGGAAAGGAACGTAAAGCCAGTTTTATTTCTTCACTTTTTTAAGATCTGCCCGCCCACCCAACACAACAAGAAGAACCGCATGTTAGAGTATGCCCAAATACCAATCATATGATGATTGTAAATATACTTTTATTTACCAATTTTATTGAATAAAGGCATTGTCATTGTTGTTTTCAGATATATGTGTCAATGTATAACATAAACTGAGAAACAATAAGGTCCATATAATAATATACGTATTAGTATTCAAAGTTCCTTAGTCAAGTATTATTATGGATATGTACAATAATAATATGCTTAAGACTAACATGTGATTAA
The DNA here is from genome assembly GCA_035048815.1 of Abelmoschus esculentus. Classification (NCBI taxonomy): domain Eukaryota; kingdom Viridiplantae; phylum Streptophyta; class Magnoliopsida; order Malvales; family Malvaceae; genus Abelmoschus; species Abelmoschus esculentus. The sequence continues at coordinate 8,667,923 of JAUCBN010000032.1, forward strand.
TTGATGACAATGAGTTATCATTGACATAGAGATGTTAGAATTAATACATGAATATATTAATAGAGAATAATATATTAGATTGACCCACTATGAGCATATATCTTGGATTATTATGTGACGATCACGATATTGCTCATAGCGACAACTATATGTATGATCCTTGGACTTGAGATTATTAAGATTTCAACAAATTTTTCATTAATAGTAGTCCACTCTAGACATCAAGAAACACTAATAATAGGCTATACAAGTGTGACTATTCCAAGACTTGTGCCTATTAAAGATATAAAAGAACAAAAGAATATAATACATTAAGAGAGTTGATCACGAACTTGATACATCGAATCATGATCACTTGTAACTTAGATGAAAATGATATATTGCTAGATGTCACTTATTGTTTATAATATTAGAATTGTTCTAATATTATTACTAATATTACAATGAGCCTACAGGGTCACACCCAATGGTTGAAAAGGAGCAGAAATATATATGTATAAGTAGTTCATATTTAATTCTGGATTTTAAACAAATGATATATAATTAAAGTAATTATATCCATTTTTAAATTCGAGTTAAATATAAATTCTAAAATTTAAGGAAATAATTAAAGTAATTAATTCCTATAAACAAATTCGGAATAAAACACTTATACCTAGGGTTACACCAATATAAAGGTTTTACTTGGTCTAGCAGCCATACATCAGAGAATTCTGAATTCCCAAACCCTAAAATCACGAAAAACAGTTTTTCGAGATTTTGCTCTATCAACCGGGTGAACTGAGTAGAGGCCAAGACGATATTCTTAGAGGCTAAAGATTCAAATTGTCGAACGATCTAATTATCAAACGATTGTGATTGTAGCAAATTCAGTTGTTGTTTTTGCTGCTTATCATGAAACCCAATGCAAGTCATTGTATCTCTTCCTCCCGATTTCGGATTAAACGTACATGGATCACTGGAAAGACTATCGTAATTTTGTTCAGCTACACCATAGGGAGTGTTAGCGGTCCCAACAGTGGTATCAAAGCCACTTGTACAATCCCTAATCTAGTTAAATACTTAGGTGATGCGATATTTATGAGATGCATGATTTGTTTTACTATATCGTCGATATAAATATTGATATTAGTAGTCAATTAGGGATACAATTAATATGTTAATGTAACCCCCCTTATCCCAGCCTAGATGAAACCGACACTAATGGGTTACACGGGGAATATCAAACCAAACCCCTGAAGGTCCAATTCAATAAACAACCATGAAACCGATATATTTTTTTTCCTTCTAGATGCATAATTATATTCCTACATGTCTTGGTCTCATATAAAGCATTAACGGAAGCAATTCGATCACAAGCAAGCATTCGATTAAACACTTAAGCAAATTAAGGACTAAAACATAAAACTTTTAAATTCTAATAAAAAAGTAGAAATTCGTTTCATCATAGTTCAATTAAACATACAAGTATCTCTCACGGTAAAATTCAAATCAAACGGAGCATTCTAACGTCATCAATTGCATGTTTCACTAATTTATGGACCAAAATATAAATCTTTCAAATTCTAAGGACTTCATCCAAATTAAGTTAACCATCTTGAAATTTAATCAACTTTATGCATCCATGTTAAATTTCATCTCAAAATAACATCTGTAGATACCCTAATTGAACAAAGAAAGATATCTGAGACTAAAATGCAATTTTCAGCAACTATCAATTTCTAGCAGGCAAAGGTTTCAAAACCTTCCATAAAGGTTTCGAAAATTTATGTAAAAGATTTTGAAACTTCCCTGAAGGTTTTGAAAGTTTTCGCGTCCAGTAAGGGTCCAGAATCAAAATTGCCCGCAAGGTTTCGAAACTATTTGATAACGGTTTTCAAAACCTTCCCTAAGGTTTCGAAATTTTGTGCCTAGAACCTAAAAATTTTATCGCATTAAGTGAACTCAATCGACTCAAGACACAACCGTTAATCACCACCAACTATATGCAAAATTCCTAAACATTAAGAACACATTATACAATCGAGTATAGCCATCTTAGATCACGTAATAGCTAGAGGCATGCTTCCTAACATTAATCAATTACAATGGCTAACCAAATCAAATATGCTTCAAGCAAACACAACATCGCATCAATCAACCAAAACAATATAGCAATCCATGAAGCAACAACCTAAGCAAAATTAGAGGTCTTATTACAAGTCTTTAGCTAAACAACACACACTCTCTTATGAAATTGGTTTACACATTGCCAAGCCCTTTTTATTTACCAAAGCATACCAAAATTATGTAGTCTTTCCCCTTGGATCCTCCTGCTCAAAATGCAGCCCCAAATATCTCTAATTTTCTGCAAAGATGAAAAGAGAGCTTAAGCAAAACATGCTTAATGAGGAAGCTCTAACAAGAATATCAATGCATCAATTTAAAACCATAGTAAAATCATAGTTTGTAATGCCTTCCTTGAACCAAATATGCTTTACCAAATCATGGTCATATTCATAATTCTAAGACATTTCCTTGAGTATCCATAGCAATATCAAATCATTTCCTAAATTATGTACAATGTTACCAAATCATTTCATGTATGCATATTGGCTTTTTAGTGATCAGTTCTTGTGAATCTTAAGTTCACCGAATACGCGAATCTATTGTAGAGACCCTTAGTCTCTTCATAACATAAAGTCACCATTGACATGACACAAAGTCACCCTTATCAAACTCTACCACGCACGGTTAGACACATAGTCACCCTTGTTACGTGTAGGCATTTTTTCTTTATTTTCATAATCTTTATAGTACACTCAATCCTAATGACATGTCATTTATATTCGAAAATAAAGTTAGTCACTAAGCCAATATCATCTCAATCAAGCATGCTAACTTGCTGCTCATAATGCATTCACAATATGTTCAATAAATGAACCGATAATCATGCTCAATGACTTTATCAATTATAAGGCAATAATCACATGTTTAATCAAATCCTTTCCATGCTTTCATAATCCATGAATGTCCTTATAGATCATGCATTTTTCCAGCAATTAACACATGCATGCACCATTTTAAAACCAATGCTATTTATCTCCAAAACATAAATATAAATTCCTTCCATAAAACCAATGCAATTGAAATCGAAGCTCAAGGAATTCAATCAAGTACATTAATATCACTTACTCTTGAGAAATGAAAAGCTTTTAAACTATTCCATAGTCCCCAAAATAGAATCGAACCTTGAAGTTCACTTCTAACCAAAAATTCACTCACTGACAAGCGAAACAAGTCTTCGCTGACGCTCTGACAGCAATGCCAACACACCAGCCACTTATGAGACTTCTTGAACTTCCTATAAAACATTAAAAATAGAGCATATACACATCATAATATGCTCAAAACAACAGCCACATTAAACCTCCACAAAATTATCGAAAACCTAGCCTAGAAGACCGAAAACTAAGCCGAAACGCATCCAAAACAACACCAGCCCTTAACCTAATGAATCTAACATCTAATCTACCTCAATTATGAACTAAAAGCATCCTTAAAATATCCTTATACTTCCAGAAAAGGCAGAGCATCTAAAACATCCCCTAAAACAACAGAAAAATCATATCTAACAACATCGGTTCAACTATTCCGGGATTAGAATTAAGTTTAATCATTACAAGACTTATTAAATCATAAAAGTATATATAGTTCACTATAAAAATATCCTAATTACAGCATCAATTGAGATCTAAAAATATTTCACAAAAATTTCCATAAAACTTGAAGATCTTGAATTAAAACACAAAATTAAATTTAGATTGTTCATTAGTAAGCCAAATGCTTGGGAATATCAAATAAAGAACCTTAGAAAAGAGGATAAATCAGAATATTACCTTGAGATCAAACCACCAAAAAGATGAGAATTCTTCTCTTGATTTTCCTTGAAAATGGATGTTGATTTTGTAAAATGGATGAGTAGGTTTTGTAGAGAATGAAGATATGAGTAGAATGAGATAAATCTTGATGAAAATGGAGAAGAATTCAGCAAGCAAGTAGTTGAATAAATTAAGGAGAGAAAATAGAGAGAAAATGTAGAGAAAGTTTGGAAGAAAAAATGAGAAAATTAGAAGTTAGAAAAAAAATGAAAAAAAACTCTAATTAAAAATAAATTAAAAAACAAATTTTGGTGGATAATCTTTAATTAAAATAATTTGGGTTAATGTCCCTCTAAGGATTCTAAACTTTGACTTACTTTCCAATTTATTCACTAAAATCTTTAAATTCTCGAAAATTGCAATTTAACCCCCAAATTTTCCAAAATTTACAATTTAGTCACTAACATAATAATTTGGTTTCAATTAAATCCAATTAAAACTCAAATAATATTCTTTTAATTTTAAAATACCTTTTAACATTTTTAAAACATTTCTAAACATTTATTATTTATCCGATAAAATTATTATCACTTTAAATTTCCTGGAATTAAAGAACTGAAGAATCCGATTCGACCCAAATCGAATCCTCCCTAACTAACACTCAAACTACTACCCTAAAACCAGGATGTTACAGTTAATCTATTAATTACAGTCGCCATGTTGCTACAAGGGTTATACGATAATCATATGTCAATCGTTGATATAGTGATCGACGGAAGTGCGATAGCAGATCGCATTAAGGAAAAAGGAATAATTGTTATTTCGATATGAAAAAATCTAAGGGATTTAAAAATATCGAAAACGCGATTCTATTGATAAACCTTATCAAATCCTGATATTTTTCCATAAAAAAATAATCGTTATTTTTCAAAATTTCCTGGACCCCTTGATAGGCAATATAGATTGTAGGACCATATTCGTAATATAAACGGTTTCGAGATAGCATATATATGATATGTTTGCTTTGCATGGTGTTTAACATGGATGGTTATAACCCTTGTTTTTACAATAGTTGTAAATTTTAAAATACGGCCTGCGTATCATGCCTTTCTCTATTTTTATTGTACTTCTCTTCTCATTTTACCCTCTCATATATAAAACGAGTTTCTATAATTATAATATTATTCTAATAAGCAGTCGAGACGTTTGGACCAAAGGCGAGAAGATGCTTGAGAAACAATTTTAGTATAGAATTAGGGTTTTAAGGTTCTCCTATTGGTTTGAGATTAGCCACCTTAGTTCTTTATTTTGGGCTATAACAATTGCAATCTTTTTATTTTATATCTATCATGTAAGTGATGCAATGTATGATATATAACTTCTAATTTCATATATTGATGAGATCAATAAGGACCAAATTAAAAGAAATAACGATGAGATATTTAATGTTTTCCCTTAAATTAATCTAAGTTAAAATTAACCGTCTAATATTTTTCCTTGTTAAGGCCTTGATCGATCTTATGTGGTTTTTGCCAAAGCATTGACACATAAGTCCATCTTGGTTAAACGCGAAGAATAAGAAAGTGATATTCGTCGGTCAAAATATTAGTAATAACTTAGTTAGGTTGTTCTAATAGGATTAGAAACCTAAAGGCTAAGTATTTGGTTAAGTTATGAGATGTTTGAACAAGATTTGTTCACCAAATTGAGGAGTTACATGAGATTTAATTAGCAAAGGGTTACTTACCTAAATAACCTCTATCCTAAAACAAAAGCCAAAGCTGATTTGGGAAATTGGTGAATTATGGATCCTCGCTCACTAGAAAAAATTTCGTCGAATTTTTTCAAAATTAAAAATGAGAGTTTTTTTTAATTTTGAACAAAATAGTGAGAGTATTTTATAAGCAAAGACATATTTATAATATTTTAAATTGGTAAATTTACTTTATATATTTCTATTATTGTAGATCTAAGTGGCAAACAACACTACATCACTGCGTCTGCGATCACTCCTTGAGAAGGAGAAACTCAATGGCATAAAATTCCTTGATTGGTTCTGCAATTTGAGAATTGTTCTCAAACAGGAAAGAAAGGAATATGTCATTGAAGAACCTGTTCTAGATGAACCGACAACTAATGCTTCTAGAGCTGACAAAGACAAGTTTAAGAAACATATGGATGACATGTTAGATGTCGGATGTCTTATTCTTGCTAGCACGACTCCTAATCTTCAAAAGCAACATGAGGACATGGTTGCATATGATATGATTCAAAACCTCAAACAAATATATGAGGAGCAAGCACGTCAAGAGAGGTATGAGACCTCTAAAGCTCTATTTCAGTGCAAAATGGTAGAGGGATCTCCTATAGGAGCTCATGTCATTAAGATGATAGGCTATATCCAAACATTGGAAAAGCTAGGATTTCCTCTCAAAGATGAATTAGCTAGTAATGTTATTCTACAATCGTTACCGAATAGCTTCAATCAATTTGTCCTTAATTTCAACATGAATGAAATTAACAAAACTTTGCTACAGTTACTTGGTATGTTACGTACTGCAGAGAAAAACATGTCTAAGGGTGGAGCTAAGACCATTCTGATGGTTCGCAAGGACAAAGGAAAGGGAAAAACAGTGACAAATTACAAGGGTAAAGGTAAGCCTATGCCCAAAGGACATGATGCACTAAAACCCAAAGGGGGTGTTGGCAAGGAAGGAAAATGTTTCTGTTGCAATAAGACCGTACACTGGAAAAGAAACTGCCCCATATACCTTGAAGAGGTTAAGAAGGCAAAAGTAGATGGTGCATCTACTTCAGGTATTTATGTTATTAATGTGAATCTGTCAACATCTTCTTCTTGGGTATTAGATACCGGTTGTGGTTCTCACATTTGTACTTTTGTACAGGGACTACAAAAGAGAAGGAATCTAGCTAAAGAAGACATAGACCTACGAGTGAGAAATGGAGCAAGATTTGTTGCATTAACTATAGGAATATACGTTTTATCTTTACCTAGTGGACTTGATTTACATTTAGAAGATTGTTATTTTGTTCCTAGTTTGACTAAAAACATTATTTCTATTTCTTGTTTGGACAAGATTGACTTTGAGATTATTATTAAGAATAATTGTTGTTCTTTTTATTTTGATAATGTTTTTTATGGTTTGGCATAATTGGTTGATAGTTTATATATTTTAAATCTAGAAAATGTCATTTATGACATAAATACTAAAAGATCAAAAATAAATGACTCAAATCAAACTTATCTTTGGCATTATCGTTTAGGCCATATAAGTGAGAAACGCATATCAAAACTCTATAAAGATGGGTTTTTAGATTCATTTGTTTTTGAACAATTGAATGTATATGAATCTTGCTTATTAGGAAAAATGAATAAGGCTCCTTTTAATAGTAAAAGTGAACGAGCAAGTGATTTATTGGTATTAATACATAGTGATGTATGTGGACCAATGAACACACAAGCTAGAGGTGGGTTTCAATACTTCATCACTTTCATTGATGACTTCAGTCGATATGGTTATATTTACCTTATGCGCCATAAATCTGAGGCTATCGAAAAGTTTAAAGTATAAGAATGAGGTACAAAATCAACTAGGCAAGAGTATTAAAGCACTTCGATCAGATCGAGATAGAGAATACTTAAGCATAGAATTTGATGAACTCCTTAAAGAATGTGGGATTATCTCATAGCTTACTCCACAGGTACATCATAGTGAAAGGTTTGTAAGCTACAAAGGTCCATTTATGGACTGAAGCATGCTTCTCGAAGCTGGAATCTTCATTTAAATGATGCGATCAAAGAGTTTAGTTTTATCAAGAAAGAAGATGAGCCTTGTGTTTACAAGAAAATAGGTGGGACCATTGTTTTTTCCTAATCTTGTATGTAGATGACATACTTATTATAGGAAATGACATACCTACCTTTCAGTCAGTTAAGACTTGGTTAAATAGTTTTTTCTCTATGAAAGATTTGGGTGAGGATGCATATATCTTAGGGGTTAAGATCTATAGAGATAGATCTAGACGACTTTTAGGTCTGAGTCAAAGTACATATATAAACAAAGTTCTGAAGAGATTCAGTATGGAAGAATCCAAGAAAGGATTCTTACCTATGAGACATGGTATATCTCTTTCGAAGGAAATATATCCTTCAACTCCACAAGATAGAGAATGAATGAGTAAGATTTCATATACTTCGGCTATTGGTTCTATCATGTATGACTCGACCAGATGTATCATATGCCTTAAGCATGACAAGTCAATATTAGGTAAACCATGGTGAAAGTCACTGGGTAGCAGTCAAAAATATCCTTAAGTATTTGAGAAGAACTAAGGATATATTTCTTGTTTATGGAGGCAAAGAAGAGCTCAGTATAAAAGGTTATAATGATTTTAGTTTCCAAACAGATAAGGAGGACTCAAGATCGCAATCTAGATTTGTGTTTTGCCTTAACGGAGGTGCTGTAAGCTGGAAAAGTTCTAAGCAAGATACAGTAGCTGATTCTACGATAGAGGCTGAGTATATTGCAGCCAGTGAAGCAGCAAAGGATGTTGTTTGGATAAAAAAGTTTATATCCGAACTAGGGGTTGTTCCAAGCATATCAGATCTTTAGAACTCCGCTGTAACAACATTGGAGCCATTGTCAAGCAAAGAAACCCAAATCTCATCAATGATCCAAACATATTCTTAGACACTTCCATCTCATTCGAGAGATCATAGATCAAGGAGATATGGAAATATGCAGAGTACACACGACGGTAACATTGTTGATCCCTTGACGAAACCTCTAACGCAACAGAATCATGATCGTCACACTGAGTCACTCGGTATTAGATATGTGAGTGATTGGTCTTAGTGCTAGTGGTAGATTGTTAGAGTATGCCCACAGACCAATCAAATGATGATTGTAAATATACTTTTATTTACCAATTTTATTGAATAAAGGTATTGTCATTGTTGTTTTCAGATATATGTGTCAATATATAACATAAACTAAGAAAAACAAGGTCCATATAATAATATATATTATTATTAAAAGTTCCTTAGTCAAGTATTATTATTGGTATAGACAATAATAATACGTTTAAGACTAATATATGATTAATTGATGACAATGAGTTGTCATTGACATAGAGATGTCAGAATTAATACATGAATATATTAGTAGAGAATAATATATTAGATTGACCTACTATGAGCATATATCTTGGATTATTATGTGACGGTCACGATATTACCCATAGTGACAACTATATGTATAATCCTTAGACTTGAGTTTATTATGATATCAGCTTATGTTGTTTTATGTTTTGATGCAGTTAAACGTGTCTCGTAATTAGTTACACTATAAAAACTGACATTGGACATATTACAATGTATATAGTGATATGTGAATGATCAAGATAGGATTTGTCCTTCCTGTATTGTAACAAAATATATCAAAGGCCACTTGATTGAGTGAGACTGGAAATGCATGCCCATGCTTGAATACGTTGATATGAGATATCACAAATTATTCATTAACATATTCCACTCTAGACATCAAGAAACACTAATAATAATAGGCTATACAACTGTGACTATTCCAAGACTTGTTCCTATTAAAGTTATAAAAGGAAAAAGGATATAAAACATTAAGAGAGTTGATCACGGACATAATACATCGAATCATGATCTCTTGTAACTTAGATGACAATGATATATTGCTAGATTTCACTCATTGTTTATAATATTAGAATTGTTCTAATATTATTACTAATGTTACAATGAGCCTATAGGGTCACACTCAATGGTTGAAAAGGAGAAAAAAAATTATATGTATAAGTAGTTCATATTTAATTTCGAATTTTAATCAAAGGATATATAATTAAAGTAATTATATCCCTTTTTAAATTTGAATTAAATATAGATTCCTAAATTTAAGGAAATAATTAAAGTAATTAATTCCTATAAACAAATTTGGAATAAAACTCTTATACCTAGGGTTACACCTATATAAAGGTTTTATTTGGTCTAACAACCATACATTAGAGAATTTTGAATTCCCAGACCCTAGAATCACGAAAAATAGATTTTCGAGATTTTGCTCTATCAACCGGATGAACTGAGTAGAGGCCAAGACGATATTCTTAGAGGCTAAAGACTCGAATTGTCGAACGATCGTGATTGTAGCAAATCCAGTTGTTGTTTTTGCTGCTTATCAAGGAACCCAATATAAGTCATCGAATATCTTCCTCCCGATTTTGGATTAAATATACATAGATCACTTGAAAAACTGTCATAATTTTGTTCCACTGCACCATGGGGTGTGTCGGCGGTCCCAACACCACACCTAGCAGCCCCACAAGTGAACTCATCAATACCCTCTCCCAAGAGGAAGAAATCTAAATACCGACTCAAAATGACATCCAGAAAATAATCCACCCTACCACCAGATGCTGACAAATCAAAGCGTCGGGGAGTAAATGACGAGAGTGATCCTGCAGTTAGTCCACTCCCATCGAAGCGAAGAACATCGCGCCGAATTTCCACAACACCACCAGCATAGACAAGGTACATTGCATTCCATTTCATTGCATTGCATAGCATTTAGTTTAATTTTTTAGTTGTATTGAGGACAATGCTCGCCTCAAGTTTGGGGGAGGTATCTTTCTCTACTTCGTTTGTGCATGATAGTAGTACTTTTAGAATTATGCCATGACATTTGTGCAAGTTTTAGGATAAGTCTATGGGATTATAGTTCGTGATGCCCGATGATGATATTCCTTATATGGCCAATAGTTGAATGGAATATGCATGACCTGTGATTTGAATAGAACTTGATCTAGGATTTGGTTGGTTGTGTTTATTTTATTGTTACACGAGCGTATGTTCTTCATGCTTAGGAAAGTTAGAAAATTTTTATAGAATTTAAACTCGAACAACCTTGCATGTTTAATGAATTGTTTTGTTAATAGAGAACCCCATTAGATAGTATTAGAAGTTTAGAATAAATGCCTGAACATATCTGTAGAGGGATACTCCGCTATGCCATGACATAACCATGTGCATATGAGTTACTAGAAGAGGCATAAGGTGACGCTACACTTTTAACTTACCATGACATTACCTGATACTGCGTTTAAATAAATGGCTGCTATGGCATGAGTAGAAGGTAGTGTGACAAGATGGCTCCCCTCGTAGCAGTTTGTTAGCATTGTGTAAAAAAAAGAATATATATATATGGGGAGTAGTAAATTGTGTTTTAATGAACAAACATGCCTTGCTAGGATAGTAAACATTCCTTAGAATTTTTCTAAGTTAACTAAGCATAGATTAGATACACTCACTCATACACTCGCATTCGAACTTGTTCTAGAGTAGTGTTCTTGCAATTTCCTTGAGTCTTATATGTTTATGCCATGACATTTTCTGAGGGTGAAACTCTGACCTATTGCTTGCCTGGATCTTGAACTTTGTCATGACATTTATTCTCTTCTAGCTGTTATCCATTGCTTGAGGACAAGTAATAGCTTAAGTTTGCGGGTGTGATAACTTCACAAAAAACTATATTTTAGGCCTTTTTACTTAAGTTATTGAGTGTCCTTAGGCTCATATAGGTTCATTTAGTTGCATTTAGGTTCATAATATTGCATATAGTTTTATAATTATGTCATGGTTTTCTAGGTGGTAATAGGTGTTATTTCACGAGAAAGGTAGTTCTTTTAGTTGTGTTGTGTAGGTAAATCAAAAATGGAAGCTGAGGCAATTTGTAATGGCATTCGTAGAAGGACAACGATGGGAAAATGCCATGAAAAAGCTAGAGAACTCCTGTGTTGAGCTAGACGACAAAGAGATATTTTGATAAGAGTGTCAACTAATGCCATTATAGTCGATCGGGACTACTATAGCCTGGCCATAGCCACCTCAGCAGGGGACCACAACCAAAATGGCCTGTATGCGAGCCACCTCGGTAGGGGACCACTGTCACCACTGCTAGCCCTACAGAAAAGCCATCACGTGAAGGGGGCAAAAATGGATTTTTTCTATCTTTTAGGATTTTTCATCCTCTTTAAAGACATGGTGACCTAGAGAAAAAAGAGAGGCCTTTGAGAGGAGCAAAACAAAAGAAAAGGGGCACCTTTGGAGCTGTTTGTGGCGGAAGAAATGCCCCACCTTTCTCCCCCAAACTCCGGCCAAGGAGTCCTCCATTGATAGAGCTCAAAGGGAATGGTGTGCTAAGCACCCAGAAGGGGATAGCACACCAAGGAGTCTCGTGATGGTTGAAGAAACTGGTGGCCTACGCATCCGAGGGTGTCTTCTAGCCCTCCTTCCATTTGCTTTATTTTTCATATTTTTAAGAGGATGATTTGTTGAATGTTTAAGGTTTTATGTTGATGATATTACTTTAACATTTAGCACCACCATGTGAGCTTTGTTTAGGTGGTTGCTTTTGTGGATGGTTATCTTTTGCTTTTATTAATATATTGTCTTCTATGTATTTTTATATTTTCTTTGCTCATTGTTAATAATCATCTACGCATTGTAAGAGGCACGAAAATATCTCGTGTTTAGGTGCATGCTAGAGTGCTCGGAAGAGGCGTAGCTATAGATCCTTAGATCATCCGGAAGGGGGCTAAGGGAGGATCTACGTGAGTAATGGTTTCTAGACTGAAAATAGAGCCTAATCTAAACCTAGAGCACTTAGAAGAGGCGTAGGGGAGGGTTTCAACGACTAAAAGGAGTGTGCTTTACTGATAGACTAATGCTACAGGAGTGACACAAGATACCATGGTATTTTAGTCTATCAAGTTCCTATGACTCGGAAGAGCGGGAACACTTAAGAAACCTCTGTCAAGTAGATGTGCACCATAGTTGCCTTGTAACATCCCGTTTTGGGGTTATTGGTTAGGCTTAGTTAGGTGAATTCGATTTGGGTTGAATCGGGTTCTCCGATTCATTTATTCCGGGAAAAATAAAATAAGGATATTTTTAATTAAGAAAAATAATAATTTGAAAGGTGGTTTGAAATATTAAGAATATGTTTCAAAATTAAAAGAAAATAATTTGGATTTTATAATGATTTTTAATTATGCTTAATTATGCATAAATGATCAATTTGTAATTTTTGGAAAAATTGGAGGATTTATTGTGTAATTTTCGGTAATTATATTATTTTAGTGACTAAATTGAAAAGCAAGCTAAACTTAGAATCCTTAGAGGGGCATAAACCCATTTCTAATTTTTAATGATGATTTATTCACCAAAATATAATTTTAATTACTTCAATTGGGTTTTTAATCATTTTTCTCAAAAACCACTTTTCTCATCTTTTTCTCTTATATTTTTCTCTCATTTTCTCTCCATTTTCTCTTCATCTTTTCTCCTCAATTCCTTGCAGATTTTTGCATCTTTTTCCACAAAGATTACATCACTTGCATCATCTTTTCATCCTTTACAAAACCTAAGCATTGATTTCATCAAATCTACATCAAATTGCAAGGAATCAAGAAGGGGAAAATCTCATATTTTTGGTGAATAGATCTTGAAGGTAATTTTCTGGATTTTTATTCTTTTCTAAGGTTCTTTATTGAAATTCCCAAGTATTAGCTTGCCAATCTTTGAATAAACAATTGATTCTATGTTTTTAATGTTGGATCTAATGTTTTTGTGATGTTTTTGTGAAATCTTTTTGGATCTCATTTGATGCTGGAAATTAGATGAGTTCAATCATGTTTTTATGATGATTTAATAATTAATTAAGTCTTGATTTGATATCACATTAATTTAATCCAGGAATAATGCAATCGGTGTAGTTTTAAGGTGCTTTTCAGTTGTTTTATGGGCTGTTTTAAATGCTTAAAAGTTGCTGGAGATATAAGGATGGTTTGGATGTGTTTTTGGATCATATTTGAAGTGGATTAGATGTTAGATACTTTAGGTTTTGGGCTGATGTTGATCGGATGCGTTTCGGCTTAGTTTTTGGTCTTTTCGGCTAAGTTTTTGGTAGTTTAATGGTGATCGGATATGGTTGTTGGTTTGAGCATGTTATGATGTTAGAATGCTCTATTTTTAATATTGTAGAAGAGGTACAAGAAGAAGCTTGATTTCTGGTGCGTTGGTGCGATCATCGGAGAGCGGCGAAAGCTCGTTTCGCTTGTTGGTGAGTGATTTCGGATTTAAAGCGAATCGCGTTTGGTACGTACTGTTTTTTGGGGGCTATAGAAGAGTGTGAAAACCTTCCATAATTCAAGAGTAAGTAAAGTGTTTGTTTTGTTAAACCAATATGAGTTTCGACTACATTTTTTTTACAAAGGCATTATGTTGGTAATGCATTGTGTTTTATGCAAATGCATGAGCATGATTTGAAATGATGCATACATGAGAATTACTTGCTGAAATGCATAGCTTATTTAGCATCCATGATTATGGAAAATTATGAGAAATGATTTGGAATACAATATGGTTAATTGCTTTATACATGATGGTGCCTTTGGGCATGGCTTTGGTTCATTTGTTGAACATATTATGCATGCATTATGAGCAGTAAGTTATCATGCACATTTAATTATGATATTGGCTTAGTGACACTAACTTTAGATTCGAATACGAATGACATGTCATTAGTATTGAGTGTACTATAAAATAAAGAGAACAATGATATTGCCTACACGTAAACAAGGGAGACTTTGTGTCCAACCGTGCGTGGTAGTGCCACCTACACGTAAAGAAGGGTGACTTTGTGTCCGACCGTGCGTGTAGAGCTTGCCTATATGTAAACAAGGGTGACTTTGTGTCCGACCGTGCATATAGTTGACCCATACGTAAACAAGGGTGACTTTGTGTCCAACCGTGCGTAGTTGGGGATAACATGTATACAAGGGTGACTAAGTGTCCGATCGATGCATGTTGAGAAAAGGATCCGTGTATTCGGTGAACTTGAGGTTCACAATAAGTGGTCACTAGAAAGCCAATATACATACATGAGATTGAGAAAAGGTTTGAGCATCACTTATAAATTGCTTTGATAAGGATATGTGAACTTAAGGATGCATATGATTTAATGAATTTGGACATGAAATATTGGCTTGCATGATTTAATAAAGTATTGCAAATTATGGTTTCAAAATGGTTTTAAATAGATGCATTGATGATCTTTTGTGGAGCTACCTCACTAAACAAGTTTGCTTAAGCTCTCTTTTCATCTTTGCAGAAAAATAAGGGCACTTGGAGCTTCGTTCGAGGCAAGGAAACCAAGGGGAAGATCACTTTAACTTTGGTATTTTTTGGCAAATAAATTGGGCAAGGCAATGTGTAACATCATCTATGAGAGGAGTGAGCTTTTAGGCTTTGTTACATATTGTAATAAGACCATTATTGTTGGTTATTAATTGTTGAACTTTTGTTTTGTTTAAGTTGTTGAAGCATGAACTAGTATGGTTGTTACGTTGCTATTTAATCTTTAGGAATCATGCCTATAGATCTTCTTGTGATCTTTCCTGGTGTTTGAGGTGTGGTTATGTTGATGAGTATGCCTAGAAATGTTGCATATAGTTTTGGCTTATTAAGGTGTATGCTTTGGTGGTTTAAATGAGCTTAACATGTCTCACTCGGGCGAGGATGCAGGGGGTATCGAAACACCCTATGGTAGTATCGATACCCTTATGCAACTGGACATACCTGTATCGAACCAGTGTTCGGTACCAAATGCTACTGGAGTTGTCTGTTCCAAAACACCTTATTGCATGTTTCGAAACAGGTGACGTGTTCCGAAACACCCCAAGGGCTGTTTCGAAACACTTGGCCAAGAACGAGCAATTTGAGTGTTTTGAATGCATGAAACGTAGGATTCAACTAGTAAGTGAATACAGTGGATTTATGTGTAACTTTAGGAGATGTTGTGACACCATGATTCATGTTTTAATCTGAATACATATCGTATGATTTAAGAAGGATGAAATACCTAATATTATATACTATGCAACTAAGTCCATAAATGCTAGTTCGTAAAATTGATTAATTAAGATACCTTGTATGATCTGAACTGTATGTTGAACGTGTTAAGCATGTTTATTTGTTATCCGGTGGATTGATTATGAATATGGTGATGTAAATTAGTTTCTTATATTTTGGTCTCTAATCACGTATGCGTTTAATTGATTTACTTATAATGAATGAATTGCGACTGTCTTTGTCTTATTTGAGTTAATTTACACATAGGAGATAATCGTGCATCTAGGTGAGATAAAATAAAAAGAAAAAAATGTAACGGTTTTTAGGATTGCTTATCGAATTGAACCTTCGCGGGTTTGGTTTGATATTCCCCGTGTGACCCATTAGTACCGGTTTCGTCCAGGCCGGGCTAAGGGGGTTACATTTGGTGGTATCAGAGCCATGTTGTATAAAATGCGTTGTTGGGATGATAGATTGAGTATGACATGCTTTGTTGTGGGTATACGTATAGATTGTGGGTGTATCTAGAATGAATATGAGTAAAAGAGGTGGTCAGTTACACATTGCCTATATCAATATGTTTTCAACTGTTCTTCGTTTTCCCTTAGATCTTGCCCGAATGTAAGTTTATTATGTCTTAATATTTTGTTTTAAAATTGCATGTTTGAAGTTTCTAGATAATGCCTTCGAGACGTGAGACACGTGCTACCGCGAGCTTGATCACCGATGGTCAGGCCGAGGGAGAGGCTAATGTGAGGGAGGAACCGCTTCCACCTCCTCCACCTGTTGGCGTGCCACCCGCTGGTGTGCCTCCGGTTCCAGT
Organism: Abelmoschus esculentus; assembly: GCA_035048815.1. Lineage (NCBI taxonomy): Eukaryota > Viridiplantae > Streptophyta > Magnoliopsida > Malvales > Malvaceae > Abelmoschus > Abelmoschus esculentus. The sequence continues at coordinate 8,684,559 of JAUCBN010000032.1, forward strand.
GGAAGGCCAGTTTGGAGACTTTGCACCGTTCATACAGGCTATGACGGGTGCGTTTCAGGCAGCTATGGCTGGAGTGCATGTACCGGCTCCCGCACCTGCCGTTGTTGTTACCCCAGGGTTACCACTTGAGCGTTTGCATAGTTTGGGAGGTGTTGAGTTCCGTGGGTCTGACCCGGGTGCAGCTGAGGAGTGGCTGGCTAGTACCGAGAGGATTCTAGATCAGATGGACTGTCAGGATGCCCGTAGGGTGGGTTGTGTAGTCTCTCTGCTTTAGGGGGATGCTTATAGATGGTGGGCTACCACGAGAGCAGGGGTAGCAGTTGCTAACCTGACCTGGGAGTACTTCAGGACCGTCTTTGTGCAGAAGTTTTTAGGACCGCAGTATGAGGATGCAAAGAAGAGGGAGTTTATGTCTCTGGTGCAGGGCACTAGGAGTGTTGTTGATTATGAGATACAGTTTATCCGGTTGAGTCACTATGCTCCTGAGTTGGTTCCTACGGAGCGTAAGAGGTGTGATAGGTTCCGATATGGTTTGGATCCGGAGATTAAGACATACCTGTTGGCTGCGGAGTATACTGAGTTTGATGTGCTCGTGAATCGGGCTAAGGATGTTGAGGAGTCCTTGAGGGAGGCTAAAAAGTCTTCCGATGTCGGAAAGAGGCCTGCTGAGGCTAGTACTCAAGGTGGTAAGGGTAAGAAGTTTCGGGACAACCGATATAGAGCTGATCGACGCCGAGGTGACTTTGGACACGATGGTCGTGCTCAACAGTATGGTAGAGGTGGTGGTGATGCAGCAGTTTGTAACTTGTGTTCTAGACGCCATCCGGAAGAGTATTGGTGGGCCACTGGTGCGTGTATGGGTTGTGGATCTAAGGAGCATAGGAGGAGAGATTGTCCGAGGTTTGCTGGTGAGGCTGGTAACCGAGCAGAGGTTTCCGTGGTACCTGGCAGAGGACACGGTGGTGGTAGAGGTCCTTTCTAGAGACAGGGAGATGTCCGTAGAGTGTATGCTCAGTGTAGGACCCGTAATGCTACAGATGTGGTTGCAGGTACTTTTTCTTTACGGAATGTACCATTGTTTTCTTTGATAGATTCGGGATCTACGCATTCTTATGTTTTGAGTGAGCATGCATATATGTTGGGTATCCCTGTTGATGTTTTAGATGTGGGAGTTGTGGTTACTAGTTCCTTGGGTGAGACGGTGACATAAAAAGGTTGTATAGGAGATGTCCGTTGGAGGTGCAAGGTCATGTCTTTGAGGTTGACTTGATGGAGTTGTCGTTTCATGGTTTTGACCTTATCTTGGGGGTTGATTGGTTGACGGAGCATAGAGCCATGGTGGACTTTGAAAAGAAACGGGTTACTTTGAAGTTGTTGGATGGTAGTGAGGTTGTGGTTAAGAGTGAGTATATGGGGTTCTTGTCTAATGTAGTTTCGGCCTTACAAGTGGAAAGGTTGATGCAACATGGAGGTGTAGCATATCTAGCTTATGTGATGAATCCGGGGATAGGAGAGGTTCAGGTGCAGGACATTCGAACGGTATGTGACTTTCCGAAAGTTTTTCCTGAGGAGTTGTCAGGATTACCTCCCGATCGTGATGTGGAGTTTAGTATCGAGCTTTATGCTGGTACTAATCCGGTGTCCATTGCTCCTTATCGCATGGCACCTAAGGAGTTAAAGGAATTAAAGATGCAGTTGCAGGAGTTGCTTGACCGTGGTTTTATACGATCGAGTGTTTCACCATGGGGTGCACCGGTGTTGTTTGTGAAGAAGAAAGATGGCACAATGAGGATGTGTATTGATTATCGGCAATTGAATAAGTTGACCGTGAAGAATAAGTATCCTTTGCCGAGGATTGATGACTTGTTTGATCAGTTTCGAGGAGCAAGTGTGTTCTCGAAGATTGATTTGAGATCGGGGTACTATCAGTTGAAAGTGAAAGAGGAGGATGTGTTGAAAACGGCTTTTCGGACAAGGTATAGTCATTATGAGTTTTTGGTGATGCTGTTTGGTTTGACAAATGCCCCTGCTGCTTTTATGGATATGATGAACCGGGTGTTTCACGAGTACTTGGATCAGTTTGTGGTAGTGTTCATAGATGATATCCTCGTGTATTCACGTACCGAGGAAGATCATGATCGGCATTTGCGGTTGGTATTGCAAGTGTTGAAAGAGAACCAGTTGTATGCTAAGTTAAGTAAGTGTGAGTTTTGGTTAAAAGAGGTGGTGTTTCTTGGTCATGTGGTGTCGGAAAAGGGTATTAGTGTTGATCCAAAGAAGATAGAGGCGGTTATGGGTTGGAAGCAACCGAGATTGATGTCGGAGGTTCGGAGTTTCCTAGGTTTGGCTGGGTATTATCGTAGGTTCGTTGAGGGTTTTTCGAGCATTGCTGCTCCTATGACTAAGTTGTTGCAAAAGAAGGTTCCTTTTGAGTGGAAAGAAAGTCAACAAAAGAGTTTTGAGAAGTTGAAAGAAGTTTTGACTAGTGCACCGGTGTTGGTACAACCCGAATCCGGTAAGGATTTTGTGGTTTATAGTGATGCATCGTATGTTGGTCTTGGGTGTGTTTTGATGCAAGGAGGGAAAGTTTTAGCTTATGCTTCTAGACAGTTGAGGGTGCATGAAAAGAACTATCCGATGCATGATTTGGAGTTGGTGGCGGTGGTTTTTGCTTTGAAGATTTGGAGACATTACTTGTATGGAGAGAAGTGTACTATATATACGGATCATAAGAGTTTGAAATATCTCATGTCACAAAAGGATTTGAATCTTAGGCAACGAAGATGGATGGAGTTGCTTAAGGATTATGATTTATCGATTGAGTATCATCCGGGGAAAGCCAATATAGTGGCCGATGCTTTAAGCCGTAAGGCGGCTGTTGAGTTGAGAGCAATGTTTGCTAGGTTGAGTATTTCTAAGGAGGGTGGTTTAGTGGTGGAATTGCAAGTAAAACCTGTTTTGGTTGAGATAATTAAGGTGAAACAGTTGGAGGATGAGACTTTGGTACCTTTTGTGGAGGATATTGCTGAGGGTAGACCGACCGAGTATCATTTTGATGATGATGAGGTGTTGTGTTTTAGAGGTCGGATTGTGGTGCCCGGTGATCAGGAGTTGAGGCAAGCTATCTTGGTGGAGGCTCATACTAGTCCGTTTGTTATGCATCCGGGTAGTGTAAAGATGTATAGAGATCTCAAAAGTGGGTACTTTTGGGTTGGTTTAAAGAGAGATGTGATGGAGTTTGTTTCTCGTTGTATGGTGTGTCAGCGGGTGAAAGCTGAACATCAGTTCCCTGCAGGTTTGTTACAACCGGTTCAAGTTCCGGAATGGAAATGGGAGAGAATCACTATGGATTTTGTGACGGGGTTACCTTTAACACCGTCCAAAAAGGATTCTATATGGGTGATTGTTGATAGGTTTACGAAGTGTGCACATTTTCTTGCCGTGCACACGACGTACTCCATGGATAAGTTGGCGGATTTGTATGTTTCTGAGGTGGTAAGGTTGCATGGGGTGCCTAAGTCGATCATATCGGATAGAGATCCGTGGTTTACATCCAAGTTTTGGAGGAGTTTGCAGACAACTTTGGGTACGAGGCTTAGTTTTAGTACGGCTTATCATCCACAGACGGATGGACAGTCTGAGCGTGTTATACAAACTTTGGAGGATATGTTGAGGTGTTGTGTTATCGAGTTTCAAGGTTCTTGGGAGAAGCAATTGCTGTTGGTAGAGTTTGCTTATAATAATAGTTTTCAGACGAGTATACAGATGGCACCGTTTGAGGCATTGTATGAGCGTAAGTGTCGTACACCTTTGTGTTAGAAGGAAGTTGGACAGAAGTATGTTTAGGTGTACCGACATACGAGTTTGTATCAATACTACTATTCTATTGACATTGTATATCAGTACAAATGGTTTTCATATTGATATTGGGTACTAGTATGCAAAGGAAGTGTATTTGTTGCGTGATTTGAGTATAACACAAATGGTGCAAGTATACACATTGCTAGTAATAATATAGTAAAGACATCTCCATAGAGATTGGTTTGGGTCACTTTGCTTAAGTTATTGATGCACACTAAGAAATTACACCTGATGAGATTACTTTCCTACTTGTCCTGATTACAAGAATAAATTTAAGGCAGCTCAAAGACAAGATACTTCAACAGTCCAAGATCTTGTAAACAAGATCTTGCAAGCCTTCTTGACGAATTAAGCATTGAGACCCAAATAAACTATATATTAAATAAATAAAATCTGAATGATCAACTCCATGTGTTGATTTTAGGAGTATCATTTATTCAAGTTTCTATATGTTTTAAGTCATATTTTCCTAAATAATTGTTGACCCCTATTTAATTAGCTATCTATGTGCTAATTTTTAAGGATTAAATAGCTATTTCTTATGTTGTTTTGTTGTCTCTTTTAAGCTATAAAAGGAGACAACCTATTTCTTGTAAAACACAACTTGAATCATTCTTTTAAAAATAAATTTTATTGAGTATACTTTTGCAAGTATTGTTTCTTGTGCCTTTGAAGCTTGTCTTCAACATGAATTTCTTCTAGTTTTCGAGGGAAAAGCTTCACACTTCAGGTTGTCAAGATAATCAATTCTTAGAGGGTAGGTTGGAGCCTATCATGGAGTTTGTTTGATCAATCATAATCAAGAGGGTTTCTAGGGCATAAATTTATTCCACAATTCATCTTATTTACAAGTCTACAACCCATTTTCAACCAAGCTTGCTACTTTTCTATCATCTTCTTTATGTCTTGTCTATTTATTCTAATACTTTATTTGTTGTATTTGGTCTCTATTACGTTATATTATCCTATCATTTGGTATTAGAGCATATCATGCAGTTTGCTTGATCAATCACGATCAAGAGGGTTCCTATGACAAAACTATTTCACAATCCTCCAATTGGCTTCAGACGATATTAATTGATTAATTCAATGATTATTGAGTAATTTATAATGTAGATATTTTTCAAGCAATTGAGCGATAACTTTCAAAGTTTCATGAAACATTCTTCAATTGTTTTCTTATTCCTAACATGAAATAGTGTTAATTATGCATGACTTAAACATACATCCATGCGTGAATCAAGGGTGAATAATAACTAATCTTTTGATCCTTTTAGTCATGAAAATTTATAGCTTTATCCTTAAGCTGAATTAATTTCAACCATCGATGAAAATCATGTTCATTTGTTTCTTGAATATAACTCTCATGATATTAGATAAATGGATGAATTCATGAGATTCTCTTCTAACTCACTCGCAATAAAAGTAAGAACTAATAATAAACAAACTTTGAACTAAAATTGTAATAAAAAACTTAAACAATTCAAATCGTTCTCACAACCATAAAAACACAATAACCCAAGCCAAATAAATTTAGTTCATAGATGAAAAAAATAATGACAAGAATAAATTCGCTAAATATTAATCTAGTGAGCAAAAGGAAGATGAAGAATTTCAACAATTTCCATCTCTCATTATCCAATTCAACTTTTCTGCTATGGTTGATGACTTGGCCTATTTATATAAGAGATGGTTAGGCTGAAATCCTCTAGTTGAAATTAAATAAAGTATTAAAGAATTAAATAATTCTTTTATTATTACCTTTAATTCCTCCAAAAACTCTTCATAAAACTCTTTAAATTTAATCTTCTTTAATCTCTTCTTGAAACTCCAACTCTTCTTAGGATTGTCTTGATTTTCAATATTATCCTTGAATAAATTGGATTCATCTAGTCATCAATTCAATTACCATTTCATCTTATCCTCAAATACTTCAATAATTTCTCTATTTGTTTTTGGTAATTTGGTTCTACACATAAAAACACACATATGCAATATCTTTTTTCCATATAATGAATCAAACTATGAAATCAAGCAAAAAGGTGAAAGAAATCATTAAAATATGCATGAATGCTTAATTATACAACTAATATTAGCTTAAGTATAACAATAATTAAGAGAAAAAGGGTAGAAAATATAATACTTTTATACACTTAATAATCGATACAAGGTTAGATTAATTATTTTGAATATGTTTTGGGTATCTATACTCAAAGAGGGGTATCAATGTTGTAAGGGGTGTATCGATACTCGATATAGATGTATCGGTACGTACAAGCCTTTCTGTCCAAGTCTTAGCATTTAAGTTTGGAAGGTTAATAATTCGAGTTAATGGTCTTGATTGTTATCATTAAGCATAAAATTAATTATAAAACTAAAGAATGAAAACTTTGGCATCATATATGATTAAAATACTGATTGATAAATTAATGCCTTGTAATAACTTGTGATATTGTGTAAGTTTGTACTTAATATTTTCGGATATTATTATATATTCTGAGAATAAATGTACGAGATCTGGATACCCAAGGTGTGACTTCTAATGTTATGTGACTCCAAAAAACTAGTATAAAAAGGTAATAGATCTAATGCTCTGTGACCCTATATTTCACCCAAGGTATGGTGGAGAATAAATTCCGAGGCTTAGTGATGATTAGACCATGCTCGGGTGTGTGGATCATGATACTAAGTGACTCTGGACCAAACATCTAATATATATATATATATATATTATTGACTCATGAATGCTTATATTTTTGCCATGATTAATAATATATTAATATTATGTTAATATTATGTGTTTAGGCGAATACGGTAGCATCAATCACTTTTCTTTCATCATATCATGTTGCATAAATTTAATTATGATTTTCATAAATCATGGTTGAGTAGAAGTGTATCCATTGAGCTTTCATTAGATCAATGTTCAAAATCTTTATTTCTGTGAACATGTTACTAGGTGAAGAATTAATTCGAGGATCATCATTCGTTGTAGGTTTCATCATCGATCGTGAAGGAGTATATCATTTAGATATATGACCTATGTATTCATAGGACCTATTGAATTATTGTAACTCTTTTTACTAAATTTGTAGTTGGTCAAATATTTTGATATTTAAAACTGAAACTCCTAATTAAATTTGAAATTCTAAATATGTTTTATTTATTTCTATTACATCGAATTAAAGCAATGAATTGTCTTTTGGATTTGAAAATAGTTTGAAAATTTTGGGTTTGGGTTGGGCTGAGGTCTAAGTGTTGCATCTGAAATCGAGGGTGTTACAGGGTGACCAAATTTTTTAATTCCTTGACCAAGAAGGCTTAGTGGCAAAGTTGAGTGGTTCCAAAACCTAGACCCCCAATCTATTGTATGTAACATCTATTGTGGCATTTGTAATAAAAACGCCTCTAAAAGCACCACTATATACCAAGCTTGGTGTAGTGATTGTACCTTGTAAATATTTTATAATGCAATAAACAATGGATAATGAAACCAATAAGGCACCTAACCTTTTTGAGACTCTGACTACACTCATCGATTCTATCAAAGCTTAAAAGGCTCCTGGATGGTGATTCCCTTGCCCGTAGACTTGTTAGGGTTTGTTTGAATATGTGCTTTTTCACTTTCCATATCTTGAGTTATAACAAAAAAATATAGAAAGAAGGTTATAATGACTTTAATGGAAATAATTAACTTTATAACAATATTTATCTATAAAAATAATAAGGATTTAATCTTAGAATCTATAAAAATTAACTAGGGTTCGGTAGGTTCAATATCATCTTTTTCTTCACGATTCCACCATGAAATCAATGGAGAAAACTATGGGTTTCCCTTGAATATGTCAGAGAAGGAAACTGATATAGCCGTTGGAGTGTTTTAATTTCTGTTTTGGGACTAATAATATGGTTTAATGAAACGCTGCACTTTGGGAGAAGGGTAGCAAAACGATGAGTTTTGACTTAGGGCATCTTTATTTTGTCCAGATTGTTATTTTCATTTTCTTATCCTGTTTTTGACTGCTATGAACATTTCTCAGAGAAGTGTTTCTTCTTGAGATTTTCTTCTGATCCCATCTTACTCTTTTGTTTTCTCCCCTATTTTTATTCTGTTCGATTTATTGTGTTACAAGGGTATCAGAGCCATCAGTATCCTCGGTAACTATGGTGGAGACTTGGGGTCAGTTGGGCAGCTGCTTCTGAAGCTCAGGCACCGCCTGAAAATACGGCTCTAGTAGCCGAATGGAGGCAGGAATCTAATCGGCTGCAATCGGAGATCAATCGCTTGGAAGGAAGCTTGGATGATCGGTTTTCATCCATGGAAACAAGGATGTTGACCAACTTCCAGAAGTTGCTGGAATTGGGGTTGGGTAAGCGTTTGTACACCAGTGGTCTTTTCGATGCACCAGGAAGTATTTTGGGGCAAGCACCGGTTACCCCTCCTTCTTCATCGGCTCTAGGAAATGAAGAAACTCAGGTTCAGACTCCTCTGGTTGAGACTCCAGTACGAGAGGTGGTGGAACCCAAAGGACAGGAGACTGTGGGAAGCAATAATTTTGCTTACAAACTCCTCTGTCCCAAGTTCGATGGTAACGATTTTCAAGGCTGGTTTTTGAAGCTTGAACAGTACTTCGAAGCAGAAGCCGTGCCTGAAAATGTAAAAATCAGGGTGGTCATGTTACACTTGGAGGGAAAGGCGCTTCAATGGCACCAATTCCTACTGAGGTCTTGTGGAGATATCTACCAAATGAGGTGGTCAGAGTACTTGAATCAGATGCGCGAACGGTTCGCACCAGGGGGATTTGATGACCCATTTGGTGAACTTGTGGCTCTGCGGCAGAAGGATTCGGTAGAAGATTATTATGAAGAATTCATCCACTTGATTAACCAGGTACAAATTCTAGACCAGTATGTGCTCTCTCTATTTAAAAATCATCTGAGGTTGGAGATAGGAGCCTATGTTAAGCTGTTACAACCGAAAACTTTGCTAGATGCTTTTAATCTTGCTAGGCATGTAGAGTCTATGATGTCTCCTAGCTGTAAAAAACTAGGAACCTTAACTCCTAGTATTATAACACGAGCTTCAGTACCCCCATCTTTAGTGGTACCTGCTAAACCACCTATGTTTGTTGGAAGATCTAATGTGACTACTGGAAGTAGTTCTGGGCAGAACATGTCAAAGGGGAGTACTCCCAACACCTTGAGCCTTAAGTCCACAAGGTCAGTGACAGGGGGTGGGAACAAGGGAAATGGAAAAGTAATCTCCTTTGCTGAGATTGAAGAGAGAAAAAGGAATGGCCTATGCTTCTGGTGTGCAGCGAAGTATACACCAGGGCATAAATGCCAGAAAACACAATTATTTCAGATCATTGTGGAAGGACAGGAAGAGGAGAACGAAGCTGAAGAATTTCTAGATTGTGAGGAGATAGGAGAAGGAGAAGTAGAAAGGGGGCAGCAACCTGTATTGTCCTTACAGGCGATTTGGGGGACTGAATCATGGAAGACAATGAGGCTCCTGATTCAGATTAATGGGAAGACATGTGTGGCTTTGCTTGACTCAGGCAACACCCATAATTTCCTTAGCCTGACAATGGTTAAGAGATTGAATTTGGGCATGACAATGCAGAAGAAACTTAAGGTAATAGTGGCTGATGGAAATACAATGGAGATTTTGGGAGAGTGTAGCTCAGTGAAGTGGGAAGTTCAACAAGTGGAGTTTGTAACAGATTTCTTAGTAGTTGGGTTGAAAAATTGTGATGTAGTCCTTGGGATTCAATGGTTATCTCAATTTGGGGCTATCAAGTGGGGCTTTGCCACTTTGGAGATGAGTTTTAAGAGAGACCAAAGGCTGGTGACATTAAGGGGGTGTAAACCAGAATCTGTGAAGTGTGCAGAACCAAGGTTGTGTAGGAGAGTTTTGAAGGGGAGGACCAGTTGTTACAGCATCACATTGTTGTATACTAATGCTCAACTGGGAATGACATTAGATCAATATGGACATCAAGAACAGTTGAATCAGCTACTAGAGAAGTATGCTGCAATTTTTGAGGAACCGAGGGAACTACCACCAGAAAGAGGTCGAGACCACATAATTGACTTGCTGGACGAATCTGCAGTGATTAAAGTTAAACCCTACATATATCCTCTGGCACAGAAGAATGAGATTGAGAAGATGGTCAAAGAAATGTTGGCAGCAGGAATTATCAGAGACAACAACAATTCTTTTTCTTCTCCAATTGTGATGGTAAAGAAAAAGGATGGTTCGTGGAGGATGTGTGTAGACTACAGGAAGTTGAATCAAGGTACAGTGAAGGATAAGTTCCCCATGCCTATAATTGAGGAACTTCTAGATGAGTTAGGGGCTGCAAGAGTTTTCTCTAAGTTGGATTTGAGATCGGGTTACCACCAAATCAAAATGTGGGAACCAGATATTCATAAAACAACCTTCAGGACTCATGAGGGACACTATGAGTTCCTGGTTATGCCCTTTGGGCTAACCAATGCCCCTGCCACATTCCAGAGCCTAATGAACAAGGTTTTCAAGGAAAAATTGAGAAAATCAGTCTTAGTGTTCTTTGATGATATCCTAGTATATTCACCAGATTGGGATAGCCACTTGAGACACTTGGAAGAGGTTTTGAGGATTCTAAAAGATAATTCCTTGTTTGCCAAAAGGAATAAATGTTGTTTTGGAGCTACAACCATTGATTATCTAGGGTATGTGATTTCTAATGGGAGAATAGAAATGGACAGCCACAAGGGGAAATGTATATTGGAGTGGCCATCACCTAATTCCATTAGAGAATTAAGAGGATTTTTGGGAATCTCGGGTTACTACAGAAGATTCATCCCTGGTTATGGTAGTTTAGCAAGACCATTAACCAATTTGCTCAAAAAAGGGGCTTGGAGGTGGACTAAGGAGGAAGAGGAAACTTTTGGAAAATTAAAGGAAGCAGTTTGCACTGCTCCAGTGCTGAGCTTACCTGATTTTTCAGCTGAATTTACTGTAGAAACCGATGCTTCTGATGTGGGTGTTGGAGCAGTCTTAACACAAGGAGGGAAGCCCTTGGCATATTTTAGCAAGGGATTGGGAGTAAGGCATCAAGCCTTATCCGTATACGAGAAAGAGATGTTGGCTGTGCTTTTAGCAGTGAAGAAATGGTCAGCTTACTTGATAGGCAGACAATTCAAGATCAAAACTGACCATCAGAGCCTCAAGTTCCTAGCAGGAAACCAAGCTGTGACACCTGCCCAGCAAAAATGGGTCATGAAAATGATGGGTTTTGACTATGAAATTTGCTATAAAAAGGGCATTAACAATGTAGTGGCTGACAGTTTGTCAAGAAGGTCGAGGGAGAATGAAGAACAACACTGTTTGGTTATGACTGTGAGCAGTGTGAGCTCGGATTTATGGAAGAAAATTGAAGAATCATGGCAGCAGGATGATCACCTTAAGAAGATAATTGAAGACTTACAAAAGGGGTCTGGCAGGCATAAGAAATATACGTGGAATGGGAAGTGTCTTAAAAGGAAAGGGAAGGTGCTGGTTGGAAATAATGTTGAATTAAGGAAAGAGCTTCTGGAATTTTTTCATGGGAGTGGAATTGGTGGCCATTCAGGTGTGGTAGCAACAACACAGAGGATGGGAGAAACATTTTATTGGAAAGGAATGAGAAAGGAAATTAAACAGAATGTTCGAGAGTGCTCCATTTGTCAAAAGAATAAAGACGAACTGATTCATCCCAAAGGTTTATTACAACCTTTGCCTATTCCAGAAAAAATGTGGTCCTCGATTAGCATGGATTTTGTAGATGGGCTACCAAATTCCAGGAAGAAAGACACTATACTGGTGGTGATTGATAGACTATCAAAATATGGACATTTCTTATCCCTTAGTCATCCATACACAGCCAAGGATGTTGCTCGAATCTTTATGGAGAACATTTTTAGGCTACATGGTCTTCCTAGTGACATAGTGTGTGATAGGGATAAGATATTCATGAGTACTTTTTGGAGAGAGCTATTTGGGAAGCTTGGAGTGTCTGTGAATGCTTCCACTGCTTATCATCCTCAATCTGATGGCCAGACCGAGAGGTTGAACAAGTGTTTGGAAACATACCTCCGATGCATGACAGGGGAGAGGCCCAAGGAATGGGATTGTTGGTTACACTTGGCTGAATGGTGGTACAATACTTCGTACCACTCTGTTATTGGAATGTCTCCTTATCAGGCCCTGTATGAACAGAGCCCTCTGTGCCATATTCCCTATGTATCTGGAGACTCAAGAGTAGCCACAGTGGATAAAGAGATGCAATATAGAGAAGCAGCCCTCAAAATGCTGAAATTTCATCTCCAAAGAGCCCAGAATCGAATGAAGCTTCAAGCAGATAAAAAAAGGAGTGATTGTGAATTTTTGGTGGGTGAACTGGTCTATCTAAAGTTGCAGCCGTATAGGCAGCAATCGGTGAAGCACAGGAGCTGTCAAAAGCTTGCACCAAAATGGTTTGGACCTTTCCAAATTAAGGCAAAAATTGGGAGGGTAGCTTATGAGTTACAACTACCAGCTGATTCCAAAGTACATCCAGTTTTCCATGTCTCCCAATTAAAGAAACATGTAGGTCTGGACCTGGTTCAATCTGAGTTGCCAATAATTGGCCCTGATGGAGGGATTGCTAAGGAGCCCTACAAAATTCTGGAAAGGAGGATTGGGAAGAGAGGTAATCGGGCGGTGACTGAAGTCTTGGTGGAATGGACCAATTCGTTTCCGAAAGATGCTACGTGGGAAGTCCTTCACCAACTGCTGATCTAATTCCCGAATTTCCATCCTTGAGGACAAGGATGTTCTTCAAGAGCAGGCCATTGTCAGAGAAGGAAACTGATATAGCCGTTGGAGTGTTTTAATTTCTGTTTTTGGACTAATAATATGGTTTAATGAAACGATGCACTTTGGGAGAAGGGTAGCAAAACGCTGAGTTTTGACTTAGGGCATCTTTATTTTGTCCAGATTGTTATTTTCATTTTCTTATCCTGTTTTTGACTGCTATGAACATTTCTCAGAGAAGCGTTTCTTCTTGAGATTTTCTTCTGATCCCATCTTACTCTTCTATTTTCTCCCCCATTTTTATTCTGTTCGATTTATTGTGTTACAGAATATTCGATAGGAACTTGTTAGGATCAATAAATCGAAGAAAAACAAAATTTAGAAAACCCCTTTCAATAAAGGTATGTGCTTATTCTTAAAGAATAAGATGAAGGTAGAGGTTCTAGCTTGAGATAGATAATCTAATATGATTTTGCTTTTCTTTGTTTTTCCTTTATTTTATTGATCAATAGCATTGAACAATTTTCTTATATTGAATGAATCGTTCCTTCAATAGTCACGTATGAGGTAAAAAAATTCTTTGGGACTAATTACTCAATTAGTCACTCAACTTTTTACTTCTAATAACTTTACCCTAATAGTTTCATTTCTTTACAATTTAATCACTAATTATGTTTTAATATTTTCAATCCGATTCTTAATCAATAAAAATACTAATTTGAGAATCAATACTTGTACAATTGATCAATCGATTAAAAGTTAATGCTATAGTTTGACTTAACGTTATATGATTTTAATCGTCAAAATTTGACTTTTAGGGTGTTACACTAAAACTTTCAATATTTTACTGATGATCAAGTGTATATATAATGAATTCAAACATGCATAAATTTAACAATGAACGAATGAACGGACTATAGCTAACACAACAAAAGAACATTTATGTTGATATAGATTTTACTTAACAATAATCCAACTAACAACTTTAGACAATTATAAAGAATGTTTATACCTTAATATTTGGTTAAATTATAAAACACATCTTTTAAAAATCTTAAGATTTAATGAATATGATGTAATCTTATTCCTAAATTTATAATGGTTCAAAATTCATATGGTGGGTAGTTAGTGGGCGTGATGGTCGAATGTGGGGACGAGTGGATATAATTTGATATAATATGGCTAAGGTCTAAAATCTATCACCTATCCACTATCCACAATGGGCAAGACTTTTTGCAACTACATTCGACTACTATCCACCAAACTCATGCACGTCTCTGTCCCCAATTGGTACGATTGTGGTGTAGAATCTGTAAAAATATACTTGTCTGTCATCCCTACATACACCGTCATTTTGGTATACATTTAACTATATATATATATTGATTCATCGTTAAAGATGACTTAGAACCAATATTTCATTTTTCAATGGATTTTTCATTCTAATAATCCATCTGAGAGTTATCAATATCAAATATATTCTTATCTAACGAAAGGCTATTGGATCAAATGAAGAGATATAGTTGAGAAAAATATGACTTTTCTCATATGAAATGATTATTGTTATTTGCTCCAATAACGAATCATTAATTTAATTGAATAAATAAATAAAATAGATAAAACTTTTTTTCTTTTCAATTCTACGGATCTTCTCAACTAGAGGGTCCCATATTGGATAATATGTATAGCATAAATTCTAGTTAATTGGTGAGGTTTAAGAAGTCCTATGCTTATTCACCTTTCGCCAAATTATAGTATTTTAGATTGTCGAACCCAAGGGACTGAATCGACCTTACTACTCCTTAAACCTGCACTTTGTGAAAGTAAAAACATAAGTAGTTGAAGGATTGAGATAACTAAAATAAACTAAATTAAGAACTAAATAAAAGATAAGAATAATAATAATAGAAGTACGGCCAGGTTGAATGCTTTATAGAGGGGAATCTAGTTGTACTTTATTATCCACTTATTAATGCAATAGGTTGACTTGTTGCCTCAGCGGGTTGCACTAAGGTTCGCCGCAGCTGCCTAGGTAGGGTTATATCTTGTCGACAACTCAACTTTTCATAGTTTTACAAAGTATCCTTGTATGTCTCCTCCTTATCGCTAAGATCAGAGAATTGTTAAAATTCATGTCTTGATGATACCTCCCAGCGTGAATCAAGGATGAATAACAACCAAACACATGCATCCTTTTAGTCGCTGAAACCCTTGCGGATTAGTCGATACCCTTGAGAAAAGACCGTACTCTCTCGTTTCGTGAGCTTAACTCTTCCGATATTAGAAAAATAGATTTTTCTTATATACCATCTTACCGAGCTCATATTCAAAGAAGAGTAAACGTCAGGAGAGAATAAACTACAAAAATAAGGTTTGCATTAATAAATATCAATTAGAGTACAACTTTCTTCCCCAACTACTCTACAACAACCTAAGCCTCAAGGGGATTTAGAACATAATGGTGTAGTCGGCGGCTTTAGGTTATTTTATGAGAATCCGACCTTTTTCGCTTTAACCTAATGGATGGCTTATATAGGTCAAGCCTAGGTTATAGTTTTCCATGCAAGAAAAGCGTTTTAAAAGGAAAAGAATACAAATCCTTATTAAATTATGTCACTTTAATCTATTTCCTAAAATAACTCCTTGTTCTCGTGTTGACCTTTGACCATGGCTTGATTCTTTTTTTTTTGCTCCGGTTTTCTCTCACTTTACATCTATTATAACCATTGTCTTTTTCTCTCTCTATCGAGCACCAATTGTCAACTTTAATCTGTTGTCGCGGCCTCTAAAGTGTTGCCGTGGCGGGTGCTTATCTGTGTAATACCCAAATTTTGTTCAGGTTCATATATAAAGTAAGGCCCGTGTAAATAAATATTAAATAATATAAATAAATAAATAAATAAATGATATATAAATGAAATAATAAAATGAATAATAATAAAAATAATAAATGATGAGGGAAGTTTTTCGGTTGCAGAAAGAGGGAATAAGGTTGATGGAAGTTGGCAAAAACAGGGGTCTGGTTGGTTTTCATTCCTCTCGGTTTCGGAAGAGGGGGGACGGACTTGAAAAAGCGAAACTGGAGACAGGAGGGGAGAGAGAACAAAATAGGAGGCATGTACCCGAGGAAAGAAAAAAGTTTTTTACCCATGATGGTGTAATGATTACACAACGATGAGAACATGATTAAACAATAATGGGGCAGTGATGATGGTGTAATGATTACACAACGATGATGCAATGATGAGGCAATGATTAAACAATAATGGGGCAATGATGATGGTGTAATGATTACACAATAATGAGGCAGTGATGGGGTTGATGATGGTTCAATACTTAGACAATGATGCAGCAATGATGAGATTCATGATTGCAATAATGATGATGTTTTAATGACAACAATGATGACAACAATCATGGTGGTTATAATGCAGCAACGATTGTAATGGGGGGTTTTGGTTTTGCTCTTCGGCAGTGGCATGGGAGAGGAAAAAGTTTGGTGAATCACAGGGAGTCTTCTTCGATAGTGAATGAACCGGACATTACTATTCGATGGGGTTTGATGGAATATGAGGAACATGAAAAGCAAGCTTAGAGCATGGATTTTATTTGCACTGAATCTTCAATGCTTGTCTTTGATGGTGATGACTGCAAGTACAATTTTGGATCCAATGTTCATGTCCCGGTTGGAACTTTTAATCATCAGATTCATTATTATGGCTTGAGAAACATCAACAAATCACTGTATGTATTTGGTATTTCATGTGTTTTTTTAATAATCATAAATTTTTTTCTAGAATTAAATGTTTAATTTAATTATTCATATGCATGTCTTAAAATCATGTAATATATTTTGTTTAGGATGACACCTAACTTACACTTAGTTACATAAAATTAGAGCATTTTTAGGGTTAGTCACTCTAATTAAATAATTAATTTTATTAGGAAGATTTTAAAATCTCAAAAATGGTCTTAGATGTTATTAAGGTCGGATCAAGGATTTGATTGAATCGATCAAGTCAATTAGCCTAAATACGGGAATTTAATTTTTATAAATGGTTTTCAAAGGAAATAAAATGTATAAAAATACTCTAAAATTTTTATTTGGATTCTATTTGAATATGGTAAACTCAATTTTGTAAAATTACACTATGAACCTTGATATTTTGGAAAATAGTGACTTTTTGTAAAAATGACTATTTTAGTGACTAAAATGTAATTGGGTCAAAACCTAGAATCTTTAAGGGGCTATTTATCCAATTTTTTTTTCATCAGATCTAACCTTCCAACAATCTCTTAATAAACTTGTTTTAATCACCATTTAGATTTAATTGATGCGTATTTCCCATTTTTCACCAAAATCACAATTTCATATAACTTCTCATTTTCTCTCACCATTCATGGGTTTTTCAATTGGAAGGAGGTTGGATATTGTTTGGAGGTGAGAAATCATTCAAACCTCTGAACTTTGAGTTGTTTATTGAAATTCCCAAGTGTTTAATCCATTATATTGAGTTCTTGATTTGCTTTATGGTTTTAATTGATGATTTTCGTTTTTTATCGGTTAATTTTGATTGAATTGATGTAATCCCGTAATAAGGTGATACATGATGGTTTTCATTTTGTAAATCAATGATTTTTTATGTTTTTTAACATGGAATTAAAGGTTCTTGGATGGGTAAACCCGGATCTTAGGTTTTGGTGATGTTAATTGGCTTAGATCTTCGGTTTATGGCTTGTTTGGGTGGCTGAATGTTTGCTATTGGTTTAGGGTTATTAGATCATGATTCTTGATTGTGTTTTGTTGTTGATAGGTTGTGGTTTTCTTTGGCTAAGGGCTGGAGTTTATTCGGATGAGTTTTAGATGCGTTTTTGGTTTTCTTAAGTGTAGTTTTTAGGGTTGTTTGTTTGGGAAGTGCTGGAGGTTGATTGAACGCATTAATATGAATTAATACATCTATTTTGATATGTTAAAAACAGGGCAGTTGAGCTAAGTGTTGAAGGTGTTTCGAAAAAGGAGTGAATGTCGGTTGGCTTCAGTAAGCTAGTTTCAAACAAATGGTGAGTGGAATGTCGTATCGGCAAGTTTTTACTTGTTATCAAAGGTTTGAGGGTGTAGGTATGGTGTGAAAAAACTCCCCACACTCAGAAGTAAGTTAAATGATTTTGCTCTCTTAACGGTTCCTATATCGTTCCATAATTGAATGAGATTTATGCATGAGATATGTTTTCATAATTGAATACTTCATGAGTTATATCAATTTCTATACTTTGGTAATATATCCAATGATTGGTAATGTTGCATTGGTTTTGTGAAAGATGCATATGAAGAAATGGTTTTCAATGCATGAATTGGATTTGATAATGATGCATGCATGTGTGAGCATTTGTATATGCATAGTTTATGATGGTTTTGATGAGTTTTTAAAGCATGAGAATAATTTGGATTAAAGTATGGTTATTTCCCTCTTTCCCGAATAAAGTCGTTGAGCATGATTTGGTTTCACTTTGATGAACATATGTTGAGTGCATTGTAAAACAACAAGCTACATGCATAATGAGAATGATATTGGCTTAGTGACACTATTTAAGACCACGAATACAAATGACATGTCATTAGGATTAAGTGCACTATAAAGATTATGAGAATAATGATGTTACCTATACGTAAACAAGGGTGACTTTGTGTTCGACCGTGCGTGTAGAGCTTGGCTATATGTAAACAAGGGTGACTTTGTGTCCGACCGTGCATATAGTTGACCCATATGTAAACAAGGGTGACTTTGTATCCAACCGTGCGTAGTGGGGGTAACATGTATACAAGGGTGACTTTGTGTCCAACCGATGCATGTTGACACCAAGTGTCTCTAGATAAGGAATAAGGTATCTGTGTATTCGATGGGTATATGGTTTGAACAAAGTTAGTCGCTTAGTTGCCAATATACATGAATTATGATTGAGACTTTTGTGTATTGTAAAGCATGAGATTGTGGAACATGTTGACTTAGAATTTTATAGAAAATGTAATGTTTTAAAGTCATGAGTTTCTCAAGCATGTGTTCTTGATCAAGTTTTGTGCATATAGATGCATATGTATTTAAAAGGCCATATGTTTTGTTGTTGTTTTGAGAGCATGAAAGTTTTGAAAATTTTAGTTTTGTATGGCAAGAGATAATGGATACTTGGTAAGGAAATTGTTTTGGTTTTGTAAACATTGTTGAGACATTTATATTGAGCATGATATGACATGACTTAAAGTGTTTTATTGATGGACTTATGGGCTGCATTGCGAAGGTGGAATTATTTTTGTTTTACCCCTCACTAAGCTTATTCTTACCCTCTCTTTTACTTTACAATGAAGAGATAATAAGCGAGGTAGCCAAGGGAAGCAAAATTCCAAGAGCGTGTCGATGAAAAGCTCAAGTATGTGTTATAAAGTTTAGTAGTAGTAAGAGAGCAATGGGGGTATAGTTTCTTGTTGCAAGAGTCGATTTTTGGTTGATAAGTTTTACTTTGGTTATACGAACTTGGGAATGTATTGAATGTTGAACAAGTTGAATATTGATGCAATGTTGTGTTTGCATGAAGCATGTTTGTTTGATTAGCTATTGGAATTGAGTAACGTTAGGAAGCATGCCTCTAGTTGTTACGGGGTTTGTGATAGCCCATTATGTTTAGGAGTTATGCCTATAGCTGATAATGATCTTTGATTAAGTTTCGGATGGAGGAAATCCACTCAAAGTGTTCGAATTTTGTTCTAGGAACAGGAGGTATCGAAACCCCTAGAACTGGTATCGATACCCTAGGCAAAATTTGGGTGATTCGGACCATGGTTCGATGTTTAAACCACACTGGTCGCTCGAGTATCGATACTGTCAAGGTCAATATTGATACCCCTGAGCTCTGGTAGGTAATATGGTTACTGTCACGTCACGATATCGATACAGGGCTTGGCTGTATCGATACTCCTGATTAAATAATGAGCTTTAGGTGTCGAAATTATATGTTAGTCCCGAATATCTTTCTTTGTTCAATTATAGCAGCTACAGATATTATCATGAGCTGAAATTTCACATGTATGCATAAAGTTGACTTAATGTAATCACTAATTTTATCTGAGTCTAAACCCGTGTTTAATCTTAATTTTAATAACGGGCTTTAATATATATACATATTAGGTGTTACTCTTTTTCCTCCATATCTTGTATATATTACGTTATTATATAATATATGTATATATAAAAAAAACGTTGTATTGTGTTTAATTAAAATGCATAGATAATATATTTTCCGATTACTTCTCCTTTATTATTATTATTATTTAAAGCTTCGTTCTCTACACCTTTACCGTTTTTACTATTGTTACTTGTTTGCTATTATTATTTATTATTTCTTACTATTTATTATTATTATTTTATTGTTTTCTTTTCGGTTTCTTTTTTATCATTGTTCATTATTATTATTATTATTATTATTATTATTATATTTATTATGTATAATATAAATTAAAATAATAAACCCTTAAATAAATAACTAAGCCCACAAAAGAATAATATAACAGTCGAATATAAGTTTACAAGACCGGATGGAATTTTGATTACAAGCCCAACTAATAACTAAGCCCGTCTGAATTATAATTAAAACCCTAATCTAACTCATGCTTATCCTTTGCGCAGCCCAATCTGGGTCGTTGGATCTGATTTTGATCCAACGGCTCAGATCAAATGAGAGAATCCCCTGGAGCTTCCACGCGCGCTGGTTCACCGCACCACACGCGCGCGTCAGGTCTACGCGCGACTGTTCGAGTATCCAGATGACCATTTGATTTCCGCCGCCGTTCAACATCTCCAATGGTCCCTCTCACCGGCCGATTCATATACAAACAAGTAAAAGAAGAAATGTCAGTGTTGGTACGAGTTTTATAGCACGTCACAGAGCAAAAATAAACCAACAGATATAAGCAATTACAGAGCAACAATCGGCCAAAAACCACAGGGGATTTTAGAACCGTTCCTACCTACATGTCAGATTGGTACGAAGCCTCAGAAGAAAAAGCACGAATGAAAGCAGAGAAATGAGGGGAACACAAATAAATTCATTTCCAGTAGAGAGGTTAAATAGAAAAAACTAGGGGATTTTCTTTTTGCATGTAATATCCGGTTATAAAAACCGAAAACTAGAACATTTGTAAAGGGATTGGAAACCCACCATTTCAGCAATACGAAGAAAAGGTAAAGATTTTCAGAAAAGAAACTTTTTTTTAGATTAGAGTTTACCTTTGTTCTTCTGCCGAGTCTCCCTAAACCTCTTCTTCCTCTTTCGCCGACGATGATCTGGAGGTCTTCGGACTGTCATCCGCGAGCCAAGTGCGAAAGGGAAAGGGTTTCTTGTTGTCTCGTTTCGAATGGGGAAGAGGGCTTTTCATTTCGGATTTAGAAAATGAAGTTTTTATTTTTTTCCCGAGTAAGTAAATCATGTGGGAAAAGGGGCTTTATTTTACTTCTGATTTTGAAAAGAAGAAGAAAACCCAGATTTTACCTCGCCGGCCGCCGCTAGCGGCGGACGTCGCGGCAGTTTTTATGGTAGGTGCGGTGGCTGTTTTTTGGGTAGGATGAACAAACGGAGGTGTTCATCCTCTCCTGGGTATGAACGAAGAACACAGAGATTCCCTCTTTTATTTTAGGCTTTTGGTCTGAAGAAATAAAACAAAGGGGATATGTTTAATTTCTTTTTAACTTATATACTAAGTCCTTATTTTATAAACGGTATAATAATGTTTTAAAACCCTCCGTGTTCTTATTCTAAAACAAAAGGTCCCTGAAGTTTTCTTTCTCCTTGCAATTTCGTCATTTTTCAACAATAATCGTCATCTTTCGAATGGTTTAATTTCATAATAGTCCCTCCGTGTTTTAAATCAAACTTTTCGAGCCCTTCCCCACTTAAAATTCACACTCAAGGTCCTCAGAATTTTGTTTTTACTTTATTTTAATCATTTCCAGTAACTTTCTATATTGTTAGATTCTTTTTTATCAACTCTTGCACTCATGTTTTGTTTTATTTCCGTTGTTTATTCATTTATTTATATGTTTATTTGCATACTTTTCTCATTATCCGTTTGTTGCATGCACGTAGCTTATCTTCATGTTTCAATTTACGTTATCATAGATTTATTCTTGTATATAGTCGTCACTTTTTATGTTTATATTTATATGTGTGTTTACGTTTTCTATACATTTATTTATTGTATAATATATGTTTTTATGTTTTTACTTTTGCTATGCATTTTATGATTAATGATTTATTTTTGTCATATCTCGTATTTATTGGCATCTTTATCATATGTGTCATGCATCTTTATTTGTTCTCATCCCATTATTCATGTCTATGTTTACTTATTTGTGATACATTGTCATTTATTTACCTTTTATTGTGACCCTACATTTATTTATGACATGTTTTATTCTCGCATTTTAGTGTCACGTTTAGGTTCTAATACATAGTTTTTGTTGCATTTACTCTTACTTTAAAACATGTTTTATTATTATTTAGGCCTTTTATTATTATTCATGTACATATTTATTTTTGCTAACGTCGTATCTCCTTATTATGTCATGTTCCTTATTTGTCATGCATCTCCTTGTTTTGTATATATTTATTTGTTCGTATCATTATTCGTGTTGGTTATTATATTTTATTCATGCATATTTTACTTTTGTATTGTATTTTTGTTGCGTTTTTAATTTATACATTGTATTTATGTATCTCCCATTTATTTTATTCTTTGCAAATCACATTGACTTCTAATTAATGAACTTAATTTCTTTACGTTTCTATTCGGTCGCAACGGGCCCGTGTTCTAACGTAGTGGTCGCGTTGTATGCGTTGCCTTTGAATAAAGACACGAACAAAAATAAGATTAATTCGAATCTTTAAACAAAAATTAATTTAAATGCCACTTCAATCCGAAAAATTTAAAATTTATTAAGCGATTATTGTAAAGGTACCAATTTTGGGCGGTTTTTAAACCCTAAACCCGTTTTCAAATCGTAACCGACTCTCGAACCCAAACATTTCGAATCTCTGGTTTTCCGGTGTCCGATCTACCAAAAGTAACCGGTGGCGACTCTAATCCATTTTTTTTATTATTCGCTCCCAATTTCCGAATTTTAACCTAATCCCAACTCTTTTTAATTCATTTTCCAACTTTTTCAAAGAATCGATTTTAAAATCAATTTCAACTTCTAAAAATTCTCAAACCCTTTTTCAACCCTAATTTTAGAAACCCTTAATTCAAAATTCCCTTTCTCAATTTTAAACCCTAAATTCCCAAATTTTAGATTTAAATTCCCCTTTTAAGGCCTAATCCTATTTTTTAAAAATTAAACCTTAAATATTTTGTTTTGAGACATTTAAGCCCTAATTTTTAAAATCATTTCAAAATTAGCACCCTATTTGCCTAATTAATTAATAACTTGATTTCTAAAAGGGTCGCTACACTTAATTTCAAGTTGGCTAACTTAATTTGAGCAAAATCCTTATAATTTTAAAGATTTACATTTTGGTCCCTATTTAGTGAAGCATGTAATTGATGGTGTTAGAATGCTCTAATTGGTTTGAAATTTCTCATGAGTGTTATTTGTATGTTTAATTGAACTTTTATGGAATGAATTTCTATCTTGACAATGGAATTGAAGAGATTTACGTTTTAGTCTCTAAAACTTGTAAATGAAATTACATGAGTTGTAGACATCATTTCGATTTGAGATTTGATATGCAAGTATGTAACAGACTTAATTAAAGATTGATAATAATAATTTAATTTTTTAAACACTTAAATTTAGAGAATTTATAATTTGGTCCTTTTCACTTAAATGTCCAAATTAAGGCTCGTTTCCCTTCCGTTTTGTTACAATTGGACACAAGCTATGTATCAACATGTAGGAATTAAGTGAAGCATTTAGATAAGGTAAAAGGAAAAAAATAATAGGATCCTTTATCGGGTTGAGCCTTTACGGGTTTAGCTCGGTATTCCCCGTGTAGTCCGTTAGTGTCAGTTTTGTCCAGGCCGGGCTAAGGGGGTTACAAAGATAATTGTAGTAATGATTACATTTTAATGATATACCTCGAATACACTAAGCGGTCAGTGTTTTGACGTAACATGACATTAACCAAAAGAGTGTACTTTGGTATCACATTCGATGTGCCATCGAAATCTAAACATTGATAAATAATTTAAGGATTAAAATTAAATAAAATTAATTAGGTAAATAATTAGAAACACCAATAGTGTTATTAATTTTATCCGGTACCAAGATGGTAGCATCCGATTGTTCGGATGTTATCATAATACACTTGGTAAATTAATAATTAAATAGGATTTTAAATATTTAATGAATGGAGCCTTATAGGTTAGAACTTAAAATGAATAAGATAATAATCGATCATGCATTTAAAACCATTTGGGACAAAATTTATATTTCTTTAAATACGAGTTAAGGTTTTCTATCTAGAGGACATCTTATTCAGTCTCGTATTTAAAAGTAATATATTTTCTTATCCAAAAGGATATTCTCATTCGAACGATATTCATTTGACAATGATGAATTAAATTAATATTATTATTCAAAATACCAAAATGCAATTAATAAGGTACCGATTTTTGGGCGCTCGTAAGGGTCGTCCTTACGCGTAACTGACTTCCGAACCCAAATATTTTAAAAATGAATCTCTGGTTTGTTTTATGGTGTCTGGCTACCAAAGTGGTCGGTGGTAACTCCAAATCTTTTTAAAATTCAAACAACACACGTTTTTTATAACACCATGATTTTCATAATTAACACTTAAAAGCAATAAAACTCAAATTTTCAAAATTAATTTGCTGGGCTATTTTTCACACATTTCGGTTTTAAAATGGTAGCGATAGCTTTGCGACTCCGTTGGGGACATAATTTTGTGAGTCAAGCCTAATAATTAATTATATGTGGCATTTTGGTATTTTGATATTTTGAATAATAATATATTTTTTTCAATAGATTGTCGAATGGATTTTTCGACGAATGAAGGTAGTATTTTTATTGTGTGATATATCTGTCATTCATACATAAGCTCTCGATCCGGGCTTTTACCTTTAGGTGGGAGTTAGATATAATCCGATGTGATGCTATCCAGCTCTGAGTTTCGGATTTATGTATACTTTCAATATACTAACCTTACGTATCGTGAGGTCTTCACCTCCGTTGTAAGGGACCTATACTACCGAATCTATGTCTTATCGTTGCAGTAGACGGTAACGATAGTTCAGGAGCCCAGTGTCTAGACCAAAACCCACATATGTAGAGTAGAAACCTACCCTTATTAGAGCCAGACAAGAACCATAAGATAAGGCGGTATACTGTATAAATACCGCCAAATTAGGGTTTCTTTGTTTAATTGCTCTCTGGTTATTTTTGTGCAACATAATATGCTCTCTAGTTGATTTTTATGCAACATAAATTGTTCTTCGGCTATTTTTCGCAATTTAAAGTGTTTCATGTTAATTTATTTTTGTTTAGATTATTAATTCACCATACTAACACTTTTTATGGTGTGTGTGAGTTCATATAGAATGGATCATATTTGAGAAGACTTAGTGCAAGATCATATTTGATATTCAAGGAGACCAAGTACCAATCATACAAGGATGTTTTAGAAGACTTCAAGCATGGGGCATGTGTTCCAAAATTAAAGGTAATTTAGGAATTCTTGGACGATAAGGTGAAGAGCCATCTTGGATAAAGTTTCTTATTTTCAGCCAAGAGCATGGTTACAACACCAGCAATAGGAGGATACAAAATTTTATTGCACCATTCCAGTAGGTGAAAAGACTTAGACTTATATTGGGTTCAACAATTGTTCAAGCTTCAAATTGGGTTCAGGGGCAAGTATAGATATAAATGAGATATGGTAATTAGAAGGCGAAGATATTCAGAAAATGGATATTTGACAGATTAACTAGGTGCATCGTAGGGGCATTATTGATAAATGAAGACTCGAATAGGAAAAGAGAATTGTGATCTTAGGATTGAGGTTCAAATTTCATGAATGACAGGAATTACCGAAGGATCGAGCTAAGCTATAATGATAACCTCAAAAGTACTACACGACATGCAGAAAATCAATTCGCGATCTTTCAACCAGTGTTTCAAATGAAGTACAACATGTTTAAAGTCAGACCGAGTCAGTCACCAAGGCTATGCAGAATGAAGTTAGTAATCAACTTCAGAACCAATTATAGGAGATATGGATAGGTGTAGATTTTGCTCGATAAAGTTGAAGACACATCAATAGATTTTCATCAACATACTAGTACAATTGCCGAATCAGCCTGAATGAGGTGATCAACCAAGAAGCTCGAGCTAGCTATTTTCTATCAACAAATTGACTTCTCCTTGTATTGAATCTTTTGTTTGGATGAGTGTTGTCTAATGACTAGCTCTTGAAATCATTATCTCTTGCATTCATACATTGTAGAGTAGATTTATATTTAAGTTGTTTTACACATTTCTGTTAACATATTTTTGCTCATAATATCATTTTATTATTTTGACAGGTTAACATATTTATATTACATTGTATAAATCACTCTTGGGATCAATAATTTACTGTATACATGAATATGTTTATTTTAAATTTCATATCATAACATTGTTATTTATCAACATTGTATTTTGAGAGACATAAATATGTTCAGTTTTTTAGGATCACTTGGGTTTACATGAAAAAGATTAACCGGTCTCAGAATTAGACACCAATTTCCATATTGCTTGGGGTCAAGGAGATCGAGAAAGAAAGTCATCTAGATGAACTGTAGATACGAGAGATTGATATGAAAATTCATTTCACACAAGGTTTTAGTTTGAAAGGATTCTTTTTGTAAAAAAAATAGAAATAAAAAAGAAAGAGAAAAATTAAAAATAATTCGAAAAGAGAAAAGGCAATCGACCTTACTAGTTGGGGCATTTGTTGAAAATCTAGAAGATCAGAGTTTGAGCTATGAAAGCAAAAATAGAGTGTTTGATCATGATGACGATAAATTGAAAGGACTTGGATCATTTGATCACCCTAAAAGATGAAAATGAGGGAAATATAGTTGAGTTATGAAATTATCAGTGTCATCCCGAATATGAAGCCCAAGAAGATAAAACCAAA
The DNA here is from genome assembly GCA_035048815.1 of Abelmoschus esculentus. Lineage (NCBI taxonomy): Eukaryota > Viridiplantae > Streptophyta > Magnoliopsida > Malvales > Malvaceae > Abelmoschus > Abelmoschus esculentus. The sequence continues at coordinate 8,711,428 of JAUCBN010000032.1, forward strand.
CTAGGGGTAACCAAAGGAGAATGAACATAGTTGTTACAAAATCTGAGAATTCAACTCCAAAATAGAAGCAAGAAGGAGCAAAGTCAATGGTAAAAATGAGGGGTTAAAATTTACTCTAGTTTCCTTTGATATATGACAAACAATTGAATTACATAAGAACTAGTTACATGTTTGGGATCTTTTGCGGAGTAATTTCCTGAATCATTCCAATTGCTTTTGCTCGCGAGCATTGGAGATTCTTTGTAAGGGAGGTTAATTCAATTCATTTATTCATGATACTTGTTTCACACATATTTTTCTCAAGTGGCAAACATATCATCAATGAATTCATTCTTTCAAGTATTGAATATCAATTGCAGAAGTACCCTTAAATCAAATTTAGAGATCAACTTCAATAATGTGATTCGTTTCTACTTTATTTAGGCTAAAAGAAAAATATTAATGAGTGTTCAGGAATCACAGGAAAAGTCTCATATACAAATTTTGAGTGAATTTCCTCACAAGCATTGTTGACTAAGGTCTTTGAATGATGTGATAACCCAAAACTTCATCCAATTGAAGGTTATTTTTCTTAAAAGATATCCAGGTATGAGATGATATTCGGTATTCCTTAGTCTTCCTTCTCTAAGAAAGAAAATAAAAAAATATCATTTGTTATCGCTTTTGAGCCTAATGTTGTTTTTTTTTTGGTTCAACCCAAATCAAGGATCACCCCTATATTGGGGGCAAAATAGATGAAAACATGTTCGAAAGTGAAATATATTTGAGATGCCTTGAGAATAAAGGGCGTGAAATAAAGTGAAATGCGAAATCAAGGAAAACAAGATGAGTGAGGAGGAATATTCTGAATCAACATAGAAAATGAAAAAAAGTTTTTTTTCTAAAGAGTCAAGTTCAAATTGTTGACAATAAAGTTGAAGTAAATGACAAAAGAAAATAAAAGAAAGTTCTGTGAGATATTTTGATGAGTTGAGCTACTGTCAAAAGAAGTGGTGAAAAGGAAATGACCTCTTAGGTGAAAACCCTAAAAGGGTAGTCTAGAGTGATCAACAAGAAAAAGAGAAAAGAAAAGTATATCATCAAGCATGTTCATATTAGTACGACAATGATTTTTGGTTTTATTACTCTAAAATTATTATTTGCGCCTATATATTCTTTCTTTGGTAGCCATGAACCGTAGCCTACATTACAAGCCAAAAAAGACCATTTTGACCATATATGGATATTGGAACAAGGAAAGTAAGTCTTCAGAATATATTTCTCCTATCAGGGTTAAACTTTTTTCAAGGATTTTTAGTCTTCTAATGCTTGATCGAGATAAGAAAAGAGGGAAAATTGGGCATAATGAGTTAGTGAGTCAAAGAGTGCCACCTAAATGGGCATAATTAGGAAAATGAGAATGTTTCTCCTGAAAGTCTAATGAATTGAAAAATGGTCACATCGGAGTTGATCTTTGTAAATTGGTTCGAAGGCTCTATTGCACTTGGTATTCAAAGGCCTAATTTTATGTTTTCTTATTTGTTATCACTTTCAAATTATTAATTATTTTCAAAATTAGTAAAATAATATTTTAAATTTTCTCTTAATATTTTAACAAGCATCTTATAGATAAAATTGATTAGATACAAGAAAAGCAAAGGATTTCATGGGCAATACTATGATGTATTAACCCTTTAAATGCATACAGAATAGGAGGTAGCCTCGTGACGTGATTAATGGTCAAAAGTCAGATAAGGAACAAATAAAGCTTAGGGTGCAAAAATATTCGAGTAACAAAGATAAAACAAGTAAATTTAGGCTAAAGAGAGAATATTGACCATTATTTGGGGCAAAATATAGCAGGATCAATTCATCAAGTGGGGATATTGTTACTGTTGAGATACCATAAGACAAAGAAGCTCTAAGGGGGTGAATGTCAATCAATTATGCTCAAGTTTGAGTGGGCCAATGCTACAAAATAATGTCAAAAGAACCTAATATAATGAGAAATTCGAAAATAGAAGAAATGGAAATGATGAATTCCTTCAGAACAGAGAATAAATCTTCCCCAGAATAGGTCTTCTTTGGTGTTGAAAGGTTGAAAATACAAGAGAGGGACATGTTGAATATATGAAAGATAAGAACAAGTCTCATTGAGATTATGACAGACTTCATTTATTGCAAAAAAAGAAAATAAAATGTGGAAAAAATAAAAAACGGATAAATCTAAAGTGAAAACCTGAAAAGGCGCTTTAGGGCAAAAAACAGAGATCCCAAAAATTGAACTTGAGTGTGGGATGAGTTACCATATCAATTAAAGAATATATCCCAGGAGATAAAGCAAGAAATTATGAGCACTCCCTGAAGCTGAGACTTTACCCAAGTGGTTTTCAATTAATATTCATGCATCATGATAGAAATATCCATATTATATTCACATTAACAGAGTATGATGATTTTTGTTAACAGGATCCGAGATTTGCAAAATGAAAAGTCTAAAAAGAAGATGAGAGACTTTGAAAATGATGAAAATCAATCTTGAGTAGGAACAATCAAATTAAATGAGCAATGGGTTCAGACGAAAATGTTCAAGCTTGAGCAGAGAAGCGAGAACGATGACAAATACAAAGATAAAATCTTTCAATTTAATCCATGTTGAATTTGTATTAATTGATGGCTTCTTTTTTTGCAGAGAAAGGATTCAAGAATCAATGAAAAAGAATTCAAACAATCAACAACAATAACAATTCAAGTTTTCATGGTATGTGAGGAATTTCATAATGAGAAGAACAACCTCGGGCCCCATCACTTTTTTCTTAAAGAAATTCATAATGAGAAGAACAACTTCAGGTTCCATGACATGATTTGTTAGAAGAATTTCATAATAAGAAGAACAACTTCAAACCCTAGAGAATTTCGTAATAAGAATAGCTAGAGATATCTCGGAGATGAGGAATTTCATAATGAGAAAAACAGCCTTGGTTTTCGTCACTTGATAAGTTTGAAGAAATTCATAATGAGAATAATAACTTCAAACTTTGGAGAATTTCGTAATAAGAAGAACAAATCCAGATTTCCCGGAGACGAGGAATTTCATAATGAGAAGAACAGTCTCGGTTTCCGTCACTTGATAAGTTTAATGAAATTCATAATGAGAAGAACAACTTCAAACTTTGGAGAATTTCATAAAAAGAAGAACAACTTCAAATTCCATGGGATACAAAGAATTTCATAATAAGAAGAACAACTTCGGGTTTTATCACTTTTTGTTTGAAAAATTCATAATGAGAAGAACAATTTCAGACCCTGGAGAATTTCATAATGAGAAGAACAACTCCAGATTTATTGGGATACGAGAAATTTTATAATGAGAAGAACAACATCGGGTTAAATGCCAAGTAACTTGCTTGAAGAAATTCATAATGAGAAGAACAACTTCAAGCTTCACTAGCATAAAAAGTGGCCAAGAAGTTCAGACGAAATATGTGTCTTTTCAGTCTTTGCTCTTCTTTTGTTCCATGGTATTGAGCAAAGAGGGGCAGTTGTAATACCCGAATTTCATTCAGGTTCAAATCTAAAATAAGGCCTGAGTAAATAAACATTAAATAATATAAATATATAAATGAAATAATAAAAAGAATAATAAAATAAAAATAATAAAGGACGATGGAAGTTTTTCGGTTGCAAAAAGAGGGGATAAGTTTGATGGTAGTTGGCAAAAAAAGAGGGGTTGGTTGGTTTTTATTCCTCTCGGTTTCGGAAGAGGGGGGACGGACTTGAAAAGGCAAAACTGGAGACAGGAGGGGACAGGGAACAAAAAAGGGGGCATGAACCTAGGGAAAGAAAAATGTTTTTTAGCCATGATTGTGTAATTATTACACAATGATGAGGTAGTGATGGGGCAATGGTTAGACAATAATATAGGGTAGTGATGATGATGTAATGATTACATAATAATGAGGCAGTGATGGGGTTTGATGATAGTGTAATGATTTGATAATGATGCAACAATGATGAGGTTCATGATTGCAATAATGATGATGCCATAATGACAACAATGATGACAACAATCATGGTGTTCATGAAGGACCAATGATTGTAATGGAGGGTTTTGGTTATGCTCTTCCACAGTGGCATGGGAGAGGAAAGAGTTTGGTGAATCACATGGAGTCTTCTTCGATAGTGAATGAACCAGGCATTACTATTCGACGAGGTTTGATGGAAAATGAGAAACATGAAAAGGAAGCTTAGAGCATGGATTTTATTTGCACTGAATCTTCAATGCTTGTCTCTGGTGGTGATGACTGCAAGTAAAATTTTGGATTCAATGTTCATGTCCCGGTTGGAACTTCTAATCATTAGATTCACAATTATGGATCGAGAAATACCAACAAATCACTACATGTATTTGGTATTTATTATGTTTTTTAATAATCATAAATTGTTTCTTGAATTAAATGTTTAATTTAATTATTCATATGCATGTTTTAAAATCTTATAATATATTTTTTTAGGATGACACCTAACTTACACTTAGTTACTTAAAATTAGAGCCTTTTTATGGTTAGTCACTCTAATTAAATAATTAATTTTATTAGGAAGATAATTGTAGTAATGATGGCATTTTAATCATATACCTCGGATACACTAAGCGATCGGTGTTTTGACATAAGATGACGTTGACCAAAAGAGTGTACTTTGGTATCGCATTCGACGAGCCATCAAAACCTAAAATTTGATAAATAATTAAGGATTAGAATTAAATAAAATTAATTTGGTAAATAACTAGAAACACTAATAGTGTTATTAATTTTATTCGGTATCAAGATGGTAGCGTCCGATCGTTCAGATTTTATCATAATACACTTGGTAAATTAATAATTAATAGGATTTTAAATATTTAATGAATGAAGCCTTATAGGTTAAAACTTAAAATGAACAAGATAGTAATCGATCATGCATTTGAAACATTTTAGGGCAGAATTTATATTTCTTTAAATACGAGTTAAGGTTTCCTATCTAGAGGATGTCTTATTCAAGCTCGTATTTAAAAGAAATATATTTTCTTATCCAAAAGAATATTCTCATTCGAACGGTATTCATTTGACAATGATGAATTAAATTAATATTATTATTCAAAATGCCAAAATGCCACGTGTAATTAATAAGGTATCGATTTTTGGCGCTTGTAAGGGTCGTCCTTACACGTAACTGACTCCAGAACCCAAATATTTTAAAAATGAATATCTGATTTGTTTTATGGTGTCTAGCCTACGAAAGTGGTTGATGGGGACTCCAAATCATTTTAAAATTCAAATAACACGCGTTTTTTATAACACCATGATTTTCATAATTAACACTTATAAGAAATAAAATTCTATTTTTTTTTAAATTAATTCGCAAGGCTATTTTTTACACATTTCGGTTGTAAAATGATTGCGACAATCTGCAATTCAGCTTTGGTTCTAGCATACATCCTCTTATGTGGCCATTCCTTATGGGTATAATGCTTGAATTTGACACTCTGTTTTTATAGGTTGTATGAGAGCAATTCGGTTGATTTAAATTTCTCTTTGAATTTTAAATACTTAACCGAATAGATTTCATAACAAAATATTTGAGATTTAAGTAAATATTTTCGGTTATCAAATCTACTATTTTTGGATAGATATTAACAGATATATCCGAGATTTAAATGGATTTTATCTACTATATTTAGATTATCTCAAATTTAAATTAATTAAATTTGAATATAAATCATATAAAATCTGATTTTCAGATGATATTACCCCCACATCTAGCATAAATAAAAGGTTTTTCTCTCAGTTTAACTATCCCATTCAGAATTCGTTTTGCTTCTTTGAGAGAAATTGAGAGCATTCTTTAAAAGCGTCTGCTAACTTTGGTTCGACTCCAGTTTAGACGACCACTACTGCCATAGTCCACTCCAAACTTTGGGTGTACATTATTTGGAGTGATCCTGCTAACCTTCAGGGGACAATCGCTTAAAGTAGCGAGTACACACATCGAGGCGAATTGTTTCTAAGGTAGTGACCTCCATACCACGACATGGTCTATTTAGTTTTTAGTTAGTTCATTTTATTTTCCTGTCAGTGCTAACGTCCTATTTTACAGTCTATTTAAGCAACAATTTGGAAAAAAATTATACTACAAAAATGATATTATCATCGAGGTGGTTTTGGATTTGTTCAAGCTTGACGCACTTTACGGGTCAATAATCGAAGGTGGTGGTGAAATTCAATATAAGAACCAAAATCCTAAAGATAAAGATATTTTACTATCAATGAATTTTATTTATTTATTTATTATTAATGTTAGTAAATTATTTTCGTGACTAACAATATATAATTTTATTTGAATTTTTTAGATTCAAAATATATGTGAAATATCAGTCACGATGAATTTTAGGGTCATGATGCAAAGATTGAAGTTGTATGCATGATCAAAATAGGCAAGATTTACATGAATTGTGTTTCTACTTATAAGGTCAGATTATTTGATTCATGATTTATAATACATGAATTTATATTAAGTCTTTTCCTAGTCTGTAAGCTTAGTGAGTATCTTTTACACTAGGATGTAAAAGAAGGCTAGATGACTTTTTTAAGAAGAAAACTTATCTTGAGTATGCTTAATAATTTTTTTTTATGGGGAATATACATATTAAGCATAACTTTTAAAAGACTTAAATGAAGAGAGAAATATTCATAAGAGATCAATTAGAAAGTAGTAAGATAGTTTAAATAATGCATGTCTAGGATTGGTTCTCTGAATGACTTGGTATTTAAGTGTGCTTTGTGCACCACCTCTCTTTCTAAACCTACCTGGTGTATTGCTATGCTCATTATTCTAATTTATAAAATACTATGACTAAATAAATATACTATACTTATTGCAGAAGTTAGAATAATAATCTTAATAAATTTTAAGATATCTTTCTTTTAGTCATAGTAGATGAATATTTTTAGTAGTCTTTTAAGACAAGAACCTCGTCTAAAATAAAGAAAAAATGATACACATTAATGCTACTAAAAGATGTTTGTAGCCATTAAATTTCTTTGAGGTCTTTTCTTCAGAGTATTAAGAAGAAAGAAAAGATTTGTCTAGGAGTGTGCAGAAATCTTCATAAAAATTCTCTTTATGAAAAAAATGAAAAGTTTTAGTTCCGATAGAGGTAGTGAGATTAGATCTAAATTTTTTAAAGAGGTATATGAGATGAATGACATAGTTCATGAAACTTCTTCCCCTTACTTTCCTCAACAAAATGACATAGTTGAGAGGAAAAACAGAACTTTAAAAGAGAAGATAAATTCATTGTTGATAAGTTCTGAGTTAGTTGATAAAATATTGGGGGAAGTCATTCTATCGGTAAATCTTAAACCGAGTACCTCATAAAGAAATTAGACTTAACCTCATACGAATTGTGAAAAGGTTATGCACCTAAATTGTAATACCTAAAAGTGTGGGGATGTCTGGCTAAAGTAGGTTTGCCTGACTTTAAGAAGTCCACCATCGGTCCATAAACCGTTGATGTAGCATTTATTGAGTATGCTACCAACAATATCGTATGAGATGCTCTAGAGTTTGAGTTTGAGCCTAAATGAAGATAAAAATATCTTTTGGACTAGACTTTGTTACTTCCTTTACTTTTGAGGTAAATGATTTAGATAAACTTATCAGATCTTATAGCTTAAGTTTCTTGTTAGATGAGAATCCTAAAACTTATGAAGAAGCTATGAGATCTATTGACGCTAGTTTTTGGAGAAATGTTGTAATGATGAACTACAGTTAATAATGTTTAAATCATACTTGAGAATTGGTAGACTTGCCTAGATGACTTAAAACTATCAGTATTAAATGAGTTTTTAAGAAGAAACTCATGCCATGTGGGTCAACCCAGAGATATAAGGCTAGGCTAGTAATCATAGATTTCAATCAAAAAATATTAAAGAGATTGACAGTTGAGATATCATCTCTGCTCAAATCCCTTTTGAATTTAGCATTCATCTCGTTAAAAATAAAGGAAGTTGTGTTTTTCAGGTTAAATATGTTAAAATTATTGAAAACCTAATGTTTTTAATGAATTATACTCGGCCCGATATTGCCTATGTTATGAGTAGATTGAATATTGAACGACTCTTAGAATCTTACTAAAGTACCTTAAGGGTACTATGGATTAGAAACCCAATTTTGTTGGCTATCCTGTTTTTTGAAAGGATGTTGTGACGCCAACTAGGTTTTTAATAGTGATGAGGTAATCTCTACGAATGGATATGTTCCCACTTTAGGTAGAGTTGTAATCTTGTGGAAGTCTATCAAGCAGACTTGTATTGCACGCTCCACTATAGAGTCAAAGTTTATAGCTCTAGACTTAACTGGGCAAGAAACCGAGTGCCTAAGGAATCTTTTAGCAAAGATATCTTTGTGGGGGAAAATCAACTCCTCCAATATCTTTATTATGAGATTTGTAATGCTCTTAATAAATTCATAGCTCAAGTTTGGGTGGTCTTAGTGAGAAAGACTTGATGAATTTACCAATTTTGGTTGAATAACTACTCTTAATAAGTTCTTACACCTATTGCGAAGGACTAATTGAACTTACCACTCGGAAATATGAGTTTATTTTCACTTTTACTAGATTTTATCCAAAGAGGTTAGATTGTTCTATTGAGAAGAACATTATTGAATTTACCAAAAAAAGAGGTTTTGTAACATCCCGAATTTGGGTCTAGAAGTTTTAGTGTTGTTTAGGGAGGTTTGATTCGGGTTGGATCGAATTTCTTCGGTTCATTTAGGTGTTAGATTGGTAGGTTAGTATCTAATGTAGTTTTCGGTATTTTCGGCTTAGTTTTCGACCTTTACAGCTTGATTTCGGCAGAGTTAATGGAGGTTTTAAACTCACACGGGGTTCTCCAAACTTTCAAAAAGCTTTCGATTTGGTCACCAAATAAGTTCTAATCGTCGTTTAAAATTGGTTTTACTGTTGTGGGGTCCTTCTGTTCCTAGGTTTAAGCTTTTAAACCCTTTCGTAGTGTTAAATTGGTCCCGAAGTCCTTATATGTTTTCAAAATTTTCCAATCTGGTCACTATTTTCTTTTATCTTGGTCTTTTCTACCGCTCACGGTGGCCGGTGAGTTTAAAAACTCTTTAAAATCCTCTCCTTTTGAAAACCTAACCTCGACATAAATCTGGAGTTCACGAAAACAAAACCAAAGCCTTTCTTTTATAAAAAAACAGATCTAAAACTTGTTTATTTTCAATCCAAAAACAAGATCAAAACCCCCTTTTTGCTTTAGAAAACCGGAGGAAAATGACTTTCTCCTTCGGTTCGAGGAAAGAGGGACAAAGCAACAATTCTTATTCGAGTTTGTCACACCAAAACGGCGCAAAGGCCAAGATTCATCACCGAAGAAAGAAAATTTGAGCGAAGAGACTCGATCGACTTCCAAAAACTGGTAAGAAAAATGGAACCACCCCTCATCTATGCATGCAAAAAAACACTTGGCTACCTCTAAATTCTTATCTCTTTGTATTCGATTCAATCTGAAGGGGGAACCCCATACAAATTTGTTTGATTCGATTTATATAACCGATTACAAGGGAAAATAATATTCTTTTTTTCTGATAATATGCTCGAAAATCTCTGAATGTTCATTTTGTGCTCTGATTTTTCTGATATTGGTATTGAATGGGCCTATGATATTGTTGGCTTGTCTGTGATTTGGCTACAAACCCTCTAATTTTCTCTGGAGTTGTCGGATCTATCGATTATACCTCTAATATTCCTTGATTTTTTTGTTCATGTTTGTATAATTCTAACGTATTTTTATTTGTTTCACATGTACGAATCATGGCCGGAGCAAGGAAGGGACTAATCGGCAATGCGTCAGACAACGACCAGGGTGTCTGAAGAGTCACTGGGAATCGAAGGGTCATGCGCGTGAAGTCCATGCGTGCGTGGGAAAGTGAAGCGCCAACGCGTGGGCGCGTGTGATGATCCAACCGCTTCTTCTCCATGCTTCGGTACCGTTAGATCAAAATTTGATCTAACGGCCCACAGAGGGCTACGCAAAGATGATGAAGGTGGTATTAGGGTTTCATGTTATCTAGTTTTGGGCTTTTCGTAAATGGGCTTGTAATTAAAATTCAATCCGGGCTTAGAAAAGATTGTGGGCTTGTAACATTTATTGTTTTGATTATGTAAATTGTGTATTTGGACTGATTATTTAATGGACTTATTATTGTTTTTGGGTTTTGATATTGGGTTTTATTTATTTAACAAATATACAATGCTAATAATAATATATTATAATAATAATAAAACCGAATAATAATAATAATAGTAATGAAAATAAAATAATATATATAAAAAGAACGCAAATAATGAAAGTGATAATAAATAAATAAATGAAGTTGCGGAAATATATATTTATAAAGTTAAAGGAAGAAACACATAATTATGTTTAAAATATAATAAAATATTTTTGATTTTTCTTCTAACAAAGTGACAAAATTAAAAGGTTAATATATATATATATATGTAAAAAAGAGATTAAAGAAAGCATAAACTATGTATTAATAATACGTTAAGCCCACATTAAATAAATGTATATAAATTTTGATTTTATTCCCATTATTCGAACGAAATAAAAAAGCATCGGGTTTAGACCTAGATAAAATTAGTGATTACAACTGCCTCTCTTTGCTTATCGTTGTAAAATAATGATGAAACAAAGGTAAAAAGCACTAATTTTATTCGACTTTCCTGTTCGAAAACTCTGATTTGAAAGCCCTTTCACCGTAAGCCTGACAACCCTTTCGTTCCTTGATCCCCTGATTGAAGGGCCACGAACAAATATTTCGACTTAAGGCTACCTGCACACATTAAAAATAGAAATTTCAGAAGTAAATTTTGATTCCTTATTTTGATATTTCGAGCACTTGTGGATTCTAAGCTACAAGTCCCTCCTATATTAAACTTTAAGCTCTGGACTGTTGAAAACATTGATCCTTCCTATACAGAACCAATCCCTGAAAGCTTTGAGTTTTTCCTATGTCAAACTCTTCGCCAAGTTTTTGATTGAGTCTCTCCTGTATGAAACCTGGATCTTAAACTCTAAAAATTATAGTGCATCGATTTCTTTCTATATAAATCCCTTTGTTGAAATCTTCAATCGAATCTCTCCTACATGAAACCCTGATCTTGAACCTAAAAATGTTGATCCCTCGTACATATAATCAAAATCTTTGATGAGGCTTGAGTCTTTCCTATATAAAACTCCTTGCTGAAATCTTGAATCGAGTCTCTCCTATATGAAACCCTAAATTCTGAAATGTTGAAGATGTTGATCCCTTCTCCATAGAATCATCAATCTTAAAAAGCTGAGTCCCTTCTATATGAAACTTGGCTTCTGAAAACTGAAAATGTTGATCCCTTCTCTTTAGAATCATCAATCTTGAAAAGCTGAATCCCTTCTATATGAAACTTGTCTTGTGAAAACTGTGAGCTATAAGTCTCTTCTTTGTGAAACCTTAACTCAAATACTGAAAGTGTCGATCCCTTCTCTGTAGAATCATCCACTCGAATGCTGAAGCGGCGATTCCTTCTTTATAGAATCATCCACGCTGAAGCTTTTTCTCTTATCAGGCTATATATTCACAATTTCTTTTCTCTTTGGATACATGTAAAAAATAGGTAGAAATGTATGTATGCATGTGTTAGTATGCCCTTTAATCCTAGGGATGCCTAACTATGAATGATGCATGAATGGATGCATATATCAACATGCCCCTAATCTTAGGGATGTCTAAAATGATAAGTGTTTTTCTCTTTAATGTTTGAGGATGAACCCTCAAAAAGATCATCCTTTGATACTTCGGGCTTTCAACTCTCTGAATCTTCTGCTGGGTAGGAGACCGTCGGTATATACTGGTCAAAAATGAGGTCCACTAGAATCGAGACCAAGGTTTTGCTTACTCTTGAAGCTAGGGTAAACACTTGCCCCCCAAAATATAATCATCGAGTATAAATTTCTGAAAGGTCGCATCATTCGCGAAGTCTTGCAATTAAATGTGCCCCAATCACTAACGAGTTCTATCTTCTCGAAAAGGTTTGGCTTAAATGAAGCCTCTCTTTCAATTTCTGTCATGGGTTAAACCTAGTCAAATCTAACCCCTAAGGGGACTCTTGCCCCTATGATGAAAGGAGATCTCTTTACCCCAACAAAATTTTGCCCCCAAAATTTTGTTTTCCTTATTTGATTCAAAAGCTGAACTTCTTTGTCAATAAGCTCAAGCAATCTTCTCGAAAAAGGAAGGTGCCTTGTTTCGCAGGAAACCTTGGATCATATAATGTTGTCACTCATGAGCTTGATCAAAGATGGTTAAATGCATCAATGTCCTTGCATTTTTTCGAAAGTGAATTTTTCAAAATTTTTGAATAAATTTTTCAAAAATTAGCATTTTCATGGACAACGCTTTTATAAATGTTCAAAAATTGGAAATCGATAGTAAAAACAATAAGAACAAAATCCTTGGATATTCAATGCTAGAGTGTATTAGACTCGACACTCAATGGTTAATGTTTTGCCTTGAAATGTTGTGGCGATGTTTGAAGTGTCAGAATTCTACTCAAAATGTTCGGTTCATCCTCATGATTATCATACTCGCTTGATCTACTTGAAAATTACTCCTTATAGTTCTCAAATTTGTTTTCTCTTGTAACTCGGTTTAAGATTTCCAAGGGTAAGCACATGCGTTTGTTTGCACTTAATCATTTGATGTATTAGGGTTTCAATATCTTCAAAGAGTCATCATTGACGCTAGGGTATCGAACTAGTGGAATTCTAGTTCCTTATTAGACTTGTTCTTCCCCCATAACTCCATCAGGATGCTCCGAGACTTATTACTCGTTTAGTGAGGGTTTTAACACTTTCCCCTTTTTTCTTTTTTCTTGTTTCTTTCTTTCCCCTTTTTTCTTCTTCTTTTTCTTTTTCCTTTTATAATGCTTTTTAATGTTTCTTACCTCTTGGAATTCTCAAAACTGAGTAGGTTCGCTTTCTACAGGACCTTCTTATCATCGAACATTATCGAAGGAGTAGTAGTCTTGTTTCTCAAGCTTTTCGACCGAAGCAGATTAAAGACAAAATTATACTTCATCGTGATCACAATAGTTAATTAATTAATTTTTATGTGTCTGAATATCCAAGAATGTTAAAAGTGTAAGAAAAGCTATATATAAAAGTGCACCTCTTCATTGAAGTTAAAAAAATGATAGAGAACATGATAGGAGCCCTTTACAAAAAGTCATTGCTACTTTCAGGCTAAAGATAGCGAGATTGATTTGAAAGATAAATGCTGGGAACACAAGGAAAATGATGCAAACAAACATCTGTGAAAAAGCTAGATGAGATGTACAAACTTCTTGGCATATGGGGTCAACATGGGCTTCTATTCTCAAGCCTTGTCGTGATTTGGAAGGGGATTGTTCTTCACATCCGGGGAGTCTAGCTTGATGACTCCGGCGTTCAACAAGTTTTGCACCATCTTTTTGAAAGCGATGCAATTCCCGATGGTATGCCCCGGCACTCTGGCGTGGTAGTCGTAGTGGGCATCGGCATCGTACCATGCCGGGTAAGGCGGATTGTAAAGAGTCACATGATAGGGTCGGACTAAATCCGCCTTGTGCAACTGAGCATACATCTCCTTGTATGACACCGGCAAGGGAGTAAAAGTCATGTTCTCATTTTCTTTCTTGGGAGGCCTAGTTTCCTTCCTATTCAAGCCTTGAATCGTCCCGACATTGGTCTGAGATGAGGAAATTGTAAAATTCTTGTGGTTCTGATAAGGGGAAGCATAGTTTACTTCATGGTCCTTTTTCTTCGGGTACTTCAACATACTTTCCCCGGTCTTGAGTTGTCACTTTTGAAAGCAGCCTCGATGGATTCTGCCGTGTTCACAAACTTGGTGAATCCTAAGGATATGTTGCTGATCATTTTCTCATAAAGTGGACCATGAAGCGAGTCCACAAACAGACGGGTAATTTGTCCTTTCAGAACAGGAGGTTGAACCTGAGCCGCTATGTCTCTCCACCTTTGGGCGTACTGTTGGATGGTCTCGTCTTGCCCTTGGGTCAGACTCTGAAGCATAGTTCAATTCAGGACCATGTCTTTCACATGCTTGTACTATTCGGTGAAGAATCTAGAAAGGTCTTTCCACGACTTCACATTACCCCGATTGAGTTGGGCATACCACCGGGCAACTGCCCTGGTCAAGCTATCTTGAAAACAATGTATAAGAAGCTTCTCATTTCTCAAATGTGCCGCCATCTTGCGGCAATACATTATTAGGTGAGCTGAGGGGCAAGTGGTTCCGTCATATTTCTCAAAGTTTGGCACCTTGAACTTGGGTGGGATAACCAAATCGGACACTAAACTTAGCTCATAGGCATCAATCCCGTAGTCTTCGGTGGCTTGCAGCAGGTTGACTTTCTCTTCAACCTGGAGGCGTTTCTCCTCAAATTTCTTTACAAATTCTTTTCTTAACCTAGACTCTACTTCGTTCATCAAGTCCAGATCCGGGACCTCGACATTGAAAACATTCTCGAAACTATGACCCACGTCAACTGGGTGGCTGGTAGATGCCCCGGTAATATAAATACCCTTCAGAACTGATGCTTCGGGTTGAGACCTAGTGTGAGAAGTGTTTCCACCTAAGTCTTCCATGTTGGATTGCTCATCAGAAACCTTAGCCTTTTCATGGTCGGCTTTTCCGAACAACTCGGTGAGCTTGGTGATGATGTCATTTTGAGACTTCTCAATCCTTGCCTCAATGTTGGTTAAACGGTTCTCGATTTTTTTTTGCGATTTCTCGACATTAGCCAATCGCTCTTTTATGATTCTTGATTGAGAGCGACTGTTGTAAGAGTGCGGAATGATTGCGGCTTGAAAACTGCCACGCGGTATCCAAGGTCAATCTTCTTGTTTTATTGATGGATGCAAAAACGTACGCATGCTATAAAAATCCATGAAATGCAAAAATGAATGGAAGAGAAGGTGTCGATCATGCTAGTGATCATCTTTTGAGTAACTTTCACTAATCGAAAGATTTTATTTTTCCTCTCTTTTTTTCTTTTTTTCCTCTTATTTTCTCTTTTCTCTTTCTTTTTCTTTTCTCTTTTCTCTTTTTTTCTGTTTTTTTTTTCTGTAATTTAATTCTCTAACTGTGGTGAAAGCCTCTAATTGGACAAACTACTTAGAACGACACCTTCATGAAATTTCGATGTAAAAATAATGAAGCACGGAAGCAAAAGGTGACAAAATAATCCTATATATCTCATCTAACAAAACCTAGGTTAACCGCATGGCTGTAATCGGGTAGGTTTACTAGATTCTCTAGATGTAGTTTTGGTTCTACGAGGTACCCAAATTATCCTCGTTGTCCTCTTCTAAGAGTAGCAAGGCCCCCGATCGTCACCCATTATAGGCTCATCTCGATCGAGTTCAATTTAGGGGGACCCTTTCGCTATGCCCATACGAAGGAATAATATCCTCACGAAAGCATAGGGTAGTCGATCCCCGAAGGTATTTTGCTAGGCCCATAAGAAGGAACAATATCCTTACGAAAGCACTAGCGTTTTCTCGCCACTTAGAGAGACGGGTTGAAATGATATAACTTCGAATTAATACACAAATTTAGCTATCACTTTAATTCAAAACTTTCAAAATTAATTAAGCGGTAATTTTGAAGTAAGGCATGACTCGTTTGTTTTAAAAAACGTCCCCAGCGTAATCGCCAATTGTAGCGACCCTTTCGCTATTTTGAAAAAAATTAAAAATTTAAAAGTATGATGAAAAAATGTTAAAAAGGGGAAAGGGGTCACTAGTGGAAATGAAAATTAGGTCAAAATTGAAAATCAAATTTTGGTGGAAAATGACCTAAAATTAGGGCTTTGGAAATTGGAATAAAAATTGAGAATTTTGAAAATTAGGGTTTGAAAAGACCTAAAATAAAAGTGAATTGGGAATTTTGAAAAATAATTAAAATGGGTTGGAAAATGATTTAAAAAAATTTGGAGTCACCACCGACCACTTTGGTAGGTCAGACACCATAAAAACCAGAGATTTGAAAATGATGGGTCCGAGAGTCGGTTATAGTTTAAAAACGGCTTTAGGATTTAAAAATCGCCTAAAATTGACACCTTTAAAATAACCGCTTAATTAATTTTGGAAATTTGTTTTAAAGTGACATTTAAATTAAAGTTTGTTTAAGAATTCGAATTCAATTTTATTTTTACCGTGTCTTTATTCGGAGACAATGCATATACCGCGACCACTACGTTGGAACACGAGCCCGTTACGACTGAATAAAGATGTATTTTTTAGGTTAATTAATTAAGAAATGTGAATGTAGCTTAAGAAAAATAAATACAAACGTGAAGCAAATTTATACAAAAAAAAGCAAATGTTTAACACAAACAAAACATGCACCTTAACATGAAACACATAAATAAAACAAATAATAAAAAGCATGACAAAACCCATGATATTATAAAATAAGTACAACATATCGATAAAATACATACATAAACAAAATGTGTAGTAAAATAAGATGATATAATAAGTATGATGCATAAAAAGATAAGACATAAATAAATATAAATGTAATAATAAAAGAAAATGTATAAATGTAAAGGCATGCAAGGCATAATAAACTAAAGGCACAAATAAAAGATGTAAGTACAAATCAAAATAAATAAGAAAATATGAATAAAATGATATGAAAATTGTAAACAAATCAATAAAAAAATATAAAACCTAAATGTATATAAAAGAATGGTCACTAGAAAAGACCAAGATAAAAAGAAAAAGAAAGATTAATGATACAAAACAAAATAAAATGATAAACAAATCGAAAACAGTGACCAGATTAGAAAATTTTGAAAACATATAAGGACTTCGGGACCAATTTAACACAACAAAAGGGTTTAAAAGCTTAATCTCAGGAACGGAAGGACCTCACAACAATAAAATCAATTTTAAACGACGATTAGAACTTATTTGGTGACCAAATCGGAAGTTTTTTGAAAGTTTGGAGGACCCCATGTGCTAGAACCAAAACACAGAGGGATTTAAAAACATAAAAAAACCTTTTTATTTTTAGCCCCCGATATAAAACACAAAATTAAAACCAAAGACTCCCTTTTATGCATTTGTTCGGTCGAAACACAAAGAGGAAGAGAGAATTCTCTCGGTTTTCTTCAACCAAACCCAGAAAACATATGAATGTTGAAAAACATTCATATGAGAACCCAAAAACCTCCTTACTTTTCCAGAAAACACTACACTGGCCACCGTGAGCGGTGGCCGATGAGTTTAAAAACTCTTTGAAATCCTTTCCTTTTAAAAGCCTAACCTCTACTTAAATCTCGAGTTCACGAAAACAAAACCAATTCCTTTATTTTATAAAAAACAAACTTGAAACTTGTTTATTTTCAACCAAGAAACAAGATCAAAAACCCTTTTTGCTTCAGAAAACTGAGAGGAAAATGACTTTCTCCTTCGGTTCGAGGAAAGAGGGATAGAGGAACAACTCTCATTCGAGTTTGGCTCACCAAAATGGTGCAAAGGCCAAGGTTCATCGCTGACAAAAGAAAATCTGAGCTAAGAGACACGATGTAACCCCCTTAGCTCGGTTAGATGAAGCCGACACTTATGGGTTACACGGGGAATATCAAACCAAACCCGCGAAGGTCCGATTCGATAAACAACCCTAAAATCGTTATATTTTTTTTCTTCTAGATGCATAATTGTATCCCTACATGTCAAGGTCTCATACAAGGCATTAACGGAAACAATCCGATCACAAACAAACATCTGATTAAACACTTAAGTAAATTAAGGACTAAAATATAAAACTTTTAAATTCTAATGAAAAAGTAGAATTTCTTTTCATTAAAGTTCAATTAAACATATGAGTATCCCTCACGAAAAATTTCAATTCAAACAGAGCATTCTAACTTCATCAATTACATGTTTCACTAATTTAGGGATCAAAATGTAAATCTTTCAAATTATAAGGACTTCTTCCAAATTAAGTTATCCATCTTGAAATAAAATAAACATTATGCTTACATGTGAAATTTCAGCTCAAAATAACATCTGTAGGTACCCTAATTGAACAAAGGAAGATATCTGGGACTAAAGTATAATTTCCAGCAACTATCAATTCTTGGTAGTCAAAGGTTTCAAAACCTTTCATAAAGGTTTCGAAACTTTTTGTAAAAGGTTTCGAAACTTCCCTGAAGGTTTCGAAACTTTTTGCGTCCAATAACTTTCTAGAATTGAAATTGCCCGCAAGGTTTCAAAACCTTCCTAAAGGTTTCGAAACTATTTGACAAAGGTTTCAGAACCTTCACTAAGGTTCTAAAACTTTGGGTCTGGAAACCAAAAGTTTCATCACACTAAGTGAACACTAACGACTCAATACACAACCATTAATCACTACAACTATATGCACAAGTCCTAAGCATAATTAACAACATATAACACATGATTTTTAACGTCAAGAATATTAAGCAAACTATAGGCATGCTACCTAGAATACGATTAAAATCATAATGATCATGCAAGTACATGCTTCAACAATCCAAACAATACCATAGTCCATCAATTAGCAATCAAACAACATAGGTCTTATTTCAACATAAACCAAGGTCTAAGTTCACACTCCTTACATAGGTTGGGTTTATACATTGCCAAGCCCCAACTTATTTGACAAAACATACCGAACTTGAAGTAACCTTTCCCCTTGGTTTTCTTGCTCCGAATAAAGTCCCGAGTGCCTTTATTTTTCTGCAAGGATGAAAAGAGAGCTTAAGCAAACATGCTTAGTGGGGAAGCTCTACACAAGATCAACAATGTATCTATTTAAAACCATAATGAAACCATAATTTGCAATGCATCACTAAATCATTCATGCTGTCATTTCATGTTCATGTTCATTAGATCAAATGTTTCCTTGAGTTTGCACAACCTTATCAAACAATTCATGAATGATGCATAATGTCCTCTTTAAATCCATGTATGTGTATTGGTATTCTAGTGACCACTTATTATGAACCTTGAGTTCACCGAATACACGGATCCATTGTTAGAGATCATTGTCTCGTCATGACACTAAGTCACCATTGACATGACACTAAGTCACCATTATAGCACTACCACGCACGATTGGATACATAGTCACCCTTGTTATGTATAGGCGGCTCTACCACACACGATTGGACACAAAGTCACCCTTGTTATGTGTAGGCAATATTCTTTATTCTCAATAATATTTATAGTGCACTTAAGACAATCCTAATGACATGTCTTTCGTATTCGAATCTAAAGTTAGTGTCACTAAGCCAATATCATAATCAAATGTGCATGACAACTTACAGCTCATAATGCATGCATAATATGTTCAACAAATGAACCGAAAGCCATGCCCAAAGGCACCATCATATGTAAGACAATTAACCATATTGTATTCCAAATCATTTCTCATAATTTCCATAATCATGGATGCTTTGATAAACTATGCATTTCAGCAAGTATTTCTCATGCATGCACCAACTCAAATCATGTTCATGCATTTCCAAAAATCTCATTGCATTACCAACATTAATGCCTTTACCGAATGTAGACGAAACTCATGTTGATATATCAAAAACATTTACTTTACTTACTCTTGAACTATGAAAAGTTTTCACACTAGTCCATATCCCCCAAAACAGAACTGAACCAATGTGATTCGTTTTAAGTCCGGAAACACTCACCGACAAGAGAAACGATCCCTCGCCGATGTTCCGATGGCAACGCCAACGCACCAGCACTCAAGCACCTTCTTACACTACCTCTACAACATTAAAAACAGAGCATTCTCACATTATAACATTCTTAAACCATCATCCGCATCATACCTTCACAACACTACCGAAAAACCAAGCCGAAAACACCAAAACTTAGTTGAAACGTATCCGAAACATCATCAGCCCAAAACCTAATAAATCTACATCTAATCCACTTTAATTATTAACCAAAAACACATCCAAACCATCCTCATATCTTCAGCAACATTAAAACACCTAAAATAGCCCCTAAAACAACCGAAAATCACCTTAAAACAACACCGATTGCATTATTCCGGGATTAAATTAATGTGTCATCAATTGAAGACTCAATTAATCATTTAATTGACATAATAACATAATTAAATCTATCTAATTACAACATTGAATGAGATCTAAAAAGATTTCACAAAAACATTCATAAAA
Organism: Abelmoschus esculentus; assembly: GCA_035048815.1. Lineage (NCBI taxonomy): Eukaryota > Viridiplantae > Streptophyta > Magnoliopsida > Malvales > Malvaceae > Abelmoschus > Abelmoschus esculentus. The sequence continues at coordinate 8,731,745 of JAUCBN010000032.1, forward strand.
TCATTAGATCTAGCATTAAAAACATAAAATCAAGTTTCCTTTAAGGATTAGCAAGCTAATACTTGGGAATTTCAATAAATAACCTTAGAAAAGAGTTAAAATTCATTAAATTACCATTGATATCTATCCATAAAAAAGATGAGAATTTCTCTTCTTGATTCCTTACAAATTGTTGTTGATTTAGAAAAATTGACGATTAGGCTTTGTAAAGAATAAAGAGATGATTAAAATGAAGAAATTTTTATTGAAAAAAGTGGAAAAATCAGCAAGGAATTGAAAAAATAGATGAAGAAGATGGAGAGAAAAAGATGAGAGAAAATAAGTGGTTAAGTGAGAAAATAAAATTATCATCTTTTAATAAACTAATTAAAAATCATTTTGGTGGATAAATCATTAATTAAAAATTGATTTGGATTCATGTCCCTCTAACGATTCTAGGTATAGCTTGCTTTCCAATTTAGTCATTAAAAATAGTAATTTCCAAAAATTACAAATTAAATCCTCCATTCTTTTCCAAAAATTACAATTTGATCACTAGTGCATAATTAGGCACAATTAGTAATCAATTTAAAGTTTAAATTACATTCTTTTAATTTTGAAACACCTTTTTAATATTTTTAAACCATATTCCAAAATTATTACTTTTCTAATTAAAATATTTTCATTTTATATTTCCTTGGAATAACGAACTGGAGAACTCGATTCGACCCGAATCGAATTCTCCTAACTAATACCCAAACTACTAACCCCGAAATCGGGATGTTATACTCGATCGACCATCCAAAAATCGATAAGAGAAATGGAACAACCCATCTTCTATGCATGTGTAGCGACCCTAAATTTCTTAAAATAATATAAGTGTAGTAAAAAGGGGTCAGTAGTGGAAGAGTGAAAATTATGGTTTCGAATTAAAGATAGGAGAATTTTAGAAAATTAGGTTAAAGTTGGGGCTTAAATTAAAGTTGCTTTAAAAAGGAAAAATTAGGGATTGAATGTTGGGTTTTTTATTAAAAGTTAGGGCTTTGGAAAGGGAAATTTAAAAAGGGTAGTTTTGAAATTAGGTTAGGGATTTGAAAATTAAAAAGAATTTAAAAAGGTTAAAAAGAGTTTTTTTCAAAAGGTGGAGTCGCCACCGGTCACTTTTGGTAGACCAGACACCGGAAAAAACAGAGATTCGAAATGGTTTGGGTTCGAGAGTCGGTTACGGTTAAAAACGGGTTTAGGGTTTAAAACTGCCCAAAAATTGGTACTTTTACAAATTATCGCTTAATTAATTTCGGATTTTCAAAGTTGAAAGTGTCATTTAAATTAATTTTATTTTTACCGTGTCTTTATTCGAAGGCAACGCATACACCGCGACCACTACATCAGAACACGAGTCCGTTATGACCGAATAAAGACGTAAATAATTTAAATTGATTAATTATGAAGGTGAGATGTGGGTTGAACAAAATACCATAAGCAAGACAAAGGCAAGGTAACATAAAAAGTGTATGACATAACAAACATAAAACATGAGACAAAATAAGGATACATGAATTTAAACACATGTCATAACAAAATAAGTATGTAGCAAATATCAAAACATACGTGTAGGAGGTGCACATAAAATGGGAAGGAAAATGTAATAAGAATGCAAACAAAAGTATATGCCAAAAATACCAAACTAGATACATACTAATAAATAAATAAATAAAAAGGAAGCATGAATAAACAAACAAATATAAATGCTACCAAAGTCCAAAATATATAAAACATAACAAAATAAATAAATGATCATAAATCAAAAAGGCATAAAAAAGGTAAAACATGTATAACCTGATGCAACATAGAAACAAATACTAATGCAAAGCAAACATATACATTCTTAAATTTATAAATAAATAATTGGAGGCAATGTATAAAAGAAAACATAACAAATGAAATTCATAACAGTTGTGCACAAGTGGTAAATATATGTACAACTTATGTGCCACAAAATCATTAACATAAATACACACAAAAAAGAACAAATAAATAATGGATATGTAAAGAAAAAAACAAGAGTATAATGTACAACATGGATGAAAATAAATATGCACAAATTATATGAGGCATGAAAAAGTATGATAAAATAGATACAAAAAGAATAAAATAAAAATATAATAATAAAAAGGGAGAAAGTTACTGTAAATGATTTATATAAAATGAAAATAAAATCTTGAGGACCTAAAGTGTGATTTCGAACGGGAAAGGACTTGGAAAACTTGATTCAAAACACGTAGGGACCATAAAAGTATTATACCATTTGAAAATGGTGATTAAAATCAATTTAATGACGAGATTAAAAACATTTTGAAAGTTATGAGGACCTGGGGGTAAAACACGTTACATGGAGGGTTTTAAACTGTTATAAACTCGTTTTTAAAGCCATTGAGAATAAAACACATCTAAAAGCTGAAAATCGCCCCCTTCCCTTATTATTTTTCAAAACCGAAAGACAAGGTCTTTATTTTCTCTATAAACCTTCATCGACAAATGAAGAACTCATCCGTATTTCCAGAAAACCACCGCCTCGACCACTGTTAGCGGTGGCCGACGGTAAGAAAAAACTCTTTTTTTTGTGTTTCTAAACCATGAATCAAAGCCAGAAAACCCTTTTTGTTTTTTTGAACTTCATATTTCGAATCCCCTCTCATTTTATAAAAATAGAAGAACAAAGTCCTTCTTTTTAGATCTGGAAAACGAAGGGGACAAGAATCCCGACAACCTCTCTTTCCCTCCGTATGGCTCACCCTTAATGATACAAAGACCATGGGATTATCACCGATGAAGGGACGATCAGAGAGGAGAGAATGAAGAATGAAAAAGAAAACAACGAAGGTAAAAATACAAAACCCTTTTTTCGGTTCTCCTCTTTGCATGCAAAATAAAAAAACATAAGATATACCTCTCAAATGCTTTGCTTGTTCTATATTTGAAAATTTTCGTGGGGAACCCCTTTACATTATGTTGTTCTTTGGCCTTTATAGCCAAATATTACATGAAATACAAAAATATAAAATTGCGACTTGGTTAATGTTGTCCATCTGCTGCTCTAGAATTGTCTGATATGTATTGGTGTGCCTCTGATATTCGGCTGTAATCCGTTCTGAATTTTTTGGTTCAATGTCTTTCTTGTTTTTCTGAATACTGTTGCACCATTGTACGAATCTGATGCACTTTTTGTTTTCTTGTGCATGCGTGGCTGATTTATGAGAGGGGGGGACCATTGGAGCATCATCGGCGATCGGGATCAAAAGTCGAGCGGGCTTTGATCAGAAAATGAACGGTTATCAGGGATGCAAAGATTCGGACGCGTGCTATACACGCGCGCGTGACGAACCGAGGAGCTGGCGCATCGGCGCGTGCAACTTCCAGAACGATCCTCTGCATCGATCATGGCCGTTAGATCGTGAGGCGATCTAACGACTCCCGTGTGACTGCGTAAGGAAAAGAGGCTGAGTGTTAGGGTTTCTCTTTTTATCATCTTGGGTTAAGCCCGGGTTTGGGCTTGGTATTGGGCTCAGTTATTAATAATAAAAAACTGGGCTTGTAATTATATATATTTTTTGGGTCTTGTATTGCTGGATTGTTAAAAATAAATAATTATGGGCTTTTACTTGAATCAGTTTTGATTTATTTATTTAGTTATAACAATAAATAATAATAATAACCAAAAATAAATAAATAAATATAATGATATCAAAAGAAAAACAATATGTATATCATGCTAAAATTAATAATAGGAATAAAAGGAAACTAGAAACGTTTAAGAAATAGAAGAAAAAAATATATACCAGAAATAAAATAATAACATTTCTATAATATTTTAGAATTTAAAGATAAGAATGTGATATATAAAGAAATAGAATAAGTGCCATAGCAACTTTTGATTAAGAAAAAGGTAACGCATATTTTATATATAATACATATATATATATTATTTTTTAGGGTTTTTTAGTTTTAATAACGACAAACTAAACCAATACATAGAGTAATAATATATTTTTTGGATTTTTTGGATTAATTACACGCTCATTATTGAAATGAAAATGAAAACTAAACCCGGGTTTAAAACCCCAGATAAAATTAGTGATTACAGCTGCCCTTCATTGCTTATCGTTGTAAAACAAGGACAAAGCAAAGACAATAAGCACTAATTTTATCCGACTTCCCTGTTCGGGGATTCTGATCTGGATGCCCTTTTCTTCAACTTTGATAGCTCTTTCGTCCCCTGATTCCTTGATTAGCTTGCCATGCATTCGAGATCACCTATATAAAGCTCTTTGCAAAAGTCTTCGACTTGAGTTTCTCCTATATGAAACCCTGAATCTAGAATTCTAAAAAATGTTGATCTCTTCTCCATAGAATCCACATCTTCGAGATGCTCTGATTTCTGATCATTACAACATTTGACGGTCCCTCTCTTCGAGCGTATACCATGGTGGGAGACCCCTCTCTTCGAGCGTATGTCGCAAAGCTTGACCCCCTTCTTCAGGCGTATTTCATAGGAAACGGTCCCTCTCTTCGAGAGTATATCGTGGTGCATGATCCTTCTCTTCGAGCGTATATCGCAAAGCATGACCCCCTTCTTCAGGCATATGTCATAGTGAACGGTCCCTCTCTTTGAGCGTATACCGTGGTGGATGTTGAAATGTTTGTGCTCTTCTTTCCTGTAAATGCATATGATGTGACAGGGTATGGGTTAGCATGCTCCTATTCTACATGATGCATGTTTGGATCACAGACGAAGGTTGTTCGGATGCTCTCCATCTGGTCTCTTCGATTTCATGTTTTCTCTATAGTCCCTCCCTATGTTAGGACCCAAGCTATCTGTGTTGACATTGTTCTCTTCTTTTGAGAACGGGGTTTCTAAATTTGCTACTTTCAAAGCGTCCATTCACGGGTTTTCACTTCGAAAACTTTTTTTTTCTTTTTTCTCTTCTTTCTTCCTTTTTTCTCTTTTCTCTCTTTTTTTTCTTTTTCTTTTTTTCTTCTTTTTTCCTTTTCCATTTTCTTTTCTTTTTTCTTCTTTTTTTCTTTCTCTTTTTTCTTGTTAGGCGCTCATTCGGGTTTTCACCTTGCAAAGTTGAGTCTTCTGTTATCTTTGTTGGTTTCTGCGGGCTAATTTGGATTTTGCTTCTCTCCAACTTGTAGCTGATGGGATGAATCATAGAAATATCCAAAAGTTCTTTGTTTATTGATATTCCATGTTGATTTATTTATGAATATACAGAAAAGGAATAAATATGATGCACCAAGAATATTTAATATAGTCATTATATTTCAAAAGTCATGTCAAACGTGAGATATGCAAGAGAAGGAAGAGAATTAAACTCGAAACAAGCTTTACAATATTGAATGTATGAATGATACGGGAACTCATCAACCGTAGCGAAGATCTTTTTACTCATCTTAATCACATTAACCTCTAAAAAAGTTGACGAAGTGACGGGCCTTGCAGATATTTGAGCCGCCCTTTCGGGTTTTCAACTCAAAATCTCCTTTGGTTCTAAGGCGTCTTTTTCGGATTTTCACCTTAAACCCTCCTATGGTCCTAAGGAGCCCTTTTCGGGTTTTTACCTTGAACCCTCCGTTTTTTCTTTTTTCTTTTCTTTTCTTTTTTCTCTTTTTTTCCTTTTTCCTTTTCTTTTTTTTTCTTTTTTTTTGCTTCTCTCCTAACTCAAGCATAATACTTCTTGATCGAGCCAGAGTTTACAGGATTACTTATCTTATTCCCGTCCATCTCTGTCAGGGTGACAACTCCCCCTGAAAAGACCTTCTTCACGATGTACGGTCCTTGCTAGATAAGTATCCATTTTCCTCAGAAATCTTTTTGAATAGGTAGAACCCTTTTAAGCACCATATCCCCTTCCTGAAATTCACGAGGCCTAACCTTCTTATTGTAGGCTTACATCATCCTTTTTTGATACATTTGACCATGATAAATGGCATTTAATCTCTTTTCTTCTATCAGATTCAAATTTTCGAACCTGACTTGTACCCATTCAGTGTCTTTCAATTTGGATTCGCTCAAAATTCGGAGAGAAGGTATTTCAACTTCGAGAGGTAGGACTGCTTCCATACCATAAACCAATGAGTACGGGGTTGCCCCGGTCGAGGTTCATATTGAGGTTCGATAAGCAAACAACGCGAAAGGCAACTTCTCATGCCAATCCCTAAAAGTATTTGTAGTTTTTGCTATGATCCATTTAATGTTCTTATTAGCGACCTCAACTGTCCCATTCATCTTAGGACGATATGCGGTAGAGTTGTGATGCATAATCTTGAACTGTTCACACACCTTAGAAATCATTTTATTATTCAGATTTGTGGCGTTATCGGTGATAATTCTTTCTGGCAAACCATAACAGCAAATGATCTTTTTTTCAAAAACTTGCAGACTGTGGTTCGCGTGATGTTGGTGTAGGAGGCGGCCTCTACCCATTTGGTGATATAATCAATTGCTACTAAAATGAAGCGGTGTCCATTAGATGCCTTAGGATGAATCTGCCCGATGATATCTATCCCCCAAGCAACAAAAGGCCAAGGTGCATTCAAAGTATGTAACGACAATGAAAGGGAGTGAATTTTATTCGCATAGATCTGACATTTGTGACATCTTTTAGCGTGACTAATGCAATCTCCTTCCATTATTGACCAATAATAACCACACCTTATAATTTTTCTAGCCATCGTAAAACCATTGGCATGGGTCCCGCATATGCCTTCGTGTATTTTGTGACTATGGCTTTAGCTTCTTGGGCGTCAACACATCTTATTAACACCTGATCACTCCCTCTTCTATACAAGATATCCTCATCGAGGACGTATCCAGATGTCATTCTTCTTATAGTTCTTTTATCAATATTTGTGGCTCCTTCAGGATAAACTTGAAATTTAATGTATTGAAGAATATCGTGATACCAAGGACTCCCGTCTTTCTCCTCTTCGACTCCATAACAATGGGCAGGCAATTCGATGCTTTGCATTTCTAGCGATCTCATTTGAGTCTTGGTGTTTATCTTGAAAGTAGCGGCCAGAGTGGCCAAAGCATCAGACATTTGGTTATCCTTCCTCGGTAAATATTCAAAACTGACTTTTTCAAAATTTTGAATCAAATCCTGAACCAGATTATAATACTTGATCAACTTCGGGTCCTTGGTTTCCCATTCTTACCGCAATTGATAAATGACTAGGGAAGAGTCTCCGAACACCTGAAGGATACAAACCTTTCGCTCGATAGCTGCGTGTAAACCCATTACACAAGCTTCATATTCTGCCATATTATTAGTGCAAATGAAATTTAACCTGCTCGTGAATGGGTAGTAAACTTCTTCGGGAGATATCAACATTGCCCCTATGTCGTGCCCTAGGGCGTTGGAAGCCACATCAAAATATAGTTTCCATGGTAGTGCGGTTTTGGTCGTTCTACCTTTGGCTATGGTGGATACTAAATCTTCATCAGGGAAGTCAAAGTTCAGGGATTCATAATTCTTTGTGACCCGACTTGCCAAGAGATCGGCCACTGCACTACCTTTCACATATTTCTGATTTACATACACAATATCAAATTCAGACAACAGCATCTGCCATCGAGCCATCTTTCCTGTCAACGCTGGTGCTTCCATTAGGGCTTTTAAGGGATCAGACCGTGATATCAAGTAGGTGGTGTGCTAAAACATATATTGTCTCAACCTTTTAGTTGCCCAAACCAGGGCGCAACATAACTTCTGGGTCTGTAGGTATCGAGATTCGCCTTCTGTGAACTTCTTACTTAAATAGTAGATTGCTTTTTCCTTCCTACCTGACTCATTTTGTTGGCCTAGAACGCAACCCATTGAGTTCTCGAAAACTGTTAAGTATAAAATTAGTGGTCGGTTAGGTACGGGGGCTACTAAAACTAGGGCTTTAGTCAGATAGTCTTTAACTTTCTCGAATGCTGCCTGATAATCTTCGTCCCATACTCCTGGGTTATTTTTGCGGAGAAGTCTGAAAATGGGGTCACACTTATCTGTTAACTGAGATATGAAGCGGGAGACGTAGTTCAGCTTCCCTAAGAAACCTCGTACTTCCTTCTGGGTTTGAGGTGGTAGGAGATCCCTTATGGCCTTGACTTCATCCGGGTCAATTTCTATTCCTCTTCGGCTGACTATGAACCCGAGGAGCTTCCCGGATGTTACTACGAAAGTATATTTGGTAGGGTTGAGCTTCAACTGATATTTTCTCAACCTCAGAAACAACTTTTGCAGATTCTGAATGTGTTCACTCTCCGTTTTGGATTTTGTGATCATATCATCCACATACACTTCAATCTCTTTGTGCATCATGTCGTGAAAAAGGGTCACCATGGCTCTTTGATAGGTTGCCCCCGTATTTTTCAATCCGAAAGGCATAACCTTATAGCAGAACGTTCCCCAAAAAGTTATAAAAGTGGTTTTTTTCCATATCGTCAGGGCACATCTTGATCTGATTATAACCCGAAAAATCATCCATAAACGAAAACCATGAATGCCCTGCAGTATTATCAACCAGAGTGTCAATATACGGAAGAGGAAAATTATCTTTAGGACTGGCCTTATTGAGGTCTCGGTAATCCACGCAAATGAGTACCTTCCCATCCTTTTTGGTATCGACACGATGTTGGCAACCCACTCCGGGTACTTTGCTACTTTCAAGAACCCGGCTTCGAACTGCTTTCTTACTTCTTCTCTGATCTTTAACAACATGTTTGTTCTCACCCTGCGGAGCTTTTGTTGGACTGGCTTGTGCTCGGATCGTGTAGGCAGCTTGTGTACAACAATATCTATGTTTAGACCTGGCATATCTTGAAATGTCCAAGCAAAAACATATTTAAACTCCGAAAGTAGGTTTATTAATGTTTTCCTTGAATCTGGTGCTAAAGTAGTGCCTATTTTCATCTCTCTTCTTACTTCTTTGGACCCTAAATTTATTACCTCCAAATCCTCCTAATGAGGCAGTATCTGTTTTTCCTCACTGGCCATCAACCTTATTAACTCATCAAGGATTTCTAACTCCTCTTCCTCTTCTTCGGCTTCTGCGACAAGTATGGATCGTTCGAAATCCGGTACAGGATTAAGTTCAATATCATTCATACAACCGATATTATCGAACCTGCAAGAATTTAAATTTCCTAGGTTGGGAATAATATACATATTTTACAAATAATAATAAAGAAGAAATAAAGAATGCACGGAACAAAGCAAAAAAAGTATGAAAAGAAAATTGTTTGCCATTTGAGAAAAAGAGCATGAAGCCCTTTTTTTCATTGAAATGCGAATTAACATAGATTCCCTTTACAAAGAAATCCCATTGCTTTGGGGAAAAAGCGAATGAGAGATGTTTTTAAACATTACTTTGATTCATTCTTAGCAAGTACAGGCAGATCGATACTCGTCCAATTGTTGAGCTTTTCATCCGGGAGACACGGACAAATGGCAGACAGAGTAGACTTTTCCTTGGCGTTCTGGGAGATCATATTTACATCCATCATTTCAAAAATTTCACTCATCAGCTCGTCCTCATAAAACTTTTCTCCTTCTAGATTGGCTTGATGCACTTTCTCCTCGGAATTCTCAACTCATCCGAAAGTGAAAACATTCTTAAGATCAGTTTTAGCCATCGATTTCCATGGGATATCTTCTCCCCTGAGTCGAGACCTTCTTTGCTATTCCCTCCTCTTTCTTTCTTTTTTCCTTTGCAGATAGGTAGGGTAAAAGCCTAACCCAAACGCGTCCCTCTTGTCAATAACACTTCTGACCTTCAAACATCCTTGTAGATTCTTTCCGAGCCCTCTCCCCTTCCTAGCTCCTTTTCCAACAGTCTCAATCACTACCATCTTAGTGCAGTTTGAATATCTTGGGGTTGGAATCCAACTCCCCTCCGCCAAGAAAGTGGCATTGATGAATTCCAAGGCTCGGATGAACATTCTAGAGCATCTTCAGTGGGGGGAACATAGGGAGTATTTGAAGTTATAGCAGCAATAATATCTTGTTCCGTGTTGATTGTCACGAGTTTTCCGTCCATTACATACTTTAACTTCTGATGAAGAGATGAAAGGACAGCTCTGGCCGCATGAATCCACGGCCTTCCCAAGAAGCAATTGTAAGATGGTCGGATATCCATAACCACGAACTTTATAACATATTCAACGGGGCCTATAAGTATAGGTATCTCAATCTTCCCAGCCACTTCCCGCTGAGTGTCGTCAAATGCCCGAACAATGTTTTGACAAAATTTCATGTGGGAGTTATCGATGGGTAGTCGTTGTAAAGTAGCCATAGGTATAACATTGAGGGCAAACCCGTTATCAATAAGCACTCCTGGAAAAACATGCCCCTTGTAGTGAGTCGTGATGTTCAGAGCTTTGGTTGAGCCTCTTCCCTCTTCTGGGATTTCATTATCACTGAAAGTGATGTAATTATCAGTAGCTATGTGGTTCAAAATCTAATCAAGCTTCTTGACAGTGATATCTTGTTCTACAAAAGTTTGATTCAAAATCTTTAGCAACGCTTCTCAGTGTTTTTCCGAATTTAGCAACAAGTCGAGCACCGTAATTCTGGTCGATTGCTTTCAAAGTTGATCAACTACGTTGTACTCACTATGTTTTAAGAACCTTAGGAATTCTTGGTCTTGAGCCTTAGTCACTGGCTCGAGAATCTTTGAGGGGGGATCATCCTCGAATACTTTCGCAGGTTCCAGTTCAATGTGTTTGCCCTTACCCTTTTGCTCATCGGGCATCTTTTCGTCTTGAGGGGAATAACATCTTCCGCTCCTTGTAAAGTGTCCTACTTCGTTTACTACTTCGGGGCTCTGTCCCTGTGCATCACTTCCCTGAACCGACTTCCCCTCTTCCAATATAGTTGCCTTTTGCATTCCTGGGTTTCCTGGCATAGAGACGTTAGTAGCGTAATTCCAAGGCACCCTTTGTGTACTTTTAAAGGGAAAAGTCGTCAGAGGAGATATTATGAGTCTAGGAGCATTTTGGCTAGACGACCCGTCTTCGTCCGTCCTACGACTGATGATGAAAGGTCTTCGGGTTGTGTATTTGTTCCTCGGGTGTTTGTCATACAGATTTTTGGCTTTTCCTCCTCACACTTTGCAAAGAATTCAATTTCTTTGGTGTCTATGAGTGTTAGAACCCTAAACCGGAATTTCGTGCAGGCTTAAATGTCATGATCATTAGACTGATGGTATTCGCAGTATTGATCGCATCCCTCTTTTACAATCACCATCCCTCAGTCGATTAAACGGGCCATGCACAATTATCGAAACACCCACCTTAAAGGGGATCGTACCTCCGATACCATGGATATGGCTTTTTTAGGGGATTCCTCCTCTTTGATGCTATTGATCCCTTGATTCCCATGGTTAGGAAGTGGGTTACTAGTGGTGCTCGGTTCTTCTAACTGCAAGACTCCCGTATTCAACAAATTCTGAACAAGCTTCTTGAAAGCTATACAGTTTTTAATGTTGTGACCGGGAACACCGACATGATATTCACAATGTGCTTTAGCATCATACCACACTGGATACGGTGGGTTGAAAGGAGTTACATGAAAGGGTCGCACCAAATCAGCTTTGTGTAACTAAGCGTACAACTCCTTGTATAGGATAGGTATAGGGGTAAAGGTTGTCTTTTCGAATTCTTTCTTCGGCTTTCTATCAACTCTTCTACCGCCTCCCTGAGTATTGATGGCCGGTTGTGGTTATGATATTGTCAAGTTCTGGCATGTTTCGAAGGCATTTACTTCTTGCTCTTCTCTCTTAAATTGCTTTTTGGACGGCTCGCCTCCATTAATCCTACCACTTTTGATAGCAGCTTTGATGCGTTCACCGGTCATGACCATATTGGCAAAGTTACTTATCGGGTTATTGATTAGCCAGTCGTACAACACTCCTTTCAAAGTATCCACGAACATAGGAGCGATTTCATTTTCACGAAGTAGTGGCTGTACTTGTGTAGCTAGATCTCACCATCGCTGAGCATATTCACGAAGGCTTTCACTTTTCTTTTGTTCCAGATTCTGCAACATAAGTCGGTTGGGGATTATATCCGTAACATGCTTGTACTGATCGATGAAAGCCTTTGCTAGGTCTTTCCATGACATAATTTGTGCACGGGTCAACTGATTGTACCATCTCGTCGCAGATCCTATCAAATTGTCTTGGAAGCAGTGAATAAAGAGCTTCTCATTGCTAGTGAATCCGGCCATTTTTTGACAGAACATAGTCATATACGCAGTTAGGCACGCCGTACCATAATATTTTTTGAATTCGGGTATTCTGAACTTCGGGGGAATCTCCAAATCAGGGACTAGGCTGAGGTCACCCGCGTTCAAACCATGAGACTCCTCCCCCACTTCCCTAACCCGAAGTTTCTCTTCAAGGTTCGTCCTAGTTTTCTCAAGTTGTTTAGAGAATTCCACTTTTACTTTGCTAAATTTCTCAAGCTCATCCAAATCAGGCACATTGTCGCTGATATTTTCGTTACTTTCAGCCATTCCAAACAACGGATTTTGGATCGAAGCATCGGCTTGGAAGCTGAACGTTGCTCCGTTTTGTGGGACTGGGCCAAAGCCGATAACAATAGGAGAATATGCTAGTTCTACCCCAGTTTGAGACGGATTCTCTAACGCCCCTTTTCCTTTCATATCGTCTGACGGCTTGAGTCTTAACATTTGTGTGAGCTACGCTAGCTTGTCTTGCTGAGCCTTCATCATGGATTCTTTCAACTCCAACTGTGATATTTCCAACTGACTCCTCAGATCTGCTTCTAACTTGCTGAATTGTTCTTCCATCTTCTTTACTTGAGACCGAGTGCAGTACCGATGTGGAATGATTGCAGATTCTGTTTTACAACATTTTTCCGGATTAATTTTAATTATATACATGATTAATGCGTGTAAAATGTATGAAGGGATGCATGTGAATGATGAAATGCTTAAAAATTATGCAAGCAAAGGTGTTGACTCATTTAATGATTGTCCTTGAACCAACTTTCATTGAACCTTAAAAGTCTTCATTACAAAGGGAAAACGAAAATAGCAACTACAGATAGGCATTGGCCATAGTTCCTAAATCTTGAATGGATTTGAGTAGCTGAACGAATCGGACGACTTCCTTCGTGTCTTGTGCCACAAGGGGTATTAAGGCCTCGGTTTCCGCCGCTAGGTTCTTCACATATTGGGCCACTTCTTAGACTTGCACCATCAGAGTGGTGTTATAATCATCTCGGTCTTGTATCATACAGGTGGCATCGCGAAGACGATGCAATCAATAATTATCCCCCTTTGTGCAGCCTCCTCAAGGAGCACGAGTCGTCCCAAATAATCTTGTACCTTGGCTTCTAACTCTTCTTTCTGTTCTCGACGTGATGAATTTTCTTACTGACTGAGTTGTAATTCCAAAAATCCATTCATGGCCACGTATTTTCCTAAAGAGTGATTCAATTCCTCGACCTTGTGTTCTAGCTGAGTGTTTCGGGCTTGACATTATTTCAGAATTTCAGAAGTAGAGACATACAGACCTTGCATCTCATAGAAACGGATTTTACTTTCCTGAGCCTTTCTTTTCCATGCATTCGTGTTTTCTCTTTCCCAAATTACAGCTTGTTTTCCTTTCTCTTTTTCTTCTCGGTATTTTTCTCTCTCTTGGTTGATTGCTTTTCTAGCATCTCTCTTTTCTTTCTCAATTTCAGCCTTTCGAATTTCTATCTCCTTCTCCACGGCTTGCTTACCCCTATCCTTTCTCTCTCCTAGGATACGAATCCCGTTCATCCTTTCCTTTTCCACAGCAAGGAATTTCTTTCGGTTGGCGGTTTGTACTTGGGCATACAGCTTGATGGTGTCTTTCTGGTAGAGGGCATTTTTTTCGCTCAATTCCTCATTAGCCTTTCTTTAACTGTTTAATTGTTCCATCATTTACATCGAGCTCCAAACTCACCTTGTAGAATTCTTCCACATGCTGGGCTTTCATTTCTTCCATTTGTTTTCTGATTTCATCCATCTCACTCCTTAGTATGTCAGCTTCTAAAGGGACAATGCGCATATGCTCCTCTAATGTCATTGTAGGCCCGTGGTCAGATGTTGGGATTTTGTCATTGATCCTGATACGTCTCCAAATGTCGTAATCTGGTGTAGTCATGCCTTGAGTACTTCCCTCTACCCGGATACGGTAGCAATAGCTCCACGCTCTTGTTATCTTTTGGACAATTGGATCGATACTCGTTCTTGAAAGGAAACTCGACCTCACTCAAACCTGTTGTGAAAGGGATAAATTGTCGAGATCTAAACTGTCTTGACACTAGTAAGGGCGCACAAGAAATTCCCCCGTGTAAACCGATCATCATGACGAAATTGTAATCACCAATTTTTTAAAGGAAACGAAACTCATGACCCATCCACGGGACTCTCCATACAATGTCATCATCTCGTAGATTCCTGAAGATCTCTGACCATTTCCTTTTATCAAAATCCTCTCGCCATTCTCTAGCTAAGTATTCTCGTATCGGGGAGAAGCTTCCTTGAAAGATACCAGACAAAACCTGGGTTGGCTCCTTCCAAAAGTGACTTTGAATCCATATTTGAAGAAGTTGTGCACACCCCCTAAAACGCCATTCCTCATGTTTCCGGCAAGCATTCAAAGAAGTGAAAGTTTCTGTCAATATAGCCATTACCGGGTTAGCCTTTTTCTTTAAACGATCAAACAAATCAAGAATAGCCATCTCTATGTTGCCCAACACTCGGGGAAAAATAACCAATCCGTATATGTCTATGGTGAATAAATCCATCCTTATTTACTCATCTGGATGTATGAGTATTATATCCCGAATACTTTCCCATGAGAATGCGATACTTTCTCCCCGAACCTGAATTATACCTTTGGCCCAAGCATCACTTATCCCGGCTAAGGAACTCAACTTTGACTTATAATTTTGAGACTTAGGGGGCTTCGAATAAATCCAATCTTTGTTGACATTTCTTCTGTTAATCAAAATTGTATATTCTTCTATTGTTGGCATCAAGTCATTTCCATTAAAAGTGAAACAACAAAAAGCAGGATTCCAGAACTGAAAAACGGCTCGGAGCAAAGTGTGATTGATCCTAACATACATTAGCTGAGCTATATCTCCATAATTCTCACAGAACAGGCCTTGTATCCTCGGGTCCCAACTTTCCCATATTTCTTTTAGTTCATACAGATCATTTGGTTGTAGACTGACATAAGTGTAATCGGGTACTATACGCTCACTTGGTAGACTGTCTCCGAAGGCTTTCTGATTGACTTCTGAACAATGTCGAATTGTTGAGATCTCAAAGCGGGCAAACCACTAGAATCAACACCTTTATGAAAAGAATGCAAAAAGAATGCAAGGAAAAGAAATAGAAAAGATAAAAGACCGAAAAAAGAAATGTGTTAGTACAGATAATGTAAACGATAAAAGTATGAGTAAAGGGTGTAAATAAATGACATGAAAGAATAGAAAGACATACAAATTCTAACATCATACCTAATTCCCCTAGGTTATCCGCATGGCTCTAAAGGGGTGGGTCAACTATGTTCTCGATATGCAATTTTGGTTCTATGAGGTACCAGAATTGTCCTTGATGTCCTCTTTTAAGAGTAGCAAGGCCCCCGATCATCACCCTTATAGGCTCATCTCAATCGAGTTCAATCCAGGAGAACCCTTTCGCTATGCCCATACGGGGAAACAATATTCCCACGAGAATATAGGGTAGTCGAGTCCCGAAGGTACTTTACTAGAACCATGCGAAGGAACAATATCCTTACGAAAGCCTTAGTATTTCCCCCCCACTTAGAGAGACGGGTTAAAATGATATTGTTCCGAATAATTAAATAAAAGATAATTTAATTTCCATTTTAATCCGGAGAATTCAAAATTAATTAAGCGATTTTGAAAACAAGGCTTGACTCGTTTGAAAAAACAAGTCCCCAGCGGAGTCGTCAACTGTAGCGACCCTAAATTTCTTAAAATAATATAAGTATAGTAAAAAGGGGTCACTAGTGAAAGAGTGAAAATTATGGTTTCGAATTAAAGATCGGAGAATTTTAGAAAATTAAGTTAAAGTTGGGTCTTAAATTAAAGTTGCTTTGAAAAGGAAAAATTAGGGATTGAATGTTGGTTTTTTTATTAAAAGTTAGGGCTTTGGAAAGGGAAATTTAAAAAGGGTAGTTTTGAAATTAGGTTAGAAATTTGAAAATTAAAAAGAATTTAAAAAGGTTAAAAAGAGGTTTTTTTAAAAGGTGGAGTCGCCACCGGTCACTTTTGGTAGACCGGACACCGTAAAAACCAGAGATTCGAAATGGTTTGGGTTCGAGAGTCGGTTACGGTTAAAAACGGGTTTAGGGTTTAAAACTGCCCAAAAATTGGTACTTTTACAAATTATCGCTTAATTAATTTCGGATTTTCAAAGTTGAAAGTGTCATTTAAATTAATTTTTGTTTAAAGATTCAAATTAATTTTATTTTTATCGTGTCTTTATTCGAAGGCAATGCATACACCGCGACCACTACATCAGAACACGAGTCCGTTATGACCGAATAAAGACGTAAATAATTTAAATTGATTAATTATGAAGGTGAGATGTGGCTTGAACAAAATACCATAAGCAAGACAAAGGTAAGGTAACATAAAAAGTGTATGACATAACAAACATAAAACATGAGACAAAACAAGGATACATGAATTTAAACACATGTCATAACAAAATAAGTATGTAGCAAATATCAAAACATACGTGTAGGAGGTGCACATAAAATGGGAAGGAAAATGTAATAAGAATGCAAACAAAAGTATATGCCAAAAATACCAAACTGGATACATACGAATAAATAAATAAATAAAAAGGAAGTATGAATAAACAAACAAATATAAATGCTACCAAAGTCCAAAATATATAAAACATGACAAAATAAATAAATGATCATAAATCAAAAAGGCATAAAAAAGGTAAAACATGTATAACCTGATGCAACATAGAAACAAATACTAATGCAAAGCAAACATATGCATTCTTAAATTTATAAATAAGTAATGGGAGGCAATGTATAAAAGAAAACATAACAAATGAAATTCATAACAGTTGTGCACAAGTGGTAAATATATGTACAACTTATGTGACACAAAATCATTAACATAAATACACACAAAAAGAACAAATAAATAATGGATATGAACAGAAAAAAAAACAGGAGTATAACGTACAACATGGATGAAAAATAAATATGCACAAATTAAATGAGTCATGAAAAAGTATGATAAAATAGATACAAAAAGAATAAAATAAAAATATAATAATATAAAGAGAGAAAGTTACTGTAAATGATTTATATAAAAGGAAAATAAAATCTTGAGGACCTAAAGTGTGATTTCGGAACGGGGAAGGACTCGAAAAACTTGATTCAAAACACGTAGGGACCGTAAAAGTATTTGTAATCACTAATTTTATCCGGGGTCTAAATTTGGGCTTTGTCTTTCATTTCAATAACGGGCTTAATTCATTACATGTGTTTTTTAATTCAAAAATACTATTGTACTAAATATTTTTATTCCCTTTTTATCTTGAGTTTGTAAATATATTACTTATTAGTTATTATCATTAACTAAAAAAATGTTATGCTAATATATGTGTAAATATTTTATTTTGAGTTTTAAATTAAAATATTAAATATATGTATTTCGAATACCTTTATGTTCTTTTTTAAAGTTATTAGCTCATTAGTTTTTCATTATTTAATATTATTATTTTCATTGTTATTATTTATATTAATATTATTGGTATAAATATCAGATCCAGTATTAAATAACCCAATTTAAATTAATAAACAGTCCATACACAATCACAAGGATTTAATTTACATCAAGCCCACATACAATACATTACAAGCCCGATTCGGTAACCAAAGCCCGTTAAACAAAAACCCTAATCCGCTAATCTTGCCCCATGTTTTTATCACGCGCAGCTCTCTTCTAGCCGTTGGATCCAGATTGGATCCAATGGTCCAGTTGCAAGGGAGGAAGATTCCAGAATCGATCACGCGCAACGCGTCTGACGCTTCGATGCCTTCACACGCGAGTAAAAGCCACACGCGCCCTTTTAGCTTCCAGTTGACCATTCGACTCCCGCCGGCGACCACATCCGATGATCCTCCGATAACCGTACCTCGCATACAAACAAACAGAAGACAAAATGCGTCAGATTCGTACAAGGGTGCAGAGGTATTCAGAAAAGCAAGCAAGAAATTGAACAAAAATTCAGAATTACAGCCGAATATCAGAGACACCCCAATACCTATTAGACAATTTCAGAGCAGCAGGAAAAACATTAATCAAGTTACAATTTTTGTAATATTCGGCTATAAAGGCCAAAGAACAACACCATGTAAGGGGTTCCACGAACTGATTCAAAATATACAAAAAAAGACCATTTTCTAGAGGTAAAATCCTCTGTTCTCATCGCATGCAGTAACAAAAAAATAAATCAAAAAGTTTTCGAGTTTTTACCTTTGGAATCTCAGCCCTTGTTTACCGATCTGAATCCCCTCGATAATAAACCGCGGCCTTTGCGCCAAGGGTGCATCCAAAAAGGAGAAAAGATCGAGTCTTCGGGCTGCTGTTTCGAACAAAAGGGGGTTTATTTAGGTTTTAGATCTTCAAAAAAAACAACCTTTTTATCGATTTCGGGGGTTTAAAAAGGAAAGGAGAGTTATTTTTGTGTTTTGGTTTTCAAAACAAAGGAAAGGAGGGGCTTTTAAGTTGTTTTGGCTTCGCCGGAGTCTGGTTTTCCATGGTTGTTCCTGGGTTTTGTGAAGAACACCGATCGTGTTCTTGTTTTTTCTGGGTTCAGTTGATTTTTTCTGGTTTTAAAGATGAATGTTCATCTTTTCCCAGATAAATGTTCAGAGGAAGTGGGCTTTTGTTTGAAGGAAAATGAGAGAAATGAATCTCATTTCTTTTTTCTTATGTTGTATACTCAGACCCCTAAAAAAAAAGGGTATTTACGCTCATAAATGCCTCCGTGTCACCTTAATAACACATGAGGTCCCTTGACCTTTGTTTCGTATTTTAATTTAGTCACTGATTTCATCATAGTCACCTTTTCGATTTGGTTTATTTATTTCTTGGTCCCTCCTTGCTTTGATGATTACTTTCAGGCCACTCCCCGTTTCGAAATAACGGTTTGAGGGTCTGGGTAATTCCTAATCTTTTCAATTTAGTCCCTATTCGAGTTTATTTTATTTTATTTTATTTTATTTATTTTATTTATTTTATTCAAGTTTATTTTGTTTCTGTATTATTATTCATATGCATTCATACTTTGTTTTTTATTATGCTTCTGGTTTATTATTTATTTCGTGCATTGTATATTTATTTTCGTTTTATTGTTCATGCATGTATTCTATTTATCTTATGTTTAGTGTTATGTATATATCTCATCTCTACATATGTTACTTTGTCATGCATATTTCATTAAGGCCTCATATATTTACCTTGTATTTCATGTTATGTTTTATTTTACTTACATTGTTCATTTGTACTTTCCATCGGTTTACATGTACTTGTTTTTATATTCGTGTATTTATTTATCATGTTCGTCTCTTTTTGCTAAGTTACATCTCACGCTTCCGTTAATTAATGAACCTAACCTCGAACGTCGATATTCGATCGTAACGGGCCCGCGTTCCAGTGTAATGGTCGCGGTGTATGCGTTGCTTTCGAATAAAGACACGGTAAAAATAAAATTGATCCGAATCTTTAAACAAAAATTAATTTAAATGTCACTTTAATCCGAAAAATCTAAAATTAATTAAGCGATAATTTATAAAGGTGCCAATTTTGGGTGGTTTTAAATCCTAAACCCATTTTTAACCATAACCGACTCTCGAACCTAAATTATTTCGAATCTCTGGTTTTTACGGTGTCTGGCCTACCAAAGTGGCCGGTGGCGACTCCACCCCATTTTTAAATCATTTTAACCTTTCTTTTAAATTCCCAAATTCGTTTCAAATCCCTAACTTTCTTAACCTTGATTTCAAAATTCTCTTTTAATTTCGATCCTAATTTTCAATTTCCCCCCCTTTAATTTAATCCCTAAATTTTCCAATTCTTTTCAATTACGTGTTTTCAAACCCTAATTAAAATTCTCTTTTTTCAAATCCATAATTTTTATTCCAAATCCCTAATTTTTCAATTTAAACCTAATTTCATAATTTTGGGACAATTTCAAAATTCCCAAATTTTATTCTTTCATAATAGTGACCTTTTTCCATATTTAGTTATTTTTGATTTTCAAAAGGGTCGCTACAGTTGGCGACCCCGCTGGGGACCATTTTTTTTTTTTAAAAAAAAACGAGTCAAGCCTTATTTTCAAACTACCGCTTAATTAATTTCCAAAGTTTTGAATTAAAGTGGCAATTAAATTATCATTTGTTTATTAATTCGAAGCTATATCATTTCAACCCGTTTCTCTAAGTGGGGGGAAAATACTAAGGCTTTCGTAAGGATATTGTTCCTTCGTATGGGCCTAGTAAAGTACCTTCGGGGCTCGACTACCCTATGTCTTCATGGGAATATCATTTCCCCGTATGGGCATAGCAAAAGGGTCCTCCCGGATTGAACTCGATTGAGATGAGCCTATAATGGGTAATGATCGGGGGCCTTGCTACTCTTAGAAGAGGACAGCAAGGACAATTCGGGTACCTCCTAGTACCAAGATTGCATATAGAGAATATAGTCAACCCACCCCGTTAGAGCCATGCGGATAACCTAGGTGAATTAGGTATGATATCTAGATCTTGTTTATCTTTCTCTTCTTCTGTATCATTTGTTTGTGTCATTTATTTATGCTCTTGTTATTTATGGTATCCTTACTAACACATTTCCCTTTTTCTATTGTTTGTTTGTTTTTTTCTTTTTCTCGCATTCTTTTTGCATTCCTTTTTAAAGGTGTTGATTCGAGTGGTTTGCCCGCATTGAGAGCTTTCATTATGGATAAAATTCTCCTAGGTTCCCAAGAAAAGAATTCAGCAATCCGACATTGGTCCGAAGTCAATCAAAAGGCCTTTCGAGATAGTCAACCAAGTAAGCGCATAGTGCCCGGTTACACGTATGTCAGTCTACAACAGAACGATCTGTATGAGCTAAAAGAAATATGGGAAAGTTGGGAAGCGAGAGTACAAAACTTGTTCCGTGAGAATTATGGGGATATACCTCAGTTAATATATGTTAGAATTAACCAGCCTTTGCTTAGAGCCGCTTTTCAGTTCTGGAATCCCGCTTTTTGTTGTTTCACCTTCAATGGAAACGATTTGATGCCAACAATAGAAGAATACACAGCTTTGATAAATAGAAGGAGTGTCAACAAAGATTGGATCTATTCGAAGCCTCCTAAGTCTCAGAACTATCATTCGAAGTTGAGTTCTCTAGCCGGAATGAGTGATGCGTGGGCGAAAGGAATAATTCAGGTTCGAGGAGAAAGTATCGCGTTTTCATGGGAGAGCATTCGAGACATAATACCCGTACATCCAGATGAGAAAATGAAGATGGATTTGTTTGCCATAGGCATATACGGGTTGATTATTTTTCCCCGAGTGTTGGGTAACATAGATGTGGCCATTCTTGATTTGTTCGATCGTTTAAAGAAGATGGCTAATCCGGTAATGGCCATATTGACAGAGACCTTCATTTCTTTACATGCTTGTCGGAAACATGAAGAAGGACGTTTTAGAGGGTGTGCACAACTTCTTCAGATATGGATACAGAGTCACTTTTGGAAGGAGCCAACCCAGGTCTTGTCTGGTATCTTTCAAGGAAGTTTCTCCCCGGTGTGAGAGTATTTAGCTAGAGAATGGCGAGAGGATCTCGATAAAAGAAAATGGTCAGAAATCTTCAGGAATCTGCGGGATGATGATATTGTGTGGAGAATCCCGTGGATGGGTCATGAGTTTCATTTCCTTTACAGGACCGGTGACTACAATTAGGTCATGATGATCGGCTTACACGGAAGAATTGCCTGTGCACCCCTTCTGGTATCTAGACAGTTTGGATCTCGTCAATTTATTCCTTTTACGGCATGTTTGAGTGAAGCCGAGTTCCCTTTTAAGAATGAGTATCGACCTAAGGTCCAAAAGATAACAAGGGCGTGGGGTTACTGTTACCGTATTCGAGTAGAAGGAAGTAATCAGGGAATAACCACACTGGATTACGACCTTTGGAGACGTATCAGTGTTAATGACAAAATCCCGATATCCGACCATGGGCCTGCAATGACATTGGAGGAGCACATGCGCATTGTCCCTACTGAAGCCGATATACTAAGAAGTGAGATGGATGAAGTCAGAAAACAGATGGAGGAAATGAAAGCCCAGTATGCGGAAGAACTATACAAAGTAAGTTTGGATCTCGATGTCAAGGATGGGACAATTAAACAGCTAAAGAAGGCTAATGAAGATTTGAGTGAGAAAAATGCCCTCTACCAGAAAGACACCATCAAGCTGTATACTCAGGTACAAACTGCTAACCGAAGGAAATTTTTCGCTGTGGAAAGGGAAAGGATGAACAGGATTCGTATCCTAGAAGAAGAAAAGGAAAGGGGTAAGCAAGCCATGAATAAGGAAATAGAAATCCGAGAGGCTGAAATTGAGAAAGAAAAGAGGGATGCTAGGAGAACAATCAACCAAGAGAGGGAAAGGTACCGGGAAGAAAAAGAGAAAGGAAAACAAACCGTAGTGTGGGAAAGGGAAAATACTAACGCGTGGAAGAGAAGGGCTCAGGAAAATAAGAACCGTTTCTGTGAGATGCAAGATCTGTATGTCTCTACTTCTAAAATTCTAAAACAGTGTCAAGCTCGGAATGCTCTGTTGGAACACAAGGTCGAGGATTTGGACCGCTCTTTAGAGAAATATGTGGCCAGAAATGGGTTTTTGGAATTACAGCTCAGTCAACAAGAGAACGCATCGCTTCAAGCACGGATAGGAGAATTAGAAGCCAAGGTTCAAGACTATTTGGGACGACTAGTGGTCCTCGAGGGGGCTACCCAAGGAGGAGATAATTATTGGTTGTGTCGTCTTCGTGATGCCACCCGTATGATACAAGACCGAGATGATTATAACACCACTCTAATGGTGCAGGTACAAGAAGTGGCCCAATATGTGAAAAACCTAGCCGCGGAAGCTGAAGCCTTAACACCCTTTGTGGCACAGGACATGAAAGAAGCCGCCCGATTCATTCAACTACTCAAAGCAATTCAAGATTTAGGAACTAGGGCTGACGCCTATCTGTAGTTTCTATTTCCCTTTGTAATGAAGACTTTTTAAAGTTTAATGAAAGTTGGTTCAAGGACGATCACTAAATGAGTCAACACCTTTACTTGCATATCTTTTCTTTTTGAAGCATTTCATCATTTGCATGCATTCATTCATACATTTTATATGCATTAATCATGTATACAATTAAATTAACCTGGAAAATGTTGTAAAACAGAATTTGCAACCATTCTGCATCAATATTGCACTCGATCTCAAGTGAGAAAAATGGAAGAACACTTCAGTAGGTTAGAAGCAGATCTGAGAAGCCAGATAGAAAGATCGCAGTTAGAATTGAAAGAATCCATGTTGAAAGCTCAGCAAGACATGCTGGAACAGCTCACCCAAATGTTAGGACTTAAGCCATCAGATGATACGAAAGGAAAAGGAACGGTAGAGAATTTGCGTCAAACCGGGATAGAACCAGCATATTCCCCCATTGTTATCGGCTCAACTCCTGTCCCACAAAAGGGAACGACATTTAGTTTCCGAGCCAGAACATCGATCCAGAATCCGTTATTTGGAACGGCTGAAAGTGATGAAAATGCCGGCGACAATGTGCCTGATTTGGATGAGTTCGAGAAATTCAGTAAAGTAAAAGCAGAATTCTCTAAACAAATCGAGGAGACTAGGAAAGACCTTGAAGAAAAGCTCCGGGTTAGAGAAGTAGAGGAGGATTCTCTTGGTTTGAACGCGTGCGACCTTAGCCTAGTCCTCAATGTAGAAATTCCCCCGAAATTTAGAACACCTGAGTTCGAAAAGTATGACGGCACAACATGCCCCACCACACATGTGACCATGTTTTGTCGGAAGATGGCAGGATTTACCAGCAATGAAAAACTTCTCATTCACTGCTTCCAGGACAGCTTGATAGGATCCGCGGCAAGGTGGTATAATCAGTTGACCCGTGCACAGATTAAGTCATGGAAAGACTTAGCAAAAGCTTTCATTGATCAGTACAAGCATGTTACTGATATGATTCCTAACAGACTTATGTTGCAGAATTTAGAACAGAAGAAAAGCGAAAGCCTTGGTGAATATGCTCAGAGATGGCGAGATCTCGCGACACAAGTACAGCCACCGCTTCGTGAAAACGAAACTGCTCCTATGTTTGTGGATACTTTGAAAGGAGTATTGTACGATCGACTAATCGGTAACCCGATAAGTAACTTTGCCGAATTAGTCATGACCGGTGAACGCATTGAGGCAGCCATCAAGAGTGGTAGGATTGAGGGAGGTGAGCCGCTCAAAAAGCAATTTAAAAAAAAGGAGCATGAAGTAAATGCCTTCGAAACATGTCAGAATTTAACAATATCGCAACCACAATCGGCCAGCAATACTCAGGGGGCGGTAGAAGAGATGATAGGAAGTCGAAGAAAGAATTTGAAAAGACGACCTTCACCCATATCCCGATCCCGTACAGGGAGTTGTACGTTCAGTTACACAAAGCTGATTTGGTGCGACCTTTCCATGTGACTCCTTTCAGTCCACCATATCCAGCATGGTATGATGCAAAAGCACATTGCGAATATCATGCTGGCGTTTCTGGTCATAACATTGAAAATTGTATAGCTTTCAAGAAGCTTGTTCAGAATTTGTTGAATACGGGAGTCTTACAATTGGAAGAACCAAGAACCACTAGTAACCCGCTTCCTAACCACGGGAATCAGGGGATTAATAGAATTGAAAAAGAATCCCCTAAAAAGGCCATATCTATGGTGTCAGAGATACGATCCCCTTTAAGATGGGTGTTCCGACATTTGTGCATGGCGCGTCTAATAGACCGAGGGATGGTAATTGTAAAGGAGGGATGCGGTCGATACTGCGAATATCATCAGTCTAGTGATCATGACATCCAAGCTTGCTCAGAATTTCGTAGTAAGGTGCAAGCATTCATGGATACCAAAGAAATTGAGTTCTTTGCAAAATGCAAGGAGGAAAAGCCAGAAATCTGTATGACGGATATTCCAAGCAACAAATACACAGCTCAGAGACCCTTTATCATCAGTCGTAGGATGGACGAAGAGGGGTCTTCTAGCCAAAATGTTCCGAGACTCATAATTTCTCCTCCCTCGACCTTTCCCTTTAAAAGCACACAGAGGGTGCCTTGGAATTACACCACCAATATCTCTACACCTGGAAATCCAGGAACGCAAGAAGTCGTTACACTAGAAGAGGGGAGGCCGATTCAGGAAGGTGATGTATTGGGGAAGAACTCCGAAATAGTGAATGAAGTAGGGCACTTTACAAGGAGCGGGAGATGTTATTCCTCTCAGGAGGAGAAGAGACCCGACGAACAAAAAGGTAAGGGCAAACTCGTTGAGCCAGAAGCAGTAAAAGTATTCGGGGATGATCCCCCCTCAAAGATTCTCGAGCCAGTGACTGAGGCTCAGGCCCAAGAGTTTTTAAGGTTCCTGAAGCACAGTGAGTACAATGTGGTTGATCAACTTCGAAAGCAACCAGCCAGAATCACGGTGCTCGACCTGTTACTAAATTTGGAAAAGTACCGAGAAGCGTTGCTAAAGGTGTTGAATCAAACTTTTGTAGAACAAGATATCACTGTCAAGAAGCTTGATCAGATTGTAAACCACATTGCTGCTGATAATTACATCACTTTCAGTGATGATGAAATCCCAGGAGAAGGAAGAGGCTTAGCTAAAGCTCTCAATATCACAACTCACTGCAAGGGGCATGTTTTGCTAGGAGTGCTTATCGATAACGGGTCTGCCCTTAATGTTATGCCCATGGCTACTTTACAACGACTGCCTATTGATAACTCCCATATGAAGTTTTGTCAGAACACTGTCTGGGCATTTGACGACACTCAGAGGGAAGTGGCTAGGAAGATTGAGATACATCTGCTTATAGATCCAGTCGAATATGTCATAGAGTTCGTGGTTATGGACATCCGACCGTCGTACAATTGCTTACTAGGGAGGCCGTGGATTCATGCAGACGGGGCTGTCCCTTCTTCCCTTCATCAAAAGCTGAAATATGTGATGGAAGGAAAACTTGTGACAGTCAACGCGGAACAGGACGTCATTGCTGCTGTAACTTCAGATGTTCCCTATGTTCCCCCTGTTGAAGATGCTCTAGAATGTTCCTTTCGAGCCTTGGAATTCATCAATGCCACTTTTGTGGAGGAGGGGAGTCGGATTCCAACCCCGATATATTCGAACTGCACTAAGATGGTAGTGATTGAGACTGTTGGAAAGGGAGCTAGGAAAGGGAGAGGACTCGGAAAGAACTTACAAGGATGTCTGAAAGTCAGAAGTGTTATTGACAAGAGGGATAGGTTTGGGTTAGGCTTCCACCCTACTTATCTGCAAAGGAAACAAGAAAGAAAGAGGAGGGAAGATCAAAGAAGAGCTCGACTCAGGGGAGAAGACATCCCATGGAAACCAATAGTCAAAACTGATCTCAAGAATAGTTTCACCTTCGAAGGGATTGAGAATTCTGGGGAGAAAGTGCACCAAGCCAATTTAGAAGGACAGAAGTTTTATGAGGATGAGCTTATGAGTGAAATTTTGGAAATGATGGATGTAAATATGATCTCCCAGAATGCCAAGGGAAAGTCTGCACTGTTTGCCATTCATCCATGTCTTCCGGATGAAAAGCTTAACAATTGGACAAGCATCGATCTGCCTGTAGTTGCTAAGAATGAATCAAAGTAATGTCTAAAAAACACCTCCCATTCGCTTTCGCCCCAAAGCAATGGGATTTCTTTGTAAAGGGCATCTATGTTAATCTGCATTTCAATGAAAACAAAGGGCTTCACGCTCTTTTTCTTAAATGGCAAACAATCTTCTTTTCATACATTTTGTTCCTTGCATTCTTTATCTCTTTATTCTTTATTTGTAAAATATGTATACTATTTCCCAACATAGGGAATTTAAATTCTTGCAGGTTCGATAATATTGATTGTATGAATGATACTGAACTTAATCCTGTACCGAATTTCGAACAACCCGTACTTGTCGCAGAAGTCGAAGAAGAGGAAAAGGAGTTAGAGATCCCCGATGAGTTAATAAGGTTGATGGCCAGTGAAGAAAAGCAGATACTGCTCCATCAGGAGGATCTGGAGATAATAAATTTGGGATCCGAAGAAGAAAGAAGAGAAGTAAAAATAGGTACCACTTTAGCATCAGACTCAAGGGAAAAATTAATTGGGTTGCTTTCAGAGTTTAAAGATGTTTTTGCTTGTACGTATCAAGATATGCCAGATCTAAATACAGATATTGTTGTAAACAAGCTACCCACACGACCGGAGAATAAGCCCGTCCAACAAAAGCTCCGTAGGTTGAGAACGGATATGTTGTTGAAAATTAGAGAAGAAGTGAGAAACCAGTTCGAAGCCGGGTTCTTGAAGGTAGCAAAGTACCCAGAGTGGGTTGCGAATATCGTGCCGGTGCCCAAAAAGGATGGGAAAGTATGCATGTGCGTAGATTATCGTGATCTCAATAAGGCCAGTCCCAAAGACAATTTTCCTCTCCAGCATATTGACACCCTTGTTGACAATACTGCGGGGCACTCATGGTTTTCTTTCATGGACGGTTTTTCGGGTTATAATCAGATCAAGATGTGCCCTGATGACATGGAAAAAACCATCTTCGTGACACTATGGGGCACGTTCTGCTATAAAGTAATGCCTTTTGGGTTGAAGAATGCCGGGGCCACATATCAAAGAGCAATGGTGACTCTTTTTCACGACATGATGCACAAAGAGATTGAAGTGTATGTGGATGACATGATCGCCAAATCCAAGACGGAGAATGAACATATTCAGAATCTGCTAAAGTTGTTTCTGAGGTTAAGAAAATATCAGCTGAAGCTCAATCCCGCCAAATGTACCTTCACAGTAACGTCCGGAAAGCTCCTCGGGTTCGTAGTCAGCCGAAGAGGAATAGAAATTGATCCGGATAAGGTCAAAGCCATAAGGGACCTCCCGCCACCGCAAACCCAAAAGGAAGTTCGTGGTTTCTTAGGAAGGCTGAACTACATCTCCCATTTCATATCTCAGTTAACGGATAAATGTGACCTCATTTTCAGACTTCTCCGTAAAAATGACCCAGGAACATGGGATGAAGATTGTCAGGTAGCGTTTGAGAAAGTTAAGGATTATCTAACTAAAGCCCCAGTTTTAGTGGCTCCCGTGCCCGATCGACCATTGATTTTATACTTAACAGTTTTCGAGAACTCAATAGGCTGTGTGTTAGGCCAGCAAGACGAGTCAGGTAGGAAGGAAAGAGCAACCTACAATTTAAGTAAGAAGTTCACAAAAGGCGAATCTCGATATCCACAGACCCAAAAGTTGTGTTGTGCCCTGGTTTGGGCAACTAAAAGGTTGAGATAGTATATGTTGTATCACACCACCTATCTGATATCACGGTCTGATCCCTTAAAAGCCCTAATGAAAGCACCGGCGTTGACAGGAAAGATGGCTCGATGGCAAATGCTTTTGTCTGAATTCGATATTGTGTATGTGAATCAAAAATTCGTAAAGGGCAGTGCAGTGGCCGATTTCTTGGCAAGTCGGGTTGCAAAAAATTATGAACCCCTGAACTTCGATTTCCCGGACAAAGATTTGGTATCCGCCATAGCCGAGGGTGGAATAACCGAAACCACATTGCCATGGAAACTATATTTTGATGGGGCTTCTAATGCCCTCGGGTACGACATAGGGGCAATGTTGGTCTCCCCGAAGGAAGTTCATTATCCGCTCACGAGCAGGTTGAATTTCTTTTGCACTAATAATATGGCAGAATATGAAGCCTGTATAATGGGTCTGTACGCAGCTATCGAACGGAAGGTTCGTGTTCTTCAGGTGTTCGGAGACTCTTCGTTAGTCATTTATCAGTTACGGTAAGAGTGGGAAACCAAGGACCCCAAGTTGATCAAGTATTATAATCTGATTCAGGATTTGATTCAAAATTTTGAAAGAATCAGTTTTAAATATTTGCCGAGGGAAGATAACCAAATGGTTGATGCTCTGGCCACTCTGGCCGCGACTTTCAAGACAAACACAAAGGCTCAAATGAGGTCACTAGAGATGCAAAACATCGAATTGCCCGCCCATTGTTATGGAGTGGAAGAGGAGAAAGATGGGAATCCTTGGTATCACGATATTCTGCAGTACATCAAATCTCAAGTTTATCCTGAAGGAGCCACAAATATTGATAAAAGGACTATTAGGAGAATGGCATCAGGGTACGTCCTCGATGGGGATATCTTGTACAAAAGAGGGAGTGATCAGGTGTTAATGAGATGTGTTGGTGCCCAAGAAGCTAAAACCATAGTGACAGAAATACACGAAGGCATATGCGGAACTCATGCTAATGGTTTTGCAATGGCTAGAAAAATCATGAGATGTGGATATTATTGGTCAACGATGGAAGGAGACTGTATTAGTCATGCCAAAAGATGTCAATAATGTCAGATCTATGCGGATAAAATTCATTCCCCGCCATTGTCGTTACATACTTTGAACGCACCTTGGCCTTTTGCCGCCTGGGGGATAGATTTCATCGGACAGATTCATCCTAAGGCATCTAACGGACACCGCTTCATTTTAGTAGCAATTGATTATTTCACTAAATGGGTAGAGGCTGCCTCCTACGCCAACATCACGCGAGCCACGGTCTGTAGGTTTCTGAAAAAAAAGATCATCTGTCGTTATGATTTGCCAGAAAGAATTATTATCGATAACGCCACAAATCTGAACAACAAGATGATTTCTGAGGTGTGTGAACAGTTTAAGATTATGCATCACAACTCTACCGCATACCGTCCTAAGACGAACGGAGAAGTTGAGGCCGCTAATAAGAACATTAAGAGAATCATAGCGAAAACTATAGATACATTCTGAGTGAATCTAAATTGGAAGATGCTGAATAAACACAAGTCAGGATAGACAATCTGAATCTGATAGAGGAAAAGAGATTGAACGCCATTTGTCATAGTCAGATGTATCAGAAAAGAATGATGCGAGCCTATAATAAGAAGGTTAGGCCTCGTGAATTTCCGGAAGGGGATATGGTACTAAAAAGGGTTCTACCTATTCAAAAGGATTTCCGAGGGAAATGGATGCCTAACTGGGAAGGGCCGTACATTGTGAAGAAGATCTTTTCAGGAGGAGCTGTTATTCTGACAGGGATGGACGGGAATGAGTTGGGTAATCATGTGAATTCCGATTGGATCAAGAGGTATTATGCTTGAGTTAGAGTTTGGAGAAAAAAAAAGTAAAAAAGAAGAAAAAGAAGTAAAAAAAAAAGAAAGAAGAAAGAAAAAAAAAAGGAAAAAAGAAAATAAAAAAAAGGAGAAGAGAAAAGAAAAAGAAAAAGAAAAAAAAGAAAAGAGAGAAAAACGGAGGGTTCAGGGTGAAAACCCGAAAAGGGCACCTTAGGACTACAAGAGGGTTTAAGGTGAAAATCCAAAAAGGACGCCTTAGAACCAAAGGAGATTTCGAGTTGAAAACCCGAAAGGACGGCTCGAATATTTGCAAGGCCCGACACTTCGTCAACCTTCTTGGAGGCTGGTGTGATCAAGTCGAGAAGCAAGGTCTTCGTTGCGGTTGACGAGTTCTCGTATCATTCATACCTTCAATATTGTGAAGTCTATTTTGAGTTTAATTCTCCTCCTTCTCTTGCATATTTCATGTTTGCCATGACTTTTGAAATACAATAGCTATATTAAATATTCTTGTTGCATCATATTTATTCCTTTTCGGTATATTCATAGATAAATCAACCCGGAACATCAATAAACAAAGTTTTTTAAAATAGCTATGATTTATCTCATCAGCTACAGGTCGGAAGAAGCGAAGTCCAAGTCAATCCGCAGTAATCAACAGAGATCATCAAAGATTCAACTCTACAAGGTGAAAACCCGAAAGGGCGCCTAATGGAAAGAATAAAAAAGAAAGAAAAAGAAAAAAAAAAGAAAAAAAAAAGAAAAAAAAGAAAAGAAAAAGAAAAAGAAGAAAAGAAAAGGAAGAGGAAAAAGGAAAAGGTGCGAAAAAGTCGTCAAAACGAAAACCTGCGAATGGGTGCTCCGAAAAAAGTAAATTTAGGAACCCCATTTGTTGGAGGGGAAAACGATGTCAGTAGATGGCTTGAGTCCTAACGTAGGGAGCGATTACAGAGAAGACATGAAACCAAAGAGTCCAGATCCAAACAACTCTCGTCTGTGACCCGAACATGTATCATATAGAATAGGAGCATGCTAACACATACCATGTCATATCATATGCATTTACAGGAAAGAAGAACACTAGCACTTCAATGCTCGCCCATTACAGTATACGCTCGAAGAGAGGGACCGCCAGATGCTGCGATGATTAGAAATTAGAGCATCTCGAAGATGTGGATTCTACGGAGAAGGGATCAACATTGTTTTTGCGACATACGCTCGAAGAGAGGGGTCGCCCACCACGATATACGCTCGAAGAGAGGGACCGTCAGATGCTGCAATGATAAGAAATCAGAGCACCTTGAAGATATGGATTCTACGGAGAAGGGATCAACATTGTTAGAATTCTAGATTTAGGGTTTCATATAGGAGACACTCGAATCGAAGACTATTGCGAAGAGTTTTATATAGGAAAGACTCGAAGTTTTTAGAAGTTGGTTCTATATAGGAAGGATCAACTTCTTCAACAGTTCAGAGCTTAAAGTCTCGTAGAGGGGGGACCCACAGCACAAAATCTTTTCATTTGTCCAAAATATCAAAATAAGGGAATCAAAGTTCGCTTCTGATAAATATCTTCTGATATGTGCAGGTGGCCTCAAGTTGAAATATCGGTCGTGGCAAACTAATCAGGGGATCAAGGAACGGAAGGGATATCAAAATCGCAGAAAAAGGGCTTTCCAAATCAGACTCTCTAAACAGGGAAGTCGGATAAAATTTGTGCTTTTTGGTCTTTGCTCTATCATTGTTT
The DNA here is from genome assembly GCA_035048815.1 of Abelmoschus esculentus. NCBI lineage: Eukaryota > Viridiplantae > Streptophyta > Magnoliopsida > Malvales > Malvaceae > Abelmoschus > Abelmoschus esculentus. The sequence goes on from JAUCBN010000032.1 coordinate 8,764,047, forward strand.
TACAATGATAAGCAAAGAGGGGCAGCTGTAATCACTAATTTTATTCGGGGTCTAAATTTGGGCTTTGTCTTTCATTTCAATAACGGGCTTAATTCATTACATGTGTTTTTTAATTCAAAAATACTATTGTACTAAATATTTTTATCCCTTTTTATCTTGAGTTTGTAAATATATTACTTATTAGTTATTATCATTAACTAAAAAAATGTTATGCTAATATATGTGTAAATATTTTATTTTGAGTTTTAAATCAAAATATTAAATATATGTATTTCGAATACCTTTATGTTCTTTTTTAAAATTATTAGCTCATTAGTTTTTCATTATTTAATATTATTATTTTCATTGTTATTATTTATATTAATATTATTGGTATAAATATCAGATCCAGTTTTAAATAACCCAATTTAAATTAATAAACAGTCCATACACAATCACAAGGATTTAATTTACATCAAGCCCACATACAATACATTACAAGCCCGATTCGGGCCTAAACCAAAGCCCGTTAAACAAAAACCCTAATCCGCTAATCTTGCCCCATGTTTTTATCATGTGCAGCTCTCTTCTAGCCGTTGGATCCAGATTGGATCCAACGGTCCAGTTGCAAGGGAGGAAGATTCCAGAATCGGTCACGCGCAACGCGTCTGACGCTTTGATGCCTTCACGCGCGAGTAAAAGCCACGCGCGCCCTTTTAGCTTCCAGTTGACCATTCGACTTCGCCGGCGACCACATCCGATGATCCTCCGATAACCGTACCTCGCATACAAACAAACAGAGGACAAAATGCGTCAGATTCGTACAAGGGTGCAGAGGTATTCAGAAAAACAAGCAAGAAATTGAACAAAAATTCAGAATTACAGCCGAATATCAGAGACACCCCAATACCTATTAGACAATTTCAGAGCAGCAGGAAAAACATTAATCAAGTTACAATTTTTGTAATATTCGGCTATAAAGGCCAAAGAACAACACCATGTAAGGGGTTCCATGAACTGATTCAAAATATACAAAAAAGAGACCATTTTCTAGAGGTAAAATCCTCTGTTCTCATCGCATGCAGTAACAAAAAAATAAATCAAAAAGTTTTCGAGTTTTTACCTTTGGAATCTCAGCCCTTGTTCGCCGATCTGAATCCCCTCGATAATAAACCGCAGCCTTTGCGCCAAGGGTGCATCCACAAAGGAGAAAAGATCGAGTCTTCGGGCTGCTGTTTCGAACAAAAGGGGGTTTATTTAGGTTTTAGATCTTCAAAAAAACAACCTTTTTATCGATTTCGGGGGTTTAAAAAGGAAAGGAGAGTTATTTTTGTGTTTTAGTTTTCAAAACAAAGGAAAGGAGGGGCTTTTAAGTTGTTTTGGCTTCGCCGGAGTCTGGTTTTCCATGGTTGTTCCTGGGTTTTGTGAAGAACACCGATCGTGTTCTTGTTTTTTCTGGGTTCAGTTGATTTTTTCTGGGTTTAAAGATGAATGTTCATCTTTTCCCAGATAAATATTCAGTGGAAATGGGCTTTTGTTTGAAGGAAAATGAGAGAAATGAATCTCATTTCTTTCTTTTTATGTTGTATACTCAGACCCCTAAAAAAAAGGGGTATTTACGCTCATAAATGCCTCCGTGTCACCTTAATAACACATGAGGTCCCTTGACCTTTGTTTCGTATTTTAATTTAGTCACTGATTTCATCATAGTCACCTTTTCGATTTGGTTTATTTATTTCTTGGTCCCTCCTTGCTTTGATGATTACTTCCAGGCCACTCCCCATTTCGAAATAACGGTTTGAGGGTCTGGATAATTCCTAATCTTTTCAATTCAGTCCCTATTCGAGTTTATTTTATTTTATTTTATTTATTTTATTTATTTTATTCGAGTTTATTTTGTTTCTGTATTATTATTCATATGCATTCATACTTTGTTTTTTATTATGCTTCTGGTTTATTATTTATTTCGTGCATTGTATATTTATTTTCGTTTTATTGTTCATGCATGTATTCTATTTATCTTATGTTTAGTGTTATGCATATATCTCATCTCTACATATGTTACTTTGTCATGCATATTTCATTAAGGCCTCATATATTTACCTTGTATTTCATGTTATGTTTTATTTTACTTACATTGTTCATTTGTACTTTCCATCGGTTTACATGTACTTGTTTTTATATTCGTGTATTTATTTATCATGTTCGTCTCTTTTTGCTAAGTTACATCTCACGCTTCCGTTAATTAATGAACCTAACCTCGAACGTCGATATTCGGTTGTAACGGGCTCGCGTTCCAGTGTAATGGTCGCGGTGTATGCGTTGCTTTCGAATAAAGACACGGTAAAAATAAAATTGATCCGAATCTTTAAACAAAAATTAATTTAAATGCCACTTTAATCCGAAAAATCTAAAATTAATTAAGCGGTAATTTATAAAGGTGCCAATTTTGGGTGGTTTTAAATCCTAAACCCATTTTTAACTGTAACTGACTCTCGAACCCAAATCATTTCGAATCTCTGGTTTTTACGGTGCCTGGCCTACCAAAGTGGCCGGTGGCGACTCCACCCCATTTTTAAATCATTTTAACCTTTCTTTTAAATTCCCAAATTCGTTTCAAATCCCTAACTTTCTTAACCTTGATTTCAAAATTCTCTTTTAATTTCGATCCTAATTTTCTTTTTCCCCCTCTTTAATTTAATCCCTAAAATTTCCAATTCTTTTCAATTACGTGTTTTCAAACCCTAATTAAAATTCTCTTTTCTTCAAATCCATAATTTTTATTCCAAATCCCTAATTTTTCAATTTAAACTTAATTTCATAATTTTGGGACAATTTCAAAATTCCCAAATTTTATTCTTTCATAATAGTGACCTTTTTCCACATTTAGTTATTTTTGATTTTCAAAAGGGTCGCTACAGTATTATACCATTTGATAATGGTGATTAGAATCAGTTTAATGACGAGATTGAAAACATTTCGAAAGTTATGAGGACCTAGGGGGTAAAACACGTTACACGGAGGGTTTTAAACTGTTATAAACATGTTTTTAAACAGGCCATTGAGTATAAAACATATCTAAAAGCTTAAAATCACCCCCTTACCTCATTATTTTTCAAAATCGAAAGACAAGGTCTTCATTTTCTCTATAAACCTTCATCGACAAATGAAGAACTCATCCGTATTTCCAGAAAACCCTTTTTTTTGAACTTCAAATTTCGATCCCCTCTCGTTTTATAAAAATAGAAGAACAAAGTCATTCTTTTTAGATCTGGAAAACGAAGGGGACAAGAATCCCGACAACCTCTCTTTCCCTCCATATGGCTCACCCTTAATGATACGAAGACCATGGGGTTATCGCCGATGAAGGGACAAACAAAGAGGAGAGAATGAAGAATGAAAAAAGAAAACAACGAAGGTAAAAATACAAAACCCTTTTTTCGGTTCTCCTCTTTGCATGAAAAATAAAAAACATAAGATATACCTCTCAAATGCTTTGCTTGTTCTATATTTGAAAGTTGTCGTGGGGAACCCCTTTACATTGTGTAGTTCTTTAGCCTTTATAGCCAAATATTACATGAAATACAAAAATATAAAATTGTGACTTGGTTAATGTTGTCCATCTATTGCTCTGGAATTGTCTGATATGTATTGGTATGCCTCTGATATTCGGCTGTAATCCGTTCTGAATTTTTTGGTTCAATGTCTTTCTTGTTTTTCTGAATACTGTTGCACCATTGTACGAATCTGATGCACTTTTTGTTTTCTTGTGTATGCGTGGCTGATTTACGAGAGTGGGGACCATTGGAGCATCGCCAATGATCGGGATCGGAAGTCGAGCGGGCTTTGATCAGAAAACGAACGGTTATCAGGGATGCAAAGAGTCAGATGCATGCTATACACGCGCACGTGACGAACCGAGGAGCTGGCACATCGACGCATGTAGCTTCCAGAATGATCCTCTGCATCGATCATGGTTGTTAGATCGTGAGACAATCTAACGGCTCCCGTATGACTGCGCAAGGAAAAGGGGCTGAGTGTTAGGGTTTCTCTTGTTATCATCTTGGGTTAATCCCGGGTTTGGGCTTGGTATTGGGTTCAGTTATTAATAATAAAAAACTGGCTTGTAATTGTATATATATTTTGGGTCTTGTATTGCTGGACTGTTAAAAATAAATAATTATGGGCTTTTACTTGAATCAGTTTTGATTTATTTATTTAGTTATAACAATAAATAATAATAATAACCAAAAATAAATAAATAAATATAATGATATCAAAAGAAACACAATACGTATATCATGCTAAAATTAATAATAGGAATAAAAGGAAACTAGAAACGTTTAAGAAATAGAAGAAAAAAATATATACCAGAAATAAAATAATAACATTTCTATAATATTTTAGAATTTAAAGATAAGAATGTGATATATAAAGAAATAGAATAAGTGCCATAGCAACTTTTTATTAAGGATAAGGTAGCGCATATTTTATGTATAACACACACATATATATATATATTATTTTTTTAGGGTTTTTTAGTTTAGTAACGACAAACTAAACCAATACATAGAGTAATAATATTTTTTTTGGATTTTTCGGATTAATTACAAGCCCTTTATTGAAATGAAAATGAAAACTAAACCCGGGTATAAAACCCCGGATAAAATTAGTGATTACAACATGCGAAAAAAACACTTGACTACCTCTAAATTCTTGTCTCTTTGTATTCGATTCAATCTGATGGGGGGAACCCCTTACAAGTTTGTTTGATTCGGTTTATATAACCGATTACAAGGGAAAATAATATTCTTTTTTTTTCTGATAATATGCTCGAAAATCTCTGAATATTCATTCTGCAATCTGATTTTTCTGATATTGGTATTAAATCGGCCTCTGATATTGTTGGCTTGTCTGTGATTTGACTACAAACCCTCTAATTTTTACTGGAGTTATCGGATCTGTCGATTATACCTCTGATATTCCTTGATTTTTTTGTTCATGTTTGTACAATTCTTACGCATTTTTGTTTGTTTCGCATGTACGAATCACGACCGGAGCAAGGAGGGGACCAATCGGCAATGCATAGAACGGCGACCAGGGCGTCTGAAGAGTCACTGGGAATTGAAAGGCCGCACGCGTGGGAAAGTGAAGCGCCAACGTGTGGGCGCGTGTGATGATCCGGTCGCTTCTTCTCCATGCTTCGGGACCGTTAGATCAAAATTTGATCTAACAGCCCACAGAGGGTTGCACAAAGATGATGAAGGTGGTATTAGGGTTTCATGTTATCCGGTTTTGGGCTCATCATAAATGGGATTGTAATTAAAATTGATTCGGGCTTAAAAAAGAATGTGGGCTTGTAATATTTATTGTTTGGGTTATGTAAATTGTGCATTTGGACTAGTTATTTAATGGACTTATTATTGTTTTTAGGTTTTGATATTGGGTTTTATTTATATATTTTATTTATTTAACAAATATATAATGCTAATAATAATATATTATAATAATAATAAAACCGAATAATAATAATAAACTTAATAATAATAATAGTAATAAAAATAAAATAATATATATAAAAAGAACGCAAATAATGAAAGTGATAATAAATAAATAAATAAATGAAGTAGCGAAAATATATATATTTACAAAGTTAAAGGAAGAAACACATAATTATGTTTAAAATGTAATAAAATATTTTTGATTTTTCTTCTAACAAAGTGACAAAATTAAAAGGTTAATATATATATGTAAAAAAGAGATTAAAGAAAGCATAAACTATGTATTAATAATACGTTAAGCCCACATTAAATAAACGTATATAAATTTTGATTTGATGCCCGTTATTTGAATGAAATAAAAAAGCATCGGGTTTAGACTCGGACAAAATTAGTGATTACAGTATTCATAGATGATATCCTTGTGTCTTCGTGTATCGAGGAAGATCATGATCGACATTTGTGGATTGTGTTGCAAATGGTGAAAGAGAATCAGTTGTTTGCTAAGCTAAGCAAGTATGAGTTTTGGTTAAAGGAAGTGGTGTTTCTTGGTCATATGGTGTCGAAAAAGGGTATTAATGTTGATCTGAAAAAGATAGAAGTTGTTATGGGTTGAAAGCAAGCAAAATCGGTGTTAGAGTTTTGGAGTTTTCTAGGTTTGGTTGGATACTATCGTAGGTTCGTTGAAGGATTTTCGAGCATTGCTGCTCCTATGACCAAGCTTTTGCAAAAGAAAGTTTCTTTTAAATGGAAAGAAAGTCAACAAAAGAGCTTTGAGAAGTTAAAGGAGGTGTTTACTACTGCTCTAGTGTTGGTTCAGCCCGAGCCAGGTAAGGAATTTGTGGTTTATAATGATGCATCTTATGTTTGTCTCGGGTGTGTATTGATGCAATAGGGGAAGGTTGTGACGTATGCCTTTAGACAGCTAAGAGCGCGTGAAAATAATTATTCGACGCATGATTTAAAGCTTGTGGCGGTAGTTTTTGCTTTGAAAGTTTGGATACACTACTTGTATGGTGAGACGTGTACTATATATGCGGATAATAAGAGTTTGAAATATCTCATGTGATAAAAGGATCTAAACCTTAGGCAACGAAGATGGATGGAGTTGCTTAAGGATTTTGATTTAACAATCGAGTATCATCCAGAAAAAGCTAACGTGTTGACGAATGCTTTGAGCCATAAGACAGTGGTGGAGTTGAGGGCTATGTTTTCTAAATTAAGTATTTCAGAGGAAGGTGATTTAGTGGTACAGTGGCAAGTAAAACCTGTGTTGGTTGAGATGATAAAAGAGAAGTAGTTAGAGGATGAAGCTTTGGTACCTCTTGTGGAGGACATTGCTGAAGGTAGACCGACCGAGTATCATTTTGATGATGATGAGGTTCTTTGCTTTGGAGGTCGGATAATGGTGCCGGATGTTGTCGAGTTGAGACAGGCTATCTTTCCAGAGGCTCATATTAGTCCGTTTGCTATGCATCCGGGTAGTGTGAAGATGTATAAGGATCTCAAAAGTGTGTACTTTTTGGTTGGTTTGAAGAAGGATGTGACGGAGTTTGTGGCGTGGTGTATGGTGTGTCAACGAGTGAAAGCTGAACATCAGTTTCCTGCGGGTTTGTTGCAACCGATTCAGGTTTCGAAATGGAAGTAGAAGAGAGTGACTATAGATTTTGTGATGGGTTACCATTAACGCTGTCCAAAAAGGATTCTATATGGGTGAGTGTTGACAGGTTTACAAAATGTGCGCATTTTCTTGCTATACATATGACGTATTCAATGTATAAGCTAGAGGAGTTGTATGTTTCTAGGGTGGTGAAGTTGCATGGTGTGCCAAAATCGATCATATCGGATAGAGATCTGTGTTTTACCTCTATGTTTTGGAAGAGTTTGCAAGTGGCTTTGGGTACAAGGCTTAGCTTTAGTACAGCTTATCATCTTTAGATGGATGGTTAGTCTGAACGTGTTATTTAGACTTTGGAGAATATGCAGAGGTGTTGCATAATTTAATTTTAAGGTACATGGGAGAAACAGTTGCCTTTGGTGGAGTTTCCTTACAATAATAGTTTTTAGGCAAGTATACAAATGGCACCGTTTAAGGCTTTATATAGATATAGGTGTCGTACAACTTTTTGTTGGAAGGAGGTTGGATAGAAGTATGTCTCTTTACCGCAAGTGTTGAAAGACACCGATGAGAAGGTTAAGCTTATATGTGCAAACCTTAAGGAGGCTTCAGATAGGCAAAAGTCTTATGCCGATATGAAGCGTAGAAAGGTAGAGTATGTCGTCGGAGATAAAGTGTTTTTGAAGGTTTCGCCATTGAAGAAAGTGATGAGGTTTGAATGTAAGGGTAAGTTGAGTCCTCGTTTCGTTAGGTCGTACGAGGTTTTAGAGCGTGTTGGCCCTATTGCTTATCAGTTGAGGTTGTTGGGACCGTCGGCACATCCTATGGCGCAGCGGAACAAAATTACGACGGTCTTTTCAAGATCCTTAGTTCACCCGGTTAAGAGAGAAAATCTCAAAAACTATTTTTCACGATTCTAGGGTTTGGGAATTCGTAATTCTCTATTGTGATGCTAGACCCAAAGATCCTTTATATATATATGAAACCGTAGGTATAAGAGTTTTATTCCGAATTTGTTTAGGAAATAATTACTTTAATTATTTCATTAAATTTCAGAATTTATATTTAATTCAAATTTAAAAAAGATACAATTACTTTAATTATATATCCTTTATTTAAAATACGGGATTAAATATAATAACTTATACATATATATTTTTGCTCCTTTTTAACCATTGAGTGTGACCCTGCAGGCTCATTGTAACGTTAGTAATAATATTAGAACAATTCTAATATTACAAACAATGAGTAACATCTAGCAATATATCATTGTCAACTTAGTTACAAGAGATCATGATTCAATGTATCATGTCCGTGACCAACTCTTTTAATGTATTATATCCTTTTATCCTTTTATAACTTTCATAGGCACAAGTCTTAGAATAGTCACACTTGTATAGACTATTTTAATATTTCTTGATGTCTAGAGTGGACTACTTTTAATGAATAATTTGTGATATCTCATATCAACGTATTCAAGCATGGCCATGCATTTCTAGTCTCACTCAATCAAGTAGCCTTTGATATATTTTCCTATTATGTAGGAAGGACAAATCCTATCTTGATTATTCACATCTCACTACATACATTCTAATATGTCCAATATCATCTTTTATTGTGTAACTAATTAGGAGACACGTTTAACTGTATCAAAACATAAAACAACATATGTTGATATCGTAATAATCTCAAGTCTAAGGATCATACATATAGTTGTCACTGTGAGCTATATCGTGACAATCACATAATGATCCAAGATATATTCTCATAGTGGGTCAATCCAATATATTATTCTCTACTAATATATTCATGTATTAATTCTGACATCTCTATGTCAATGACAACTCATTGTCATCAATTAATCACATTTTAGTCTTAAGCGTATTATTATTGTTCATACCCATAAAAATATTTGACTAAGGATCTTTTAATGATAATACATATATTATTATATGAACCTTATTGTTTCTCAGTTTATTTTATACATCGACACATATATCTGAAACACAACAATGGTAATGCCTTCATTCAATAAAATTGGTAAATAAAAGTATCCTTACAATCATCATATGATTGGTCTTTAGGCATACTCTAACACTTCTAAATCTTTTCTTTTCTAAAATAGATTTTATCTCCTTGAAATTCCTTCTAAGTCGAAAGCCTATCACAAGGGATTTGTTCCTGCAAATAAGAAAATACACCAAAACAATATCTTTTCCCCTAATTTTAACCAAAATATGAATAAACATGACAACTGAGAAAAATATATAAAAATGCATATATGATTAATAATGTAGTTAATAATATGCCTAAGTCTAACAATAATGTGAGTAAAAAGGGTAATAAAAATAGTACATTTAGACACTTAACATTTACAATACCTCAAACATGTCATATTAGATTAACTTTCTAGAAAAACCTCGAACTTGTATATCAAGCCAATTTAGCATGTTCTTAGTCACAAAACCAAGCTTTTGGTACCATTTTAAACATAATTTTTACCCTATTTATATTGTCCCGTGTGTGTCAATATTAGACTCAACTTAAAAATAAGTTCCAATACTATGTTTTTTAGATTAAAAAATATGATTTTTTTATTAACTAGAAAAACACCTCAAGCATGTTTATAAATATTTTTTTTTGCACTCTCCAATTGTATTAAGCTCGCTTTTAAAAAAGGGAGTTCAATATAATATAAGAAGAAAATAAATTCAATTTCTTGAGAAGCTCATTTTGTGTAAAACAAGACTTTCATTTTTAAAATATTAAAATGAATTATTTAAAAATTTATCCAGAAAAAAGTCCTAATATGCGTTTTTAGAACGTGAGATCAGTATATGTGAACAATTTAAAAGTTAATTTTTAAGTAATCTTGATTTTATGAAGTGCGATGAGGTGTTTCTTTCTACCCATTGAAAGAAATTTGGATTTCTATTAATCTTTTTCGAGGCATTCTCCGATTCATACTTTTTTGTGGCTTGTGTGTCATGAAAAAATTTTGACGAGTGCGGAGCGTGTTCAACGACACTTAGCTACGGATAATAGTTGAGTTCAAGAAGATGTAGATCATGTTATTAAATCATGTCTGCAAGCTTATGTTATTCGGAGTTCTTTGATTTGACCAGAAATGATTGACTTATTTTTCAATATGAGTTTTAAACAATGCATGTTGGTGAACCTTACTGTACATTTATTTTTTGTAAGAGATAAAGAGTAGTGAGACATTTTGTTTGGATCACTTTTGTGGAACATTTGGTATCGTCATAATATGATAATTTTTGAACAGATCGAACAACGTCGAGAACCTGTGTTATAATAGAATTTGTATTTGGCTCATGATCATTTGGCTTCTTAAAATAATGAAATTATTGAGTTAGTTTTTTGGGAAGCAATCCATTAAGTTTAATACCAGGAATCAAATGTGGTTCATTAACAAAGACTTGCTTATGATTGACATAAACTTAACACAAATGGATCAATGTGTCATGCGATAGAGCCTTCATCTTGCGGTGATGTTATTTGACATAAAAATGACAATTGGGTAATTTTTTTAAAAGAATTAGATTGGCTCAAATTTTGAAACAAAACTTTGGGATAATTATGAAGGCTTCGTAACTACATTATCTCTTAGTATCTCTCGTTTGATTATCTTAGGGTGGTCAAGTTGTTTAATCAGGTGACTAAAAATTTGTTGTGAGTGGTCTTATCCCTTTTATTTTGGCATTAATAGTTCGACCATGGAATCTTCATGTTATACATCTTAGGCGTAATGTTAACCACGTTGTGGATTGGATGACGACTTATATAATTTATGCAGATTTGATTTGTCATAGATTTCTATCTTCTTTGATTGGGATATTAGTCCCGTTACAACATATGGTATTAACTGAATTCATGTTGTATTTTTTCTATCTTTTATATTTGTTTTGTGAGTCTATTTTTAAGTTTCTGTCGATTATTACTTTAAACATTTTTTCATTTAGATTAGGGAGTTCTTTTTATGTAATAGTATTTTTCTTTGTTAAAAAATAAATGAAAAAGTTATTGATTTAAAACGCCCAAAATATATGGGATGAGTTAAGGATTAGTCGAAGAGATGCTTTCGTTCTTTAAATCATCACCGATTTATATTACTCAATATAAAATCTTTTATCTTTTAATATATGACGCAAATTTTTGAAAATTTATTATTAATACACAAGCAAATTTTGGTACTGAATTTCTATGGTAAGATGAAAACGCAAAGTTAAAAAGAAAAATTAAAAACAACTCTCTATCCCTTTGCCTCGGGGATCTCTATCTTCCTGTTGAGCAATCCCATCGGCTTCTCTCACTGAGAAAGAAGGTGGAATAGTGAAGGGAGTGAGAAGGTCAGACGGTGTTTCGGGGATGTCTTATTCTTCACTACAATTTTCCGGTGATTCGTTCTTTGGCATACAATATACCTTTTGTAATGTAGGTTGCTTGTTTTCCACGTTAGTTTCCATTTTGACACAGCCAAGAAAATCTTCTTCATATATATATATTTTTTTAGCTTGCACTGGACGAACTGAAAATAACCAATCGTGCTTCCGATCATCCCTTTGTACAATTTGAGGAGATTGGTGCGGTTTTGAATCTGAGGGAAGGGTAGAGAAAGAGAGGGATTTATTGTGTTAAGATGCTTTGGGTTATACGATTCTCTTGGGTTCTTTTCACCTGCAATGGTGATGATTGTTCTCTCTCCTTCATTCTAGTCGTTTCCTCCGGCCGAAGCCATTAGATCCTCTTGCCTCGACGGTCACTAAAGGTGATCGTCATTTCAGATCTCTACATCACCGGACTTGTTGGAAGATCGATTCACTTTCTGAAAGGCTTCCATTTTCGCAATACTGACGAATGTGGCTTCGCCGAACCCAAAACCACTGGCGTATGTGTTCCAACCCCTTTTTCAACGTGGTTCGATCATTTTTTCTTTAAAAACCAAAACAATGGAGTTTCCATCAATCTTTTTAAAAAAACAAGGTGTGATTGGATCATTTAAAAAAATGAGTTATTTTAATAAAACCATTTTGTTTTTATTAAAACAACAATTTTGGTCTGCGAAAACAAAAAAACAGGTTCGGGAGTCGATTACGTGTGGGAAGGGTTAGTACCTTCATAACGCCCAAAAATTGGTACCTAACCGATTATAAAACGTTTTAAAGTTGAAATTTATAACTTCGTATAAAATTTAAAATATTATTCATTTATAATATAATTCCATTTTAACGGTCCCACTGTTATGAGAATAAACTTTAATCACCGCCAACATTTCTGGTGCTAACCTGTTACCTCCCTTTAGTGGAACACCACATTAATTTTCACTTTTTTAATCAAGAAAATCAAAGAAAATTAGGTGTGTTAAAACTTTTATTCTAAGTTAGTGATTATTAACCTAAAAAATGTCAGTTAATTTTACCTATTGAGGTTAAAGTGGAGTTAATTGTAGTTTATTAAAGTGAGAAATATGTTTTTTTTTAAAAAAGGCTCTAACTATGGCATGTACCTAACCCTAAGGCTTTTATTTAAACTAATAAAAGATAATATATATTACAATAGACAGTAAAAAAAACAAATAAATAAAAATATTAAAAAATGTAAAAAAGTTAAGTCCAAGATTTTGATTTATTCTTTATTTTTTATCTTTCTTAAAAAACGATTAATAAAAAAGCTTGATCTAATTTTAAAAATACTTATTTAAAAAAACATCTATTAGTGGTCATATAAAAAATAGAATTAAAGGTTAAAAATTAAAAAAAATGGTAATGTTAATAAAATGTTTATTTGGAATAAAAATAAAAAATGAGTTTTAATAAAAGTGATTAGGTCATTTTAAAATATATGGTTATGAAAATTCAATTTTTAAAAAACTCAAAACCTTTATTTCAACAAAAAATAGATCAAAAATTATCTTTAAAAAATCTTTCAAAAATTCTTGATGTTCTTCGAGAATGAAGAACAGCAGAAACGAACCATCGTGTCGGCCGCCTTCCACCGGCGCCGACCGCCGTTGCCGACGAGAATGAAAAAATCTTTTTTTTAAAAAAACTTTAAATAAAAACTTTACTTTAAATTGAATAAATAAAAAATTCTAAAAAATCTGACAATAAAGATGATATTTAAAACTTTTGAACAAGATAAATTTTATTATTTTTTTATAATATACGTCCAATAATAAACAAATAAAAACAAACCTAAAATAAAAATAAATAAATAAATAAAAAGGAGATACCTCAAAAAAGCTTCCAAGTTCTTATTCCAACACAAATCCAAGTACAAATTGAAGTACTCTCTAGAGAATTTTCGTGTGAAATCTCTTGTGCAAGTGTTGTGCTTCTATCGTGGTTATGGTGTGTGAATTACAAGTGATAGGAGGAGGTTTATATAGGAATTTTCAACCCATAAATACATGGAAAATAAAGAAATTTAAAACTTCAAATCACTAGTTTTTAGGTCAAAAATCACCCAAAGAATCTTGATTTGATTCTGAGAGCCATTTCTTCAATTTGACCAAATTTGCTTCCTTATTATGATGAAACATTTCTTTTGAATTGAATTTGAAAAATCAAGGTTGCAATCTCCTTCAAATCAACTCAAATTATTTTCATTTCTTTTTGAATTCAATTTGTAAGAATAATATAGTTCCAATTTTTTCTTTTGAGCCAAAAATCAGTGACAACAACTGCCCCTTCTTTGCTTATTATAGTGAAACAATGATAAAGCAAAGAAAAGATACTAATTTTTATTAGTCATAAACTCATTGGACGACTCCATTCTTTTTACGTTTGATCATGTTCCATTCTCTTTTATACCCGAACGTATAAGCGAGTTTTATTCTTCTCGTGTCCGAATAGATAGGCATGTGTTAAAGATAAAGATTTCATCCACCTAATGCTCGTATGGATAAGCAAGTTCAAAAAAGAGTTTCATTCTCCTCATACACGAATGGATATACAGGTTCTTTTCTCCTCATGCTCAAATAGATGAGCAGGTTCTACTCTCCTCATGCTCGAGTAGATAAACAGGTTTCAAAAAAGGGTTTCATTCTCCTCATGCACGAATAGATATGGAGATTTTATTTTCCTCATGCTCGAATAGATAATCAGGTTCAACTTTCCTCATGCTCGAGTAGATAAGCAGGTTTCAAAAAAGGTTCCATTCTCCTCATGCAAGAATGGATATGCAGGTTATATTCTCCTCATGCTCGAATAGATAAGAAGGTTCTATTCTCATCATGCTCGAGTAGATAAGCAAAAAAATGGTTCCATTCTCCTCATGCCCGAATGAATATGCAGGTTCTATTATCTTCATGCTCGAATAGATAAGCGGGTTCTACTCTCCTCATGCTCGAGCAGATAAGCAAAAAAATGGTTCTATTCTCCTCATGCATGAATATATATATGCAGGTTCTATTCTCCTCATGCTCAAATAGATAAGCAGGTTCTACTCTCCTCATGCTCGAGTAGATAAGCAAAAAATGGTTCTATTCTCCTCATACATGAACGGATATGCATGTTCTATTCTCCTAGTGCTTGAATTGATAAGCAGGTTCTACTCTCCTCATGCTCGAGTAGATAAACAAAAAATGGTTTCATTCTCCTCATGCTCGAATAGATAAGGAGGTTCTACTCTCCTCATGCTTAAGTAGATAAACAAAAAATGGTTTCATTCTCCTCATGCACGAATGTATATGCAGGTTCTATTCTCCTCATGCTCGAATAGATAAGAGGTTCTACTCTCCTTATGCTCGAGTAGATAAGTAAAAAATGGTTCCATTCTCCTCATGAACGAATGGATATGCAAGTTCTATTCTCCTCATGCTCGATTTAGATAAGCAGGTTCTACTCTCCTCATGCTCTAGTAGATAAGCAAAAAAATATGGTTCCATTCTCCTCATGCACGAATAGATGTGCAGGTTCTACTCTCCTCATGCTCGAGTAGATAAGCAAAAAAATGGTTCTATTCTCCTTATGTTCGAATAGATATACAAGTTCTCTTTGTTGAGAGCATTTTCCATACCTATCAAAATTGAACAAAAAACACAATTACGATGAACATTCCCCTAGGGATGCCTAATATGCATTTTTTAAATTTTATTCTTTTCTTTGGGTTTCTCTTTCTTCTTTTCTGTTTAAGATTTTTCCTTTTCGGGATTCTTTTTCTTCTTCGCTTCCAAGTACATTTGCTCATTCAACCTAGATAGAAAGTCATGCTTTGTTGTTTATTTTTTTTAATTTGCTCATGTTGTTTACCCAATTCAACCGATGGGAAAGACCAATTTTTATCATTATATTTTCAAAACTTATTTTGCTTCATCTCGACTGAGTAGAGGAAACTATGCTAATCAAGTGAAAACTCTCACATCAAGGGACATCTTCTTTAATATAGATAAACTTTGATGACTAAAGGCATATTGATACCAAATATCTTCAAAGCTTCTCGTGAGTTCTCAGGTTCTTGCCTTTTGCTGAGTAATTTGATGCGCTTGCCCGCAAATATTCTTTTTTGACCTCTTTTTTTAGCCCAATATTTTTAGAGACCTTAAGTCGATATAGAGTCAAAACATTAGGAAATATCTTGAATGTTGCTTTTGCCGTATAGGTTTTGAAACTAAAAAAGATGTACAACGAAATAAAATTCCTTCAAAGCTATCAAGCCTTTGAGGGAATTACCTTATATATGCCTAATCCATGAACTATCTGAGTCACCCTTTACGGGTTTTCAACTTAGATCCTCGTTTGATTTCAAGATGCTCTTTGCGGATTTTCATCTTGAATCCCTTTTTTTTCTTTTTTTTCTTTTTTCTTTTCTTTTTCCTTTTTTTCTTTGCATCTAGGGTGACCTTTACGGGTTTTCACCTTTAGATACTTTTTCTTCTTTTTTCTACGCATAGTTTTCTCTTGACTGGGCCTGAATTCAACTAATTTTAAGCTTCTCGCAATCCATCAAAGCTTCTTCGAAAAACCTTCAACACAACATAAAGTCATTCTCAATTAAGTGCCCACATTTCTTGGGTATCTTCTTGATTGCTAATATTTTCTTCAACATCAAGTCTCATTTCTGAAAATTGTCTTGGTCGAATCTTCTTATTATAGACATGTATCATCCTCTTTTGATGCATCTGATCATTGAAAACGATGTTCAACCTTTTTCAATGAAGCTCAACTAGTCATACCTTCCTTGGAACTATCTTGCTTCTTCTAACTTTGCTTCCACCAGAACGTGGGGAGCGAGATTTCAAACCGGATTGACACTTCAGCTTCTTTCTTGTAAACAAATTGAAAAGGGTGTTGCCCTCATTCCACTTGAGGCATGTATGTTATGCTGGACAATTGTCCTTAAACTCAAAATCAATGCCAAGAAACATTTTTTCACGAATTTATGTTACTTTACTCATAAGATTCAAAAAAGGCTAGAAATAAGATTTTGAAGAGAATAAAGGCTAGAAATGAGAATTTAAACTTGAAAGTCGTGGAGAACACAAAAAGAACATAGTCAAATGCCCTAAAATTCATAGTATGTATGATTTATGAATCCATCAACTGGATAGTGTCCCATTTTAGTGGCTCTCTTTAACTCACCAACTCACCAAGTTTCAATATTTCCACTTTTTAATCTCTATCAGACATTAGAAGTTCAGTGGTCCTTGAAGAAAGGTTAACTCAATTAGGCGGAATGTATTCTGAAAACAAACTTCTTTTTCTTAAATATTCACGTGTGATCTAAATGGTCTTTTAAGGCTTATAATGTGGGGTAGGTTAAGGTGGCAAAAGAAAGGGTACATAGGCTCAAATATATATATTCGAGGGTTATTAAACCAAGGATCAAATTTTCTTGATGAAATCTTTGTTTGCTTATTCTCATGATCACTCTAGACTGCACATTTTAGGTTTTCACCAAAGAATTCATTTCTTTTCTTACACATGCCTGATTTGAAGGATTTAGCGTAAGCTCCATGCTTTCATCTTCTTTCACGATTTAAGTCGTATCACTTTTTCATTTTTTTTGCTCTTTTCCTTCTCTTATATTCTTGGATTTTTTCCTTTTTTCCTTGTCTTTTTTCATCTGAAACGTTTTCTCTCACTTAAAAATAACCTTTCATCCTCTTTGCCCCTTGGTGTGGGGAGTGATCCTTGGTTAGGGTTCAAACATAAGAAAAATGCTAAGATCAAAGGGGACAACAAGTGATTTTTTTATTTTCTTATTTAAGAAAGGAAATGAAGGAATGCCAAATGTCATTTCACACACAAATATCATCAAAGAAGAAGTAGTATTCAGTTGGTAGATGTTTTAGAGTTATAACTTCATTCAAAAACCCTAAAAAATAATATCTTAGAGGAAAATTCACTCAAAATGGGATTTTCTCATTAATCCTAAACACACATTTTTGCCTTCTATCTCGGGATTAGATTCAAGAATCATTCATATAATGAATTTGGAGGCTCTACCAAAAGGGTTTATTTTGGAAAAGAAATGGATAAAATGAATGAAAAAAAATGTTTGCTGCTTGTGAAAATAAAGAAAACACATCTTAAAAAAGTAAAATAACACAAAGTCCCTTAGAAAGATATCTGGTATTTGAAAGCAAAAGGGTTCTAGGCGTGACTCCACTGTTGACTAGAAAAATCTTTTATTTTTCAATTGTTAAGTATTAGCATGAATGAATTCCATTGAAGCTCAACCTTTTGATGATGCAACAAGATTCAATTGCCAAAGTTATTCATGTCATAGGATACTCTTCGTATTCTTCTTCCTCAAGTTTCTCATCTTTGATAGCTCATTATCCAACAATGGAGGATGAATTTGTGTTATCTTCTCTCGCCACCTCTACGCATATTGATAGATGTCTTTATCATGTTTCTACTTTATTCCTTGTATGAAGAGACAATTCAAGATCATATCAGTGACATGCTTCTATCGCTTGCCAAGAATCCATGATAAATCTCTTTATGTTCGTATACTTGCCCAACTTAACTAAATGTACCGAGATGCAAACATGAACAAACAAATCATTTACCAAGCTTAGGCCTCTAACATCTTTGTCGCTCTGAATGCTTCCCTCCTAAAAGGCTTTAAGGATAAAAATCTTCCTATTTCTTGTCATTTGTTGCCTCATCAACAGCTTCATCGAGGTCAGACACCTTATACTCTTGGGTTTTTTCATCATTAGCAATATCTTGGATTAGAGCACTAGATAAAGCTCCATCGAGGTGAAGTTGGAACATTACTTTAGGCGGGACAAGTTCCTCTGAGTTCTTAGAAACGTGTAAGCAATCTCTAGCAAATCATTGATTTTATTAGTTGTTTTCTCTTTGTTTGGGTCCTAAAACCTCAATATTACTGCTATATGGGTAACAACATCCAATAAGCTTGTGTATTTCTAAAGTTGTCGACTTATCTTCAATGACTATTGCTTTTGTATCGTGCTTCGGTGAAACTTTGCTCCCTTAGATTAATTTTTTATTATGTTTGAATATATACAATGATGTAAAAACACAAAAAATGCAAACAACAAACAAACAAAATGCAAATGTGTGAATGCAAACGAAGGGCCACCAATTACATAAATAGTTACTCATAAAATAAGCTTTTATTGAATGCCAAAGGTCCTTATTACAAAAAAAGTTTAATAAGTCTACGGATACATCTCAGCTCGGGCACCTAGTTCTTTTATCTCCTCTACCAACCATACGAGTCTTGGTCCCACTTCCCCTATTGGCTTGATGTACTGGCGAAGACATGTGGCTTCCTTGGCTAACATCATGACGTTTTTGGCTACATCTTGAACCTATGTCATGACATATCTATCAAACTCATCCCTTTCTCGGAACATCCTAGCATTGTCCCTGAGTCAAGTGAACAAGTAATCATTTCCTCCTTCATTGATATCTTCAAAATGTAAAATCTTTTTTCCGTTCTCCTAAATAATATTTTCCATAACCTCTACTTGCTTCTTTAGCATCTCATTCTCCTTTTGCATAGCCTGAAGCTCGGTGTAAGTGTGATGATTTTGAAGCATTCGAAGAGATTGATTTAAGTCTGCTACCTTGGCTTGTAGCTCAGCCACGATAGTCTGGTTTTGCTTTAGCTTTTCACTAGTTGTATCACACAAAGACTGCAACTCTCCCATGCGGATTTTATTATCATTGGCTTTTCTCTTCCATGCAGCTACAATCTTACTCTTTTCTTCACGGACTCGTTTGTTACTTTCGACTTGTTTTCCCTTCTTTTTCTCATTTATCAGCATTTGTTTATATTTTTCAACTTTCTTCATGCCACGCTCTCTTTCATTTTTCTACTGCTTACTTCCACTACTTAAGAGTCTTCCTCAGATCTGCATTTCGGACTATTGTTTGGAACTTGAGGAAATCAACTTTTTGGATCTTAAATTTCTCTTTCAAGTCATTGTATAACTTTAGTATTCGGTTTGTCTCTCCCTTTTACTTTTCGACATCCAAACTTGGCTCATATAGGTCTCTCACGTATAGCTCTTGTAGGGATTCTATCTTAGCCTTATCTCTTTCTAGTTCAGCTCTTAAAATATCAGCTTCGGATGAGACAACCGTCAAGTGCTCTTCCATAGGCTTGTCTTGGCCAGTGGATAACAAAATCTGATCATTTATCCTTACCTGTCTCTAAATATCATAGTTAGGGGTAAGCATGTGTTCACTATCATACTCTACCTTCATGATATAGCAATACTTCCATGAATCATTGATAATTTGGATCTTTTCTCAAAATTCCCCTTAAAACTCGAATTCAGATGAATCAAGACCTACAGTGAAGGGGACAAATTGTATTGAGCTATACTGTTGTGAGACTATCAAAGGAGAGCAACCAATTCTACCCCATCAACCTAGCAACATCAGATGATTATAGTCTTCACACTTGTACAACACCTTCACATGACCCATCCAAGGAACCCTCCACACGATGTCCTGATCACGACGATCTCTAAATATGTCAATCCATTTATTCTTCTTAAATATTGTCCATTCTTTGGCTAAGAACTCTCGGAGCAGAGAGAAGTTTGGAGAGGACCTATTAGGTAATGTTAGCGTTGGGCATTTCTAGAAATGACTAAGAGCCCAAACTTGAAGCAATGAAGCACATCCTCTAAAGCGTACACCCTCTAATTTCCTACAGGCATTCAAAGAAATAAAGGTCTCTGCTAGTACTGTTGGTATTGGGTTAACTCCCCTCTTCAACTGTTCAAAGAAGTCTAATAAAGCCACATCAATATAACCGAGGAGCCTTGAAAATATGACCAAGCCATAGATCGCTATGGCTAAAAGATCTACCCTTTTCTCTTCATCTGGATGAGCAAGTATTATTTTTCGAATACGAGACCAAGGAAAAGAAAAACTACCTTATTTCTTTCGTATCAGGCCTTTAACCCATCCACCACTCATGCCGGTAAAAGACATGAGCCTTTGGTGAGCATTCTTATTCTTGGGTGGTTTGGCATAAACTCAGTTCTTATTGACCTTACGCAGATTGAACAATGTAAAATACTCTTCTAACATTGGCATCATATCTTCCCCCATTGAAAGTGAAGCAACAATACCCAGGATTCCAGAATTGAACTAAAGTTTTAAGGAAGAACTCGTCTACTTTCACATACAACAAGTAGGCTATGTCTCCATAAGTTTCAAAGAATAATTTCTTAGTGGCATAGTCCATATGATCCCATATCTCTCTCAACTCATGTATCCTGTTCTATTTGACACTGATGTGGGTTTCCTCCGATGTCTCTATCATATGATCAACAATTAAACTATCCCCAAACCCACGCTGATTGACCTGACCTTAAACCAATGACGCACTCTTCCATGTTCTTTTTCCTTTCTCAGGTACATCCTATCCATTTTCAAAAGTTGTTTTCTAATTGAGCAAATACCTTGAGAATCAACCCTTCTAATATGATGATGCAAGGAATGAAATATGGAAAACAAATAAAAATAATTAATTAGTACAGAAATAAAACTTAAAAGGTCCAAAATAATTTCATTGTATAAATAATAACTAGGCAGCACATTCCAACATTTCAGGATATGTCTCTACTGATTATTCCTACGAAATCATTTTAACCAAATTCTAACTCTAAGGCTTTTCATATGGCTTTAAAGGGGTGCACTCCTAGATTCACACACATGTTTTGTTTCTAGAAAAGGTCCCCAAGTTGTCCTTATTGTCCCCTACTAAAGGTAGCAAGGCCCCCGATTCTCACCCATTATAGTTTTCCAACGAATCAAGTTCAACTTAGGAGGACTCATTTTTCCTAGTTCTATGCGAAGGATAATATTCTTACGAACACTTAGGACATATGAGCCCCGAAGGTACTTACTAGGCCCATGCGGAGAATTAGATTCTCACAAGAGTAGTAGTATGTTCCCTTCACTTAAATGATCGGGACAAAGCTCGGGTATAGAGCTTGAAAAAATTTAAATATGTAAAATAGAAGCAAATTCATAAATGGACAATTAAGTTAAATTTTATATAAACTTGCAAATTCCGGATATTAAAACAAGTTGTAATCGGCTTGTGGCTTGACTATTTTTTTGTGAAAAAACAAAAATCCCCGGCGGAGTCGCCAAGCTGTCGTAACCCCTTTTTCAATGCGGTTCGACGATTTTTTCTTTATAAACCAAAACAAAGGAGTCGCCACCAATCTTTTTAAAAAAACAAAGTGTGATTGGATCACCTAAAAAATGGTTTATTGATAAGTGCTCAACTCACTATCAATTTTTACACTTTTCATGGGCATTAATCATCAATTCTACACCTACTTGGACCAATGCATATACTTAATGTGAGATATTTAGGGATTATGTTATTAAAGATAATATTTATAGAAAAGGCATACTTTACTGCAATTTTTGTATCTGTGCAGGAAGAAGTATAGCCACGACAGTAAACTGCGATCGAGGTAGGACCTGATGCTGAGGCAGCAAAGGACAAGTAGCAATATGGTGGGCAAGCTAGTTAAGGAGAAAAATGAGGAGAACGTTGCTGGATAAGAATCCCAAGGATCGGAGCTGGATAGCATAAGGGAAGCGCAAAAACAAGGCCACGCGGGAAAGCCTTCTAGAAGAATTAAACTTGAAAATATTTGACCTTTGTACATGATTTTTTCCCTACTCCAAGTTGTATTCTACTTAGGAAAGGTTTTCCCTAGGCCAAGCCTATATAAGGCATAGTCGTCCCAAGGAGAAGAAGAACTCGACTAGACACACATTAGATTCATAGCTTAGAATATAGAATTAGATTTAGATTTTCTTTTCTACATTATTTTCTAATTTTGTTTAGGCTTAGGTGAAGGTTGTAAAGTATTAGTGTGAGGAAGTCAAACTTGGTTTCTTGTTTTCAATGCAATAAAAGATCCAAGTTTACTTATTCTTTGTCATTCATTGTTCTTGCATTCAAGCTCGAGAGAGAAGTTTGTGAGTAATCCATTTATTTAATATCGAGAGAGTTAGATTCACGAAAGGGATAAGTACGGTGTTTCAATCGTGAAATAATAACTCGGCCTAGAGACAGGTTAAGAGTTTCAGCGGCTAAGAGAAGTTTGGGATTGGTTGGTGATTATAATTGATTCACGCCGAGAGGTATCATCAAGGACTGGTCATCAATAGTATTTCGACTTAGAGATAAGCGGAATCATTAAAGGACACTTTGTCGAACTTTGGTAAAGTCTGCCCAAGAGCAAGAGATTGTCGCGGCAGACGAGAGACATCACTGTCGAGGCATTAATCTGCAGTCCTACCAAGGCAATGTTGTACAATTGCATTGAACAAGAACAAGTTGATCAAATCCACTATACAGCACAACTGGATCCTGACCACCTTCTTTATCTTATTTTATCTTTATTTAGTTATCGTTATTTAGATAAATCATAACCCCAATTCACATGTGTTTTTATTTTATTTTACAGAGCAAGAAGATCAAAGGAAGCATATTAAGTATACCAATCCATGAGGAGACGATACTTGATACTTATCACTTTATTACTTGACGACGTGTTCACTTGCACTAAAATTATGCATATCTAGTACGCATCAAGTTTTTGGGGCCGTTACCATGGATTGACAACTAAATTTTGTTTTCTTTATTTTCTTGTTTTTTAGTTATTTTATTTTTAATTTTTATTTTACTTGGTTTATTTTGGTGTATGACCAGAGCCAACCCTACCAATCCTTTGTACGCGTTAGATCCAGAAATCGAACGTACCTATCAAAGATTGAGGAGACAGGTCCAAGGAGCCATGACAGTAAATCAAGGAAATCAAAACTTACCTGCCGGCAGTGGAGGCCTTCCATAGCCACCACTTCCACGACAGTTAACTGTCAGAGACTTCCTAGAGGAAGACTTAAATGGACTGAATCCTGGAGTTGTTACACTAGAAATAGAAATAGTCCACTTTGAGCTAAAACTAGTCATGTTCAATATGTTAAAAACTATTGGACAATTTGGTGGGTCAATGACAGAAGATGCCGGGCAACATCTTAAGTCACTCATGGAAGTTTGCAACTCATTCAAAATTCAAGGAGTCCATGAAAATTTCTTAAGATTGAAGTTGTTCCCTATTCACTGAGGGATATAAGGCAAAAACCTGGCTAAATAGCATTCCAGCAGGATCAATAGGATCTTGGAGTGAACGATGATGAGATTTCATTACGCGCTTTAATCCTACAAATTTATATGATAGAATTCATAATCAAATTACTTCTTTTCAACAGGTTGATGACGAACCTCTGTACAAGGCATGGGAACGCTACAGAGAGCTACTGCACAAGTGCCCATTACATGGATTTCCACTATAGACATAAGTGACCATGTTCTACAATGCCACCAATGCCCCGACAAGGATGATGTTAGATGCCTCGACAAATGAAACACTCTTGGATAAAGCACCTGAGGAAGCTATTAAGATACTGAACAAACTCGCAAAGAACGATTATCAATTTCCTACATCTAGGCGAGGAGGAGTAAGACGCCAAGCCACAGTAAACGAAGTAGAAACATCAAATTCAGTGGCAGCACAATTGGTCTCTCTTACCAAGATGGTACAGAACATGCAACTACAACAGAATACCCATGAGGTCAAATCCATTGGTTCCTACTACAATTTATGTGGAGGTAACCATAATTCTTCTGAGTGTATGAATCAAGAGGCCAACATGTATGTTGGAAATTACAATAGAAAAAATATGATGTTCAACACATACAACCCCTCATGGAAGAGGAATCTAAACATTTCATGGAGCAATCCAAACAATGCCTTGAATCCCACTACTCAACCCCCAAGATTCCAGCAACAAATACAATATCTGCCGTAGCAGCAAGCTCTACCGCAGCAGTAGATGCATCAACAACAGCCTGTAAGTTCTCTGGAAAATTCTATAAAAGCATTTGATGAGTGCCTAGAAGGTAGTTATTTACTACCCTTCTCATGATACTTTAAGCATCTATTATTTAACCTACTTGAATCGAATTATGAACTCTTTGCGCAAGTATTAGATATTCCGTTATCATTACTTACAAAGTCAATATTTATAGAGAATTCAAATATTATTACATATTCTGTATATACAGGAATATCCAGAGCCGAAGCGGCAGAAAAGAAATGTTGCGACCAAGGCAGAAGACAAGGCCGCAGAAGAAGCCAGTGTGGCAACACCAACAATGGAGGCGCAGTAAAAGATAAAAATATAGAGAACATTCTAAAAGATGCAGTGCATCAATTGGACAAGGCTAGCGCGCTAAAAGCCCAATTCAAAGATCAAGCGGGAAACCCTTCTAGAAGACGGCAAACTTGGAAATATCAGATTCCTTGAAGAAGGCTTGTTCGCTACTCCAAGTTGAAGTCTATTTAGGAAAGGTTTACCCTAGGTTAAGACTATAAATACCCTAGTCGACCATATTGTTTAAGAGAGTCGATTTTTAGAGAAATCCTTCTCCTTAAGAATTGTACTTAACGATAATATATTTTAAACTTCTTAGGGATAGGTGATCCATATCAGGAGATTTTGTAGAGGATGTCACACATGGACCTGCGCCAGCAACGATGCATGGAATATCATAGAGATTTCAACAACACTCTTGCCAACATGTTGGTCTAGAATTTTCCCATCCATGGGATGCAGTTTTCAGAATTTCCCCCAACGTTTTTGTCACTGTCGCACCTTACATAGAGATAACACTTGCTCCAGGTCCTAGACCATTCTTTACCGCTAGGCCACAACAACAGTTTCATGTTGCCGACCCATCCAGACCTGAGGGCACGACTGCCACATCATCCAGTAGAAGGCGGCCATAAAAAAGCAGAGTTGTCTTCAACTCTCCACCACCAAGTCCGATTCCTATTGGTAGTTTCTCTAGAGATAGTCTTTCTCGATAGATTGATGAGTATGTCCATGAGAGCTCATCGCATACCCAAGAGTGAATACCAACTGCCAAGGTAGAGGGAGGAACAGAGGTGATGCATACAGACGATGAAGAAGAAGGAGATAAAGTTACGACCCCACTGTAAAAAGAAACACCCACCAGAGTACAGCCACCCCGACAAGCAAAAACACAACAATCACCAGGACAAGGATCACGACAGAAAGCATCGGCAGGAAAACCTAAGAGGGTAGCTACTTCCTGCAGCTCTTTTGAATCATAATCTGAATCTATTTAATCCCTTATGCTTTACTATCCTTGTTTTCTGTTGTTTGCCTTATATTTTTGAGCATTGAAGATAATGCTCGGTTTGAGTTTGGGGAGATTGAAGGTGCAGAAGTATTGTCGAGGCTAACCACTGTCGCGGTATTACCATGAAAAGGGAGTAAATTTTTTCTGAATTTTTTTACAATATTCTCTTTTCTTGAATTTATGTTTGTAATCTTGCACTGTCCTACGTCAACTTTGCTTTAGTTTACTCCTTTAAGGCTATAGAAATCTTTTTCCTTACCATGGCCAAGTTCTATTTTGAAGGGATAACCATAGGATACTCATGGAATAAAACTTGGAAGCTTGCTTTAGGGTTAGAAAGAAAATAAACACTTTGTGGACTTGTTTGATTTAGGAGTTCTTTTAATAAACTTAGTTGATAAAGATTTAGAACATTTTGGAAAAATAACTAGAGGTGCCTATCACTAGCTCTAGTTTTGCTCTCCTTCGTACTAGAGGTGACCGAAATTGGCTCTAGTATGCTAAATAGGTGGTTAATAAGAAAAAAATAAGAAAAATAAAGAAAATAGAAAATGCATATCTTGAGGTGCCCGAAATTGGCTCAAGACTTGTTGTTTTAAGGAGACAGCTTTAGTCCGAGATTCTATTTGTCTTGAACTTAGAGTTTATCTAAGAAAGCCTTGAATCAGCCTTGTCCATAAAATGCACACACTCACCTAGCCTTATAGCTTGTTTCTTAGTAAAAGTCCTTGGGTAAACTAATGGCTAAAATGGAGAGATAGACATGACCATGGTGGGGAGAATAGATGGAAGAGTAAGACCAAATGGGAGTAAGGTTAGGCAATTTGATGTTTTGCATTGCTTGAGGATAAGCAATAGTTCGAGTTTGGGGGTATTTGATGAGTGCCTAAAAGGCAGTTATTTATTACCCTTCTCACGGTACTTTAAGCATCTATTATACATCCACTTGAACCGAATTATGTACTCTTTGCGCAAGTATTGGATATTGCGTTATCATTACTTACAAAGTCAATATTTATAGAGAATGCAGATATTATTACATATTCTGTACATGCAGGAATATCTAGAGCCAAAGAGGAAAAAAAGCAGTGTTGCGGCCAAGGCAGAAGACAAGGCCGCGGCAGAATCCAGTGTGGCAGCACCAACAATGGAGGTGCGATGAAAGATAAAAATATAGAGAATACTCTGGAAGATGCAGCGCATCTGTAACATCCCTTTTTCGGGGTTATTAGTTTAGGCTTTAGTTAGGAGAATTCGATTCGAGTCGAATTGGGTTCTCCGGTTCATTATTTCGGGGAAAATAAAATAATAATATTTTTAATTAGAAAAAATAATAATTTTGGAATATGGTTTAAAAATATTGAAAATATGTTTCAAGATTAAAAGAAAGTAATTTGAATTTTATATTGATTTTTAATTATGCTTAATTATGCATAAGTGACCAAGTTGTAATTTTTGGAAAAATGGAGAACTTATTTTGTGATTTTCGAAAATTTGAAGTTTTAGTGACTAAATTGAAAAACAAGCTAAACTTAGAATCCTTAGAGGGCCATAAACCCATTTTAGTTTTTAATAATGATTTATTCACCAAAATGCTTTTTTATTAATTTAATTAAAGATGATAATCATTTTCTCCCCAAACTACCTTTTTTCTCTCATCTTTTTCTCTCATTTTCTCTCCATTTTCCTTCATCTCTTTTCTTCAATTTTTTACTGATTTTTGCATCTTTTTCAACAAAGATTACATCATTTTAATCATCTCTCCATTCTTTACAAAAACTAACCATCAATTTTATCAAATCAACACCAAATGGCAAGGAATCAAGAAAAGGAAACTTCATCTTTTTGGTGAATATCTTAAAGGTAATTTTCTAGATTTTTAACTCTTTTCTAAGGTTCTTTATTGAAATTCCCAAGTATTAGCTTGTTAATCTTTGAATAAAACTTAATTCTATGTTTTCAAGGTTAGATCTAATGATTTTGTGAATGTTTTTGTGAAATCTTCTTGGATCTCATTCAATGCTGAAATTAGATGGATTTAATTATGTTAATATGTCAACTAAATGATTAATTGAGTCTTCATTTGATAGCACATTAATTTAATCATGGAATAATGCAATCGTTGTTATTTTAAGGTGTTTTTCGGTTGTTTTATGGGCTATTTTAGATGTTTTTATGTTGCTGGAGGTATAAGGATGGTTTAGATGTGTTTTTGGTTCATAATTGAATTGGATTAGATGTTAGAATCATTACGTTTTGGGCTGATGTTGTTCGGATGCGTTTCGGCTTAGTTTACAGTCTTTTCGGCTAAGTTTTCGATAGTTTTATGGTGATCGGATATGGTTGTTGGTTTGAGCATGTTATGATGTGAATATGCTTTGTTTTTAATGATGTAGAGGTAGTGCAAGAAGGTGCATAAGTGGCTGGTGTATTGGCGTTTCCATCGGAGCATCGACGAGGGATCGTTTGGCTTGTCGGTGAGTGTTTTTCAGATTTAAAGTGAATCGTATTAGTACGGTTCTGTTTTAGGGACTATGGAAGAGTGTGAAAACATTCCATAGTTCAAGAGTAAGTAAAGTAAATGTTTTTGATATATTAACATGAGCTTCGGCTACATTTGGTAAAGACGTTGATGTTGGTAATGCAATGAGATTTTTGGAAATGCATAAACATGATTTTGAATTGGTACATGCATGAGATAATATTTGAAAATGCATGGTTTAAAAAGGCATACATGGTTAAGGAAAACATGGAAAAATTAATTTGGAATACATGTGGTTATTTGCATTCAAATTAAAGGTGCCATTGGGAATGACTTTCGGTTCATTTGTTTAGCATATTATGGATGCATTATGAGCTGAAAATGAATTGGAATATTACGTGGTTATTTGCCTTGAAATTGATGGTGCCATTGGGCATGACATTTGGTTCATTTGTGAACATATTATGCATGCTTTATGAGCAGCAAATTATCATGCACATTTGATCATGATATTGGCTTAGTGACACTAACTTTAGATTCGAATACGAATGATATGTCATTAGGATTGTCTTAAGTACACTATAAACATTATTGAGAATAAAGAATATTGCCTACACGTAACAAGGGTGACTTTGTGTCCAATCGTGCATGATAGAGCCGCCTACACGTAACAAGGGTGACTATGTGTCTAATCGTGCGTGGTAGTGCTATAATGGTGACTTCATGTCATGTCAATAGTGACTTCGTGTCATGTCAATGGTGACTTCATGTCATATCAATGGTGACTTCATGTCATGTCAATGGTGACTTTGTGTCATGACGAGACTAATGGTCTCTAACAATGGATCCGTGTATTGGGTGAACTTAAGGTTCACAACAAGTGATCACTAGAAGCCAATATGCATACATGGATTAAAAGAGAACATTGAGTATCATTCATAATATGTGTTGCTAACGTTGAACATACTCAAGAAAGTGATTTGATATTATAGACATAGACGTGGAATGTTAAGCATGCATGTCTTTAATGATGCATTGCAAATTATGTTTTCGTTATAGTTTTAAAAAGATGCATTGATGATCTTGTGTAGAGCTTCCTCACTAAGCATGTTTGCTTAGACTCTCTTTTCATCTTAGCAGAAAAATAAAGGCACTCGGGACTATATTCGGAGCAAGGAAACCAAGGGGAAAAGCTACTTCAAATTCAGTATGTTTTCATAAATAAGTTGGGGCTTGGCAATGTGTAAACCCAACCTATGTGGAAAGTGTGAACTTTGACTTTGTTTTATGTTGAAATAAGACCTATGTTGCATGATTGTTAATTGATGGACTATGGTATTGTTTGGATTGTTGAAGCGTGTACTTGGATGATCGTTATGATTTTAATCATGTTCTAGGTAGCATGCCTATAGTTTGCTTGATATTCTTGACGTTGATAATCATGTATTTTATGTTGTTAATTATGCCTAGGACTTATGCATATAGATGGTAGTGATTAATGGTTGTGTATTGAGTCGATAATGTTCACTTAGTGTGACGGAACTTTTAGGTTCCAGACGCAAAGTTTCAAAACCTTAGTGAAGGTTTCGAAACCTTTTCCAAACAGTTTCAAAACCATTAGGATGGTTTCGAAACCTTGCGGGAAATTTTAATTCTGGAAAGTTACTAGACGCGAAAAGTTTCAAAACCTTCAGGGAAGTTTCGAAACCTTATACAAAAAGTTTATAAACCTTTATGAAAGGTTTCGAAACCTTTAGCTGCTAGAAATTGATAGTTACTGGAAATTGCATTTTAGTCCCAGATATCTTTCTTTGTGCAATTGGGGTATTTACAGATGTTATTTTGAGCTAAAATTTCACATGGATGCATAAAGTTGATTTAATTTCAAGTTGGTTAACATAATTTGGAAGAAGTCCATATAATTTGAAAGATTTACATTTTGGTCCCTAAATTGGAGAAACATGCAATTGATGATGTTAGAATGATCCGTTTGACTTGAAATTTACCGTGAAGGATACTTGTGTATTTAATTGAACTTTGATGAAAAGAATTTCTACTTTTTTATTAGAATCTAAAAGTTTTACGTTTTAGTCCTTAATTCACTTAAGTGTTTAATCGGATGTTTGTTTATGATCGGACTATTTCCGTTAATGTCTCGTATGGGGCCTTGATATATAGGAATATAATTATGCATCTAGAAGAAAAAAAATATAATGGTTTTAGGGTTGTTTATCGAATCGGACCTTCGTGGGTTTGGATTGATATTCCTCGTATAACCCATTAGTGTTGGTTCCGTCTAGGCCGGGCTAAGAGGGTTACATTTGGTGGTATCAGAGCCAGGTTTGTAAAGTGTGTAGTTGGTTGGTTAAAGCATGTGTAGGATTGCTAAGTTATGTGTTTAAATGTGCGATTGATCATGATATGTGTGATTGAGTATGATATGATATTGATGTGTGAAAATCTATTTATGATGATTGTACTTTGAGTAATGATGGTTAAACTGGGGTTATCGGTTACACATTGCCAATGCCAACATATTTTCAAATGCTTTTAGTTTTCCCTTGGATCTTGCTCGAATGTAAGTTTATTTTGTTTTAATATTATGTTTTAAATTGCATGTTTAAAGTTTTTGGAATATGCTTATGAGACGTAAGTCACGAGCTAGTGTTGGTATAAACATTGATGGTCAAGATTCAGGATGAAACGACTGCTAGGGAAGAGTAATTTTTCCTCCTCAGTGAGTGTGCCTCCGGTTATGTAAGGAGGTCAGTTTAGGGATGTTGCACCATTCTTTCAGGCTGTGTCGGGTGTATTTTGGATTAGTAAAGCTGGTGCAGCAGTTGCTATTCTAACTAAGGAGTAGTTAACAAGTTGGTAGTTGAAGTTGATGGAATTGAGGATGTTATTTGTGAGTGTGAACAATAATCATGCTTAGAGTAAGAGCACATATATATATGTATATAATTATAGATAATGTAGGACATGCATGCATTCTTGAGCATGACATTAGAAATTGCATTTACATGCACATGCACTTGCGTAGGCATTTATGAGGGCATACAGGAAATCATGCATACATTTGTTCACACTTACGAGTAGCTCCTTGAGGGTGTAAGTAGAGTGTGGTTGATTTTTTTAAGGTGAAGGTGTGGGAAAAAAGGTTGAAAAAACTTTCTTGTGGTGTTAAGCTGAATGTGTAGTGGGCAAGCTACCCTTTTAGTTGAGGAATAGTCTTGGATGAAGAATGAGTGGTTGGTCTCAGAGTTGTAAATGTTTGAAACCGAGGTAAATACACCGAGTTATGGTTAGTTTGAGTTGCTCATTACTAAAGGTAAGGCTGAGTTTTACAGATTTTTTCTAGTTAAGATTTGGAGGTTGTAAGAAGGTTGCAGCATGTTTTGTAGAGTAAGGCGGGTTAGTGTTTTTCTGAGTGATGTGAAATCATTTTATGGAAATTACATAGAATTCTTTATAGTGTGGTTAGCGTACAATTAGATCGAGGGTTGTGACAGATCTGGTATGGTCAGGATGGAAGTAAAATATAAGATATATATTTGTATGGGAGTTGTGGTATCATGGGTTTGAATCATGGATTGTTCTGACCTTGAGAGGTTTGGTTGTACTATAAAGAGGAAAGTGTACATGTTGGGTTTACAGGATGTTAAGTTGGATATACATCAGGTAAAGTTAATTTTTGATGATGTTTGAAGTGGTGTATCGAGGATCGCTGGACAATTTATGGTTTGTATCGATTGTTCAGTCTTGTGGGTTTGCTTTTATCGAAAAGTGTTTTGAGGTTTTATGTTCGGTGGGTTCGTGTTTGTGGATGTTTCATCAATATGGTTACCGCTTTAGCAAGGTTATAAAATAAGAGATGTTGGAGCTAGTGGAAGGAATAGTTCTACAAGTTTGGATTTTGTTGTGATATAGTTAAGGTAAGAGTTGGTCTATCGATGAGTTGATAATGGGAAAGAGTTTTGGGTTAAGTGTCAAAGCATTTAGTGATGTGTAGATTTTAAAGTTTGAACCATGGTGTTGAGTTGGTTATGGTGGCTAAACCTTAAGTTGGAGGTATTATCGTTGAGATGAGTACAATTTTGGGTTTGACACAAAGTTGGTAAGTTTCTTGTATGGTATGTTTTGTCGAATGTTAGCAATCGGGGATGACTTGGCTTACATAAGGATGCTTGCAATGGGAGTTTGTTATGTGAGGTAATCCAGGGTTGTTGTGGAGTTACGAGGGAAGATGTTCAGTTAACCTATAGGGAGACCTAGTAAAATGGTGGAGCTATGAGCGGGACTCTACCTTGGTAAATTTGATTGGGGACAAGTCGTGGCAAGGTGTTTGTTGAGGGTCTAGTTAAGGATATGCTTGGCAAGGTTTAGTTTTGTGTTGAGAATCTTTTTGTGTTATATGAACTGCATGGTTGTTTCAAAAAATGTCGAGATGGAATGGTATCTTGATCAGGGCTTATGGTAATCTTTTTCCATGAGTTAGGTAGTAAGTGTTGTGGTAGGAGTTGGGGAAAACATGTGTTTTCGACTAAGCTTGTTTGGATTATGTTTGAATCATATGTAAATGTTTATCTTGCTGATAAGGTAAGAGTTAGTATCAATTTTCTTTGAGTTATTATTAGTAGTAAAGGTGCCAAGGATGAAGTTGGAAAGAATCATCATAAGTTTGGTAGTAAGTTCTATGGATGGTATGGAGTTTTCTTATGAAGGTTGTTGGATCAATTGATTGTTTGAGTACGGTTTTCTTGGGTTTCTAAGTTCCATTGGAAAGGTGTGTGAGTGGTGTATCTATAACATGTCAAGATTTGAGAGTTTTAAGACCGACATAGGTTGTCATTTGGATGTTGGGTTTTATCATTTATAGGTAAATGGATGATATGTTGTGATATTGTGATATGGTTAATATGACTCATAATAAAGTTATTGTTGGTGGTGGAGTTGCGTGAGACAGTGTTGACAGTTTTGTGCAAAGTTAGTTTGAAGCTTGTTGGTGGAGCATCATTGTGTGGGTGGAGCTTGGTGAAAGGCTTAGTTGGTTACCTGATATGTGGGAGGATGTCAAAAATCAGGTTAGTTCGATGGTGGTGGTTTGGAAACCGTTGCGGTTATCAAGAGTTGATTATCAATCTTATGGGGGTTTTCTTTTGAGTTATGTTATCTATAAAGGTTGAGATGATGTGGTAGGTTGTGCATTGTTGTTTTGATATGAGGAAAGAATTTGTTGGTTGTCCGAAGAGGGTAAGTGTGGGTTGTCTGTTGCATACCATCCGGGGAAAGCTAATGTGATGGATGAATCTTTAAGCCGTAAGACGACAGTTGAGTTGAGGGTGGTGTTTGCTAAGTTGAGTATTTTAAAGGAAGGTGGTGGAGTTGTAAGTAAAACCTATCTTGGTTGAGATGATAAGGTGAAGCAGTTAGAGGATGAGACGTTGGTACCTTTTGTGGAGGATATTGCTGAGGATAGACCGACCAAGTATCATTTTGATGATGATGAGATGTTGTGGTTTAGGGGGTCAGATTGTGGTGCCAGATGATGTTGAGTTGAGGTAAGCTATTTTTAGTAGAAGCACATACTAATCCGTTTGCTATGCATCCGGGTAGAGTGAAGATGTATAGGGATCTTAAAAGTGTGTACTTTTGGATTGGTTTAAAGAAAGATGTGACGGAGTCCAAGAAGGATTTTATATGGGTTATTGTTGATAGGTTTTCAAAGTGTGCACATTTTCTTGCCGTGCATACAACGTGTTCAACGAATAAGTTGGTAGAGTTGTATGTTTCTGAGGTGGTGAAGTTGCATAGTGTGCCTAAGTTGATTATATCGGATAGAGATCCGCGGTTTACATCTAATTTTTGGAGGAGTTTGCAGGTTGCTCTAGGTACGAGGCTTAGCTTTAGTACAGCTTATCATCCACAGACGGATGGTCAGTCTGAGCATGTTATTCAGACTTTGGAGGATATGTTGAGGTGTTGCATCATTGAGTTTCAAAGTTCTTGGGAGAAACAATTGTCTTTAGTGGAGTTTGTATATAACAATAGCTCCAAGCGAGTATACAGATGGCACCGTTTGAGGCTTTATACGGGCGTAGGTGTTGTACACCTTTGTGCTAGAAAAAAGCTGGGCGAAAGTATGTTTCTTTGCCTCAAGTTTTAAAAGGTACGGATGAGAAGGTTAAGTTTATATGTGCTAAACTTAGGGAAGCTTCGGATAGGCAGAAATCTTATGCCGATTTAAAGCGTAGAGAGATAGAGTATGTTGTTGGGGACAAAGTATTTCTTAAGGTTTCTCCGTGGAAGAAGGTGATGAGGTTTGGACGTAAGGGTAAGTTGGGTCCTCATTTTATTGGGCCATATGAGGTGTTAGAGCGAATTGGTCCTGTTGTTTTTTGGTTGAGGTTGCTGGTGGAGTTGAGTTGGATGCATTATGTTTTTAGTGTAACGATGCTTCGTAAGTATAGTTCAGATCCTTCTCATGTTGTTCTAGTTGAGGAGTTTGAGTTAAGAGCGGATATGAGTTATGAGGAGGAACCAGTGAGGATTTTGGATGTGGATACAAAAGTTCTTCGAGGAAGGACCATAGATTTGGTTAAAGTGCTTTGGAAACACCGAGGTGTCGAAGAGGCAACTTGGGAGACAAAGAAAAGTATGGAGGAGCAGTTTCCTCACTTGTTTACTTGAGGTAAATTTCGAGGACAAA
The DNA here is from genome assembly GCA_035048815.1 of Abelmoschus esculentus. Lineage (NCBI taxonomy): Eukaryota > Viridiplantae > Streptophyta > Magnoliopsida > Malvales > Malvaceae > Abelmoschus > Abelmoschus esculentus. The sequence continues at coordinate 8,799,050 of JAUCBN010000032.1, forward strand.
ATTTTCTTAAGAGGGGGAGAGTTGTAACATCCTGTTTTTTGGGGTTATTAGTTTAGGCTTTAGTTAGGAGAATTCGATTCGAATCGGGTTCTCCAGTTCATTATTCCGGGGAAAGTAAAATAAGAATATTTTTAATTAGGAAAAATAATAATTTTGGAATATGGTTTAAAAATATTGAAAATATGTTTCAAGATTAAAAGAAAGTAATTTGAATTTTATATTGATTTTTAATTATGCTTAATTATGCATAAGTGACCAAGTTGTAATTTTTGAAAAAATGGAGGACTTATTTTGTGATTTTTGAAAATTTGAAGTTTTAGTGACTAAATTGAAAAGCAAGCTAAACTTAGAATCCTTAGAGGGCCATAAACCAATTTTAATTTTTAATAATGATTTATTCACCAAAATATTTTTTTATTAATTTAATTAAAGATGATAATCATTTTCTCCCAAAACTACCTTTTTTCTCTCATCTTTTTCTCTCCATTTTCCTTCATCCCTTTTCTTCAATTCCTTGCTGATTTTTGCATCTTTTTCAACAAAGATTACATCATTTTAATCATCTCTCCATTCTTTACAAAACCTAACCATCAATTTTATCAAATCAACACCAAATGGCATGGAATCAAGAAGAGGAAACTTCATCTTTTTGGTGAATAGATCTTAAAGGTAATTTTCTTGATTTTTAACTCTTTTCTAAGGTTCTTTATTGAAATTCTCAAGTATTAGCTTGCTAATCTTTGAATAAAACTTAATTCTATGTTTTTAAGGTTAGATCTAATGATTTTGTGAATGTTTTTGTGAAATCTTCTTGGATCTCATTCAATGCTGAAATTAGATGGATTTAATTATGTTAATATGTCAATTAAATGATTAATTGAGTCTTCATTTGATAGCACATTAATTTAATCCCGGAATAATGCAATCGGTGTTATTTTAAGGTGTTTTTCGGTTGTTTTATGGGCTATTTTAGATGTTTTTATGTTGCTGGAGGTATAAGGATGGTTTAGATGTGTTTTTGGTTCATAATTGAAGTGGATTAGATGTTAGAATCATTAGGTTTTGGGCTGATGTTATCCGGATGCGTTTCGGCTTAGTTTACGGTCTTTTTGGCTAAGTTTTCGGTAGTTTTATGGTGATCAGATATGGCTGTTGGTTTGAGCATGTTATAATGTGAATATGCTTTGTTTTTAATGATGTAGTGGTAGTGCAAGAAGGTGCATAAGTGGCTGGTGCATTGGCGTTGCCATCGGAGCATCAGCGAGGGATCGTTTGACTTGTCGGTGAGTGTTTTTCGGACTTAAAGCGAATCGTATTGGTACGGTTCTGTTTTGGGGACTATGGAAGAGTGTGAAAACATTCCATAGTTCAAGAGTATGTAAAGTAAATGTTTTTGATATATTAACATGAGCTTCGGCTACATTCGGTAAAGACGTTGATGTTGGTAATGCAATGAGATTTTTGGAAATACATAAACATGATTTTGAATTGGTACATGCATGAGATAATTGCTGAAAATGCATGGTTTAAAAAGGCATACATGGTTAAGGAAAACATGGAAAAATAAATTTGGAATACATGTGGTTATTTGCCTTCAAATTAAAGGAGCCATTGGGAATGACTTTCGGTTCATTTGTTGAGCATATTATGGATGCATTATGAGCTGAAAATGAATTGGAACATTACGTGGTTATTTGCCTTGAAATTGATGGCGCCATTGGGCATGACATTTGGTTCATTTGTGAACATATTATGCATGCTTTATGAGAAGCAAATTATCATGCACATTTGATTATGATATTGGCTTAGTGACTCTAACTTTAGATTCGAATACGAATGACATGTCATTAGAATTGTCTTAAGTGCACTGTAAACATTATTGAGAATAAAGAATATTGCCTACACGTGACAAGGGTGACTTTGTGTCCAATCGTGCGTGGTAGAGCCGCCTACAGGTAACAAGGGTGACTATGTGTCCAATCGTACGTGGTAGTGCTATAATGGTGACTTCGTGTCATGTCAATGGTGACTTCATGTCATGTCAATGGTGACTTTGTGTCATGACGAGACTAATGGTCTCTAACAATGGATCCGTGTATTGGGTGAACTTAAGGTTCACAACAAGTGATCACTAGAAGCCAATATGCATACATGGATTAAAAGAGAATATTGAGTATCATTCATAATATGTGTTGCTAACGTTGAACATACTCAAGAAAGTGATTTGATATTATAGACATAGACGTGGAATGTTAAGCATGCATGTCTTTAATGATGCATTGCAAATTATGTTTTCGTTATAGTTTTAAAAGGATGCATTGATGATCTTGTGTAGAGCTTCCTCACTAAGCATGTTTGCTTAGACTCTCTTTTCATCTTAGCAGAAAAATAAAGGCACTCGGGACTATATTTGGAGCAAGGAAACCAAGGGGAAAAACTACTTCAAATTCAGTATGTTTTCATAAATAAGTTGGGGCTTGGCAATGTGTAAACCCAACCTATGTGGAAAGTGTGAACTTTGACTTTGTTTTATGTTGAAATAAGACCTATGTTGCATGATTGTTATTTGATGGACTATGGTATTGTTTGGATTGTTGAAGCGTGTACTTGGATGATCGTTATGATTTTAATCATGTTCTAGGTAGCATGCCTATAGTTTGCTTGATATTCTTGACGTTGATAATCATGTGTTTTATGTTGTTAATTATGCCTAGGACTTATGCATATAGATGGTAGTGATTAATGGTTGTGTATTGAGTCGATAATGTTCACTTAGTGTGACGGAACTTTTAGGTTCCAGACCCAAAGTTTCAAAACCTTAGTGAAGGTTTCGAAACCTTTTCCAAATAGTTTCAAAACCATTAGGATGGTTTCGAAACCTTGCGGGAAATTTTAATTCTGGAAAGTTACTAGACGCGAAAAGTTTCAAAACCTTCAGGGAAGTTTCGAAACCTTATACAAAAAGTTTATAAACCTTTATGAAAGGTTTCGAAACCTTTAGCTGCTAGAAATTGATAGTTACTGGAAATTGCATTTTAGTCCCAGATATCTTTCTTTGTGCAATTGGGGTATTTACAGATGTTATTTTGAGCTGAAATTTCACATGGATGCATAAAGTTGATTTAATTTCAAGATGGTTAACATAATTTGGAAGAAGTCCATATAATTTGAAAGATTTACATTTTGGTCCTTAAATTTGAGAAACATGCAATTGATGATGTTAGAACGATCCGTTTGACTTGAAATTTCCCGTGAAGGATACTTGTGTGTTTAATTGAACTTTGATGAAAAGAATTTCTACTTTTTTATTAGAATCTAAAAGTTTTACGTTTTATTCCTTAACTCACTTAAGTGTTTAATCGGATGTTTGTTTATGATCGGACTGTTTCCGCTAATGTCTTGTATGAGACCTTGACATATAGGAATATAATTATGCATCTAGAAGAAAAAATATATAACGGTTTTAGGATTGTTTATCGAATCGGACCTTCGCGGGTTTGGTTTGATATTCCTCGTGTAACCCATTAGTGTTGGTTCCGTCTAGGCTGGGCTAAGGGGGTTACAGCATCAATTGGACCAGGCTAGCACGCTAAAAGCCCAATTCAAAGACCAAGCGAGGAAACCCTTATAGAAGGCGGTAAACTTGGAAATATCAGATTCCTTGAACAAGACTTGTTCCTACTCCAAGTTGAAGTCTATTTAGGAAAGGTTTACCATATTTTAAGACTATAAATACCCTAGCCGACCATATTATTTAAGAGAGCCGATTTTTAGAGAAATCCTTCTCCCTAAGAATTGTACTTAACGACAATATGTTTTAAACTTCTTAGGGATAGGTGAAGGTTGTCGATATTAGTGAGAGGAGATTGATTCTTGTATCTTTGTTCTTATGCAATAATAAAATCAAAGTTTGCTTATCCTATTGCCATTTTTTGTTCCTGTATTCAAGCCCGAGAGGGAAGTTTGCAAGTAATCTATTTATCTAGCATCGAGAGGTGTAGATTCACGAAAGGGATAAGTACGATATTGTAGACACTAACTCGGCCTATAGATAGGTTAAGAGTTTCAGCAGCTAAAAGAAGTGTTGTATTGGTTGATGGTTATCATTGATTTACGTCGAGAGGTATCGTCAAGGACTGGTCATCAACAGCACTTTGACTCAGAGATGAGCGGAGTCATTTACGGACACTTTGCTGAACTTTGATACCACTGCCCATGAGCAAGAGATTACTGCGGCAGGGGAACACCAATACTGCCGAGGCTGTATTTACAGTACTGTCAAAGCAGTGTTGTGTGATTGCATTGAACAAGAAGAAGATCAGTTGAATCCACTAATTGACGCATCTGGATTCCTACCCACTTTCTCTATAATCGTTCTCAATCCTTTATTTTATGTTTTGTTATTTAATTATTTAGTTAGTTAAACAAATTAACTCATCTGTGTTTTTAATTTCTTTTTAGGAGTAAGGGAACAAGAGAAAACATATTAAGTATACCAATCCTTATGGAGACAATACACGATATACTTATCATTTTATTACTTGACGACATGTACACTTGCACTCAAATTGCGCTTATACCACACGCATCAGCATTCATGATGAAAACTGCATCCTACATGGATGAGAACAGTAACTTCATAAAAAGAACAGATGCATTCATCAATATAACTGAGATGAGGTTACAAAATCAAGAGGCTGCTATCAAGGCACTGGAAACTCAGGTTGGGCCGTTTGCCCAAAATATTAATACTAGACCACAAGGAGGATTACCTAGCAATACTGAAGTTGCTAAGGTAATGGGTCATGAACAGTGCAAAGTAATCACTACCAGAAGTGGTCTATAGCTGAAAGAAAACGTAGAAAGCTCAACAGCCAAAGTCCCCATAAAAGAACTAGAAAAAGAGGACTTGGATGCTGAACAAACTGAAAACACTACCCTAGCAGAGAGCTCGGCAGTACCTGAACAAGCTGCCGAGACAGCGACAAACATAGTGATTCCAGGTATTAAATTCCAACTCAAAGAAACCCTGGAAGAGATGAGACCACCACCACCTTTCCCGTAAAGGTTGAAAAAGCAAAAATAGGACAATCAATTTAAGAAATTTCTTGATATTCTAAAGCAAGTCCACATTAACTTACCCTTTATAGAGGTAATTGAACAAATGCCTAATTATGCTAAGTTCTTGAAAGGCATTGTGTCTAAAAGAAAAAGGCTAGGTGAATTTGAAACTGTGGCTGCTACAGAAGGATGCATGACAATGCTACACAACCGCATGCCACCAAAATTAAAGGATCCTGGATGCTTTACAATACCTTGTGCAATTGGTAACCACTATGAAGGTAAGGCCCTATGCAACCTTGGAGCAAGCATCAATCTAATGCCCAAATCTGTGTTTCAAAAGCTTAGAATTGGAAGGGCAAAACCCACAACTGTGATGCTCCAACTTGCGGATCGATCACATGTGCAACCCACAATTGATGGTTGCTACAATAGTATCTTGGACAGTGTGAGAGCACCAGAAAATGAAGAAGCTAACTGGACAGCATATCTTCCAGGTAAGTATTTTGAACCTTTAGATTACCCAGGTAAGAATGAAAAATTTATAAAGGAACCTTTAGTCACTAAATTAAAACCCTTACCTGAAAAATTAAAATATGCTTATTTGGGAGCCAACCACACAATGCCCATAATTATTTCTTCTAAGTTGTAGCCAGAACAGGAACAAAGCTTGATCAAAATGATACGACAACACAAGAAGGCAATTGGGTAGTCAATTGATGATCTGAAGGGAATAAGCCCAGCAGTATGTATGCATCAAATCCTTTGAGAGGAAGACCATAAACCCACTATTGAGACCCAAAGGAGAATTAACCATGCCATGAACGAGGTAGCACGTAAAGAAATAATCAAGTGGCTTGATGCTGGAATTATCTACCCTATTTCTGACAGTATATGGGTAAGCCCGATACAATGTGTACCCAAGAAAGGTGGTATGACTGTCATAACTAACGAGAATAACGAGTTGATCCCAACCAGGACTATGACCGGTTGGAGAGTTTGTATAGATTATCACAAGTTGAATAAGACAACAAAGAAGGATCACTTCCCTCTACCCTTTTTTGATGAAATGCTTGATAGACTTGTTGGTAAACCTTACTACTGTTTTCTTAATGAATATTCAGGATATAATCAGATTGTCATTGATCCAGAAGACCAGATAAAAAGCACCTTCACCTACCCTTATGAAACATATGCATTTAGAAGAATGTTGTTCGGCCTCTACAATCCCCCGACAACCTTTCAGAGATGTATGATGGCAATTTTTTCTGACATGATAGAGGACTTCCTAGAAATATTCATGGATGATTTTTCAGTCTTTGGAAACAACTTTAATCACTGCCTCAACAATTTAGAAAAAGTGCTGCAAAGATATGAGGAATCCAATTTAGTCCTCAATTGGGAAAAATGTCACTTTATGGTGAATGAAGTATAGTATTGGGACACAAAATATCATTAGAAGGAATTGAAGTTGACAAAGCCAAGATTGATGTAATAAAGAACTTGCCTCCACCAATCTCGATAAAAGGAGTTCGAAGCTTCCTGGGCCATGCAGGTTTTTATAGAAGGTTTATTTCTAACTTTTCTAAAATTTCTAAACCTCTTTGTAACTTGCTTGAACAAGACAGAAATTTGAATTCGACAAGGAATGTACTGAAGCATTCGAAGCCCTCAAGGAGAAGTTGATCACTGCACCAATAGTGGCTCCACCAGATTGGTCCATGTAACATCCCGATTTTGGGTTAGTAGTTTGGGCTTTAGTTAGGAGAATTTGATTTGGGTCGAATCGGGTTCTCCGGTTCATTATTCCAGGGAAATATAAAATAAGAATATTTTTAATTAGAAAAGTAATAATTTTGGAATTTGGTTTAAAAATATTAAAAAGATGTTTTGAAATTAAAAGAATGTAATTTGAACTTTAAATTTATTTTTAATTATACTTAATTATGCATAAGTGACAAATTTGTAATTTTTGGAAAAACAATGGAGGATTTAATTGTAATTTTTAGAAATTGTAATTTTTAGTGACTAAATTGGAAAGCAAGCTATACTTAGAATCCTTAGAGGGCCATAAACCCAATTTAACTTTTAATAATGATTTATTCACCAAAATGCTTTTTAATTAGTTTAATTAAAGATGATAATCATTTTCTCACTTAACTACCTTTTTTTCTCTCATCTTTTTCTCTTATTTTCTCTCCATTTTCCTTCATCTCTTTTTTTCAATTCCTTGCTGATTTTTGCATCTTTTTCCACAAAGATTACTTCATTTTGATCATCTTTCCATTCTTTACAAAACCTAACCATCAATTTTATCAAATCAACACCAATTTGCAAGGAATCAAAAAGAGAAAACTTCATCTTTTTGGTGGATAGATCTCAAAGGTAATTTGCTGGATTTAAATCTTTTTCTAAGGTTCTTTATTCAAATTCCCAAGTATTAGCCTGCTAATCTTTGAATAAAACTTAATTTTATGTTTTCAATGCTAGATCTAATGATTTTATAAATGTTTTTGTGAAATCTTTTTAGATCTCATTCAATGCTGAAATTAGATGGATTTAATTATGTTATTATATCAATTAAATGATTAATTAAGTTTTCAATTGATGGCACATTAATTTAATCCCAGAATAATGTAATCGGTGTTGTTTTATGGTACTTTTCAGTTGTTTTAGGGGCTGTTTTAGATGTTTTTATGTTGCTGGAGGTATAAGGATGGTTTAGATGTGTTTTTGGTTCATAATTGAAGTGGATTAGATGTTAGAATCACTAGGTTTTGGGCTGATGTTGTTCGGATGCGTTTCGGCTTAGTTTTCGGTCTTTTCAGCTAAGTTTTCGATAGTTTTGTGGAGGTTTAATGTGGCTGCTGGTTTGAGCATATTATGATGTGAATATCATCTGTTTTTAATGTTGTAGAAGAGGTACAAGAAGGTGCTTGAATGCTGGTGTGTTGGCGTGGTCATCGGGATATCGGCGAAAGCTCGTTTTGCTTGTCGGTGAGTGTTTTCGGACTTAAAGCGAATCGCATTGGTTCGGTTCTGTTTTGGGGACTATGGAATAGTGTGAAAACTTTTCATAGTTCAAGAGTAAGTGTTTTAAATAATGTTGATGCATTACCTCAAGTTTCGGCTATCTTGGTAATGGCATATATGTGAACAATGTTTCAATAAGATTTTGAAATAGCATATCTTTGATTTTGAAATGATGCATGCATATGTTAATTGCTGGAAATGTAAGGTTATAAAGACATTCATGGATTATGGAAGAATGAAAATGAATTAGAATGATATGTGGTTATTTGCCCTACAATTAATGGTGCCATTGGGCATGACTTTTGGTTCATTTGTTGAACATATCATGGATGCATTATGAGCTGAAAATGAATTGGAATAATATGTGGTTATTGCCTTATATTTGAAATGTCGTTGAGCATGATTTATAGTTCACATGGTGAACATTATATGAATGCATTATGAGCAGCAAGTTAACATGCATGACTAATATTGATATTGGCTTAGTGACACTAACTTTAGATTCGAATACAAATGACATGTCATTAGGATTGAGTGCACTATAAAATAAAGATAATAATGATGATGCCTACACGTAAACAAGGGTGACTTTGTGTTCGACCGTGCGTGTAGAGCTTGCCTATATGTAAACAAGGGTGACTTTGTGTCCGACCGTGCATAGTGGGGGAAACATGTATACAAGGGTGACTAAGTGTCCGACCGATGCATGTTAAGTATGTATTCTCAAAAAAATGCCAAGCCAAGACTGATTAGATGGATCTTTCTCTTATAAGAATTTGATGTGGAAATCAAGAATAGAAAAGGTACAGAGAATCAGGTAGTTGATCATCTCTCCAGACTAAAGAATGAAGATAATAACAATACACTAGAAGAAATACAAGATGCCTTCCCAAATGAGCAATCACTGCATATTGCGACAACTACCGAAGACACTATCGAGACAGCAACCACAGTAGTGTATGACCGTGCAGCCGAGGCATTGACTAAATACATCTCGGTAACCTTAACAGAAGATCTTGTTGCAGTAACAGCCACCCTATGGTATGTTGATCTTGTTAATTATTTAGCTAGTGGTGTTATCCATTATAACCTTAACTATAACGAAAAGAAGAGGTTTCAGCATAATGCAAAGCATTATTTATGGGACGACCCTCTTTTATTCAAGCAATGTGCAGATCAGGTTATAAGAAGATGTGTTCCAAAAGATGAGCAACAAGAAGTGCTTCGACATTGTCATGATTCACCTTGTGGAGGACATTTTGGAGGAAATAAAACAGAAGCTAAAGTGCTTCAATCAAGCCTTTATTGGCCTAACCTCTTCAAAGATGCCTAACTTTATTGCAAAAACTGTGACCGATGCCAAACAACGGACAATATCTCTAGACGCAATGAGATGCCAAAAAACCCCATATTAGAAGTAAAGATAATCTCTAAAGATAATCTAAAGATAATCTCTACATTCTAATGTTTGGGGTCATTCCCATCATCTAAAGATTATCTTATTATACATAATAAGTATAGACTTCATGGGGTCATTCCCATCATCTAAAGATAATCTCTACATTCTAGTAGCGGTAGACTATGTATCAAAATGGGTCGAAGCAATTGCTACGTGCAGCGACCCTTTTAAAATAAGAAAAAATAATTATTATGTATAATAAAAGGGATGCTAATTTGAGAAGGTGAAAATTAGAAATTAGGATATCTCAAAATTAGGGATTTAGGGTTAAAATTGGGAAATCAAAAATCTAGGTTTTGAAATTAAAATTGGGAGTTAGGATAAAATTGAGGATTTGCAAAATTAGGTTTAGGGATTTTGAAATTGAAAAAGGAGAATTTGCAATTAGGTTTTAAAATGCCTAAAAATAAAAGGGATTTTAAAAGTTAAAAATTTTATTTAAAGTTGGAGTTTTTGATTTAAAATTGTAATTTTAGGGGTTAAAAGATGTTGGGAGTCGCCACCGGCCACTTTGGTAGGTCGGACATCGTAAAAACCAGTGATTTGAGAAAGACGAGTTCGAGAGTCGGTTACGATTAAAAACGGGTTAGCGTTAAAAACTGTCCAAAATTTGGTACCTTTATCAAAATAACCGCTTAATTAGTCTTGGATTTTTCAGATTAAAGTGACGTTTATATTAATGTTTGTTTAAATATTCGAATTAAGTTTTATTTTTATCGTGTCTTTATTCGAAGGCAACGCATACACCGCGACCACTACGTTGAAACACGGGCCCATTACGATCGAATAAAGACGTTAAAATTAAGTTAATTAATTAATAAGTGTGAAATGTGATGTAAATTACGAAAATAAATAAAGCTCATAAAAAACAACATACATAAAATATTAAAATAAACATGTGCATAAAATAAAATAAAAGCATAAATAATATGCATGGAACATGGCATAATAGAACATGTACAAAATGCATAATGTAACATAATGAAATAAAATAGAATATACAAATATATGAAAACATGCATGGCAAAAATAAAGACATGAAAAAATATGAATAAAAATATCACAAATACGAATAAATAAATAAATATATAAATAAAAAGAAGACAAAAATAAATGAAATGGTTACTAAAAATGACTAAAATAAAATAAAATTAAGATTAAAAACCCAAAAAGAGAATTTTGCTTCTGGATTTAGGGTTAAATTGAAAAGAAAACAAAGATTTACGGTCAAATTGAAAAGGAAACTGAAATATAAGAAAAGGGTGACTAAATTACAAAATAAATTAAGTAAACAGGGATCTCGAAAGTGATTTAAAGAGAAGGAAGGTATTGAAAATAAACAATAATATATGAAGGGATTCAAAAAAAATTAAACCAAATTTTAAAAAAAACTTGTAACAGAAACAATGACTAAATTGTAAAACATTTCAAAACAATAGGAACTGTGGAGTTTATTTTGAAGGGACGGAGGGGTTTAATAAAGTAAAATACTCATTTTCATTTTAATCCTTAAGTATAAAACATAACTTAAACCGAAAAAAGACCCCCCCTTTGTCATTATTTTCAAACCGAGAGAAAGAAGTCCCTCATTTTCTCTAGAGTGTTCTTCTGGAAAAGATGAACACAAAGAATCGTTCATCTTCAAACCTAGAAAACACCTCAAAAACCCAGAAAACCACCATCTTTTCAGATTTCGGTCACGCTCGCGGTGGCCGGCGAAACCAAACACTTTAAAACCTTTTCCTTTTAAAACCGAAACTCGTTTCCACCTTTAAATAAAAAAAACAAAAAACAAAACGAAACTCGTATCTCCTCTAAAAAATAGAGATTGGCCTTTTCTTTCAAATCAAAACAAAACAAAACAAAAAGTCACTTTTTCGGTTTTGGAAAGCGACAAAGAGGAAGAAAAAGGATCGACGTCCCCCTCCCTTTATCGGCTCACCAAAGACAGCTCGAAGGCGCTAGGATTGTCACCGGAGAAAGAGAAACGGGAGAAGATTGACTGAAAGATAAAAAAACTCCAAAACTATTTTCTATATCGAAATGGCAACTCGAGGTATACCTCTGAAATATTTTGCTTGGTATTTGATTCAACGAGATTGCGGGAATACCTTTTACATTTGGTTTGTTCGGTTTATATAACTGATTACAATGAAGAAATCTAAAATCCTATTGGTTCTGGAATTTTTAGATGTATGTGTGTGCTGGTGTCCTTGATTATCCTCTGAGATTCTGAAATTTTGGTGTGTATTGCCTCTCTGAAATTGATGCAAATATTTGCCGAGATGTACTGTGATCGTCCTCTCTAGCTTTGCTTCAGAATTTTGTTGCAATGGTTATAATTTTCTGATGCTTTGTTTTCACATGTGGCGAACTGAGGAGAGGGGACCATCGTCGTCGCCGGCAACGGAGGAGCTAAAGAATCGCCTGGGTAATCGAAGGGTTTAGCGCGTGATCGATACGCGTGTGTGGAGGATCTGAGCGGTCGCACGTGGCGCGTGGAAGGATTCAGAGGGCTCTCTCCTTTCGATCTTGGTCGTTGGATCATAAACTTGATCCAACGACTCAGATGCAACTGCACAAAAGGGGTGAAGAGAGGGTTAGCTAGGGTTTCATCCGGTTTGGACTCAGTTATAACAGGCATATGTAATTAAATTAATTATTCTGGGCTTGTAATTTTAATTGTTAAAGATTGAATAAACTGAACTTGCGTTTAGTATTTAATATCTGATTATTTATTCACAAGTTCTATTTATAATTAATAATACCAATAAAAACAAAATAAAAATAATAGTAAATAATAATAATAAGCTAATAAAAATATATAGAAGAAAACAAATAAATAAATAAATTCTGAAGCAAAAGAAAATAATGAAAATAATAAATCAATATAATATATATTTTTTGGGATTTTGATTTAAATATTTTTATAAAAGAAACGAAAGTAACACTTTTGTTGGTGTTGTTTTCTTTTTTATACATATAAACTATGATATAAAAATAATGTAATTATAATAATATATAAATTTTGAGTTTAAATAACACTGAATTTTTTTTTTAAAAAATACATACTTACATGTACATCATATTTTTGGATTTTAATTCAAATAAAAAAACATAGTAATTTACTTACTTGTATTTTTTGATTTTATAACAATAAGATTAGAGCTAGTTATTTGAAAGAATTAAAATTAAAGAACATGTTTAGACTCGAATAAAATTAATGATTACACTACGCCTCACAATGATTCCAAGACTATAAAAAAATTCCTCAAGGAGAACATCTTCACCAGATTTGGAGTCCCTAGAGCCATTATCAGTGATGATGGTAAACACTTCGACAACAAACTCATTATCGCGACCCTAAAGAAACTGGGTGTCATTCACAAAATTGCCACGACATACCATCCGTAGACAAATGGGCAAGCTGAAATCTCGAACAAGGAATTAAAATAAATCCTTGAAAAGGTGGTAAACCCATCTAGAAATGATTGGTATCATCGTCTCGACGATGCCCTGTGGGCATATAGGACAACATATAAAACACCATTAGGAACATCTCCATACAAGCTGGTATTTGGAGAAGTATGCCATTTGCTAGTGGAAATTGAGCACAAAGCTTATTGGGCAGTAAAGTATTTGAACATGGAATGGGAGAAAGCTGGACAAAAACGACTACTAGACCTTAATGAAATAGAAGAATTCAGAGTAGCAGCCTATGAAAATGCCAAGATCTACAAGGGAAAGACTAAACGATGGCATGACAGTAAGCTACTGCCGCGACATTTTTTGCCAGAGCAGCAAGTTCTCCTTTCCAATTCTAGACTCAAATTATTCCCAGGGAAACTCAGATCCAGATGGTCAGGCCCATTTGAAGTTGTTCAAGTGTATCTACATGGAGAAGTACTGATCAAATCACATATGGATGGGTAAGAATTCAAAGTGAATGGCCAACGGTTGAAGCACTATTCTGGTCAACAAGAGATGAGAACTATAGAGACCATCAGTTTAAGAGATGCACTTACATGCATCCCTATTGTGAATTAATTCTTTCATCTTATCCTTATTTGCATTTTAAGAGTAGTTTTAATTTTGACTTTTATTATTAATTTTTCTTCTTCTTTATTTTAGTATATGAATCAAGGATCAAAGGTGAAGACACTCTTATCAGCAACAACTAATTGTCGATGGTAGCTCTTCTGAGTCCTTATAATTTTTTATGCTACTTTTATAATTGCTTGTTTCCTTTTTATATTTTGTTGCCTACTGTTTGCCCTTAACTGAAGCATTGAGAACAATGCTTGGTTTGAGTTTGGGGAGTAGATCCACTGCCGAGGCAATCTGCTGCCGAGGCCTTATCATGAAAAGGGAGTTTTAAGTAATAAAATTTTGTTTTTATTTCCACCACTTTACTTGAATCTGTTGCCTACACTTTTGCACTGCCCATCATCAGTATTGTTTTAGTTTATTCTTTTAAGGCAATAGAAATCTTTCTCCTTACCATAGTTAGGTTCTGTTTTGAAGGCTTAATTCTAGGATACTTAAGGAGAAAAACTTAGAAGCTTACTGTAAGGTTGAACTTAAAAATACTTTTGGGACTTGTTTGGCTATAGGAATTCTTTTAATGAACTTAGGTGATAAAGACTTAGATCTTTGGAAAGGTGACTAGAGGTGCCTAACACTGGCTCTAGGAAATACTCTTCTTCATGCTAGAGGTGCCCGAAATTGGCTCTAGTATGTTCAAAAGAATAGCAAAAAAAATAAGAAAATAAGAAAGAGAAAACACAATACTTGAGGTGCCCAAAATTGACTTAAAAATTTTTATTTTAAGAAGAGTACACTAAATCCAAGTCTATCGGTTTTGAACTTAGAGTTTATCTAAGAAGGTCCTTAATCAAACTTGTCCACAAAAACGCACATACTAACAAATTGATGGAAGCATAAGAAGGTACATCCTTAGGTAACCAAAAAGTTAAGTCTAAAGAATGGACATAGTTATGGTGGAGAGAATAGATGGAAACATAAGACCAAGAAAGAATAAGGTTTGACAAATTGATGGTTTGCACTGCTTGAGGACAAGCAATAGTTCGAGTTTGGGGGTGTAATAAATGCTCAACTCACTATCACTTTCTACACTTTTCATGGGCATTAATCATCAATTCTACACCTACTTGGACCAATGCATATACTTAATATGAGATATTTAGAGATTATGCTATTAAAGATAATATTTATAGAAAATGCATACTTTACTACAATTTTTGTATCTATGCAGGAAGAAATATTATCGCGGCAGCAAACTGTAGCCGAGACAGGACCTGATGCCGAGGCAGAAGAAGACAAGTAACAATATAGTGGGCAAGCTAAGGAGAAAAATGGGGAGAACGTTGCTAGACAAGAAGCCCAAGGATCGGAGTTAGAGAGCACAAGGGAAGCCCAAAGACAAGGCCACGTGGGAAAGCCTTCTAGAAGAATTAAACTTGGAAATATTTGACCTATTTACATGACTTGTTCTCTACTCCAAGTTGTATTCTACTTAGGAAAGGTTTGCCCTAGGCCAAGCCTCTATAAAGCATAACCGTCCCAAGGAGGAGAACAACTCGAGTAGACACACATTAGATTCATAGCTTAGAATATAGAATTAGATTTAGGTTTTATTTTATACATTATGTTCTAATTTTGTTTAGGCTTAGGTGAAGGCTGTAAAGCATTTGTGTGAGGAAGTCAAACTTTGTTTCTTGTTATTAATGCAATAAAAGATCGAAGTTTGCTTATTCTTTGTCATTCCTTGTTCTTGCATTCAAGATCGAGAGAGAAGTTTGTGAGTAATCCATTTTTCTAATATCGAGAGAGTTAGATTCACGAAAAGGATAAGTACGGTGTTTCAATCGGGAAACACTAACTCGGCCTAGAGATAGGTTAAGAGTTTCAACGGCTAAGAGAAATGTTGTAACATCTTGTTTTTGGGGTTATTAGTTTAGGCTTTAGTTAGGAGAATTCGATTTGGGTCGAATCAGATTCTCCGATTCATTATTCCGGGGAAAATAAAATAAGAATATTTTTAATTAGGAAAAATAACAATGTTGGAATATGGTTTAAAAATATTAATAATATGTTTCAAAAATTAAAAGAAAGTAATTTGGAATTTATATTGATTTTTAATTATGCTTAATTATACATAAGTGACCAATTTGTAATTTTTGGAAAATTGGGGGACTTAATTGCTGATTTTCGAAAAAATGTTATTTTAGTGACTAAATTGAAAAGTAAGCTAAACTTAGAATCCTTAGAGGGCCATAAACCTATTTTTAATTTTTAATAATGATTTATTCACCAAAATGCTTTTTAATTACTTCAATTAAAGATGATAAATCATTTTCTCTCAAAACTACTTTTTTCTCTCATCTTTTTCTCTCATTTTCTCTCTATTATCCTTCATCTCTTTTCTTCAATTCCTTGCTGACTTTTGCATCTTTTTCAACAAAGATTACATCATTTTAGTCATCTTTCCATCCTTTACAAAACCTAACCATCAATTTTATCAAATCAACACCAAATTGCAAGGAATCAAGAAGAGGAAATTACATCTTTTTGGTGAATAGATCTTAAAGGTAATTTTCTGGATTTTTAATTATTTTCTAAGTTTATTTATTGAAATTCCCAAAGTATTATCTTGCTAATCTTTGAATAAAAACTTAATTATATGTTTTTAATGTTAGATCTAGTGATTTTGTGAATGTTTTTGTGAAATCTTTTTGGATCTCATTCAATGCTGAAATTCGATGGATTCAATTATGTTTTTATGTTAATTGAATGATTAATTGAGTCTTCATTTGATAACACATTAATTTAATCCCAGAATAATGCAATCGGTGTTGTTTTAAGATGTTTTTCGGTTGTTTTAGGGGCTGTTTTAGGTGCTTTAATGTTGCTGGAGTTATAAGGATGGTTTGGATGTGTTTTTGGTTCATAATTGAAGTGAATTATATTTTAGATCATTAGGTTTTGGGCTGATGTTGTTCGGATGCGTTTCGGCTTAGTTTATGGTCTTTTCGGCTAAGTTTTCGGTAGTTTTATGGTGATCAGATATGGTTGTTGGTTTGAGCATGTTATGATGTGAGAATGCTCTGTTTTTAATGTTGTAGAAGAGGTACAAGAAGGTTCTTATGTGCTGTTACGTTGGAGCAATCATCGGATAGCGGCGAAAGCTCGTTTCGTTTGTCGGTGAGTGTTTACAGACTTAAAGCGAATCGCGTTTGGTACGGTTCTATTTTGGGGACTATGGCTGTTGGTTTGAGCATGTTATAATGTGAATATGCTCTGTTTTTAATGATGTAGTGGTAGTGCAAGAAGGTGCATAAGTGGCTGGTGCATTGGCGTTGCCATCGGAGCATCAGCGAGGGATCGTTTGACTTGTCGGTGAGTGTTTTTCGGACTTAAAGCGAATCGTATTGGTACGGTTCTGTTTTGGGGACTATGGAAGAGTGTGAAAATCTTCCATAGTTCAAGAGTAAGTAAAGTAAATATTTTTGATAAATCAATATGAGTTGTAGCTACATTAGATAAAGGCATTATGTCGTTAATGCAATGAGATTCTTGGAAATGCATGAGCATAATTTGAATTGGTGCATACATGAGAAATACTTACTGAAATGCATAGCTTATTTAGCATCCATGATTATGGAAAATTATGAGAAATGATTTGGAATACAATATGGTTAATTGCCTTATATATGATGGTGCCTTTGGGCATGGCTTTTGGTTTATTTATTGAACATGTTATGCATGCATTATGAGCAACAAGTTATCATGAACATTTGATTATGATATTGGCTTATTGACACTAACTTTAGATTCGAATACGAATGATATGTCATTAGGATTGTCTTAAGTGCACTATTATAAACAAAGTTGAGACTATAGAAAATTGCCTACACGTAACAAGGGTGACTTTGTGTCCAACCGTGCGTGGTAGAGCCGCCTACACGTAACAAGAGTGACTATGTGTCTGATCGTGCATGATAGTGCTATAATGGTGACTTCGTGTCATGTCAATGGTGACTTCGTGTCATGACGAGATAATGGTCTCTAATAATGGATCCGTGTATTCGGTGAACTCAAGGTTCACATTAAGTGGTCACTAGAATGCCAATATACATACATGATTTTTAGAAGAATATTGTGCATCATTTATAAATTATTTTGATAAGGTTGTATAAACTCAGGGATGCATATGGTTTAATGAACATGAACATGAGATGTTAGCATGCATGATTTAGTGATACATTGCAAATTATGGTTTCATTATGGTTTTAAATAAATGCATTGATGAATTTGTGTAGAGCTTCCTCACTAAGCATGTTTTCTTAAGCTCTCTTTTCATCCTTGCAGAAAAATAAAGGCACTTGGGGCTTTTTTTGAGGCAAGGAAACCAAGGGGAAGGATTACTACAATTTGGTATGCTTTTGGCAAATAAATTGGGCATGACAATGTGTAACCCAACCAATGTGAGGAGTGTGTACTTAGGCTTTGGTTTATGTTGTAATAAGATCTTTGTTGCTTGATTGTTAATTGTTGGACTATGGAATTGTTTGGATTGTTGAAGCATGTACTTACATGATTGTTATGTTTTTAATCATCTTCTAAGAAGCATGCCTATAGTTGGATTGATGTCCGTGACGTTGTAAATCATGTGTTACAAGTTGTTAATTATGCTTAAGAATTATGCATATAGTAGGAAGTGATTAATGGTTGAGTATTGTATTGCTAGTATCCACTTAGTGAGACGGAACTTTTGGTTCTAGACCCAAAGTTTCGAAACCTTTGGGAAGGTTCCGAAACCATTGTCAAATAGTTTCGAAACCTTCAGGAAGTTTCGAAACCTTGCGGGTAATTTCAATTTTGGAAAGCTACTGGACGCGAAAAGTTTCGAAACCTCTAGAAGGTTTCGAAACCTTTGAGTACCTAGGATTGAAAGTTGCTGGAAATTATATTTTAGTCTCGGATATCTTCCTTTGTTCGATTAGGGTACTTACAGATGTTAGTTTGAGCTGACATTTTGCTTGCATGCATAAAGTTGATTTAATTTCAAGATGTTAACTTAATTTGAATGAAGTCCTTGTAATTTGTATGATTTACATTTTGGTTCCTAAATTAGAGAAACATGCAATTGATGATGTTAGAATGATCCGTTTGACTTGGAATTTACTATGAAGGATACTTACGTGTATAATTGAACATTGATGAAAAGAATTTCTACATTACTAATTGAATTTAAAAGTTTTACGTTTTAGTCCTTAATTTACTTAAGTGTTTAATCGGATGTTGTTTTTGATTAATTTGTTTTCGTTAATGCCTTGTACGAGACCTTGACATGTAAGAATAAGGTTATGCATCTAGGTAAGATAAAATAAATATATATATATATAACGATTTTAGGGTTGTTTATCGAATTGGACCTTTGCGGGTTTGGTTTGATATTCCCCGTTTAACCCGTTAGTGTCGATTCCGTCTAGGCCGGGCTAAGGGGGTTACATTTGGTGGTATCAGAGCCAGGTTTGTAAAGTGTGTAGTTGGTTTGTCAAAGTACGTGTTGGTTTGTTAAGTTTCGTGATTAATATGTTAAGTGTAAGATTGTAAGTGATATGTTTTTGTTGTGTGCATACCTATACATTATGAGTGTACCTAGAATGATTATGGGTAAAAGGGGTGGTCAATTACACATTACCAATGCTAACAAGTTTTTATATGTTCTTCGGTTTCCCTTGGATCTTGCCCGAATGTAAGTTTATTATGTCTTGATATTATGTTTTAAAATTGCATGTTTGAAGTATTTGGATAATGCCTCCGAGACGAGAGACACGTGCTAGTGTGAGCTTCATCACCGATGTTCAGGCAGAGGGAGAGGTGACGGTTAGGGAGGAACCGCTTCCACCTCCTCCACCAGCTAGTGTGTCGCCTGCTGGTTTGCCTCCGGTTCCTATAGGAGGCCAGTTCAGAGAGTTTGCCCCGTTCATACAGGCTATGACGGGTGCATTTAAGGTAGCTATGGCTGGAGTGCATGTACCGGCTCCCGCACCTGCCGTTGTGGTTACCCAGGGCTACCGCTAGAGCGATTGTGTAGCTTGGGTGGTGTAGAGTTTCGTGGGTCTGACCCGAGTTCAGCTGAGGAGTGGTTCGCTAGCACTGAGAGGATTTTATATCAGATGGACTATCAGGATTCCTGGAGGTTGGGTTGCGTGGTCTCTCTACTTCAGGGGGATGCTTATAGATGGTGGACTACCACGAAAGTGGGTGTAGCAGTTGCTAACCTGACGTGGGAGTACTTCAGGACCGCCTTTGTGCGGAAGTTTCTGAGTCCGTAGTATGAGGATGCACAAAAGAGGGAGTTTATGTCCCTGGTGCAGGGTACTATGAGTGTGGCTGACTATGAGGTACAGTTTATCAGATTGAGTCACTATGCTCTTGAGTTGGTACTTACGGAACGTAAGAGATGTGAAAGGTTCTGATATGGTTTGGATCCGGAGATCAAGACATATTTGTTGGCTGCGGAGTACATTGAGTTCGATGTTCTTGTTAATAAGGCTAAGGATATTGAGGAGTCTCTGAGGGAGGCTAGGAAGTCTTCCGATGTCGGGAAGAGGCCTGCTGAGGCTAGCACTCAAGGTGGTAAGGGTAAGAGGTTTCGGGACAACCGATACAGAGCCGATCGATGCCGAGGTGATTTTGGACACGGCGATCGTATTCAGCAGTTTGGTAGAGGTGGTGGTGATATCGCAATTTGTATCTTGTATTCTAGACACCATCCAGGAGAGTGTTGGTGGGTCACTGGTGCCTACATTGGTTGTGGATCTAAGGATCACAAGAAGAGGGATTGTCCGATGTTTGCTGCTGAGGTTGGTAACCGAGCTGAGGCTACTGTGGTACCTGGTAGAGGATACGGTGGTGGTAGAGGTCCTTTTCAGAGGTAGGGTGATGGCCGTAGAGTTTATGCTCAGCGTGGGACCCGTAATGCTACGGATGTGGTTGTAGGTACTTTTTTCTTTGCAAAATGTATCGTTGTTTTCTTTGATAGATTCGGGATCTACGCATTCTTATGTTTTGAGTGAGCATGCATATTTGTTGGATATCCCTATTGAGGTTTTAGATGTGGGGGTTGTGGTTACTACTTCTTTGGGTGAGACGGTAACCGTAAAAAGGTTGTATAGGGGGTGTCCGTTGGAGGTACAAGGGTATATCCTTGAGGTTGACTTGATGGAGTTATCGTTTCATGGTTTTGACCTTATCTTGGGGGTTGACTAGTTGACGGAGCATAGAGCCGTGGTGGATTTTGAAAAGAAACGGGTTATCTTGAGGTTGTTAGATAGTAGCGAGGTTGTGGTTAAGAGTGAGTATACCGGATTCTTATCCAATATAGTTTCGGCCTTACAAGCGAAAAAGTTGATGCAACATGGTGGTATGGCATATCTAGCATATATAATGAACCCGGGGATAGAAGAGGTTCGGGTGTAGGACATTCGAACAGTATGTGACTTTCTAGAAGTTTTTCTTGAGGAGTTACCAGGATTACCTCCCGATCGTGATGTAGAGTTTAGTATCTAGACTTATGCTGGTACTAATCCGGTGTCCATTGCTCCTTATCGCATGACACCTAAGGAGTTAAAAGAGTTAAAGATGCAGTTGCAGGAGTTGCTTGCCCGTGATTTTATACGACCGAGTGTATCACCTTGGGATGCACCGGTGTTGTTTGTGAAGACGAAAGATGGCACAATGAGGATGTGCGTTGATTATCGGCAACTGAATAAGTTGACCGTGAAGAATAAGTATCCTTTGCCGAGGATTGACGATTTGTTTGATCAATTTCGAGGAGCAAGTGTGTTCTCAAAGATTGATTATAGATCGGGGTACTACCAGTTGAAAGTGAAAGAGGAGGATGTGTTGAAAACGGCTTTTCGAACAAGGTATGGTCATTATGAGTTTTTGGTGATGCCGTTTGGATTGACAAATGCCCCTGCTGCTTTTATGGATATGATGAACCGGGTGTTTCATGAGTACTTGGACCAGTTTGTGGTAGTGTTCATAGATGATATCCTCGTGTATTCACGTACCGAGGAAGATCATGATCGGTATTTGCGGATAGTGCTACAAGCATTGAAAGAGAACCAGTTGTATGCTAAGCTAAGTAAGTGTGAGTTTTGGTTAAAGGAAGTGGTGTTCCTTTGTCATGTGGTATCGGAAAAGGGTATTAGTGTTGATCCAAAGAAGATAAGGCTATTATGGGTTGGAAGCAACCGAGATTGGTGTCAGAGGTTCGGAGTTTCCTAGGTTTGGATGGGTATTATCGTAGGTTCGTTGAGGGCTTTTCGAGCATTGCTGCTCCTATGACCAAGTTGTTGCAAAAGAAAGTTCCTTTTGAGTGGAAAGAAAGCCAACAAAAGAGTTTTGAGAAGTTGAAGGAAGTGTTGACTAGTGCACCGGTGTTGGTTCAACCAAATCCGGTAAGTATTTCGTGGTTTATAGTGATGCATCATACGTTGGTCTCGGGTGTGTTTTAATGCAAGAAGGGAAAGTTGTAGCTTATGCTTCTAGACAGTTGAGGGTACATGAAAAGAACTATCCGACTCATGATTTGGAGCTGGCGGCAGTGGCTTTTGCCTTGAAGATTTGGAGACATTATTTGTATGGAGAGAAGTGTACCATATATACGGATCATAAGAGTTTGAAGTATCTCATGTCACAAAAGGATTTGAATCTTAGGCAACGAAGATGGATGGAGTTGCTTAAGGACTATGACTTATCTATTGAATATCATCCGGGGAAAGCCAATGTAGTGGTTGATGCTTTAAGCCGTAAAGCAGTTGTTGAGTTGAGAGCAATGTTTGCTAGATTAAGTATTTCTAAGGAAGGTGGTTTGGTGGCGGAGTTGCAAGTAAAACCTATTTTGGTTGAGATTGTAACATCTCGATTTTGGGGTTATTAGTTAAGGTATTAGTTAGGAGAATTCGATTCGGGTCGAATCGGGTTCTCCGGTTCGTTATTCCAAGGAAATATAAAATGAAAATATTTTTAATTAGAAAAGTAATAATTTTAGAATGTGGTTTAAAATATTAAAAAGATGTTTCAAAATTAAAAGAAAGTAATTTGGACTTTATATTGATTTTTAATTATGCTTAATTATGCATAAATGACCAATTTATAATTTTTGGAAAATTTGGAGGATTTATTTTGTAATTTTTGAAAATTTGATGTTTTAGTGACTAAATTGAAAAGCAAGCTAAACTTAGAATCCTTAGAGGGCCATAAACCCATTTTTAATTTTTAATAATGATTTATTCACCAAAATGCTTTTTAATTACTTTAATTGAAGATGATAAATCATTTTCTCTCAAAACTACTTTTTTCTCTCATTTTCTCTCCATTTTCCTTCATCTTTTCTCTTCAATTCCTTGCTGATTTTTGCATCCGTTTCAACAAAGATTACATCATTTTAATCATCTTTTCATCCTTTACAAAACCTAATCATCAATTTTATCAAATCAACACCAAATTGCAAGGAATCAAGAATGGGAAATTGCATCTTTTTGGTGAATAGATCTTAAAGGTAATTTTCTGGATTTTTAATTCTTTTCTAAGGTTCTTTATTTAAATTCCAAAGTATTAGCTTGCTAATCTTTGAATAAAACTTAATTCTATGTTTTCAATGTTAGATCTAGTGATTTTGTGAATGTTTTTGTGAAATCTTTTTGGATCTCATTCAATGCTGAAATTAGATGGATTCAATTATGTTTTTATGTTAATTAAATGATTAATTGAGTCTTCATTTGATAGCACATTAATTTAATCCCGGAATAATGCAATCGGTGTTGTTTTAAGGTGATTTCGGTTGTTTAAGGGGCTGTTTTAGATGTTTTAATATTTCTGGAGGTATAAGGGTAGTTTAGATTTGTTTTTGGTTCATAATTGAAGTGGATTAGATTTTAGAATCATTAGGTTTTGGGCTGATGTTTTTCGGATGCGTTTCGGCTTAGTTTTCGGTCTTTTCCGCTAAGTTTTCGGTAATTTTGTGGAGGTTTGATGTGGCTGCTGGTTTGAGCATGTTATGATGTGAATATGCTCTGTTTTTAATGATGTAGAGGTAGTGCAAGAAGGTGCATAAGTGGCTGGTGCATTGGCGTTGCCATCAGAGCATCGGCGATGGATCGTTTGGCTTGTCGGTGAGTGTTTTTCGGACTTAAAGCGAATCGCATTGGTACGGTTCTGTTTTGGGGACTATGGAAGAGTGTGAAAACTTTTCATAGTTCAAGAGTAAGTGAAGTAAATATTTTTGATATATTAACATGAGCTTCGGCTACATTCGGTAAACATATTGATGTTGGTAATGCAATGAGATTTTTGGAAATACATAAACATGATTTTAAATTTGTGCATGGATGAGATAATTGCTGAAAATACATGGTTTAAAAAGAAATACATTGTTAAGGAAAACATGTAAAATGAATTTAGAATATATGTGGTTATTTGCCTTCAAATTAAAGGTGCCATTGGGTATGACTTTCGGTTCATTTGTTGAGCACATTATGGATGCTTTATGAGCTGAAAATGAATTGGAATATTACGTGGTTATTTGCCTTGAAATTGATGGTGTCATTGGGCATGACATTTGGTTCATTTGTGAACATATTATGCATGCATTATGAGCAATAAATTATCATGCACATTTGATTATGATATTGGCTTAGTGACACTAACTTTAGATTCGAATACGAATGACATGTCATTAGGATTGTCTTAAGTGCACTATAAACATTATTGAGAATAAAGAATATTGTCTACACGTAACAAAGGTGACTTTGTGTCCAATCGTGCGTGGTAGAGTCGCCTACACGTAACAAGGGTGACTATGTGTCCAATCGTGCGTGGTAGTGCTATAATGGTGACTTCGTGTCATGTCAATGGTGACTTCGTGTCATGTTAATGGTGACTTTGTGTCATGACGAGACTAATGGTCTCTAACAATGGATCCGTGTATTGGGTGAACTTAAGGTTCACAACAAGTGATCACTAGAAGCCAATATGCATGCATAGAATAAAAGAGAATATTGTGCATCATTCATGTAATGTATTGATAATGTTGAACATACTCAAGAAAGTGATTTGATATCATAGACATGAACGTGGAATGTTAAGCATGCATGTTTTTAATGATGCATTGCAAACTATGGTTGATTATGGTTTTAAAAAGATGCATTCAGGATCTTGTGTAGAGCTTCCTCACTAAGCATGTTTGCTTAGACTCTCTTTTCATCTTTGCAGAAAAATAAAGGCACTTGGGGCTTCGTTCGAGGCAAGGAAACCAAGGGGAAAGATTACTACAATTTGGTATGTTTTTGGAAAATAAATTGGGGTATGGCAATGTGTAACCAACCTATGTGAGGAGTGTGTACTTAGACTTTGGCTTATATTGTAATAAGACCTTTGTTGCTTGTTTGTTAATTGTTGGACTATGGAATTGTTTGGATTGTCAAAGCATGTACTTGCATGATTGTTATGTTTTTAATCATCTTCTAGGAAGTATGCCTATAGTTTGGTTGATGTCCATGACATTGTTAATCGTGTGTTATAAGCTGTTAATTATGCTTAGGAATTATGCATATAGTTGGAAGAGATCAATGGTTGTGTATTGAATTGTTAGTGTTCACTTAGTGTAACGGAACTTTAGGTTCTAGACCCAAAGTTTTGAAACCTCTGGGAAAGTTCCGAAACTATTTTCAAATAGTTTCGAAACCTTTATGAAAGGTTTCGAAACCTTTGGCTACTAGATATTGATGGTTGTTAGAAATTACATTTTAGTCCGGAATATTTTTTTGTGCAATTGGGGTATCTATAGATGTTATTTTGAGCTGAAATTTCACATGGATGCATAAAGTTGATTTAATTTCAAGATGGTTAACTCAATTTGGAAGAAGTCCTTATAATTTGAAAGATTTACATTTTGGTCCCTAAATTGGAGAAACATGCAATTGATGATGTTAGAATGATCCATTTGACTTGAAATTTGCCGTGAAGAATACTTGTGTGATTAATTGAACCTTGATAAAAAGAATTTCTACTTTGTTATTAGAATTTAAAAGTTTTACGTTTTAGTCCTTAACTTACTTAAGTGTTTAATCAGATGTTTGTTTATGATCGGACTGTTTCCGTTAATGCCTTCTATGAGACCTTGACATGTAGGAATACAATTATGCATCTAGAAGAAAAAAAATATAACGGTTTTAGGGTTGTTTATCGAATCGGATCTTCGCGGGTTTGGTTTGATTTTCCCTGTGTAATCCATTAGTGCCGGTTTCGTCTAGGCCGGGCTAAGGGGGTTACAGAGATGATCAAGGTGAAACAATTAGAGGATGAGGATTTGGTACCTTTTGTGGAGGATATTGCTGAGGGTAGACCAACCGAGTATCATTTTGATGATGATGGGGTGGTGTTTTAGAGGTCGGGTTGTGGTGTCGAATGATTAGGAGTTGAGGCAAGCTATCTTGCTGGAAGCTCATACTAGTCCGTTTGCTATGCATCCGGGTAGTGTGAAGATGTATAGGGATCTCAAGAGTGTGTACTTTTGGGTTGGTTTAAAGAAAGATGTGACGGAGTTTGTATCTCGTCGTATGGTGTGTCAGCGAGTGAAAGCTGAACATCAGTTCCCTACAGGATTGTTACAGCCGGTTCAAGTTCCGGAATAGAAATGGGAGAGAATTATCATGGATTTTGTGACGGGGTTACCATTAACATCGTTCAAAAAGGATTCTATTTGGGTGATTGTTGATAGATTTATGAAGTGTGCACATTTTCTTGCCATGCATACGATGTACTCCATGGATAAGTTAGCAGATTTGTATATTTTTGAGGTGGTGAGATTACATGGTGTGCCTAAGTCGATCATATCGGATAGAGATCCGCGGTTTACATCTAAGTTTTGGAGGAGTTTGCAAACAACTTTAGGTACGAGGCTTAGCTTTAGTACAGCTTATCATCCACAGACGGATGGTCAGTCTGAGCGTGTTATTCAAGCTTTTGAAGATATGTTGAGATATTGTGTCATCGAGTTTCAAGGTTCTTGGGAGAAGCAATTGTCGTTGATAGAGTTTGCATATAATAATAGTTTTCAGACAAGTATACAGATGGCACCGTTTGAGGCGTTATATGGGCGTAAGTGTCGTACACCTTTGTGTTGGAAGGAAGTTGGACAGAAGTATGTTTCTTTGCCTCAAGTGTTGAAGGATTCGGATGAGAAAGTTAAGTTGATATGTGCTAAACTTAGGGAAGCTTTGGATAGGCAGAAGTCCTATATCGATTTAAAGCGTAGAGAGATAGGGTATGATGTTGGGGACAAAGTGTTTCTTAAGGTTTCTCCGTGGAAGAAGGTGATAAGGTTTGGACGAAAGGGTAAGTTGTGTCCTCGTTTTATTGGACCATATGAGGTGTTGGAGCGTGTTGGTCTTGTTGCTTATAGATTGAGGTTGCTAGAGGAGTTGAGCAGGATGCATGATGTTTTTCATGTATCAACGCTTCGTAGATATAGATCGGATCCTTCTCATGTTGTTCCGATTGAGGAGATTGAGTTGAGGGAGGATATGAGTTACGAGGAAGAACCGGTGAGGATTTTGGATATGGATACAAAGGTTCTCCAAGGGAAGACCATAGATTTGGTTAAAGTGCTTTAGAAACACCGAGGTGTGGAAGAAGCAACTTGGGAGACAAGGAAAAGTATGGAGGAGAAGTTTCCTTACTTGTTTACTTCAGGTAATTTCGAGGATGAAATTTTCTTAAGAGGGGGAGAGTTGTAACATTCCGTTTTTGGGGTTATTAGTTTAGGCTTTAGTTAGGAGAATTCAATTTGGGTCGAATTGAATTCTCCGGTTCATTATTCTGGGAAAATAAAATAAGAATATTTTTAATTAGTAAAAATAATAATTTTGGAATATTGTTTAAAAATATTAATAATATGTTTCAAAAATTAAAACAAAGTAATTTGGATTTTATATTGATTTTTAATTATGCTTAATTATGCATAAGTGACCAATTTATAATTTTTGGAAAATTGGGGGACTTAATTGGTGATTTTCTAAAAATGTTATTTTAGTGACTAAATTGAAAAGCAGGCTAAACATAGAATCCTTAGAGGGCCATAAATCCATTTTTAATTTTTAATAATGATTTATTCACCAAAATGCTTTTTAATTACTTTATTAAAGATGATAAATCATTTTCTCTCAAAACTACTTTTTTCTCTCATCTTTTTCTCTCATTTTCTCTCCATTTTCCTTCATCTCTTTTCTTCAATTCCTTGATGATTTTTGCATCTTTTTCAACAAAGATTACATCATTTTAATCATATTTCCATCCTTTACAAAACCTAATCATCAATTTTATCAAATCAACACCAAATTGCAAGGAATCAAGAATGGGAAATTGCATCTTTTTGGTGAATAGATCTTAAAGATAATTTTCTGGATTTTTAATTCTTTTCTAAGGTTCTTTATTTAAATTCCAAAGTATTAGCTTGCTAATCTTTGAATAAAATTTAATTCTATGTTTTCAATGTTAGATCTAGTGATTTTGTGAATGTTTTTGTGAAATCTTTTTGGATCTCATTCAATGATGAAATTAGATGGATTCAATTATATTTTTATGTTAATTAAATGATTAATTGAGTCTTCATTTGATAGCACATTAATTTAATCCCGGAATAATGCAATCGGTGTTGTTTTAAGGTGATTTCGGTTGTTTAAGGGGATGTTTTAGATGTTTTAATATTTCTGGAGGTATAAGGGTTGTTTAGATTTGTTTTTGGTTCATAATTGAAGTGGATTAGATTTTAGAATCATTAGGTTTTGGGCTGATGTTTTTCGGATGCGTTTCGGCTAAGTTTCGGTGTTTTTGGCTTGGTTTTTCGGTAGTGTTGTGGAGGTATGTTGCAGCTGATGGTTTAAGCATGTTATAATGTGAGAATGCTCTATTTTTAATGTTGTAGAGGTAGTGTAAGAAGGTGCTTGAGTGCTGGTGTGTTGGCGTTGTCATCGGAACATCGGCGAGGGATCGTTTCTCTTGTCGGTGAGTGTTTCCAGACTTAAAGCGAATCACATTGGTTCAGTTCTATTTTGAGGGTTATAGAATAGTGTAAAAACTTTTCATAGTTCAAGAGTAAGTAAAGTAAATATTTTTGATATATCAATATGAGTTTCGGCTACATTCGGTAAGGCATTAATGTTGGTAATGCAATGAGATTTTTGGAAATCCATGAACATGATTTGAGTTGGTGCATGTATGAGAAATACTTGCTGAAATGCATAGTTTATCAAAGCATCCATGATTATGGAAATTATGAGAAATGATTTGGAATACAATATGGTTAATTGTCTTACATATGATGGTGCCTTTGGGCATGGCTTTCGGTTCATTTGTTGAACATATTATGCATGCATTATGAGCAGCAAGTTATCATGCACATTTGATTATGATATTGGCTTAGTGACACTAACTTTAGACTCGAATACGAATGACATGTCATTAGGATTGTCTTAAGTGCACTATAAATATTATTGAGAATAAAGAATATTGTCTAGACGTAACAAGGGTGAATTTGTGTCCAATCGTGCGTGGTAGAGCCGCCTACACGTAAATAGAGTGACTATCTGTCCGGTCATGCGTGGTAGTGCTATAATGGTGACTTCGTGTCATGTCAATGGTGACTTCGTGTCATGACGAGACAATGGTCTCTAACAATGGATCCGTGTATTCGGTGAACTCAAGGTTCACATTAAGTGGTCACTAGAATGTCAATACACATACATGATTTTTAGAACATTGTGCATCATTTATAAATTATTTTGATAAGATTGTATAAACTCAAGGATGCATATGGTTTAATGAACATGCACATGAGATGTTAGCATGCATGATTTAGTGATACATTGCAAATTATGGTTTCATTATGGTTTTAAATAAATGCATTGATGAATTTGTGTAGAGCTTCCTCACTAAGCATGTTTGCTTAAGCTCTCTTTTCATCCTTGCAGAAAAATAAAGGCACTTGGGGCTTTTTTCGAGGCAAGGAAACCAAGGGGAAGGATTACTACAATTTGGTATGTTTTTGGCAAATAAATTGGGCATGGCAATGTGTAACCCAACCAATGTGAGGAGTGTGTACTTAGGCTTTGGTTTATATTGTAATAAGATCTTTGTTGCTTGATTGTTAATTGTTAGACTATGGAATTGTTTGGATTGTTGAAGCATGTACTTGCATGATTGTTATGTTTTTAATCATCTTCTAGGAAGTATGCCTATAGTTGGATTGATGTCCGTGACGTTGTAAATCATGTGTTATAAGTTGTTAATTATGCTTAGGAATTATGCATATAGTAGGAAGTGATTAATGGTTGAGTATTGTATTGCTAGTATCCACTTAGTGAGACGGAACTTTTGGTTCTAGACCCAAAGTTTCGAAACCTTTGGGAAGGTTCCGAAACCATTGTCAAATAGTTTCGAAACCTTCAGGAAGTTTCGAAACCTTGCGGGTAATTTCAATTTTGGAAAGCTACTGGACGCGAAAAGTTTCGAAACTTTCTAGGGAAGTTTCGAAACCTTTTACAAAAAGTTTTGAAACCTCTGGAAGGTTTCGAAACCTTTGAGTACCTAGGATTGAAAGTTGCTGGAAATTATATTTTAGTCCTAGATATCTTCCTTTGTTCGATTAGGGTACTTACAAATGTTATTTTAAGCTGAAATTTTGCATGCATGCATAAATTTGATTTAATTTCAAGATGGTTAACTTAATTTGAATGAAGTCCTTGTAATTTGGAAGATTTACATTTTGGTCCCTAAATTAGAGAAACATGCAATTGATGATGTTAGAATGATCCATTGTACTTGGAATTTACTATAAAGAATACTTACGTGTATAATTGAACATTGATGAAAAGAATTTCTACTTTACTAATTGAATTTAAAAGTTTTATGTTTTAGTCCTTAATTTACTTATGTGTTTAATCGGATGTTGTTTTTGATTAATTTGTTTCCGTTAATGCCTTGTATGAGACCTTGACATGTAGGAATAAGGTTATGCATCTAGGTAAGATAAAATAAATATATATATATATAACGGTTTTAGGATTGTTTATCGAATCAGACCTTCGCAGGTTTGGTTTGGTATTCCCCGTGTAACCCGTTAGTGCCGGTTCCGTCTAGGCCGAGCTAAGGGGGTTACAAGTGTGGGATTGGTTGGTGATTATAATTGATTCATGCCGAGATGTATCATCAAGGACTGGTCATCAATAGTATTTCGACTTAGAGATAAGCGAAATCATTAAAGGATACTTCGTCGAACTTTAGTAAAGTTTACCCAAGAGCAAGAGATTGCCGCGGTAGATGAGAGACATCACTATCGAGGTAGTAATCTGCAGTCTTGTCGAGGCAGTGTTGTACAATTGCATTGGACAAGAACAAGTTGATCAAATCCACTATATAGCATAACTAGATCCTGGCCACCTTCTTTATCTTATTTTATCTTTATTTAGTTATCATTATTTTGATAAATCACAACCCCAATTCACTTGTGTTTTTATTTTCTTTTACAGAGCAAGAAGATCAAAGGAAGCATATTAAGTATATCAATCCCTAAGGAGATGATACTTGATACTTATCACTTTATTACTTGACGACGTGTTTACTTACACTAAAATTGCTCATATCTAGCACGCATCAGTTATTTTAATAAAATCATTTTGTTTTTATTAAAACAATAATTTTGGTCTACGAAAACAAAAAAACGGGTTCGGGAGTCGATTACGCGTAGGAAAGGGTTAGCACCCCTACAATGCCCAAAAATTGGTACCTAGACGATTACAAAACGTTTTAAAGTTGAAATTTGTAAGTTCGTATAAAATTTAAAATATTGTTCATTTATAAATATAATTCCATTTTAGCGGCCCCACTGCTAGGAGAATAAACTTTAATCACCGCCAACATTTCTGGCGCTAACCCGTTACCTCCCTTTAGTGGAACACCGCATTAATGAAGTTTTACTTTTTTAATCAAAAAAATCAAAGAAAATTATGTGTGTTAAAGCTTTTATTCTAAGTTAGTGATTAATAACCTAAAAAATGTCTAAATTAATTTTACCTATTGAGGTTAAAGTGGAGTTAAGTGTAGTTTATTAAAGTGAGAAATATTTTTTTTTAAAAAAAGGCTCTAACTATAGCATTTAAGTACCTAACCTTAAATGTGAGAAACTCACATAATGGACCATGGTATGGTGACCATGTATTGGATCGTGAATTTGTGGGAATTGTAGAAATGTGAGAAACTCACATAATGGAACCGAATCAGTTCCTACATTCTCCCACTCAATTCGTATTGTCCGTGAAAACTTAAAGTTAAAACATAATGTATGAATCATGACGATATTTCCTCTTATGTTTGAGTTGTATCTTCCATGTATCACAATACATTAAGTCTTAACACTTTAGCCCATATACTTAATGAATAAACACAATGTTTATTCTAGGTCCAAACTTTAGTGATATTTCTTGAAACAATAAACTTAATGTGTATACACCATAAATGAGAAATATCAAACTTTATTAGAGTTTCAACCGAATTGTTCTTACAATGAAAAATTACAAAGTACGAACAAGTCCCATAGTGATAACATGATCCTTATATTTATGTGGTGGCATGCCCTTAGTCAAAGGATCAGCTAACATCTGCTCAGTGTTAATGTGCTCAATGACCACTTTCTTTTCTTTAACATGTTCCCTTATGAATAGATACTTAATGTCGATGTGTTTACTTCGACTTCAACTTCTGTTGTTCTTAGCCATAAAGACAACAGCTAAATTATCACAATATATCCTTAATGGCCTAGATATTGAATCCACAATTCTAATCCCAGAAATGAAACTCTTTAACCATATTCCATGTGAGGTAGCCTCAAAACATAAAACGAACTCGACCTCCATAGTGGAAGTAGCAGTCAAAGTCTACTTAATGCTCCTCCAAGATATAGGTCCACCGGAAAACATAAATATGTAACCTGATGTTGATTT
Organism: Abelmoschus esculentus; assembly: GCA_035048815.1. Classification (NCBI taxonomy): domain Eukaryota; kingdom Viridiplantae; phylum Streptophyta; class Magnoliopsida; order Malvales; family Malvaceae; genus Abelmoschus; species Abelmoschus esculentus. The sequence continues at coordinate 8,831,699 of JAUCBN010000032.1, forward strand.
ACGTGAATCAACACAACCAGTAAAGTCCGAATCGGAGTAGCCAATCACCTCTAGATGGTCGGATCGTCTATATGTAAGCATGTATTCTTTTGTCCCTTTGAGGTATCTTAAAACCTTCTTTCCAACTTTCCAGAGGTCTATACCCGGATTACTCTGATATCTTCCCAATATCCCAACGGCAAATGCAATGTCAGGTCTTGTACAGACTTGAGCATACATCAGGCTTCCAACAACAAAAGCATATGGAATGTTTCTTATTTGGTCCTTCTAAAATTCGTTCTTCGGGCATTGGTTCAAATTGAACTTATCACCCTTCACGATAGGAGCAACACTAGGTGAACAATCTTTCATCCGAAATCTTTCTAAAACTTTGTTGATATAGGTTTCTCGAGATAAACCTATGACACCTTTATGTCTATCACGATGAATCTTAATGCCAATGACATAAGATGCATCACCCATATCTTTCAAATCAAATTTTTTAGAAAGAAATTATTTTACCTCATGTAGCATACCCTTGTCATTCGTTGCAAGTAAAATGTCATCCACATATAGGATAAGGAAACAAATTTTACTCCCACTGACCTTCTGGTATATACATTGATCCATGATATTCTCAATAAAACCAAATGAAGAGATAACTTCATGGAATTTTAAATAGGAAAATCTTTCAGATTGTTTCATGTATACCTCTTCTTCTACATCACCGTTAACAAAGGCAGTTTTCACATCCATTTGTTGTAACTCAAGGTCAAATTGAGCTACTAATGCTAACAAAATGCGTAAGGAATCTTTCTTAGATATTGGACTAAAAGTCTCAGTGTAATCGATTCCTTCTCGCTGAGTGAATCCTTTAGCAATGAGTCTTACTTTATATCTTTCTATGTTTCCTTTTGAGTCTCTTTTTGTTTTGAATACCCATTTACATCCAATGGCTTTTACACCATCAAGCAACGGTACAAGATCCCAAACTTCGTTGCTCTTCATAGAATTCATCTCATCCTTCATAACATCATACCATAATTATGACTCATTGCAGTTCATGGCACTTGAAAATGACTCAGGGTCATTTTCAGCTCCAACATTATAGTCAGATTCTTGTAAATACACAAAATAATCACTAGAAATTGATGATTTTCTTTCTCTAATAGATCTTCTTAATGTTGAACAAACATTCTCTTGTGGATCATGTTGTTCAACTGGTTGTTCAATAATTTCTGGAATTTCTTGAACAACTTGATCTATTGGAGTGTTTTCAATAGCTTGTAGAACTTCATTGATTGGTTGTTCAACACCCGATTGAACTTGAGGGGCATTATATATGATAACCAATCTCTCACTTGAAGTGGATGGTTGATCTACGGGTATTGAATCCTGAGACAGATCACTCCCACTGATTGAGTCATTCTCGAGAAATTTTGCATTTCTTGATTCTATAATTCTAGTGCTATTAGATGGACAATAGAATCTGTAACCTTTGAACTTTTCGGCATATCCAATGAAATACCCACTAATAGTCCTTGGGTCTAGTTTCTTTTCTTGTGGGTTATAAATTCTCACTTCAAACGGGCATCCCCATACGCGTATATGTCGCAAACTCGGTTTTTAACCTTTGAATAACTCAAAAGGTATCTTTGAGATAGCCTTGGTTGGGACCCAGTTTAATGTATACACAACCGTCTTAAGAGCCTGGCATGGTGTATTGGGCAACTATACCGTTGTCTAGAAGAAACTTCGCAAATGGACCATGTGCTTGTCCATCTTCTGTGTATCTACCATAATACTCACCACCTCTATCTGTTCTCACAATCTTTATCTGCTTACTGCATTGTTTCTCTACTTCAGCCTTGAAAACCTTAAAGGCTTCTAATGCTTCACTTTTATGATGAAGCATGTAGAGATACATATATCGTGAGTAATCATCTATGAAAGTGATGAAGTATTTCTGATCTTGTACATCTATATCTGGGCAACAGATATCAGAATGGATGATTTCCAATATGGTCGAACTCCTCTTGGAACCTTTCTTTGACTTGTTAGTCTACTTACCCTTAATGCAGTATACACAACTATCAAAATCAGTAAAATCTAAGATACTGAGTACCCCATCATTTACTAATCTTTTAATCCTTTCAATGGAGATATGACCTAATCTTCAATGCCATAAGGTAGAGGAGTCTTCATTTATAACATATCGCTTAGTACCAGTTTGAATGTACATAACATTATAAGTGGCATTATTTTATAAATCAATAGAGTAAAGATCATCACATAAAATTCCATTTCCAACAATTTCAGATTTATAAAATAAACTGAAACCAATATTCGAGAAATTAAAACAATACCCCAAGGGAACAAGTTTTGAAACAGAAATCAAATTTCCTGAAAAACTAGGAATGTAAAAAGTCTTTTCTAAAATTAAAACAAAGCCACTACTAAGCACTAATTCGCAGGTCCCAATAGCTTCCACATACGATTGCATCTTGTTTCCTGAATAGATGTATCGCTCATCTCCCACTGATTCCCTCAGGTTTTTTAATCCTTTTCCTTTCAAGCCAACCCTTATACTTGACATAGTCCTTCTTCATGTATCCCTTCTTTTTATAGAAGAAACACGTGGACTCTTTCTTGATGTCAGCTTAGGGTTGCATTTTAGCTTTCCCCTTTTGCTTGGCTTGGACTGAATTCTTTCCTTGAGTAACCGTCAGTGCACTCTCTCCCATCTCTAATACGAGCTTACCCTCTTCTTGGTCACACATGGTCAAAAGATCATCAATAGACCATTTATTTTTATGTGTGTTATAAGAGATCTTAAATAGCCCATATTGAGGAGGAAGAGTGTTCAATATATAGTGCACCAGGAAATATTCAGACATTTCAACCTCAAGTGCTTTAAGTCGAGCTGCCAAATCACGCATCTTATTGATGTGTTCACGTACACCTCTCACCGTAGTGAGCCTTAGAGATGTGAATTTCATAATTAAGGTGTTGGCTAAAGACTTTTGAGAAGTTTGAAATTGTTTCTCTATAACCTTTAATAGCTCTTGGACATTCTCATAATGCTCAATTGAGCCACGAACATCAGCAAGAACCTTGCTCTTAATGAACATAATACGTAAGCGATTGGATCGCTCCCACTTTTCATATAGAGCAAGATCAGCCTGACTGCTGGTGTCACTGATATGTGGCTCAGATTTCCTTATAGCATAATCAATATCCATACACCCTAATTGAAGAAGAATGTCTTCCTTTCAGAACTTAAAGTTCTCACTAGTTAGTTCAGGATATCTATTCTATTATCAGAGATATTCACAGGTAATAATGTTGTAAAATAAATTGACATACATGCTTAATATAAATTTGAGGCATAACTTAAGCTATCATTTACCAATGCAAATTATAGTAATAATGAATCTAGTGATAAAAAAATTACCCGTGGGCTAAATTTTTAATTCGATTAGATTCATTTTGATAGAATATTTTCTATCCTTTATGTAAAAAATTATTAAATTCATTTTTATAATTCCTGTGGGTATTTATAAAAATTCATCTAATAATTTTTACCTTAATGTTAAGGGATTTAATATCTAAGCTTTTTGTATGTGATTTTTAACCTTAATAATTTTATTTAATTAAAGATGTTGTGACTAGTCTTTAACTAAATAAAATTATTAAAATCACTTAGCTAGATATTAACCCTAAACTTTATTTAAAGTGTTGTTTGTTCATTATGCAACGTTTTATGTCTAGTCCTTATGAGATCTTTATTATAATTTTATTTAATTAAAGTTGTTGTGGCTAATTCTCTAATTAAATAAATTATATAGATCTCTAGACATAATATATAGTTCTATTGCTAAAGCTTTATGCAATATGTACTAAAGTTTTATGTACCTAATTTTTATGTATATAATTAAGTTATAACATATCTTAATTTAGGCACATATTATATATTAATTTCTAAAATTTATTTAAGTAAAATAAATTAATAATTTTAGAAATTAATCTTATGAAAATAAAATTTTTGTAACATAATTATTCTTAAAATTTCAAAATTTAAATATCAAAATAGCATTTAAATTTTGAGAAAAATTAAACATGACAAGACAGAGATTTAATATGGCTCTGATACCAAATGTAAGCATTAAACGAGCATAAACGCAGCGAAAAAGGATCGAAATAAATACCTCCAGCCATTGTTAAAACCTTATGCCAAAATGAGATGTGGTTGCACCACCGTCGAGCTCGTCAGACCACCGTAGTAACTCCTCAAACTACCGTAAAATTAAAGAACTCAGCTGCAAAATTAACTTCAACTGCCAAGATCTTCTAAGCACTCGAGAGATCTCACTAGATGGAATATGTGAACCTTGATTCTTGGTGCTTAGGGACCTTGTGCCAATGGGTATTTATAGGAGTGATTTACCATTAAAATCACTCTAATTGGACAAAATTGCCCCTCAATTACACAACACTATCCCTTAACCATCCACTCATTCACACGCCTCCTCAACCATGTATTGGATCGTGGATTTGTGGGAATTGTGGAAATGTGAGAAACTCACATAATGGAACGAATCAGTTCCTACATGTGAAAACTCAGGCATTATGATAATGAAGTAAAGAGAAGAATAATTAGAGATAAAAGTAATTCTGAAATTGTATTATATGAAAGAAAGATGAGATTAATGGGTGTTTCACCCTTTACAATAAGGTGGGTATTTATAACCCAATCTAGCCAAGCTAACAAACCTTTAACTAATCCACTAACTAATTACAGTTATTTTCTTAACATTCCTCCTACTTTCTTAGCCTTTTAAACTTCTTCAAATGGTGAACATATTTTCTTCGCCTTGTGAACTTCTTGAAGCATAACAAATGAGCAAAAAATAATCGAAGAGAAGAATCAATCCTTGTATTTTCCTGGTCTTGATATCAGGTGGGGTCAAAGAATGTCGCTGAAATTTATCGAAGAGCATGATTCATGGACACTTAAAAAAAAAGAACTGCTGGAAGGACACTACAAGTTGACTATTCAGAATCCTGCTGCATGAAAATTAGACAATTTCTGAAATCCTGCTTGGATGAAAAAGTCTTCTTCTTCTTCACTTTTTCACACAACTTTCTTTTCTTTATCGTCATTATTTTCTATTTGAACTTTCTTCAACAAACAAAAACCTTCAGAGACATTTTTTTCTTCTTTATTGTCTACCTTCTTCAACATTTATTCGGTCTTTCTTTTTGTTGGAAGCAAGGCGGTCAAGCTACATGCTACCGGGTGTAATTTGAAGCCCATTTTCGAGCAAAAAGACACCCTCTTTTGTCTGGTTAATGGAGAATAAGGCGGTTAAGCACTTAACACTCCTCAGAGATTTTCTTTCATAAAAAACTTGACAGTAGCGTCAAGTATCCATGTGTACTATATAGAAGAATCAACAAGACAATAAAAAACTTTCAAACGGCAGAAACTCAATTCCTTAAAAACAAATAATAGCCTCGGCAATTACTCATTCCAAAATCAATGAACAAAATATCCAACAATCTGTAGATTTGAACTTCCAATAACCGAGGAGCAACATATGAATTACCATGGAGCAGAGATCAAAACAAAAAAACCATACCCAGAATTTAGCATAAAAGCTTTGTTCAGCTTCACTTTCCCAATATGAACAAGACTTGATTCACCACAAGAAACATTATAAAAGAATGAATCTGAGAATATGTTATTCCAAAATGACTTCAAGAACCAAGTTAAAAGATTTTACCAGAAAATACAACCACAGGGCAATAGAAGGATGATATTCGAGAATTGCATAAGTGATGTTTGATGGCCAAGATTACAACAGTCGACAATGTCAGAATCTTCTGGCAACCAAAAAGACGATCAGCGAACAACCAAGATTAACCAATTCTGCAATTTCAGTGGAGAGCAGCATCAAACCCTTTATTGAGCATATTACAAACGGAGACAAATCAATTGAAATCTGGTTTAGAAAAAGACGAATCATTTGGGATTCTGGGATTGTCGCATGAGAAACCAAAGCTCAGTGGCGCAGATGAATTTCACGAGGCAGATCTAAATCTTGAAAAGATGAAGACACAATATTGAAAAAAAGACGGTAAAACAAAAAATTGAGATCAACAGCGGAGGCAGAACAACAACAATTCAGGATCGACGGCTCTGATACCATGTGAAAACTCAGGCATTATGATAATGAAAAAAAGAGAAGAACAATTACAGATAAAAGAAATTCTGAAATTGTATTATATGAAAGAAATATGAGATTAATGGGTGTTTCACCCTTTACAATAAGGTGGTATTTATAACCCAATCTAACTAAGCTAACAAACCTTTAACTAATCCACTAACTAATTACAGTTATTTTCTTAACACTACACGGTGATCAAGAAAATGTCACTTTGATTTGATGAGGGTATCGAATCTATACTACCGTAGATCTGTAAATAGCAGATAGCGCCATTGAATAAATTTGACAAAAGTCATTCACAATGCTGCATTCTCTAAGTGGTCCAAGAAATATAGTCAATCTAATCTGCTCTTGGAATTAATTGACATTTGAGCTTTGATTGGAGCTCATCTTTATGTTGATAAAACAAACTGTTTTTGGTAGGCAAGCTTAGCACTGTCAATAGATTTTTCACTGGTATTGAATTGTCTGATATGGCCTACCATTATGGACCTACCTATGAAAGTGAATGAGATTCGAATCTTGGACGGATTCCATTCTGCTGTCGAAATGGGACGATTCTGCCGCCTTGAATGGATCCAAGCAAGTTTGAAGCATATTTCCAAATGCAAGTTTACAAAATGTCACCAGACTTAATAGGACAGAGTTAGTTCCACCTAAAAATTTGAAGATCAATGGCACTGGGAATCCGGATTATGAATGTGGTTCTACAATGAGAGTTATCCCGAACCAATTCCCTGATCCAAGTGGTTTACCTTCACAAACAGCAGCAGCTGCTAGTTGGTAAGTGGTTTACCTTCAAAAACAGCTGCAGCAGCAGCAGGCAAAGTAGGCTGCTCCGAGAAGTGTTTCATACTCGCAATGATTCTGCTATTCCATGCAATACATGTACGGTGTGCCTGTGGCTGCACTAGCATCCCGAACTACTTCTTCGCCCCGATTCACTTTTTATTCATCTATTTGTGATATAAAACCATGAACAGTTCCAAATTACTCCATATATTCAATTATTCATCTATTTGTTGGTCGTATAAAGTATAATGAGAAGATATGTGCTATGCCAAATGCCAAGCAGTGTTCCATAATACCAAAAGAAAATAGAAATTGCAGCAATGAGAAGGACAAGTCATAATGTCTAGATCTTCCAAAATGAGTAAAAAGTTCAATTTGGAAAACTCAATCAAGTTCGATTCTGAAGAAACAACAAAATAAACCTTTGAAAGAAAACATTTGAATCCAAGCTTTTGTCAAACCAAAGCAGTAGAACTGCACGAGAGGTTTCCACCCATGTTAGATTGAATTTCAACTGGTGCAACCTCCTCTTGCTGCAAATAGCATCAAAATCTTTGAATCAGTAACCGTTACTGAGCCGATAAAATACATTACATAGTCTGTTTTAGGGATTGGAGACATACCAAAAACAAGGGCCCGTAGATCAGCTCATCAGCAGCCGAAAATGGGTTTGACAGCTCCGTGATGGCCCCTGCATTACGGTGCAAATTTTCTTCGTTTGAGATGGCAACACCATCACTACCAGGAAAATCATTCTGGTATAACAAGTTCAATCGAGAGAGACCATAAATTGAGGCATCAGTTTGGATACAATGACTTGATTGGGAAGCAATATTCGAGTTGAACATATTACTCCCTCTATCAACATGGTTTGGAACTGTGCTTAAAACATGCCCATTCGCAAGATTTTGCTGTGGAAGTTGATATGAAGAAGTCGGAGTGCGTTGGAATCGTTGGCAGGCATTGACATCTCTGTTACCAGCCGATTGTGCACTTTCTTTCTGAAGATGCATGCGATATTTCTGCAACATGTAATTGTTAGATGTGAATTTTATACGGGATTTGTTAATAGTTAATATAAGATCTGTAATGTGCTAATATATTGCACCTGAAGATGACTGGAAATATTGGCTCTGGTAAGATGAGTAACATTCATAGCTTGCATACGCTCCAAAATTTTCATAGGAACATCATCTGCAATAACATAATCCGATGTCAAAACAAAGCATTTTCTATAGGAAAATTTTCAAGTACAGGGCTAGAATAGTTCGTACTGCCATGTCCAAGTTGATTTACAACATCAACAAACACCTCATGGAGCTCTTGTGTCCATACCACCCTCGGCTTCTTCTTGGTCATTGCTTCACCGGAAGATTCAACATCATTGAATGCATCTTCGCTCCTCTGTTTCGAGCCTTGCGGGCTTCTTTTATCAGTTGTCGGGACGATTCCATTAGCGTCTGCCAGGCCTAACCTGTCATTAACATTAATGTTTGTGTTGCGAATGCCAGACCGCTTGCGAACCACATGCTGCCAAATGAGATTAACAGCTTCCATGCGAACTGGCTTCACCAAATAATCACAAGCTCCTTTCGTTACACCATCCATAATAACTCTTTGTCTTTCATCCGAAGACATAACTGTGTAAAATAAACACGCCGATTCAAACACATACATCCACACATTTGTATATATAAACAGATTAAACTGTGAAATCATAGAGTTATTAAATTAATAAGCATGTATTTTGTAACTTACTAACGACCGGCAAGTCCATCTTTGAAGCAATGATCTCAGTAAGCTTAAATCCATCAATGTCAGGCATATGTAAATCAGAGATGACAACATCAAATCTGTTCTTGTCTTCTCGAAGCAAATCAAGGGCGTCCTTTGCATGCTGACACTTGGTAACTGAAGATCACTCGCTTAAAATTTATGATCCTCGTATACTCGAACAGTAAAACAGACATGAAACACATAAAACTGAATTTACATGAAAGCATGACTAATTATTGAACACACAAACAAGATGAGTGACTGACAGAAAGACATAACATACCTTCGTATGATAACTTTCTAAGCACTCTTTCCAGTACGAGGAGACATGTTATGTCATCATCAACAATGAGAATCTTCAAATCAGCTGGGAATTCAGCAACACCATTATCATCAACAATACTCATTGCCCACTCTCTTTTCTGAATGACAGATTTTTGAGAGAAAGGGTGTAGTTTGTTTGGTTTGTTAAGTTTGGAGAGATATATAAGTGTTAAAAACAAGCTACGGTTCAGCCGAAAAAAGATAGTTTCTTTCGCTTCCTTTTTACCATTAAATTCAAAGTCGGCGGATTATCTTCATTTATTGTTTGTTTAGTTTCTAGAACTATTTATTTCTTTACGGAATTGTACATTTTAGTAAATTCTTAAGTCTCCATTTTAATTATAATAAGGATGCAAGATTTTATAATTATAATAGAGAGGGTAAATTTTTAAGAATTTATATTAGGAACATAAGGAGAAAAATTTTAAAATTTAAAAGTAGAAAATTATATGATCAATAACAAAGACAAAAATTACTTGAATTACATTAAAATTTTATATTTTCAGACCAATATCCTTCGATCCATCCTTGATTATAACGATAAATTTATGTAATTAATATCGATTAAATTTAAGTGTTTAATTGTCTAAAATCCATTGATAGTAGGGATAACGATAGATTCTGGACTCAACTCAAAATCGTAAATTTAAATCTGTTTTATAAGGTTTGAATTTTAAAATTTTGTACTTGACGGGATCTGAATCCTCTTATTAAAGTCATATTTGAGTCTGACACTAAAATTTAAATCTTAACTCATTTATCTATTTATAAAAAAATCATCTTTGATTTAAAAAAATGTAAATGAAATACTAAGTTTTAAAAATATATATATATTTAATAGAGGAAGACAACACAAAAAAATCAATTTTTATCAGTAGTTATATTATTTTCTTTCTTTGATTTAATTTTATATTTTATATATTATTTAATATAATTTTTATTTATTTACGATAAAAATATTTTTAAAGGAAAATATGTTTATTTTATTATTAATATTTTTTATTCAAAAGACATTTGTGTACTTATGTATGAGTTTTTTTTTAAAACTTTAATTTATCATTTTTTATTATTACTAGTTGTATTGAAATTAATCTTTCCTTTATTAAAGATATGATGAGAAATTAGTCAATGATAGTTTTATTTTTTTTAAAATAGATCTAATGGTTATTTTTTAATAGATTCATTTTGAATCGGTTTTGAATCTGGATCCATAAAATTCGTTAAATCTGAGTTTGTATCTCAATTTTCTTGTCCCTCAAATTTGGGGAGGATCTAAATCCATGATGTAAAATGAGTCTAGATCTGGATCTAACTGAATAAGGTTTAGATCTATCCTATTATCATCCCTATTTGATAGTTATTAAAATGATATCGTTGTTTGTATAATATATAAAAAGAAACATAAAATTAAACATGTTTAAGCACTTAATATCTTTTAATTTATTAAAATTCTATTTATTTTTTTGAAAAGAAACCAAAAATATATTATTAACTAAATAAAGCATCATCCAACAGAAAATATTCAATACATACAGGAATATCAAAAGAGAAATAAAAAGAATGATCCAACTCTACTGCCCATTTAGCAAGACTATGAGTAACCCTATTTTCCTCTCGATTTATATGTGTAACTTGTATCGAAAGACATGAATGAAGAAAGCCATGCACTTCTTGAAGATAACATGCAGTAACAGAAAGATTGAGCGCATTAGCCTTCAATCTATTTATTATAGCCATAAAATCTCCTTCAATTATAGATTCCTCCCATGCATTATCCTTCGCCATTTTAATACCAGCAGCAAAAGCACAAGCTTCAGTAGTTTCAATCGTGTAAGTACTATGCAACTTAGATGCCCATCCATCGATCATTAGGCCATCTTTATTCCTCGCAATAACTCCAATTGTTGATTGTCCAGTTGTTGGAATGAAAGCAACATCAATATTTACTTTCACCACCTGTCCTACAGGTTTTGATCATCTTACAACTCTACTACATCGAATTGAAGTGGAAGTCAATTCATTATCCTACAAGAAATCTACAGCAAGTATCTGTGAGTAGTCTACAAGCATTCTAGCAGAATTTAGGATCCCATTATGCACCAAATTGTTCCTCTTATTTCAAACATTCCAAAGAATAATAATAAAAAAAGTAAATTGTTTTTTATCTAAAGATGCTAACATAGCTTTCGGCCATTTTCGACAACATGTAAAATTCCCCTGAGGTAGTTTAGAGCTCAAACCACTTAGATCGTAAACTTCTTTCACAGACAAACAATCCTTCAAAGCATGCAACAAAGTTTCATCCTCTTTGTTACAAACTTGACAAATACCAGAACCGATTCCAACCATTGCCAATTTATATATAGTAGGTACAGCCTCATAGCCCAATCTCCACCCAAAAATCTTAATTTTAGGAAGGGTGGACAAACTTGCAATAGCTTTCCAAATAGGTGAGGAATCACTCTCAATCATTTTTTGGTCAAGTAGCTATTTATGAGCATATCTTGTAACATAGGTCTTTGAAGGATGATGACCCCACACCAGAACATCCTCATTAACTCCAGCTATAGGACATTGTAGAATCCTTTTAGCATCTTCCAATGTAAACACTTGTCTAACTTTTCTTGTATCCCAATTATTTCTCCCAAATTTCATAAACTCACTACATTTTATAGGGTTTGTAACCTTCATATAAGATTCAGTAAGACAAACAGCAACATCCCCTCCCCATCTTTCACTGAACATGTTAATATTACTTTCCATTCCAATTCCAATGAAAGCCTTCCTTAAGGATTTTCTTAGCATTAAAAATACTTCTTCAAATAAAAGAGGGTCAATCACCAAGTTTAGCATCTAAAACTTTATCTTCTGCAAAAATACTTAGCAAACAGAACCTTATAACACAAAGAAGCTTTATTAGATATCAACCTCCAAACTTGTTTGCCCAATAAAGCGATATTAAACAATTTTATATCTCTTAAATCCAAACCGCCTTCTCTTTTTGGTCGACACAGTTTGTGCCACGCAACATGAGTCCATCCTCTCTTTCCTGCTTTTCCGAACCACCAATAATTCCTCATTGATGAAAAGATAGGATACAGTCTGGTAGTTAAAAATAAGTCATGGTATAAGTGGGCAAAGCTTGGTCCAACCTCTAACTCGTTTATCAACATTATCACTTATAAACCCCAAAGCCTCAGTTTTATTCTTCTCAATAATCAAAGGTAAACCCAGATAAATACATATTTCTTCTTTTGCTCTCATATTCAGAATGCCCATTATCTCCTGTTTGCAGGCATCAAACATGCCATTACTGAAATAGATATAAGACTTTTTTACATTAATCGTTTGTCTAGAAGCTCGTTCATACTCAGCAAAAACATATTTTATTTGTCTAGCCTCCTCAGTAGAATTTTTTATGAACAAAAGACAATCATCTGCATATAAAAGATGGTTCACCTTAGGACCAAACGTACTAGCTTTTACTCCCTTTTATCTTATCCTCAGCCTGAAATTTAAAAAGCAGTGCAGACAAAAAATAAAAAAAGATAAGGTGACAACCATTTATCCTGAAGCAGTAAGATACAAAAGTAACACAATTCATAATTATGTCAATCCAATTCTGGTCAAAACCCATTCACAACATAACAACACTTAAAAAAATTTACTCCACACGGTCATAGGTTTTTTTTCATATCAAGTTTAATAGCTGCCTCTTTATTTGGACTATTCCTAACACTCTTAAGGTAATGAAATAACTCATGAGCCACAACAATATCATCAGAAATTAGTCTCCCAAGCACAAAGGCACTCTGATTTTCAGCACTGCAGACATTCATCACAGTTTTCAATCTATTGACTATGGCTATGGAGCAAGTTTTATAAACCACGGTGCATAAACTAATGGGCCTAAATTGTTTAATGAGGGTAGGATTGTTTACTTCAGGAATTAAAACTAAGACAATTTTATTGACCTCTGACATATCTATATGACCAGCTAACAAATTCAAATAAATATTAATGAAATCATTACCACAAATAGACCAAAAATAATGAAAGAATAAAGCTGGCATAACATCTAGACCAGGTGATTTGTTTGGGTAAATTTGAAGAAATGTTAGCTTTACTTCCTCTACCGTAAAATCTGCACAAAGTTTAGAGCTCATCTCTGTTGTAACACAAGTCTCTATGGAGTTTAGGATTAAACTTGAAAAAGAGCTTTCATTGGATCGATAGAGATTGGTATAAAATCTTTTTGCAACCCTAAAAACATGTTCTACGCCTTTCTTCCAAACACCATTTTCATTTATTATACCCTTGATAAAATTTTTCTTTCTTCTTCCACAAGCTCTTGCATGAAAAAAGGCAATGTTTTGATCTTCATCCTTAAGCCATGTCACTCTTGATCTTTGTCTTCAGTATTTCTCATCTTTATCCAATATGTATTTCAATTCTTTTTTAACTCTTTTAAATCAGATAAATTTACATCATTTATTTGATGCTGCATCAGATTTTCAATTTTCCTCTCAAGCACCTTCCTCCTATGCATCTCATTCCTTCTTTTCCATCTTTTCCACTCCCCTAGTTTTGAACCCACAATGGTTAATTTGGACAAGAACTCTACATCATCATTCTCCCATAAATCTTTGACAATCTATATACAATCTTCATCATTCGCCCAACATTTCTCAAATTTAAAATAATTCCCCTTTATACCATTCTGTCTTAAAGGCCCTTCAGTATTCAATAACAAATAACAATGATCAGATGCAATAACAAATTCAGAAAGAACCTCATTGTGCACAAACTTTTGTTTTCAAGAGATAAAAGCAACAAATCTATCCAATCTTTCCCTCACATAAGTTTGAATATTATCTCCCCTCTGCCATGTGAATCAACCTCTATTTGGTTTAATATCCCACAGTCTATTTTGTACGAGTGCTTCTCTGAAATTTTCCATTTTCACTCGAAGTTTTCTTCGTCCCCCAACTTTCTCATTAAAGTCAAGGATATCATCGTGATCTCCACCAAGTAACCAAAGAAGTGTAGAATGATTTTTCAATCTATCCACAAAAGCCAATCTTCAATTTTCCTACTTCTATCGGAAGTTCCATAAAATTCTATAAAACAAAATTTTTTTGTCCCTTCACTAACTTCAATATCAATATGGGATTTTGAAAAAGATAACAGATTCACCTTTATGTTCTCCCTCCAAAGCAACAAAAGACCGACACAATTTGCACCCCTTTCCACATCTAGACAACCAGCCATACCAATTATTCTTTTAATATTATCTATTTTATTTTTGTCAATTTGGTTTCACTAATAAAAGCTAAAGCAATATTCTTTTCGGCCACAAACTTTTTGAGGTATTGAACTGTCCCAGGGTTGGCTATCCCTCGACAGTTCCTACAAAGGATTTTCATAATTCTCGGCGGGGCTGTTGAGCAGCCTCCACCGATATAGTTAGCTTAGAGACAACCTCTTGATCTGCATCATCATCACCTAAAACTGCACTAGCACTTGTTCTAACTTTTTTCATGATAGCAACATTAGGCAAATCATTTCTCCAATGTTGGAATCTTTTAGTGCTTCTGTTTCTGGAGCTTGAAACAACCATCGCTTTAGATCTTTCAATTGGTGGAACAAAACTTTTGTCACTTTCATCGACTTGTTCAAACTCTTTCTCCTTACCCTTCCTACTTTCAGCTAAATGTTTCCTTTTCATAATGCTTGAGCTGTATCCTTTTTTGAAATACACTATTCCAGATCGTTTACTTCCTTAGCTATTCATCCTTTGTCTCACGTTAGCAATCCTTAGCCAATCAAAAATTGTAGAGGAAACTTGTCCCCAACGGGCATCAGACTACAATCTTTGAGTTCATGGCCAATCACTCCACACCCAAAAGTCAAAACAAAAATTTGGTAGTCTCTCATACTTCACCATGCAAATTCGAGGTCGACTATCTCTTTGCTTCCCAACAGATACACATATCTTCAAAGCCTTTGTACTATCTATCTCAACTAGGATACGTAAATAGCTTCCCAGGCTCCCGTCATTCCTTCATACATCCACCACGAGAGTTGAACCAAAAGAGTCACCAATTGTTTCACCCATATCAACAGTCAACAAATCCAATGGGATTGTTATAAATTCGAATCCATATTAGTAGAGGACTAAAATCATAGTCTTGTGGATATTAGACATTAAATGTTCGAAAAATTATAGGTAATATAAAATAAGCATGATTTTGTTTCCTTTTATATGTATATATATGATTAGAATTATTTGAGTTTAAGATATAGATTTAGTAGTAATTGTGAACTTGAATATAAATTATTGGATATATACTATTTGATTTATGTTTTTATTATGGTTAGGATATGGTTGGATATTTAATATTCAAATTTAACATCCATTTATCTATTAATTTTGTTTTATAAATAATTAATAAAATTAGATATCTTTGGTTAATAATAAAATTTGTTATTAAATATATAATGAATAAATTTTAGATAAGTTCATATATTTGAATTGGTCCAAGTATTAAATCATAGGAGAGACATTTATTTGCTTTCCTCCTTTTCTGTGATTTTTTGGGAGGTTGCTTTTGGTTTGTATGATTTGCGCATAGAAATTCTTTTAGGAGCCGTATGAGCTAATGAGACGTGGTGATTGTATTGGAATTAGGATCCAAAAAAAATTAGACATTTATTACTTGGATCGTATTCGCGATTTATTTAAATACCCAAATAAATAAAAATTTTGAAGGTGTAAATTCCGCACTTGTGACTTCTATAGAATTTCTTATAATTTGGATTTACTATTTTGGGTTCAATCTATTAAGAATACGTTTACATAGTTATGGTTCATTTACATTAACATCTAATTGAATTGATTAAAGAGGCAATAGTTTTGATGTTGGCGTTAAAGGTGGTTGGGAATCCAATGCTTCCAAGGGGATTTTCCCCTGGTTTTCATAGTTAAGCTTATTTAAAATATATGTATTTAACTTATTTGGGAAGAACGAAATGTAAAAGATTTAAAAGTAAATTAAATTATAAAAATGTATCATAAATTATAAAATAATTTTTAGAGTTAGAGGTGAGTGTTCGATCGAGTCGATTCTAAAATTTTGAATTATTCGAGTTGACAAGTCTAATTTTATCATTTGAACTTTATTCAAAAAAATTTCGATTCGAGTTTTCGAGTTCTTATAAAAATTTAATTGTAATTATTTGTTATGTTCCGATATGATTTGATTGTAATTTTTACAAATAAATTATAATGTATCGTAAAGTATAATGACTATTTTTCAAATAAATTTTTAAGTAATAACTCAATTGAAAAGTCAAAATATTTTTTTAAGTCAAAGATTAACCCATCAATATTTTCCTAAGTCATTTTCAAAGCCAAAACATTAAAGTTTTTCCAGGCGTTTTGATACAATTGACTTATTTTCAAAGGAAATTAAATAGGCATATTGATACGGTCATAGACCGTTTCGATACGGTTTGAAACTATGATTTTTAGTTTCAAAACAAAAGGAAAATATATCAAAATAGGCGTTTCAATACAACCTTTGACTATTTCGATAAGGTCCTGGACTTGGCAATTAAATATAAAATTAAAAATGTTTTGATAAGTGTACAATGAATGTCGAACCTGAAGAAATTGAAGAACAGATGACAAATAACAACATGAAGCAAATTAGATAGTTAATCATATAGGTAAATACTTCGAACCAATCGATTATTCAAGTAAGGAAGGTATGATATCAAAACCATCTATTGAACAATCTTCAATTCATGAATTAAAATTATTGTCAGGACAATTGAAATATGCTTATTTGGGGGATTAATGATTCATTATCCATAATAATTTTTTCTAAGTTGTAGCCCAAACAGGAAGAACAACTAATTGGCTTGTTGAAAAAGCACAACAAGGTCATCAGATGGACTATTGCTAATTTTAAAGGAATTAGTCCGGCGGTATGCATGAACAAAATCCTTTGGGATGAAAATCATAAGCCGTCAATTGAGGCACAAAAGAGGCTTAACCCGACTATGAAGGATGTTTTTAGGAAAGAATCATCAAATGGCTTGATATCGGTATTATATATCCTATCTCCGATAGTATATGGGCAAGTCTGGTACATTGTGTGCCGAAAAAAGGAGATATGATTTGTGGTAAGTAATGAGAATAATGAACTTGTTCCAACTAGAGCTGTCACAGATTGTAGAGTTTGTATAGATTATCACAAATTAAATAATGTCACTAGAAAGGATCATTTTCCTTTACCCTTTATTGACTAAATGCTTGATCGTCTTGCATGTAAACCATTTTATTATTTTCTTGATGGCTATTTAGGTTACAATTAGTTTGTCATAGAAATAGACGATCAAGAGAAAACGATATTCACTTGCCCATATGGAACATACGCGTTAAGAAGGATGTCATTCGGAATTGAAGGTTATTGGGAAAAAGTTGATGTTATAGAGAAATTGCCACCACCGACTTCAATAAAAGGAATTTAAAGTTTTCTTGGTCATACATGTTTTTACCAAAGGTTCACTTATATTTTTTCTAAAATTTCTAAACCTTTGTGTAATCTGGTTGAACATGATAGAAGTTTGGACTTTGATGAATCATACGATATGGTATTTCAGAACTTAAAGAAGCAACTTGCCTCGACACCTATTGTTGTCCCACCTGATTGGTTTTTACCTTTTGAAATTATTTGTGATGCAAGTGATTTTGCCGTAGGTGCAGTTTTTGGCCAACAAAAAGATATCTTTCATTTAATTTACTATACTAGTAAAACTCTTAATGATGTCCAATTGAATTACACGATCATGGAAAAGGAATTACTAGCGGTAGTATTTGAATTTGATAAATTTTGTTCCTATTTAATTGACACTAAAGTAATTGTACATATTGATCATTTGGCAATTAAATATTTGATTGCTAAGACAGATGTCAAACCTCGTTTAATCCATTGGATTTTATTTTTGCAATAGTTTGATATTGAAATTAAGGACATGAAAGTAACGGAAAATCAAGTGGTTGATCATTTGTCAATGTTAGAAGAAGGAAACAATAAAGATGATCCTTTGGATATCGACGATGAATTCTCGGATGAGAAATTACTGATTGCCTCGATGACACCATGGTATGTTGATTTTGTTAACTTTTTGTTACTGGTGTAATACCTTATGATCTCACTCACCGAGGAAAGAAGCGGTTCCTACATAATGCTAAACATTACTATTGGGATGAGTCTCTTTTGTTTAAGTAATGTACAGATCAGGTAATTTGAAGATGTGTTCTCGAGGAGGAGAAACAAATATGATTAGGAAATGTCATTCTTCACCATATGGAGGTCATTTTGGTGGTACACGAACAATTGCCAAAGTTTTACAATCCGGTCTATATTGTCCCACTCTTTATGAAGATGCCCACGAATTTTACAAGCAATTTGATCATTGTCAAAGGACGGGGAATATTTCTAGGAGACATGATATGTCACTCTAAAATATCCTTGAGGTCGAGTTATTCAACGTATGGGATATAGATTTCATGAGACCTTTCCCATCTTGGTTTGATAATCTTTACATTTTACTTATTGTCAATTATGTTTCTAAATCGTTTGAAGCAGCAACCTGTCCAAAAGACGATGCCAAAACCATTCAAAAATTTCTACGAAAGAACATTTTTACATGGTTTGGAATGCCAAAGGCAATAATCAGGATGGAGGTAAACATTTTAATAATAAATTATTTGCCAAAATGTTACAGTGCCTTGGAGTTACACATAGAGTTGTCATATGATATATCACCCACAAACGAATGGGCAAGTAGAAATTTATAACTGAGAATCGAAAAGTATCCTTGAGAAAGTAGTAAATCCTTCTCGAAAGGACTGGTTTTATTCGAATTGATTATACGTTTTGGGCTTATTGCACTACATTCAAAACACCTTTAGACATGTCCTTGTATCGACTTGTTTATAGAAAATTGTGTCATCTACCGTTAGAAATTGAGAATAAGGCGTATTGGGAGATAAAGACAATGAATATGGATTGAGAAAGTGCTGGACAAAAATGTTTTCTAAACTTGAATGAAATTGAATAGTTGCATGATTTATCTTATGACAATGCGAAAATTTACAAGAAAAAAATGAAGCGTTGGCATGATAAAAAATTGATGCCACGACAATTCATGCCTGAGAAATTACTTCTTCTCTTCAATTCCCAGTTGAACCTTTTTTCTGAAAAACTTAAGTCAAGATGGTTTGAAGTTGTTAAACCATTTTCACATGGTGCAGAGTTAATCAAGCCCACTATTGATGGACGAGAATTTAAATTTAATGGACAAAGATTGAAGCACTATACCAGCACTGATTTGGAGCATAACAAAGTAATGTTTACTTTAGAAGATACATGATCATGCTCTTCTTTAGTATTTTATTTTTATTACATTTTTTATTTCAGCAAATTTTTAATATTTGTTATTTTTGGTATTTTTTATTTCAGTATTTTTATGGATTTTCTTTAATTATGTTTTTTATACTTTAGGAATAATTATCTCATATCTATTAGAATAATTCTTGCTTTATTAACGTTTATCTTTTTTAGGAAAGGAAATCAAGATCAAGGAAGATTTGATTTCAGATTTGGATAGACTTTAATATAGGTCAAATTTTGAAGATATTAATTGCATAATTAACTTTATAAGTTACCCTAATGTTTTGTTCTACTTATTTTCTTTGTATCCTAATCGAAATTCTTTCCTTCCACTAATGATCTTTGTCGCCTACCTTCACCAATATTTTTTTTCTCGACATAGAAGTGGAGTTGTACCTATATTGGACATCTTGGATTAATTTTTTGTAGAATACATTCATAAAGAGGAACCTGATGTCAACATTGCATAATCATACAGTAGATCGGTCACGCCTAGCACTCATTCACTCAATTATCCACAATCGCAAGATCAATGTTGGTTGCATCATCAATGAACAAATGTTTGAGTGTGCAACAAAGGATAGAGGTATTCTTTATTTCTCTTGTTTAATCACTGCTTTGGTAAACTTAGAAAGAGTACCAACGCTGCCAACCGACTCATACACACCGGAGAGAAAGGTTTTAACCAGAGATGTTTACATAAAAAGAATACAAGTGGAAGAAGCTGTTCCACAAGCATACAACCCTCCGGTTGCCGAAGCAGCTTATGCCGAGGTAACACAACCACCAAGCCCATTAGAAAGAACAATTCCAGCACCAGAAGGAATCTTGGACATTCTGTAGTGAATAGAGAAAAGACAGCTTGCCTTTATGACTTATGTTCGGGAGTTCAATAGCGCCGTCATTGCCATAATCCTCGAAGAAATCCTAACTTGTTCGAATGTCTTCCCCTAATTCACAGTTGACCTCTCCATGTCCCAGCAGAATCCTACTTCCCTAGTTAAATCAACCACCGCCTCTACAACTATGTCCCTATACCTTGCTGCTACAACTGTTGCCGCTGCAACAAAATCCTTTTTTGTCAACTCAGCAGCCACATCCATGAGGGTATACACCATGAAGAAAGTGGCTACACCAGAAGCCTCTAGTCTCTTTTATTGGAGTAGCTCCTCAGATGAAATGGAGTCCCTCATGCAAACAGTGAAGGACTACTTAGCCCCCGAAATCGACAAAATGAGGAAAGCTTCTGGTTCTGCTCTAGTATCCTCTCTGATCAACATCGACACGGAGGATGAACCGATGCTAGACCTAACTCCACTCCAAGTCTAACAACCACGATCGGCGAAGAAGCTCATAGTCAGCCCACCGAAGGCAACAGCACAACAGCCACCAAAGACCCGTCACAAACTCCTCATCAGCAGCGACTCTGAGGATTCCTTTGGATCCTCTACCTTTTAAGGGCGGTAATCTTTTCTAAAATTTCTCTTTATTGTTTTAATATTTTCGGCTTAACTTTTTTCTTTATGTATTTTCTATACAAGCATTGAGGATAATGCATCCATCGAGTTTAGGGGAGTATTGATCCTATTTTGTAATATGTAAATGTCTACAATGTATAGAAATATTTGGACTATCTAATTACTGCCCTAATCTTCGTCTTTAACAAACTTTACATTTTTCATGCAATTTTTTTAAGTCTGTTGAATTTTATTGAAACTATCTCGGCAATAATATATTCTCTAGTCGCCGCCGCAGTCGGTACCATTCACCAAACTTGAATTCAGAAAGGTTTTCTAGGATTAGTACTTAGGATTAGACTATGAGCCTACAATTAAATAAATACTACTAGTCTTAGTTGATTTTAAAAGTTTTTTTCTTTAAAAAGCAATAAGGGCTTAGGCTTAGATTTTAACTAGAGGTGTCTATCACCGGCTCTAGTTTAGTCCATAGAGGTGTCCACCACTGGCTCTAGGACTTAATCCTTCTCCAACTTACTAGAGGTGCCCAAAATTGGCTCTAGTAACAATAGCTAAACACTTGAGGTGCCCGAAACTAGCTCAAGCAGTATAAGTATATAACAATATATATATTTATATACAATTATGGTAAAAGAATGAAAAAGAATTGGAGTAAAATCCAAGTTAGAAGTCTTGAGCTAGAAAAAGGATTAGAACATAGAAAATCAACTTTGACACAGCTACGCACACACTCACTAAGACTCACAGTCTAGTTCCGAGGAATTCCTAGACCTAGAAGAGGCCGAGTCAAGAAAAGAATTCTGCTGCGGCAGACAGAAATGTATATTACTTTAAATTTCCTTACTTAAATTTATCTTTTGCATTGCTTGAGGACAAACAATAGTTCGAGTTTGAGGGTATTTGATAAGTGCATAAAAGTACTAATTTTTATATCATTTTCTCACTCGATTATTACTAATAAAGGACAAATTTAAGGTCAATAATAGATAATTCTGCATATTTTCCATATTTTAGCATCAATACACTTAAATATAAAAATTATGCAATATTTGGTAGAAAACGTACTACTTTTGTCTTTATTCTATGATAGGAAAATATGTTGTCAAATGTTACCAAATATTCGGTAGAAGATAACGGTAGTCCAAAGTCACCAGATGTTAATAAGATGCTAAGTTGAGAAATAAGTAGATGGAACCTGACCAAGGGAATTGTATTGATGCAGTTCAAGTCAAGACAAAGTAAAAGTTTGCCGATAAACAGAGTACAAATAGAGTACAATTTTCTTCCCCAACTACTCCACAAACAACCCAAGCCTTGATGGGGATTTTGAACATAATGGTTTTGTCGAAGGCTTTAGGTTTTTCTATGAGAATCCGACCTTTTCTTCCTAGCCCTAATGTATGGCTTATATAGGTCAAGCCTAAGATAAAGTATTTCGCATAAGGAAAGAGTTTTAAAAGAAAAAGAATACAACTCCTTATTAAACTATGACACTTTATTCTATTTCCTAAAGCAACTCTTTTATTCCCGTATTGAGCTTTGACCATGGCTTGACTCTTTTTATTCACTTTGAGTTTTTCTCTCTTTGTGTCCATTAGAATCAATATCTTTTTCTCTATCTCTCGAGAATCAGTTGTCATCTTCAATCTACTGCCGTAGCCTCCAAAGTGCTGCCGTGACGGGTGTTTATCTGTATTTCGACTTTAGTTACAACATCCATCCTTTTGTTTGGTAATTCCTATGATGTAGTTTCCTATCTAAGAAAGAAAATCATCAAATGAATCTGTTTTATGTCAAATAATAGATAAATTCATGAATTAAGTATTCAAATGCTAAAATATGGAAAATAAGCAGATCTATCCAATATTACCCTTAAATATGTCCTTGATTAGCAATAATCGAGTGGAAAATGATATAAAAATTAGGACTTTTATGTATTTATCAGGAGGAATACCAACCTTTTGCAAACAACAACCATGTGATTCTAAGCAAGCTTAAGCCTTCTCCTTTCCAAAAGATCTTGAGTGTTCTACAACCTCTTTTTCTATGAAGAGAAGATATGTAAAGGATTAAACACACCTTGGAAATATTTCTTAAGCATAATAATATTAAAAAGCTGAGTTTTAGGTATCCAAAACTTCCATCTCGTTCTTCGTTCAAACCTTACTCATAAATTTCTTTTCTCACCTAAACCAACACATCTTTACCTTGTTTGATAGATCTCTAACAGCTCTAAAACTTTCCTTATATTACCAACACGAGATTCCATCCAAAACTCTCAAAGATTCAACCTTTTAACACTTTCTTTTTCTTATAAATATAAGAGGATGAATGGAGAGAAAAAGAAAGAAGGTGAGATCATCTCTGCAAAAATAAACTCACCCATCTCCTTATTTTCATCTCATGTATATTTACTAAAATAACCTCCATAAAAAACTCCTAAAACCCAACAAGCACTCAAAGCCCAAAACTTCAAGGCCCAACAAGACCCAAACTCAAACCTGGGGACCAAACATCGAAGCTCAACACTTCCAGTTAACCCGACACTTGTATCAGAATTTAGATCGTGATATATTTACTCGAATTTTTTTGGTCCGGGTCGAGTACCCAGCCTATCAATTTTCGGGTCAGGCTCGAGTCACAAATTATAAATTTGAGTATCCGTTTACTTTTGGTACCCTTTTCTATTTTTTACTTTTATATTTTAAATATTATTATTTAAACAAAATATACTTATATTCATTATATTTTCATATCAAACAATCTAATTTCTAAATTTCGATCCCAAAACTTTATTTTTAAAAAAGAATTAGGGACTCATTCTAAAAAATAAAATTGAGCTTCATTCCAAATTATAAATTTAGTTTTTCGAGTTGACAAAATTCAAGCTTTACTCGTTTAAGTATGCATTATTTTTGTATGTGCATTGATCAATAAGAAAAACAAGTCAAGATTATTTACTGTTTAAATGGGAAAGAATTCACCCACTCTATCAAAACTTCTGTGACAACTTTGTTGCCCTTCTTAACCATCCTTCTCTCTAGTATCTTGAATGGTTCCTTTGCTATTGCTCCATCATCTCCAATCACAGGCAGATCCTGCTGGTGTATGGCAGCTCCAATGTGTTTCTTTAGCTGATAAATTTGAAATATGGAATGTACTTTGGAACCCACTGACAGATGCAGTTTATAAGCTACCTATCCTACTCTAGCCAATACTTGAAAAGGATCAAACCACTTAGGTACCAACTTTTGACAATTTCTTAGCTGCACTGATTGATGTCTATAAGGTTGAAGCTTAAGATAAACCCAGTCCCCAACTTGAAAAATGAAATTTGTTCTTTGTTTGTTTGTCTATTGTTTCTGTGACACCCTCACCCCGGGCCGGTAGGAAATGGGCGTCACCGGTCCTTGAGCACTCCGATAATCCGGCCCGAACAATGGTTTACCAACTTAACTTAACCTAAAAGTACCGATTTTAGGGGTAAATTAAAACTTTTCCTATTATTAGGCCTAAAAATCACTTAGCAACTTATATTCACTACTAAACATTCCCGAAACCTATTGTTCCTTCAGTAGTTCTATAATTCATTTATCCATTCTATATAACAATATCAATAGTTCGTTCCATTTCATTCCATAACATGCAATCCATTGCAAAATATACATACATATTAAACGTATCAAATGTCTCATCATTCTTAAGTTATACAAAACTAAACCCAAGCTACCAAAATGATTCACTATATACAAACCGTCTAAAGTAATCAAAATGCATGATCTAACAAAACAAGACTAGCCACCACTAGGAGATCTCAAAAAAAAGACATACATGGCTTGTGCTGCTGCTGATCCGAACGACGGGAATCCGAGACCGAGCTATTAACCGATCGACCTAAAATGTCTGGGAAGAGCGAAGGGACCGGGGGTAAGTACATAAGGTACTTAGTGAGGTAACAAAAAAAGAAATCAAAACAATCCAAGACAATCCAAACATGTATCATATGCCAAGTTAAGTTCACATATACCATAACATACCAAGTTAAGTACACATTTTCCAAATTCAATGTATAACAATTCAATCCAAGGTTCAACATGTGACAATCCGATTACACGTATCAATTTAATATTCACTATGTGACAATCCATATACAGGTAACAATCCAATGTTCAATATATGACAATAACAAGTGCATTTTCATAACAAGTAATCATGCTTGCATTTTAACTAACAATTATAGTGCAATTTAAATTCAATTTAATTAAATCATCACAACCACCTTGGTATTTAGCTAGAAGATAATCGAATCTCCAACCAACTGTCGCCACAATATGCACCTATAGTTCCGGTCAAACCCTCCTACTGTCGCCAATGACCAAAAACGTACCCTCCGTCTGTCGCCAATAAGGGCCAATTGCCCCAGACTGAAGTCCTACCCGATACAATGAGCTCTAGATTCTAAGGCATGCCTTCCTATCTAACTAACTAGCTACCAAGGTTGTCGATTATCAATTTAAGCATATCAATCTAATATTCAATATCATTTCAATAACACGGTCCTTATAGACACAAAAGCCTCTAAAACACACAAAAGCACTGACACATCATCAAAACACATTCGAACTACACATTTCATAATTAACAACTCCAAAACAACCAAAACAGTAAGGTTACATTCCTGAACAGATTGTACAATGCTCACTAAACTATTTTTATCTTTTGATCCACATGTCCAAAAATTGTCCACTTTACTTCGTTGGAAAGCTAACGAAACCATCTTTTGAACCATATAAAGCTTGAATTTTTCCTACGAACCCATCAATAACAAGTGCATTTTCATAACAAGTAATCATGCTTGCATTTTAACTAACAATTATAGTGCAATTTAAATTCAAGTTAATTAAATCATCACAACCACCTTGGTATTTAGCTAGAAGATAATCGAATCTCCAACCAACTGTCGCCACAATATGCACCTATAGTGCTGGTCAAACCCTCCTACTGTCGCCAATGACCAAAAACGTACCCTCCGTCTGTCGCCAATAAGGGCCAATTTCCCCGGACCAAAGTCCTACCCGATACAATGAGCTCTAGATTCTAAGGCATGCCTTCCTATCTAACTAACTAGCTACCAAGGTTGTCGATTATCAATTTAAGCATATCAATCTAATATTCAATATCATTTCAATAACACGGTCCTCATAGACCAAGCCTCTAGGCCATTGTGCCTAGGCTCATAAGAATTCATTTCATGTCATTTCATATACATTACATTAAACATGCTAAGCACAAGCAAAATCAGAACTTTAATTGCATGGAACAAATGCATGTACACGTACCTTGCATCCCAAGCTTAAGCATGTCATTCATACCTCGGCATATGCAATGTATGGGTATGAACAAACCAAAACAAATACTTAACAAGCAATTCATATTCAATCAACATGCTAACAAATAACACGGCATCAAGCAAGTTTTCATAGCATTTCACTCTCCCCTTAAAGATTAGCCAAGTTTGTATTAAGTCATATTTCATACCGGTTTAATCATAAACAATTAAAAAAAATCAGAATTGGGTTAGGACCTAGTCCCAACCCCAAAGAAAGTCACACTCACTAACAATCCAAGCGAAACTCCTAGGGATTATGGATGATTGGCCCCTTGCTCCTTCACTTGGCAAGCTCTTGCCTCAGCTCTTCCTCACTATCCAATTCTTTAGAAGCCTCTAAAACACACAAAATCACTGACACATCATCAAAATACATTCGAACTACACATTTCATAATTAACAACTCCAAAACAACCAAAACAGTAAGGTTACATTCCTGGACAGATTGTACAATGCTCACTAAACTATTTTTATCTTTTGATCCACATGTCCAAAAATTGCCCACTTTACTTCGTTGGAAAGCTAACGAAACCATATTTTGAACCATATAAAGCTTGAATTTTTCCTACGAACCCATCAATACCAGTTTTCAATTTAAAGACAAGGCAGTGCTGTTTCGGGACAGTCTGGACCAATCTTTTTGTTTCTCTTATATCTCTTAATTTAAAAGGGCAAACGAGGTTAGGTTTTTTTTCTAATTAAACTAGACTCATCCAAGTTCTAGACTGATAAATTACAGCCCTAAATTCCTTGTACATTATTTTAGGGAATTTTTTGAAGTCACTGTCCAGAACAGGGCCTATTCTGGACAGATTTCACCTACATCAATTCTAGCTCAAGATTCATCAACCTAAACACCAATTCAACTCATCCAACACTTGTAAACTTTAGTAGACTCAGTTTTAAGAACATTTTACCTATACAAATATTTTTAATTTGGCATTTAAAAAGTATTTTCAGCTCAATCCATGAAGCTACTAAAATATCACCTATAAGCTAGTCCAAAGTACTTTACCAATTCTAACACTTCCTTTCCTTCATCTTTTCAACCAAAACACCTACAATTTAATTTCCTCACTCTTAAATCATTATCCTATAAATTAAATATTAAATTTCCAGATTCAACCAAAACAAATAAGTCCACCAATTTCTCAATTCTTGCAAAATAGTCCAAAATCACATTTATCACTTAATTTCCTAGCAACAAGTTTCTCATGCTTCTTTTCACCCCAAATCAATCCACATATGAATATTTTAATCATCCTAACATCAAAACTCTTCCTAAATTTAACCATAAATCAGTCCCTACAATTTCCAAACCCATGCAACTTAGTCCTTAAGCTCAAAAACTTAACAAATGTAACAACATAAATTTTCCAGCAACATGTATTCAACTTCTAACTTAAAAATAAACTAACTATGAACACTATATTAAATTTTCAGCCATGGAATTCAAGCTAACAACCTTCAACTTCATTTTTAACTAAGCTTAGAAGAAGAAAAATACCTTACCTTGCTTGTTTGACCTCCCTAATCAAGAATCTTGCTTCAAACCTTCAAAATCTCACTTAAAATCTCACATGCAAGGCAAGTATACTTTTTCTCTCAAACTCTCTCCCATGGTCGGCCAAGAGGGAAGAAATGGGTGAAGAGGATGACAATTAGAACTTTCTCTCTTCCACTATCTCATCTTTTATTATTTACCCCTTTTTCTTATTTTTTTTAATTCAAACAAAACTTTAATTAGGGGACAAGGGGGGGCTGCCATATGGTGTCTTGCCAGTGTCCAAGGCCACCAATTACTTAAAAACTTACATGCAATCTCTCCTTTCTTGAGTTTTCACTTTTTGGTCCTTTTTCAATTTGGCCTCTAATTTTTAAATTCATTTAATTTAGTCACTAAATTTTAAATTTTATTAAGCTCTAATTTAATTTATTTAGTCCTTAACTTCTAGGCTATGTTTAGGGTATTACAGTTTCATTCTCCCTTGAGCCCTCTATAAGTGAAACTTCAAGATTCTGATGGTAGCTTCTCTGTGTGTTAGACTTTGGTCTACAACTACCACCCATGAATGTCAAGTCACATAAGGTAAATATACTTGTGGTTCTTAACCATGCAATGTTGTTTAAGGATTAGTTTGATTGAATAAGTGATACGTGGTGTTATACCACCATTCAGACAAAGTAACCAATGAATCCATTTCCTAAATTTCTCCCCTATCATGCATCGTAAATAAGTTTCCAGACACTAGTTAACTCGGAAAGCATGATCACCTTTAAAATTTTTTCGTAAAACAAAGCAATTACCCGTGTCCAATAGATGCCATGATAATCGTTCAAGTACTTATGAAACCTTTGCTCTTGACTAAGTGTTTGCGTAGTTGTGTGCAAGTCAATTTTCAAGAATTTATATGAATGGTCGGTTTAACAATTTAATTATCGGGGCATTAATCTTTAGTTCTAGTAGAGCTAGTTTTGGGCACCTCTAGCGATTCTTTAATGCAAAAAGACTATATTCGATTTTGGGCACCTCTAGCAAGATATTATTTTTTATTTTTTAATTTATCCAAAACTCTAGCAATCTAAGTTTACTAAGTCTCTATAATTAACGAGTCAAAACTATGTAAAAATTCAACATGATAGTAAAATATTAGGTTCTTCCAATGTAATCCTAAAATCAAAGGCTATTTCAATTAAGTGCAATGGCAAAAGTTTCATCATTGTGTATCCATCAAATTCAAAGCAATAAGATCAAATTGAATACTTGAAAAATAATTTATGCAAACTATATGCAACAACTAATAATGAATGAAATTACCATGAACTAATTAAAGGTAATTACCCCCAAACTCAAGAGAAGCATTGTCCGCAATGCATGCAAAAATAAAGAACGAAAATGTAAATAAGTTAAAAAGATTGTCACCTAGATTTATTAGTTTCCTGCTTTCCATGGATTTAGCTTTCTTTCCTCGTTGTGATGGTTGTTGGTGGATTATATTCCTTTTGCGGTGTTTTTCCTTCATCTTGATCAACAATTTTCTGGGCAACAATAATTATCTAGGCATGTGAAGTTGTTGTTTTAACGAGCATTACCGAACATTAAATTGATCCAAGATATCCAATATAGATAAAACTCCAATTGCCTATCCGAAAAACAAAAAATAATATTTGGTGAATGTAGGTAGCAAAGATCATTAATGAAAAGAAAGAATTTCGATTAGGATAAAAAGGAAATAAATAAACCAAAAATGATGGTAACTTCTAAAATTAATTATGGAATTAAATTCTTCAAAGTTTGATCTATATTAAATTCTATCCAATTCTGAAATAAAATTTCCTTTGACCTTGTTTTCCTTTCCTAAAAAAGATAAACGTCAATAAAGAAAGAATTATTCAAATAGATATGAGATAATTATTTCTAAAATATAAAAGAAACCGTAATCAAGAAAATTCATAAAATTAATGAAATTAAAAAATATCAAAAATTAAAAATTATCCAAAATAATAAAAACGTAATAAAAATAAAGATACTAAAGAAGAGCATGATCATGCATCTTATAAAGTAACATTTGTTTTGTCTCGCTACAAATTAGTGTTGGTTGAGTGCTTCAATCTATGTCCACTAACTTTAAATTCTTGTCCATCAATGTTGGACTTGGTTATCATTGCACCATGTGTGAAAGGTTTAACAACTTCAAATGATCCAGACCATCTTGAATTAAGTTTTCCCGGAAAAAGCTTCAACCGAGAATTGAAGAGAATAACTAATTGCTCAGACACGAATTGTTGTGGTATTGCCGAGAAAATCAGTAATTTCTCATTAGGGAATTCATCGTCAATCTACAAAGGATTATCTTCGTTGTTTCCTTCTTTTAACCTTGACAAATGATCAACCACTTGATTTTTCGTTGCTTTCCTATCCTTAATTTCAATTTCAAACTCTTACAAAAGTAAAATCTAACGAATTAAATAAGGTTTGACATCTTCCTTAGTATTCAAATATTTAATTATCGAAAGATCAATGTGAAAAATTACTTTAGTGAAATTTTATCCAATGCAAATACTACCGCTAGTATTTCCTTTTCAGTGATTGTGTAATTCAATTGGGCATCATTAAGGGTTTTACTAGAATAATACATAAAATGAAAGATATTACCTTTTTGATGATTTAAAACTACCCCTACAGCAAAATTACATGCATCACACATAATTTCAAAAGGTAAAAACTAATCAAGTGGGATAACAATGGGTCCCGAGGTAAATTGCTTCTTTAACTTCAGAAATATGGTGTCGCGTGATTCATCAAAGTAAAAGGTTTTATCTTGTTCAAGCAGATTACACAAAGTTTAGAAATTTTAGAAAAATTATAAATAAACATTCGGTAAAATCTGCATGACCAAGGAAACTTCGAATTCCTTTAACTAAATTTGGTGGTGGCAATTTCCCTATAATATTTTTTGTCCGGACAACTTCAATTCCCTTGGATAAAATCTTATGACCGAGGATTATTCCTTCATGTACTATAAAATACCACTTCTCCCAATTGAGAACTAAATCATATTCTTCACATCTGGTCAATAGATTTTCCAAATTGTTGAGGCAATTTTTAAAGCTTTCTCCAAATACAGAAAAATCGTCCATGAAAATTAAAAGAAGTCCTCCACTATATCCGAAAAAAATAGCTATCATACATCTTTGAAAAGTTGTTGGGGCATTGCAAAATTCGAAAGACATCCTTCTGAACATATGCATTCCGTAAGGGCAAGTGAATGTCATTTTCTCTTGATCGTCTGATGCTATGGCAATATGATTTTAACATGAATAGCCATCAAGAAAACAATAAAACAGTTTACTTACAAGACGATCAAGCATTTGATCAATAAAGGGCAAAGGGAAGTGATCCTTTCTAGTGACCTTATTTAATTTACGGTAATCAATGTAAGCTCTCCAGCCTGTGATAGTTCTAGTTCGAATAAGTTCATTATTCTTATTGCTTACCACAATCATACCTCCCTTTTTTGGTACTGATGTGAGCGTGACTACATTCCTTACATTATTTTTTACAACCTTACTGAGACCATTTGATCGAGGGAAGTTTTTACATTTTAGAAGCTTTAAGAAGCTTATTCTTTCTTAATATGGGATGTTCAAACAAAGATCATATTTATGGAGGTGTATTTCAACCCGAAAGAGGAACCTCCACCATCACGAAGATCTTCAAGGATATTTCTAAAGGATTTTTTCCTTGTTCCATCTTTTACTTATGTATGAATTTGTGTGAGAAATTAAAGTTTGCATAAAATTACATTGCATTCAATAAACATGTTTTTCATAAAAGTGCATGAAGGGAGATGAACAATCACATCAAATTGGAATATGAGACATCTTGATCATTATTTTCGAACTGGATACCGGCTGATTTGAGTCTTGAAGTCTTCTTGAAATTTATTCTTATATTTCTTAGCTTTCTAACGTATTTTAAATCACCTCAATCCGATATCGAGAGCTTATGATATTATCGATTTATAGAAGACAATACATGATGTAATTTTATTATGGGAAAATGATGCATGGGAGACAAACAAAGAATGTCCATCATTATCATCATTTGGAGTGGCTTTTCATACTCTAAAAGGATGCATGCATTGAAGGTCTACATTATTCTCTTCATCAAAGCAATTCAAGTTTGACAATTACATGGAGATGAGCTTGGAATTGAAAGAGGCATTATTCTTTGGACAAACAGGATGTCCACATACATCCTATGTTGTCTTCATCAATTCTACATGAGTGAGCAAGCTATGGAAGTACAAGAGTTTTCTACATTAAATATATATGAGTCTAGATTCATTCTAGAGAATATCAAATTCATCCAAGACTCTTGGTATTTTCAGGCATTATGAGGAAAGATGTGAAATAATGCATTCATGAGTTTTTATTAGTATTAGGATTAAGAAATTATCTCTTTTGTAAGACTCTTCATACCTAGCCTATGGTTACTATAAATAGGTTGTCTATTCTATTGTAAAGGGATAACTTTGATTCATGAGACTTACAAAAGAGCCTTACAATGGAATAACCTTGGTATTTTCTCTTGAATTTATCATTATACAATCCTGTGACAATGAAAACTCAAGAATAAAAGAAGAATGATTAAAGTTAGTGTAAAATGAAATTTCACTCTCTTTATTTTTTGCACAAATAATTTCTTTTCCAAACTCATTCTTTTCGCTCTTATTTTTTTTGAAATTCTTCTTCACTTTCACTCTTTTTTTTGTTTTTCTTCCAAAATCTCTTTAGTTTCTTTTCCATAAAACTCTTTTTCTTCACTCTCAATGTCTTTTCCCACTCTAGTTTCTTTCTCTTTTTTTCCAACAGATTCTTTTTCTAGTTGCTCTTGCAATCGTGTTTTTTGACAAAATTGTCCAAACACTCTTAAAGACGAGCTAAATTTTCTAGATTGCAATATGTAGAAATTTTTGTCTCACTTCGTGTTAAACTTTTGACATTTTTTCTTGTTCGAAAATTTAAAGCCTTCTTGTAAGATTTGTCGCTCAAATTGGGTGTCAATTTAGAACAAGGTCTAACGTCGTTTCGCAACTTTTCTTGCCTTTTAACCTTTAATGGAGGAGGTTTTGAAGAAGAACGTCTTTCAATTATTCAATCCAACTTCTTTGTGATTGGGTTAAAATACTTTTGGAACAATCTCTTCATCTCACGATTGAAATTATGTAATTGGCTTTTTTCCATTAACTCGACTTACTGAACCGTCGTAACTCTGACACCAAATAATATGATCCCGATTATGAAATTTTGAATCATATATGTGTTACCCGATCATGATTCTAGTAAGAGCTTTGAGTAGATTTTTCGTGGGAAGTTAGTTGTCTTGAGAATTAGGATTATAAAGAAAATATGAACGTGGAAGATAGTAGTGTTGACGTGGGTTTTGTAGATTTCACAAGGATGATGGATTGTGACACGTTATCTATATAGAGCTAAGAACCAATAATATAAAATGATGGAATTGAAGTAATAGAGAATGAAACATAACCCACTAGCTATAGAGAGCTAGAAACCAACGCTATAAACAAATGAAATGGATAGAAGGTCACAAGATTCCATTTGAAGCCGATAAAGTTCTTGTAGAACAAGAAAAGTTGTGAAACAACGTTAGACCTTGTTCTAAATCGACACTCAATTTGAGCAACAAATATTGCAAGAAGGCTTTAAATTTTCGAACAAGAAACAATGTCAATGTAACATGTCTAATTCATTTGATAATATTTATGCCTTAGGCAATAAGACTTTTAATTTGTTACATTTTACAATGTAACATGTTACATTATCTTATTATTTAGGTGTATTTATGTATATATATATATTACAATAATCTAATGTTTCCATTATTTTGTTTCCAGTGAACCTTGATGTATTGGATGAAAAAGGATGCATGGCACATGGAGAAGGCTGCATGGACAAGTCCTTGACGTGAAGACTGCATGGAAAAGTCTTATTATTTAGGTGAATTGGAAAGACATGCATATGCAGTGAGATTGGACGAAGCCAGCCCAAATTGATGTTTATTTCCCACGTGTTTGGACTTAATTTTAGGCGGATAAGGACACAATGTCCACCTTTTGATTTTTGAAATCAAAAACCATCACATGTTAAATGTGATTCAACCGGCACATTCCAAATACTTGGACCAAATACATACTACGGAGTTGAGGAGTTAAAGAATTCAAATCAATTTGAATTCAATTGATTTCAAGCCAATAATTTCAACCAGCCACTTTCTCATTTATATATATATATATACTAAAACAATGTAACGAGGTTACACAATTTGAATGAATGAAAATTTTATTCGAGAGTTCTTTCTCTTTTTAGTTCTTTTTAGAACTATTCGACACTCAATTCGTTTATTGTCTTTTGATACTTCGGGTTCCTAAATTGATATTTAGCGGGTCCAAGTTCTACAGCGTTAAACAGATTCGATTTGGGTTCGTTCAACATATTTTTCGAGTTCTTTCGAGTTTAGCATTTCCACCACCGGTCGTTTTTGAAGTCTTCACCCTCGTCATCGTTGAAGTCCTTTCCAAAATGGCAAAATTATTATCTATATATTTTTTATGTCATTTTTGTTCCTCTTTAATTTTTTTCTACTTAATATAAATATGTCGTATAATTATTTTTTTAACGTTTTTATTGTAGGAATGTACCTACAACATTCTTAGATCCAAAATTAACGAGAAAAGTCCATTCTGACGAACTCCGCGTTATATTAGGTTATCTTAGAGAAATCCTCAATAAACCGTTGGTAGAAACCAGCATGTCCAAGAAAAATACGTATACCCTTGATTGATGTTGGTGGCGGCAATTTTTCTATCACTTCTATTTTTGCCTTATCAACTTCAATGCCGCGACATGAGATTTTTTGGCCAAGCATTATTCCTTCGTTAACCATAAAATGGTATTTTTCCCAATTCAGAATTAGGTTCGTATCTTTACATCTTTTTAGTACTTTCTTCAAGTTGTTAAGGCAGTTATCAAAATCATCTCTGAATACTGGAAAATCATCCATAAAAATTTCCAGGTGATCTTCAATCATATCGGAGAAGATTGCCATCATACACCATTGGAAGGTGGCAGGTACGTTACATAGTCCAAATGTCATTCTTCTAAATGCGTATGTTCCATATGGACATGTAAAGGTTGTTTTGGCTTGGTCTTTGGGTGCTAAGGAAATTTGATTGTATCCTAAGTAGCCATCTAGAAAACAATAATAGGGCTTATCAGCTAATCTATCAAGCATTTGGTCGATGAATGGTAAAGAGAAATGATCCTTTCTTGTTGCTTGATTTAGTTTTCGATAATCCATACATACTCTCCATCCGGTTATAGTTCTAGTTGGGATTAATTCCTTGTTTTCGTTTGAGATCACTGTCATTCCGCCCTTTTTTGGTACGCATTGCACTGGACTTACCCACGTGCAATTTGATATGGGGTAAATAATCCCTGCATCAAGCCATTTGATTATTTCTTTTCTTACCACTTCCTTCATTGCATGATTTAATCTTCTCTGTGCATCAATGGTTGGTTTATGTTCTTCCTCCAGTAAGATTTTATGCATGCATAAGGATGGGCTAATTCCTTTCAGATCTGCAATTATTCAGCCAATTGTCTTAGTGTGTTGTCGTAGCATGTTGATTAACTGCTCTTCCTGTTCAAGCTACAACTTAGAGGACATGATTACTGGTAGAGTATCATTTAATCCCAAATATACGTATTTTAATTGCTCAGGTATGGGGTTTAATTTCAATTCTAGAGGATATTTTAAAGATGGTTTGTATTTCTTGTTTCTATTTGAAGTGTAATCAAAAGACTCAAAATGCTTACCTGGGTATGTGGTTACTCAATTACCTTCTTCTGCTTGTTTTTCCTAAATCTCTATCTTTTGGTTGTCTATACATGGCTCTCCTTAAAAATAGCGGTCGCGGTAGTCAACACTACTGCCTTGGCTG
Organism: Abelmoschus esculentus; assembly: GCA_035048815.1. NCBI lineage: Eukaryota > Viridiplantae > Streptophyta > Magnoliopsida > Malvales > Malvaceae > Abelmoschus > Abelmoschus esculentus. The sequence continues at coordinate 8,867,660 of JAUCBN010000032.1, forward strand.
GTTGTGTAAAAAAATCGGTTTCTTCCTCGTGGTCGAGTTCCTCTGGTTCGTCCGGATGCCTTAGAGTGTTGAAAATATTGATCTTTACTTGTTGATTATTGATCCTTATGATCAATTCTCCTTTCTCAAAGTCGATCAATATTCTTCCTGTGCTAGGAATGGCCTTTCTAATATGAGCGGAGCGTGCTCATCTACTTCACAATCAAGAATTAAGAAGTCAGTGGGAAAAATTAATTTATCCACCCTTACCAGAATATCTTAAATTTTTCCTTCTGGTTGTACGTAAGAGCGGTTTGTCAGCTGCTACATAACTGTTGTTAGTTTTGTTTGCCCGATGTGTAACTTTTTGAAATACCGACTTAAGCATGAGATTAATGTTGACGTCTAAGTCACATAGTGTTTTACCCACATATTGATCTCCGATAGAACATGGTATGGTGAAGCTACCAGGATCTTTTCTTTTTGCGATGGCCTTGTTATGCAGCATTCTACCGACAACTGTTTCAAATTCCCAAATTTTTATCCTTTTGGATATAATATCCTTAAGGAATTTAGCATAGTTGGGCATTTTCTTAATTGTCTCCACTAAAGGTATATTTATATGTATCTATTTAAGTATATCCAGGAATTTCTTAAACTGGTAATTCTGCTTTTACTTTTAAACCTTTGTGGAAAACACGGTGGTGGATGCAGATCTTCGATCTTTTCATCGCACTAAAATCTTATATGTGGTGCGGCTATGGCATCATCTACTACGGTAGTATGTTCGGCAGTATCTGTTGGTTCCTTTGCCTTAGATGTTTCGTCAGTAGCTTCTTTAGGGACTACTGTTTCAAGGGTCTTACCTACTGTTTGCGCAGGTATTTCAGGGTCCTTCAGTTGTAATCCACTTCTGGTCAATATGGCTTTACATTGTTCATGAGGACCAATTCTAGCGACTTCAGTGTCGCTTGGGAGACCTCCTATGGGTCTGTTTTTCATCTGTTGCGCCATTTGTCCTACTGTGGTTTCCAGCGCCTTGAGAGTAGCTTCGTTATTCTGCATTCTCATTTTTGTTATGTCCATGAAAGTGCCAACTCTTTGGATGAACTTGTTTGTATTTGCAATGTATGCACCAGTCTGGGCCATGAATGTTTGCAGTGTATTCTCCAAAGTCTGGACGTCTGTTGTTTGCTGTGGAGGTGGTGCCTACTGCGGCATCTACTGCTGAGCAAATCTATTATTTTGCTGGAATCCCGTAGCTTGCACTGGTTGAAGTTGCGTGTTAAGTGCATTATTAGGATTGCTCCATGAGAAATTGGGGTGCTTCCTCCATGATGGATTATAGTTGTTGGACATATTGTTTCTATTAAAATTTCCGACATAGAAGGAAGATTCTGGATTGTGCGGGAATGCGTTCGAGAAATGATTGTCACCTCATGTTTCACAGATAATGGTGATTGCTTTTACTTCTCGAACATGACTTGGCTTTTGCAGATCCTTCACCAATTTTTTTGTCAAAGAGGAAAGTTGGGCTAGAATGGAATCCGAAGAATCTGAATTTGTCATGCCTCGTCTATTTATGCCTCTTCTGGTGGTTGGATGTTGATAGTCATTCTTTGTTTACCTATCCAGAATTTCTATATTCTCATGGGGTAGGCGGTCTAAGAGGGTGCCATTGGCGGAAGCATCAAGCATCATCCTCGTAGGGGTGTTAACAGCATTGTAGAAGATGGATACTTGGGTCCACTCAGGCAGATCATGCATGGGGCATTTTTCGTATAGTTCTTTGTATCTTTCTCAAGCCTCATACATTGATTCGTCTTCATCTTGCATAAAGGATGTTATATCGTATCTGAGTTTGTCAGTCATATTGGTATAACTAAATCTGGCAAGGAAACTTCGGTAAAGTTCTGTCCATAAATTCAACAATCCCGACCGGAGGTTGTTTAACCATGCTTTTGCCCTATCCCTTAGGGAATATGAGAACAATTTCAGCTTAAGAATGTAGGCTGAGACTCTCAGCAGCTTAAGAATGTAGGCTGAGACTCTCAGCAGCTTAAACGAATTACAAATTTCCAAAACGGACTTAAGATGCTGTCGAGCATATTCATTGGTCGAACCTCCAAACTGGCCTAGGGTGTTGATCATGTTGAACATGACCGATTTTAGTTCGAAGTGCTTTGCCTCTATATTAGGCATCACAACAGCAGGAGTTAACCCATCTAAATCTTCCTCTAAATAATCTCGAACAGTTCGAGTGCGTTCCTATCTTGGAATATTTACTGGATTAACTACTGCGAAAGAACCATAGTTGTTTACCGCGGCGGCGGTCATACCCACGGTATATGTTCATTCTTTGGCGTGCCCTTCGTTTCAAATCTCGTGCTGTTTTTTTGATTTCTGGGTCGTAAGGGTATTGATCAATGGTAGGGTTGGACCTGGTCATGCACAAAACAACCCACGGAAGTTAAACTAAAACTAAAACTAAATAAATAGACTAAGATAATAAAAAAAAGGTACAGAAATAATTGGTAGTAAAATTGAGCATCAGTCCCTAATAACGGTGCCAAATATGATGGAGGCTATGGAGTGCTTGTTAAATTCCACCTTTCACAGATTATAATATTTAAGATATTGATCCCACGAAGACTGAGTTGATTCTACTACTTCTTATAACTGCACTTAAGAGAAATAAAAGCACAAGTAATTGGATTGGATTAATTGCATTAACTAAACTATACTAAATTATAGAAAGATAATAATGAGAAGAACGAGGTTAGATGGAATGCTTTATAGAGGAGAATCCAATTATATTGTTAATCCACTTATTAATGCAATGGATTGAACTGCCGCCTCGGCGGATCGCACAAAGGATCGTCGCAGCTGCCTAGGTAGGGTTATGCCTTGTTGACAATTCAACTTTTCATAGTTCGACAGAGCATCCTTATATGTCTTCTTTCTTATCCCTAAGCGAAGAGAACTGTTGAAATCCTCGTGTCTTGATGATATCTCCCAGTGTTAATCAAGGGTAGATAACAACCTCATATGCGTCTTGTTAGTCGCTGAAATCCAAAATGTATTAGTCAATGCCTTAAGCAAAGATCGTATTCTCTCGTTTCATGAGCCTAACTCTCCCAATATTAGACAAATGGATATTTCTTCACATACTTATCATCTCGAGCTCATATGCAAAGAAAGTTAAGTACCTAGAAAGAATAAACTATGAAATAAGTTTTGCATTAATAAATATCAATAACAATGTAACATTTCTCTCCATCTACTCCACAACAATCTAAACCTCAAAAGGAGTTTAGAACATATTGTTTTCGTCTGCTAAGGATATGTTATATGTGTAAACCGACTTCTCCTCTCCTAAACCTACACCTATTAAGTGTCTTATATAGGCCAAGCCCAAAGTTGATCTTTCCATGCAAGGAAAGAGTTCTAAACAGAAAAGATATCTAATTCCTAATTAAATTATATTAAAATAATCTTATTTCCTAAAATATCTTTTCCTGCGGTTTGGCTTTGGCTCGACCTCCTAACTGAGTTTTCTTCTTTCTTTTACTCTTTGTCTTTCGGTATCTTTTTCTCTTCCTATTAAGTATCACTTGTCGTCTTTTTATGTTGTCGTGGCGGTCTTCAGAATGCTACCATGGCGGATGCTTCTTCTATAATTCATCATCTATTTTCTTCTTTGGCTCTTTCTGTGATCTAGTTTCCTGTCTAAGAAAGAAAACTATCAAACATATCTGTTTTAGGCCAATTAATAGGTAAATTCATAAAAATAGTATTCGGATACTGAAATGTGGGAAATATTTAGAAATATCTATTATTGCACTCAACTCTGTCTTTATTGGCAATAAATGAGTGGAGAAATGATGTGAAAATTGAGGACTTTTAGGCACTCATCAGTGGCTCTGGACACACTCAAGGTAAGATGAGGGTGTAAGGTTCGATGCTCGGTGACTCTAGACACACACAAGGTATGAGGTCCGAGACTTAGTGGCTCCGAACACACTCATCTTTGATATACTTGTGATTTGATTTATTAAGAATATTATGTAAGCTTGCTAATATCTTTTCATGCATAATACCATGTGTTCAGGCTGTTATGGTAGCGCCAAACGTTCTATTCATCATAATCTTGTTGCATGCATTTAATCATGAATTGTGCGAATCATAGTTGAGTAGAATTATACCCACTAAGCTTTTAGTAGCTCAACGTTCGAAATTCTTTGTTTTATGTGCTCAAGGTATTAGGTGAAGATCAGTTCATGGAGAACCATCTTTAGTAAGTTTCAGCATCGATCTTGTGAAAGAGTACACTACTTAGATAAATGGGTTATGTATTCTATGACCTATTTAAGTGGTATAACTTTATAAACTAATTTATATATTATCGACTATTAATGATTTTAAAATCGGAGCTCCTAACTACGTTTGAATTATGAATTTATGTTTTAAAATTGGATTTTAATAGATTTTTCAATGTGCCTTGTTTGGACATGGATTTGATTTAGAAATTTTTGGGTTCGAGTTGGGCTTGTGGCCTAGATGTCTCACCCGAAACCGCGGGTGTTGCAAAGGTGACACAATTCAGTCCTATATGATTTAATGTAACTTAATTTGGTCCAAGAATCATGCGACCTAAAACTTTGATATCTTACAAATATCACCCCTTACCAGTTATAAGAACTGATTCGGGAGTACCACATGAAACAAGTTCAAGACAAGAAAGGTATTCAAGCATACCAAGCAAGCTAAACAAGTCAAACATTGTGCATAGTTGGGGTCATTCAGATTTTTTTCTTTGCTTCAATTTTATCCTAATTTCTTGTAATGTATTCAATTTAATCATTAACTTGATCATTTTAATTTAATTTGAAAGTGATTCAAACAATTAATTCTAGTTATTTCTGTAACGCCCCAAGTTTGGGCTTAGAAGTTAGTAGGTCGGTTTAGTCTAGTTCGGGATAAAATACTTAAAAATTAGTTTTTAATCAAAATAAATTAAGGAAAAATATTCTAAAATCCTTAAATAACATGTATTAGACTTTGGTCAAATAAATTTTGAAAATCGACCCTTGAAACCCTAAGATTTTGAAATTAGTGATCATTTTATAAAACTTGAAAATTTAGGGACAATTTTATAAAATAAGCCAAAACTTTTAATCTTTAAGGATCTTTGATCCAATTATAATCCTAGCTGGTCTAGGCTTTCTAAATATTAATTAATTAAACCTAAAATCTATTTTAAATTAAATAACTTAATAAAACTTAATTTTAAACTCATAAACCCTTTTTTAAATAACCTAAATATCATATATTTTTAATTTTCGTTTTCCCTCATTGGAGGCATTCGTTCATCAAGTTTTCAAGGTAAAAAATCATCATTTTTCAATTAAAATCGTTTACAATAATTATCTTAACTTTTCTTCTTTAAATTTTCTAGTTTTCTTGTCGTTTCTCGTTTTAAAACCTGGAAAGTAATTGGATCAGTTTTTGGGGTGAGATTTTGTCAATCCTCTAGAATAATAAAGTTATTTACTGAAATTCCCAAATTCTTGGCTCGAAGAAATTATTTTAATCCTTTAATTTCATAAAAATTGATTTTTCAACTAAAAATCTTAATTTTGTTTAAGAGTTTTGATCCACTATTTTGGGATCTTAAATTCATGATTTTTAGTCTATTAGAATGTTTATAACATGTTTTAAACATATATAATCCGTAAAATAGGCTTAGGCAAAGTTTGGTAGTTTCGAAAAACTTTCGGTTTAAGTTTTATTAAGTTTTAAGGGTTGTTGTGCAAGGATCCGACTTACTGGTTTGTTTTATGTGTTTAGAAGAATTAAACCCCTTGGTTTTGATTCTTGAAATAGGACAAGAGTTAGGAGATCGCGTTTGAAGGTGTTTCGGTTTGTTCCGATGGCTTGGCGAGCAAGTAACGGTTATTGGTGAGTGGTTTTTTTTAGAGTGGCTGCTTCGGCAGTGTTTTAAACTTGTTTTACAGAGGTTGTAAGTGTAAGAAAGGTGTGAAACCTCTCTATACTTGAAAGTAAGTAAAGTTTAAGTTTTCGCAAAAGGGTTCCTATATTACTCTATGATTTTACTATGAACCTTATCATGCTTAATGTTGATTTTGTATAGATGTTTATGCATGATGATTTAATGCTTATGTTGTTGTTTTATAATGGTTTTGTTACACAATTGATGTTCCCATGGTTTTATTTTGAAAATTGAGTTAAAGGTTATTTTATCGGTTTATATTTTGAAACTTGAAATATTGGGAAGCATGTGTTTAATTCAGTTTTGAATTAAGTTTGAGCATTGATTTTTGATAATATATTGGCTAGTAAGTGATGAACCTTATGGGATAAGTTGATCGATCAATAGGGTCTAGAGTGCACTATAAATATTCAAAAGTCGTACGTGTTTAAATTCCTTGTGTGTTGTATTTTTTTTTACTTTTAGTCTAATGCTATGTGATAGAAGTAGTACTATCACATCCGGGTTGTTGGGAGTAGTACTGTCACCGGACACCAGGTGAGATCATGTTAAGAGTAGTATCAACATGCGCATGCTCTGGGAGTAGTACTAACATGCGGTTGTCTGTTTATCCTAACGATTTGAAGTAGTACAAATCGAATCACTAGCCTCAATATTTTATGTTTTCTATTTGAAAATACAAGTGTTATGTAAATATATGCCTTGCTACCTGAGTAGCATATTAGCCTTGTTTTGCTTTGAAAGCATGTGATATCTTTTCAAGGGATTTTTACCGGTACTTATGTTGGCTTGTGAGCCATGGTTTTGTTAACACTTGTTGATTTTACTAATGGCGGTGATAACCATACTTATGTTGTTTTAAAGAAGCGTGACACGTTTCACTTTGATAAACTAAGTATTTATGAGTTGCATTATAAGTGATGTTTTAAAATGTTTTATTTCTCTCACTAAGCTTAAAGCTTAATCACTCTCTTTTCCTTACAATGCAGATAAGTAAGTGTTAGAAGCAATCGGGAAGCAAAGGAACTAATCGTGCCTATTTTAGTATTTTTCTTTAGCTCAAGTATGCATTTTCTTAAGTTATGAACCTAGGTAGTCGTGAGCAATAGATTAGAGAATTTGGAGTTTGAAATTCTATTTTGGAACCAATGTTATTGAGCTTATTTTGATATTGAGTTTATGAGATTTATTAAAACTTTTGAGGTATGTATTGTCATGTTTATTGATGTTGAGACATGCCTATGATAATTGTGTTTTGCCCTTGTAATTAGGTGACCTTGCATCTAGAATTGATGATTCAAGAGTGGATTATGCCTATAGGATCTTGTATGCATCTAGAGAACTTTACTTTTTCGATTGAAGTTTGATACTTGTTTATTCTATACTTTTCTGGGCAGAGGTTTCAATATTTGTTCATAGGGTATCGATACCTAGACAAAAATACGATGGTTTTCTGGAAAATTAAGCTTAGGTATCGAAACCATGTGAACTGGTTTCGAAACAGTAGTGTAAAAATCTCAACGTGTATCGATACTGGTTTTGGTACCAACCTTTACAGTAGCCTAATGGTATCGAAACGATCCTTATGGCATATCGATACACGGGCTTGTCACACAGGCAACCTTTTGAGATATCGATGGAGTTTCGAAACACTTAATGCTTGTATCAATACCCTTTTTGTTGTTTACCTTTGTATCAATACAGGAGAAGAGTGTATCGAAACCCCAGTTAATTAATAACTTGAAATTCTTACGTTTTAGTTCCCAACACCTAGTAATCAATTATGCGACTTGTATACCTCGTTATAAGATGGAATTTGATATGCAAGCATGAAATGAACTTAATTTAATATTTGTAACTTTAATTAAACTTTTTGAATAAAAAATTCTGGGAAATTATAATTAGGTCCCTAAAGCTTGTTCGACCAAATTAGGACTCGTTTCTCATTAGATTCCACTGCAAATGTTTCGGTCCTTGCATGAACATGTAGGATCTAATTAAGGCATTTAGATAAGATAAAAAAAAATAGGATCGTTTATCTAAGCGAGTCTCCAGATTAGCTTCAGTATTCACCGTGTAACTCGTTCGAGCTAGGTAGTGTCTAGACCGGGTTGAGGGGTTTGAAAGTGATTCAAACAATTAAATCTAGTTATTTCAGTTTCAAGTACCTAGGCCTAAATTCAAGATATTACAACTTGTACTCCTTCAAAGAATCTTGTTACTCAACTCGACTCATTACTCATTAAGCTCACCAAAATTTTAAATCTTTTAATAGATGTAAAATTTAGTGATAGTATTAGAGCTTAATGCAAAAATACAAATTCAGGGAAAAAACATTAGAATTGAGGACATAAATAAACAAACTTTTCATAATCAAGTTAGAGATAAAATTGATATTCAAGTATATGACTCTTTAATTTCTCAACAATCTTCTATAAACAACAAAGGGGACAAGTTATTAAAGATTTCTGGGTTTTAACATTGAATTGTTTTTCTAACTATTTTTCTATTTTTATACATAAAATAATCATAAAAATTTTTTGATAAAAATTGAAAATATTATTCATTAAAATTTAATTTTTTATTAATATAAAATAATTTTTTGAATTCTCGAAAAGTATAAAATGCTTTAAAATTTTGGAATCAAATATTTTATGGCTAAATTATCTAACAAATCACTGAACATTTCTAGAGTTTTGAATTAGCCTTTAAACTACTTAGAACATAGTTTTTTTAAGATAGCTACCAAAAAATTATAAAAATTTATTAAAAATAATGAGATAATCATGAATTTATCAAGTTAAATTGGGTCTTACTTGAGTTGACATGTTAAGATTTTGGGTCGAGCTCGAATTTAAATCGAATCAACTCAAGTCAAGCTTTAATCGAATTTTGACCAAATTGAGCTCTTTGTGAGACGCTCAACTCAATTAGTACCCCTAGTTAGGGGAATGAAAAATCGAATTTAATTAATCATTAGCATTTTTTTCCATTAACCAATAAGTTCAAGTCACTCAATCTCAACCCTAAACTGTAACTATTCAATACTACTTATTTATTTGGTTAACCGGAATATTCAATTTGATTTTTTCAAGTAATAGCTTTTTTTACTTTATTTATTAAAAATATAAAATTTATAATATATTAAAAATCGATGTATGATATTAGTATTTTTTTAATATTAGTAAATTAAATATTTAAGTTTTATAAAATGAAACTAACGTTTTACTTTTGGAAATGTAAAGAAGAAAAATTCATATTTTTTAATAATATTATATAACTGGCGAGTTTGGTTAAATTTTTTTTAAATCACAAATCGTAAATAAATTATTTTTTAATAAAGACTAAAACTAAAACCGAATTTTTTGATTCAATGGATATTTTTTTGGTTAGGCATTTTTTTTTTTTTTGAGTTTCGAGATTGATTTAAAATTTTCCATGAAACTATGACTTTTAGGGTGAAAAATTAGATTGAAAATAAAATTATTTTTTGCTCTCTATTATTTTACTATAATTGATTGTTAAATTAATATTTATACATAATTATGAAATAATATATATGTTATAGTATTTATATTAAGAACATAATTATTTTAATTTAAATTTATTATAAATTTATTATTTTTATGTTCATATATAATTCAAAATATAATTTTTTTAATTTAATTTAATTTTTTATTATAATTTAAATTGACTTATTATCATAAAATTAACGAATTTAAATATCACATAATTCATTTATTTTAATTTAGTTTACTATACTATGTCTAGAATATATATATATATATATGGTCTTCTCAAATTCACTTTTACATTAATAATAAACACTACTTGACATTTTAAAATCAGCCACAAATATTCATCTTATTATAGATTCACATTATGTCATGCGATCCAAGAAATTGCAAGGAGAGATTATTATGGAACAAATAACATGAAGTATAAGTATTTTTATTACTAAAATAGATTTGTATTATAAAGATAATTGAAATACAATGATTTGTCAATGTTTTAGTACTTTTTAAAAAAAAATATTAAATAGGGCTTTTTTATTATGTTATTTATCGAGTTTTTTTTAAGAGAACCTTTACTTTTTTATATTATGATTTTTTTATGCTATTAAATGGATGAATCTCAATAAATATTGTCATGAATAACATAATAAACCAAAATTATAATAACAATAATAAAAAAAACAGCAGCAGCATATAAAAATACAGACATAAAAATTAGACTGGTTCAAACAAATAAAACTAAAATTAAAGTTCAGGGAGTGCCGAATGAAGTTGTTCGACTGTTCTTCACCGAAAGAATTTTAGACTTACACAATAAGAATAATTGTATAGTATTTGAAGGTAGAAGACTCTAAAATAATATATTTATAAATATATATAAATATACATATGTATATATATCGATTACGTAAAACTTAAAATATAAAAAATATATTAAATTTTAGGCGAAAAATTAAAAATGATTGATTTTTAGATGTTTAATATTTAAATTTTATTATTCAAGAGGATAATCTAAAAATATTTTTTTATTAAAGTGATTTAAAAAAACTTATATATTTCATTAATTATAAAATAAATGTCTATTTTAATAAATTATACAAAGCTTTTAAAATCTTTGAACCAACCCTATAAAAAATAAGAACAAAAGCTCCAATCACGGTTATACGTAGTTTAGATTAAATTAAATGTAAATATGTATCTTAAACTAAAAAATAACATATAATACAAAGCATCACTATAGCGTAAGTGTAATAGAGAGAGAGAATTTACGACGTATAACCGTAAGTTTTATATGTTTTTTAGATTTTTATAACGTATAATCGTAAATTTTATATGATTTTTAGATCGTTAATTTTATATAATTTTTAGATCGTTGGAGGATTAAAATGAATAATTGAGATTAATTTTTTTCAAGTGATAACTCCATATATCATACTTTTAATCTTAATCATTCATTTTATTTTATTTTTCTAATAATCTAAAAAACTATAAAATTTAAAAACTTACTTTATATAAACGGATTTACTTAAAAAATTTAAAAATATATATATATGAATACAAACATTAACCCCGCCATAAATGCAAATATAAAATAACCCCGAAAAAATTATATATCTTTTGATTCATTTATATAAAAAAAATCAATTATCAAATGTTAATAAAAATAGATAAAGAAATTGATGACTAAAAACAAATGAAAAAAGAAATTAATTTGAAACAAAATCCATCACTCTTATTTTTCTAATTCTAGCATGGTATTTCTAGAGGGCAGCTTTTGTTGAATTGATAGATGAACACAAGATTTTATTATTATTATTATTATTATTATTATTATTATTATTATTATTATTATTATTATTATGTAGTTTGCAGATAACACAGTATTTTCCTTGATTATGTGTTGATTCTTAGCTGACGATCACTCAAGGATGAGAATGGGAAGAATCTATATGGAATCTTATAAAGTTTAAATCTAATTTAATTAATAATCGAACATCTAAAAATTTTAAGTTTAAATCTAAATTCGATTATATAAATTAAAGTCTAATATAATAAAATATTTAAAATTAAATCCGAAAGCACAAATTTAATTTATTTTTTTAAAATAACTCAAACAAATATCTTTAAATAAAAACAATTTTTCATCAAATAAATATATTTTAATAAATAGAACAAATAAATCTAAACAAATATTAAAGTAATAACTCAAACTTCAACTAAAAAAACTCAACAACAAAATAAGTTATGCTTACATAAACTATTATTTTTTTATTAATTTACTAACATAACCGCTTCCTAAATCATAGTTATAAAATATCTCATAAATATTATAATCTAATAACACAAATTAAAAATATAATCAAAATATTAAACCATCAACATTTAATATAAAAACAATATTTCTAATCATTAGACTTTTAATGTTTTACTAAAATTCAACTAAAGCCTATAAAATAAAGAAAAAGCGTATATAAAATTATAAAAGATATTAATCATCTAAAAATATTAATTATTTAATACATATCTACATTAATAACATAATCCCAATTTAATTTAATTTAATACATATCTATATTAATCATTTAAAATTATTAACTATCTAGCCTCATCGGTTGAAGAACATTTGTTGTTCTTGGAGGTCACGGGTTTAAACACCAGTACTGTAAGTATAGTGATTGAGTGATTAATATCCAATGGTCGAAGAGTATATACTCTAAAATAGATACTACTATAATCACTGTAGCTAAATCAAAAATATATATATATATCAATATTTTTAAATTAAAAAATTAAATATTCAGATTCATATATAAATCAAACTAGAATCGAATATAAATTTAACTCAAATTCGGATCAAATTATGCCAATATCCATAACCATTCAACCTACTAACTATTAGGAATGACATTTTTTTCAAATTCAAATTCAGACTTATTCAAATCGGTTTTGATAATTTTTTTGAATCAGATTCAAATTATATTCTCGTCCCTGTGCCTACCCCTCACTCATAGTCATACAGGTACGGGTGATGGTGATCAGTTTTGAAACCAATAAACAAGAGGGATGAGTAAAATTATATAACCCTACTCATGGAAAAACTATATCATAGATCAGTCTCACCACGTCATCCATGGGACCAACCAATAGAAACTGTCCACTCATTATTTTTTAATTTTTCAAGTGAAGATTCACTTAAAAAAAAATTATGACATGAAAAAATTGATGAAATGGACAGTTTTTATTAATTGATCCCATGGACAGGTGGTGGGACTGACCCATGATATAATTTTTTCCTCATGCAACTACAAATCAGAATACCAAGACTTGAAGACGGCCAAAACAACCCATGTGGTGCCTTCCACTTTAACATTTGTTTCAGATTTGTTACATCTAAAACAATCTCAACCGCATTACAAATGTCAAAAGCAACTCGACAATCCAAAACAGTGCAATGCCAAACGATTTACAGCGAATTTTATGATTATTATCAGGATCATACTCGGGAATGTTAACATCACCGGATCTTACTCAGGAACATCATATATACACAATGAATCATGTGAAACTATGATGCTAAGCCACTGCTAGTTCGGTACCCTAATATGATCACAGGAATAACTCTTTGAGGATCAAAAGGACTATCATGATGAAGCATAAAATAACAAGCACTGTGGCACACATCACCATCCCTCCCTTCTTCTGTGTTCGTTCAGCCTGCAATTCCGGTACAAGCAAATAAGGTTGTAAATGAGACGAGGCAGGTCACGAGTTACTCGAGTTCGACTCGGTCAAAGCTCGATCAAAACTCGACTCAATTAGATTCGACTCGAGCTCGAACTCGGCTCGAATTCTTAACGAGCCAAGCTGAACCGAGCTACATGATACCCGACTCGAAAAGCTCAAGAACTACTCGAAAATATAAATATATTATTTTTATAATATAAAATCTAATTTTTTTTAAACTTAAAACCTTAAAATCTAAACTCTAAATTAACACACTAAACCTTAAAATTAACAAGCTTGAATTTATGCGACTTGTGTATCAAAGTTTTTTCTCCATTAGGCTTTAAATGAGGACCTAACAGATAAGAGTTACTTGAGTCTAACATGGTCAAAGATAGTCAACACTTAACTCGATTAGGCTCGAAAAAAGCTCAAATTTGACTCGAGTTTTTAATGAGCCGAGCCGAGCTAAGATTTTTTAGGCTAATTTAAAATTACTCAAGCTCGAACTCGACTTGAAATCTTAACGAGCCGAGCCAAGCTTAACAGTACTCGATCTCGACTAAGCTCATTTACACCCCGACAAAGATGACTGTCTTATTTATAACTCTCAAGTTTTGTCAAAACCAACATAACTTAAGGTCAGCTTAGCACACACCACATGCAATGAATTCAGAAGCAACCATTCGCTAAATGAGGACAGATGATCTTTGGTATCTAAAGATTTTGAAGGGAAAGTGGGTCAGGGACTCGGGATATGGTCGCAAAAATAGGAATGAGTTTGACTGTGTGTATGTGCATGCAGGGATGAGTGAGTGAGGCAAAAATATAAGCAAACCTTCTGGAGCTGTTTGAGGCCTTCTTCAACTGATGTAGCAACATTCTGGATATTGTAGTCTATTCGGTCAACAATTGTCCCCTGATTTGAGATATTGGATACAAAACTCAGTTGGCTTCAATTAACCACAATTGATGACACAACAGAAAGATGTGTGTCAAACCTGGTCTATCACAAGGGCTGAGAGGTCTTTCATGATTTGAGCAAGCTCATTTACTGACTGGACCACCTACAAAAATGCTATAATCATCAGAAAGGAATACGAATTGAAACGATAAATCACATGTATTCAGGTACCTGCGTGATCTCTCTCTCCCTCTCTTCAGTTGAGAACTCACTCTGCTTCAGTTTGCTCATTTGGTGCTTATTAAAACCCTGCAGAAACACCCATCATGTCATTCATGCTAGTGTACTAGACCATAAGGTGGGATGAATTGAACTGTAAATGATACCAACCTTGAAAACTATCAAAAACCAAAGCATTTTAAACAAGTGAACATTGTTCAAAGCAAATTCCAATAACAAATGTATCCACATTTTACACTTCAGTTGAGTTTGACATCTTTCTGATCTAAACTTAAACAAAAGTATCACTCACTTTGGAGTAGAAATTGAAATCCCTTAGGCCTCATCACCTAGTACATCCTAATTATAAAAACCAATCTCTATACTGAAACAGTCACAACAACCACAACTAAAATAATAGCTTACCATGGCACTAAATTCATTGTCATCTACTCGGTATCTGTTATCATCCAAGTTCATTTCTATGTCAGCACCATCCTGTCAATACACCATCAAACAAATAAACATACCAAGTCATGTAGGGCATAAAACAATAATGTCCGTAGCAGGAAGCTTCATAGAGATTGACCTGAACCTAACTAAACACAATCCAAACAAACCTCTTTTAGCTGTTGTAACCGTTTCAAATAAGTTGATTGTTTACGTCGCAGGTCCACGGATAGGGTCTGAAGGTCTGTTGCAAGTGAACGCTGGCCAAAGAGGAATTTAACAAATAAATAAAGAAGTAAATCACTGTATATACAATCAGAAATTAATTTATTCCAAATTCAAAAGATCTACAATTGAATCTAGAAGAAAAATATCAACAATGTTCAAGAACGACCGAACTCATGCAAATTACCTGGACATTTTTCCTGAGATTGGAATCCTCGGAAGATCCGTCCCTCGAAAGCCTTTGCAACCGCTTTTCAGATTTCCTTAATAGATCTGTAATTTCTTTGGTTAAAACCTCAATGGTGCGTTGATCTTCTTTGCCATCTCCAAATGAAGGCATTAAAGCCTTGGAATGAGCTTTGGCTAACTCCGCCATCTTAACCTTAGCTCGTTGAATATTTACCGCTATTTCATCCGAATCGTCAACCCACGATGGCGGCAAACCTACCGTAAGCGCACCGCTACTACAAAAAGAAAAAAAACGATTAAAATCATCCTGTCGAAAAAAAAAATCTTAAAATTAGAGAGAAAATCAGTTACCTCGAAGGACCAGGATCATCTTCAGTACTGAGAGGCGCGTACGAAGAACGATTATTGCGTAGGAATGAAGTATTAACCATTTCAATTACCGGACCGCCGGAACGGGATGCCGAGGAAGAGAGAGGAGCTCGAACGCTCATAACGATAACTTGTCATATATATATATATATATATGTGATACTAATATATTTTAAATAACATAGAATCTAATCTATTAAACATATACATATATATAATATAATTTTATTTCAGTATAAAATATAAAATAATTAAAATTTAAATAAAATATTAAAAATTAATTAAATCCAAAACAAAAGTTTAATAAATATTCTCAACCCTAACTAAACTAAAATATCTTTATAAAACCCTAAAAATCCGATTTAGATTAAAACTAAAATACCTAAATTCTAAACTAAAATAATAATAATCCAATTAATTATTATCAAAATCATTTATCTTTGATCCACCGATAACAAACTCTACAAAACCCTTTCTTTTCAGATTATGTTCATACTTTTTTAGATAAAATTTTGATTACTATAGTTAAGGTTGAAAATATTTAGTAGCCTTTTATTTTAGATTTAATTAATTTTTAATGAATAAAAAATTAATTTTTAATATTTCATTTGAATTTGAATTTGAATTTAAATTGTTTTATATTTTTAGATTAGAATAAAATTATATTATATATATGTATATGTTTAATAGGTTAGATTTTATATCATTTAAAATATATTATCACATATATATGACAAGTTATCATTATTAAATTTTTAACGGTTCAGTTATAATGATAGTTAAAAAATGAATTATTTGTTAAAAAGACATAGATTAAGGGCTAAATTTATCTAAAAAAAATAAGGACAAAAATGATAAAAATTATAAACGTTAATGGTAAAAATTATCTTTATGCTTTCTTTTTTTTTTTAACAGAGTTCTCTCTTTTCCAGTCCAGAAATAACAACCGTCAAGATGGATCTGCGATCCACGTAGATCTAATATGGGACTGGCTTTGATCATTTGGGCCTTACTTTGGATCTAAATAAATATACAAATTTATATACTTTTCTCTCTTTGCCATGCTTCCTGGAAATTTAGTATAATCCTTTACTATGCTGCATGGAAATTTAATATAATCTTACTTTTTTTCCTTTATAAAGGTATGAAAAAACAAATAAAAATTTTGATTAAAAATATAAATAAATAGCAAAAGCAAAAAGACGAGAACAGCCACGGTCAGTTCCATTCTATGAAGGAACCTTAATTTGTGAATTAAGTAATTGAATTATTATCTTATATAAAAATAAAAAGTTTGTATAAACCTTTTAATTTTAGAGTTTAAAATTAAAAATTAGAATTTTAAAGATTAAGAGTTTATAATTTAAAAATTATGATTAAAATATAGAATTTAGAGGTTAGGTTTATATTTTAGAGTAGTATAGTTAAGAATTTAGAATTAAATTAATAAATCCTAAATTTTAACTCAACTAAATTTTAACTATAATTCATGATTTTAAACTACTAAACTTTAAAATCTAACCTTTAACCATATAATATAGTTACAAACCCTAAAATTAAGACGTTTGTAAAAATTTGTTTAAATCACCCGTGTATGAAATATTTCCCAATGGTTATAAAATAAACGTAGAGGTGACGATTGAGTTAGCTCGATTGACTTATCGCCGAAAGACATGGGATAAAGTATATTTAAGCATTTAGTAATTTTTTTATTTATAGATGGGAGGAGTCTAAATGGAACAAAAATCTCCTACCTCCTTATCATACCTCCTTCCATGTCTCATATTGATTTTTCTAAAAAATTGAATTTTAAACTATAACCCTTATTTTTTATATCCCAAACCATAAACCTTAAAAATACACTCTACTCCTAATTTCCTAAATCCTAACCATAACTCATAACCTTAAACCCTAAATCCTCTAATTTGAAACGGAGGCATAAAAGAAAGCATGAAAAAAAGGCAGACGATTTGCATCCGTTTAAATAGTATACACATTGTATTTAATTATTCTCTTGTTTGATCTATAGCAATTTGAGTGAAAGTTAAAGGATTAAGCTAATATTAAAAATTTAATAAAAATTTAATTAATTAAATCTATTAATTTAGATATTTGATGAATAACATATTAGGAAGTAAAACCTATGATTTTGAAAAATTGTTAATAAGAACTTTTTGTAACTATAAGTTTTACATAAGAATGATAAAAAATTCCTTTTATCCTTAAAAATTATAAAAAAAAATATATGAATAACCTAAATTCAATATTTTCTATTTTGATTCTTGACTCTCACGGATTTGTATTATGACATTTGTGACTTAATATCTTACTTTTTCTTTTTCATTCTCACACATTTATATTTATATTTATATTAAAATAATTATATAAATAATTAATTAATATATAAATCCTTTAAATATGCTTAGTAATGTTATATTTAAAAATATTTTATTATCTAAATATGTTGAGATATTCGTTTTGATATAATAATTAAAAATAATTTTTGATTAAATTGAAAAGATTTCAAAAATGGTTTTAAGTGCAAATAACTTGAAGATAAGTTTAAGATATTTTTAAAGGGGTTCTTGAATGTGATCAAAATGTTTTTAAATAGCCAAAACAAAGTTTTTCTATATAGGCATACCGATACGTAAAACTCGGTATCAATACTAATAAAGGTTTTATCTATAGTAATTTTATAAAACTCAAAACATATATTTGTCTAGGCTCGGACGTACTAATATATAGAGGTGTGTACAGATAAGCGTACAGACATAACAATATCATTTGTTTTTAAACTCCTACTAGCTATTTTCATGCAAATATATTAATACGTTTTGTCGATCCTCGTATCGAAACGGGCCAAGGTATATCGATCTATCGATATTTGAAGTCTGACTTCAAATACGTACCAAGGCATACTGATATTTGAAGTCTGACACGCTTGCAACAACTCTTTCCATAAAAAGATATATTGATACACCCTCTCACATAAAGACATCGACATGCCCCCCCCAAAAATTTAGCATAGAAAATTGTCTCAACGATTTTAATCTAATTTTAACGGTCTTCAACAGTTAGATAAACAAATGAGACCATAAAAAGACCCTTAAAGTACTAGTAACAACTAATGATCTGAATGTCAATATCTATTTAATTGAAAATTTATCTTAATGCTTTAAGTCTTATTCTTTCATATAATAGCATTTATGAACTTAATGTATATGAGCATTCAAGTGTTTCAGGTTTTGGTAGGTGAGCTTAATTGGCAAACAATTAGCCTTAGTGATTGTAGAACTAATGTTTTGATATAATAATTGAAAATAGTTTTGGACTAATTTGAAAAGATTTTAAAAATGGTTCTTATGTCCAAACTACTTGAAAATATATTTAAGATATTTTTGATTGATTTTAAATATGTTTTAAATGATTTAAAGGAACCAAATAAGTGTTTTTAACCCCCAGGTGTTTCGATACACCCTTAAGGTGTTCCGATACCTGTTCATTAATGTCAGGTTTTCAAAGGCAAAATCATAATGGTATCGATACTGGTATCGATACCTTTTTACCACTGTGATATTTGGTTTCGAACCTTGTTTCAATACCCTCAACGGTCAAAACGATTTTATGAAAATCCCAACGGCTAGGATTAGTATCGATACTGGTATCGATATTTGTTCATAATTACAGGTCAATGGTTATTTTCCAAAGCATCGGTACCGATACATGTCTCACGTGTTTTTATACCACCTGCACCAGAAGAGAAAATAAGCCTTGAAATCAGCTCCAAACGGCTTCAAAACATCCTCAACGGTCACTAACAGCTAGAAGCTCATTTGGGATTATAAAAGGAAGCCTCAAGCATCAAGAGAAGACTAATGCTTCGATTGTAACAACATTATGATCAAGAAATTAGTGCTTAAATTCCAATATTTGGGTAGACAAACACTTGTGAAATGTATGCTCAAGTGTATTAGGATTGGGTGAGTGCTTATATTGCAAACATTAGCCTTATTAGAAGGATTAACAAGTTTGCTAAGTTTTCTCTTTGTGAGTGAATTTCCCAAAGTTCAGGTGTAAACTTTGGATGCTAGATTCGGGTTTGAATCTAGGATTGTAAGGTTATCCTTTTGGCCTCAAAAGGTTGAATTCTTAGTGAATTGTGAAAATTCTTAGTAGGAAGCTAAGTTAGTGGATGTAGGCGTGGCCGAACCACTATAAATCCTTGTGTTCATTGTTTATATCTTTGCTTCCACATCAAACCACCCATATTGCCACTTCTCCACCACTAGGCATATTTAATTGGTTATTCATCGAGCACCTCTAAGCCTAACAATTAGTATCAGAGCGAGGCTCAATCGATGAGGATTAACATCCTATTGAGAAGATCCGGAGAGCTCGACCATTTTACATTCAACTGACAATCCATGACTCAATCCATTGACAAGTTATCTTTCTTCGATGAGTCCAACTACTCCCAATGGAAGATAAGGATAAAGTTTTTCATCAACTCAAAAGATTGCAAGCTATGGGATATAGTTGAAGATGAACCAGTTGTGCTAAAAGGAACAAAGGCGGAATGGAGTGTAGAAGATTGTAAAAAGATGGTGTTAAATTACAATGCTTTGTACATTTTTGTGTGTGCATTTCATCCAAGAATCTATGAAAAGATTTCTTCTTTCTGATAGTGCCAATGAAATTTAGGACAAGCTAGAAGTCACATACGAAGGAACAAACAAAGTAAACAAGACCAAGATTGGATTCCTCAACTAAGAGCATGAAAACTTCAAGATGAATTCGGAGGAGGACATTGCTAAGATGTTCGATCGGTTCTGCACCATCACCAATGGACTTAGAGGATGTGAAGAGATCATTCTGGAGGAGAAGCTTGTTCGTAAGTTCATATATTCCCTTCCCGAGTCATGGGACTCAAAAAGGACCGCCATCATCGAAGCCAAAAATCTAAAGACACTCAAGCTTGATGAAATCATGGGGTCACACCTCACACATCAAATTATGATGAAAGAAAGACAAGAGGAGAAGAAGAAGGAAGAGATTAGAGCGATGATGAAGAAGAAGGTTCAAGAGCTTGGTGTAAATGTCAACATCGTTGCTCTAAAATCTTCCAAATGTATTCACTTTGAAGATTCAAGTGAGGAGGATAGTGAAGAAGATGAAGAGTTTTCCCAACTCTTTATTGACTTCGATCGATTCGTGGGGAACAAAAATAAAAGATCCTCAAAGCACGAATCAAAGAAGAAGATGAAAGACTCCTACAAGTCTATCAAAAAAGGATCATCTTCAAAGAAGCAAGCATATGTGGTTACTTAGAGTGATGAGGACTCTACCGAAAATGAAGAAGCCAACCTATGCTTGATGGCCCTCAATGAGGGGGAGGTAGCTTCTAACTCTCAAACTTTAAATTCTTATTTATTTGATGAGTTGCAAGAAGCGTATGATAAATTGGTTTTTGATTTCAAAATTGAATTTTCAAAGAAAAAGAAATTGATTTCAAAGTTAAAAATCGAAAATGAATTACTTTTGAAAACCAATTTGGAGTTTGAAGCAAAAATGAAAAATTTTGAATTTAAAGTTTTTAATTTATAAAATTTGCTTCAAACGATGGAAAAAGATCATCAAATTGCTTTAGATGATCTTAAGAAAGAAAAAGATTTGATTTCCAAAGATTTAGAAAAGAAACGAAAAATAATTTTGGAAAATTAAATTTTTACATGAGACAATCTAGTGCCCTAGATTTATTGATGGAAAATGTTTTAGAAGTGTTTGGGGTCCTAAAAGGACTAATCACTTCAACCAAAAAGGATGAAATTGAAAACTGGATTCCTAAGGGGACTAAAATTTGTGCTACTAACGTTAAAGGATCCAAAGCAATTTGGATACCAAAAATTACTTGATTGTCTTGTTTAGGTGTGATGGAGATATGAGCAACAAAGTGCAAGATTAAAGGGGAGCTCCATACACACAAGAAAGACACTTGAAGAAGGAAGGCTTCACATCTTCCTTTGAGTTCAAGTGTGGTAAAATCTAGTTTTAGATTTAATTTTGTTTATCTTTTGTTTAAACTAGATTATCATAATTGTTGGACAAACACTTAGTGATACCTTGAGTAAGAGGGAGTCTTTTGTTTTCATGAACTAAGTTTTAATACTTGATTTTAAAACATTTGACATTTTAAAACTCTCCTATATTATGAGCTTTAAAGTTTTTCAAACTTGGTTTGAACTATTTTTGATATAACAAAAAGGGGGAGAATGTTGAAAAAAATGTTTTTCAAAGAATTTCAAATGGATAAGAGGGAACTTTAAACAATTTGATTCTCTTATTCTCCTATTCAAATTTTATTTCATAAAGGGGGAGCAATCTCAAAATCAATTTTTCAAGTTTATTTTATTATATCAAAAAGGAGGAGATTGTAGAACTAATATTTTGATATAATAATTGAAAAATAGTTTTGGACTAATTTGAAAAGATTTCAAAAATGGTTTGTAACATCCCGGTTTGGGGGTTAGTAGTTTTAGTGTTAATTAGAGAAGTTCGATTCGGTTCGAATCGGATTCCTAGAATTCGTTATTTTGGGGAAAATTAAAATAATAATATTTTAATCGAATAAGTAATAATTTTGTGAAATGGTTTAGAAATATTAAAATGATGTTTTAAAATTAAAGGAATATTATTTGAACTTTAATTTTATTTTTAATTAAGTTTAATTATGTGTGAGTGACCAAATTGTAATTTTGGAAAAGATTCGGGAATTTAATTAGTGATTTTCGAAAATATGGATTATTAGTGACTAAATTGGAAAAGAAGTCATATTTAGAATTCTTAAAGGGCCATAAACCCAATTTATTTTTTATTAATGATTTATCCACCAAAATTGTTTGTAAATAGTTTTATTTAAGATTATAATTTCATTTTCTCTCTCAACCACTTATTTTCTCATCTTTTCTCCCTAATTTTCTCTTCATTTTCTCTCCATCTTCTTCTTCAAATTTCCTCAATTACTTGTTGATTTCTTCATCATTTTCAACAAGATTTATTTCATTTTACTCATCTTTTCATTCTCTACAAAACCTACTCATCAATTTTGCAAAATCAACATCCATTGTCAAGAAATCAAGGAGAGAATTTCTCATCTTTTTGGTGGAGTAAATCCCAAAGGTAATTTGCTGATTTCTAATCTTTTTCTAAGGTTCTTTATTGAAATTCCCAAGTATTGGCTTGCTAATCAATAATTGAAACTTGATTTTATGTTTTTAATTTTAGATCTATGGATTTTATTGAGGTTTTTGTGAAATATTTTTAGATCTTAATTAATGTTGTAATTAGGTTGATTTAATTATGATATTATGTCATTTAAATGATTATTTGAGTCTTGAATTGGTAGTACATTAATTTAATCCCGGAATAATATAATCGATAGTGTTTTAAGGTGGTTTTTGGTTGTTTTAGAGGGTGTTTTAGGTGTTCTAATGTTGTTGGAGGTATAAGGATGGTTTGGATGTGTTTTGGGTTCATAATTGAAGTGGATTAGATTTTAGATTCATTAGGTTTTGGACTGATGTTGTTTCGGATGCGTTTCGGCTTAGTTTTCGGTCTTTTCGGCTAGGTTTTCGATAGTTTTGGGGAGGTTTGATGTGGCTGCTAGTTTGAACATATTATGATGTGAATATGCTCTGTTTTTAATGTTGTAGAGGAAGTACAAGAAGGTGCTTGAGTGGCTGGTGCATTGGCATTGTCATCGGAGTATCGACGAAGGCTCGTTTTGCTTGTCGATGAGTGATTTTGGACTATAAGCGAATCGCCTTGGTTCGGTTCTGTTTTGGTTACTATGGGATAGTGTAAAAAATTTTCATAGTTCAAGAGTAAGTGATTTTAATGGTGTTGATGCATTACTTCAAGTTTTGACTATTTTGGTAATGGCATACGTGTGAACAATGTTGCAATATGATTTTGAAGTAACATATCTTGAATTTTGAAATGATGCATGAATATGTTAATTGCTGAAAATGCATGGTATATAAAGACATTCATGGCTTATGTAAGCATGAAAAAGAATTGGAATATGATGAGGTTATTTGCCCTATGTCAACACGAACGTTTTAATAATAAATAAATAATAATAAATAAAATAATAAATAATAAGATAATAATAATTAATATTATTAATATTAAGATATTAAAATAATATAATATAAAAAATAGGAAAATCTGAAACAGAATCGTGGGGCGGTTTTGGAGTGTTTGAGTTTAGGGAGAGTTTGATTGTAGGTTTGTTAGGATATGGGAGAGCTTCGATTCTTAAGGGATTAGATTTGGTTGAGGGAGGATTCTAGTGGGATGTGGACTCTAATTTGAATCCCTTTAAAGGGATTCAGTTGGCGGATTGATGGGGGAAAAATTTTTGGGATTTGAAGCGTGAATCGATATTGTAACTAGAAGTAATCTCTGCTGTTAAAAGCTTGAGGTAAGATTTTCGGGTGTTTTCTCCATTTCCATTTTTGTTTTGGTTGCTTAAGTTCTAAGGGTTTGGGTTTTGGTTGGCTTGGGGTAGTGATCGGCTAGTTAGGATTACTTTAGATTGTTTTTTAGGCTGTTTAGATACAAGAAACTCAGTTTTCGAGCGGTTTTGAATGGTTTCCAGGCCGTTCGAGGGTTCCGGCGAGGTTGTTAGCGCCGGAAGCAGTCTTCGATAGTGTTTCGGTGGTGATCGGCTCTTTTTTGGAGTCGCCTACGAATTCGTCGGAGTTGTCTTGGACAACGGCGGGATGGATCAAGCGGCGGTGTGTACGGCGGATCTTCGCCGTGTTCTTCATGTTCTTCGTGTTCATGAAGAACACTAAAGAACACCATGATAATTTCATGGTTTTGATCCATTTTGTTCTTGATTTCTGGGTTTAATGTGTTTAAGCCCAGAGTTTTTGGTTGCTGAGTCAGCACGTCGAGTTGAGGGAGGGGAAATCTGGCCGAGTCCACTCGTTTTTGGATACTTTATACCCCCCAAAACGATATAGTTTTGAGGGAGCGGGTACGTGGGCCGGATCCGGGTTCAACCCAGATCCGCAAATTTTAACTGGATAAGGGCAAATCACCCTTTAGGTCCCCCAGTTTTAGGTTGTAATACATTTTAGCCCCCCAAACCCCCAAATAGGTCCCTAGAACTATAATTTTCACTTAATTAGGTCCCTAGGATCCCAATTAGGCCCTTAGAACTTTAGTATTATTCAATTAAGTCCCCTAATTAAGCCCTTAGAGCTTTAGTTTTCACTCAATTAGGTCCCTAAGCCTCTAGATTAAACCCTTAGGATTAGAATTAATTAATTTTAGACTTAATTAGGGTAAAAATTTAATTTTAAAACATAAAATTTAATAATTAAGTTCTAAATTAGGATTTAATTTAATTTTTAAGAAACTTTAAAATTAATTTAATCTAATTAAAACTAATTTAAAATTAATTTGACCCCTAAAATCTAAAAATTAGACTTTAATTAGGTTTAATTTAATCCTTAAAAATTTTGGAAATAATTTCAATTAATTATTTAAATTAATTTTAATTAATTTCTAAAAAAATAAGCTTTAAAATTAATCCAACTTAATTAGGTCTAGTTTAGCCTTAAACCTTAAAACATTCACCAAATTAGACTTTAATTAGGCTTACTTTAATTCTTAAAATTTAAGAAATAATTTAAATTAATTAATTTAATTAATTTTAATTAATTTCTAAAAGATAAGACTTAAAATTATTTAGGTCTAATTAACCCCAAATTTCACCAAAATAAACTTTAATTAAGTTAAATTAGATTCTTAAATTTTAGAAATTATCTTAATTAAGTTTCTTAATTAATTTAAAATTTCTAAGATAATATTTAAAAATTAACCTAATTGA
The DNA here is from genome assembly GCA_035048815.1 of Abelmoschus esculentus. Classification (NCBI taxonomy): domain Eukaryota; kingdom Viridiplantae; phylum Streptophyta; class Magnoliopsida; order Malvales; family Malvaceae; genus Abelmoschus; species Abelmoschus esculentus. Next base: position 8,893,150 of record JAUCBN010000032.1, read on the forward strand.
ATTTAATTCAACCCTAATTGAACCCTAAAAACTTAAAATCCATCAAGTTAGATTCTAATTAGGTTTTAATTCAAATTTGAAGTTAGGAAAATTTAATTAATTAATTTAATTAAAACTTTATAAAACTTTAAAATTAATTTTACTCTAATTAATCTAATTCATCTTTTGAGTTTGAATTCTAGTCCCTTTTATATTTACAAATGTAAGTCCCTATGTACTCTTTATGATGATAATTTTTGATGTAATTTTGTACTCTCATGATTCTAATAAAGAAATATCGAGTTCCTTTTATTTTGTTTTTTATTTTATGTTGTCTTGCATAGCATATTTTAGGAAGGTCATTTAATAAACATCTAAGTTAATCAATTTAGAGCCCTTTAGGACTAGTCACTTAAATTAATTAATCAATTTAATTAGGGAGACAATTTAGTGATATAACATTTGAATCTTATATCTCGGATACACTAAAGAGGTTGGTGTTTTGACGTATCATGATGCTGACCTAGAGAGTGTACCTTGGTATCGAATTCATGTGCTATTAAAACCTAGAATTTTGATAAAATAACTTAGGCCTAGTATTAAATAAAATTGATAGGTGAGTAACTAGTAACATTAGTAATCTAGGTTTTAAACACTTAAGAAATGGAGCCTTTTTAGGATTAGAACTTAAAATAAACAAGATAAAAATAGTCATGCATTTTACTTTAACCTTTTGAGGCGGAAGTTACATTCATTTGAATTTGGGTGAGGTTTCCTATCTAGAGGACGTCTCGTTAACTCAAGTTTAAAGGTGATGTAATTTCTAAATCAAAAGGATATCCAAAATTCAAATAATGTTCAATTAACAATGGAAAATTAAATTAATATCTATCTTCAAAATACCTATGCCACGTAACTTTTTCAAGGTACCAATTTTTTTGGGCGTTCGTAAGGGTCGTCCTTACACGTAACCGACTCCCGAACCTAATATTTTTTGAACGAATCTCTGATTTATTTTATGGTGTCTGGCCTACCTAAGTGACCGGTGGCGACTCCAAGTCAATTTTTTCAAAATTAAATTATATTTTTCTTAAAATTTGGGTTTTTCTAGATTAAAAGCAATAAAGTTCGTATTTTTTTTTAAATTAATCGGCAAGTTATTTTTCACCTAATATCGCATTTTTTAAGAGGTCGCGACAGCTTGGCGACTCCGCTGAGGACTTAAAAAAATTATTTTTTGTGAGTCAGGCCTAACTTTTTTAAATTTTACGTGGTATTTCGGCATTTTGAAGATAGATATTAACTTAATTCTTTATTGTTAAATAAACATTGTTCGAATGAGGATAGCTTTTTACTTTGGTGCTATATATTGTCATTCATGCATAAGCTCTCGACCCAAGCTTTTACCCTTAAGTGGGAGTTAGATATTATCCGACGTGATGCTCTTCAACTCCGAGTTTCGGATTTTTATCTGCTTCCGATATACTAACCTTACGCATCGTGGGGTCTTCACCTCCGTTGTAAGGGACCTATATCACCAAATCGATGTCTTATCATCGTAGTAGACGATAACGACAGTTCGGGAACCCAGTGTCTAGACCAAAAAACCGCATATAGAGTAGAAACCTACCCCTTCTAGAGCCAGACAAGAACCATAAGATAAGGCGGTATGCTGTCGAAATGCTGCCAAACTTAGGATTTCTCTGTTAACATGCTCTCTGGTTATTTTACACAATTTAGCATGCTCTCTGGTTATTTTACGTGATTTATCTTGTTCTCTGGTTACTTTTCCAGCACTTTTTTATTATTTTATTTTATTTTTCTATTTATCCTACTAACACACTTCCTTTCTGTTTTCGTTTTTGGTCCTTTTATGCATTTTCTTTTACTTGGTATATCATTTGCATGGGTATTAATTTGGAAAACAATAAAGTTAGAAGTGTCCAAAAATGTCAGAAGGGATCATTATAGACGAAGATAATACGGAAGTTTGGACATGGTCCGAGTCAGTTCAGCACGAGAAAGGTGACAGTTTGCCATCAGGGAGTGTCTCCACACTAAAAGGTTATGTCAGAATGAGCATAAATCAGAGTCCTTGTCTCTCCGAAGTCCAAGAGATATGGGAACAGTGGAGTGATGACATGAAAGATCAGTTCAAGAAGGAGTTTGGGGATATTGCGTTGTTAGTGAAAGTCCCCATTGATAGACGCCTAATGAGGGCGATGGCGCAGTTCTGGAATCCCGCCTACAACTGTTTTACCTTTGGGAAGATCGACATGACGCCTACACTAGAGGAGTATGAAGTTCTGATCAACTGTCCAGCGATAAAGAGCGATAGGATATATGTGAAGCCCAACAGCACATCAGGGTTTAAGAAGAAATTAATGCAGATCACTGGCAAGGATAAAGAGTTTTGGGACCAAAAGGTAACGGGTCACGACCACAAGGATATGAGCGAGGAGAGACAGAGAGTGAGTTGGAAGGTTTTCAAGGATTTGATAACCGCAAGTAGCAAAGAGCCCACCAAAGCAAGAAGGATGTACGCCCTTTACATCTATGGGTTAGTGCTATTTTCCAGAACCCCCGAGCACATAGATTCATCCACAGTTGGTTTGTTCGAGAGGTTATCCAAAGGTGCAAATCCGGTTTCTACCATACTAGCCGAGACCTATAGATCACTCACCGCATGCAAGAGGGTCGGCAAAGAGAGATTTTGGGGATGTGCACAGCTTTTGGAGGTATGGTTCAAAGGCCACCGTTGGAGCTCTCCGTATAGCGCCCTAAGGTTCAGGACTACTTACCCATCGAAGATCACTTAAAGAGCTGTATTTTGGAGAAGAAGACCGAAGCTCAATAGAGCGATCTTTTCCGGGATTTGATAGATTTGGATATCGTTTGGAAGGTTTGTTGGTTGAATAGGGGGACGACTTTTCGGTATCGATGTGGAGACAGCGATTGGATCCCATTAGCGGGTATATGGGGTGGAACGGCTTACTGCCCATTGTTGGTTTCAAGGCGGTTTGGATCGAGACAGTTCATACCAGCCACAGCGGGGATGGCCAGTTTCAGTTTTTCACACCAAAGTAAAGGGTACAGATCTAAGATAGCTCAGATCATGAAAGCTTGAGATTCACCTAGGAGGGTTCAGACTTATCGAGAGTTCGAGATCATGGCCCGATATGACGAGTGGAGAGAGCAAAGGGTGAATGATGGAGTTTTCTGAGGAGTACCGAGGGATGAGGGACCGTCTTCAAGCAAGGTAACCTTAGAAGCACCGTCAGTGTTAGAAAAGCTCAAGGAGGATCGGGACTTGGATTTTCAGAGACAAGATAAGAAGATCTATGAACTTACACAAGAGTTGAACCTCACAAAGTACCAGGTACAGACTCATGAGAAAAAGAGAAAAAGATGGCACTTCAGATTGAAAGGCTACATCGAGATTTGAGAGAAGCACAAGAAGTATCCGAAGGACGTAAAAGGAAAAGGGAAGGTGAAAATAGGAGCGTCGAGGACAGTTCTGACCGCTTGGACAAGGCGTTAAGGGAAAATGAGGAATACAAAAGGCTTTACGAAAGGAAATGCCGTGAAGCAAGAGAGGCTAGTTCTAAAGCTAGGAAGACCTCGGACAAAGAGCAAGCGAAGAACCGTGAGTTGACAACTCAGTTAACACAGCTAGAAGAACTGATTGCCAAGTATCATAACAAAGACAAGGCCAAGATGGAAGAGGAAAAGAAGGGACTTCAACAAATGATTGTCTCGCTCGAGGGCCAAGTACAAGAGTTGTAAGAGAAGTTAGTCGACTTCGAAGGAGCTTTATGTCAGAGTTCCGGAGGAGCATGGAAGACTAAGTATGAAGCAGCACAACGCACGATCCAGAGTCAGAACAGTGAGTTGGTCAACTTCAAGGGACAAGTCAGAAGTATTGCGTCTTACGTGCAGATATTGTCGAGAGAAGCTACAACTCTTCTGAACCAGCCAAACTTCGAGCAAGTGCATGGAGAAACCATCATCCGCCTGCTACATGAGTTGACCAATTTAGGGATTAGGGTCAACAATTTTCTGTAGATTATCTTTAATTTATAGTGAATCCTTTTGAACAGACAGATGTTTTTAAGAGATTGTTTTTCGAATTTAATACCCTCTTGCATTCATGCATTCATGCATTCATTCATCATATGCATTATTTATTAAAATAAAGTTTAATAATAAAGGTTTTATGGTAGTGACTTTTAAAAATAGCAAAAATACTATACACATACTCGACGCGTTCGCGCACCAAGAGACTAGCAATGGAGGAAAGACTATAGAAACTAGAGGATCATCATGCTGAATTTGTAAATCGCTTAGATGCGATAGAAAGTGGCATGAAAGATGGCTTCATCAAAATTCAAACGGATATTATCAGTCAGATAGCTGTTCTGTTGGGCCCGAAGCAGGATAAGAAGGGCAAAGCATCGATGGAAGGGGCAGATGAAGCTGAAGGACAGGCGGATATGGTAACTCACATAAGGGGGCAAGCAGAAGCTCATTCAGTTTCAGGAAGAGTGCAGCTTAACGTAGTAGGGACATCCACGAGTCACCTAGTGGAAGTTAATGACTTCACCCCGAATGCCGATGAAGTCCCAGATCTCAGCTTCATGAGTGAAGTGGAGAAGATGCGACAAGACATGGAAAAGAAGTATGTTGATCACTTTAAGGCACTTCAAGCAAAGATCCAAGAAATCCAAACCCAAGGGTCGGCGGATAAAAGCACCGATGCGTTCGATCTCAGTTTAGTTTTTGATTTGGTCCTACCATCGAACTTCAAAATACTTGACTTCGAAAAGTACAACAGGACGTCGTGTCCAAGCGTCCATATGATGATGTATTGTCGGAAGATGGCCGCTTTTAGCAAGGATGAGAAGCTGTTGATCCATTGCTTTCAGGATAGTTTGACGGATTCTGCTATCCGGTGGTACACACAACTCAATCAGGAGAGTATAAAGTCATGGAAGAACCTATATCACGCCTTCATAGAAAATTACAAGCATGTGACGGAGATGGGACCCACTACAGTTATGTTGCAATAGATGGGGCAAAAGTCCAACAAAACATTCCGACAATATGCCCATAGATGGAGAGATCTGGCCTCTCAAGTGCAGCCTCCGTTGATTGAGCGAGAGATGACTCATATGTTTGTAGAGATATTGAAGGGGCCGATGTATGATCGTCTGTTCACAAGCACATCTATGCAGAGATTCTCTCAAATAGTTGCTACCGGAGAGTTGGTGGAGGCAGCTATCAAAAGTGGGAGAATTGAAGGATCTGACAGCTCTAAAAAGAACTTTAAAAAGAAAGACAACGAGGTGAACAATGTTGTAGTGTATGAACCCCCGAGGAATGTGACGATTTCCAAACACGGGTCAGGAGCAGGTGGCTCGTAGGGCTCGAACAAGAAGGACTCAAAGTGAGAGAGACCAACTTTCTCACCTATCCCAGTTACGTATGCTGAGTTGTACACTCAGCTACACGATGCTGATATGATTCGCCCGTATTTCATCATATCGCTTAAACCCCCTTATCCACACTGGTATGACCTGAAGGCCCAGCGTGTATACCATGCCAACATTCAGGGACATAGCATCGAGAACTGTACAGCCTTTAAGAGTATTGTCCAGAACATGATGAATGCCAGGGTTTTGAAATTTGATGAACCCAGTGTCTCAACAAACCCACTCCCGAATCATGGCGGTCGAGGCGTGAATGCAATTGAAGAGGACCAAGCGAGGCAAGTTAAAATAAGTGTATCGGAAATTCGATCACCATTAAAGTGGGTTTTTCAACAACTATTTGACAACGGGCTCGTCTGCCAAGGGATGAAAATGAAAGAATCTACGGAGGTTGGCCTATATTGCGAATTCCATCAAGAGCACGGGCATGCAATTCAACAGTGTAGTGAGTTCAGAAACCTGTTACAAGGAATGATGGACAACAAGGAGGTGGAGTTCTTTACAAAGGAAGGCGGTCGGAAAATGATGGACGTATACGCGTCAGAAAATACCGGGTCGAAATACAGTACAAGCAGGCCGCTAGTCATCTCAGCTCGACCAAGGGGCAACAATCCGGTTGGGTCGGCAAATGCTCCTCGCATAGTAATTACCCCTCCAGCTCCTTTCCCATTTAAGGATACATAAAAGGTCCCATGGAATTACGCCACGAGTGTGGCTGGGCCAAGCAGTTCGAAGCCCATTGAGGAGGTACAAACAGGAAAATCTGAAATTGTTGAGAAGATGGAAATACAAGAGCCAATAAATGAGGTAGGTCATTTCACAAGGAGCGAGAGATGTTACTCGTCGGCTCAAGAAAAAGAAGAGGACCAAACTAAGCTTGCTGAGAAGAAGAAAATTTTCCCAGATCCGACTCCGAAGGTGAATGAGCCTGTCACCAAGGAGCAAGCACATGAGTTTCTACGGTTCTTGAAGCACAGCGAGTACAATATAGTGGAGTAGTTGAAAAACAGCCCGCTAGAATCTCTATCCTCGATTTACTGTTAAGTTCTGAAGGGTACTGTGACGCCCTTTTGAAGGTATTAAACTAGACTTTTGTCCCGAAGGATATATCAGTAAGTAAATTGGATTGGATTGTTAATCATATCACCGCAGACAATTACATAATGTTCACCGATGATGAGATCCCTGATGGTGGAATGAGGTCTATCAAAGCTTTAAACATCACGACCCACTGCAAGGGTCATGTGGTACCTAGAGTTCTGATCGACAATGGATCGGCTTTGAATGTGCTACCCATGGCAACTTTGCAAAGGTTGCCCATAGATGTTACGCATATGAAAAGCTACCAGAATGTAGTCAGAGCATTCGATGGGACCACAAGGGGTGTATGTGTTGGGAAGGATTGAAGTCCCGTTGCTAATTGGGTCGTCCGTGTACAACATAGATTTTGTTGTAATGGATATTAAGCCCACTTACAATTGTCTACTCGGCAGACTTTGGATTCATTTTGTCGGGGCAGTGCCGTCATCGCTACATGAGAAACTGAAGTTTGTAGTAGATAGGAAGCTTGTATGTGTCGGGGTAGAGGAAGACATCATTGCATCTATCTCCACAGATACACTCTATGTTCAAGCGAATGAGGGTGCGCTAGAATGTTCTTTCAGGGCTTTAGAATTTATCAACGCCGCATTCATCGCTGAATGTGCGATATTCCTATGTCCAAAGTTGTCAAACTGCACCGAAATGACCATCAAGCAGACCTTTGGCAAGGGAGCCAAAGCCGACAGAGGGCTAGGAAGAAAGTTACAAGGGAGTTTACGCTCGAAGCCCGTGGTCATGCAGAAAGGGCGAGCTGGGTTAGGCTTCTCAATTGAGGCGTATTGGAGCAAGTACAGAAGAACCTCAGCCAAGAAGCCGACTTCATTGAGTGCAAAAATCGATTTCATCTCCCACGGGTTCGTGAATGTCACTGAACAAGCGGAGAAGAATCGCTTGGAAGCTATTAGGTTGCAAGAAGAAGAGATTTTTGAGGAAGCATTTGAAGGACTGATGGTAGGAGGAATTTCTGAAGGCCCAAGGATGAATCTACTAGAGAGAATTCGTCCGTGCCTCCCTGGTGAGACTTTGAATAACTGGACTGTAGAGGATTTACCTATAGTTTACAAAACAGAATAATGTCATAAACCACCCTGTATAGGAGATTTTCTGTAAAGGGCTTTTTCATGTTTTTCTTATTAGCAAATAAAAATGTTTTTTCTTTCTTCAAATGGAAAACATTTTTCTTCTCTTTCATTTTGCTTCATTCATTTCATTCTTTATTCATCTATTATTCCTATCCAACTATACAAAGTTTTCTTTGTAGGTTCCCGAATAATGATCACATGAATGATTCTGGGCCTAAACCCGAAATAGATTTGAAAAGGATCTCTTGTCAAACAGAAATCAATGAGTTTGAAGATAATGCAGACTACGAGATTCCTGAAGAATTGCTAAGGTTGGTGGAGCAAGAAGATAAGCAAATCATGCCCCACAAAGAAGAGATAGAAACTCTGAATCTGGGCACAAAAGAAGAGAAAAAGGAAGTAATGATCGGAGTAGCATTCCCGCTTGGGGCAAAATAAAACTTGATAGACTTATTGCGAGAATTCAAAGATGTCTTTGCATGGTCTTATCAAGATATGTCGGGTTTGAATACCGATATTGTGGTTCACAAGTTGCCTATCAGACCAGATTACAAGCCCATACAACAGAAGCTCAAAAGGCTGAGGCCGAAAATATTGTTAAAAATCAAGGAAGAAGTACAGAAGCAGATCAATGCAGGCTTCCTACAGGTGACAGCATACCCGGAATGGGTAGCAAATATAGTCCCCGTGCCAAAAAAGGATGGGAAAGTTTGGATGTGTGTGGATTATAGGGATCTGAACAGAGCAAGCCCGAAGGACAATTTCCCCCTACCCCACATAGATGTTCTAATGGATAATACTTCGAGGTATTCATGGTTCTCTTTCATGGATGGGTTCTCGGGTTATAATCAGATCAAAATGAATCCGAAAGACATGGAGAAGACAACTTTTACCGTACTCTGGGGCACGTTCTGCTATAAAGTCATGCCTTTTGGGTTGAAGAATACCGAGGCCACATACCAAAGAGCTATGGTGACACTCTTTCATGACATGATGCATAAAGAAATCGAAGTATATGTGGACGATATGATAGCCAAGTCCCAAACAGAAGATGGACATGTTCAAGATTTGAAGAAATTGTTCCAAAGGCTACGAAAGTATCAGTTGAAGCTTAACCCTAATAAATGTACGTTTGGGGTTACATTCGGCAAGTTACTTGGTTTCGTTGTCAGTCAAAGGGGCATCGAAATCGATCCCGATAAGGTCAAGGTAATTTAAAATTTACCACCCCCAAAAACACAAAAAGAGGTTCGGGGCTTCCTTGGGAGATTGAACTACGTGTCTTGGTTTATTTCTCAGTTAACCAACAGATATGATCCCATTTTTAAACTGCTTCGGAAGAACAACCCAAGTGAGTGGAATGATGAATGTCAGGAAACATTGGACAAGATCAAACAATATTTGCCCAACGCGCCAATATTGGTGGCACCAGTTCCTGGGAGACCATTAATCCTCTACTTGACGGTGTTCGAGAATTCCATGGGGTACGTATTGGGGCAACATGATGATACTAGAAAGAAGGAAAGAGCAATCTATTACCTGAGTAAGAAATTTACCGAATGTGAGGTACGGTACACATTTATCCAAAAGATGTGTTGTGCACTTGTTTGGGTTACTCGTCGACTCGGGCAATATTTATTATATCACACCACATGGTTGATATCGAAGCTCAATCCGTTGAAGTTTTTGATGGAAGCACCCGCATTGACCGGAAGATTAGCCCGATGACAAATGTTGTTGTCCGAATTTGACATAGTATATGTTAGCCAGAAAGCAATTAAAGGAAGTGCTATAGCTAACTTTCTTGCAAGTAAAGCCTCGGATGATTATGAGCCTCTATGCTTTGATTTTCCTGACGAGGATGTGATGACTATTTCCGTTGAAGAAAGTGAAGAAATGGAAAAATGGAAATTATATTTCGATGGGGCAGTCAATGCCCTCGGAAGGGGAATTGGGGCTGTATTAATATCTCCGGATGGTATACATTACCCTCTCACGAGCAAGTTAGAATTCTTGTGTACTAACAATATGGATGAATACGAAGCGTGTGCCATGTGATTGAAGGCTGCAATAGAAAGAAAAATAAAGGCCTTGAAGGTATACGGAGACTCAGCCTTAGTTATTTATCAGCTACGTGGAGAATGGGAAACCAAAGACGCAAAGTTGATGGAATATCGAAAGTTGATATTAGAGCTAATTGAAGAATTTGAAGAGATAACGTTCGTCTACCTTCCTAGAGAGGACAACCAAATGACAGATGCTTTAGCTACACTAGCCTCAGTTTTCCAAGCAAACAGACTGGAGGATATGATGTTAATCCGGATGCAGAGCTACGAAACATATGCTCATTGTTGCAACTTGGAAGAAGAGGACAGTAATCCTTGGTATTCTGGCATTCTGCAATACATCAAGTTCCAAGCTTACCCATTTGGAGCTAATGACGTTGAAAAGAGAACAATCAGAAGAATGGCTACTACATATGTACTGGATGGCGACGTCTTGTACAGAAAGAGCAGAGATCAAGTGTTGCTAAGATGTGTCAATGCCAGTGAGGCTAGAAGTATTCTGGAAGATGTGCATGATGGAATTTGCGGTACGCATGCCAATGATTTCTCGATGGCTCGAAAAATAATGAGATACAGATACTATTGGTCAACTATGGAAGGGGATTGCATAGAATATACCAAAAAATGTCACAAGTGTCAGATCTATGCAGATAAAATCAACTCTTCACCAGTACCGTTACATACAATGAATTCGCCATGGCCTTTTGCTGTTTGGGGACTGGATGTAATCGGGCAGATTCACCCTAATGCTTCAAATGGGCATCGCTTCGTCCTAGTGGCCATCGATTACTTCACTAAGTGGATAGAAGCTGTCTCCTATGCTAACATCACAAGAACAACAGTTTGCAAGTTCTTGAAGAAAGAGATAATTTGTCGGTATGGTCTACCAGAGCGAATCATCACGGATAATGCTACCAATTTCAACAACAGATTGATAGCAAAAACCTGTGAGCAGTTTAAAATAATTCATCACAACTCTGTGGCATACCGGCCAAAGATGAATGGAGCCGTTGAGGCAGCAAATAAGAACATTAAGAAGATCATATCAAAAATGATTGAAATCTACAGAGATTGGCATGAAAGGCTTCCTTTTGCCTTATTTGCGTATCGAACCTCGATAAGAACTTCTACCGGGGCAACGCCATATTCTCTAGTATACGGTACTGAAACCGTGTTACCTCTGGAAGTTGAAATCCCATCCCTTCGGGTATTATCAGAGGTGAAGTTGAATGATGCAGAGTGGATACAGATTCATTTAGATCAGTTGAATCTAATTGAAGAAAAATGGTTGAAAGCTATCTGTCACAGCCAAATGTATCAGAAGCGGATGATTCGTGCTTATGACAAGAAAGTTCGACCACGAGAATTCCTAGAGGGGGATCTAGTGCTTAAGAAGATCTTGCCCATACACTGAGATTTTCGAGGGAAATGGATGCCGAATTGGGAAGGGCCTTACGTTGTTAAAAGGCTTTCTCCGGAGGCGCACTGATCTTGACTGAAATGGACGAACAAGAATTAAGTAAACCGGTGAATTCCGATTCAGTTAAGAGATACTACGCCTGAAGAAAAAGAGAAAAAAAGAAAAAAGAGATAACTAAAAGAGAGAAAAGAAAGAGAAAAAGAAAACGGAGCGAAAACTCGAAAGGGCGCTTCACAAAAAGAGTGATTAAAAGAAAAGGAGGGATCAAGATGAAAACCCGAAAAGGGCATCTTGATACCAATGGAGGATTTGGGTCGAAAATCAGGAATGGAGGCCCAAATAAATGAAAATAGGCATCTGGTGATTCGTGCCTCTCGGTTATCAAGCAATACGGAAGCATCTTCATGTCTGCAAAGTTGGATCCTCATTTGAAGAATGGCTAGACAAGTAGCTCATTTTTAAATCTATATCTCGGGAAAAGGCCTGGATTATCGCTTGTGATAAGCGTTTGGGAACTTGCATTTTGTTCCTTTTTCTTTTCCTTCAAGTTGTTTTGCCTTGTTTATTTTACATGTTTGTCATAAATTTACAAAAAGCTTCAATAAAGATATTCATTTCTTTCTTTTGAGCCTTCAAATCTATCCAAAGCATCATGCTAGTGAATTATATGAATTAATGAATACAGAAGATCCTTTGGCATTATTATGTTATTAGATTACAGGTAAAATTTATTTTTCTGGATCAAGATAACGGAATATAAACGGACAGGTTCTGACATTCAGACGAGATCTGTCTCGAAAGAACGCCTCAAACAGCTTTATAAAGAGGACAATCATTAAGAGTTGCCCTCTCTATGTGAGATGAAAACCTCAAATACGGAAAAGAGGGAGAAGAGTCAATCAGTCCCTCCAGAGTGGCAAACTGACTGATAATACATGCCTTCCAAAGTAGTACTCATGCATCATAATAGGAGTATTCGCATTTAGAAGCATGCTAACAATGCATGATATTTCTGTTAAACAGGATTTAAAGAAATCAACAACAACGAACATTACCGGCAACCTTTTGGCGTGAGTCTAGAGAGAAGTGGTGTAACGTGAGGAATTTCATAATAAAAAGAACAACCTCAAGTTTCACCGCTTACGTTTGAAGAATTTCATAATAAGAAGAACAGCTTCAGACTCTTCAATGGAGATGGAGAATTTCGTAATAAGAAGAACAACTTTATATTCCATTATTAAATCCTTCGGGTCATTAGTATGTCCTCCGGGCATGATGTTAAATCCTTCGGGTCATCAGTAAGTCCTCCGGGCATGATGTTAAATCCTCTGGGTCATCAGTAAGTCCTCCGGGCATGATGTTAAATCCTCCGGGTCATCAGTAAGTCCTCCGGACATGATGTTAAATCCTCTGGGTCATCAGTAAGTCCTCCGGGCATGATATTAAATCCTCTAAGTCATCATTAAGTCCTCCGGGCATGATGTTAAATCCTTTAAGTCATCATTAAGTCCTCCAGGCATGATGTTAAGTTTGGAGAATTTCATAATAAGAAGAACAACTCCAAATTCTGTGAGATGCGAGGAATTTCATAATAAGAAGAACAACCTCGGATTTTACCCTCTTGTCTGGAGAATTTCATAATAAGAAGAACAGCTCCAGATCTCCCCGGAAATGAGGAATTTCTTAATAAGAAGAACATCCTCAATTTCTACCACCTAATAAGTTTGGAGAATTTCATAATAAGAAGAACAACTCCAGATCTCCCCGGAAATGAGGAATTTCTTAATAAGAAGAACATCCTCAATTTCTACCACCTAATAAGTTTGGAGAATTTCATAATAAGAAGAACATCTCCAAATTCCACGAGATGCAAGGAATTTCATAATAAGAAGAACAATCTCGGATTTCACCACCCTTATCTGGAGAATTTTATAATAAGAAGAACAGCTTCAGATCTCTCGGAGATAAGGAATTTCGAAATGAGAAGAATAGCCTCAAGCTCCATCATTTGATGAGTCTAAAGAATTTCGTCTAGAGAATTTCGTAATAAGAAGAACAGCTTCAGACCTTGGAGAATTTCATAATAAGAAGAACAACTCTAGTTATTCCAAAGACGAGGAGTTTTAGAAAGAAGAACAACCTCGAGTTGCGTCACGAGGTCTCGCTTGAAGAATTTCGCAATGAGAAGAACAGCTTCAAGCTTCAGAGCTTTAACGAATTTCGTGTTTTTCAGTCTTTGCCCATCTCCTGCTCTGCAGCATTGAGCAAAGAGGGGCAGCTGTCAACACGAACTTTTCAATAATAAATAAATAATAATAAATAAAATAATAAAATAATAAGATAATAAGATAATAATAATTAATATTATTAATATTAAGATATTAAAATAATATAATATAAAAAATAGGAAAATCTGAAACAGAATTGTGGGGCAATTTTGGAGTGTTTGAGTTGAGAGAGAGTTTGATTGTGGTTTTGTTAGGATATGGGAGAGCTCCGATTCTTAAGGGATTAGATTTGGTTGAGGGAGGATTCTAGTGGGATGTGGACTCTATTTTGAATCCCTTTAAAGGGATTCAGTTGGCAGAGTGATGGGGGGAAAATTTTTGGAATTTGAAGCGTGAATCGATATTGTAACTAGAAGTAATCTCTGCTGTTAAAAGCTTGAGGTAAGATTTTCGGGTGTTTTCTCCATTTCCATTTTTGTTTTGGTTGCTTAAGTTCTAAGGGTTTGGGTTTTGGTTGGCTTGGGGTAGTGATCGGCTAGTTAGGATTACTTTAGATTGTTTTTTAGGTTGTTTAGATACAAGAAACTCAGTTTTCGGGCGGTTTTGAATGGTTTCCAGGCCATTCGAGGGTTCCGGCGAGGTTGTTAGCGCCGGAAGCAGTCTTCGGCAGCGTTTCGGTGGTGATCGGCTCTTTTTTGGAGTCGCCTACGAATTCGTCGGAGTTGTCTTGGACAACGGCGGGATGGATCAAGCGGCGGTGTGTACGGCGGATCTTCGCCGTGTTCTTCATGTTCTTCGTGTTCATGAAGAACACTAAAGAACACCATGATAATTTCATGGTTTTGATCCATTTTGTTCTTGATTTCTGGGTTTAATGTGTTTAAGCCCAGAGTTTTTGGTTGCTGAGTCAGCACGTCGAGTTGAGGGAGGGGAAATCTGGCCGAGTCCACTCGGTTTTGGATACTTTATACCCCCCCAAAACGGCACCATTTTAAGGGAGCGGGTACGCAGGCCGGATCCACACGTTTTGACTGGATAAGGGTAAATCACCCTTTAGGTCCCCCAATTTTAGGTTGTAATACATTTTAGCCCCCCAAACCCCCAAATAGGTCCCTAGAACTCTAATTTTTACTCAATTAGGTCCCTAGGATCCCAATTAGGCCCTTAGAACTTTAGTATTATTCAATTAAGTCCCCTAATTAGGCCTTTAGAGCTTTAGTTTTCACTCAATTAGGTCCCTAAGCCTCTAGATTAAACCCTTAGGATTAGAATTAATTAATTTTAGACTTAATTAGGATAAAAATTTAATTTTAAAACTTAAAATTTATTAATTAAGTTCTAAATTAGGATTTAATTTAATTTTTAAGAAACTTTAAAATTAATTTAATCTAATTAAATCTAATTTAAAATTAATTTGACCCCTAAAACCTAAAAATTAGACTTTAATTAGGTTTAATTTAATCCTTAAAAATTTTGGAAATAATTCCAATTAATTATTTAAAATAATTTTAATTAATTTCTAAAAAATAAGCTTTAAAATTAATCCAACTTAATTAGGTCTAGTTTAGCCTTAAACCTTAAAACATTCACCAAATTAGACTTTAATTAGGCTTACTTTAATTCTTAAAATTTAAGAAATAATTTAAATTAATTAATTTTAATTAATTTCTAAAAGATAAGACTTAAAATTATTTAGGTCTAATTAACCCCAAATTTCACCAAAATAAACTTTAATTAGGTTAAATTAGATTCTTAAAATTTAGAAATTATCTTAATTAAGTTTCTTAATTAATTTAAAATTTCTAAGATAAGATTTAAAAATTAACCTAATTGAATTTAATTCAACCCTAATTGAACCCTAAAAACTTAAAATCCATCAAGTTAGATTCTAATTAGGTTTTAATTCAAATTTGAAGTTAGGAAAATTTAATTAATTAATTTAATTAAAACTTTATAAAACTTTAAAATTAATTTTACTCTAATTAATCTAATTCATCTTTTGAGTTTGAATTCTAGTCCCTTTTATCTTTACAAATTTAAGTCCCTATGTACACTTCATGATGATAATTTTTGATGTAATTTTGTACTCTCATGATTCTAATAAAGAAATATCGAGTTTCTTTTATTTTGTTTTTTATTTTATGATGTCTTGCATAGCATATTTTAGGAAGGTCATTTAATAAACATCTAAGTTAATCAATTTAGAGCCCTTTAGGACTAGTCACTTAAATTAATTAATCAATTTAATTAGGGAGACAATTTAGTGATATAGCATTTGAATCTTATATCTCGGATACACTAAAGAGGTTGGTGTTTTGACGTACCATGATGCTGACCTAGAGAGTGTACCTTGGTATCGAATTCATGTGCTATTTAAACCTAGAATTTTGATAAAATAACTTAGGCCTAGTATTAAATAAAATTGATAGGTGAGTAACTAGTAACATTAATAATTTAGGTTTTAAACACTTAAGAAATGGAGCCTTTTTAGGATTAGAACTTAAAATAAACAAAATAAAAATAGTCATGTATTTTACTTTAACCTTTTGAGGCGGAAGTTACATTCATTTGAATTTGGGTGAGGTTTCCTATCTAGAGGACGTCTCGTTCAACTCAAGTTTAAAGGTGATGTAATTTCTAAATCAAAAGGATATCCAAAATTCAAATAATATTTAACTAACAATGGAAAACTAAATTAATATCTATCTTCAAAATACCTATGCCACGTAACTTTTTCAAGGTACCAATTTTTTTGGGCGTTCGTAAGGGCCGTCCTTACACGTACCCGACTCTCGAACCCAATATTTTTTGAACGAATCTTTGGTTTATTTTATGATATTTGGCCTACCTAAGTGGCCGGTGGCGACTCCAAGTCAATTTTTTTTAAAATTAAATTATATTTTTCTTAAAATTTGGGTTTTTCAAGATTAAAAGCGATAAAGTTCGTATTTTTTTCAAAATTAATCGCCAAGTTATTTTTCACCTAATATCGCGTTTTTTAAGAGGTCGCGACACCCTATGTTGATAAAGCCGCTGAGCATGATTTATTGTTCACATGATGAACATGATATGAATGCATTATGAGCAACAAGTTTAACTTCCATAATTTGAAATGATATTGGCTTAGTGACACTAATCTTAGATTCGAATACAAATGACATATCATTAGGATTGAGTGCACTATAAAAATAAAGATAATAATGATGATGCCTTCACGTAAACAAGGGTGACTCTATGTCCGACCGTGCGTGTGGAGATTGCATATATGTAAACAAGGGTGACTTTGTGTCCGATCGTGCATATAGTTGACCCATATGTAAACAAGGGTGACTTTGTATCCGACCGTACGTAGTGGGGGTAACATGTATTCAAGGGTGACTATGTGTCCGATCGATGTATGTTGAGACCAAGAGTATCTAATTATGGAAAAAGAGATTCGTGTATTCGGTGAACTAAAAGTTCACATTAAATGATCACTAGAAAGCCAATATGCATACATGAAGTGAAATGGTATTTTTGTGCATGACACATGAAATGATTTGACAATGTTGATGAGCATGATTTGGTTTTACTCATTTCAATTAAGCATGAAAGATGCAAACATGACATTTAAAAATAATTTTGTTTTATACATTGATGACTTTATGTAGAGCTGCTTCCTCACTAAGCATGTTTGCTTAAGGGCTCTTTTCATCTTTGTAGAAAAATAAGGGCACCCGGGACTACATTCGGAGCAAGGAAACCAAGGGGAAAGGTTATCTCAAATTTTGGTATATTTTGTCAAATAAGTTGGGGCTTGGCAATGTGTAAACCCAACCTATGTGAGAAGTGTGAGTTTTGGCTTTGGTTTATGTTGTAATAAGACTTATGTTGCTTTGATTGTTAATTGATGGACTATGGTATTGTTTGGATTATTGAAGCATGTACTTGTATGAGCGTTATGATTTTAATCATGTTCTAGGTAGCATGCCTATAGATTGTTTGGGGTCCTTGATGTTGATAATCACGTGTTATATGTTGTTATTTATGCTTAGGATTTATGCATATAGTTGGTGGTGATTAATGGTTGTGTATTGAGTCGATAATGTTCACTTAGTGTGACGGAATTTTTAGGTTCCAGACCAAAGTTTCGAAACCTTAGGGAAGGTTTCGAAAACTTTGTCAAACAGTTTCGAAACCTCTAGGAAGGTTTCGAAACCTTACGGGAAATTTCGATTCTGTAAACTTACTGGACGTGAAAAGTTTCAAAACCTTTAGGGAAGTTTTGAAACCTTTTATATAAAGTTTCAAAACCTTTTACATAAAGGTTATGGAAGGTTTCGAAACCTTTGGCTACTAGAAATTGATAATTGCTGGAAATTGCATTTTAGTCTCGGATATCTTTCTTTGTTTAACTAGGGTATCTACAGATGTTATTTTGAGCTGAAATTTCACATGGATGCATATAGTTGATTTAATTTCAAGATGGATAACTTAATTTGAATGAAGTCCTTATAATTTAAAAGATTTACATTTTGGTCCCTAAATTGGTAGAACATGCAATTGATGATGTTAGAATGCTCCGTCTGACTTGAAACTTACTGTGAGGCATATTTGTATGCTTAATTAAACTTTGATGGAACGAGTTTCTACTTTGACTTTAGTATTTAAAATTTTATGTTTTAGTCCTTAACTTACTTAAGTGTTTAATCAAATGCTTGTTTGTGATCGGATTGCTTTCGTTAATGCTTTGTATGAGACCAAGATATGTAGGAATATAATTATACATCTAGAAAATATATATATATCAATTTTAGGGTTACTTATCGAATCGGACCTTCACGGGTTTGGTTTGATATTCCCTATGTAATCCATTAGTGCCGGTTTTGTCTAGGCCGGGATAAGGGGTTACATGGTTCTTATTTCCAAACTACTTGAAAATATATTTAAGATGTTTTTGAGTGATTTTAAATATGTTTTAAATGATTTAAAGAAACCAAATAAGTGTTTTTAACCTAGGTGTTTCGATACACCCTTAAGGTGTTTCGATACCTGTTCATCAATGTCAGGTTTTCAAAGGCAAAATCATAATGGTATCGATACTGGTATCGATACCTTTTCACTAATGTGATGTTTGGTTTCGAACCTTGTTTCGATACCCTTAACGGTCAAAACGATTTTATGAAAACCTCTAACGGCTAGGAGCGGTATCGATACTGGTATCGATACCTGTTCATAAATGTAAGTCAATGGTTATTTCCTAAAGTAGTGGTATCGATACCTGTCTCACGTGTTTCGATACCACATGCACCAGAAGAGAAAATAAGCCATGAAATCAGCTCCAAATGGCTCCAAAATATCCTCAACGGTCACCAACGGCTAGAAGCTCATTTGAGATGATAAAAGGATACCTCAAGCATCAAGAGAAGACTAATGCTTCAATTGTAACAACATTATAATCAAGAAATTGTCTTAGTGCTTAAATTCCAATATTTGGGTAGACAAATACTTGTGAGATCAATTGTCAATGTATGCTTAAGTGTATTAGGATTGGGTGAGTGCTTATATTGCAAACACTAGCCTTATTAGAAGGATTGACAAGTTTGCTAAGTTTTCTCTTTGTAAGTGAATTTCCCAAAGTTCGGGTGTTAACTTTGGATTTTAGATTCGGGTTTGAGTCTAAGATTGTAAGGTTATCCCTTTGGCCTCAAAAGGTTGAATTCTTAGAGAATTATGGAAATTCTTAGTAGGAAGCTAAGGTAGTGGATGTAGGCGTGGTCGAACCACTATAAATCCTTGCGTTCATTGTTTATATCTTTGCTTCCACATCAAACCACCCATATTGTCACTTCTCTACCACTTGGCATATTTAATCGGTTATTTATCGAGCACCTCTAAGCCCAACAGTGATGATTATTTTTTGTTTGCTTTGGATGCTAAATTTGTTTTTGGGTCTAGGTTATAAAGGTTATCTTCTAAGCTTGTTAAAAGGGGGAAAATTTATAGTGAATTGGAAAATTCTTTAATAGGGAAGCTAAGGTATTAGATGTAGGATTTGATTAGAAATTCGAACCATTCTAAACTTATTGTGTCAATTTTTATTTATTTTCTTCACACTTTAAATCACCCAACAAATTTCTTCTTCATTACTTGACGATTAAAACGGTTGGAGCATCGAACCCAACAAAATAATATTAAGTTGTAACGACCCAGATTTCTCATATTTGAGTGTCGGGTTAACCCGTGGTGTTGGGCTTTGGTTTTGGGCCTCGGGTTGTCTAGTTGGTCCTTAGGCTTTGGGGGCTTGATGGTTGTTGGGCTTATGAGTTTTTAGTTGAGGACTTTTTGGTAATTGGTTAAAGGAAGAAAAAAGGGTTTAGGGGCATCATTTTTCTGCTATTGCATAGAGCATGATATCACACCCTACAATCTCATTTTCTTCATCCCTTGTCTTGGCAGCAATCATCAAAGGTAAGGTTTTGGGTGGTTTAATGATGGAATCTTGTTTTGTGCTAGAAGGATAAGTTGTAGAGGGGTTTGTGATCTTTAAAAAGGGGTAAGAAAGTGTTGTTTTGGTAAGGGTGAAGGTTTTGGTGGGGGTTTTGGGTTGAGCTCGGGTTGAGTTTTAAGAGCATAGAATTTGAGTTTCTTTAGGCTCAAGAATCATCTCAAGACTTTGCTAATCTGTTCTTCATCTTTCTCTTGTAGAGAAAAAGGCTTATGAGCCATCATCAAGCTTAGGAGGGAGAAAAGCTTGAAGAGGTATGGAGCTTGGTTAGTTGTTGTTGCTTGCTAAGGTTGGTACTCCCAACTCTTTCCTTCATCATCCATTCATGGTAGAATGCATAGTATATAGAGAAATCATGTATGTATGTTGATTTGCTTGGTTTGCTTGATAGAGATTGTTAATGGTGAAATTCGAGCTAATATGCTAAATGACTGGAAATTGATATTAAAACATCCTAAACACTCTTAAAAACGAGTAGGAAGACTTTGTAATCAATTAGGATAAGTTTGGGGTTGAATCCTTAAAATTTCTAAATGCAGACCTGTATTTTGTGTAGGGGGTATCGATACACGGGCTACCGGTATCGATACCCCTAAGTAAAATTTTAGCTTATCGTGCAGGGGTATCGAACCATGATTTGATACCGAACCCTCTAGTGGCATAATTGCATCGATACCATTATCGAAGCGGTTTCTCCCTTTTTCGTTGACTTTTGGAGTGATCAAAGGATATTGATACTGGTATCGATACTCATGTTTTGATACCCTCTTTGGGTGAGTATCGATGCAGGGTGTTTCGATACCCTACCTAAGGGTATCGATACCCCTGTGCTTTGGGGCCAAGTTAGAGTAGAGTTTTGGGCTCGATGATTTTAATAAATACTTCTATTAATCTAAAAGTTGTAAAATGAATTATTGGACTAAAGTTCATAATTATAACCCCGAAAGACTTAAGTTAATAAGCCTTAATATATCTTGTTGTGGTAAGATCCTAGGTGGATCGTTTGTGTGGGTCGAGTCCTTGTGCGTTGGAAATCCGGATATCCATAAGTGTTGCAACACGTCGAAGATCATCCAATGTAGTATTCCGGGTGAAGATTTGACGACCATCTCGGATGTAGGATCTCGATATTGTATGGACGCGGTCCTCATTCGAAGATACTCGATACGATATTCCGCGTATGGGATTTGGAGGATCCCGATGTTGTGTGGATGCGGGCCTCAATCCCGGATGTAGGATCCCGATGTTGTGTGGACGCAAACCTTACTACCATGTGTGGTCTGTTTGATTTATATATGTTGTGTGCGATAATATACATCTCATTTATGCCATGTGTTAGGCAAGCATGCTAGACCATGATATCATGCACGAGATTTATATGCCATGCTTTACTGCTTTTAATATACATAATGTTGGCCGAGTTTGGCGTATCCACTGAGCTTGTGTGGCTCAGTGTTCGAAATGTGTTTTCGTGCGTAGGTTAGGTGAAGTGGGGTTCGGGGAGCACCATCGAGGTTTGGATCTCAACATCGACCATGTTGTCAGAGTACACTTATTAGATAGTGGGCATAGTACTGTGTCGAACCCTATATCTGATTTTGTAACTCTATTTATTTAATTTGGGTCGAATGTTTAATGAATTTATAATATTTTGGAGGTCCGATTTCTTTAAACTATTTTGGGCTTTATTTTAATTTAAATAGATTTTATGGATCATTTTTGGATTCGATTTGATTTCATTATTGGACTTTTAAATGAAATTTTGAAATACGGGTTTTGGGCTAGAGGCCTAATGTGACATCCGGGTCGAGGTGCTACAAACAGACACAACATATTGATAAACTATTTAAACAAGTATTAAATATAATTATGTCCTTGTATATTATTTTGCTTATTTAAATAATCAAATATATATCAATTATTAATTAATTTTATCAAACAATTTTATACAATTAGCTAATATAATTCATTAATCAATCAACTAATGCAATAAATTATCAGTTAATTTAATTCACTATCAAGTTTTTGTAATCTTCTATCACTTATCCGCTGATTATCAAAAATAGTTATATGCTCAAAATTGAATATAAAAGTTTCTATATGTCGAGAAAAATACAAAATATATACAATTCAACATTTATTTGTATGAGAATAAATTAAAATCGTAACTTTTAAAAAAAATGTAAAAATTAATAAGAAAATTAACGTGAAATTATATTTTGATATACAAGGTAAAACTTATATTCTTAAAATTTTAAATTCTAAATTTTAAATTAAAAATTTAAATCATAAACTATATCTCCTATAACTTAAATTAATAAATTTATATAATTTATCTAAACTTTAAAGCATAAATTTTTAGTGACTTACTTTTACAATATATTTAAAAATCTAGACTGAAATTTATTTTATAATTTTTTTTAAAAAACGCGTAAAATATAAGAATTTAATCATCACTTTATAAAGTATATTTAGATTATTTTTATATTATTTTTAATAATAATAATAATATATTATTATTATTATTATTATATTTACATCTATTAAAGAATTTAATTATATCCAATACTTTAATTAATATCACGTTTAATATGTAACACCCTCGACCCGGTATCACATTAGCCCTCCGGTCCAAAAGCTCGTATTTTAAAATTTCATTTTGAAAGCCCAATAGCAATAAGTCCAAATCCAATTTCATAGCTAGTTCATAAAATCCAAACTATTTCAAAATACAAATCCGAATATTTAAAGGTAATTGGAGCTCCCAAAATATTACAACCCGTTTAAAAGCATTCAACTCGATCATAAAACAAGAGTTACAATTACACATATAGGGTCCTAAAGTATATAGCCGACTACATCTAGTAATAGTACTCTGACAACAACGTCGATGCTGAAACCCACCACGATGATGCTCCTCTGAACAAGCTTTCTTTAACCTACATACGAAAATACATTTTGAAACGTTGAGCTATAGAAGCTCAGTAGGTACTCTACCAACCGGTTCACATTATGCATTAGATAAATAAGCATAAGTAACATGATGATGACAGGGTATGAGTATAATGACGCTACCATAATCGCCTAAACACATGATATCATGAATGCATATTATCGGCACAAAGCATATGTATGACAAGAGAAGTCCACATAGCATCTCAAGTACTTTTATCTCATATATATCACCTCGTAATGGTATAGAAGAAAGGGACCCATCAGCACTAAGCAAGGTTCGTAGCATGCCACTCCATATAACAAGAGTTTAATTATATCAATCAGCACTAAGCAAGGTTCGTGCTAAGGAACCCATCAGCACTAAGCAATGTTCTACCTGGTCTTTCGTATAATATATTATCGATAACCCATCAACATTAAGCAAGGTTATTAGTTTACCTTTATATAATATTTTTCTTTAGTAACCCATCAACACTAAGCAAGGTTACTAGGTACCATATCTCATATATATAATATACTCTATGTAACCCATCAACACTAAGCAAGGTTCCTAGTAAGCCACATATAACTCATGTTTATCATACCAAACCCTTATTGGTTTTCATACCGACTTAGTTTACCAAAAGCCCAATATTTCTTCGTTTATCTCATGACTGGAGCTAAATGTTCATTTTTAGATTATAGTAATCATTTTGTAGCTTAATTTACCCCTAGGGACCTCTAAAATAAATCGTGAAACTCTCAAACTCAATCCTTAAGAACCTGGGCAGAATGCCCGGAGGTATCGATACGCCTATGGGGCTGTATCTAAACGACCTGTATCGAAACGTTTCCCTTGCGTTTCGATATGCTATGACAATAGTTCAAGACTAAGGAAAAACATACCCGTATCGATACACCTATATGGGGTATCGACACACGCCCCTGTTTCGATACACTCCCTAAGAGGTATAGAAACGATTTGCTACTGAAAACTTTGGTATCGAAACACCTAACAAGGGTATCGATATGTTTTTCTACTGGAATTTGGGTATCGAAACACGGGTTGGGCATTCTGAAACACCTGCCTTTCTAGCCTAAGTTTTCTCTCTAGGGTATCGATACCCCTACACGAAAGGTGCAGTTTTGAATCTTCAAACACTTAGAACTCTATCCAAAATGATCCCAATGACTCCCAAATTATTCCTACACTCTAGAGGATAATTCTAACCATGTTTGAACTCTAAAAACAGAGGTTGATCAACAATTACAGGTCATGATCTGTGTCCATTGACCAATGATTACATTAACCACAAATTAAAATTTCATAAAGGTGACTCTTATTCGAGTCTTTCTTCCTTGAGGAAGGAGTTGCATGATGCGCATTATCAATCTCTTCTTTCCAGGTCATGGTCTTCACTTTCTTCCTCCAATACAGGACCCGATCCATTGCTTTCATTTCTTTACAGTGCAACTCCTGCTGATTCATCCAAAAGTGCACAGCCTGCCTCTCCTACTGAAGTGGCCTTGGAAGAAAAAGGCTCAAACGAGAAAATGATAGAGAAGTATGTTATTTTATCTATTTTTAAGATATTTTCTTTAGTTTTTGAACTAAGCAACAGCCTTTGGATGCCGTGCTGTGACTGCATTATTTTGTCATTCTTTTTCAAGTGGTGAAGGGGTATATCGCATGAACAACGAGAAAGATCATTTCCCTCTAAATTCTAGAGCTTAAACTATGGTTCCTGGGAAATTAAGAATGAAAACAATGTGTTTTTGAGGGTTCCTATTTGTTCTTTGGTTTAATGCTACTTAGGTGATAAGTGATCAACAAGTTTAAGCTCATACAGCCAAGTAGATATTTTATTTTTCTAATTGTTTTTTTAACTTCTGAGACTCACAAGTATAATGTTGCCTTCTGCTTTTAATAGCCAAATGTTTATCAATTAAGGGCCCAACAGAGATCAAACTCTTGTATTTGTCCGTTTAAATCGAACAGTTTATGCTTCATATCAATGGCCTACAGAGAAGGATCTGATGCAATCCAAACATGTTGGTGCAGAGGAAGAAGACGATATAGTTGATAATTTAAAGTGTACCCCGACTTTTACTTGAGCTAGAGCTAGAACTAGCCACGCAGCAAACAATTTAGGAGGATCAGGCTGAAAACAAGCTGCTTCTTAAGCAGAGTTTTACAAGTAAACTACATCATTTGTCACCAAGTATCATTCCAACTGTGCCATTACAATTCCCCAAACTACTCAATAGATCAGTTACAGAGAATTAAGGTACCTTTGTTATCTCCACTGTGAGTTAATGTGATACAAAAAACAGGAAATCAGGATGATGGACTTGTAAACATTGCAACCAATGTTCAGCGGCTTGTAACAGAGAGCTTGCTTGCTGCCATTGTTGAACACCATTGGGAGTCAAAATTGAACCTTTCAGTTTATAGGAAGCAAGGCCAAACACTGGTAGAGGGATATTTGTAGATGCATCAACACCGCAGACTTTCCTGCTATTACAAGCAGGATATGGCGGCTGACTTTGAACTGTACCAGCTGTAAAATAGTGAACAAAATTAACTTGACAGAACACAAACCACCCGGCAACATACCCATGACCATAATCATAAATGAAAGAGAAAAAGGTATACTTTGAGAATGTGTTGACAAAGAATGGAAGGTCAAGAAGGATGCATCCAGATTTTGCAGGGTTGGACCCATAGGTATTCTGTATATTGGGTACCTAAAGAGCAAAAATAATATAACCAAGCATAGATGAACTTTAAAAGAGCAGCGACTTGGTCAATCTTTAGAAGAATAAGATGTCCTACCAAGCCACTGAAATCCAACTTGCTGGCAATAGATCAGAGCTCTTGTACATCTTGATCTCTGGAAATTGATATGCAAGACTTGAAATCTGTAGGGAAGAAAAAGGTATCACAAGCATTTGAGGTGAAAGAATTTAACATTCAGAATCATCGCATGTGAACTTGCCTTGTCATATAAAGGTTTCCGATGATATGGTTGCTCTTGTTCAAAATATTCAAAAACCAGCAGCCGAGTCAACTTGCCAACCTCAACTTCATCACTAGAGAAACTCATATGTGATATATTTGAGTTATGGGAGTTGTGTTGTGCCCAAGATCTATCAACGCCACCTTTTACTCTCCGGTCTGTTTCAGAGTCACTACTTCCAGCACTACTAGTTTCTCTTGAAGACTTGGCATCACGGCCCTCACTAGTCCTGATAGTTGAATACATTGGCAGATTTTTGCAGATTAACAGTAAGGCAACTCAAAAGCTCCAAAGGTTTTACATACATGACACCTAATATCCGGCATACAGCTCTTAGTTGCATGCTGCTCAACCAGTACACAGAATAAGATTTAACAGTGTCATCATCTAAGGGCGAGAGTAAAGCAAGGCAGGTGTATTTGTGCAGATCAGATGTAGCATCATAAAAAATATTTGACATATAAGCAAAAATTATTTTTAAGGTGCATTTTAGTATGTATAAAGTATAATATCAAGATTCACCAAAAATCAAGTATGGGAAGCATATTCCATGGTTAATGAGAATGCAACTAGAGAACAACTCAAATTAACATTAAGAATCTGTGCGCAAAGAATATCGTAATAGTGGATGCATCATGTAGGAAACCCAACCAATCATTCTCAAGCAAGCTAGGTTCTTTATAGATAGAGCATCCAAGGTTTATATCGCTGCCAGACAATATGGAAAACTTTACATATATATCAACCATGAATATAACTTATTGTCGCTGCAACAGAAGAAGCATAAGAACCAGTAATGTATATAAAGCTAAAATATTCTCCACGGCCATGAAGTTAAGAGTGGGGGTACTTATCGAATGAGTCAAATCACAAGTTGAGTAGTGTTTGCTTCAAAAATTATTTGACTCATGCTTGACTTGATACTCGATAAGCTCTATAAATTTTGCTTGGTTCGTGTTCATTAAAAAAACTTGTTGTATTCAACTCCTTGCTCATTGAAGCAATTCCAAAATTAAACCCCAAAGAAAGAATACACAAATACACCAAACTCACATTATAAAGAAAAATTAACAAGCAGCTCGAACTCATCAGAGTTAAGTCTGACCTTGTTCAACTCAACTCGTTAAACACTTGAGTTGGACTCGAGTCAAACATTAACTTACTCGCGAGCTGCTCTAACTCAGTTAGCACCCAATTAAGAGATCAATGTGACCTAATAAACAAACATTAACTCCAACCACTACATTAAAATAGAAAAATTATGAAGGATATGGCAGTAAGAAGATCACCTTGGCCTATGTGGATCTACATACAATTGTATGGCTGACAAGTAAGGAACATAGTATTGGTTAACAGAATCACAGCCGTTCAACACTAGCGGGACTCCAACACCGTATGCACTCCACTCACTAAAACATTCCCAAAGATCACTTAAACAATAATAAGAGTCCAAATCCGTTTCACGAGTTTCCCATCCCCTATATTTTGCCTATCAAATCAATAAACAACAGAAGATACACAAATGAATACCATGAAGTTGAAAAAAAATAACCACAGGTTACTAAATAAAATATATAATGAAATCTCGTTCAAACTCTCTCTTAAATAAAGCTTGAACCAATTAAAGCATTCTACTATTAATGGAAGTTATGGAACCACAAGTATAGATAGGGAGAAACTATATCGGAGTTTCTTCTTGTCACATTTGCATGGTCTCAACCAATAAAATTATTTATTTAACTATTTTTTATATAATCTTTTTATTAAATAAATTTTCTCATATTTATCGTAAATTAAATTTAAGAAACAATTTTTAATGTATGAATTTCATTTAGTAAATAGATTACACAAAAAATTAATTAAATAAATGATTTTTATCGATTGAGACCATAAATAATATGTCAGAATCAACTTATAATATAATTTCTCTTATATAAGCGAAATAAATTCAATTTTTTATTTCCATTAACAAAATTGCAACGTTGTTACAAACCAGAAATTTAATCTTCTTCACTTTAGGACCAGGAGAATGCAAGTCATCGACTCGTAGTAAAACCCACTACAGCATTAATTAGCATAACTAAAGCTAATCTCTACACGTTGGAATTTGTAACTAAATGACCATTTCATAAAAAAAGCAGTATTTTCGTAAAATAATTTTTTAACTATTCATATTCCATACATTAATCGGACTAATCTAAATTAAATTTACCCTCATTCTTTTGGTTTCAGTGATTTAAAAGTTGCAAACAAAACTCAAATAAAAATTCCCATAACTAAAGTTTGTTTCAAAAAAGTTAAAATAAATTATTTCCTTTTTCACAATACCTCAGAGAAGCAATGAGACGGGACAAAAGGAGTGACCGCTTCCATGAGCCTATCCAAATTGGACACTTTACCAACCTTCGGCGACGACAATATAGACTCGTCCGATTCCGTCCGAATCTCACTCATTGAATCGACCGAGTTGACTCGGCTCTCCTTGTTCAACGGTCTCCATATCTCATTCTGCAACGGTCTGTGTATCTGCATCCACCTCACCGCCGGCGGGTTGTAGAACCGTTCCCTCGTCTCAGCTCGATTTACCTCGAACCCTCTCGAGTTTGGCATCCTACAGCTTTTGTGTGTGTGACAAGTTTTGCTCGTTTTTCCGTAGTAGTGTAATTGAAAGAATATGGAGGGTGAAAAGGCAATCAGTAGAGTTTGTTCTATTTTCGCTGTTTGTTTTTTCCGGTGGTTTTTTTCTTTTTGAGGATTATTTTCCTTTTTAATGGTTTGACCTCTGAGTCTGAGCAGAGAGGAGAAGAAAAGTATAAAACTGAAAAACAGGTTTCTCCTCTTCAAGTCTGAGTTTGCTGCGCCGCGTTGTATTGCAAATGATTGTTATAGCAGGAAATATATATGTGAGCGAAATGACCATATTCACCCTATATTTCCTAAAAATTTTAATAGGAGATAAATATTTTTTTTAAAAATAATAATAATATCAATTTTTTATATCTTGTACAATTAGAGCTTTATGATTAAACTTTTATTTACAATCGAGTTATATTATTAATTTTTTATAGTTAAATTCTTAAATTTTATATCTTTTATATAGATAAGTAAGATTGAATTCAAATTAAAATATATAATTTACGGTTTAAATTGAGATAAATTTAAATTTAAAATAACTATTTTCGACTAAGGTGATCGACCCGAATTATATCTATCTTATTTTTAATCCTTCTAATTATGCATTATCCTTTCCAAAAAAAAATAATTATCATCCACTTGATTGGTCACCTATAATTTTTTGGGTCTGATTGTACCTTTGATTATTTCATTATCACATAAATAATTGCCGTGATCATCCATATTATTTATTAAACATATTGTCTATATTATTTGTTTAATATTTGATTAAAATATTATCATGAATTAATCGATATCAATTAAGAAAACTAAACGTCAATAAACATGGTTATAAATGTATTTTTGTCTTTTTCATACTTGTGGTACCAATTAAATTGATAAAAAAAAACTAAAATCATTTAAAAATTTATTAAATTCATTCCTAAACCATTTATCATTCTACCAAACTCAAACTCGAGAATTTAATTACATCTAATACAATTCAAATTAGAATATGATATCAAACTCAAATTAAATATATATCATAAAAAATCAGGACAAAATCTAAAAAGCTTGAATTGTAAGAGGGCTGAACCTAAAAATATTTCTAGTCTGGATTAGAAGAAAAGTTTATTTAAAATAACAACAATAATAATAATAAAATATCTAAAATTTGAGATAAAATATCTATATTACATAAATTTAATTATATCTAATATAATTCAAATTTGAATATGATATCAAATTCAAATTAATATATATCATAATTCGAAAAAACTTGACCCTAAATATTCTGAACCAAAAAAAATAAAAAAATCCGACACAAACTCCCTGAAATATGGCTAATTGTCTTATTTAATTATTGTCTTATCATAATGTGACAATTTAATACTAAATAAATTTAACTATAAATAAATTTATGAAATAATGTTTTTTATTGTGATTAATTGTTTAGACTTATTATGATTTCGTATGTGTATAGTTTATGCTTACTACAATTTTTTCAAATGCGAACATTTAAGGGTATTTTTGGAATAGAATGTCAAATCTGGCCATGATTTATTAAGTAAACGAATCGCCTCACGCAAGGCATTAATGATGCACACGGAGTCCTTTGGCTGCTGTTGAAGGGGGACGGACGGAGTCTGGTGGCTCAACAAAATGAGGATCCAGAAATACGAGAAACTTTAAAATCAAACCTAATTAAAATTTTTATATTTTAAAAAATTTTATTTTTTAAAAATTTAATATATATCAAAAATTTTATATTTTTATAAAAGTTTTGATATATAAAAAAAATATATAATAAATTTTTCATAATTTTAATAAGAATTTTAGTTGTGTTTTATTTTAAAATGTCTCACTCTAGACTTCTCATATATAAGGGTTGTGGTTCAATGAAGAATTAACAATTATATATAATTAAAAAAAAAACATTTATTTTTTTCTTTAAAATTTTATAAATTAGTTTTTTTTTATTTTATAAATCCGTTTTCTAATATAAATGTTTTTGAATTCATGCAAACTTATGTAACCATGACCCCAAAGTGACTGTCCAACTGCTTCTCTGCCTGCTCAAACTTCCCCTGTTTTGTTGGGAGATTAAAATTAAATATTAAAAGAGAAAAGATTTTATTAAATTTTTAAATTTAAAAATCAAGAGATAAAATAAAACCTAAAATGTTATTATTAAAGATAAACATTTGATCGAGTCGCATTAAAATATTTTGAGTTGAGGTGTCATATTTTGTAATAATTTTTGATTTAATTGAGTTTATAAAATTTAAGTCGAGTTTTTGAGTTTCTATATGAAACTAATTATAATTATTTACTATGTTATAGTATAATATGAATTCAACTTAAACGATTTTTTCTAATCATATATATATCCTCATAATATTTTTTGCATGTACAAATAAAAAATTATAATGTTAATTAATAAAAAATTATAATGTTTATTTATAAAATATATGTATAATGTTATTTTTAAATAAGAAAATTTTAAGAAAAAAATATTGATGAGAATATAAAGGAGTAAATAAATTAATGTGAATAAAAAATTTAGTTGAATGATAAATCGAATAAAATACAAAATTAAATGACTAAATTCCAAAAAAATACATTTTATTAAAAATATCAATTGAAGTTATATAGAATTATATAGTATTAGAAACCATGTAATTCAATTTTAATAAAAAAAATAGATTTAAACGAAAGAAGAATAAAATAAATAAAAAATCATATAAAATTAGATAAATTTCTAAAATAAAATATTTATTTTAAAAACATGAGTTTAAGCTAAGTATGTATTCTATGGTGATTTTAGAATAAATTATTTAAATTCAATAAAAAATAAATTTAAAATAAAAATCATTAAAAAATTAAATACTAAATTATAATAAATATCGTCGACTCTGTTTTAGACGACGATGGCTTTGATGTATGTTCAATAAATATGTTTTTAATGGAAGTATGGTTTGATTCTGTACTTCGCACGTGTTTCACTGCCGTATGCATGTACTGCGGGAACTATTCGCACGTGTTCAATAAATTAAGGTTGGCAGAAAAATGAGAATTAATGAAGGAAAACACACAAACGAAATGATAATAAAATTAATGTTTAAAACACTGTTTGGTAAAGAATAAATACTTCTTTTAAATTATAACGAGAATTTTTAAATTATTTTTTGATTTAGGTGATTTTCGATTTTATTATATTATCCACGTTTAATTCATCAATTAATAGTTATTGTTCTTTATTTTTGGTATCTATTATCATTTATCAAATATAAACTCGATACAAATTCATTAATCGAAAGATTTATATATCTATGTGGGTTAGGCGAGAGGGGGACGACTACTTAAAATTATTTATTTCGTTGTATTATATTTTATTTGTCCTAATTTTAAATTAGTAGATTTACGATTTAAAATTAATAGTTATGATTAAAGTTTAAAAAATTAAGATATTGTATTTTTTAAAGATTGTATGATATAAAAATTAAAATTAGAGTTTAAAATTTAATTTTAGAAATTTTAATAAAAACATAAAATGAAGTGTGATTATAAAGTACGAGATTTCTATTTTCCGTTAAGATTAGATTTAATACAAATCCACCAAGGGATTTATGTACCTACATGAGTTAGATAAGGTTGGAGAAACAATCCATTTACAAGGAATTATTTTTTGGGTTTAATTTAAAAATAAGTTTTGAAATTATATTTTTAAAGATAAATATTTTTTTAAAATATGTGTCTAGAATTTTATTTCGTTGGTATTTTAAGGTTACATCGTTAAAAATCATCATCCAATAATAGATTGACATATGGTTTCTATTTTTTTGTTTTTTATTTTAAAAATATACAAAAAAGAATAAATTAATTTAAATAATATTCTAAAATTTTCAAAAATTATAAAATAGTCCCAAACTCATTAAACCTTAAAACCAAAATTGGCGTCACTATCTCTGTTGATAGCCTTGTCAGACCCTTAATTGCTATCATCTTCGGTTACCGTTGATTTTCTTTAACCACCTATTGTCGATAATCGACGGATGAGTTTCAATCATATGTCGAATAATAAATGTGAAAGACTCTAGTCATTCAACGTTCGATTGTAATATTTCTCACCGATTATCGATAATGGGTGGTTAAGAAAAACAAGAGATGACCTTAAGCAAGGACGATATTATCAATGACAGTATTTTTACCAGATTTGAGATTTTAGGAAATTGAGACTTTTTAAAAAATTTAAGATTTTTTAAATTTTTTTAAAATTATTTTTTTTAATTTATTTATAAAAATAAAAACAATCACATGTTAAATTACGATTAGGTGATAAATTTTTTAACGATTTTACCTTAAAATATTAATATAATAAAACTTTAAAAACCTATTTTAACTAAAAAAACATTAAACACTTATCTTGTTTTTTTTTTAAAGAATTAAACACTTGTCTTAAAAAAAAAATAGAGTTTGGGACCTATTTTTTAGTTAAACTAATTTTTTAATAACATTATTTTAAAATACTAATCAAATAAAATAATAAACACTTATTTCAAAAAAAAAACAATGAACTCTTATCTAAAAATATATAATTTAAATATTTATTTTAAAATTTTTTAAATGTAAATACTTTTAAGATTCAAGTCCCGATCGAGAATTCATGAACTCTAGCGTGAAGCCCACAAGGTCTCTTAGTTTGGTCCATAACCGAAGCGACAATGTGAATCACACGGCAGCCTACACTTCTTAAATGAATACATCATCCATCGTCTTCAAATTATAATTTAAATTTGGGCTAAAGTATATTAAGTATTATTAAATTATTGAAAGTGATTCATTTTAATTATTAAATTTTTAATTAATTTAAATTTAAATTTAATATTTATTTTTATTTTTAATTTATTTATCTTGTTGCGTCGTTAATTCTTTAATATCGTGATGAAATATATATTAAATCAAAATATTATCGTTTTGATTTTTTTTTTATTTTGATATAAATGACCTAAAATAACATTGTTTTGTCGGAAGAAAATATAAAAAAAAATTATACACTCAACAAGATTTAAACCTAAAACCAAAAGACAATCACTGTACCACTAAATCAATTTAATATCATTGTTTCTTTTAAACATAAATATTTTAATATATAATTTATCATATAAATAATATTACTCTCTCTATATAATATAAATATATTATAAATAATATTAATATACTCATAATAATACATTAATATATATAACTAATAATTAAAAATATATATTATAAATAGTATTAAATATATAAGAAATAATATATTATTATAAAAGTTAACAAAATAATTTTTAAACCCCCAAATTTGCAGAATAAAAAAAACAAAATCCACCAAAACATTAAGTTGTAACCTATGAATTCTAAAATTCTAAACCATAAATCTATTAATTAACAACCAAAACAAATGTATTTAGGGTTTGAGTTTTAAGATTTTTATGAATTTTTTTTTTCTTTTTAATTTTAGAAATTTTAGATTTTTTACATTATTTTTTAGTTTTTATAATAACATATTATTTTTTTTTATATTTTAATATTATTCGTTTATGAAGAGAATTTTAGGGTTTAAGGTTTAAATTTAGAGTTAGGGTTTATGAGTTTAAGATTTTGTTAGATTTTGAGCTTTTCGAAAATTTTGGAGTTTTGAAAATTAATCTTTTAGTTTTTATAATAATATATATATATATATTTATTTATTTAATATTTGATTAACTACAATTTAAAATATATCATTCATAGACTCGACACATTACAAAATTCGATGAAATTGGTTTGATGTTTAACCTATACTTGTATCGTTTTTATTTTTATATTATTTGATTTAATATTATAATACAATATTTTTATTTTTATTAATTATTTGGTCTTGAACGAACACTTTATCTAACAATCCCATTCCAATTTCCATTTTTCAGTATCCTTGCTCGTTTTGTTCTTCATATTGTGATACGTACAGAATTCTCTACAATCTTGACGTATATTGATCATGTTATTTCCATGCATAGTAGTACAAAATATGTATATTTTCTTTTAACAACACAGAATGATTCAAAAGCTTCAATAACTAAAGGGTGCTACAGCCTACAGGCTTTTAGCCTAGTTTTAATAGTTTCGTCTTAAAATATGGGGCAGAGCTTATACCAAGTAAACTCAAGTAATAACTTTGCAATTCGAGCTAATAAGGTCCCACAAGGCGGGAAGAAGAAATTTTCTACCATTAGCGCCAAACGCATTATAACTAGCTTTGCTCATTTTATCGACCAACAAAGCTCCAGGATACCCTGGATATGCTCCAGTGCCAAATATTCCAGGACAGGCCGTGACGGCCTCCAATGGTGCCAAGGCGTCCCCTTGAAAATAACCGGTCTTGAAGGGGTTACTGGCAGCACCAGCAAGTAGGGTAGCAATGTTTATGATCATGCCGTCGGTTCCAATGCCGTTAGGTGCCAACAAGGCTTGTCCCGGAGGGCCATAAGCAGGCAGAGCATAAGGCCAAGCACAAAGACCGGAGCATTGGACCGTAGGGTCTCCTACGTGGGCGAACACCACTCTAGATATTACCCCTGCTGAAATGCTGTCATGGAAACCGCACGATCCCATGCAGAACCGCTCTACTATAACATCTTTAGCAGTCAAAACCAAGTAAATTCCATTAGCGTCTAATGGGAAGAGTTTGCTGTCTATCTTGCTTTTCACAAAATTGGCTATTTGAGCACGCTTCAGGGTCTTCCCAGAAGAATATGCATCATCAACTTGTTTCAAAAGTCTAACAGTGTTGGAAACAGGTTTCCCAGTTTTTTCCTTGTATGCACTGATTGTTCTCCACCATGTTGAAACCGAGGGTTCTTGTCCGGGGCTTGCGAAAGAAGCAAAGAAATCGATTATGGAGTTTCTATCTTTCGGTGAGAACCCTCCATACCATATGAGGTAAACGTTAATGCCACTCGGCTTGGTCAAGAGAGGGCCACCATGGTATTGGACAGTGGTCGATGCAGCGTCTAAAGAAGTCTGTTTTCGCCCTTGGCTCATCCCGTGTGACCATGGGACTAGTGCCAAGACACCGATGAGAGGCAATAGCAAAGACCTCAAGAACATGCTGGACATTTGTTGATTGAAATGTAGATCGAAGAATGATGGGTGCCATAGCTACGCTAAGGGATGTCCTTTTTATAGAGGCTAGTCCTGGCACGTAACCAGTGTCGGATAAATATTGCATTATTGCAAGAAAGGGTTGCATTGCAATTTGCCTATACGTCGAATTTGTGTACTGTTGTGAAAGCAGAGTTTTCCAACCAAATTGCAGGAGATAGATGATAAAGACATGGGAAAGGAGTCGCTTGAATCAATGGATTTCTAGCTGTAGTCTGGTCATGATCATGGTTAAGTACTTGCTTTTGTCCGCCGGGCGCCAACCATTCGTGGTTTGATCATTTCTAATCAATAAATAATTCTCAAACACTTCCACTTCAGACAATTGAAGTGGACTTTCTTAATCGGTTGGCCTTTCGATCTCGTATGAAACTAGACCTCTTTTAATTTGATGATAAGTATTGATCTAAAAAAATAAATTAAAATTTTATAAATGATATTATTGTGGAAGATAATCTTAAGAAAATATAAAAAAATTGTAACTATTATTCATATGGATAGACCGAAATAAAAATCATATATTTCATTTTGATATCATTATTTATGTTCCTACTAAAAGTAACCATGAACAAGATTTTGAGTTTCATATGTTACATGAACTTAATAGTTAAAAGTCACGGTAGTCCTTTATACTGAATACAAAGGCCTCCCCATATGGATTGGTATGTGTTTTTAATTGAGGTTAATTAGTGGAGTAATTATGGATCATGATGGATCATGTTGCTCACGGGTGGTTCAAAGATTTTGGATTCTGTATAATTTATTAAAATGTGTCTTTTAGAAGCAATTATTTATAACTACCACTAATTCTAAAAATGTGACTCTTAGAAATAATTGTTCTTTTTAAAACTCTTGTATAGTCGCTCCTATCACACCTGTTCACAACTCCATTGATGTCGCTACAAATCTTATGCCACATTGGATGAGTACAAGCATTTGGACGTGCAAAGCAAATACGATATCGCCGTCCTTAAATTTCTTGCATTCACCCTATCGTCGACTACATCTGGTGGGGTTCCGTCGTTACAAGCTAATCAATAATTCAATCAAAATTCAACCCTGTATTAATTATAAAACAATGATTGGATTTGAATACAAAGTGTTAAAGCATGAAGATGCCGCCATGAAAAAGATAAGGTGGTCAGATTTGCAAGGGACTCATGATAAGGATGGATCGAAGGTTAGAAGAAAATATCTTTCTTATGAAATTTTAAAATTTTTAAAAAATTAATTATATTTATTATTTTAAAATTTATACGTCTGTCTCCTCTCCAATTGATTATTGATTAATGTTCAGATAAGCCTAGTTAGCTGCCCCGTCTAGGATAGAGTTTGAAGCTTCTTTGACAGCCTACCCACTAATGCGGCAACGCCATCCACCATGCTTTTCAAAATGATTTTGATAGGCAGACAGGACAAGTTCTTTCAATTTACTCTCGGAATCTACAAGATGATTCTTCAATAGCACCCCTCCGTATGAGAAATCAAAATTTTTAATTTAAGATGTTCAAGAAAAACTATTTTTATATTTATAAGAAAAATATTTTATTGCAAACGATGTAAAATTTATTTTATATAGATTTATTTATTTTAAATCTTAAGAGTTTAGTTAGAGTTTAAATTTAAAGGTTTATGATATAATCTATGTTTAAAAATTTAAAATTTAAATTTTATAACTTAAACAAGAATAATTGATATAATTTACGGATCAAAATGTATAATTATTAATTTAAATGTTTTAATTAAAGAAAAAAATGGATACACATGCGATGGTTATACAACATTTTTTTGTTTTTAGGGTTTATATATTGCGTCATGTTTAAAAATTAAGGGTTTAATTCACAATATTAAAATTTGAGGTTTATGATTTAAATTTTAAGGGTTAGTTAAATATTTAATTAAAAAACAGATATATATGATTATGTAATTAATTTTTTTGAATCAGCTACAGTGTTACTGCAGTATCTGTTTTAGAGTATACTCTAAAAAATTAGATATTGATCACTAATCACTGTACTGCTATTACTATGCTCGAACCTATAACCTTTAGAAATAATAACCGTTCCCTTAACTAGTAAAACTAAATTATCCGTGTATTATGTAATTATTTTTACCCGTTCTACATATAAAAATGAATCATAAATAAACGGAATATTAAGCATATTTCAATTCTTTGTTTGGGTTTATTAGTTTAGATTTTTTGGTTTAGAGAGTAACAAGTCTTTTGATTTTTGATTTTTGAAAAAAAAATAATTAAATTTATGATTTTTTATACTCGATTAAATCTTTGAACCAATAAATTAGATCAATTAAAATTTTTGAACTAAAATTCTGAATCAATAAAGTTCTTTATCAATTTTAATCTTTATTTTTTTTGGATAAATGAGATTTTATTTATCCAAGTAAATCTTAACTATTTTTAGATATTATTGATATATGATACACTACAATTATATTATGTTGAACTTATTTTTTTATATTTTTATATATATTTTTACAAGAATTATAATTTTTTAAAGAAAATAAAAATTTTAAAAATATTAAGTGTAATACTGTGATATGATAAATTATATCTATCAATCCAAAAAATATTATCATTTAATGATAAAAATTATTCGAATAACTTAATTAATTTAATTTATAGATTCAAAAATTTAATTGATTTATTTTCTTAATCTAAAAATTTAACTGAATACAAAAATAATATAAAACTTAATAATTTTTTTCTTCAAAAATTCAAGGGCTAAGCCGAGGGGTTATCACAATTCCCATGCAAACTTATAGTCCATTTAAACCCTGTTTAAAAATTAATCACAATTCAAAGCCCAAATGTGTCTAGGAAGCCTAGGAGTTATCTTTTCTTATTGCAATTAGAGGTGTTTATTATAGAATATTAGATTGGATTAAATTTGATTTTTTTTGAATATTTGATTTTTCGGATTGATGATATGATAATTTGTATTCTGATCTGGAAAAAAGTGGATATCTACGTATTTGGATATCGGCTATTCATATCGGATAATTGGATATCTGATTATCCAAAAATATAATTTGATTAAATTAATTTTTCGAATTTAAATGTTGTATTTTTGAAAATTTTAAAAAATTTAATATAGTAAACAAAAAATTACTAAATACAACAAGATTCACATTTATAAAAGTTTTAATTTTTAAAATTTTAAATATAGCAAAAACTAAATTGTTAAATATAAAAGATTAATATTAATGAAAGTTGAATTTTTGGATTTCGGATAATCCAATACTTAAAATATTATGATCCGTATCTAATCAAAAAAACTTAAAATTAGATCGGATATCCAATTCAAAAATTAAAATTAGATCGAATATCTGAATTTTTGGATCAGAACAATAGATTATCGATCAAATCGACCAAATCAAATATTTAAACACACCTAATTATGACTTAAAAACACATAAAATTAAATAAAAATTAAAATAAATAATTTTAACCACCCAATATAAACTTCTTTTAATTTAGTTAAAGAAATCTATCATTTTTTATGAACAACTATAAACATTTTGATCACTAACTTTTTCGGGTGTTAGAAGGTTTTAGTTCTTCAAACAATATTTCTCTCTTCATATTTTAGCTATTAAACTATCAAATTCTTTAATTAACTAAATAAAAACTACTTTATTAAAAACTACTTTGATACACTAAAATAAAATCTATTTCGATCATCTTTAAGTCGTAATCAATAATTTCGTTTATCGATATATTTTACTTTTACTTTTATCTTTTATAAAAAAAATCATTATTATTCTTGAAAAGCATAAACACATTATTATCGAATTCTATTTTTAGAATGAAGAAGCGTACGGAAAAAATCTAAAATTTTTAATTTCTCTAAAAATTCAAAAGTGCGATCTTTAATGTTAGCTTTAGATCGCACTTTTATTTTTAGAAGTCGATTTTCTGATCATAGTTCATAAATAAAGAAAATAATAACATGATTTTATTTCTTATTTTAGTAAGATAAAAAAATTAGGTATAAAGATAAATTTAACCCTTAATATTCTGAATTATTATTATTTTGTCTCTCATTCTTTTTTTAAGATAAATTTAACTCTTAACTTAAGTCTTTTTGACAAATATCAATTTTTAACTAACATAATGACTAGGCCATTAAAAATTTAGCGATGATAACATATGATAATATATTTTAAATGACATGACATCTAAACTATCAAATACATACACGTGGAATATAATTTTATTCTAATATAAGATATAAAATAATTAAAATTTAAATAAAATATTAAAAATTAATTAAATATAAATAAAAATATACTAAAAATTCTCAACCCTAACTATAATAGAATCAAAATCCTATCTAAAAAAATATAAACACAGTGTGAGAAGAAAGAATTTTGTAAAGATTACTATCGATAAATCAAAAGTAAAGAATTTTAATACTAATCAATTGAGTGTTTGTTATTTTAGTTTAGAGTAGTTTAGTGTTTAATATAAATTGAAAGTTTAGGGTTTTGATTTATAGTTTAAGATTTAAATTTAAATTTAAATTTAAAAGTAGTAAATTTGAGGTTTTAGGTTTTGAGTTTTAATTAAATCTAAAAAATCCCAAATTATAAAAAACAGAATAGTAAATTTATTTAAGGTTTAATAACCAAAATATTTTAGATTTAATTAAGTTTTAATATTTATTTGAATTTTAATTATTTTATATTTTATATTAAAATGAAATTATATTTCATATATATAAATTTGATAGGTTAGATATCATATCATTTAAAATATATTATCATATATTTATTATATGTCATTATCATTAAACTTTTAACAGTCGGTCATCATGATAGTTAAAAAAATGAGATATTTATCAAAAAGACTTAGATTAAGGGCTAAATTTATTTCAAATAAAGAATGAGGGCTAAAATAAAAAAAAAAATCTATAAACATTAATGGTTAAATTTATCTTTATGCTAAAATAATTTTATTTAGTAAAATATTATGTCAACATTTATTAAAAGATTTAATGATTGAGTGATTAAAATATATAACAAATTACTTGATTGACTAAAATATCAATGTTTAAAGTTAGGTGGTCAAAACGGTAATCTCTATTAGGGGTTTAACATTTTGATTGTTAGAAAATATACTGCAAACCCAAATCTTAACATTGCCAGGGAAATAAATAAAAATAAACAGGATAAAGTAGACCTGAAAAACATAGAAAAATTGAAACGCTAGCAATTTTTTTGGGTCTTGAATCATCCAACATAAGTTAGGCATTATTAAATATAAAGATTAGTAAAATCAAATGTAATACTTAAAATAAAAATCGTAATTAAAAGAACTCTAATAATAAACGATGATGTTATTTTTTAATGATCCAATTTAAGTAGCGTAATTTAAATATGTGAGAATTTATTTAAATTTAAAATCTAATTAAAATATAGAGTACTTTTAATTGAATTAAAATACTAAAGTAGTGGGGTTGGACTTTGCCAAATAGGGGTGAACAAAAACTATAATTGACTTAAAAAATATATTTTTTTAATTTTGATTTATTCGAATCGTCGAGTCGAGTTATTTAAATCAAATCGTAATTAAAAAAAACAATTTTGAGTAAAGTTTAAATTTTTAAATTTTGAGTTATTCAATTTTTTGAATAACCCAAAAATATACCCTTTAAATTACAAGAGATAATTACATATTTAACCCCTATATTTTTATTTTAATTTAATTTCAATCGTGTTCTCTTTTTTGTTTTTTAATTTTTACCTTTTATTTTTTTTACAATCTGACCACTTTCTAAATTATTTTCCTTCTATTTAATATATTTTTTATTTGTATTTTTTATATTATATCATTTATTTTATGTTTTTAATTATCTTATTTAATTTATCATCTTTAAATTTTTATAAATTTAATTTACATATTTTATTTTGTTCATCTTAATTCACTTCCAAAATTTTAATTTATGCATTTTAGTTTCATTAATTCGGTCCTTTTAGGATATTTTAATTTACACATTTATTTTTTCTAAACATTTTCAAAATATATTCGAAACAAAACACCTACCATAAAAATCTTTATACCTTAAAATTTTAGTTATAAGAACGATGCTTTTTAAATTTATTAAATATTTTCCTAAATCTTAACCTAAAAAATATATATTTTGAGGCACTCTTTTCCTCCTATTATCTTTAGTTTTATCTTGGCCTTACCTAAATAAGGAGAATTTAACGTGAAGCATAATTTAATAAAATAACTCGAATTTATATATGTATATCTTATATTACTAGAGAAACTCGTTTAAATTTAAATCAAAATATATTATAACATTATAAGTAGTTGCGATTAAGATTTGTACATAAACGCAAAAACTTGACTCAACTCGAACTCGCTAAACTAGACTTGAATAGAAAATTTTCAAATTAAATTAAAATTATAAAATTAGACTCGTCAATTTGAATGACTGAAAATCTTTTGACTTGACTCAACGTTCACTTGCTTGCCAAAGGCATGTTGGCTGCACGTTACCGGGTTTATTCATTTCATGCTACTAAAACAAGTCGCTTTCCATCATAACTTTTTCGTCAATTAGGGATGTAAAAACAGTTAATCGAATGAGTTTCAGATCAAGTATTAAACTAAATTACAAAAGTTATAAATTAATAATGGTAAAATTCAGTGAAAATCTAAACCTTTAGAGACTAATAGGAATAAAAATATAGTTAAATTTTAATATGTATATATAATATATTTTAATACATTATACATATACAATATATTTTTGTATAATATAGTTCAATATATTGTAACACCCGACCCGGATGTCACAATGGGCCTCCGGCCCAAAACCCATATTTCAAAATTTCTTTTTTTTAAAAGCCCAACAATAAAATCACGTAAGGTCCAAACCAATTTCATAGTCCAATTAAATAAAACAAGTTCAAAATAATTCAAAGTAAATCGGAGCTCCAAAATATATTACAGACTGTTTTAGAACATTCGACCCAAATAAAATAACAGAGTTACAATAAATATAGGGTTCGACATAGTACTAAGCCCACTACATCTAATAACTGTACTCTGACAACACGGTCGATGCTGAAAGTCCAAACCTTGATGGTGCTCCACAAATCACGCTCCACCTAACCTACGCACGAAAACAAATTTCGAACGCTGAGCCACACAAGCTCAGTGGATACGCCAAACTCGGCCAACATTATGCATATCAAAGCAGTAAAGCATGACATATAAATCACATGCATGGTATGAAGGTCTAGCATGCTTGCCTAACACATGGCATAAATGAGTGTATACTATCGCACACAGCATATACAATCATATAAGTCAACACACAAGAGCGAGGCCCGCGTCTACACAGCATCGGGATCCTAGACTCAGGATTGAGGCCGCCCTCAAATCCTATGCCCGGAATGTTACATCGGACATCTTCGAACGAGGCCGCCCAACGTTCGGAAAAAGGGTGGAGGCCGCCCAACCAACCCTATGCTCGGAATGTTACATCGAACATCTTCGAGTGAGGCCGCCCAACACTCGGAATAAAAGTCTTCAATCATCACCCGACATGTTACATCGGATGGCCTTCAACGTATTGCAACACTTATGGATATCCAGATTTCCAACACAAAGGACTCAACCCACACAAACGATCCACCTAGGATCTCATCACAACAAGATATATTAAAGTCTTAACTTAATTAGTCCTTCGAAGTTATAACCTCAATTTAGTTCGACAATTCATTTCATAGCTTTTAGATTAGAATATTTATTTATTAAGATCACCGAAGCATTAAATTCTACCCAACTTAGCCAAAACACACAGGGGTATCGATACCCTTAAGTAGGATATCGAAACACCCTATATCGATACCCACCCAAAGAGGGTATCAAAACAAAGGTATCGAAACAAGTATCAATACCGTTGACTAACTCCAAAAGTCAACAGAAAGGGGAGGACCCGTTTCGATACAGGTATCGATACAAAAAGTTTCTGGAACCCACGGTATCGAAACAAGGTTCGATACCCCTAAACAACAAGCCAAAATACACTCACTGGTATCGATACCGGTAGCCCGAGTATCGATACCCCCTGCACTAAGGACGGTTCTGCACTTAGAAATTCTAG
This sequence comes from Abelmoschus esculentus, assembly GCA_035048815.1. NCBI lineage: Eukaryota > Viridiplantae > Streptophyta > Magnoliopsida > Malvales > Malvaceae > Abelmoschus > Abelmoschus esculentus. The sequence continues at coordinate 8,936,898 of JAUCBN010000032.1, forward strand.
ATTTTTAACCCCAAACTCAACCTAATCGATCCTAAAGTGTTCCTACTCAATATTAATGATGTTTAAAGTGTTTTAACACCAATTTCCAACCCTTAATCACATTATCACGGATTTCACCATTAAAGACCCATTTTCAAGCAACCAGCAAAACATCATTCATGCATGATTATCTCTACATGTCATGCACTCTACTATGAATGGATGATGAAGGAGGAGTTGAGAGTACCAACCTTAGCACAAGAAACAACTCAAAACGTCCACTCTCCCTATCCTCAAGCTTTCTTCTTCCCAAGACTTGTTGAAGGTTCTCCAACTTCCTTCTCTACAAGAGATGTGAAACCAAGCATTAGACAACCCTTTTGAAGATTCTCAGAACCACAAAACTTAAGGAAGCTGAGATTTAAGCCCTTAAACTTCATTCCCGTTTTTCTCTCAAACCCCTACTCAAAAACCTTCTTCCTCACCAACTAACACATTTCTTACCTCTTTGGATAGATCCTTAGCAGCCCTAAAACTTACCCTTCATAAACAAAACAAGATTCCACCATTAAACCCTCAAAAACCTTACCTTTGATGGTTGTTGCAATGACAAAAGGTGAAGAAAATGGGGATGTAGAGGATGATCTCATACCCTCTGCAAAATGCAAAAAATAAAGTCCCTAACCCCCATCTTCATCCTTTAACCATTTATCAAAAAGCCCCCAAGGCCACAACCACTAAACTCTACCAAGCCCAACAACACTCAAGGCCCAACAAGGCCCAAAACACAAAAACCCGAGCTTAAACCCGAGGCCCAACACAACGGGTTAACCCGACATACTAAACCGAGAGTTCGGGTCGTTACATATATATTTATACAATATATACAAATTTAAGTAGACCATATACAAATATAAACATTCGCATCTGTTCATTAGGGACAACTTTGCTACCCTTTAAAGAATCGATCATATCTCCTAGCTCTCATATCCGAATTTAGCTCATTTTATCTCTTTAGAAAGCTAAGAAGATCCTCTATAAGAAAAAATTAACCTCACATTTTAATTGTAATCCAGTTAACACCAAATTTCGTTCAAAGCAGACCTGTCCATATTCGGGACTGCTCGAACAACCCTTACGGAAAAGCTTATAATTTTCTCTACAAAACTCTAAATGAGGTTCCGTAAATTTTCACTTAAACTAGATATATGAAAGTATTTGACTGCAAAATTTCAGCCCTTAATTCCCTCAAATTCGACCTAGTGAATTTTTTCAAGATGACTACCCGAAAAATGCATTTTCTAGCAAGCTTAGCTATTTTTCAATCTATGGTCTCAATTCCTAATCCCCAAATTTATTCTCACGAATTTCCAGCACCTTAAATATAAAATCAACATCAACTAATCCCCTTTTCATCAACTTATCAAATCAATTAACACCCATGTGTCATTTACAAAATCCAAATTCAAGTTTCCTAACTCATTTGTTCATGCTTCAAAATCCCATAACCAATTAAATACTAACTTTAGATTAGGCTTTCTAACAACCTAATCTAAACATAAAATCATCATATAACATTCAAAATCCAAAAGCTTAAACCCCAAAAATTTCCGGTTATGGAGAGAAGAATTTATCAAGCTATTCAAATATGATTTCCTAGTCAAATTTTCCTTCCATGCAAAGCTTTTTAACCTTCTCAAATGGCTTTTCCCCAAATTTCTTTCAAGGGCTCTTTTCTCTCTTTTTTTTTTCTCACGTGAATTAGGGTTGGGAGGAAGAAGATGACAATTATCGTTTTCATTAAATATGTGAAATGTCAATCTTGCCCCTTTTGTTATAACTAAGTTTAGTTTATTAGGAAGGGTAGTCCAAGGAATCCTAAACTTTATCATGCAATCTTCATCTTTATCATTTAATTCAATTTGGTCAGCTTTATTTAGTCTTTTTTATTTTTTTATTTTAATTAAGTCCCCTTTATTACATAATGTGACTTCCAATTAGTCAACTAAATTATCAATTGGTCATAATTTCTTCTAGGCCCGATTTTAGGATGTTACATTAGAAGTCTGAATCATTCTAAATCTTGTGTTCATTATTTTATATTTTTGCTTCCTCCAATCTTCTGTCAGGTGATATCGGTTATCTGCCAAATCAAACTTGAGTTCGGATTTATTTTCGTCAGATGCAGATCGGGTTTCGAGTCTGCAGTAATAGGTTCAAATCTGATTCAAGTTATTTTCGATCAGATACAGGTCAGGTTTAATTACAATAATAAGTTTAAATCGAGTTTCGATCAACAACAGATAGATACAAATATGGTTTGGTTATTATATCCTCGGGTCAAATCAGTTCTGACTCAAACAAGTTTCAGGTTTCAATAAAGTTTCCAGATCAAGTCAACTTTTTACATCCCTAGTGCCAACCTCTAATCAACAAAAGGCCATGGTTTGTACCTTAAGTATCCTTTCAATATTATCCTTTCAATATTTTATTTTTGTATTACATCCCTAGTATACTTTTTAATAATTTTAAGATAATTATAATATAGTATTTATTTATATATAATTTTAAGTTTTTAATAATATATACACATTATAAATAAAAATATTTAAATTTAATTTTAAATAAATATTTAACTTATAAATAAGTGTCCAAATTATATTTTTTGACTGTGCCTAAAATTTTATCCTATTACTGTTTTAAGATAACACTAAAAAATTTAACACCTAATAATAGATCAGCGCATGATTTTATTTTTTTTATATTTTATTTTAAAATAAATAAAAATAAAATAAATCAATTTAAACAATATTATGAAATTTTTAAAAATTATAAAATAATCTTAAAAAACTTTAAAATCATAAATCTTAAAATTAAAACCGGTACCACTATCGGTATTCATACCCCTGTCATACTCCGTTGTTGTCATTGCCTCAAGTCATCGTCAATTTTCTCTTATCACACATCATCAATAATCAACATAATCGATTCTAATTAAATGTCGAACAACAAACACGAAAAGTTCTAGTTATTAAACGTTCGATTGTATGTTTTTCACCGATCATCAACGATGAATAGTCGGGAGAAACAGGTGATAACGAAATCAGATGAGACTATCAATAACAGTAATTGTATTAAGATTTTGAGACTTAGATTTTAGAGATTTAAGAATGTTTTAAAAGATTTAAGATTTTTTTTTAAATTCAAAATTAATTTTCTTTGTTCTCCAATTTATTTATAAAAAATTAAATAAATACATATTAAATTATGATTAGGTGATGAATTTTTTAACGATATTATCTTAAAACACTAGTAAAATAAAATATTAGACATCTATTTTAGTTAAAAAATATTAAGCATCTATCTAAAAAAAATATATAATTTGAGCATATATTTATAAATTAAGCCAAAATTTTAAAGTATTACCTTAAAATACTAACAAAATAAAACTTAAACATCTACTTTAACAAAAAAAAATTACACTTAACTTAAAAAGAACATACAATTTAAACATCTACTTCTGAGTTAAGTATAAATAAACATAAGCCTCAAATGGACATTTTTGCATTCGCAATTCAAATTTGATGTTAATGTTGAAATTTTCATTTTAGGTCATTAATCTGATAAACCCTATAGCGTCTATAAAGAAGCTATCTACGACTATGATTCTGGCACCGGATTTGCCAGAGTTTGCTATTAATGATGAGAAAAGGCTTATGCAAACTACTTTAAATGTTGAGGGTAATGCTGTGAAGTTTACAAAGGCAGGTTATGTTCCAATTATAACTTCTGTTGCAAAACCCGAGTCTTTAAGAGACTGGAAACATCAAGAATTTTACCCAGGTTCAACTGAAGGACACTTCTATTTACATGTGCAGGTCCTCAATTGCTTCATTTAACTTTATTTTCATTCAGTTCACTTCTATTTAGAAGTTTGACCATATGATCTTGAAGGCATAAAAATAAGAACAAAGAAATTAAACGGAAACGGAAAACAAAATCATGAATCATTAATCCAACTTAAATAAGTTCATAGTAACCAAAAACAGATTGACAAGAAAACTACTTAGACATGTTCATATCTAAACTCATGACTAACCTCACTTCTTGGACTTCTTCGAACCACTGAATAAGAAACATGGGAGAAAAATACATCATTTGAAGACCAATCATTTTGGAAAAGAAATTGGATGGAAAAGATATACTTACCCGACTGGTTGAGTGGAGGCAGCAGCAGCAGGAGGTACTGCAGCTGGCTTATCTCCTCCTCCAGGCCCCTGGGGAGATTAAGAAAAAAATGAAAATAGGTATCATAACATGAGGTGAAAAGAATATGAGCATGAATCTATTCAAAATTATTGACAATAGTATAACAAACTAATGAATAGTGAAGGGAAAAAAAGGACTAGCAAATTTTCTTACCTGGGCCAATCGCTCCTCCCTCCTAGCAAATTTTCTTTCTCTGCTTGCCTTATTCTTAGCCCTCTTAGCTTCAAACTGGTCAGCCAAAGTCTTTTCTCTGGCCTTCTCAGCCTTAGATTTGTGGATGCTCTCCATAAGTACTCTCTTGTTCTTAAACACATTACCCTTGACTTTCATGTACATGTCATGGTACATATGCTTGTCAATCTTCTTCGACTCTCTGTACTTACGAAGCAAGCGTCTGAGAACACGCATCCTTCTCATCCACAAGATCTTTGTGGGCAACCTTGCCTCCCTTGTACCCTTGCGCTTACCTAGAATCAGCATAAGAGTTTAGACCTAACTAAGCAAATTAAATTCAGTACACATTTTTCACAATATGCATCACAACCTTCTGATGGTTAACAAAAGATCCCTAGCAGGATAAAAATCTGAATGATACTCCAATTCATTCTTTTATCATGTGATTTGGACATTCTAACTCCAAAACATGATGAGTAATCAAGAATATGCTCTGAAACGAACTCAGATCATTGTAAACAGCTTAGTAAAAAAGACAGTCTGCTTATTCTTTCCCATGATTTCAACACAGCACTTAATGTGCAAGTACGATTCTAAGTCATCGGTTTCAATCAAGAATATCCTCTAATTCGGTCATGGTACTTAATGCACAAGTATGAAACTAAGCCATCAATTTCAACCCATGCACTCAGCATCTAAGTCCATTCAATCCCACAATCACAATTGGATAACATACCATATCCAGAGTGGCGTCCCTTTCTCTTGGCTTCCTTCATGCGACGAGCACGAGATCGAGAGTGAATTTTGGTTGGCTTCCTGATGATAAAACCATCTTTAACCAACTTCCTAATGTTCTGGCCTGCAATTTACAATTCATTTAAAGAACATGGAAAAAATAAGCAATACTGAAACTTAAAACCCTTTTGTTCTACTTAAGTAAAACCAAAATGCCTTAATATAACTTCAACGAGACGAAATTATATTCTTATGAAGAGAGGATTGGATCACCTTGAACTTGATAAATTATTTTGAAGTTGAATTACAAATATACATATCAATAGAGGAAACAAGAAATTAATCCTCTGTTCAACCAAGGTAAAATTTTCATTTGGAAAATGGCAAAAGTGCGACTTCTTGAGTGGCATAATCACAAACTTAGTCTAGATGTCCTAAGGCTAATATTGCTCTAGCTACAGCAATTATAAAGTACATGAAAAATCATCAAGAAAAACGCGCTTTAAATTGAGATTTGAATCAAAGAGGTTATATAGATTCAATTCCAAGAAATTGAAGCTTTGGGTTTTCAGCTTTCATTTTTCTAGCAGCTGATACACATCGGATTGACGGTAATTTTAGGGTGAGATTAGTAGTTTAGATTTAGTGATTTAGAATTGATAAATTTAGGGTTATAGATTATGCAACATCTAGACAAAATCATATTTAACGAAAATGGAAAAACTCGAGACAGTGATAAACAAGAGAGACGAAGAAGACGTACGGGAGTTGGCCATGGAAATCTCGTTGACTTCATTTGGATCGAGCCAAACCTTTCCCTTTCCACACTTTAGAACGCTGGCTGAGAGCCGCTTCTGGAGTTTAAGAGAAACCATTTCTCCCTCTCTTTCTCGTTGGTAGCGGAGAAGGATAAGAAGTATGTGATAGCTCCAATTTATATGATCTCCATTTTAGCCTTAGGGTTTGCAGTCGCCTGCTACTTTTTGGGCTTCCTGGGCCTAATTGCATGTAACCAAAACTCCATTTGGAAATGGTATTGTTAAATAGCTTTGAGAAGGGTTATTCACTTGGGTTACGTATTGTATTCAGAGGTGAAAACAATGGAATCTCTAGAGACAAAGCTAGCTAAGATGCTGGATGCCTGGATATCCTCCACCCAAAGAATAGCATTCTTTTGCCGGAGATTAAAGCCAAGAATCAGACACAACAAGAATATAACATCAAACATATTGAACCAGTTAATCTTCAAGAAAGTAAATAAAACAATATGGTGAAGAACGAGAGGGATGGTGCTGGTACCAGCAGCATAGAAAGGGTTGCTGTGTTGGGTGGAGCCTTGGCTATTGCGAGCCTTGTAGGGAAAGATGACAGATGTTGTACGATGAGAACCAATTTGACAGAAGATGGAAAGGAAAGCCTACAGCAAATTTCACGGTGAGTATTTTAGATAGTAGCATTCGACCATAGATGTATGGTTCCACCATGTTCTACATGCGAAACTCTTGATTGTATGATGATATGAACTGTTATGCGTTGAATGTATGAATTTTTTAGAGTATGTAATTTGGTTATCATTTATTTGCAGTTCCATAGACCATGAAAAATCAGATATTGTTATCCTAGAGATTGCAATAGATGATACGGAGCAAGAAATAATTGTAGTAACAGAGGGTTATGGTGATGTTGAAGAGATTTGTCGACCAAAAATTGATCATAATTCAATGAATGTGCACGAGAATGAGAGCAATGATTCTTTGGTGATGGAAATCAATGGTATGGAGATAAAGGATGGGGAATTCAACGCATATGTAAACCGGGTGACGGCTGAAGGAAACTTAACACTACTAGAACCATCATCAGAAGAGAAATCATCGTTTTCAAATGTAGAAGATGATGCAGAAGAAAATACACTTATACAATCATCATTGTCAATGAAAGAAGAAGAAAGACATTCACCAATATCATTGTTATTTTCAACTGCAACAGCAACAACAGAAGAAGAGGAGAAAGATCATGAAGAGGATAATAAAGAAGAAAATTCTCTAATAGAATCATTATTTTCAGAGGAAGATTCATCATTTTCAGAAGAAGATAATGATGAAGATGAAGAAAATTCTCCAATAGAATCACCATTTTTAGATGAAGATTCATCGATGGAATCAACAGAAGAAGAAGATGATGGTGATGATGATGAAGGTGAAGAAGATTCTTCAATAGATTCACCGCTTTCAGAAGAAGATTCAACGATGGAATCAACATTTTTAGAAGAAGAAGATGATGATTAACTATCCTGAACTTTGAAAATAAATATGTAGAATGTTCTTCAGATTAACAACCTCTTGTACAATAGTTTCTCAAAAAATAAAATTGTCATCAATAAAAAGAATAAGTAATTGTTAAGGAATATCTTTTTAATTTAAATTAGTATTTGATTATTTTGCTTTGCTCCGCGAAGTATTTCTAATAAACTTTCACTGTAAAAGAAAAAAAAGATACGAACTTAAAGGGTCACATTCTCGAATGGCTTGAGAAGGTTGAAAACAACAACTCACAACACCATTAATCACAATACAATAAAAACAGTTGATAAGCAATTGAATATCCATGAAATCCAATGAGATGAGAAACTCATTTTTTCATAATAACAGTGACAAAATTCCATTCAACCCTGTCATATACCTTACTCATATGAAGCTTAAGTACTAAATTTCTTTTTCTCCCCTTTATATAAGAATGAAGGATTTCATAAGCAATGACTATATTATCAGTAATAGAACGATTAGGAATAAAAGCACTCTAAGCTTCATCAATTCATATATCCATAAGACCATAACCTCCCGCATCCGATTCACCGGTATTTGTTTTACTATTTTAAAAATAATGTTGCAAAGACTTATATGTCTATAATGACACATATTTGATAGATTTGATATCTTTGGAATAAGTATAATCTGAGTGCTATTTATATCCTTCATTTCAAAGTCTTCAAAATTGAGTGTTTAAATCTTTATTTATACAACAAGAAATCATCTCTAAAATATATACATGAATCATCGTAACTTTCAACTTCAAAATCGTCTGAAAATAGTCTTTTGCAACATTGTGAACTCCTTCAATCTCCAAGACTCTCTTTCAATTTTTTTTTCTAGGAAACATACCTTATTCTTTTTTTAGTGACACGTCAATAGAAAAATCAATATTACAGTTTTCATGTTTTAATCAATGTATTCTTGTATGTTGTTTCCAGTAGAGTTTTGATTTGTTCAAATTCTAAATTTAGAGTCATCTTTGTTTCTAAAATTTCATTCAAAGCCTCATCAGTGGGATATAGGTCAGTAAGAGAGTTAAAATTTTTTCTAAGATAAAAAATTGATACTTTTTCAGAAGCTCTCAGCCTTCGGAATCAAGTATTTAAGCCTATGTTAACGGAGTCCAAATGTTCAAGAATTGTACCATTAGAATTTTTTCAAAAACGTTTGACTTCTTCTATAAAAGATTCTTCCAATAACCAAGCTGTCTCAAATCTAAAATCCCATTGTCGTATTTAGAGATTATCAGTCTCAATATTTTAGAGTAAAGGACAATGATCTGACATAGAATGAATAAGAATAAAAGAGATAAATGTGAAAATAAAGACCACCATAACTTATTTGTTATCCTCCAATCAAGTCTCTCCCTAATTTTTATAGCTTCAAATTTTCCTTTTTTCTATGTATTCTAATTACCAGAATAGCCCAAATTAAATTACAGTTACCAAGAGTTTGAGGAAACGAGTTTATCTGATTCTGATTCTTTAATCTTTCACCCCTTTTTAAAGGAAAACATAATTTCATTAATATTGCCAATAACCATCAATGAAATATTTGGAGTGGCATTAAGTTATTGTAAAAGATTCCAAGAGAGATATCTTTATTGTTTCTTTGCCTCCCTATAAAAACTAATGCACCTCCATTGTTGTCTATCTTAATCTTTGGATAAAATTACACCAATGTGATGATCTGAAAAAGATCAAAGAGTTACATAACAATCATTACGTCATGCAGAACGTAAACCTCCCCTACTTTTTTTTTGTGCCAACATCAATTTCATTTGTATAACCATACTTTTGTTTAACCTTCTTCATTAGACGCTCCTTTATTTTTGTTTTCATCAAAAAAAATAATTGATGGATGCATGTATGCATGCTATGAAAATGCATGAATAAAAAAATGAATGCAAGTGAATATGCGATCCCGATAGTGATCGTCCTCTGAGTAAATTTCATTGAAGTTTGAGAGAGGTCCTCGATATTTTCTTTTTCTTCTTTTTTTTCTTCTTTTTTTTTTATCTTTTTCAATGTCTCTTATTTTCTTTTTTCTCATATTTTTATTATTTTTAGGCTTTTTTTAAATCTCTCGATCAATGAAAATCTCGTATACGACAAACCACTTAGATCAACACCTTCATGCAATACTGATGCAACAAATAAAGCATGAATAAATGTATAAGCAAAACATGAGACAAAACAAACATATTTATTCTTTCTAAAAGAACCTAGGTAACCGCAAGACTCTAATTGGGTAGGTTGACTAAATTCTCTAAACGTAGTTTTGGTTCTACGAGATATCCAAATTGTCCTCGATGTCCTCTTCTAAGAGTAACAAAGCCCCCGATCATCAACCATTATAGGTTCATCTCGATCAAGTTCAATTTAGGGGACCCTTTCGCTATGCACGTACAAAGGAACAATATCCTCACGAAAGTATAGGGTAGTCGAGCCCCAAAGATACTTACTAGGGCCCATACGAAGGAATAATATCCTTACGAAAGCACTAGCATTTTCCCGCACTTAAAGAGACGAGTTTGAATGACGTTTTAAAATATCCTCGAATTAATAAACAAATAATAATTTAATTGTCACTTTACTTCACAACTTCCAAAATTAATTAAGCGGTAGTTTGAAAATAAAGCTTGACTTGTTAGTTTTTTAAAAAATGTTCCTAGCGGAGTCGTCAACTGTAGCGACCCTCTCGCTAATTAAAAATAAATTTTAGGTCTTGAAAATGAAATTAAATTTAAAATTGTCTCAAAATTAAAATAATAGGGTTTAAATTGAAAATTGGGATTTAGACCTAAAAATTGGGGATTTTAAATTAAAAAGAGAATTTTGAAATTAGGGATTTTAGTTGAAATGAGAAATTTTAAAGAATTAGGGTTAGTGATTTGAAAAATAATTTGGAAAATAATTGAAAAATATTTTTTTCAAAAGGTTGGAGTCGTCATCGATCACTTTGGTAGACCGGACACCATAAAAACTAGAGATTCAAAATGATTTGGGTTTGAGAGTCGGTTACGATTTAAAATAGTATTAGCATTAAAAACCGCCCCAAAATTGGCACCTTTACAAAATAATCACTTAATTAATTTAGGATTTTTCGATTTAAAGTGACATTTAAATTATTGTTTGTTCAAAATTCTATTTTATTTTAATCGTATATTTATTCGAAGGTAAACGCATACACCACCACCATTACGCCTAGTGTCGGGCTATTACGACCAAATAAAGATATAATGCGTTAGATTCATTAATTAACGATGTGACATAAAAAAGATATGAACAATATATACAAAATAAATACAACAAATAAATACAATGCACAAATAAAAACATAAAAAAAATAAAATATGATAAAAATAAAGACAAATATATGCAAAAATAAATACATAAATAAATGTATGAATATCTAAATATGCATAATAAATAAATAAATAAATAAAGCAAATAAGGATTAAATTAAATAAACTGAAAAATAAAAGACAAGAGGCACAAAACTTTCTGTTCACAGACGAACAACAAAACTCTTCCCCCAAAAGTCATTAAGGATATTTTTCTTAAAACTATCATGATTTGATGATAAAAATATCTATTTATAAAAGTTATTGAATTAGGTATTTGGTACCCGTTTATGTCAGATATTGTTCCCGACCCGTGATGTGAGTGAAATGATGGGTACATGTATTTACGATGGATCATGAAATTTATCATCTTGTGTTGTGTATGACTGTTGGGTTGGAGATTTAATCTATCTAATATTTACCATAAAATGTTATTATTTCATTCTTATCGTCATAGGCATAGAGTCACACTGGATCAGTTCATTTACTTATCGTCATTGGTCATTGGAAGATATCATATCCTACATACAACTATGATTGTCATCCTCATGCTCACCTGTGTGTCAACAGTCAAGCGGTCGCCCAATCCTCCCCAACAACCTATTGTTATAGGACATCGTACAGTGGAGAAAGTTGTTAAAAATTATCTTCCCTAGGATAAAATTTTTCATAATCGACTTGTTTCTTTTCAAACAGTTGTAAAACCTGAAGAGTGAGTTTCCCTGAAATATTACACACAAAGTTGATACATGTAAAGTAATTATAAGAATATAAAATATTTTTTATATGTAATATTATAAAACACTTTTTCACCATAAAAATAATAAAATTTAGCTTTTAGTTTGGAAAAAAAAACTTATAAAACAATAAAAATACCCAATTTCAAGTAGAAACACTTCAAAAATGCTTTTAGGTTACTCAAAGCAACAATAGAACAAGCTACAAAATAATAGAAATTCACCTATTTCGGGTTTTAACACTACATTGATAAAATTTAAATGTTTTACATGTTCTCTATACTAGCTACCGTATACACCAATATAGAATAAAATACAACAAATAAGTATAACATATTCTGGATGACTAGTTTATAGAATCTAAGGAACCATTAGGTGAACTCTATACAGACTGCAAGAGATGTTGGATTATGTATTTCATTATAGTCTAATAATGTGTCGTATTCTTGAACATCTCCTTCCTTTACACCTTTCTCTGAGCTTTGGCTTTCTCTTTTCGATCCTTCTTTACTTGAATAACCTCCTCCCTCTCCATCTTTGCCTTTTTCTTTTTCCTTCCACTGTTTCTCGTACACTTCTTTCAAACTATTAGAACTATTCATCTTTTTCGTATTCTTCATTTTGTTTGTCCTATTACCATTGTCGTTTTTACTCTTATTCTGTAACAATCCTTGCATTATAAGAGACTTGTTCTGTTTCTAAAATATGTATTGAATATCATGTCTAGTTGCATGCAAGAGATATAAATGTAGAATATTGATTACATATTCCCAACAGAATCATCTAGTCTATATCTTATCTTTCTCAGATAAACATACAAGCTTTCATAGAATATAAATAACTTCCGAGAGAATCATTTAAGAAACGATCTAAGATTTTTTAAATCCGATTTTATAAATCTATACACCATCTAACGAAGCCTCATCTAATGATATCTTTAGCAGAGATTCAAATAGTTGCAGCGCCGTGAAAAAATCCATTTACAATAATCATAATTCACTCGTTATTGTCCACAACCACGACAATAATTTAAATTCATCTAGTGACACCTACTTAGAGTATCATGTTGTTGATAACACAAAAGTATTGTTGTCCTTTTTTAGGTGCAGCTTAAGAGAAAACACATACTCAATAATTTATCCACGCTCTAAATAGAGCTAAAATATGTGCATCGCTTGCACTCTTTGCGATACCAAAGAGGACAATACCTTGATATCAGCACAATCTTAAACAAAACTCTATTTATAATTATAACTTAAAACATATTTCGCATTTTAACATATTAGGTCTCAACCCATTCTAGAGCTGCTTACTTCCTCATATAATATAAACTGAAAACAAAACAAAAATTATGTTAATCACAATTTTAAATTAAATAAAAACAAACTGTAGGGGTTCTAGGCCGAAGGAAGATAGCTCTTGCTTTAATTTCTTATACTTGTTAAGAAACTTAACATTTTTATAGAATTCTCTTTTCTTCTCTGAGAAAAAAAGTTTCAAACAAGAAAATGAACTCAACAATAAGAAAGGGAGAAACCCTCCAAAAAAATATAAATCTTTTCTTATTAACGCGGGATTGTAGTTATTGTTGGTGGATTTGGAATTAGCAAACGCTTGAAGCGAGAGACCGGATACAGTTTCTCCCAGTCGATTCATGTTCTTTTTCTTCTTGAAGGTCATTGGTTTGGGTCCGTCAGTCATACTCCGGTCGCCATTTCTATTTTCATTCAGATTCTGATTCTTCATTATCGCAAAAAGAAAAAGAAATAAAAAGGTCTAAAACCAAGAATTTTCGAAAATTTTTAATTACTGAATGTTGAATGAAATTGGAAACTCTAATTCTTTTTTCCGTCTTTACAAAGGGAAACGTTTATGGCACAAGAATCTACAGAGCTAAATGATGCAGACGAATAGTTCACAAGCTTATGATAAGGTCTAATCCCATACTTTTATGGGTCGTTGTTATTCAAGGCCCAAACATGTATTTCCTGTGTTATTTTCTTTCAGTTTGAATACAATTCTCACATATTGGTTATACAAAATGTAACTTTAATTTCTTATTATTTTTACTAAAATAAAATTGAAAGAAGTGATATATATTTTAATTATTTAAAATGTTTAAAACAATATATGTTAAAGATTTAAAATTTAAAATTTTGCATATTTTAATCGGGACAAAAGAATATTGATTCTTTTCAAGTTATGAGTTCATGTATTATTTTAAGGATAAAGTATATAAATAGTCTTCAAATTTTTAGATTAGATTCATTTTGATTACTAAACTTTTAAAATATTTGATAAAGCCACTCACTTTTAGTTTGCATTCAGTATGGTCTCTATCGTTAAATTCAGTTAAAATACCATTAATTTTTATTTTCTTTAATACAAAATGGGTAAATTATAATAATCATAAATCAACTTTCTTCTCACTCCTATTTTGGCCATCAAAGCTTAAATTTTTTCTCTAATTAATTAATTTAACTTTTGAATAGTTCATAATTTAGTCACTCTCAAATTACATGGTTAAATAAATTGATTTTTTTTATTAATCTTTAAAAAATAAAAAATATATTATTTTTTATTTTTTTATTAAATTTATCATATTACCATATTTCATATATTAATAAGTAAAATAAAAAATATTAATCGAATCAAATATTTTGATTATCCAATTTAATTGATACAATATGAAATAATCTATTAACCAATTAATCGAAATATTTTTATTTATATATTTAATATACAAATATTTTTATTCAAATATTTAATGTCCGAATAATTTTATTTATATATTTAATATCTAAATAATTTTAGTGGAATATTTTTATTCAAATATTTTATATCCAAATATTTTTATTTTTATATTTAATATCTAAGTATTTTTATTCAAATATTTAATATCCAAATATTTTTATTTAGATATTCAATATTAGAATATTTTTATTCGGATATTAAATATTCGTATAAAAATATTTAGACACTAAATATTCAAATAAAAATATTTAGATATTAAATATTTCAATAAAAATATTTGAATATTAAATATTATAATAAAAATATTCGGATATTAAATATATGAATAAAAATATTAGGATATTAAATATTCAAATAAAAATATTCTAATAAAAATATTCGGATATTAAATATATGAATAAAAATATTTGGATATTAAATATTTAAATAAAAATATTAGAATAAAAATATTCTTATTTTAAATATTTTAAAAAATCATATATTAAATATATGAATAAAAATATTTAAATATAAATATCTAAATATTTAATATTTGGATATTAAAATATTTAACATTTTAATATTTAATATTCTAAAGTAGTTTAGTAGATCGATAATTCAGATTATTTAATTATTTATATTATATTATACCAATTAAATCAAATAATTCAAATATTTTATTTGAGTATTTTTTTTACTTTGTTTATTAAAATATGAAATGTGACGATATGATAAATTTAATAAGAAATAAAAAATATTTCTTAAATTTTTTAAAGATTAATCAAATTTTTTAAATTTGTATAATCAAGTCTTTTGACAGTAATCAAAATATGAATAATTCAAAAGTTAAGTTATTAAATTAAAAAAATTAGTGGCTAAAATATGAGTAAAAAGAAAGTTGAGTAATTAATATTATAATTTATCAATTTTTTATTAAGGAATAATCAATTTTAACAATGGGGTCTTGAGTGCAAATCAACCGTGGTGACTCTTTAGTCTTAACTCATGGGACGTCGATTCCCCGTTAACGTCAAGACCCTTTGTGATGCTTTTAGTTTTGAGGATGAAGGGATTGAAGATGAAAACTCTCTTGGCAACCTAATCGGATCCATCATCAACTTAGACGTGCTTGATCGTTTTCTTCAGTTGATCATCTCTTGGTGGATTCCTTCGTCCAATGAAAAGTATTTATGGATCCATCAAGTTGATAGATTTTGAATAAATTATTTTCGACAAGGTAAACGTAACCTAACGAAAATCAACTTTGTGGTTCTTGTTTGGCAAGTGCAAAATCGTCACACTAAGAATTACCTATCATTCTCTTATGCTTTGTGCTTTAAGTGCTTTTTTCGTGCATTTGAGAATTGATTGCTCTTATAATCTTGTGGAATCGGTTAAGGAGCCGATCAATGGGACCTCCCTCAATCATTCTCACTTATAACTTATTAGTGGTGAATAGGTTCGTAGAGAGGAACCTCCTTCTCAGCCAGTTGATCCA
Source organism: Abelmoschus esculentus (assembly GCA_035048815.1). Classification (NCBI taxonomy): domain Eukaryota; kingdom Viridiplantae; phylum Streptophyta; class Magnoliopsida; order Malvales; family Malvaceae; genus Abelmoschus; species Abelmoschus esculentus. The sequence goes on from JAUCBN010000032.1 coordinate 8,952,678, forward strand.
AAGCCGATTCACCAAGTTGCTCCCAATCTCGATCTTATGGCTTATCTCACAACTTAGTTTAAAAGCTTGGGCAAGCGAATGACCATCAATTTTGATGCCATCAGAACTCATTTCAATACCCGTTTTGACACCATTGATACTTGTTTGACGGATCTCGAAGCTCAACAACTATTCTTGAGGATGTCTCTTAGAGCTTTTCATTATGAGTGGTGTCATTCCAATGCCCTCAAAGATGTTGATGAAGATGATGATGGTGGTGGTGATAATGGTAATGGTAGAGAGGAGTAATCTTTTAGGTTCTTGCTTTGGCTATTAGAACTAATTATGACTTTTATGATAAGTTTGTATTTTTCATTGATGCCGTGCTTTATGTTTTAAGACTTATGTATTTATGTTTTTATTTTCAAGTACTATGCTTTAAATTTTATGTTGGATTTTAGTGAGATTAATGCTATGGATTATGAACTTTAAAGTTTGTATCTTGCTTCCTTGCTTAGATCTTTCTCTATACCTTTATATATTTGATTTTGATCTAACAAAAAGGGGTAGAAATCTTTAAAACAATTTTTTTAAACCTATGCAAATATTTAGGAGGAGTTTTAATTAAAAAAATTATTTTGGTTTTGTTATAACAAAAAAGGAGATTGTAAAACCAAATTTGATTTTTATATAACAAAAAAGTCAAAAGATCGATTTGAAATAAATTTTTAAGTCCTTAACAAATTAAAAAGTCAAACAAAAAACACAAAAACAATTTTTTAATTATTTTTCAAACCCAAACTTGTGTTTTTGTTACAAATGTTTCGATACGCTTGTAACTTATTTCGATACGACCTGCAAATTTTCAACTAAGTTCTTCAAGTTTTACTAGGCGTTTCGATACGCTATTGGACCGTTTTGATACATTTTGAAACTGTAAAATTCTATTTTGAAACTCTTAAAATTTTTAATGGCTCTTTAAGCTTTAAATGTTTTTACTGTTGGTTGACAAATAATTTTTAAAAGGTTATTGACCCATTTCGATATACCCCTGGAGGGCATTTCGATACGCAATTTGATAGTCCCAATTTTTTCGGTACAACTGTGTAGTTGTTTTGATACGCTCCTTGTTTAAAGATAAATCGTTCCGATACACTGATATAGCGTTTCTATACCTCTATTAAATGCACACAAGGACTCTTTCTATTTTGGTATCGTTTTGATACATGTACCTTGTGTTTTGATACGGTAGTTACAAAAATGCATTTATGGTGGGAAATATTTATTTTTTCATCCGCTTCAACGATCAGAATTCAATGAGAATATATAAAATGAAGCATTTCAAGCAACAACAACAACTATGGATGTATTCGGTTCGTTTTTTCGTTAAAATATGAACCGAACTGCAGTCTGTGGTTTTTTTAAAAATAAACCAAAACCGAATGGTATAAAAACCAAAAACTGAATTTTGCGGTTTGGTTCGGTTAAAACCTGCATCTTTTTTATTTTTTGTAATTAAAAAAAGTAAGCAAAACAAATATTATATTTATTACATCCTTAATTATCAATTTATTTTACCATTAAGAACAAAAAAAATAATATCTTGAGCCTTTTTCAAATCCAAAATTTTAAAGAAGAATTAAAAAATATTAATTGTTACGAAATAAATAACATATCTAAAAAATAAACCATAAAAAATATTTATCTAATTAATATACACTCAATGATTTTATCATCAACTTAAACATAAATATATAGCCTAATATATTATTTGATTAAAGATTAACCCAAATATTCAATATCATAAAATAGCCCTAAATAATAATTATTATAAAAATATATTCGAATTTAAAATGTGTTATCTACTTAATTTAATATTATAAAAACATATCTTGTTATGAATATTTATCTATGTGGTTGTCTATCATTAAGAATATTATCTTCATTCTTCAGATGAGTTTGTGAAGGCATTGTACACAACCTACTTTGAGAATACAATAAAATCTCTCTCTTTTGTCTCTCATCTTTGTTCTCCAACTTTGTTATTATATTTTACTTTATTCACAACACGTTATAAGCACGAGACTCTAACCAACAAAGGTATTTATCGTTCAAATCTTAAAAGAGATTGAAAAGAATTTATTACTAGCATGAATCAAAGATAATTTCTTCTCCCTCAATTATATTTTAATTATCGATTTATCTTTCTTTATTGATTTTTTTTAAAAAATAGTTATTTGACATTTGTGTAGCGATAAGGTGACTCAAATACCGTGGTTCTTATCGACAATTTTCGAAAAAGATTTTAAAAAGATATTGATAACTAAATTTACCATATAGTGGAAATGTCGGTATGTTTTATTTATTTAATTTGAGATTTTTTTGTCTTTATTTATAACCAATATTTGTTTATTTTATTATTACGATGAAAGTTTATGTTTTTAATCATGTTCTAAGTATTACTTGATATTGGAACAAACATTAAATATTTGATTAATTAATTTGTTCTTTGTTATATTGGTTTAATCCGAGTATATTGGCTGAACATCCTGTTCTGAGAGGCTACTGGTCTGAAAGGAGGTTCTTTTTAAAGGACCTTGTAGACTAGTTTAATAATGCCACGTATAAGGATTAAATTTTTGATCCTTGTATGTATTGTATATATATTGGTTGATCAATTACTATTTAATAGTGAATATTATAAAGTTTATATTTGTTTGAAAGTAATACTATTTTTATATCGAAAAACTCGACTATAAACTTCTTCCAAGTTCAAGTTACGAAAATCGTCTTGATCCAAAAATTTTTATGGGAGACATTCCCTGAAGTGAATGAATGCATGATGCTTATTTCATGCAATTATTGGATTTATGTCATTCTTTCAAGTGAATGCAAGCATGATATTTATTCCATGCGATTATGCAAGCATGATGTTTATTCCATGCGATTATGCAAGCATGATGTTTATTTCATATGATTATACAAGCATAATATTTATTCCATGCGATTATTAAATTTTTTTCATTCCTTGAAATGAATGTAAACATGATAATTCACTATATAATTAGTGAATAAAACTCTTTATGTTCTAAAGTATCACTGATGATGATATGTTAGAAAAACATAATCTATTTTTCACACATTAATATTGTCTTACAGACACAATATCATGGAAAAGTTTTAAATACCTATTGGTCTCCGCTCCATTCCCTGAAGTGAATATGATATTTTATAGCATAATGAATAAAATTCATATTAATAATTGTGATTGCGATTAAGGTCATAAAATAAAAATGGATAAGATGATTCTTTTGAGAATGCTAATATCCACCAAAAGTGAAATTATAAAGATTACGAGAATGATAGAGATCATATTAAATCTTTATGTTATCAATGCAATGATACAAACTATTGGTCTCGTACTTGTCAAACGCCGAAATATTATGGACTTTATCCATAATCATGAATGATAAAGAAAAGAAAATATAAATATATTTTGTGGCGTAAATAATTATGGCGTTGTTAATCCAACATTGTTAATTTTCTCATAATCCTTCAAGAGAATAATTCGCCATTTATTTTATTTTCTTTATAACATCTAAAGGAAATAATTGATCTTTTATTTATTTTATTTTATGTTAATTTATTTTTTATTATTTATTTGTGTTAATTTATTTTACATATTATTTATTTTCGCTTTATGTTAATTTATCGTTAATTTACTTTACATATTATTTATTTAAGTTTTATGTTAAGTTATTCTTTGAAGAATATTATCACTTCCGGAATAAAATCTATAATGAATTATGTTTATTTATGCCAAACAGACAGTGCAAGTATTCATACTATACTTAAGCATAAAAAAATATTTTTCAATTTAAATACAAGAGAAAATGTGAGTACTATATCTCAAAGTACTAAAATATCAATGCTTCGGAAGATCTTTTGAGAGTTTATCTTTGATAGATAACTGATTTGATACAATGTGCTATATTTAATATGTTGTCATTCCCCAAAGTGAATGGTACAAAGCTTATATTTTTTATTCCCCGAAGTGAATGAAATAAAACACATATTAAAAAGTGCATGATATTCATATTTTCCCATTTTAAATTCAAGAGAATAATATGAGTACTATATCCGAAAGTACTAATATCATAGAAGGTGCCGATTGAGCAAATATGTTATTGCCAAATAAAACTTTATTCCATAGTTACAGTGCATTATACTCGTCAAAGTTGCAAAGAGACTTATTGAGTTTTAAAGATATTTATAAAAATATATTGAGAATATCAGTCATATGGATGTTGACTATCTCAATATTACGAGTATAACTCAAGACAATATTTTTTTTAACAAAATTACATACACTGTCATCCATATTGTACTACATAAGAATTAGTACAAATTGAAGCTCATGCTACTGTAAACCAGATGATTATTGATAATTTTATTTAGCATGACTAGTTAGACCATCCCGGTTCAATTATAATACAAAAATTTGTTGACATTTTTATGTGGTAACTTATTGAAGAACTAAGATTTTCTTCAAGGTAATTTTCATGTGATACTATGAAAGCAATTTGATTATTCAATCATCAACAGTTAATATAGAGTGTAAATCTATTAATTTATAGAACGGATACAAGATGATATATATGGGCCCATACACCTTTCTTGTAACTACTTAATTTTGACTTGAGGTGTACGATAGGTTAAAATCATTATTTTAAAATTTTAACGCCATATAAACGCTTAAAGCAATTCAAAATAAAAATTTATAAAGCAAATATTAAGTAAATAGTTTAAAAGTAATTATTCTGATTAAAAATAGAGAAAATTGGATAAAAACAGTTTTATGCATGAAGTTTAAAAATATTTTAGATTCTTAATAATCCAAAAATAACTGAAGTAAAAATGTTTGTAAATAACCGTACTGAAAACATAATGAAAACGTTGATTGATAGAGATCTCCGAGTACCAACTCTTAGGGCCAAATATCTGAAAAATAAAATAAAATAATGAGCTAAAAAACCCAGTATATCTCTAAAGTGCAGCCAAACATCACAATGTTATTCAAGTCACAATCACAATTATAACATAATTTTCGCAGTAAAGAAACACAAAGAGTGATGAATGCAATGTCACAGAGAATGCTATGAAACAAAGAATGTAATGTCAAAGAGAATGCAGTCTCATACTCCAAACGCCAAACACAGTGGTGGCAAAGCCAATCAATCACAGTGGAGGTATTTCCCTAGAACCTCTCACCCCTTATTTCGCCAAAACAAAGTATGGTAAAACCACATTCCTCTGTACAATCCACCTCATACACATGATTATGCAACCATTATCATAAATCACAAAAGTCTTATCACAAATATTCGTATAATATATGAGGTACACAATTCTGATAATCTGATGAATGCAAGGTCATAGAGAATACAGTCCCATACTCTAAACGCCAATCACAGTGGTAGCAAAGCCAACCGGTCACAGTGGAGGTAGTTCCCCAGAACCCCTCACCCCTTATTTCGCCAAACACAGTGTGGTAAAACCACCTTCCTTCGTACAATCCACCCATGCACATGTAATACAATCAATGCTAATGATCTTAAATGTCTCATCATACACAATCGTATAAAATACAAAACACACAGTTCAGATAATCTGATCACAGTATCACAAGGTATCTCAAGATCACATTATCACAATAAAAAGTCAATCACAAAACACAAATCTAGCATAAAAAGACAACATGCATTTAAATTCATTTAACAATAACATAAGAAGAAATACACATTTATCACAAGAAGAGAATACACATTTATATTCATTTAACAATAGCATATGAAGAAAAGATACATTTAAATTCATTCGATAATAACACAGAAAGAAACATATATTTAACACAAGAAGAAATAGGTTAAATCTAAGAAGTTAACGTTAAAAACTTTACCCTCAAAACCAATTTAATTTATATTATTTCATAATAATTATAAAATATTCAAATACTTAATAATTTATTTAAAATCAAAAGTTAAAATTATAACTAAAAAATTGGTAATTTAAGAATAGTTAAAATTCACAAAATACATTATCTCATAAACTTATTAAAATTAATTTAATAGCATGATGATTCAAATAAAATATCCGAATATAAGAAAAATATTTATGTATACTAAAAATAACCTCAATTCACAAATATATTAAATGTTCTAAAATAGTAATAATAATTTGAATAATTAAAAGTTAGTTTTATATTGAATAATAAAATAACCAAATAAAATATAAGATTATTCAGGTACCGCATTACATAAAGTCCAAAGATTTATAAGAGGAAACTAAGATGGAGTAACATAAAGAACTTAACGTATCTTTAAGATGTAGATAAAAACAATAAAACAAGGTTTATAAAATTATTTCTCAAGAGTAATATTTTAGAAAAAAAACAATGCAAAAACATGATGTTCGCACAACACAAATCACAACTACATATTTTAATTATAGTTCAATCCAAAATTACAATTTATCTTAAATCTCAATTTATCTGAAAACACAAATTTACAAATTTAAAATTATAGTTACTCGGAAAAATGTAAGATCTCAAACACAAATATGCAATCAAAGTCACAATACAAAAATTAAACATGCCAACAAAACACGAATATTTTTCAAAGCATATCACATGAAAGTATATTAAAAACCATATAACACTAGTAAGAGAACACACCTTAGCCAAAGTGACTCAAATTACCGAATAACATGATTTTGAACTCGGATAGAAATAAGGAATGAGAACAGAGGCTTTAAAGAATCTTTATGGAAGAAAATAATGTAGGGTTTTCTCATAAACCATAATCTGTATTTATAGGAAGAAAATAAATGATTTCAATTTGAATTAAAATTCTATTAAATAATATTATAAATATAATAAATATAAAAAATAATAAAGTTGTATAATTTTAAAGGGATTTCTTTCCTTTGTATAATATAGATAATATAAAATAAAGAGTTTTGATAAAACATTAATTAGAATAAAGTAATATTTTTAATAAAAGGATTAATTATAGATAAACTTTTAATAAAAAATAATTAATATCAGTAAAATGAAATTCAATTTAAAAACAAATTGTTTATCCAAAAGTCATCAAATTTTAAAACATCACTTTAACTTTTAATTTATAAATTCACATTTAAAACTTTCAAAACTTTATAATCTTATCTCAAAAAATTTCCCTCAAATTTAGAAAATCAATTTAAAACCTAAAAAAATAGGGTTTCAAAAATTAGGAATCTAAAAATTAGGATTTTTAATTAGGTATTTCAAAATTAGAGTTTTAAAATTATGAATAATTTTTGGAGTATTACATTTCTTACAGTCCATCTAGATATTTAACGATTTTAATCGATGCATCGACTAGCAGGTTATATATATCCTTGTTATTAACCCACAACTTGGTGTTTGCGAGGCTACTTGCCCAGTTGATAAAATTATGAGCATATTTTCTAGATTATCTTATAAAGACAAACGATCTTGATAATGTTGATGACATGTCATTTTACATGTAGTATCACCAATTCGCATCAAGCCAACAAATGTTTATAAGTTCTCCCCATTACAAATGATTTTTGGTCAGGAACCAAATATATCTCATCTTAGATTTTTTGAGTGTGCGATATATGTTTTATTTGCTCCACCACAACGCACAAAGATGAGTTTTGTTGGGAATATATATCAAATGTAAATATCTTAAGCTTCTAATCAGAGAATTTATTTATAGCTCGATTTACTAACTATCATTTTAATGAGTCAGTTTACCCGATATTATGGGAGAAAATAAAATAGCTGGAAAAGAAAATAAGTTCGAATGAATTATCATTTTTGTTTGATCCACAAATTCAACAATATGAGCTATAAGTTCAAAGGATAATTCATTTAGCAAATCAATTGTCAGATGATTTTGTTGATCTTAAAAGAGTGACTAAGTCACGTATACCAAGTATAAATGCTCCGATTAAATTTGATGTCCTGAAAGGACAAAATCTAGTTGCTAATGAATCTAGCTTACACTTGAAGCGTAGTAGACAAGTAATTTCTAAAGATAAAGAATTCTTCGAGAAAGAAAAAGAACTATATTTTATGATGGTCTGATCGAGGAATCAATGAATTATGAAAATCTCAAGAGGATATTAAAAGGTCTCCAACAGAGACATTGACATGACTCAAGTATCTGATAATAAAGAGATCTCAATAGATTATGTCATGTCTGATAAAAAGTGGAACTGAAATTAAATCGACGTCGTTAATATATTTACATACAATATAGCACTAGAGATTTTATTTGATGATGTGGATCATGAATCATTGTCAATTGGACAATGTAAACAAAAAAATGATTGGCCAACATGAAAGGCAAGTGAGACAAAACTAAAATCTCTTTCTAAAAGAGAAGTATTTGGGTCTATAGCCTGTACATTGAAATGTGTAAAACTCGTGGATATAAACGAGCCTTTGTGAGAAAGAGAAATCAAAAGGGAAAATCATGAAATATAAACTCATTTGGTTGCACAAGGATTCTCACAAAGACATGAAATCGAATGAGGAAAATATATTTATCGGTGGTGGATGCAATTACTTTTAGATATTCTTGTAATACCCCAAAAATTATCCCTAATTAAAAAACCTAACTTTTAGATTTCTAAATTCTGAAACCCTAATTTTTGAGATTTTAAATTAATTTTCTAAATTTAAGGGAAATTTTTGAGATAAGATTATAAAGTTTTAAAAGTTTTAAATGTGAATTTAAAGATTAAAAGTTAAAGTGATATTTTAAAATTTGATGACTTTTGAATAATTAATTTACTTTTAAATTGAATTCTATTTTTATTGAGATTAATTATTATTATTTTTATTAAGATTTTTTCTACGTTCAATCTTTTTATTAAAAATATTATTTGTTTTAATTATTGTTTTATCAAAACTGTTTGTTTAATATTATATATACTATTTAAAGTCTCAGATAAAGAAAAGAAATCTCTTTAAAATTATACAACTTTATTTTTTTATATTAATTATATTTATAATGTGATCTAATAGAATTTTAATTCTAATTGAAATTAGTTACTTTTCCCCCTATAAATACATATTATTGTCTAAGATAAAACCATACATTATTTTCTTTTATCAAGATTCTCTAAAGCCTCTATTCTCATTCTTTATTTTTGTTCGAGTTCAAAATCATATTATTCGATAATTTGAGTCGCTTTGGCTAAGGTGTGTTCTCTTACTGGTGCTATATTTGTTTGTGTTTTTGTTATATATATATATATTGTGACATGCTTAATATTTTATGCTTTACAAAGTATTTGTGTTTTGTTGGTATGTCGAATTATTCTATTGTGTCTTTGATTGCATATTTGTGTTTTCATGCTTACATGACATTTAGGTTTAAGAAATATATAAAACTTTTCAGATTTTGAGATCTCACACTTTTGCGAGTAATTATGATTTTAAATCTTGTGAATTTGTGTTTTTGGATAAATTAAGATTTTAAATAAATTATGATTTTGGATTGAACTATAATTAAAATATGTAGTTGTGATTTGTGTTGTGCGTATATCATGTTTTTGTATTGTTTTTCTAAAATATTACTCTTGAGAAATAATTTTATAAATCTTGTTTTGTTATTTTTATCTACATCTTAAAGATACGCTAAGTTCTTTAGGTTACTCTATCTTAGTTCCCTCTTATAAATCTTTGGACTTTAGACAATGCGGTACTTGAAGAATCTCATATTTTATCTGGTTATTTTATTATTCAATATAAAACTAACTTTTAATGATTCTAATTATTATTACTATTTTAGAAACTTTAATATATTTGGGAATTAAGGTTATTTTCAGTATACATAAATATTTTTCTTACATTTGGATATTTTATTTGAACCATCATACTATAAAATTAATTTTAATAAGTTTATGAGATAATGTATTTTGTGAATTTTAACTATTCTAAAAATTACCAATTTTTAGTTATAATTTTAGCTTTTAGTTTTAAAAAATTATTAAGTATTTAAATATTTTACAATTATTATGAAATAATATAAATTAAATTGGATTAGAGGTAAATTTTTTAACGTTAAATTCCTAGATTTGGCATATTTTATTGTGTTAAATGTGTGTTTCTTCTTGTGCTATTGAATTCAAATGTGTATTTCTTCATGTGTTATTGTTAAATGAATTTAAATGTAGTTTCTCTTCTTGTGCTAAATGTATGTATCTTCTTGTGATACTGGTAAATGAGTTTAAATGTGTGTTCTCTTCGTGTGCTAGATTTTCTGTGTTCTGTGATTATCTATTTATAGTGAAACTGTGATATTGAATATACTATGTGATACTGTGATCTTGAGTTACCCTATGAGACTTTGATCAGATTATCTGAACTGTGTGTTTCATATTCTATACGATTATATGTGCTAAACATTCGAGATTATTAGCATTGATTGCATTACATGTGCATGGGGTGGATTGTACGGAGGAAGGTGGTTTTACCACACTGTGTTTAGCGAAATAAGGGGTGAGGGATTTTGGGGAACTACCTCCACTGTGACCAGTTGGCTTTGCCACCACTGTGATTGACATTTGGAGTATGGGATTGCATTCTCTGTGACATTGCATTCATCAGATTATCAAAACTGTGTACCTCGTATATTATACGAATATCTATGATACTGATGAGGATTTTGTGATTTGTGATAGTGATTGTATAATCATGTGCATGGGGTGGGATTTTACGGAGGAAGGTGGTTTTACCATAATTGTGTTTGGCGAAATAAGGAGTAAGGGGTTATGGGGAACTACCTCCACTGTGATCGGCTGGCTTTACCACCACTGTGTTTGGTGTTTGGAGTATGTGACTGCATTCTCTATGACATTGCATTCATCACTCTTTGTGCTTATTTACTATGACAATTGTGTTATAATTGTGATTGTGATTTGAATGATATCGTGATGTTTAGCTGCACTTTAGAGACACACTGGGCTTTGTAAATCATTCTTTTATTTTATTTTTAGATATTTGGTCCTAGGAATTGGTACTCGAAGATCTCTATCGGTCAACATTTTCATTACGTTTTCAGTACGATTATTTACAAACATTTTTACTTCAGTTATTTTGGGATTATTAGGGATCTAAAATGTTTTTAAACTTCATGCATAAAACTGTTTTATCCAAATTTTTTTTCTATTTTTAATCAGAATAATTACTTTTAAACTATTTACTTAATATTTGATTTATAAATTTTTATTTTGAATTACTTTAAGCTTTTATGTGGCATTAAAGTTTTATAATAATGATTTTAACCTACCGTACACCTCAAGTCAAAATTAAGGGATTATAATTCTAGAAATAAATGAAATGACTTAGTTTCGTCTAATGGATGTTGTTACATCTTATTTGTGTGAGCCTCTTGATAACAACATTTACATGAAGCTTCTAAAAGGATTTAGACTGCCAGAAGCAGTTAATTCAAGTTCTCGAGAATATTATTCAACCATATTGAATATATCTTTTATAGATTGAAACAATTTAGTTATATTCAATATAATCGCTCCATTGAATACTTATTAGCATAATGCTATATAAATTGTTTAATTTTCATGAGCATTTTTATTAAGAGGATTAACTTTGAATTTTATTGTTGTGTATGTCGATGATTTGAATATCGCAGAGACTCGTGAAGAGATCACCTCAAATCCTTGTGCATCAATTGACATGCAAAAAATGTTGAAAGAGACTTTACATGCATAACTCATATTCATTGATCACCTTTATGGTTGTTAAGTCTGTTAATGTAAACAAAGATTCTTTCCGCCTCAAGAAAAGGGTAATGATATTCTTGGTCTAAAAGCACAATATATATATTATTTGATCTGGAAGCATCGTATCCTAGTTGGTCTAGAAATATTATTTAAGTGCTACGAGATCATTATCTTTAAATAATTATTATCTATGAGGCAAAGCCGAAATATGTGTTTGGCTAAACATATCCTGAAGATCTTTGAATTGCTTTCACAAGATAAGATACAAGCTATCTTGTATGGAGATAATGCAAAATTTATATCTCAAGGTGGATACATCAAATGTGATAAAACGAAACATTTTTTAAAGTTTCGTCGCTCATGATCTTCAGAAGAATAGTATTCAATGAATTATTTCAAGTAATAATTTAGAAGATTTATGCACTAGTGCATAATCTACTTTAATATTTGAAGATTGTATTCAATATTGAATTATGAAGATTCAAAGATTTTATGTGATATTTTTATGAGGGGGAGTAAATACGCGTTATACTCTTTTTTCCTTAACCGAGGTTTTGTTCCAATGGGCTTTCCTGGTAAGGTGTTTAATGAGGCAACATGTTATGCGTATCAAAGATGTGTGTACTCTTTTTTCCTTCACTAAGATTTTTTCCCATAGGGTTTTTATCTTAGTAAGGTTTTAACGAGGCACATTATCTTCATAGACATCCAAGGGGGAGTGTTATGAATATTTATCTATGTGGATGTCTATTATAATAAGAACTCTATCATTATGAATATTATCTTCATTCTTTAGAGTTTAATATATTATGTACTTCTTATGCCTATAAATAGATGAGTTTGTGGAGGCATTGTACACAATCCGACTTTGAAAATATAATACAAATCTCTCTTTGGTCTCTCATCTTTGGTCTCCTACTTTGTTCTTAAATTCTACTTTATTCACAACATATCTAAATATTTTAAGAGATTATCTTAAAAAATAAATTCAAATATTTTAAGAGACTATTTTTAAATATATTTGATATGGAATAAAAACATAATATATTTTTAATTCGGGTTGATATGGAATAAACTGGGTTCATATGAAAAAACCGAAACCGAACCGAATTATAAATTTTGATTTTTAAACCGAATCGAAAATTGAATCGTAATATGTAAACCCGAACCGAACCGCATAGCTTGGTTCGAATCGATTTTTCGATTTTCTCGGTTTCGTTGCTCACCTTTAACAACAACTATTGATCTTCAAGCAAACGTCCAAGCATCCAAATCCAAAGCACTTCATTGCAAAATTTTATACACTCATTCTTGTACTTCAATCCTCTCTGTTATAATTAAGTTTAGGGAGTGTTGCACTTGTATTTGGGGCAAATTCTACTTAGAGAGAAATTTTATTGCCTTTCTTAATCTATTGTAACCTTTGTGAGGGTTAAGTCAATTTTTGGGGTAGAAAGATTGACTTATTGTAACGGTTATCCCTTGAACCGAGAAAAAGGTTAGATTCAATAATGAATTGTGTTAAAAAATTCTTAGTGTGAGCTAAGGTAGTGGATGTAGAGCTTGTTCTAAGCTTGAACAACTATAAATCCTTGTGTCCTTAAATTTTCTATTTTCAATCCTTTCACAAAATTTTTAATTGTCAATTCACCCCCTTTTGGCCATTTTTATTGATTGATCCGATCAACAAAAATGTCATGCGAGAGCCTTCTTAAATTTATTTTAGGGTAAACTACTGCGGAAGTCACTTTCGTTTACTCCCAGTACACTTTTGGTCACCGAATTTGAAAAACGACCAGTAAAATCACTTTTCTTTTCAGGATGTAAATATTTGGTCACTCCGTCGTTAAGGGACGTTAAACTTAAACGGAAAATTGATCTGGCAGCTGATAAAAAATTTTTTTTCCACCTGTCATCCACGTAAGTCTCCTCCTCCATGAAACCACCCCAACCTCTCTTCCTCCTTCATCATTTCCTTCTTTATTGATCTGACAATAAAAGTAAAAAAAAAAAAACTGATCCATTTAGCTGCAAAATTCACGAGAGAAAGGAAATACATAGCAAATTTTCTTGCGATGTTGCGACGAAATATAGGAAATCGGTGCTATAATATGCAGCTCAAGTCATCAACTACTGAAAATTTGACTCAGAGTGGCCACCCATTATCATTTACGCGCAAAATTTTCATCGAAGCAACAAAGCAAAACCAAAATGTTCAGATCTGAAATGTATTTGGTGCCTATAAAGCTTTTAAGATCCGAGTTTCCTATACCTTAAATTTCAGAGAAAAACAACGAGAAAGGAGATTTTGGTCTCAGCCTACGCTTATTAAACCTATTACCTATATTTATGGACGCACTGAAAATTTGAAGATCAAAAGCAGAACTGTATTCAGATCAAAAGGCATAAAAAAGCAAAAGGATAACCAAGAATGGAACCAAGTGTAGAAACAACGAACAAGCAATTTTTTACCAGGAGGAATCCTGCTCGGTGATCTCTGCTACTTTAACTTTCTATGGAACAACCTGAAACGATAAATCGGTAAAAACTATAACAATATTGGAGTAGTGAGAATGTGAAGAAAGCGTGAAATCATGAAGATGGACGGGAAACGAATTGATCCAACGCAAATTCAGACCTCACCATTGTTGGATAATTTTTGTGGAAACCGAGAATTCCAAAACGAGAAGAGAAGGAGAATTTTTATAGAGAAAATCAGAGTGTTTGGCTTGGAATTTTGAATCACCGTGAGCAATGGCGGTAGAGAAATGAGCTTGGAGAGTCGCTAATTACAGAAAGGTCGGTATATGGAATTAATGAACATCCAAATCAGAGCTTATAATGAAAAGCTTTTTCAAAGTAAAATTTATTTTAAAGCAAGACAAGAAAATTTTCCTACCAATGACTCTTGAAAATGCTAGAAGGTACAGTGATCTTTGTAAATGAGTCCACTTCCAGTATAATAAATACTGGACATAATATTCACACTGGAATACCCGAGGATTGAAACGATAAAAATATATAACAATGTCGAGCATGAAGAACTGAAATATTATTACACTCATAAACCCCTCCAAAACTGGATTGGTCAAAGTAAAGTCGAAAAGAACCAAGCCATGCTAAACAGCCTACGGATACAGATCAACATGGTGATGCCAAATATTGGAGAAGAAGAAGGGGAGAGTGGGGGTTGTTGGAGTGGGGGCTTTTGTGGTAAAAGCGGCGGTGGTGGTGAAAAGAAGGAAATGATGAAGGAGGAAGAGAGGTTGGGGTGGTTTCATGGAGGAGGAGACTTACGTGGATGACAGGTGGAAAAAAAAACTTTATCAGTTGCCAGATCAATTTTCCGTTTAAGTTTAACGTCCCTTAACGACGGAGTGACCAAATATTTACATCCTGAAAAGAAAAGTGATTTTACTGGTCGTTTTTCAAATTCGGTGACCAAAAGTGTACTGGGAGTAAACGAAAGTGACTTCCGCAGTAGTTTACCCTTTATTTTATTTAGGTTATTGATTATGTTATTTTAGGAGTAAAAATTTAAACATAGCATGGCCCAAATTCAATATAAATTATTTTTTTTTATTTTTATACGATAAAATATAGAGTTAATTAAAATAAAAATAGGAAGGGAATAATAACTATTTTATTTTTATTAGACAAAATATAAGAGATAAATAAAAAATATAGAGAGAGAGGGGCATTATTGCAATTATAACTAAATATTTATAATAACATTAAACTATTATTCTAAGTCGAGTATTTTTTTACCTTAACTCAAATCTACCCAACCTCATCCTAGAAAATCTAGTGTAAAACCAACTTAAAACTGATTTTTTTTAAATAATTATATGAGATTGTATCAAATCAAAATCCATCAAATTTGGGTCAAATGATCATTTTAATTTCTATTCTATAAACCAAAAGATTCAAGGTCGAGAAATTAAATAAGATTATACTTTCTATAAAAATTGTTTTGGTATATCAATAAAAATATTAATATTAAATAAGATTATGCTATATAATAAAATTAAATCTTGATTTTTGAAAATGATTTTTTAACACCCGATCCGGATGTCACATTGGGCCTCCGGCCCAAAACCCGTATCTCAAAAATTTTCTTTAAAAGTTCAACAAGTAACTAAATCCAAGTCCAACTTAATTTATAAAATTCAAAACGAGTTAAAACATAAGCTCAAAATAGTTTAAAAAATCGGAGCTCCAAAATATTATTACAGACCTTTTAAAAACATTCGACCCAAATTAAAATAATAGAGTTAGAAATTTCAGATAGGGTTCAACATAGTACAATGCCCACTACATCAAATAACTGCACTATGACAACACGGTCGATGCTGAAAGTCCAAACCTTGATGGTGCTCCACGGAACCCGCTTCACCTAACCTACGCACGAAAATAGATTTCGAACGCTGAGCCACACAAGCTCAGTGGATATGCCAACATCATGCATATCAAAAGCAGTAAAGCATGACACATAATCTCATGCATGGTATGATGGTCTAGATGCTTGCCTATCACATGTCATAATGAATGTATATTAACGCACACAACATATACAATCACACAAGTCATCACACAAGAGTGAGGTCCGCGTCCACACAACATCGGGATCCTACACTCAGGATTGAGGCCGCCCTCAAATCCTATGCCCGGAATATTACATCGAGCATCTTCGAACGAGGCCGCCCAACGTTCGGAAAGGGGTGTAGGCCGCCCAACCAACCCCATGCTCGGAATGTTACATCAAACATCTTTGAGTGAGGTCGCCCAACACATGGAATAAAAGTCTTCAATCATCACCCGACATGTTACATCGAATGGCCTTCAACGTGTTGCAACACTTATAGATATCTGGATTTCCAACATTCAAGGACTCAAACCACACAAACGATCCACCTAGGATCTATCACAACAAGACATATTAAACCTTACCTCAATTAGTCCTTCGGATTTATAACATCAATCTTAGTTCGATAATACATTTCATAGCTTTTAGATTAAAGTATTTATTTATTAAAATCACCGAGCTCCTAAATTCTACTCAACTTAGCCAAAATATACAGGGGTATCGATACTCTTAGGTAGGGTATCGAAACACCCTGTATCGATACCCACTGAAAGAGGGTATCAAAACACAAGGGTATCGATACCAGTATCGATACCGCTTGACCAAAGTTAAAGTCAACAAAAAGGGGATGACTGTTTCGATACACGTATCGATACAAAAATTTTTTGGAATCCCTCGGTATCGAACCATGGTTCGATACCCCTGAAAGGCAAGCCAAAATACACTCATTGGTATTGATACCGGTAGCCCGAGTATCGATATCCCTGCACGAAATGCAGGTTTGCACTTAGAAATTCTAGATTTTCAGCCCCAAACTTAATCTAATTGATTCTAAAGTCTTCCTACTCATGTTTAAGAGTGTTTAAGGTATTTTAATATCATTTATCATCCCTTTAACACAAAGTTATAAATTTCACCATTAACACGTATCAAGCTCAAACCAAGCGCACACATACACCAAGCTATATGAATGCTTCCTACCATGATATGCATAAAAAATATAAGAGTTGAGAGTACCAACCTATTGCAAAACATCAACCAAAACAACAATCCCGAGCTCCAAGCTCCACCTGAAACTTTCTCCTTCCCAAAGCTTGAGGATGGGTCTTCCACTTATTTCTCTACAAAGGGAAGGTTAACAACAACTTAGAACCGTCCTAGGATGATCCTCAAAGCTTAAAAACACTAAGAAAAATTGGATTTAATCCCTCCAAAAGTAAAACCCGAACTCAACTCAAAACCCCTCTTAAACCTCCATCTCCATCAAACCTATACATTCTTACCTTGTTTGGTAGATCCTTGCAAGTCCTACAAACCTTCTTCCAGCACAAAGATGAGATTACCACAAGAAACTCTAAAGATTAAACTTTTAACTTCTCTTTTATTTTGCTTCAAAGGTGAGGAGGAAGAAAAGGAAGATGAGATCATGGTCTGCAAAACATTAAACCCCCTTCCCCAACACATCTTATTAGACATTTACCAAAATGCCCTCACCAACAAGGCCTACTCAAAACCCAACAAGCTTACGGCCCAACAAGGCCCAAGCTCAAACTCGGGACCTATAACCGAAGCCCAACCCCTCGAGTTAACCCGACACTCGAATTCCGAATCCGGGTCGTTATAGATTTAGTCTACGATTTTTATCTTATAATTTTAATATTTTATATTATTATGAGTAGTTTAATCGCATTAAGAAAAGTAAATTACCAACAATTATTTGATCTAAAAAATAAGGTTATGTTTCAAGTTATAATATTGTGAATGAAGCAATCGAAATGAGATAGTCGCCTCATAATAAACCTTTGTAATATCATATTCAGATTAACTAAATAATAAATTAAATATCCATAATTATAAAAAGTAACTTTAAATTATATTTTAATATTAAAATAAATATTTAAATTATCACAATTTTTTTAGGCGTCTAAATTTTTTTCTCTTTTAAAAGTTATTTTTTATCAAAATAAATGTCTCAATTAACCTTAAAAAAACTTAACACCCAAAAAACAAATAATTTAAATATTTATTTTAATATTAAGACTTAACTTATTTTGTTAGATCTTTTAATCATTTCGATAATGAGATTACTAAAATCCGTGGTACTGTTTCTCCCATCGGATAACGCATTGGTTGGCATCTAATACCCACAATACATGTCGGGTGACGATACGTGCAGTCTGCTGGGTCAATATCCCTGACGCTGATGACCTCCTCTATCATGGCGCAATTTAAGTACTACTATCCGACTTTGGGCACGCCACCTTCGCCTATGCAGCCTGGTTTTACGTACCTCCTTTAATGCTCCACCCAGTTGCCTTCAATGCATCACCCAACTTCCTCAACCTCCACTCTTTTAACTATCTCCATCTTTTTAATATCTCCATGAGTCTCTCTTTACAACAACTCTTTCTATACCTCAGTTACCCTTCTCCATCAGCTCAACTTTCCTCTCTTTGTTCTCAGACCAACATGGATGGAGTTGGGAGCAACTTGAAGGTGGTAGAGAGTTCAAGGAGGATTAGATACTGCGACGGATTATTAAGGGTTGTGGGGTTAATCCTGACGTTGGTGGCTACAATTTTAACGGGCGTGGACAAGGAGACACAGACTGTTCCTATAAGTATTACAAAAAGCTTGCCCACTTTGCACGTCTCCATCACTGCTAAGTGGCACTACATGTCTGCCTTTGTGTGAGTTCTCTTACTTTCTGTTCCATCCATCAAGATTATGTTTGTAAATTGTAATGTTTTAGTCTTGATCTTGATTATATCATTTTGTTAGGTACTTCCTGATATCGAATGCGATAGCATTTTCATACACGGCAGCATCTTTGGTAGCATCGATGGCAGTTCGGACATCAAAAGACAAGACGGGTATCGTTTTGGTGGTTCTCGACATGACCATGATGGGGCTGCTCTTGTCTGCTAACGGAGCAGCCATTGCTGTTGGTGTGTTAGGCCAATATGGCAACTCGCATCTGCAGTGGAAGAGGGTGTGTGATATGTTCGGTGGATTCTGTCACCAAATGACTGCTGCTATCGTCTTGTCTTTGTTGGGATCATTGATTTTCTTTTGGCTGGTAGCATTGGCCATTCTTAATCTTCACAAGAAATCAAGGTAGATGGTGGGACTGGGAATCAGGGAGGTCGATGGGGAGCCGTTGGGGGTATTAATGTTTAGTACTATGTTTGTAGCTGTAGCTGTAGCAGGAAATCAGCCTAGTACATGCGTAATTTATTTAGCTTTAATTTGGATGGTGTTAATTTGAAGCCTCCCCGGTTGATGAATTTTGTTCTAGAAAGATTCAAATTTTATATTACATGTGCTATTTGTGCTGTCCTTTTATTTTCTGTACAAAGTTATACACACTATTTGTAAAATTCAAAGGAATAAACTTCGTGGTATGGGCAAGGAAAAGTAATTAAAATATTGAATATTTTGAATTGATTCAATTTATCTCGAATGATAATTACATAAGATTAAAAAAATTCAAATAAAATCCTCCCCTGACCCGTAAAGATGTTATAGTTGGTCTTCAAAGACTATCTATCATTCACATGTATAATCCTTCTAGAATCTAGATGTTTACAAGTGAACTACATACGATGAAGCATACATTATTGACATATTAGTTAGTTATATCATTCATGTGCAAAGCAGAAGGATTGTTACAGAAGGAACAGTGTTACAAAAAAAAATTCTATCCCACCTTTGCGGTATTCTATAGGGTGAAATTGTCCTAATGTCTGCACCATTAAGAAATTGTCAAGGCTATACCTACCAAAGCTTTTTTTAGACTATAACAACCACTTAACTTGATTTTAGGCTATAAGATTACGGAGGAGAAATATAGGAGGGAGATGAGGATGAAAAAGAAAGAAAATAAGAGGGGTAGAGAAAATAAGGTGGGAAAAGGTTTATTTTTAACTTAACGTTCCACATCAGCTTTTTTTAACGATAATTGACAACAATGCGGTAATGAAAGCGAATTAAAAGTTGAACAACTGTACGAAAGTTTTAAAAGTATGGTGACCATTTTGAAAACAACTTGAAATTTCAGTGACTACAAGTGTAGTTTACCCTTAAAATTAACATGCCACATCATCTTTTTAAATGGTAGTTGACGATAATGACCGCAATGAAAGTGAATTAAAAGATGAGTGATTGTAATGAAAGTTTTAAAAGTTCACTAACCCTATTGAAAGCGTCTTAAAAGTTCAATGACTAATGATCAAAGTTAGGGGTGAGCAAAACTCGACTCGGCTCGAAAAAAACGAATAATTTAACTCGATTCGAGGCGAAAATACTCGACTCAAAAAAATTTCAAATAAAGTTCAAGTTGTAAAATGGAAATTCGAATAACTCGAATAACTCAAAATTTTTAATAAGTA
Source organism: Abelmoschus esculentus (assembly GCA_035048815.1). Taxonomy (NCBI): domain Eukaryota; kingdom Viridiplantae; phylum Streptophyta; class Magnoliopsida; order Malvales; family Malvaceae; genus Abelmoschus; species Abelmoschus esculentus. Next base: position 8,973,456 of record JAUCBN010000032.1, read on the forward strand.
AAGGATTAATTTTTAAGTTTAAGACGAGTCTATCAATTTTTTTATGATATATATACATTGATATATAAAAATATAAGAAATATCGCTACATATGAAAAAATATATAGATAAATATCTTATATGATTAGAGAAAGTCATTTAAATTGAAATCAAATCATACTATAACATGATAAATAATTACAAATAAATATTTATAGGAACTCGAAAACTTGACTCGAATTGAAAAAATTTTAAATAAAGTTTGACTTGTAAAATATGACTCGTAAACTCAAATAACTCGAAATTTTTTGACTCGACTCGATCGAATACTCACCTCTAGTCAAAGTTTTGTCAATAAAAAACAAAAGTAATGGGACAGATGGAATATTACATTCCATGAATCAAACATGTCTAAGCTAAATCAAACTAAGAATGCCTCAATTTTATTTCAAGATAACGCTTGTGCTAAGAAGGAATAGAAAAACTCACCTATATGTAAGTTTCAATGGTCAAATGTTCTACTCTTCAAAAACAACAACAACAACTATGAAGTACTATCAGTATCAATATAAAGTTAAAGGTATAATACGTAATGAGATAGATGTTTTTTCTCGGTATTATTTTTGATTAATGACGCGAAGAAATTATCAAAAAATAATAAAATCTCCTAGATGGTTATGTTAAATTTCAAGTGTATATCGTTATTTCTTATTTTTCTTATTTGTTTTTGCAGTGTTTTTGTTAGTTCTTTTTCTAGATACAAGGATTTATATGAAATCAACAAGTATCTATATAAAATCTCGTGCATGATGAAAATAAAGAAATATTGTGCCTTCAGGAAAGTAAAACTGACGAACCTGTCTTGCGTTTTGATTTAGCAGGCTGCACTAGCATGTGAATGGTGATAACATCAACAGGAAGGTCACCAATTTTTACTGTGCAATCAGCAAGCGTTTTGTTGTTTTCCAAAACTTTACCAGCATGTATGAGTTTCAAGTCGTTTATTGACTCTGATATGACCGTATTGCCTGAAAATGCATGATATTCGAAGTTATATTAACTTGACCCATACATATATTTCAAATAAGACTTTCCCCAAGCTAAAGGGTACCATTTTTCCTATATAAACACTGGCAAGACAAATATTTATGCACAAGTCGATCCAAAAAGACATGTTTTCGTATGTACCATGTGCAAGCAATGCTGACTAATATCAAAACAGGATCCTCAAATCAAAAAGATGGGAACAAGATTAAGACACAAATGAAACTGATGCACACCTAAGATCATTAATCCAGTTACAGAATTGAGGTAAGATTAGGAATAAAACAAGTAAAGAGATATAATATAACCTTGGGGCCACTCAGCAACAATCTTTTGTTTAAGAGTTGAAACAGTGATAGACGACTTGTAGGTACCATTTGTTATATCCTTCCCATCATACAAGCAGAATCTAAGCTCAATACGCCCCTCGCTCGAGGCTGTAACACAAGTCTTTGCTCTCTGTTCCGTAGTTACAAGTAACGAGATAGTTTTGATGGAGCTACTAGACCAAGATACAGAAAGTTTGAACAGGAACATTTAGAATTATGCATTTTCAATTTTCAAAAAGAATTATGCATTTTCATTCATATGTTCTTCTCAGAATACAGAAAAATGACGAGATTCAGGTTTTATTCTTTGAAGATTGGTTCACGCTCGCGGAGAAAAAGGAATTCCCCAATTCAGATTGTATACATTGATAAATTAACCTCATTTGATCCTCTGAAAAATTTATCTAGTATTAATGCATGTAAATCAAGCTCCAGAACGCAGAATCTCTCCAGCAGAGTGAGAACTCCATATGATCTGATAATTGGTAAAGTTCCTCGTCAATATAGCTAGCTCTCAATCAATGTTCCTTTAACAAAATACAGAACACAACCTCAAGAACCGGACAAATAATACAATAATATCTAAATATTCTATAGTAAATATATCTAATCAAGGATCACGCTAAAGGATCTGAAAGGAAGAAAAATTAAACAAAACCTAATCGAGATTAATTTTGGCAAGATTTCTTACTTCCCGTCATCTTTTTCTTTTGTTCTGATAAATTCATTATACGAATATCAAAATCACAAGAATCGTCGTTTCTTTCGCATGGAGTATTATTTTTCGTCCATTTTCTCATTAGCCATATGAAGCAGGGAAGAATAGGAAAAATCATCGAAAATAATTAAGAAAATTAGAAGAAGAAAAAAACAAAAAACGATAGAGAGAATACCTGATCACGTAGCCATTGATCAAAAAATCAGTGAGAGAATAGAACAAAGGAAAAGCGCTGTCGTTGCACGATATAAGAAAGGGGAAATGAACTTTTCCACTTTTCGTTTCACTGTTTGATAGTTAACAACAATTTTCCTTTCTATTTTATTTTTTAATAGTATATTGCAAATATCTTTAAATATTGATAATATTATTAAATTAATTAGTAAAATTTAAAAATTTAAAAAAATTAATATATAATTAATTTAATTAAAATTTTATTTTAAATAATTTATAATTAATTTAATAATACTTAACAATGTTTCTAAGTTTTATTAATTAATTTAATAATACTTAACAATGTTTAATATTAGCGATGTTGAGCGGTTTTCAATGCATATTATTGATTTTTCCTTTCCTATTATATTTATTTTGCATAAATCAAATTAGTTGTAAACATTTTAAACTTGAACCGTTAATGTTAGTTTTAAAAAAATCTTCATTCATTCGATGTTTGACATGTGATATAATTTTATTTTTTCTAATTTAAATTTTATTTAATTTTTTTTAAAAACCTAAAATTCCTAGTTTATAAACCAATAAAATTCACATTTTTATAGTATGCACCTATTAGAAAAATAAGTTTTAAAATAGAGTCTTAATAATAAGTACTAGAAAATATTCAAACTCTAATAACAAGTAATGGAAAATTAAATATTATTAATATATCTATTAAAAAATATATATTAAGTTTATACTTTTAATAATAAGTATTAAAAAATCAGGACCCTAATAATAAGTATTACGAAAAATTAGAGCAATAATGATAAATATTAAAAAAATAAATTTAGGAGTAGACCTAATAACGAATATTAAAAAAATTTAGATCCTTAACAACAAGTATTAAAAAATAAACCTTTAATAATAAATATTAAAAAATAAAATTTAATATTCGATCTTTATATATTAATTATTAAAAAATTAGACTATAATAATAAGATTTAACTTTGATTAAGTTCAAAAACTTTAATTAAAAAATAAATATCTATAATTATAAACGGTAAACATTGAACAGAGATAGACAGGTAGAACGAAATTACACTTTTGTTCTTGATCTTTAGCACATTTCAAACATTTTTGTTGTCTTTTCACTCTAAATGCCTTTAATATTTTTTTTTCTACATAAAGTGTTTATATAGTTATTATTTACCATTGCAATCGATAAATGTTATATTAACGATTTAAATAATTTTTATTAAATATATTAATTTTAAAGTAAATTATAAATTAAAAACATATTAAATATTAAGATTAAAATAATACTAAAAATTTTTATCTTTTACTTTACGATCGATAAATGTTATATCATTTACGTTTAATTTTATCTTTTCTTCGTAATATTATATCTAATTTTTAAAAAAATCATTTTTAATAATAAAATTAAATGTTAAAATTTTATAATTAATTTTCAATTTTTTTAAAATTATTTTCTAATGATATTTTAAAATCATTTTTCAAAACAAAGATAAATCGACCCTAAGTAGGCTTTTACTGTTGTATTCCAAAACCGAATAAAATTACTATAATACCCCAAATCTACATGTGGAATTCTATGAGTTGTTTCCGTACGATAAGGCGACTAGGAACAAATGGAGACAAAGAACTTACGGTTATAAAATTATTAGAGTTAATTATATTGTATGTCCTTAAGTTATGCTTTTTATTTTAAACTGACACTTAAACTTTTAAATATTTCATTTTTATCTCAAAATTATAGCTTCTATTTTAAATTGGTCCTCTAATTTTTTGAATATTCAAATTTATCTATAAATTATGATAGTAATTTTAAATTAGTCTCCAAATCTTTAAAGCTCCAAATTTATCCTTAAATGATCAATTATGTCACATCAAATAAGTAAATAATATAAACCGATATTTACGTATAATAATTTTTATAATATATTTTATTAATACTAGATATGATTATCATATATTGATAATTTGAAGATAAAATTAGAATGTTAAAAAAATTAAGATCAATTTGGAATGAGTTATATTTAAAGATAAAAATAAAATGTTCAAAAGTTTAAAGTTAATTTAAAATAAGAATTATAATTTGACGAATCAAATTAGAATATCCTAAAATTTAGAGACAAATTTAAATTACATGATATAGTTAAGGACGCAAATTAACTCAAATATTCATAACGAATGGTTAACCTAATAAAAATTAGATTTTTTTTCTTTTTTTCGTCGCTCGTTAGACACATGATCTGTTTTGTAGTTTAACTAAGATGATTTTAATCTATATGGATAATTAGAGCCGTTCTTGAGATTTTAGTGGCCCTAGAGTAAACCTAAAAAATAGACATCTAATAATAAGTGTTAGAAAAAATAATCTTTTAACAAGAAATATTAAAAAATTAAATTAAATATATGCCTACTAACAAATATTAGAAAAAATATTCCCCTAATAACAAGTATTGATAAAAAATTAATCTTTAATAATAAATATTGGAGAAAATAAATTTTAAGAGTAAACCTCTAATAATAAATATTGTGACAAATCTAACCTCTAATAACAAATATTGAAAAAACATGGTCCTAATAATAATTATTGAAAAAATTGACCTCTTATATAAGTATTAAGGAAAACTAGACCCTAATGACAAATATATTGAAAAATAGGTCTCTTGTAATAAATATCGAAAATAAATTTTAAAATTAGACTCTTAATAACAAGTATTAGAAAAAAAATCGTGACTCTAATAGCAAATAACGAAAATATATAAATTTTAATAGTATATATTAAAAATATTAAAATATGTTTTTATAGTAAAACTCTTAATAATAAGTTTAGTAGAAGATAAACCCCTAATAACAAACATTGCAAAAAATTAGAATTTAAGAATCATAATAAAAAATATTAGAAAAATAAATTTTAAGAGTAGGCCTACTACAAAATATTAAAAAAAATAAGACCATAATAACAAATACTAAAAAAAAAATTTATATAATAATAAATATAAAAAATTAATAATTAACTTATAATAATAAATATTAAAAAAATTAAATTATAATTAAAATTAAATATATTAGATAAAAAATAAAATTAGGACTCTGGATATAAATGGGCCTTAAGTTGTCGTCCTTATGACCCACCCCAGGGACGGATCTGTGAATAATGTTTATATGGAGACAAAATAAAACGACAAAAGCTTACGAGTTTTGCGAACATAATAACATGTTTATAATGTTAAATTCCACTTACTTGTCTTTGAGGGAAAAAAAAAAGTAAGATTTTTTTAAAGAACAAGAAAATTGAATTTTTAAGTAATTATTGTTATTTAAAAAGAATTGCGTGTATATTAAATATTATAAATTATATATCAACCGGGTAAACTGAGCATTATACTTTAAAAAGCTCGTATGAGGTCTAATATAGAAAAGTTCTCGTGCTTTTCACCTCCACTGATCATTGGCATCATTCATATGCTCGTATTAGAGTTTAGATAGTGCACAATTAAATTATAAATATATATATATATATAATATAAAATATTTTAAAAATTTTAATGGATACAACTGTCCTCTTACCCTCCTAAAACCATTCTTAGAGGACTCAAGACAGCATATTTCCCTCCGTTGGACTCATAGAAAATTATGATATTTATAACCCCTAAATAGTGACTTGACTACTAGTATTTCATTTATCATGTCAATTTTATCTTGGTCCCCGATCCTTTAAAAGGAATTAATTTATTCAGATATGAGAAGGTTGTTTATAAACCTAAAAGAACTTTAATATATTTATGTTAACATTGAGTTTTTTTATATAATCAATGTATATTTTATCTGAGAGGCACATTTTTAAAGTAAAAATACAAATTTAATTACCATAAATTTGAGTATAAATCTTAAAACATACATATATAATTAGTTGTTAATAAATAATTAAAAACACCATCATCCTTCACTATAAAATCTATTGATTTGCGAGTGTAATGTTATAAAATGATTTGTTTTCGTGCAAGTATATACATCGCGAAGTAATAAAGTGAGAAAGATCGTTCCCACAAGGATTGAAAAGAAAAATTCAAAAATAGTTAACACATAAAATTTGATAATTTCTTTTGCATGAAAGTACGGTAAAGCAAAACTATAAGTGTCACTAAAATATTGTAGCAAAAAAAAAAGAAATTGAGATAGAAGTAACCAAGATAAGTTACACGAGCACAAACACGAAGGAATATTCAAGATAAAGACTGACCAAGCTTATTATAAAAAGACTTATGCTTTTATCCTTAATATTTACTATTTCTCGTGTTTAATTATGTTCGACTTGGTTTACTAAAAATGTCTCTACTATCCCTAGTCAAAGACCTAACACTCGAAAATGTTAAGACATTACCTCCCGGTCTCAACCCTAACACTTCTAATATTGATAAAGTTTTACCCTTTTTGGTCGTTGAAACCTTACTCTAAGGTGAGTTAGGATTACGTTTCCCAACAGTAACCCCACTGTTCATGGTGATCTGTCTTCCTTTCCGGAGGTCTAAGTTAATCTAACACCTTAGCTATGACAATCTCTTGATAGCTTTTACAAACTAAGGATGAAGAAAAAGCTTAAAACTTTCATGAACAAAACATAATATAAACATAAAAAAACAATAAACATTCGTTCAAAATAACATAGCATCCAAAATAAGCCTAATACTAAAATCAGTTCATGGTCAGGTAAAATGAATATCCAAGCTTTCGTTTTTGAGATATATGTTTTAAACAGAAAAATAAGTAAAACAAAGCTAGGAAGAAAAAAAAATCTAAACACCAAAACCGTGATGTCTTCTAACTTGCCGCTTTTCCCGAAGTCTTGCTTGAAATTCAAATAATAGAGGCTCATCTGGAGGAAGAAGATGAGAAAATATCGTCTTGCTTCTCTCACTTTTGCTCTACTTTTGACTTTGATTTTCAAGTTATCTTCAGATCTGCCTCTAATGAGGGCAATGCCCCTTTATTTATAGGGGAGCTCTAAAGTTTTGTTCCCTAAAGATGTAAGAAATATTCTTCTGATTCTGAAGGAAAAATAGATGGCCAGACAATCACGTGAAGGGTTGGGGGTTATACTTTTGTCTTTTCTGTATTTTTATCTTGTGCGCCCATAATGCTATAATATTTGTTGTAGTCTGATCTAGCACTAAATATGCTATAATATCTCTTTCTTTCTCTAACTTTGTCCCAACAAATCTGCACAATAACACCAAACCAATACCTTCCTCCAGCAACTTCTTCAAAAATAAAAATATACAAACCTAGTCTAATACAAATACTAATGAAATACTTTTAAATGCAATGCAAATGAACTTGAAATCAAGCTAAATCTTAAATAAAAAGATATAAAATATACGCTTCTTAGAGATTAACAAAATCCTTCCCCTGAAACCAAGTTCTATCTATATAGAGCACTGAAGTTTTTTTCAACTTTGCATAGCTAACAACGATATCAATTTTGATATTAATTTTTGATCTTTTATATTTTTTTAGTTTTAATAAGTATAATTTTATCTTTGTAATACGTTTTAACCTTTATAAAATATTTATCTTTGTTTTTTATATACTTTTATTTTTTTGGTCATTTTGATATATTTTTTAATTTTATACCTCAAATTTTCATGATATTTATATTAGGGACATAATCTTAAAATTTAAAATTTTAATATTTACTAGCAAGGATTTAATTTTTTTTCAATACTTGTTATTAGATTCATGATCTTAATTTTTAAATATTTGTTTGAGACTTAATTTTCTAATGTTATTAGAGCTACTTTTAAATTTTTTAAATATTTTTTATTAAGAACTTAATTTTTAAGTTTCTCCTTGGGCCACTAAAATATCAAAAACGGCTCTAAATGTCACGATTGTGATTCATTTGTTGATGTAGTCATATTTATTCTATTTGTTTTCCTTTTCAAGTCTTTTGGTTGGATTTTTAACCTTTTCCATGCTTAATACTTGTATAATTTAAAGTAGCAGCTAATTTTATGTCAATGTTATAGAAAAATATCTAAATTATGTATTTTATTTACGATGATATTTGTAAATCCTACTATATTTTTATATATATATTTTTTTAATAAGACTAGTTGCTTCTATTCATATATATAAATATATATTAAATTATTAAGCACATATATTACTGATGGGTCAGATCTATTTGTATCTTTTATTTGGATCTTGTTGTTAGTTTTTTTAAATATTTTCATTATAAGAGCTACAAAATTCTAATCATTAATATTTATTTTGGTTTTCAATAGAAGCTAATAGACTATAATTATTTCTTAAAAGTTGTATTTAATTAATTTAGGTTATTTAATGTAATTAAACCCTAAAATTATAATCCTTAAATCTTAAACACTAAATCATAAATTATGAATCATAAACTTTAAACTATACAAAATAAAAACCTAAACTTTAAAATTTTTAGATAAATATCAATTATATTAAACACACTAAAATAATGCATGGAACACAAATTTTTAATAAAGTAATTAATTATATTCTATTAAAAATAAAATAAATATAAATAATTATAATTTATAATTTATAATCAATTTAGTTACTATTAACTGTCCTTAAAGATGTTAATAGCAAATTATTATTTTTAAATAGTTCAATTATTAAAACCTTGGCTGTTTATAAAGATGTCAATAGCAAGTATGAAGTGAAGCTTTAGTCAATCGATCTACGTCACGACGGATGCAAATCGTTTCTCTTTCTATGCTTTTATTTATGTCTCACTTTAAATTAGAAGGTTTAGGGTTTTAGGTTAGGGGTCTTAGTTAGGGTTTAAGGAATTAGGGATAAGGTATATTTTTTATGGTGTAGGGTTTAGGATTTAAGATATAGAAAATAAAGGTTTAGGGTTTAAAATTGATTTAAAAAAATAATCAAATGAGACAAAAAAAGAGGTAGAAATTTCGAGTTGAATTGAGTTTACGAGATTCTATACAAATTTAAGCATATTTGTTTATTATATCATAGTATAATTTGATTCCAATTTAAATAACTTTTTCTAATAATATAAGATCCATATATGTTTTTTCATATATTATCATATATGATATATATATATATATATATATATATATTGGTATTTTTTAATTGTAATTGAGGGACTCAATCGAACTTAAAAATAATCCACTAATTACTAAAGAATTTAAGATATTCAAATTTCTATTTTACAACTCAAACTTTATTTAAAATTTTTTTTGAGTCTAATTGAGTTTATAAAATTTCAAGTTGAATAAAGACGAGTCAATTTTTTTACCTCGAGTCAAAAAAATTATTTTTTTCGTGTTAAAGACAATTTTTACTCACCCTTGAACTAGAGTCGTTCCTAATATTTTAGTAGTCCTAGGACAAACGTAAAAATATAGATCTTTAATAATAAATAGTAGAAAAATAAGTTTTTGATAAGAAGTATTAAGAAAATTAAATTAAGTACATGCTTACTAATAAATATTAGAAAAAATCTGGCCCCTAATAACAAATATTGCTAAAAAAATTAATCCTTAAATAATAAGTATTGGGGAAGTGAATATTAAGAGTAAACCTCTAATAATAAATATTGTGAAAAATCTAACTTCTAATAAGAAATATTGAAAAATTATAGTCCTAATAATAATTATTGAAAAAAATAGGCCTCTTATGTAAGTATTAGAAAAAATTAAATGCCAATAATAAATATGTTAAAAAGTAGGTCTCTTATAATAAATATCAGAAAAAATTTAAAATTAGACTCCTGATAACAAATATTAAAAAAAACGTGACTCTAATAACATTTAACAGAAATAAATAAATTTTAATAGTATATATTAATAAATATTAAAAATATTTCTTTAGAGTAAAACCTCTAATAATAAATTTAGTAAAAGATAGATCCCTAAAAAAAAGCATTGCAAAAAAAAAAAGAATTTAGGAATCATAATAAAAAATATCGGAAAAATAAATTTTAAGAGTATGCCTAATACAAATATAAAAAAAATTGAGAGCATAATAACAAGTACTAAAAAATAAATTCATATAATAATAAATATCAGAAAAAAATTAATAATTAATCTATAATAATAAATATTAAATATTATTTTTTTAATAAAAATATTAAAAAAATAAACTATAATTAAAATTAAATATATTTAATAAAAAACTAAAATTGGGGCCCCTTGATATATTATAGTATAATTTAATTCTAATTTAAATAATTTTTTTCTAATAATATAATATCCATATATGTTTCTTCATATATTTTCATATATGATATATATATTTCTTGGTATTTTTTAATTGTAATCGAGAGACTCGGTCGAATTTAAAAATTCACTAATTACTAAAAAATTTAAATTATTCAAAATTATATTTAAATTTTTTTAAATCTAATTAAGTTTATAAAGTTTTGAGTTGAATAAAGACGAATCAATTTTTTTTACCTCGAGTCAAAAATTTTAATTTTTTCAAGTTAAATACAAATTTTCCTCACCCCGTGAACAAACAACATAATTTTTCATAAAATGTTTATATATTGGAAGATTATATTTGATCATGAGGAATTTTAGCCTTTATCACATATTCTGAGAGATATCGCAAATTAGAGGGGCGTGGACCATTAAATTAAAGATACCTGTCAAACAATTACATGAATTAAACAATTGCAGAAGATTATATATAAACTTGACTTCATTAATTTAGGAATATAAAATATATTACAAGCTAATTGAAAGCTATACGTACAAAGCTCATGAGAAACAGAGAATTGTCTACACATATTACAACAATCTTGCTGAATAGAACTAACCCCGTCTCTAAGACTGAAAGTTTATACAACCGGAAAGAAGAGAAAGTAGAAACAATGTATATTTTTTGTATCTATGAAGCTGTAGATTACAAAGGTTTATATAGGAAAGCTAGCCCTTGAAAAGGCCTTTTATAACTGACTAACTGACAACAGACTTAACAACCTTCTAAGGTCATTCTAGAACCTTAACAGATTCCAGCTGATACAAGCTCATAGAACTGACATGGCTAACATACTTCTCGTTCTCTTTTCTTCCTCCTTTTGTTTTAAAACATACACATATCAAACTTATTCCTCATAAACAACAAAGCTATCCCCTTAAAGTCTTATTTCATCCTTCGAAAACACTTTCAACTGTTCTCGCAATGGCACAAAAAATGTTGCAGATAGCGGCTTAGCGAATACGTCAGCTATCTGGTTAGTAGTTGGCACATGGTTTACCTGAAATAATTCTCCCACAACTTTCTCCCTGACAAAGCTAAAATCCAATTCTACATGTTCAAGCTTGGCGTGGTGTACTGGATTAGCAGAGTGAGCAATGGATGAGGTATTGTCACACCATATGATAGGTACAACGTTCAAAGATATACCAAGCTTATCGAGTAAAGACTTGATCCACATAGCATTGACAAGGCTCCTAACTCAACTTCTGTTGACGACCTTGCAACCATATTTTGTTTTTTCGAACTCTATGCTCCCAGATTGTTCCCTGAGTACAAGCAGTGACCAACTTTAGACCTTCTATCAATCGATTTTGCGCCCCAATCAAAATCTGAGTATCCAATAAGAGTAGTATCAGTGGGTGACTTATCAAAGAAGAGACCATGATCAATGGTACCCTTGAGATATCTGAGCAACCTTTTCACTGCACTCCAATGTACTTCTAAATGTGCCTGCATGAACTGTGACACCTTGTTCACAGCAAACTGAATGTCAAGCTGTGTGGTACAAATATGTTGTAGAGTACCAACAACCTGCTTGTATAAAGTAACATCATGAAATAGAGCATCCCCTTGTGAGAAAGCTAGTAATGGCAAAGCAACCATTGGTGTAGGAGCAGGAGTAGCTTCAACCATAAAAATCTTTTCTAAAAGATCAAAAATGTGCTTTCTTTGACTCAATATGACCCCTTTGTCTACTTGTTGAACAGTCATACCAAGGAAAAAATTAAGTTGTCCAAGATCATTAAGAGAAAATGCAACATTAATGCCTTTAACAATAACATCAATAACCTGTGAATTTTCTCCTGTGATGATAATGTCATCGACATAAACCATGAAATAAGTCTTGCTCCCATCCTTGTCTCGAAGATAAAGTGATGCATCTTCCAAAGAAGGTGTAAAACCCATATCTGTTACCAAGTATGATTTGAACTTGTCAAACCAAGCTCTTGGAGCCTGCTTCAGACCATACAAAGACTTCTTGAGCTTACACAGTAACATTTTTCCATCAGAATCTACTTGTTCAAACCTAGGTGATTGTTCCATAAACACTTCTTCTTGAAGATCACCATTCAGAAAAGCGTTATCAACATCTATTTATCGCAAAGACCATCCATTACTTAGAGCGAGATTGAGCATCACTCGAAGTGACTGGCTTGACAATTGGGCTATAAGTTTCATTTTATTCTAGACCAACTTGCTATGAGTATTCTTTAACAACCAACCTCGCCTTATAACGAGCAACACTTCCATCTGGATTTTTCTTGATTTTAAAGAGCCATTTACATCCTACTAGAACACGATCTAGGGTAACGAGACTAACTCCCAAGTCCCTTTTTTAACAAGGGATTCAATCTCATTTTGGACAACTACTCTTCATTCATCATTCTGCATGGCTTGATGAATATCCTTGGGTTCAGGTAAAGGAGAGTAAATTTCTGCTGAGTAAGCTTTAGGCTTAAAAATGTCAGCCTTAGACCTGATTATCATTTGATGACCACCAACAGTTGGCATGGAATATACACGACCCCTTGTTTGATTAGAAGGAAGACTCGTAGCTACTGGTCTTGAGGGTTGATCACGACCAGAACTGGAAGTTACTGGTAAACTGGTAACCGAGACACCAGGTGATTGTGCATCAGGATCATCTACTGAAGCAAGAGAACATTGACCAGCTGAGAACTCAGCATGAACACTAGTGGGGACATTCTGTGTGTTTGGAGAACTCGACCCTTGTACACCATTGGATGAAGGGTAAGAGACCAATGTACCTTGACTGAAGCTGGAATCGATACCTGTAACTTTCTTAGCATGTCTAGGTAGAATAAATCTAACCTGTCTAGTGTCTACAAAAGTATCAACAAACTTCTTTTCTTTAAAAGGAAAGCATGCTTCGTTAAATTTGACATGTCTTGATATATACAACCTACCTTCCTGACTTAAACACTTATATCCATGTTGCTGAGAACAATAACCTAAAAACACACATGGCTTAGACCTGTACTGCATTTTATGTTGATTATAAGGTCTTATAAAAGGATAACACTGAACACCAAACAGACGCAAGAAACTATAATTAGGTTTTCGTTTAAACAATTTTTCATGAGGAGATATACCTTGCAATACCTTAGTAGGAAGCCTATTAATAAGATAAATTGAAGTATAGAAAGCATCTGACCAATACTTGGAAGGAACAACTGCTTGGGTCATCAAAGTAAGCCCCAGCTCAACCATATGTCTGTGTTTTTGTTCTACCATTCCATTTTGCTCAGACGTATAAGGACATGTATGTCGAAAAAAATACCATGTTGCTTAAAATATGCATGTAACGGTTGAAACTCAGAACCACAATCTGTTTGGAAAACTAAGTTTACAATTCAATTGCCTTTCAGCCATAGTATGGGAGGCAACAACAGTCTTATAAGCATCATATTTACAAGAAAGAAAATAAATCTAAGTGTACCTCGAATATACATCCACAAAGCTTATATAATAGCTTGAGTTATCAGAGATTAAAGGGGCAAGACCCTATAAGTCTACTTGAACAAGTTGTAAAGGTCCATCAAAGTTCATATCAGACTTTTGAAAAGAAAGCTTGTGCTCTTTCCAGGCTGATAGACATTGTAAAAAGACATTTTATTACCATCAGAGGAAACTATGTTATAAGACTTGAGAATTTTTTCAAGTACATCATTGGATGGATGGCCTAACCTTCTATGTCATATCTCAAACATGTTCTTAGAATCTAGGCATGTATTATAAGTAATATTATCACATATATCAAGCCTATCCATCAAAGCAAGCTCAGAATTAGTAGATGAAGAAAAACCAGAATCAAACTTGTAGAGATCATCACTTTTCAACCCTTACAAGATCACCTTCTGTGTTTTCAAATCCTTCACAACACAAGAATTAGAAAAGAACTCTAAAGAAACACTATTGTCTTTAGTAAACTTAGAAACAGAAAGTAGATTTTTCTTAATAGCTGGTACATGCAACAAGTTATTTAAAAGTAAAGGTCTAACAGTTGAAAACAAGGAAGCACTTCCAATGCTTGAGATGGAAGTGGTCATACCATTTGCAACAGACACTTTACCAGGACCAGAATAAATTTTAGAGTTAAAAATCATATCTGTGTCAGGAGTAATGTGAGTGGTAGCCCCTGAATCAGGATACCACGCAGCATCATATCCAAAGATACTAATCTCATCGACTAAGCCAACATTATTGACTACAACATTGTTTCCCTCTTCACAAGATTGAACAGGTTGTTCTTCTGCAGGTTCTTCATCATAAGAGCACAAATTAACAGTATTTCCATATGTTTGATCATACCTGAAATAGCATCTATTCTTCAAGTGACCAATCTTTCCATAAATTTGGCACTGAGGACGAGAACGTCCACCATAATTTCTTCCTCCTCAAGAACCTCTAAAAGACAAAGAGTTGTTCAAGTAGGATGGCATGTTAACTTGAAGTTGGCCATTATTAGGAAACCCTGGACTAGAAACATGAAATCTTGGATTATTAGGTAGACTGAAAGCCTGAAACCCTAGATTATTAGGCCTGTAGGCATTACGTGGTACATCATAGAACCCTTGATGTACCTGACCACCACCTCGAGGATGAAAGACCACACCTTGATGCATCTGCCTGGCCCTTGAGCCATATTGACAAAAAAAGACTGAGTAACAAATTCTTGTTGTCTTGCTTCTGTATTAAGAAGGAAATTACACACACCATCAAGTTTGTATGGTTGCTGACTCAAAGTAATGACAATAACCACAGGTTCGTATTCTGGTGGTAAACCAGAAAGAATTGTAGAGATGTGCATGGTCTCGGTTAAGGGATTTTCACAAGCTGCAAGATTATCGCAGATCGCTTGAATTTGAGCCAATATTCCCTCATGGACTGATCACGTTTTCGCAAGCTTTTCAAGGAACAATGTAAATGCATAATTTTGGTAGTGAAAGAAACAAAAAACAACTGATTCACCTTCTTCCAGATTTTAACTACTGTTTTACAGATTCCCAAAGAAGGAAGAACAGAAGCGCTAATAGAAGACAAGAGCCAAGAACATAACGCAGTATCTTGCTGCCTATATGCAACAAACTCAGGATTAGAAATCTTGATGTTACCTTCTCCAAGAATCTATCTAGGGGGTATCGTAACAGTTCCATCAATATGATCCAATAATGACAAGCTCTCGATCGCAAAAGGAACTTGTTGTTTCCAGATCATGTAATTGGTATCATCGAGACGGAGAGAAATGGTTTTATTGGTGAAGGTTTTGAATTTTCGGTCATTTTCGAGTTCTTTATACATCAACCTCTGATACCATGAAAGTTTATACAACAGGGAAGAAGAGAGAGTAAAAACAATGTATATTTCTTGTATCTATGAAGCTGTAGATTATAAAGGTTTATATAGGAAAGCTAGCCCTTGAAAGAGCCTTGTATAACTGACTAACTAACACTAACTAACAACAGACTTAACAACCTTCTAAGGTCATTCTAGAACCTTAATAGATTCTAGCTGATACAAGCTCATAGAGTTGACATGGCTAACAAAGACCAACCTCGTCACCTTGTCCATGTTGAAAAATCCGGGTAGTTCGATATGTTTGCTTGAAGAAAATGTTTCTAGTTCAAGAAGTCTCTCGAAAAGCTCAAGGACTGTCGATCAATTTTAGAGTGCAACGGATCAAACTGTGGTGGGAGAAGATTGGATCACTGACAAAGTAAAGTGGGGAAGAGAGAGAAAGGTTAAAAGCTTGATGTTGCACGAAATTTAAGCTCCCATGGAAGAGTATTTATAGGGGAAATTTGGGTGTATATTATTCTTTATTTTTTTTTGGATGTATAGAGATGTTTAAGGGATTATTGGGAATTTAGGCCAAATTAAATAGAACCACGCCGCCTCTTGGTGACGTGGTTTATTTTTTTGTTATTTATCCGTGAAAGCCGACTCGGTTATAAGCCAAAAAAACGCCACCACCACATCGCCACCAAAAGATGGCGTGGTGTTATTTACCCTTAGCATGTTGTCCATGCAATCCAAAAGTACCTGACCAACATGCATCAATATTGGCCTAAAAGGAAAGGCATGCAAGCAATATGCATTGAAACTGACCATGCATGTCAGAACCGCCTGCACCTCGCCAACAAAGGTTGGCGTTCTCTCCTCCTGCACCTCGCCAGCAGATGCTGACGTTCTACCATTTGAGTACAAGCCGGCTAAGCCGATTGAAAGTGAAAGAATTAAATGTGGTTAGTGATTCATTATTCATTTTGGTCTATATTTCTAATATTTCTTTAAAATCTCTATATCTCAAATATTAGTTTAAAAATTTTCTATACTCCAAAATCTGCCTATTTATAGGGACAAAACTCAGTAGACTCCTTACTTTGAACAAAAGAACGTTCAAAAGAAAATGCGTTTTACCTTGATGCTAAAACCAATAAAGCTACTTTATAAAATGCGGAGCAAAGATTTGAAGTGTGGTATTCGACCGTAATAGTCGCCGTTATATAGACACCGTCTGAAATTATGGTATTTAGAATAATTGTGATACTAATAGTGATTGTAATTACATTAGTTATGTTCGCAACCGTAATAAACATAATGTGACAAAAAAATGACTGCATCTATAATTTAAATTTCTGAGTTAAAAAATATCTCAAAATGAAGATAAGTAGCAAGATACGAGAAACTGGAGTTTAACTTGCTACCATCTTGTTTGGAACTTACTGCTTATTTCTATCAAGTTGCAACAAAAGTAGAAATCCGTGAAAGTAGCTAGTCAATTTAAACCAGATTCTCACAAATATCTCCTTTTTTAAGTCCTTGTGCAGAATGATTACAAAGGAGATCTCGAATGTGATGATCTTTCGGTGCTTCGGTCTTTCTATTCTGCACCTACCAACTTGCGTGATTCTTCCGGCATGTGAGCTCACATGCATTTAGGCTCACCTTCATTCCATGCATGATATATGGCCTCACCACGAGTGCTACTGAGCCTAACACACATGTGTGCAATGCTGGAGCCAAGGATCGGTCTTGGGATTTTGGTGTCTAGACGAACCTAAAAGTTAGGATTTAAGTTATGAATTATAATTATAATTATAATTATAATTATAGTTATATTTTTTTTATCATATTGTATTTGTCACTATTATAGATATAACATATGTTATTTAGTCTCTACGAGTATCACGGTTATGAATTTTTTTAATAATATAAACTATTATGGACATAACGGTTACATGTATTGCAGTTTCAAATAGTGATACTACCGTTATATAACAGTCGTTATTGTGATTATATACTGCTATTTAAATCTGTCTCTAATAGTAGTTAATAAAAAATATAATTTTTAAGAGCAAATTTATAATAATAAATATTATAGAAATAAAACCTTAATAACAAATATTGAAAAAATAAATTTTAAGATTATATCATAATAGTAAATATTGAAAAAATTAGACTCTAATAATAAATATTAAAAAATTAAATATTATAAGTAGACTCATACATTGATATGACACCTTCTTCATAACCCTAGTCACCGCTCTATACACCAAAATATCAATCCTAGTTGATTTTTATTTTGATGAATCTCTTTGATCGGTAATCGATAATCAATTTTAATATTAATTGTCGATTACTAATTTTTTTTTTTATGTTAATAAAAATCTTTATTTTTATGGCATGCTCTTCCTCTTCCTCTGCCTTCACATTTTTCTTTTGTCATTGTGACTTGTTTTTATTTTTGTTCTGTGGCTTGGTTTATCCGTCTTTGTGGCATATTTTAGCATACTCTAGCGATCGATTATTATTCGCATAGAGATTCAATCAACGCTAGTTTCTAATTTATATTTTTGTCGGTGGTCACTTGGAAAGATTTATCCCCACTCGCTTGATGATTGTTTACTGATAAAATCAGTCTTTGGTAGCGATACATTTTGCATGACAGTTTGGACCGCGAACCACTCCTTCCTTCTTAATGTGTCTTGTTTGGACAAAGACAATGAGATTTAGGAAGCTTTTAAATTTTCTTGGTATGCTTATCTTCGTAAAATTTATTTTTTATTTGTTTTTAGGTTGTAAGGATATTTTAGGTTATTTGATCCAATTAATCTTCTTCTTAGATACATTTTTATAAATTTAATAAAAATTCGATGACTATTTATAAAAAATGGATTAGGGTTGAGTTTTCGGTGTGGAGGTGAAATATTTTGAGGCTTATCCATGACAAAGAAATTGGATGGATGAATAGACAATAATTTTCTTTTTCTTTTTAGCTTTAAAAACTTTTTTTATTAATTTAGATTGATTTATGCCAATATTTAGTTTTTATGGATGAATCCTACAATGGATAAATATATAATACTCCAAACTCAAAACTTGTTTAATTAACACTAAATTATTTATTATTTCAACCAAATATGTCTAAAAAAATTAAAGTACTTTAGCAACACTTGGGAATGAAAATTTTCAGTCAAGAAAACTTACATAAAATCGATCTGTATATTATTATTTATAAATTTTATCGATTCATATATCCTTGAAGCATATTCGAGCAAAAACATCAAGGTTGACAATGCAAAAATATCATATATAAGAATACATTAATTTGATTTGATCTTAATCAAATTATTTTTGTTAATCCTCGTCAATCAGTATATTAATATTCAATCAAACTATATTATTTGATTTGATCTTATTATATACAATCGACCTTGAAAACACAACGGCGGTGGCAGCTAAAATCGTTGTTGGATACGCGATTCACTCAACAACATTTTATCAATATTGGGTTGTAGCAAATGGTAACAAAAGTTTCAATTTTATTTGAATCAATCAGCTTTTATTCGAGGTAAAAGTATTGTGGATAATACATTGTTGGCTCAGGAATTGGTCAGAGGCTATGCTAGGAAAATTATTTCCCCTAGATGTGTCTTAAAGGTTGATCTTCAAAAGGCGTTTGATTCTATTAGTTGGGTTGTTGAAAGTATTGACGACAATG
Source organism: Abelmoschus esculentus (assembly GCA_035048815.1). NCBI lineage: Eukaryota > Viridiplantae > Streptophyta > Magnoliopsida > Malvales > Malvaceae > Abelmoschus > Abelmoschus esculentus. The sequence continues at coordinate 8,993,002 of JAUCBN010000032.1, forward strand.
AATTTTCCTGAAAAATTTAGGGAGTGGATAAAAATCTGCTTCACTGGGAGTAGGTTCTCCATCTCTTTAAATGAAAGTTTGGTTGATTTTTTTAAAGGGAAGAGAGGTGTAAGACAAGGGATCCCCTTTCTCCATACCTGATCGTGATAGCTATGAATTTTCAGTACCATCTTAAGTGTAAGAAAGTTCAACTCACTCACCTTTGCTTTACTTACGATTTATTGATTTTTTGTGAGGGTAACACTCATTCTTTGCTGGGAATTCAGTGTGTATTGGAAAAATTTTATGAAATTGCTGGACTTAGATTAAATGTAGCTAAGTCTGAATTATTTGTTGTTGGAGTTTCTTTTGAGCAAAAACTTTATACGAAGGAGGTTACTAGGTTTAAACTTGGAGCTCTCTTAGTGAGATATTTGGGTGTATCATTAGTTACAAGGAGATTGTGTGATAGGGATTGTGCACCTCTTATTGAGAAAATAAAAGTCAAGTTAGGGCAGTGGTCTAAGTTTTATTTGAACTATGTCGGGAGATTTCAGTTAATTTGAGTTGTTCTTTTCAGCATTGCCAACTATTGGTGCAGGCAATTGGTACTCCCTAAAGGAGTTATTGAGAAAATTAATCAGTTATGCATGTAATTTTTTTGGAAGGAAAATGACTACTCTAGTTAAGGAGCTCGAGTGAGTTAGGAGACTATTTTTGCCCAAAGAATGAGGAAGGACTTGAGCTTAAGAATTTAAGAGCATGGAATGAAACATGTATAATCCTTTTGCTCAAGAAACTATTGATGGCAGAGGGAACGCTGTGGGTGGTATGGGTGCACCAATATGTTGTTAAGGGCTTGAGCATCTGAAATATAGAGATCAGACAACATTATAGTTAGGGCTTAAGGAAAATCCTGAAGTAGAGGGAAGTGGCGCTAGCTTTGAGTGGGCACCTTGCGTGGACGTCGAGCTTAATTTGGAAGGAGGTTCGGGTAGCAATGGGGAAGGTTGTGTGGCATAAGTTGATATGGTTTGGGTTACATATACCGAGGCATGCTGTAATCTCTTGGATGACTATCCTCAATCGATTGCCTACAAAAGATAGGCTTTAGCACATGGGAAGAGACATGAGTGAGGAGTGTGTTCTTTGTGCTTTTGGACGAGAGAATAGAGGACATTTGTTTTCTGAATGTAGTTATTTTCGGGCTGTGTGGTCGACTGTTATGGAGCTCTGTGGCCTGCATCGAGACATACGGTGCTGGGATGCTGAGATGGATTGGTTATGCACCAGATTGAAGGGAAAGTCGTTGATTGTGGTTATCCTTAAATTGGCTTGGAGTGCATTCATATACTTTGTTTGGGAAGAAAGGAATAGAAGATTGTTTAGGAATACTTCTCGAATGGGAGATGATATTGTACGTAGCATAAAAGATGTTTGTATTCGAATTCAGAATAGAGCTATACATAGAGACGATGTAAATAATGCCATTTGTACATCTTGGGAAATTCCCTAGTAGCGATAGATGCCCAAGGGTACCTCTTATAGGCTTGTCTTTCTTATCTTGGATAATAACATAACACATTTATCCAAAAAAATGATAACAAAAACTCTCACCGATAAAGTAGAAGTTGTTAGGCTTAGAGTGGCTCGATGCACAACCGAATTTACTTGCCAAGTGATGGAGAATTGACCAATTTGGGTGGATATGTGTGGAAGCAAAAATATAGACAATGACACAAGGATTTATAGTGGTTCGACCTTGCCTACATCCACTACCTTAGTTTCCCACTAAGGATTTTCCAAATTCACTAAGAATTTCAACCTTTTGAGGCCAAAGGGATAACCTTACGATCCTAGACTCAAACCCGAATCTAGATCCAAAGTTCACAACCCGAACTTTGGGAATTCACTCAACAAAGAGAAAACTTAGCAAACTTGTTTAATCCTTCTAATAAGGCTAATTTTTGCAATCTAAGCACTCACCCAATTCCTAATTACACTTGAGCATATATGACAATTAAGCTCACAAGTGTTTGTCTACCCAAATAATAGGAATTTAAGCACTAAGACAAATCTTTGATCATATTGTTGTTACAATTGAAGCATTTGTCTACTCTTGATGCTTGAGGCTTCCTTTTATCATCCTAAATGAGCTTCTAGCCGTTGGTGACCGTTGGGATTGGTTTGGAGCCGTTTGGAGCTAATTATAAGGCTTATTTCCTCTTCTGGTGCAGGTGGTATCGAAACAGGTAAAGGCTGTTTCGAAACAGCTGCTTTGGGAAAGAGCCGTTGACCTGCATTTATGAACAGGTATCGATACCAGTATCGATATCGCTCCTAGCCGTTGGGGTTTTTTATAAAATCATTTTGACCGTTGGGGGTGTTTCGAAACAAGGTTCGAAATAGAGCATCACAGTGGCAAAAAGGTATCGATACCAGTATCGATACCACTGTGGTTTTGCCTTTGAAACCATGGTATTGAAGAACAGGTATCGAAACACCTTAAGGGTGTATCGAAACACCTGGGTTAAAAACACTTATTTGGTTTCTTTAAATCATTTAAAACATATTTAAAATCACTCAAAAACATCTTAAATATATTTTCAAGTAGTTTGGACATAAGAACCATTTTTGAAATCTTTTCAAATTAGTCCAAAACTATTTTTCAATTATTATATCAAAATATTAGTTCTAAAATCTCCCCCTTTTTGATATAATAAAACTAACTTGAAAAATTGTTTTTGAGATTGCTCCCCCTTTGTCAAATAAACTTTGAATAAGAGAATTAAAGACTCAAATCATTTAAGGTTCCTCTTATCCATTTGAAAGTCTTTGAAAAGCAATTTTTCATAACATTCTCCCCCTTTTTTGTTATATCAAAAATGGTTCAAACCAAGTTTGAAAAACTTTAAAGCTCATAACATAGGAGAATTTGAAAGATATCAATTGTTGGAAAAAATTAAATATCAAAACATTGGTTATAAAAATAAAAACTTCCCCTTACTCAAGGCATCATTAAGTGTTAGTCCAACATATATGATAAACTAGTTGAAATAAGACAAAAAAAACAAATAAACACAAATTCAACTAGAAATTTTACCACACTTGAACCAAAGGTAGGATGTGAAGCCTTCCTTTTTCAAGTGTCCTTCTTGTGTGTATGGAGCTCCCCCTTAATCTTGCACCTTGTTGCTTATATCTCCATCGCACCTAAACAAGACAATCAAGTAATTTTTGGTATCCAAATTGCTTTGGATCCTTTAACGTTAGTAGCACAAATTTTAGTCCCCTTAGGAATCCATCTTTCAATTTCATCCTTTTTGGTTGAAGTGATTAGTCCTTTTGGAACCCAAACACTTCTAAAACATTTTCCATCAATAAATCTAGGGGCACTAGATTGTCTCATGTAAAAATTTGATTTTCCCAAATTATTTTTCTTTTCAAGCTCTTTGGAAATCAAATCTTTTTCTTTCTTAAGATCATCTAGAGCCATTTGATGATCTTTTTCCATCTTTTGAAGCAAATTTTGTAAATCGAAAACTTTAAGCTCAAAATCTTTTAATTTTGCTTCAATTTCGAAATTGGTTTTTGAAAGCAAATCATTTTCTAATTTAAGCTTTGAAATCATCTTTTTGTTTTTAGAAAATGAAGCTTTAAATTCAAAAGCCAATTTATCATAGGCTTCTTGTAACTCATCAAAAGTATATGAATTAGAAATAGATGAGTTAAAAGTTACCTCCCCCTCATTGAGGGCCATCAAGCATAGGTTGACTTCTTCATTTTCGGTAGAGTCATCGTCACTCCATGTAGCCACATATGCTTGCTTCTTGGAAGATGATCCCCTTTTGATTGACTTGTGGGAGTCCTTCATCTTCTCCTTTGATTCGTGCTTTGAGGATCTCTTACTTTTGTTCCTCACGACTCGATCGAAGTCAATGAAGAGTTGGGCAAGCTCTTCATCTTCTTCACTATCCTCCTCACTTGAATCTTCAAAGTGGATGCACTTGGAGGATTTTAGAGCAACGGTGTTGACATTTACACCAAGCTCTTTGACCTTCGTCTTCCCCATCAATCTAATCTCTTCCTTCTTCTTCTCCTCTTGTCTTCCTTTCATCATAATTTGATGTGTGAGGAGTGACCCCATGAGTTCATCAAGCTTGAGTGTCTTTAGATTTTTGGCTTCGATGATGGCGGTCCTTTTTGAGTCCCATGACTCGGGAAGAGAATAGATGAGCTTACGAACAAGCTTCTCCTCCGGAATGATCTCTCCATATGCTCTAAGTCCATTGGTGATGGTGGAGAATCGATCGAACATCTTTGCTATGTCCTCTTCCGGATTCATCTTGAAGTTCTCATACTCTTGGTTGAGGAGTCCAATCTTGGTCTCCTTTACTTCGTTTGTTCCTTCGTATGTGACTTCTAGCTTGTCCCAAACTTCCTTGGCACTATCACAAGAAGATATCTTCTCATAGATGCTTGGATGGAATGCACAAACAAGAATGTGCAAGGCTTTGTGATTAAGCACCATCTTCTTACGATCTTCCACGCTCCATTCCGCCTTTATTCCTTTTGGCACAAATGGTCCATCTTCAACTATATCCCATAGCTTGTAGTCTCTAGAGTTGATGAAATATTTCATCCTTATCTTCCATTGGGAGTAGTTGGACCCGTCAAAGAAAGGTGGCTTGTCAATGGATTGAGCCATGGAATGTCGGTTGATTGTAAATTGGTCGAGCTCTCCGGATCTTCTCAATAGAATGTTAATCCTCCTCGATTGAGCCTCGCTCTGATACCAATTGTTAGGCTTGGAGTGGCTCGATGTACAACCGAATTTACTTGCCAAGTGATGGAGAATTGACCAATTTGGGTGGATATGTGTGGAAGCAAAAATATAGACAATGACACAAGGATTTATAGTGGTTCGGCCTCGCCTACATCCACTACCTTAGCTTCCCACTAAGGATTTTCCAAATTCACTAAGAATTTCAACCTTTTGAGGCCAAAGGGATAACCTTACGATCCTAGACTAAAACCCGAATCTAGCATCCAAAGTTCACAACCCGAACTTTGGGAATTCACTCAACAAAGAGAAAACTTAGCAAACTTGTTTAATCCTTCTAATAAGGCTAATATTTGCAATCTAAGCACTCACCCAATTCCTAATTATACTTGAGCATATATGACAATTAAGCTCACAAGTGTTTGTCTACCCAAATAATAGGAATTTAAGCACTAAGACAAATCTTTGATCATATTGTTGTTATAATTGAAGCATTTGTCTACTCTTGATGCTTGAGGCTTCCTTTTATCATCCCAAATGAGCTTCTAGCCGTTGGTGACCGTTGGGATTGGTTTGGAGCCGTTTGGAGCTGATTACAAGGCTTATTTCCTCTTCTGGTGCAGGTGGTATCGAAACAGGTAAAGGCTGTTTCGAAATAGCTGCTTTGGGAAAGAGCCGTTGACCTGCATTTATGAACAGGTATCGATACCACTATCGATACCGCTCCTAGCCGTTGGGGTTTTTTATAAAATCATTTTGACCGTTGGGGGTGTTTCGAAACAAGGTTCGAAACAGAGCATCACAGTGGCAAAAAGGTATCGATACCAGTATCGATACCACTGTGGTTTTGCCTTTGAAACCATGGTATTGAAGAACAGGTATCGAAACACCTTAAGGGTGTATCGAAACACCTGGGTTAAAAACACTTATTTGGTTTCTTTAAATCGTTTAAAACATATTTAAAATCACTCAAAAACATCTTAAATATATTTTCAAGTAGTTTGGACATAAGAACCATTTTTGAAATCTTTTCAAATTAGTCCAAAACTATTTTTCAATTATTATATCAAAATATTAGTTCTACAGAAGTGTTGGGTACGATGGCGTTAAGAAAAATTAAAATCCTAGATTATGTTTTTTTATAAGATAAATGGGGTATTTTTTAAATTTTGTTTGAGTTATATTTTTTAAAATAATTATAATCATAATTAAATTCCTTCTAATTTTTATTTATTTTTTAAAAAAATTAATAATATTCAACTATATTTAATATTAACCGTGTTTGACACATGTGATAGACCCACGTATTTTATAATTAAAGTGAGTCTACACATGAAAATAATAATTAGATAACGATATTTTATCTTAAAATAACAAATTATTATTAAATGTTATTATATCAAGAAATTAATACAAACATTTCTAATTAGAATACAAAATTATTTAAGAGAAGAATAAAAGCTAACGTGATAAATAAAAGAAAAAAAAAGCTCGTTAGCATCACATCTACTCTCCGCAAATAAATATATTAACAAATATTCAAACAAACACATTCGTTGATATTAAATAAATGAATATAAATATTTTTAAAATAAATAAATAAACACTAATATAATATTAAAATTTTAAATAAACATGAATCAAACATAAACACTTTCAAAAAAATACCAACACTCTATTAAAAGTTTAAATAGATTTTCTCTTGATCATGAAAGTGATGTTTATCGAAATACAGTATTATTGATGAATATTATTTTGTTTGTTGAAACATACATGTTTTCGACGATTGAGAAATGAATGTATTTTAAACATTATTTTGGTGATATTGTTAATATAATATTTAAATTATTTATAATCTTTAAAATAAAAATAATTATATTTAAAACGTATAATGATAATTTATGTACCAACAATTAATTGATTTCGTAAAATTAATCCCTATAATAAATTTATAAACTATTCAATCTGGATTGATTATTCAATTAAATAAATATTATGGTTAATTATGCATTTACAAAATAATAAATTCAATTTTTTATACTTATTAAATTAACGACTTTAAAAAAATCTTAACCTATTTTTTCCGAGAAAATATCTAATTTGTTTTTAAAACATAAAATACATCGACTTGAATCACTCTGTTATGTCACATTAAACATTAATCAAGCAAAGGATGAAATTTATGTTACGTTAATAACTCATATTATACACACTTTTAATTTATTTATGTATTTAAATTACGTTGGTAAAACTTGAAAAATAATTTTAACAAAAAAATGAAAAATATTTATTTAAATTCAGTCATTTTATTTATAAAATAGATATACAATATTAAAATATTAATATATATAAATTGATATTAATTTTTCAGTTACCAACTATTTAAAATAGTTATGTTTGTGTTATTTTTTCGAGTCATGTTTGGTATAACCAATTTGGGGATTACTCGACAAAAACAACTCATTCCATGGTGATAACTAATCAAGAGGGCTAAATTATTTAATTTAGAAACTAAAGTTTTATATATTTTTATTAATTTTTAGTATATTTTAAATTAAATATTAACTCGTTAATCGTTGTTAAAATAATAATGTTATAGTTAAAATATTTTATATAATAACACATTCAATTTTTTATAATTTTAAATTTAAACACTTTAATTTTAATTTTAAAAAATAATAAACTTAACCCTTCTTATTACATATTATTTCCATTACAATTAATTTAATCTTAAATATTACAGCCTTAAGCTTTTGATTCCAATCTATGTGAACTCGAGTTTCCAGGCTTTCCCAACCTTGTTGAGTTTGGGGAGTCTGACTGAACCACGACTGAGAAACCATTGTGGTATCATATTTGCTTGAACCAGATGTTTGCTTGTCACGACAAACAAACAAACAAGGTGGATTTGGATTGGACAGGGCATAGGCATACCATGGAGCAGAGGAACAAGATTATAACCGAGGGTGCAGGGATAGTATAATATTTGTAAATTAAATATTGTATAAATAAATTTATTGCTTTCTTAAATTAAAACTAAAACATTTAAAAGTGCCTAATGACTGTTTATTTGTGATCAAATTATGAGATTGTTTTATTACTGGTTCAAACGAAGGATGGCAACAAATCATACACTTGATCCGACCAAACAAGTCTTTTGATGGAACTTTTAAGTTTTTAGGCGGAATAGGGTGGGACGAGAAATTAAAAAATCTTCCTAACCCAATATATTTTAATTATATAATATTTTATTATTTTTTAATGGGTCAAATCAAATTCTGTCTTCAATTTTTGAGACAAGTCGAAGTCATGATTGGCAGCCAAAACCCCATCGTCATCCTCGTCCTTAGACTCACTCTTTGTTCTCTGCTGCCTTCTGGTACTTCATTTCAAGCTCAAGAAACCATGATTCTGAAGCATTATTAAGAACGTCACTAAAGGAATCGAAATAGTGGTGACGTTTTGTCGTCGAAAATTTCTTAACACGTGTAAGAAACACAAGAGAATTCTTCACTCCAACAAAAACCTGATAATCTCTGGCTAAAAGGAAAAACCAAATAGCTTCACAAAATAGATAGTTACAACCTAAATTCTAGTGTTTGAAAGTTGATACTCTCTGGCTAGATATGAGCAGTGAGCTTGATCTTTCATATCAAATAGAATAAAGTATTTACATAGATATAGCATACAGGGAACAACAAACAGAAAGAAGGCAGGCAACCATTGCAGTTCAATGCTATTTAAAAGAATAATAAGTATCTACAAAATAAAGATATGAGCTTAAAATATTCTCCGTCATTGGCATGAATAATATAAGATTAAGAACTGTAAGAAATAAAGCTAGTTCTTGTGTTTTCTGCATCGAAAAGAAAGGGATTCTGGTACTGTACCAGACAGAATTTTTAAAGCTCACAAGTCATGCCAACTTTAAGCATGCGCTTATGAGGAATATTGAATACGTTCTCGCTTTCTCTCAGGTTTCTCTTTAACAAGTTGTAAGCATAATTGATCAGAATCCTATTGATTAGATTGGATTCTCCACTCGCAATCACCTCACTTTGACCGATCAAGTGAACGATACCAGCTTCTTCCCAGGCTTTCTCCACTTGTTCCATTTCCAGAGGCATCATCTCTTGAAGCTTCTCTACTTCAGTCTGATTCGCAGTCACAATCTCCTCCTGTGTTTCGACCGTTTCCATGCCCGATCCTTCTCCCCTTTCGGACATGTTCTCGTGGGCAGAGAGGGTTTGGATTTGCAGCAGAGTCTCTTCTTGGATGAACTCTTTAAGTCTCGTAATCAATGTTTCCTCGAAGGCCTCTTCACGAACATCGTTGTATCCATATCGAACAACACATTGGAAGGCGAAGAGTTCTCTCGGTTCGAATCTTCGGAAAAAATACCTTTCTTCCGCCGGGACCTTGTTAATGTGGAGAGACTTCAAGGAAACAAACACGATGACTGAGTGCAATGCTGATATATTCGAAACATAATGTTCGAATATGGGCGGGATGCCTTGTACCAGCTCCGAATAGAACATTGCAACTCCGGGAATCCTGACCATTTTACTGTCCACTGATAACTCCTTCAATCTCGCCAAGGAGATCTTGTGGTCAAGCTCATAAAAATATTTTCTCCGGTATACATTGTTCCAAATGTACATGACCGTCATCGTGAATGCCGAAAATACAATTGGCAGGTACCCTCCGTTGGTGAATTTGAAGAGAACCGAACTCAGATAGAGCAGCTCTACAGATCCAATAGTGACGACATAAAGGATTACTAGAACTATGTTAGTTTTCCATATCATAATCATGATAAGAACCACCAACAAAGATGTTAGTGTCATTACAAACACAACAGCAATTCCTGTAATAATGCAAATCAATCAACATTGTAAGTTGAGAAAAGATTAGAACTCTCAAAATGAAGGAATCGAATTATTTACCATAAGCATTGCCGATTTTTACTGTTGTCTTGAAACCAAATGTGACAGCAACACAAGCCAACATCAAGAAATAGTTGATTTCTGGGATATAAACTTGCCCTTCATGGTTTGCAGAAGTGTGGACGACTCTGACACGAGGGAAACAGCCGAGGGAAAGCGATTGATGGACTATCGAGAACGTCCCGGAAATCATGGCTTGGCTTGCTATAATTGCAGCCACTATGGACACTATAAACATTGGCCAAAACATTGGACCTGCATGCAGCATGTATGATAATCATAAGAGGCAACACTTTTGTATGATTAACAGTGGAAAAAACAATACAATTTCCTGTCTATGAACATAATTTATGACCTGGAATAGCTTTAAAAAATGCATCAGAAACAGCATCTGGATGTTGGAGAAGGTAAGCGGATTGTCCAGTGTAGGCCAAAATCAAAGCCGGGTACACCAGGGAGCACATGCTAAGTTGAATGGACGGAACAGAGAAATGACCAACATCAGCAAACAAAGCTTCACCTCCTGAATACAATAAACAGAAAATCTATAAGCCTTTCTTCCCGTTACAACAAAAATGAACAACGGCAGTGCAAGCTTTAACGAACCTGTTGTGCAAAGAACAACTCCACCAAGGGAAATCCAAGCATCCTTTTTGTTCCTGATGAAGTAATTAACAATGTACATAGGGTTGATGGCTTTAAGTACAGTGATATCATGTTTTACAATGTTGTAGAAACCGATTCCACCAATGAGTATAAACCAAATGCAAAGGATGCGAGCAAAGGCGTAACCGACTTTCGATGTTCCGAATCTTTGAACCATGAAGAGGAACACCAAGATCACAACCGATATCCCAGCAATCATATCTGTTTGTTAATTGTTACACCAAATTTGGTCCAAAAGTTGTTACACACACGAGACAAGATGATCACCAAAGGAAACAAACACACTACATTCATAGTTATATTACCTTCTGTCAAGGCAGATGTTGCTTCCTTGACACCACCAACAGCAGATAAAACTACACGATCACCAGGAAACATTAATTAGTACAAAGAAAAGGAGGAGGTGATTAACAAAGCGATTACCCGAGATGGACGGAGTGAGGACACTGTCGCCGATGACCATGGAAGTACCAAGCATGGTGATAAGCAACAAGAAAACTTTGGCAAATTGGCTCTTCTCTAAGATAGATTTGAGCCCTGACGCTAGTTTCAGCCGCTTGCTTGGCAATTCTAGCTTGTAATTGGATACAGAACGGTCTTCGACTTGTTGACTCGGGACCAAACTCACTTTCGCATATCGGCAAATCAGAGAGTAGAGTGCGAACGTTCCTCCTAATTTTGATAAAATTTGGTATTATAATTTCTTTTACGCATACAAATTACAGATTTAAGAGAAAAGCAATTGAAAAAATCTTGTGAAAACATTAAAAAAATGTACCTTCGCCATTGTCATTTGCTCGCAAGACAATGAAAACATACTTAATCAGAGGAAGGAGAGTGAGTGTATAAAATACCAAAGAAAGAACTCCCAACACATCATCTTTATGCTTTATCCCATTACTGAAAGTGCTCGTGTAAGTGTAAAGCGGCGAAGTTCCGATATCGCCGTAAACTACGCCGATGCTCTGAAATGCCAGAGTCAGCACCACCCTCCAATTGGAATCCTTCCATGTTCAACACAGACATAGCATTATATACACATATGTGGCATATGGAAGTTACGGTTCTCAAATAAACTGAATTTGTAAGCACAGAAAAAGGTAAGAGACCTTAGAACCGCGGAAGGATGCGGCTTTGACAGAGATAAGATCCTTCGAACCGTATGGCTTACGCAGCCGTTGGTCACCGGACATTGGAACATCAACAGGAATGTGAATGTCTTCACCAGTAGTGCTGGCCATTGCTTTTAGAAAACTTGTTCGAAATGGAAGAGATTATACCCAGCACTGCAGCAGTGAGTTATTGAGTTTTAATAACTTCGGAACTTACTCCGAGTCCTTAAATGGTTCGATGAAACTGGACTTTTTCTTTGTTCGAATGTGAATGTCTTGACCAGCAGTGACTCGCACGCGGCTCGGAATTTACTGAATTAATTAGATGAAACTGGACTCTTTCCTTTTTTCTTTGTTTATACAGAAGAAGAAGAAGAGCATTATTTCTCTGTTATAGCAAAGTTGCTATATAAATACTGTAGTAGGTTATATACATATAGAGAAAGGTTTATATACATATAAAAAACTTGGTCTGGAAATCGAAGAGGTTATACATATAGAAAGTATATACGGAGGAAAATAGTCTTTCTCTTAATTATAATTTTTTGATATATCCATTTTAAAATAACATGTTTAGAGTTTTATATTAAAATTTAGAGTTAAGATTTAAAGAATTAGAGTAAGATATATTTTTAAGAATTAGACGTAAGATGTATTTTTAAAATAACACGAGGATTAGTTCAAAAAGTTTATGAAATTTTGGCTTAAGGGTTTAAAAACTTTTTAAATTTTTAATAAAAAATCAATTAAGCCTTTAAATTTTTAACATCCAATTAAACACTTAAATTAAAATAATTAATCAATTAGCCTTTTGACTAACGAAATCCATTATTGACCAACAGTTCTGTTAAATCATGTTTTATAGTCTCCTTATCCATGCCATGTCATGTCATTTATTAACATGAAAACGTTCAAAATTAATTGGTAACGTGGAATATTAAAATTTATTTATTAATTATTAGGTAAATTAAAATCTTTTAATATTAACTAGACTGTTAATATTAAAAAAAACTAATATTATTTTCATAATAAAAATCTGAAATCGAAATTGATCATTAACATTAACTAAAGAAAAGCAAATAATCTTTTGTTGATCATCAATAAAATCAATAAGTATTAGAAATTCCTAACATATAATTATTTTATATCTTTAGTATATCACCTCTGCATTATATCTTTCATTTTCATAGCTATCGGTAGATTTATTTTAATTGATTTTAAATTATTTTGGGTAGTTATTTTTAGGTATTTTATTTTTTCGATCATTGAAATAAATATTTAAAAATTTTCAACCGTATAATAGTTAATTATTTATTATTATTATTATATTTTAACATTAGTTGTATTGAAGATGACGATCTCGTCATGTTCATCAACTTAAGTCGATAGAAATAATATGTTTTTTTTTGTTTTTTTTAAGTATAATGAAGATTATAATTTTGAATATATGATATATTTAACTTAAAGTATAATTTATTAATCAAAATAAATTAAAAAAATATTATATCCAATTTCATCAAAAATAAAAAATCAATTTGTATCATTATGTTCCATGTGTAGCAATAGTGTGGACCAGGATCTATAAGAATCTTATTATCTATTTTTAGAAAGTTTTGTTTTAAATAATATAAACACTTTGATGCATTCGACATAGTTTAAGTTATGACCACTGGCTGACGTACGAGAATAAAATTCAAGATCAAATTATCTCAAAAAAATTATATATTTATATCTAAAATTAAAGAACATAGAGTAAAAAAATGGGATGAATGAATAAATTCTTAACATTTTTTTTTATTTTTAATCTTGATTGCTAAAATTAACATCATAAAACAAACCTTAACTTAAAATTGTGGGTGGCTGTAGTTTTTATAGCAAAACAAACCACTATAAAACCGTCGGTCATGTGATAAAGTTGTTTTTTCTTACTAATTTTAATTCTAATCTTAGCTTAAAATTCTTAATATATCTATTTATTTTAAATTGACTAATAGAGATTACTATTTTTTTAATTTCTTTTATTTTTTTAATAGGTCAAACTTATAACCTTTAAGAACAACAATTGTTCTTTTAACCACTTGGACTAGAAGACTTATACAAATTTAAAATTTTATTTAAAAAATATGAAAGAATAAAAATGAATATCTTAACTAACAGATCAACTGTACATTTTTCAATAAAATTGTTCTTCGAATGCTTGGAAAGTTCTTAAATTTTTTAATAAAATAGAATCCACTTAATTAAGGCTACTTGATCTAATAAAAAATAAATATTTAAACTATGTTTATTTTTTATTTTAAATGCTAAACTTTTTTCTTCAAAATAAGAATAATATTTTATTTTAAATATTTAAACTATATTTATACTTTATTTTAAATATTTAAACACTTTGATGCGGTCGACATAGTTTAAGTTATGACCACTTACGTACGAGAATAAAATTTAAGACTAAATTGTCTCACAAAAATAATTATATATTTATATCGAAAATTAAAGAACTTATAGTAAAAAAATGGGATGAATGAGTAAATTTTCAACATTCTTTTTTTTTTTTATTTTTAATCTTAATTACTAGAATTAACATCATTATTGAATAAATGTTCTTTATATTTTTATTAATATTTTTTCGAGGTTAAGGGAATTTGTGGGTGGTGGTATTTTTTATAGAAAAACAAACCACTATAAAAACGTCGATCATGTGATAAAGTTATTTTATTTTACCAATTTTAATTTCAATCTTAGCTTAAAATTAAAATTCTTAATAAGTCTATTTTTTTAATTAACTAATAATCATTATTAATTTTTTTAAATATTATATGATCTCGTCTAATTACGTTTTTTTAATCACAATTCTCATCGATAAAAATCAGTTATATATTTTTATATTATTTTTTAAAATGAATCTTTTATCTTTTTATGTCACATAAATAGGAAATAAATAACTAAATAAAATTTAATTATAAATTTATTAATAATGTAAGAAATAAATTAAATAATTTAAAATCATTTTCTACAATCATGTCAACCTTTTTAATTCCCTAGACCATAAAATAATTTCTCCAAAGCGAAGCCTCCTTCTTTTGTGGACCCACGTCTTCTCTAATTCTCCCAAGCTTCGTTCCAAAACTCAATCCAACACACGAGTCCATTGGTTGGAACTCTGTTACTTTGTATAGCTTCTATTTCCAGCACCACAACATCGTCTAACAATCAATCGGTTCTACTTGGTCTATAAAAATTACATACATGGCCACACTTTCAGCTTTTCCAACAACTAACCCTAATCCTAACCCTAGTTTCCGCTCACCGATGGAACAAACAGAGGAAGAACCTGAATCTCTCCCCCACATGGACACCCGCCCTTCTTCCGACCAAAACCACATCTCTATCCCGAACTTTAACTCTAATTTCAACACCCCATACGACGCGGTTGCTCCTGCAACGTCGCCTCCCTCGCTTCTACACCTCTCCTTCAACTAGGATCACGGATGCTTCGCCGTATGCATTGACCAGGGATTCCAGATATACAATTACGAATCCAAAGGGACTCTGTGTTGTGTCTTAGGTGGTCGGGTCCTTGGTTTGGGTTTGTCCGGGATTACATAAGGGGAAAGTTAGAGTTGAGCATTACGCTTCGAAGTGGACTAAGTTTATTATGGCTCATGATTCAAGAATTGCGTGCTTTGCACTCTTGCATGATGGGCAGTTGCTTGCTACCGCTAGCACGAAAGGGACGCTGGTTCGAATATTTAATACTGTTGATGGTAGCTTGGTGCAAGAGGTTTTTACCTTTTTAACAGTATTATCTATTAACGCCTATCTTTTTATTGATTTTGGAACTGAATTATGCACAGATGGGTTTTAATTTCTGATAATTTAAGGGATTTTTTAGTTGAACTAATATAAAGATACGTAATTTGCGAGAGATTTCATTCGAATGTTTGTCCGATTATGCAAGAGATATTTTAGTTGAACTAATATAAAGATACGTAATTAGTTTTTAAGTTTGAGTCAAAACCTATAACTTTTCTTGATATATGTACATCACATGTGAAAAAAATATAAAAAAGTATGTGTATACATATATAGTTATAGAAAGGCATTTATATCAGGACCAACTAGCACCATAATATTATAGATAGATAAATATCTACAATTATTGAAAACAAATTTAAATCAAGTTTGAGTTATAAAATGTAACTTGTAAACTTGGCTAACTCTAAATTTATTGACTTAATTTGATTGAATATTTACTCCTATGTGATGTATTTTAGTTTCTCATGAAAGAATAATAGATACGGCAAAATGTTTTCAAGCCATTGACTAGGTAGTTTGATGTCTTTTTCCTTCTTGTTTTTGTTGCGAGAGGTATACCTTTTAACACTATTATCTATTAACGCCTATTTTTTTATTGATTTTGGAACTGAATTATACACACATGGGTTTTAATTTTTGATAATTTAATAGCTTTTTTAGTTGAACTAATATAAAGATACATAATTTGCAAGAGATCATTCTAATGCTTGTCCTATTATGCTCAGATAAGAGATTTGCATATTCTGGAAGCACCTGCACAGATCAAAGGTTGACAATGTGTTGTTAAGAAGCTAGCAGGTTGAGTTAAAATGTTAGAAACTGTTTAAAAATCTTGTTGTTTCGTGGCTTTCTACTAAGCCATCATGTGTTATGAGTGTTGAGAAATTGTTCTTTAATTTTCTGTATGCCGCTGGTGTAAGATGTCTGAAAATTTTAATTCCTGCAGTGGGTTTTACGAATCTGGGTTGCATTATAATTCGAGAATTATTATCTCATTTTCTTAGATTCAAAAACTTTGCTTGGATTCTGAAAGTATTCTTGTATATACTTGTAGGTAAGGAGGGCTGCAGATAGAGCTGAAATTTATAGTCTGGCATTCTCTTCAAATGCCCAGTGGTTAGCAATTTCAAGTGAAAGGGGCACAGTCCATGTTTTCAGCCTTAAGATTAATGGTGTATCTCCTGATTTTGTAAGATCACAAAATGCATCTGAACATGTTACTTCACCATATTCTTCTCTCTCTTTTATCAAAGGTGAAGTTTTCACTTTTGCCCACTAGTTTTGTTGTTGTCATTGTTTTATAGATTTAATCTTAAAACAATTATATTTAACTCTTCCTACCATTTGATTGTTCAAATCTAACGAATTTTCTTATCAATAAGTTTATTTTTAAGGAATATAATCTATCATAAACATAATGTCAATGTTCCCTTATTATACCCTCTGTAACACTCCAATTTTCCCCTTTTGACTAAATCAAAATCCCTAATTCGTGCCCTAGAATTTAGGGGATTTTTAATTCTGACATCAATGACTAATTTGTAAAATTCCGATAGAGTCAGGACCATATTGCGTGATTTTACCTTTTCTCTTTTGGTAACGTTCTTTTCTTTCCGATTCAGTCTTAACTCGGGAGATTTATTTCTCCCTTAACATTAGCTTTAACCTGAGATTTATTTCTCCTTTAACCGAGAGATCATCCCTTGCAATTCTTTGTATTGCTTCGAATCCTTTTGGTGTTGTGAAGCTCTATTTTCGTGGTCTTCATTCTTGTGCTAAGTGGTAAGTGTTGGTAAGCTTTCAATCCTCTTTTCATTTCCTTCCGTTTCGAGCAGCGTGTTTTACTTCTGGTTTTGGTTTGATTCGTTTGGGGTGGTGTGTATTCTTTAATGGAGGATTCGAATATGCGGGTTATAGTTACTGGAGTTTTGTTATGTTGGTTTCAATATGAAGTTTGTTCTAAGGGGATTTGTTTAATCCGGCTTTAAAAAGGTTAAGAGTTCATTTATTTCATTTTAGGGGTTACATTTAATGGTATCAGATCCAAGTTCAACCCTCAGACTGTAAGTTCCAAAATAATTTTTGATCTGAAAATGATTTTTTTAAATCTGTTCGATAAATCTGGATTCCTGTTTTGACTCTGTTTTGAAATTTTCTGAAATATTTTGAATATTACTTCAAGTATTGGTTCTAACATAGGATTCTGTCTATATTATTCTGTAGATACTCTACTATGTCACCTCGTAGGAGTACACGTTTAGCTACTAGGAGAGGCCATGGCCGAGGTCGATCTTCTGCTTCCTTTATTGATGTCCCGCCTCCTGTGGACCTGCCACAGGATCAGAGTATGGCCCAAGATATAGGAGTAGAGGATTTACCTGAGGTTTAGACCCAGTCTCAACAGGTCGAGGTTGATTAGCAGGTCTAGAGTGAGGGACCTTATGTTTCTAGGAACAACGAGACTGTTGGTTTGGATTATGTGACCATGCAGAGAGAGATGCTCAGATATTTGCGGCATAATGAGGGTGCTAGGAAACCCATATCTATAGAGTTTTTGGCTGCTAATATGATGATGTTTGATGGTAAGACCGGTACTGACCCAGCCGATGCGGAGTATTGACTGAAGAAGCTTCAGTGTCTGTTCGTAGAGATGGAATACCCCTCTAACAGGAAACTAAGGGCTGTTGTATCTTTACCTCAGGGAGAGGCCCTAAACTGGTGGGAGGTAGAGGAGAGAGTCACTTCTTGAGAGAAGATTTCTTGGGAGTTTTTCATATAGGATTTCGAGGATAGATATGTTGGACCCGAGTATCTGGCTAAGTGCCGTGAGGATTTTCTGAATCTACAGTAAAACGACATGCCGGTAAATGATTATGAGATTGAGTTCCTTCGCCTACTCTTGTACGCTCTTGGTATTGTTTTCACTGAGAAACAAAAGTGTGACCATTTTCTAAAGGGACTTCGGGTATCGTTGAAGATTGCAGTTGTCACTCATCATGATACGGAATATAAGATGATCACTCGGTGTGCCAGGATAGTCAAACGTAATGAGATCTTGAGGGTTCAGCTAGAGTCTAAGGTTCAGGATAGAGGTAGACGACAGCCTGCGACACCTGCTCAGCACAGTCAAGAATTTTAGTCTCGAAAGAGGGCCCAAGATGAGTTTGAGCCATAGGGTTCTACACGTTTTGGACCAACTGTTTCTATTGTTCCTGCTGCTAGTGGAGCTGGATCCACTAGTACCCGAGCTTTACCTTAGTGTTTTTTTATAAGAAATGATATTCAGGAGAGTGTTGCATGAAGAGTGGAGCCTGCTTTCGTTATGGTTCCTATGATTATCGTCTCAAGGACTATCCAGTAGCACCACAGTCTGGTTATACTCAAGGACAATCATAGACATCAATTCAAACTCCTACAGCGGGAAGAGGTCAAGGTAGACCTGCTGCATCTAGTACCGATTGTAGAGGTAGATCTAATCAGTTCAGAGGATATGCTAGATTAGGAGGATCTTAGCCTGACTTGATTTATGCTACACGGAGACAGGAGGACCGGAATGAGCCAAACGTCATTGCTGGTACTTTTTCTGTTCATGTTATTTCTTTCTTTGCACTGTTGGATAATAGGTCTACACACTCCTATGTCTCTAGTTCTGTATCTGGATATTTGGAAATTCCCGTAGAGAATACCAGTAGCTCTGTTTTTTATCTATAGTCCTGTAGGTAACACTGTGGAGGTTACAAAAGTTTTTAAGGATTGTCCTCTTGAAGTTCAAGGGGAAATCTTTCCGGCTAATCTAATGGAGTTGTCGTTTAAGGAGTTTGAATTGATTTTGGGGATGGATTGGTTGTCAGCTCATCGAGTTACTCTGGATTGTGAGCATAAGAGAGCTACTTTGAGAATTTCTG
Organism: Abelmoschus esculentus; assembly: GCA_035048815.1. Taxonomy (NCBI): domain Eukaryota; kingdom Viridiplantae; phylum Streptophyta; class Magnoliopsida; order Malvales; family Malvaceae; genus Abelmoschus; species Abelmoschus esculentus. The sequence continues at coordinate 9,012,209 of JAUCBN010000032.1, forward strand.
ATGACCATGAGGTAACTCTTATCGATGAGCGTAAGGGGTTTCTATCCAATATTGTCTCCGCTTTGAAAGCTGAAAAGATGATCAAAAAGAGATTTGTAGCTTACCTTGCCTATATTCTTGACTCAAGGCAATCTGATTCTGGGATGGATAAGATCAGAGTTGTGTGTGAGTTTCTAAATGTTTTTCCAGAAGAGTTACCGGGTGTACCCCTAAGCGAGAAGAGGTGAAATTCGGTATTGAGTTATATCCGAGGATTACTCCAGTGTCCATGGCACTGTATAGGATGGCTCCAAAGGAGCTTAAGGAGCTCAAAGTTCAGCTATAGGAACTTCTAGATAGAGGTTTCATACGACCTAGTGTTTCTCCGTGGGGAACTCCTTTTCTGTTTGTTAAAAAGAAAGATGGTTCTCTGCGCCTGTGTATCGACTACCGGAAGTTGAACAAGTTGACCATCAAGAATAAGTACCCTCTTACCCGTATCGATGATTTGTTTAACCAATTCCGAGGAGCTTCTGTGTTCTCTAAGATAGACTTGAGATCTGGTTATTACCAACTCAAGGTTAAGGATTCTATATTTTTAAAACAGCTTTCCGGACTCGTTATGGTCAATATGAGTTTCTAGTAATGCTTTTTGGCCTTACAAATGCCCCTGCAGTATTCATGGACATGATGAATTGGGTATTTCGGCCCTATCTGGATCAGTTTGTTGTGGTCTTTATCGATGATATTCTGGTCTATTCTAAGTCTGAGGAGGAGCATGAGCAGCATTTCTGTATTGTGTTACAAACTTTGAGAGAGAAACAGCTTTATGCTAAATTCAGTAAATGCGAGTTCTGGCTTTCGGAGGTTGTATTTCTGGGTCATGTTGTTTCAGCTAAGGGTATTCAGGTTGACCGGAAGAAAATTGAGGCTATTATGGAATGGAAGCAACCCAAGAATGTGACAGAGATTCGTATTTTTCTGGGATTAGCTGGTTATTATCGGAGGTTTGTAGAGGGTTTTTCTTCTATAGCTGCTCCGTTAACTAAGCTTCTGAGGAAAGATGTTCTATTTACCTGGTTTGAGGCTCAGCAAGAGAGTTTTAAGAAACTCAAATCTGTTTTGACACATGCATCAGTTTTGAGATAGTGATGCTTCGTACACCGGTTTAGGTTGTGTTCTGATGTAGGATGGGAAGGTAGTGGCTTATGCATCTCAACAGTTGAAACCACACGAGTGTAACTATCCGACCCACAATCTGGAGTTAGCGACAATAATCTTCGCTCTGAAAATCTGGAGACACTATCTCTATGGAGAGAAGTATTACATCCTTAAAGATCATAAGAGTCTTAAGTACCTTCTAACTCAGAAGGAGCTTAATCTGAGACAACGATGTTGGTTGGAGTTTCTGAAAGATTATAACTGTGAGATTGATTATCATCTTGGTAAAGTTAATGTCGTTGCAGATGCCTTGAGTCGCAACGCCATTTCAAATCTGAGAGCTCTATTTGCTCGGTTGAGTTTATTTGAGGATGATAGTTTGTTGGCTGAGCTCCGTATGGTTCCTACTTTGATATTTGATATTCAGGCTGAACAACCTAATGATCCGTACTTGGCTCATCGTATTGTTGAAGTTAATGAGGGAACTTCTCAGGACTTTTCTCTGAATCAGGATGGTGTTTTATGTTTTAGGGGTCGCTACTATATTCCGAGGAACTCTGAGTTAAAACAGGTTATTCTTCGAGAGGCCCATGATAGTCTGTATTCTATACATCCTGGTTGTGATAAGATATATAAGAATCTTCGGGATAAGTATTGGTGGAAGAGTCTCAAGAGAGACGTCAGTTTTGTATCTAAATGCTTAACTTGTTAGAAAGTTAAAGCTGAGCATCAGCGTCTGTCTGGACTTCTTCAACACATTGAGATTCCTTAGTGGAAATGGGAGCGTGTAACTATGGATTTTGTTAGTGGTTTACCTTTGACTCTATTAAAGAAGGATTCTGTTTGGGTCATTGTTGATCGGTTGACCAAGTCTGCACACTTCATTCCTGTCAAGATTATTTACCCTTTGAGTAAGCTAGCACAGATATACATCTCTGAGATTGTTAGGTTACATGATGTGTCTCTATCTATTATATCTAATCGAGATTCGAGGTTTACATCTAAGTTTTGGGTTCTCTGCATTCTGCTCTGGGTACTCGGTTGAACTTCAGTACTATATATCAACCTCAAAACGATGGTCAGTTTGAGCGTGTCATTTAGATCCTTGAGGATATGTTGAGATGATGTATTCTGGATTTCAGAGGTAGTTGAGAGGATTTCTTACCGTTGGCAGAGTTCGCATATAATAACAGTTACCAGGCCAGTATTAAGATGACACCTTTTGAGGCTCTATATGGACGTAAGTGTCGTACCTCTATTAGATGGACTGAGCTTAATGAGTACCGTTTACTGGGTACAGATCTTGTACATGAGGCTAAAGAGATAGTTAGGTTGATACGGGATCGGCTTAAGGCTGCTTTTGACAGACAAAAATCTTACACAGATTTAAGGCGTAAGGATCTCGAGTTTGAGGTTGGTGATAGGTTTTCCTGAAAGTATCTCTGTGGAGGAAGGTACTCCGTTTTGGCCGTAAGGGCAAGCTTAGTCCCAGATATATTGGATCTTATTGGATTATCAGACGAGTTAGACCTATAGCTTATCAGCTTGAGTTACCACCAGAACTTAAGCGTATTCATGATGTCTTTCATGTTTCTATACTGAGACGCTATCGAGCTGATCCGTCTCATGTTCTGTCAGTTGAGGATTTTGAGATCCGTCCAAATCTGTGTTATGAGGAGGAACCTGTTGAGATCATTGCTCAGGACTAGAAAGTTCTTTGGAGGAAAACCATCAAGATGGTTAAGGTTCTCTAGCGTAATAGAGGTCTTGATGAGGCTACATGGGAGCTTAAATCTGTTATTAAAGCTCAGTATTCACATCTTTTTTATTCAGGTAAATTTCAAGGACAAAATTTCTGTAAGGGGGAAAGTTGTAACGCCTCAATTTTCTCCCTTTGACTAAGTCAAAATCCCTAATTCGTGCCCTAAAATTTGGGGGATTTTTAATTCTAACATCAGTAACCAATTTGTAAAATTCAGATAGAGTCAGCCCCCTGTTACATGATTTTACCTTTTCTCTTTTGGCAACGTTCTTCTTTTCTTTCCGATTGAATCTTAACTCGGGAGATTTATTTCTGCCTTAACTTTAGCTTTAACCTGAGATTTATTTCTCCTTTAACCGAGAGGCCATCCCTTGAAATTCTTTGTATTGCTTCGATTCCTTTTGGTGTTGTGAAGCTTTATTTTCGTGGTCTTCGTTCTTGTGCTAAGTGGTAAGTGTTGGTAAGCTTTCAATCCTCTTTTCATTTCCTTTCGTTTTGAGCAGTGTGTTTTACTTCTGGTTTTGGTTTGATTCGTTCTGGGGTGGTGTGTATTCTTTAATGGAGGATTCGAATATGCGGATTGTGGTTACTAGAGTTTTGTTATGTTGGTTTCAATATGAAGTTTGTTCTAAGGGGATTTGTTTAATCCAGTTTTAAGAAGGTTAAAAGTTCGGTTTATTTTGTTTTAGGGGTTACACCCTCTTTCCCATTTTAAAGATTATTGTGAACTTTGCTTGAGTAACATAATTACAAATTTTAGCTGGACGATGATGATGTCCTAGCCGGGGAATAACCATTTCAATCTTTGTGTAACAAGCTTGTTCCTTCGGTAGCTGATAGTCAATTGTCGGTTAAGACAATTATCTTCGAAATTTTAGTGAGATGATGAGCATCGAAGCTGGAGTTTTCTGATTATGAGAGTTATCTAAGTATCCAGTAAAGATACGCTTAATAGAATGTGACAATTAACTAGATTGTGTCAAATATGTATGTTAGATACTATGCATATTTATACTAATTTTCTTTTTGAATTTTTGGGAGTTTACTTGGAAATCGTCTAGAATGGGTTTTCTGCTTGCAGGTGTGTTGGGTTACCCAAGTACTTCAGCTTGGAGTGGTCAGTGGACCAATTCTGCCTGGTTGAAGGTTCTCCGTACTTTGTTGCTTTTGGTCACCAAAAGAATACAGTGGTAATCCTTGGTATTGATGGAATGTAAGAAAATGAAATATTAGCAGGGATTATTAAAAATTGGTTGGGGCAACTATTCTTGAATCTTAGGGCGACTTAAAATTATGTAATTTAGTAACATGATTATCCAATGATCTCGAGTCGGAGTTTTTGATGAACCATATTCCTAGGGTAATTGTTGGTAACGAGAAGCCTAGAACCACCATATGTATGTGTGTGAATTCTCATCATTATATTCATAGAATGTGTTTGTAGGAGATTCTTTTTTATCAAGGTTTTTAAAATCCAAAAATAGATTAAACTTGATACTATTGACTTTTGCCGTACATTAATGTCACCATGCATGTGTTGTGTGTTGTTTGTTCTTTTTTTTGTTGTTGTTGACTGAGATGATATGTCACTGAGTCAAGTGTTTCTGTTGAAGCTTCTCCCGCTGCCACTTTGATCCTGTGATCGGTGGTGAGATGAGTGAGCTTGACTCTCACAACTTCCTTACCCCAGGCCAGGCCCAGAGGCATCTTTCTGACGTGAGTTCTCTATTTCTTTGTCATATACTCTTCTTGTATCTTTATCCCACCATCATATACTTTGTAATTTTTGTAAATATTCTAAACTATAGCTTTGTTCTTCTATTGTTCCTTATTTCATTTATTTATTTTCTTAGGGTTGGTACTGGTAGAGTCGACATACAATGCTAAATAAATGCCTACATACATTATTAGAAGGTAGAAGGCTCAATAGAATAGAATACTTTGTGATACATTATTAGAAATGTATATATCTAATTTATTAATAAATTAATTTAAATATTTGAAAAAAATAATTTAATGAATAATTATTCAATGTATTGACAGCTAAATAAGTGTCTTAATTTTAAGGTTTAGAAATTTAATTTAGGGTATAAGCATTTAAATGTAGGAGTTTAGACTCGGAGATGATTGTTAAAATTTAGAGTTTATAGATTAGAATCTAACTCTTCGCCATATTACCCTAAAAATTAAATCTTAACTTATAAACCCTAGATTCTAATACTAAATCATAAATTATAACCATTATTCTTGCACCTAACACCCTAAATCTTAAACATAAATTTTAAATTGTAAAACTAATATGGTTGCAAAAAGTTTTAGTTTTCACCTCTAATATATTGAATCTAAATCTTTAATTTAAATGAGATTAATAAAAATTTATTACTAGATAAACTCTCTTAATTGAATACCATTAATGAGATTAACTCTTTAACTCACATCACTAAATCTAAATAACTATTTATAGTTGTGTATTAGTGGTGACCAAAAGCTGTTGATTCTCCTCGTATGTATAAATGTCCGAATAACATAATCACAAGAACAAATCTTAAGAGGACCCTTAGTGTTTTATGCACAACACTGAAAACTATGGTTTGACCACATCGTGTCAGTAGGATAAATTTGTTGGGACCGCCGGCACATCCTATGGTACAGCGAAACAAAATTACGATGGTCTTTCTAGTGATCAATGTACGTTTAATCCGAAATCGAGAGGAAGAGATGTGATGACTTACATTGTATTCCTTGATAAGTAGCAAAAACAACAACTAGATCTGCTACAATCATGATCGTTAGACGACCCAAATCTTTAGTCTCCATGAATATCGTCTTGGCCTCTACTCAGTTCACCCGGTTGAGAGAACAAATCTCGAAAAACTGTTTTTTGTGATTCTAGGGTTTGTGAATTCGAAATTTTCTGTTATGACTGCTAGACCAAAGATCCTTCTTTATATATGTAAAACTCTAGGTATAAAAGTTTTATTCCGAATTTGTTTAGGAAATAATTACTTTAATTATTTTCTTAAATTTCAGAATCTATATTTAATTCGAATTCAAAAAGGATATAATTACTTTAATTATGTGTCCTTTGTTTAAAATCCGAGATTAAATATAACAACTTATACATATATATTTTTGCTCCTTTTTAACCATTGGGTGTGACCTTGTAGGTTTATTGTAACGTTAGTAATAATATTAGAACAATTCTAATATTACAAACAATGAGTGACATTTAGTAATAGATCATTGTCATCTAAGTTACAAGAGATCATGGTTCGATGTATCATGTCCGTGACCAACTCTTTTAATGCATTATATCCTTTTATATCCTTTTATATCTTTAATAGGCACAAGTCTTGGAATAGTCACACTTGTATAGCTTATTTTAATGTTTCTTGATGTCTAGAGTGTACTACTTTTAATGAATAATTTGTCATATATCATATCAACGTATTCAAGCATGGCCATGCATTTCTAGTCTCACTCAATCAAGTGGTCTTTGATATATTTTCCTATTATATAGGAAGGACAAATCATATCTTGATCATTCACATCTCACTACATACATTGTAATATGTCCAATGTCAGTTTTTATAGTGTAACTAATTACGAGACACGTTTAACTACATCCAAACATAAAACAACATATTTTGAGATAGTAATAATCTCAAGTCTAAGTATCATATATATAGTTGTCACTATGAGTAATATCGTGACCGTCACATAATAATCCAAGATATACGCTCATAGTGGGTCAATCCAATATATTATTCTTTACTAATATAATCATGTATTAATTCTGACATCTCTATGTTAATGACAACTCATTGTTATCAATTAATCACATGTTAGTCTTAAGCGTATTATTATTGTCCATACCCGTAATACTTGACTAAGGATTTTTTAATAATAATACATATATTATTATAGGAAAATTTTGGGAATATAGTGATTTTAATTTTTATTTAAGAATATAAGGATCCCCAAAGGATATTTGGGGATCTAGGCCATTTTCTACAGTGAAAGGAGGAAGTCGCCACCTGCAGGTGGCGACGTGATTTTTTAATATTTTAAATCTTCTCTTCGGCTCAAAGTGAGCCGTGTAAATAAATGATGAAATCGCCACCTCGAGGTGGCGATGGAATGTCCTTTATGAATGCACTGAATTCAACGCTGGTTCAAACTATTAAGAGTAGGCTTAACTAAAATATTTTTTTAAATCGAGTATATTATCTCTATTTAACTCGTGTTTTGGGGATTGAATAAAAAAATTATTTTGAGTTTGAATCTTGCGTTAAAATATAATATTTTTGTGGTTCGATTCTAAAATTTAATAAAATTATTTAATTACTATTTAAATATTGATTCAAATAAAATTCTCAAGTATATTGTAGTTTAAACGTAAGAACATGATGATAAAAATTTATTTTCTTCGCCTCCTCGGTAATTCCTGTCGGTGTAAAGATGATGTCTGATCGTAACGTCTTGGAGGTTGAACCATTCTTCGTGGTTGATCCGGAGTCTGTTCATCGCTAAAAAAAGGTGTGGTTCCATACATATCTTCAAGATTGTATGATGGGCTACTAATAGTCGGATACTGAAATTGGGGTATGTATCCTCCATCATCAGTGAATCTTGTTTGATAAGCTGTCATATCCCCAAATGTCGGTTGTTCATAATTATTGGGTGGATGAGATTGCCCCGGAGACCACGAAGAATGCGCCCTTATAGAAGAATCCATGTTATTTTCTTCTTCCATTGGTTCTTGAGAACATTGACCTGGACCAGACTCTTGTGATAAATGAACTTGTTTCGAACAACGCGGATCTTGAAGTCAGTTATTGGCATCTTCAACAGATGTAATAAATGGTTTACCATTTTCAGTATACCACGAATAATACTCTGAATTGAACTGAAAATCAATAGCTTCAATTGGACACAAATTGTCTACCCACCGCGTGTATCTTTCCTCCCAACAGGAAATAAAATATCCTTGTTTCTAAGCCCACGTCGCGTTGAATCTGCCTTTATGGACCATATGTATATGATCAATAGATGGTGGAGCTCTAGGAATAGGCTGGTGAAAATTAAATTGTCGTAACACTCTATCAGCACAATGATACTCTACAATCGAAAAATGGATCAAAGGTACCACTGCACCCTAGAATGCACGACATTGAAGGACATCTGGTGGTATGCACGCCTCGATTGTTGGATCTACGTAAGGCAACCATTTAAACTGTGAAAATAATAAAAAAAATTAATAAAATACAGAATATCCTCTCATAATTAATAAAAAGTGGATTATAATACATGATTTTTTCCAACAGTTTGAATTTTCATTCTTATATCTCTAACATTGTTATGTACAACACCGACATTCCTCAAATTATGTCTCCATCTGTAAATATATAAAAATTAAATCAACATAAAACTTATATATATGACCACTTTAAAAAATATATACATACGAATTAAATCAAAATTACCTTCCAGCCAGCGGGAATTCCATATATACGAGACCTTCGACAATTGGAGTTAAATAAGGCAATCTATACCATGCCCAAGACTGCAATAATATTTGACAGCCTCCTATATCTGCATTCTTTTTATCCCCAATCATTATTACGGTCTTGCACATTTCATGGTATAAAAAACACAATATTGCAGATCCCCAACTGTAGTTAGCAACCGTTCTCAAATCAGCCAACAATGGCAGGTACTGTGTGTGAACCAAATTACCAGATGTATTTGGCATTAAAATCCCACCAATAATTTGCATGATATAAGCTCTAGTTGCATACACAATTTCTTCGTGACTGGAGTTCTCGGTTACAAAAAATTCATTTTATAACCATGAAATTTTCAATCAAAGATCGTTTATACATCCATCTGAAGGAATTTTGCCAAGATATTGCATACAAACCTCAGCAACTCGGTAGTTGTTGTGTCCCACCAATGGATTCCCATTTATTGGGACACCAAGCTGAACAGCTACATCTTCGAGAGTTACTGTACACTCTCCAAATGGAAAGTGACAAGTGTGGGTCTCGGGTCTCCAACATTCAAGCAAACCCGTGATCAATCTAGGCACAATTTTAAACCCACGAAGGAAGGAAGCTTCATAAAAACCAGAAAGCTATAAATAATTAACTATTACTTCCGGAGGTTCTCTGATCTTCACTCTTCTACGACGAATTGTAGGCTCCAAACCCTATTAAAATTTAGTATAATCAATTATTAAACGTATTAAAGAAAGATAATCAAATAAAACATAATAAATTTTATAAATAATTTAATTACTTGTTCCTCATGAATTGAGAAGAAATATGTTCAGCGTCACGATACAATAGAACTCCTTCAGATGTCATTTCCAAATAATCTGTAAAAAAAAGATAAGAAAAATTATACAATAAAATTAACCAAACTAAAAATGATCTTAACACAACATAAAAGTAATAAAAAACAAATCAATATGTTTTACCTTGAAATATAAAAATTTTGAATACTACTTCTTTCACTCAATATTTTCTCGTATAACCACACTTCATCTTCATACCTATATATATATAGGTGATTTTTTTTCAACCGTCCTCACCCTTACATGCACCTGCAGGCTGCATGGGCCATGCACACTCCCATCGCCACCTGCAGGTGGCGACCACACTGCATCTGCTGCACCACTGCACTGCACTGCATCACTGTCGACTGTTGCCTGTTTCACTGCATCACTGTTGCCTGTTTCACTGGGCGCCTCTACATGGTTCATGCACACCATCGCCACCTACAGGTGGCGTCCTTCCAAGGCTGCATCATCATATGTGCATGGCAATTTTAATATTTTAATATTTTCAAATATTTTTAAATATTTTTATTATATTTTTAAATATTTTTTTAAATATTATTTAATTGTAATTATATTTTTAAATATTTTAATATTTTTTTATATTTTGATTTTTTTAAATATTATTTAATTGTAATTATATTTTTAAATATTTTAATATTTTTTATATTTGGATATTTTTTACGTATAATTTAATTATTTAATTGTAATTAATTTTTTGAGTATAATTTAATTATTTTTTGAGTATATAAAATTCTTTAATATTTTTTATAATTATTACGACTTTGGAGTATATAAAATTCTAAATCAAATTAAAATAAATCGAATATATGTGAAATTCCTGAAAGTGCTATAATTATTTATCATACAACGCGGATCTATTTGGACACTTGTTTCGATTGTGACCGGGTCCTCGACAAAGCGTTCAATGCTTGATTTGAATGCCTCCTTCTCTTTGGTCTGCATCATCCATATTGGTATGGATTCGAGTTGATGCCGGTAGCCCCTTCAACTTTCTACGAAGATTTGGATTGGGTAACCATTCTTCGTTTATTGGATCATCTGGCCAATAATCTTTGTTTGGGATCGTGTTGAACTGATTGCGGTATATGTTGGCAATATTATGTAGGTTATAACACGGATCCGCAAACATAAAAGGGTCCATATGAATATGCATGCATGCAGCCTGTGCGTGGGAGCAGGGGTATCTAAATGCTTGAAATCGACCGCAATCACACCATCTTTGATGAAGGTTAACTACAAACATTTTTGACTCACCTCGAACCATAGCTTCAATAGTAAATTCGGCACCACTTGGGTCGAAATTTCTTACCCTCATAGAGCTTGCATCCGCTTGAAGTGAAGTCATTCGATCGTGTAAGGTTTGACTCCAAGTCTGTCCACTATTTATTCGAGCATTAACCTCTTGTCCTTTATCGGCCTACACCTTACCCAATCGAAAATACGTCTCCCACACAATACTTGCAATAGGGAGATGTCGTGTTTCCTTAAGCACAGAATTTATTGCTTCGGCAAGGTTTGTTGTCATATGTCCGTAATGTCTACCTTCATCGTACGCTTGTGACCATCTTTCTTTGGGGATGTCATTTGCAAACTTAAATACTAGTCCACCATGTCGTCTCAACCTTCTTATTCTCGCATCGAACTTCGGTTGAACTAGTTCGTACCCTTCATTAAAAAATAAATAATATTAATAATAAAATATGAATGAATCATAAATAAATAAATTAAATTTATCTATTAAATAATTAAAAATTACCTGCACTTAAAATCTCTTTCCGAATTTTATTATTCACAAACCTTTTTTTAGTATTCGCTGCAATGTGTCGAATGCAATATGCGGGATATGCATGCGGAGGAGACTAAAACTTTCGGGTCTGTCGATTACTGATAATAGCGCGGTACCTCGATCAGAAATCATGCATACTCCATCTTCTTTCACTACATGGTTTCGTAAATGTCTCAAAAAAAATTCTCATCCATCAGCATCTTCCGATTCAACTATGGCAAATGCAATTGGAAATATATTACTATCTTCGTCTTGTGCAACGGCAACAAGTAATATATGATCGTACTTTCCATATAACCATGTACCATCCACCTGAATCATGCGCTTACAAAATGGGAAGCCTTCAATGCAAGCATTAAATGCCCAAAATAACTTACTAAATATCTTTTTACCGAACAATTGTTCACCTCGTACGTTGCATGCTGGTATGGTCTCATACTCTATCATAGTTCCTAGGATGAAGATTTTCATTGCTCGAATAAGACCCGGCAACTCATTATACGATTTATCCCAGTCTCCATAAACTTGTATCATTGCCTTTTGCTTCGCCATCCATGCCTTATAGTATGAGGGAATATATCCAAGTTGATTTCTGATGGCCACTATTAAAACTGCAATTGAAATTCGAGGTTCTTTTTCAACCAATAATCTAATGTATGAACAGATTAGATCAGAGTCTAAATTAATATGGTCTTGCGATAAGGATACATTTGAACATGTATGTTGCTCATTGAATCGAGTAACCTCCCACATTTGACTCCTCTGTCGAAATGATATTCTTATCCACCAAGGACATTGGCTCTTCCAATTGATACAATGTACGCAATTGTCGCGACCTCTTTTGAAAAACGCGCGATTTTTAGGGTAAAAAAGTGTTTGACGATTGATTTTAAAAAAACATGGATTTTATTAATTTAAAGAACCCAAATTTTAAGAAAACATAATTTAATTTTGGGAAAAGGTTGACTTGGAGTCACCACCGGCCACTTAGGTAGGCCAGACACCATAAAAATAAACCAGAGATTCATTTTGAAAAAAAGTTGGGTTCGGGAGTCGATTACATGTAAGGACGACCCTTACAAATGCCCAAAAATTGGTACCTTGAAAAACATTACATGGCATTTGACATTTTGGAGAAAGATATTAATTTAATTTCCCATTGTTAAGTGAACATTATTTGAACTTGGATATCCTTTTGATTTAGAAGTTACACCACTTTTAAACTTGAGTTGATCGAGACGTCCTCTATATAGGAAACCTCCCCCAAATTTAAAAGAATGTAACTTCCGCTTCAAAAGGCTAAAGTAAAATGCATGATTATTTTTTATCTTGTTCATTTTAAGTTCTAATCCTAGAAAAGGCTCCATTGCTTAAGCTTTTTTAAACCTAAGTTACTAGAGTTTACTAGTTATTTACCTATCCATTTTTAATTCTAAACCTAAGTTTTTATCAGAATTCTAGGTTTTTAATAACACATGAATTCGATGCCAAGGTACACTCTCTAGGTCAGCATCATAGTGCGTCACAACACCAACCTCTTTAGTGTATCCGAGACATAAGATTCACATGCTATGTTACTAAATTTTCTCCCTAATTAAATTAAGTTAATTAATTTAAGTGACTAATCTTAAAAAGACACTAAATTAATTAGCCTAAGTTTATTAGGTGACCTTCCTAAAATATGCCATGCAAAACATAAAATAAAGAGGACAAGATAAAGGAACTTCATCACTTTTATTAAAATCATGGTACATCATATTACATCAAAAATTTCTCTTTCACATGAGTACAAAGGGACTCGAATGAAAAAGATTACAAGGGATTTGAGAACAAACCTTGAACAAAGGATAAGACTTAAATTAAGTGTGAAATTAAACCTTAAAGCCTTTAGAAATTTTTAATTAAGTTAATTAATTAAACTTTTCTTAACTTTAAATTTTAATTAAACTTAATTAAAGTCTAGTGAATTTTAGGTTCAAAGGTTTAATGGAGATGGATTAAACTTAATTAAGTTGATTATTAAATCTTAACTTAGAAGTTTTAGATTAATTAAAAGTTTTAATTAAAATAATCTTCAAGTTTTTAAGAATTTAATTTTAACTTAATTAAAGTTTGGTGAAATTATTAGACTTAATTAATTTTAAAACTTAACATTTTAGAAAATAATTAAAATTAATTAAATTAATTAATTAAAATTATCTTCCAATTTTAAGAATTAAAAGCCTAATTAAAGTCTAAGTTGGGTGAATGTTTTAGACTTTTAAGGCAAAATTAGACCTAATTTAGTTTAATTTTTAAACCTTAGAATTTAATTAAAATTAATTAAAATAATTAATTAAAATTATTTTCTAATTTTTAAGAATTTCAAAAAAACCTAATTAAAGTCTAATTTGGAGTGTGTTTTAAAGTTTAAGGGCAAAACTAGGCCTAAGTTGGATTAATTTTAGACTTAATTTTTAGAAATTAATATTAATTAAAATATTTAATTAAAATTATTTTCTAAAATTCAAGAATTGAATTAAACCTAACTAGAGTCTAATCTTTAGGTTTTAGGACTTAAATTAATTTATATTAGAGTTAAATTAGATTAAATTAATTTTAAAGTTTATTAAAAATTAATTAAAACTTAAATTAAGAATTAATTAAAATTTTTAGTCTCTAAAATTAATTTTTAAAACCTAATTAAGTCTAAAAACTAAATTAATTTAATCCTAATTGTCTATTTGGGGGTTTAATTAGGATCTAGGGACCTAATTGAGTGATTTTTAGAGGTTTGGGGACTAATTAGGGGTTTCTGGGGACCTAATTGCATAAATCTAAAGTCCTAGGGGCTTAATTAAGGTTCTGGGGACCTAATTGAAAAACACCTAAAACCTAGGGGGACCAAAAGGAGAATTCTCCCTTATTTGGATAAGGACACACGGATTCGGGTTGAACCCGGATCCGACCCGCTCGACCCGACAGCCAAAACGGCGCCGTATAGGGGAAGATATACTCCCTTTGATTCGAGTTAACTCGGCCATTCCCACCCCTCTCAACTCGGTGTAACTCATTGGGTTCAAAATCCTCTGAAACTAACACTCCCTACCCAGAAAAACTAAGCGAAATGGATCAAAGCCTTATGAATCCTATGGTGTTCTTCGGTGTTCTTCATGAACACGAAGAACACCGGTCTAGAAGCGCCGCAAGCTCCGCCTGTGAATCCAAAGCTCCGTCGTCCGGCGCCGCTCTGGCGTGTTCGCCGACCACCGCGAAACACGCCGGACGTCGCCACGAAGCCGCCGCCGACTATCTCCGCCGCCGGTGAGGTCACCGGAACCCTAAAAACACTCAAAAAACACCCGAATCCCCCCTAAAACTCCTAAAACCGATCGAAATCTCTTAGAAACGGATCAACACTACCCCTAAACTAACCGACCAAGAACCTAAAAACAAGCTAGAACCAAGATCAAAGCATAATATCAAGCAAAAACCAAAACGAAATCCTTACCTCAAGTCTAACAACGGTTCAATCTGATTCAAGTTCTGTTTGCTCCTAACTCTTGCCGATTGTTGCTGCCAATTCAAAATCCAGTGAACTCCAAAAACCCAGTCGATCCCCCTCTAAAATCCGATTCAATCCCCATTTAAAGGGGATTCGATTCACAATTCCACTCAGATTCAAACTTCCATCCCCTGAAAACTCTCACCAACAACAACCTAACTTAATCCTATACCCAAAGGATCCGGCACTCATCCAAATCCCAGTCTTTCACGTCTCTGTTTCTCATTTTTTTAATTTTTTCGATTTTTTTTGAATTTAATATATTATATTATATTATTTATTTATTATTATTATAAGTATTAAAATCGTGTTGACAGCAATAGGTTTGTGTATTCGATTCAGCCACACAGAACCTCATATGTCTTCTGATGCAGTACTCCTTAACAGCTAATTGTGCATCTTTCTTTGTATCAAATTGAGCCTTTAATATTAATTCCCCATAGTGAGAAGATGAGGAAGAACCAAATACATGAGCTTCATGCTCCGGATCTCGCATGGCATTATAATCCACCTCAAGCATACGAGATGATGGTTCGTAAGATGGGTAAATAGGTTGCATTGGCTCTGGCTCGGGCTCTGGTTCAACGTAACCCCAAACAGGTGGATCATTATTCATACCAAGTTTAGCGACAACGGCTTACCATACATCATCTTCAACATCCACAATTTGTCCTTCATTCATATTTTCAAAAACTGTTTGGATATCATCCGGATCGAGTATATTCCCGTCAGAATCTTCACCAAGAGGTACAATATTTTCTTCATCATCGCTAAAATCATCCAGCGATTCTCTCCATCGACCAACAAGATTATCGGTATCAATATAATTTGAAGAACTCATTATATCTGCATATTCATAAAAATAACAGAAAATGAATTATTTATAAAAATAGCATAATAATGATAATAATAATAATAATAATAATAATAATAATAATAATAAACAATTTTAAATTATCACCATCACCATAACAGAACTCACTAAATTTTTCTAAGATTTTCACGGCAATTGATTCTCACCCTACAAAAATTAAGAGCAAAGAAGTTCGGAGTCTTATATAGGAAAACTCCATCGCCATCTGCAGGAGGCGGCCAGCCACCATTCCATCGCCACCTCGAGGTGGTGACCTATTTGAATCACTTTTATAATCCAGCCTGACTTTTATTCAACTTCAAAGCTGAATTCTGGATTGTCCAGAATCTAGCCTGCCATTCAATTTAGTGCAGGAAATTCCATCGCCACCTCGAGGTGGCGAGTTCACCATTTCTCTTATTCAGCTTCAAAGCTGAATTCTGCATTGTCCAGAATCCAGCCTGCCATTCAATTCAGTGCAGAAATTCCATCGCCACCTCGAGGTGGTGATTTCATCATTTATTTACACGGCTCACTTTGAGCCGAAGAGAAGATTTAAAATATTAAAAAAATCACGTCGCCACCTGCAGGTGGCGACTTCCTCCTTTCACTGTAGAAAATGGCCTAGATCCCCAAATATCCTTTGGGGATCCTTATATTCTTAAATAAAAATTAAAATCACTATATTCCTAAAATTTTGCCATTATTATATGGACCTTATTGTTTTTCAGTTTATGTTTTACATTGACACATATCTAAAAACAACAATGATAATGTCTTTATTCAATAAAATTAGTAAATAAAAGTATCCTTGCAATCATCCTATGATTGGTCTTTGGGCATACTCTAACAAAATCAAATGTATAGTTTATATTATTTTTTAAAAAATAATTAATTGAATAGAAAAAACTAAACCATTTATCTAATCAAGTTTAGTTTTCGCTAATTCACTCCATTAGTCTTTCTTTTCCTTGTAATTTGTAAGAGGATTATATAATTAATAAAAAATGTTTTATTTGAACTAAAATTATCCAAGGCTGTGTTCGTTAATCTCTTCAAAATTCAACTCCTCTTAATTAAACCTTATTAATTACGACTTCAAAAAACTGATATTTGACCAAGATCTGGAAGATTAGAATTCAATACACAGAGGTGACTCGGTGTATCCCGAAGTGCTTTAAAATTTAAAATACATGATAATTCAATACAACGAGGTGACCCAATGTTTTCTTAAAAGTGATTAATAAATAATTGATTTGAATTATAAAATAAAACATTAAACATTAAAATGACTTAAAAATTACTAAACCCTTAAACCTGTGTTGGAGTTCATAAACCTTAAACCTAAGACACTTGTGTAAACAAAATTTCCACAAGCATTTGTGTTATGAAATAATTACCCTTATATAAAATACATAAAAAATAATAAATTGATTAAATTATTATTTTTAAAATAATAGTATCTAAATTGTATTAATCACCATGAAAGATAATACAATAGAATACATAGAAAGAGAAATAAAAAAAAAAAACCAAGTCCACTAAAAGTCTCCTACAATGGTGCAGAGAAAAGTTGATTTTCATCGAGATTAGCATATCAAAGGATGATTATCTCACTATACAAATTTAATTACATCGATAATCAATGGCCAATCAAGTGGGAAGTCATCTTTTTAAGAATACCAATAGAACCATAATCAAAGATTAGCATCATAAAAATCTTTATATGAGAATCAATCGATTATTAAGGTATATTGAAGTTATGACATATAGACAAATAAAATGAACCATAATAAACAAAAAAAAAAATGTGTTACAATAACAATGAAAATGCATGCCATAAATATAAAGATTCTTATAAAAAATATTAAAAAAATAATAATAAACTCAATGATCGATAATTAAAATTAAAATTAATTATTGATCATCGACAAAGAATAAATTATAGACAACAAAGATTTGAGAGCGACTAGGTTAAAAGAACTTAAACCTTAATTTGGGTACATTTTTATTCTGAAATATTTTTAACTATACTTTACTTTTTTTTAATATTAAATATTTAAACCTGTTAATACAAATTATGCTTAATAAAAAACGTTCATTTAAACTATGCTTTTTTTATTTTTAGTTATTAAATTATTTTTAGTTAAAATAAATATTTTAATTATTATTTTTTTGTCATTTTAAGTATATAAATTATTTTTTTGTTAAAATAAGTATTAAAATTATTTAATATTTTTTCTTTTGTCCTTAAATTATCTCTTGGTCAAAAATATTTTTGTGACGTTTTAACATCTTGTTGACCAAAAAAATTTATTTTTTGACATAAATAACTACCAAACTTAAAATATCAAAAACTAATATTTTAAATACGTATTTTAATAAAATAATTTAAGAACTGAAAAATTAAATATATAAATGATAAAGTATTAATTTTTATTTGTCTATAAATTAATTCAATCGTGTTTTTGGTTGAGTTTAACCGTTAAATGAATGTTTATTCAATTTTTTTTCTTGCCAAACAGGTAATGGTTAGCCACTAAACAGCTGTTTATCAATATTTTTAGTATCCAAACAGATTTACTGACAATTATATTTATAACATTTTTAAAACGATCATTAACCCTAACTGAAGTTTACTGATAATTGTATTTATAACTTTTTAAAACGATCATTATAACCCTAACTGAAGTTTAAGTATTGCAATGAAAAATGAAGCCCAAGTGTCTATTTAACTTATAAACAAGGAAAAGTACATAAAAACATTTTTTCCCTAATAAAATACGGTGGTAAAGGCGAGTCCAAATCATCTGTCTTTTCTCTGCCCTCATTTATGTCCCCACTTCAAATTAGAGGGTTTAGGGTTTTAGGTTAGGGTATAGGGAATTAAGGGTAGGGTGTATTTTTTTTAGGGTTAGGGTTTAGGGTTTAAGGTTTAGGATATAAAAAATATGGGTTAGGGTTTAAAATTTAATTTTTTAGTAAAATAACAAAAGAGGCACAAATGGGGGCATAAAAAGGGACAGAAGATTTTTGCTAGACAAAGGCCGGATAGTCATGAATCGAAGACTTTGTAGTACTCTATAAAGACCTACAGTTCCCCCCTTTCACTTGTGCCCTTCATCTCTTCACGTTTCCTTGCTTACGTCTTCTCCTTTCTCTCCATTCACTTAACCTCAAATCTCTGAAAACAAATGACACTCAAGTTGTATGGAGCTGCCTTGTCCCCCTGCACTTCTCGTGTAATGACATGTTTGCATGAGAAGGAAGCAGATTTCGAGTCGACCTTTTCGCAGGCGAACACAAGAAACTTCCTTTCTTAGGCAAGAATGTAAACACAATGCATCATTCTTTATTTCATACTGACTATATATCATCAGTATTTCATAACTGTTTGTGATATAATGCAGCCATTTGGTCAGATTCCAGTGCTAGAAGATGGCGATCTCAGTCTTTTCAGTATGCTGTTACTGATATTATCACTTTATGATCCAAATATTTTGCAGAAAACACTTGTTTTGATCGTTCTTTATGTCTTTATATATATCAGAATCTAGAGCAATCTCAGCATATGTTGCTGAAAAGTTCAAGGAAACCGGCGACGATCTCATCAGACACCAAAGCCTTAAAGAGGCAGCCGAGGTTAGAGTGTGGATGGAGGTTGAATCCCAACACTACCACCCTGCGAGTTCCCCCATCATCTTCCAGTTCTTCGCCGCACCTCTGCAGGGAAAATCCCCCGATCAAGCAATCGTCGATGACAACACCGAGAAGCTTGGCAAAGTTCCGGACGTATATATATGAAGATAAACTCAGTCGCACCAAGTACCTTGCCGGTGATTTTTACAGCTTGGCGGATCTATTCCACTTGTCTTTCGCTTACTATTTCATGACAACTCCCTGTGCGAATCTCATAAATGAACGAACGCACGTTAAAGCTTGGTGGGAAGACATTTCTTCCAGGCCTGCTTTCCAGAAGGTGGCTTCGTCTATGAATTTTGGAGAGAAAGGGAACTGATGAGGATCATAATTTTTTTATGAAATTTAAACTAGTTTTGGCTTGGTGTTGCTTATTTTCTTTTATTGTCGTGAAAATTGTTGTAATAAATTTTCAAAATCTGGTTGTTCTTGTTCACTCCCGTATGTGGTTTATTAGTATTACTGTATAGGCTCAATGTTTCATTACCTTAAAGCAAAAAAATTCCGCTCTAGTGGCCTCATTTTTTACTTTATACTTAAATATTTTAATCTCAAAATTTTATTTTCTTTCTATCAAATTTTCAAATTATATTTCTTTTCACCCTACACATCTTTATTTTATCACTGATTATTTAAACATTGACTGTCTCAACATTCAAATTTATCACTTTCTAATTGTTGGTCAAAACTCAATCAATCTCCTTTTCATTATTAAATGTTTACTGATAAATGCAATCGACACAAGATGATGAGAATTTTAGTCGTGATAATGATTAAATTGGTGGTCAGATAAGAGAGGCTTAGGGTTAATAATGAGTATTTTTGGAGAAATTTAAAAAAACTAACCTATCTCTAAATTCCTTAGCTCTGATCATTAAAATTTAAAAAATGAATCATTGATTGTATCGTCGATCAACATCTAAAATAAATAAAAAATTAATTGAGTTTCGATTGATAACTAAAAGTCAAAGATGTTAAACGATGAGCTATCCAAAATTTGAATAGTAAACGATAAAACTATTAACATGTGAACGATATCAACGATAAAAAAATATGATTTAAAGGTTTAATTAAAAAGTAAAACCGTTGGGATTTTAAAATAATAATTTTAAGAAATTAAAAAATTAAATACATATATAAAAAATAAGGGTAAACTACACCACTGACCACCCAACTATTTGGGGATACCTATTTTGACCACCCAACTAAAGAACTCGTAAATTAGGTACCCCAACTTTGAAACCCTACCTATTTTGGCCACTGCCGTTAAAATTCTGACAGAAAAGTTAACAGTGATGACGTGGACGTTAATTAAAAGTTGTAAAATTATACATTTAATCCCTCTAATTTATTTATTATTTTAAATTAATTTTATTTATTAATTTATTTTTATGATTAATTAATATATTTTTCTCCTCAATCAGGTGGTGACATGTGTCACCTAATAAGAGTTAGGGTTTAGGATATAAAATTTTTTTACTAAAACTTGATCACTTAATAATACATGTGAATATACTATTGCACAAGAATTAATTTACCCTAGTGGTTTACTCATTGGTTGGGTGTTTGCTATGTTGGAGGTTGGGGGTTTAAATCCCCTTTCATGCAGAAACTTTTGCATTTTATTTCTTTCACTGATTATTCACCAATCAGGTGGTGACACGTGCCATCAATCGATTGGATGATTAATTTTATTTATTAATTTAAAATTAGGATTAAATTAAAAAAATAAATAAATTAGAGGAATTAAATGTATAATTTTACCGATTTTAATTAACAATCACGTCACTGCTGTTAAGTGTTGTTAACTTTTCCGTCAGAATTTTAACGGCAGTGGCCAAATATAAGTAGGGTTTCAAAGTTGGGGTACCTAATTGACGAGTTCTTTAATTTAGTGGTCAAAATAGGTATCCCTAAATAATTAGGTGGTCTCTGGTGTAGTTTACCAAAAAATAATTCATGTATTTTGTTTGATATGTGTTGGTGCTTGTGCTGCCGTTTTCTCGGGGTGATCTGTCTCAGAGTCATAATCGTCCATTTGTGGAACCACGTGTCTTCCTTGTTGTTCATCTGCAATCTGCAGTAACCAAAACCCAGTGTTTATATAATTATAATATACCATAAAACCTCTTTGCTCTTTCTTCCTCATCAACTTGCAGACTTTTCCCACAAACAGTTTGAACATAAGAAAAGAAAGTCTTGGGAGATAGAAAATGGTGACCTTGGCGGCAGTATAATATTCAAAACATAAACTTTTGAGGACTTAAGAAATTATATAACACAAAGGGGAATGCTTTTGTCAGCATGGATGATTATGTACTGTGCAACAAACTCACAAAGATGATGTGGTGGGACCTAATAAAAAAAAACTATGCGTTCTTTTCTCAAGCAAAAATCTATTGTCCCTTTCCTATGTTCCTATTTGTGTCTCCTTTATTATTTTATTAAAAAATTAAATTTTAAATCCTAATCCATATTTTTATATCCTAAACCCTAAATTCTATACCTAAAAAAATACACCTTACCCCTAATTCCCTATACCCTAACCTAAACCCCTAACCTAAAACCTAACCCTATACCCTAAACCCTCTAATTTGAAGTGGGGCATAAATAGAGGCATGGGAAAGGAATAGATGATTTGGACTCTCTTTTCTCCTCACGTCCTTGGGCTTTTGTCAGTTTTTTATTTAGTCTTTTTGTGCTTAACAGTGATAAAAATGAGTATGATTTAGGGTTTTTGTGCTTAGAAGAGATAAAAGATGAGTATGATTTTATGAATTTCACACCGTATTCGTTTTAATTGGGTGGGGATGAGTATAAGTTTAGTGAATAGTGGGTAGGTGTAGATGTAAAATATCACACGTCGTGAATAGTGGATATGTGATAGATTTGAGACTTTATCTGTACCGTATCCACTCGTATTCACTCATCCTACATCCGTCCACCCACTAACAACCCACCGTATGATATTTACAACGTTTTATATAGACTTTGATTATGTCTTTTACTATGATGTTTTATGTATTAAGATATAGGTTTATTTTAAAATCTACTTTAAAATTTAAATTTGTAAACTTTAAACTCAATTAATTTAATTTTAAAAGTAATGGTTTATGATCAAATTTGAATTGATCAAGTTGTAAATTTATTATATGTGTGATTAAGTAAAACTTATACAAGTATAAATATACTTTAGTTATGTTAAATATTGTTAGTTAGTTAGATGTAGTTAAATTATACCGGTGTAAATGTTTTATACTTGATCAATCAATATAATATGCGAAATTTTACTTTTTATTATAAAAATCTACGATGTATTTCTGTATAATTCAATATTAATGGTCGCTTACATGTAAAAATAAATGTATAGAAAGTATAGAGACTGATGTCCACACGTGAACAACTGCATTTAACGCATATTGAATGAGCATCCAGGGAATCGAACCCTGGTTAGTACCGTGGGAGGGTACTATGATACCACTACACTAGATGCGCATGCTTACTGTTAAGAAACAAGAAATTTATCCATAGTTATAGGAAGAGAGGAGAAGAAAGATCTATAGCAGTTCATAAATTTCAGTAGGTGGATTTCGAAAGCTTTGCGTCAGTCTTGGCGTAACACTTGGACTCTGCGGTTTTGAAGATTTGGAGTATTTTTCAAATGGAACAAACTTTGCCTAGTTGGTGAGTTTGTTTGCATCACTCGGCAATTCAGTAGTCGTAAGGTCTTACGAAATTCTAGGTGACAAAAGTTTAAAAAACTCTCTTCAGAGCTGGTTTCCTTATATGGAATTCCAAACCTTACCGGAAAAACCAGCCTATCCGTAAGACACTTCTCTGTCGAAAAGCAACATATATTTACTGTAATTTATGTTTTTATGGTATGTTACTTGCTAGTGTAGCTTGTTGCATCACTGTTGGGAGTGGAGGCTGGAGAAGACGCTGCGATACGAGCATTACTCTATGAGAGGGCGGACGAGACAGTAATGCCATATGAATTGGACCTTTATTATATAGCAGACCAAAATATGTTTTTTAATATTTTTTATTGATGGATATTAAAATATAATTGTTTTAAAAGGAATTATATATTTTAAATATTTGTATTTTTATTTAATATATAAAAACAACAATCTATAGAAATCGGATACCCTTAAACCCTGAGTTCCGCCGGTGACTGAACCTGACAAATTTCACCTATCGCATCTCAGAATTTATGAACCGGCTTGGCATGTGTGGGATGAAAGATGAAGGTTTGATAGCGTCGGTGGAGCAGAGAACCGAACAATCAGTAACATACTATCGGCGGATGTTGACTTCCTATCGTATTTACGGCAGCGAGCGTAGGCCTGACGGAATTATTTTCCACGTGGCGGATCAGGTAGAATCGCCTAGCTTCTAACAACGAATTCCTCTACAAATTACAGTAAAGCTTCTAACAAACCATAATAGTTAAACCAGTTGGATTTTTTAGTAAAATCATAAAGTTGTTACATATTAAAATTTTTGCTTTTATAAATATATATATATATATATATATATATAACATGTTGAATTCTTATGTAATTCACTCATCTTTAACTTTAGAATGATAAAATAAATCAGTAATATAGTAAATACTTAACATAAATTTGCTTTGGATTTGATGGAAGGATATTTATGAGCTATTTTTTGTTTGAATTAAATTTTAAACTATATATGTTATAAATTAAAATAAAATATTAATAGATTATAATTAAACTTTTATAAATTTTAAAAATTCTTATTAAATTTTATAATTTAAACTTTTAATTAAATTATTGTCATATTTTTTAAATGTTCTCATTATGCCTTTTAAAATTTCAAATATTATAACTATACCCGATTTTTTTTTTTGAAAAAAATAAATAAAACGCTTAAAATTTTCTAAAAACTTAGTTTAAACCTTAATTTTAAAAAAATAATTAACTCTGCAAACTCTTTCGTCTGATAAAATATTTATATTGTATTGGTCCGATTATTGAACGGGTAAAAATTTTTTGTTTCTTTATTATGCCTTCATTCATGCCCCTGTTAAAATTTTTTTAAACTTTAAATTCTAAACCTTAACCCTTATTTTTTATATCCTAAACCCTAAAAATATATCCTACCCCTAATTTCCTAAACCATAACCACAACCTTTAACCTTGAACTCTAAACCCTATACCCTAAATCCTCTAATTTAAAACAGAAACATAAATAGAGGCATGAAAAAAAGTTTCGCGATTTGTACCTTATTGAATATATAAAAGTGCTTTCAAGGGGGTTAGACTACACCACCTTCCATTTTGTAGGTCGGCAAGCCAACCTTGCTACAAACGTTCTAATATAAACATTAGACTATTAATTTTTTTTAATAAAAACTATTAAAAGTTAAAATTACATGAAAAATATAATATTAGCCTATTAAAAGAGTAAAACATCTAATATAACAATATCGATTAAATATATTAATAGTCATTTAAATTAAACTTAACTCTAAATTAAGTATTTAAATTATAATTTTTTAAAAATAAATGTATAATATTTTTTTTACTAAATTAGGTGTCTAAAGTTTCATTCAGTTAGTGTTTTAAGATAATATTGTTAAAAAAATTTGCTTAACTCAAAAATAGGTTCCCAAACTACACATTTTTTATGTGATAAGTGCCCAATGGTTGTTTTAGCTAAAACAAGTGCCTACAATTTTATTTCGATAGAGTTCTAAGGAAAAACAATTAAAAAATTTATCAATCAATCATAATTTAACATGTATCTATTTTAATTTTTTATAAATAAATTAAAGAAATAATTTTTAAAAAATCTAAAAGTTTTAAAATTTTTAAAAAACTCTTAAATCTCTAAAACCTGAATCTCAAAATTTCAAAATTAACATAACTATCATCATTGATAGTCTCGACGGATCTTGTCATCGCCTAAAGTCACAGTCCGTTTTTTCTAACCACCCATCGTCGATAACCAGTGAGAGACATTGCTATCAAATGTTGAACAACTAAAACTTTTTGTATTCGTTGTTTGAAATCTGAATGAAATCCTTCCTGCCGATTATTGACGAAGTGTAGTTGATTTTAAGATTTGGGGTATTAAAGATTTTGGGACTATTTTGTGATTTTTGAATGTTTTATGACGTGAGCTTTTGAGTCTTATGCTTATACACAAAGCTTTCCACCTCTTTTGTTAAATTGTAATACTTTAGATATCGATCCCACAGGGACTGGGTCACCCTAAATTACACGTTAATCCTGTACTTTGGAAAAGTAAATAACACAAGTGAATTGATTGGAGAGTAATAGCTAAAGTGAAAAGAAATAACCAAGTAAATAAGGAAATTCTCAATGATAGGAATAAGGTCAGGCCTATTGCTTTGTAGAGGGGAATCCAGTTGCACTTATTATCCACTTATTAATGCAATGAGTTGACTTGCTGTAACCCCCTTAGCCCAGCCTAGACGGAAACCGGCTCAAATGGGTTACACGAGGAATATCGAACCAAACCCACGAAGGTCCGATCCGATAAACAATCTTGAAAACCCGATATATATTTTTTTCTTGTCTAGATGTGTATTTAAATTCCTACGTGTGTGTAGATTTCATACAAACAAGACCAAAGAAGAACGATCCTCATTAAAGAATATGATAAGTGCCAAATTCTTTTATAACAATGGCCGATTTAAATTAACCAATCCTTAGTAAAGTTGATTACATGCAATTATAGGTTTATTTCGACTCTAAGTGACAATCGTATCAACCATACATGAGAACGAGCTAGCACACAAGACAAACATTAAATACAAGCCCCAAATCTCATTTTTAACGTAGAGGTATCAAAACAGGGGACCATGGTTTCGAAATAGCAGTATCGATACAGCCCCTAGGCAGCATCGATGCTCGGGATTCCAGATAGCCCCAAAAGCCAGGGTGTTTGGATACCGACCTTGAGGGTATCGATGCTCAGACTCCAAAAGTTGTTGTTTAAGCCTGGGGTATTGATACTGGCCTTGGGTGTTTCGATACCCCTGGGCCGAAATCACTTAATTAGGCATTTAATGACATTCGAACCTATTCTAAACACAACCATCATTCACCAAACTCTAGATGCATAGTTCTCTAACCATAATAATCAATTTAAACACCCAATTACCACCATCCAAGACTCCAGAATTACCTATAGGCATGCTTCTTATTTATTGACCAAATTCAAGGGACACTCATGCATGATCATGCTTCAACAATACTAAAACAATATAACAATCCATTAAGCAACAACCAAAGCAAACGTTAGAGGTTTTATTACAAGTCTTTAGCTAAATAAATCACACACTCTCCTTGGGATTGATTTACACATTGCCAAGCCCTTTTATTTGCCAAATCATACTAAAATTATGTAGACTTTCCCCTTGGTCCTCTTGCTCCAAATGCAGCCCCAATTGTCTCTAATTTTCTGCAAAGATGAAAGGAGAACTTAAGCACAAAATGCTTAGTGAGGAAGCTCTAAACTAGATCATCAATGCATCAAGTTAAAACCACATTTAAATCATAGCTTGCAATGTTTTCCTTAACATCAAACATGCTTTATCAAATTATGTCCATGTTTATATTACCAAAACATTTCCTTGAGTATGCATAAAAAATCAATGTGTTTCATAAATAATGCACAATATTCCAATTCATTCCATGTATGCATATTGGCTTTCTAGTGATCACTTGTTATGAACCTTAAGTTCACTGAATACGCGAATCCATTGTTTTAGAGACCCTTAGTCTCGTCATGACACAAAGTCGCCATTGACATGACACAAAGTCGCCATTGACATGACACAAAGTCACCATTGACATGACACGAAGTCACACTTAACAAGCTCTACCATACACGGTTGGACACAAAGTCCCCCTTGTTACGTGTAGGCGGCTCTACCACGTGCGGTTAGGCACATAGTCACCCTTACTACGTGTAGGCATTTTTCTTTAATTCCATAATCTTTATAGCGTACTCAATCCTAATGACATGTCATTTTTATTCGTATCTAAAGTTAGTGTCACTATGCCAATATCAATTTCAATCATGTATGTTAACTTGCTGCTCATAATGCATTCATAGTATGCTCATCATGTAAACCATAAATCGTGCACATCGACATTATCAAATGTAGGGCAAATAACCTCATATTATTCCATTTCATTTCCATGCTTCCATAAACCATGAATATCATTATCAACCATGCACTTCTAGCAATTAGCACATGCATGCATCATTGTAAAATTAAAGCTATGCATTTCCAAAATACCAATGTAAATTTCTTCCATAAAATCAATGTATTTGTAGCCAAAGCTCAATGCAATTGATCAAACACATCAAGGTCATTTACTCTTGAACCATGGAAAATTTTCACACTATTCCATAGTCCCCCAAACAGAACTGAACATTGAAGTTCACTTCTAACCAAAATTCACTCACCGATAATCGAAACGATCCCTCGCTGACACTCCAACGGCAACACCAATGCACCAGCCACTTATGAACCTTCTTCCACTTCCTCTTTTAGATTAACTCCACAAAAAAGATGAGAATTCTCCTCTTGATTTCCTTGAAAATGGATGTTGATTTTACAAAATTGATGAGTACGTTTTGTAGAGAATGGAATGATGAGTAAAATGAGATAAATCTTGTTAAAAATTGAGGAGAATTCAGCAAATAATTGTAGAAATTTAGAAAAGAAGATGAAGAGAAAATGGAGAAAAAGTTTGGAAGAAAAGATGGGAAAAGGGAAAGTTAGAAAAGAAAATGAAAATAACTTCCAAATTTAAACTATTTACAAATAAATTTGGTGGATAATCTTTAATTAAAAAAAATAGGTTAATGGCCCTCTAAGGATTCTAAGTATGACTTACTTTTCAATTTAGTCACTAGATATCCCAATTTCCGAAAATTACCAATTAAACCCCATAAATCTTTCTAAAATTTTCAATTTAGTCACTAGTATAAAATTAAGCTTAATTAAAATCAAATTAAAACTCAAATAATATTCATTTAACTTTAAAACACCATTTTAACATTTTTAACCTTTTTCACAAAATTATTACTTGTCCGATTAAAATATTATTATTTTTAATTTTCCCGTAATATTGAACCCAAGAAATCTGATTCGACCCGAATCAAACTTCTCTAACTAACCCTAAAACTCCTAGACCCAAAACCGGGATGTTACAACTCTCCCACTCTTAAGAAAATTTCGTCCCCGAAATTTACCTAAAGCAAACAAGTGAGGAAACTGCTCCTCCATACTTTTCCTTGTCTCCCAAGTCGCCTCTTCAATACCTCGGTGTCTCCAAAACACTTTAACCAAATCTATGGTCTTCCTCCGAAGAGCCTTTGTATCCATATCCAAGATCTTTACCGGTTCTTCCTCATAACTCATATCCGCTCTTAACTGAATCTCCTCAACTAAAACAATATGCGAAGGATTTGATCTATACTTACGAAGCATCGATACATGAAAAACATCATGCATCCCACTCAACTCTACCGGTAACCTCAACCGATAAGCAATAGGACCAACACGCTCTAACACCTCACACAGCCTAATGAAACGAGGACTCAACTTACCCTTATGTCCAAACCTCATTACTTTCTTCCATGGTGAAACCTTTAGGAACACCTTATCTCCGATAGCATACTCTACCTCTCTACGCTTCAAATCGGCATAGGATTTTTGCCTATCTGAAGCCTCCTTAAGTTTAGCACAAATAAGCTTAACCTTCTCATCCGTATCCTTCAACACTTGTGGCAAACACAAAGGTGTACGACACCTACTCCTCAAACGGTTCCATCTGTATACTTGCCTGAAAATTATTATTATAACCAAACTCTACCAAAGACAACTATTCCCCCATGAACCTTGAAACTCAATAATGCAACATCTCAACATATCCTCCAAAGTTTGAATAACACGTTCAAACTAACCATCCGTCTGCGGATGATAAGCTGTACTAAAGCTAAGCCTCGTACCCAAATCAACCTGCAAACTCCTCCAAAACTTAGAGGTAAAATGCGGATCTCTATCCGATATGATCGACTTAGGCACAACACCACCTCAGAAACATACAACTCTGCTAACTTATCCATAAAATATATCGTATGCATAACAAGAAAATGTGCACATTTCTTAAACCTATCAACAATCACCCATATAGAATCCTTTTTGAACGGCGTTAATGGTAACCCCGTCACAAAATCCATAATCACTCTCTCCCACTTCCATTCCGGAACTTGAACCGGTTGCAACAAACCTGTAGAAAACTGATGTTCAGCTTTCACTCGTTGACACACCATACACCGCGACACAAACTCTGTCACATCCCTCTTCAAACCAACCCAAAAGTACACACTTTTAAGATCCCTATACATCTTCACACTACTCGGATGCATAGAAAACGGACTAGTATGAGCTTTTACCAAGATAACTTGTCTCAGCTCAACATTATCTAGCACCACAATCCGACCTCTAAAACACAAAACCTCATCATCATCAAAATGATAATCGGTCGATCTACCTTCAACGATATCTTCCACAAAAGATACTAAAGCCTCATCCTCCAACTGTTTCACCTTTATCATCTCAACCAAAATAGGTTTTACTTGCAACTCCGCCACCAAACCATCTTCCCTTGAAATACTCAACTTAGCAAACATCGCCCTCAACTCCACTGCTACCTTACGGCTCAAAGCATCAGCTACCACATTAGCTTTTCCCGGATGATACTCAATAGACAAATTATAATCCTTAAGCAACTCCATCCATCTTCGTTGCCTAAGGTTTAGGTCCTTCTGTGACATGAGATACTTCAAACTCTTATGATCCGTGTATATAGTAAACTTCTCACCATACAAATAATGTCTCCATATCTTCAAAGCAAACACTACCGCCGTCAACTCCAAATCATGCGTCGGATAGTTCTTCTTATGCACTCTTAACTGTCTCGAAGCATAAGCCACAACTTTCACTTCTTGCATCAAAACACATCCAAGACCAACATAAGATGCATAACTTTAAACCATAAAATCCTTACCGGACTCGGGTTGAACCAACATCGGAGCACTAGTCAATGCCACTTTTAACTTCTCAAAACTCTTTTGTTGACTCTCTTTCCACTCAAAAGGAACCTTCTTTTGCAAAAGCTTCGTCATAGGAGCAACAATGCTCAAAAACCCCTCAACAAACCTACGATAATAACCCGCCAAACCTAGAAAACTCTGAACCTCCAACATCGACTTTGGTTGCTTCCAACCCATAACCGCCTTTATCTTTTTCGGGTCAACTCTAATACCTTTTTTCGACACTATATGACCAAGAAACACCACTTCCTTTAACCAAAACTCACACTTAGCTTAGCATACAACTTGTTCTCCTTCAACGCTTGCAACACTATCCGCAAATGCCGATCATGATCTTCCTCGGTACGTGAATACACAAGGATATCATCTATGAATACCACCAAAAACTGGTCCAAGTATTCATGAAACACTTGGTTCATCATATCCATAAAAGCAGCAGGGGCATTCGTCAATCCAAACGGCATTACCAAAAACTTATAATGGCCATACCTTACCCGAAAAACAGTTTTCAACACATCCTCCTCTTTCACCTTTAACTGATAATACCCTAATATCAAGTTAATCTTCGAAAATACACTAGCACCTCAAAACTGATCAAACAGATCATCAATCCTCGACAAGGGATACTTATTCTTCATGGTCAACTTATTCAGTTACCGATAACCAATGCATATCTTCATAGTGACATCCTTCTTCTTCACAAACAACACCGACGCATCCCAAGGTGATACACTCGGTCGAATGAAACCTCGGTCAAGCAACTTTTGCAACTCCATCTTCAACTCCTTCAACTCCTTAGGTGTCATGCGATAAGGAGCAATAGACACCGGGTTAGTACCAGCATAAGTCTTGATACTAAACTCTACATCGCGATCGGGAGGTAATCCTGGCAACTCTTCAGGAAATACTTCCGGAAAATCGCGTATAGTTTGATGTCCTACACTCGCACACCTCCTACTCTCGGATTCATCACATAAGCTAGATATGCCATACCACCATGTTGCAACATCTTCTCTACTTGTAAAGCCGAGACCACATTAGACAAAAATCCGGTATAATCAATCCTCACCACAACCTCACTACCATCCAACAACCTCAAGGTAACCCTCTTCTTTTTAAAATCCACCACCTCCCGGTGCTCCGTTAACCAATCAAAACCCAAGATAAGATCAAAACCATGGAACGGTAACTCCATCAAGTCAACCTCAAAGATATGTCCTTCAACCTCCAACGGACACCTTTTATACAACCTCTTTACTGTAACCGTTTCACCCAAAGAACTGGTAACCACCACACCTACGTCTAAAACCTCAACCGGGATATCCAACAAATATGCATGCTCACTCAAAACATAAGAATATGTAGATCCTGAATCTATCAAAGAAAACAATGGTACTTTTTGCAAAGAAAAGGTACCTGCAACCACATCCGTGGCATTACGAGTTTCACGCTGAGTATAAACCTTTCGCCCATCTCCCTGCCTCTGGAAAGGACCTCGACCATGTCGACATCCTCTACCAAGCATCACAGCTACATCAGATCGACAATCAAACTCACTAGAAAACCTCAGAAAATCACGCTTCTTGTGATCTATCCACCCATAACCTATACATGTACCAGTGGCCCACCAACACTCTCCTGGATGGCGCCTAGAACACAGGTTGCATACTGTGGTATCACCACCACATCTACCAAACTGCTGAGCACGACCGTCGCATCCAGAATCACCTCGGTGTCTCTCCACTTTATAACGGTTATCCCAAAACCTTTTACCCTGCTTACCTTGACCATTGGACTCAGTAGGCCTCTTTCCAACATCTGAAGACTTCTTAGCCTCCCTTAGGGATTCCTCCACATCCTTGGTCCTATTAACTAGCACATCAAACTCAATGTACTCTGCAGCCAAAAAATTTGTCTTAATCTCGGGATCTAAACCATATCGGAACCTATCACATCTCTTCCGATCAGTAGGGACCAACTCAGGAGCATAATGGCTTATCCTAATGAATTGTATCTCATACTCAACCACTGTCATAGTCCCCTACACCAAAGACATAAACTCTCTCTTCCTTGCATCCTCATACTGTGGCCCCCAAAACTTCCGCATAAAAGTAGTCTAGAAATACTCCCAAGTCAGTTTAGCAGCAGCTACACCAGTTTTCGTGGTAGTCTACCAACGATAAGCATCTCCCTCGAGCAAAAAAACTACACAACCCAACCTCCTGGTATCCTGATAATCCATCTGATCCAAAATCCTCTTTTTGCTAGCCAACCACTCCTCAGCTGAGCTCGGGTCAGATCCAAGAAACTCGACACCGCCCAAGCTACGCAGTCGCTCTAATGGTAGCCCTAGGTTAACCACAACAGTAGGAATAGGAACCGGTATACAAACTTCAGCCATAGCAGCCTGAAACGCACCCGTCATAGCCTGTATGAACGGTGCAAACTCTTTAAATTGACCTCCCTAAGGAACCGGAGGCACACCTACGGGAAGAGGAGGAGGAAGCGGCTCTTTCCTAGCAGTCGCCTCATCCTCAGCCTGACCCTCGGTGATCATACCAGTACTAGCTCGAGTCTCACGTCTCGGAGGCATGTTTCAAAAACTTCAAACATGCAATATAAAACATAACATCAAAACATATTAGACTTACATTCGGGCAAGATCCAAGGGAACCTAAGAAGCATTTGAAAATGTATCGGTATTGGCAATGTGTAACCGTATCTCCCTCTCAACATCCATTATTCATAACATTTAAACCGAACGTAATTATCAAGCATATTAACAACGAATCATATCCAACCACACAACACCAACCAAACTAAACCAACTTGCAAACCTGGCTCTGATACCACCAAATATAACCCTCTTAGCCCGACCTAGATAGAAACCGACTCTAATGGGTTATACGGGGAATACTGAACCAAACCCGTGAAGGTCCGATCCGATAACCAACCCTGAAAACCTGATATATTTTTTTTCTTGTCTAGATGCGTATTTAAATTCCTACGTGTGTGTTGATTTCATACAAACAAGATCGGAAAAGAACAATCCTCATTAAAGCATATAATAAGCGCCTAATTCTTTTATAACAATGGTCGATTTAAATTAACCAATCCTTAGTAAAGATGATTATATGCAATTATAGGTTTATTTCAAATCTAGGTGACAATCGTATCAACCATACATGAGAACGAGCTAGCACACAAGAAAAACATGAAATATAAGCCCCAAATCTCATTTTTAACGTAGAGGTATCGAAACAAGGGACCATGGTTTCGAAACAGCAGTATCGATACAGCCGATAGGCAACATCGATGCTCGAGATTCCAGATAGCCCCTAAATCCAGGGTGTTTGGATACCGGCCTTGAGGTTATCGATGCTCAAGCTCCAAAAGTAGCCATTTAAGCTTGGGGTATCGATACCGGCCTTGGGTGTTTCGATACCCATGGGCCGAAATTACTTGATTAGGCATTTAATGACATTCGAACCTATCCTAAACACAACCATCATTCACCAAACTCTAGATGCATAGTTCCCTAACCATAATAATCAATTTAAACACCCAATTACCACCATCTAAGACTCCAGAATTACCTATAGGCATGCTTCTTATTTATTGACCAAATTCAAGGGACACTCGTGCATGATCATGCTTCAACAATACCAAAACAATATAACAATCCATTAAGCAACAACCAAAGCAAACTATAGAGGTTTTATTACAAGTCTTTAGCTAAACAAATCACACACTCTCCTTGGGATTGATTTACACATCGCCAAGCCCTTTTATTTGCCAAATCATACCAAAATTATGTAGACTTTCTCCTTGGTCCTCTTGCTCCAAATGCAACCCCAATTGTCTCTAATTTTCTGCAAAGATGAAAGGAGAGCTTAAGCACAAAATGCTTAGTGAGGAAGCTCTAAATTAGATCATCAGTGCATCAAGTTAAAACCACATTTATATCATAGCTTGCAATGCTTTCCTTAACATCAAACATGCTTTATCAAATTATGTCCATGTTTATATTACCAAAACATTTCTTTGAGTATGCATAAAAAATCAATGTGTTTTTATAAATAATGCACAATATTCCAATTTATTCCATGTATACATATTGTCTTTCTAGTGATCACTTGTTATGAACCTTAAGTTCACTGAATACGAGAATCCATTGTTTTAGAGACCCTTAGTCTCGTCATGACACAAAGTCACCATTGACATGACATAAAGTCACCATTGATATGACACGAAGTCACCCTTGACATGACACGAAGTCACCCTTAATAAGCTCTACCACGTACGATTGGACACGAAGTCCCCCTTGTTACGTGTAGGCGGCTCTACCACGTGCAGTTAGGCACATAGTCACCCTCGCTATGTGTAGGCATTTTTCTTTAATTCCATAATCTTTATAGTTTACTCAATCCTAATGACATGTCATTTTTATTCGTATCTAAAGTTAGTGTCACTATACCAATATCAATTTCAATCATGCATGTTAAGTTGCTGCTCATAATGCATTCATAGTATGTTCATCATGTAAACCATAAATCATGCACATCGACATTATCAAATGTAACAAATAACCTCATATTATTCCATTTCATTTCCATGCTTCCATAAGCCATGAATGTCAATATCAACCATGCACTTCCAACAATTAGCACATGCATGCATCACTGTAAAATTAAAGTTATGCGTTTTCAAAACATCAATGTAATATTCCTCCATAAAATCAATGTATTTGTAACCAAAGCTCAATGTAATTAATCAAACACATCAAGGTCACTTACTCTTGAATTATGGAAAATTTTCACACTATTCCATAGTCTCCCAAATAGAACCGAAACATTAAAGTTCACTTCTAACCAAAATTCACTCACTGACAATCGAAACGATCCCTCGTCGACGCTCTGATGGCAACGCCAATGCACCAGTCACTTATGAACCTTCTTGCACTTCATCTTTTAGATTAACTCCACCAAAAAGATTAGAATTATCCTCTTGATTTCCTTGAAAATGGATGTTGATTTTGCAAAATTGATGAGTAGGTTTTATAGAGAATGGAATAATAAGTAAAATGAGATAAATCTTGTTGAAAATTGAGGAGAATTCAGCAAGTAATTGAAGAAATTTAGAAAAGAAGATGAAGAGAAAATGGAGAGAAAGTTTAGGTGAAAAGATGTGAAAATGGATAGTTAGAAAAGATAATGAAAATAACTTCCAAATTAAAACTATTTAAAAATAAATTTGGTGGATAATCTTTAATTAAAAACAAATTGGGTTAATGGCTCTCTAAGGATTCTAAGTATGACTTACTTTCCAATTTAGTCACTAAATATCCTAATTTCCAAAAATTACCAATTAAACCCCATAAATCTTTCCAAAATTTATAATTTAGTCACTAGTATAAAATTAAGTTTAATTAAAATCAAATTAAAACTCAAATAATTTTCATTTAACTTTAAAATACCATTTTAACATTTTTAACCTTTTTCACAAAATTATTACTTATCCGATTAAAATATTATTATTTTTAATTTTCCCAAAATAATAAACCCAAGAAATCCGAATCGAACTTCTCTAACTAACCCTCAAACTCCTAGACCCAAAACTGGATGTTACACTTGTCATCGCGGCGGGTCGTACGAAGGGTTGTCTTGGCTTCCTCGGTAGGGTTATACCTTGTCGATAACTCAATTTTTTATAGTTTGACAGAGCATCCTTTTATGTCTCTTCCCTTTCCTTAATTCGGAGAACTATTGAGATCCATGTCTTGATAATACCTCCCGACGAGAATCAAGGATAAACAACAACTGATGATCTGCGTCCTTTTAGTTGTTGAAACCCTTGTGGATTAGTCGATGCCCATGAGAAAATATCGTACTCTCACGTTTCGTGAGTCTAACTCTCCTAATATTTGATGAATACTCAAAGGTTCTCATTTTTATATCATTTTCCACTCGTTTATTGTTAATAAAGACATATTTAAAGGTGAATGGATATTTCCGGTTATTTTCCATACTTCAGCATCCGAACACTAATTTTATGAATTTATCTATTATTTGGCATAAAACATGCGCTTGATAGTTTTCTTTCTTAGACAGAAAACTACATCACAGATATGGCCAATTGAGTAGATAGATGCCGAATTACAGATGAAGCACCCACCAGTACTTTGGAGGTCGCAACAACAACATGAAGATAACAACTAGTACTCGAAAGAGAGAAAAATATGCTGATCTTAACGGGTAAAGAGTGAAAGAAAGACGTAGCCCATTTAAGAGGTCAAGCCTTTATAAGAGTCAACCGCGGGAAAGAAGAAATATTTTAGGAAATAAGAATAGAATAATACAGTTTAATTAAGAGTTATATTTCTTTCCCTTTAGAAATCTTTCCTTGCATGGAAAACTCAACTTAGGGCTTGGCCTATATAAAGCACTTATTAGGTTTAGGTTTAGTGGAGTCGAGTCGGATTCTCTCTATCATATACTCTTAGTCATCGACTATATCATGTTCTAAACTTCTTCGGAGGTTTAAGTTGTTTGTGCAGTAGTTGGGGAAGAAGGTTTTGTTATTTTTGATATTTATTAATGCAAAACTTATTTCATAATTTATTCTCTCTTGGTATTTACTCTTCTTGTATATGAGCTCGAAAGATAGTATACAAAGAAAAAACCATTTGCCTAGCATCGGGAGATGTAGGTTCACGAAACGAGAGAATACAGTCTTTACTTATGGGCATTGACTAATCCGGTTGAGAGATTAACCGTCCAGAATTTCAACAACTAACAAGACGCATATGTTTGGTTGTTGTCCACCCTTGATTCATGCCGGGAGGTATCATCGAGACGTGTGTTTCAACAGTTCTCTTCGCTTATGGATAAGGAAGAAGACATACAAGGATACTCTGTCGAACTATGGAATGTTGAATTGTCGACAAGGCATAACCCCACCTAGGCAGCTGCGACGACCATTTGTGCGACTCGCCGAGGCGGCAATTCAACCCCTTGCATTAATAAGTGGATACTTAATACAACTGGATTCTCCTCTACAAAGAACTCAATTTAGCTTCGCTTCTATCATCTTTATTTCTTCGTTAATTAGTTTTATGTTTAATAGTTTTCTTAGTTATAATTCAAACCCAATTTATTTGTGTCTTTATTTTCTATAGTGCAGTCGTAAGAAGTAGTGAAGTCGACACAGTCCCTGTGGGTTCGACAAACTTAAATACTATAATCTGACAAAGCTGAAACAAAAAGGACTTTCGATCCTCCATCAGATTTGGTGTCGTTGTCGTATCCACTAAATTGTTAATAGTTATAAACATATATAACTATTAACATTATATTATTTAAGCGTTGCGAGTTCTATAATATACAAAATAAAATAAGATTAATTTACATTATAAAAGTACAAAACATGTTAAAATACAAACCGACATCCTAATTAAAATACAAACAGACATCCAAAATATGTTAAAACAGATTCGAACCGACATTATATTATGTTATCTTAATATTTTTTTTAGATATTATTTGAGTTATAAGATAATTTTTTACGATTAATATTTTAAATTTATTCTTTTAAATATGTATTTTTCATCCGATAAGGTTTAGTATAAAGAAAGTTTTAGTTTTCGAAACTTGTATAATCAACTAATTACTCCCTAATTACTTAGGATTTTGAATAATTTGATTTAGTAATTTTCTTCTTTAAAATGTTTGAATCAATCGCTATAAAATTCTAAATAATTAAAATTAAATTTATACATTATCTCAAATAATCGACTCGAATCAAGAAACTTCTCTAAAATTTTAATTATCATTTTATAATAAATCAAAAAATACTGAAGTTTTTTAATCTTTAAAAGTTTAATGACAAAAAATAAATATATATAATATATTATAATTTTTTTTAATTTTATTAATTAAACAATGTCAAATTTTTTTAAGATATAAATAAAGTTTAAAAATTATTAACCGTAAATGATGAACATTAAATTAATCAATCGATTAACTTAAAAAACTACAGTCCATTGATTAATTTAGTTAAAACCAAAGTTTGAACACACTTATAAATGGAAGCAAAACTTTAAAATTCAAATCAAATTAGTCAAAATCTTAAGTAAAAGATTTTGTTTGGATTACCTAGAAATGGTAAAATTATTCGATCTCGATCAGAGTTAGTGTACTTAACTCGACTTGATTTTTTTCAAAAATATTGGGGATTAGGAAGTGGAGGGTTTTAGAAAGTATTGAGTTAGGGAGGGGAAGATTTAGTTTTAAGATAAAAATTTCCCGCCCGTCCCGATATATTTTTAATTTTATAACGCTATATTATATTTACAAAAATATCATTATATATAAATAGTTTTAGGGGTTTTATTTTTTAGTTTATGTTTATCGTAATTTTTTATTAGATTTTGTTCAAATTTTAACATATTTTATTTTGGTGATTAATGGTTCAAGTTTATTCTTTTAAATATATATTTTTTATCTGTATGATTTAATTGGTTTTATTTTATTTTTCATATAGACTTAAAATCCCTTGAACTTTGTAATTGTAACGATGATTTGATTGAATCTGACATTTATCTTTAACGAAGATTAATATATATATTAAAATTTTGAATTGGGTTGAGATTAAATTGATAAATTGATATAATAAGTCCAAACAGGACAAATGAATTAATATTTATATCCATGGCGGTGCGGGGTCGGGTATAAAATTCTATTAATTGGGAGGCAAAAAATCACTCAATTCAATTTTCATCCTTGATTATCAAAGACGGATCAAAATTAAAAGGTGTATGTAAGTCGCTAGGGGTGTTAAGTGTTAAGAATGATCATAGCTCAGCAAAAGCTATAGCTCAACAACAAACTTCATAACAACTAGAAATGTTTGTTATCAATTCTGGAGGGAAATTATTAGCTGTATTTTTAGGGAAAAAAGTTTGTTGCAACAGATATTCTCATCCTAACTCTTGTATAAATAAGTGCTTTATGAATGAATAAAATTAATCATCTTCTTTCATCTTTTACTTTCGTCACTCTCTTTACATGGTATTAGTAGTCCTTTTTTTGTTCTAAGTTAGCATGACCACTGTTGGCAACTCCGGCAGGAATGAGAGCTTTAAGCAGTTGTTCTCCAACAAGCGGATCAAAATTTAGTTGGATGACACCAACTTTCTCCTCTGAAAGTAACAGGTCTTGTTGATGATGCAAAGTCATGGACTCGAGGATTACCTTGACAGTTTGATCGTTCCACCACCCAACTCCATCACTGATCTCACCGACTCTATCGTTCAAAATCTAACATATACTCGGTTTCTCAAGCAAGATAGCTCCCTTGCTTCGTGGTTGCTTTCTACCGTAAGCCCTGATGTCCTTCCACATCTGGTTAAGGCTGAAACCATTATAGTCATCTGGAAAACTGTTGTCGCCTTATACTCTCAATTGTCCACCACCAAACTGATGCATCTCCACTATCGTCTCTGAGCTATTAAGAAAATTGACCTTTCAATGAGAGAATATACAATGCAAATTAAGGAAGTTTGTGACTTGTTGGCATCTTGTGACAATATTGTTTCCTCGGTCAAGCACATTACCACCATTCCAATGGGCTTTCATTGGAGTATGATCCATTTGTTGTTGTTATTTCTACTAGTAGAGAACCGTATACAATGGCTGAAGCACTCTTTCTTGTCATTGATGCAGAAACACATCTGGTCGATCTTCTCCGAATGCCTATCGACTAACATTAACAACACGAGGTTCACTGATAATACCTCATTTTCTCCTGATCCACATCGTCGTGGAAACACACAATATTCTAGTGGTCGTTACAAAGGGCGTCTACGTCATCAATGCCAAGGTTATGGTAAATTAGGACACTTAGTTGATCGTTGTTGGTACTGTTTGGATCACAACTACAAAAATAATCCCTCCCTTAGCCTCCTGCTTAGTCTCCTACTCAGGAAAATGCTTGCTTTGTTTTGGATTCTACTGATTTGCATTATGAACCTTTTTTGCCACTGTGGCTCCCGATCTAGCCATGCCAAACCTTGAGTCTAATAATGCTCAAGTCAACACTCTGATTGTTGTTGTTCCTGGCTCATCCGTAACCTAGTTTTTAGACTCTGGTGTTACACACCATGTGACAAACACCTCTCCTACAACATCCTCTGCCAATCCTTATCTTGGTAAGGGACATGTGCTCATAGGTGATGGTTCTGCCCTCTCTATTTCACACATAGGTCATGCCACTTTTGCAACACCCACTCGATAATTGCATCTTTCTCATTTTTGTATGTACCTTAAATCACCCATAATCTACTATCACTCTCTAAGTTCACTATTGATAAAAATGTTTGCTTGGAATTTTATGTCAATTATTGTTGTGTGAAGAATGAGAGCACATATTCTATAATCTTACATGGAGCTCAAAATGTTGGTCTTTATTCCTTTTCTGGCACAAATGTTCCTGCCCTCAAGCTGCTGCGTGTGTGGTTACTACTACATCTCAAGCTTCTTTTCTTTTATGGAATGACTAGGTCATCCTTCACGAGATGTACTTAGTCTTATATTAAATAAACAAGTTTTTATAGATAATTCTACTATCTGTTCTGCATGTCAACAAGGGAAGAGTCATATTCTCCCTTTTCCATCATCTAATAATGTGTACTCATCACCCTTTGTACTTGTTAAGGTTGATGTATGGGACCCAACTTCAATTCCTTCTAATGGATATTGTTATTATATTTCCTTTGTGGATCTATATTCTCGTTACTGTTGGATTTACTTATTGAAGAATGAGTTTGATGTTAAAGTTGTCTTTTCATTATTTTATGCACTTGTGAAGAACCAATTTGGAGCAACTATAAAAGCCATCCAAAGAGATGGTAACGTTCTAATTCCTTGCAAACCTTCTTGCTCATCATGGCATCCAACGACGAGTGACATGTCCATACACATTTCAGCAAAATGGAGAGGTTGAACGCAAGCACAGGCATATCGTTGAAACAACACTTACTCTCCTTACCCAGACAAGCATGCCACTTAAGTTTTGGTCTTATGCAGTTCTTAGTGCAGTATTCCTCATCAACAGGCTCCCTACAAAGCTCTTTGGTGATCAATATCCCTTTCAGAAGATTACAGGTCGACCTCCTTACTAAAAATTTCTTAAAGTATTTGGATGTGAGTGTTATCCTAATCTGCGACCTTATAATAATCACAAGCTTGAATTTCGCTCCAAACCTTGTCTTTTTCTTGGATATTCTTCGACTCATCATGGATATCAATATCTGGATGACAAGGTTTATGTCTATATATCTAGGAATGTGGTTTTTATTGAGCACATCTTTCTCTTTGTAATCCAAGGAAGTAATGTCTCTAAACCTACTCACAGCTCAACAAAGGTCTCTGTTATTTCACCTAAACCCACCGAGCACCAGCAATAAGCACCTACAAATGTAACTACTTCTTGTGATCAAGTTGCCCTAAATCAACCAGATGTCACAACTGAGCCTTTTAATCCAGCTGAGTCCGTTGCTCTTGAAGCTCCAGCAACTTCAGATGCAATTGTTGATCAATCTCATTTACCTATTGCTGCTACAAATGTTACCAGTACACCTGCGGAGTCTGATCACATGAGGTCTCCATCAGAGCATATTGTTCTTTCTCAGCCCGCACCACGACCTACAGGAAATACACATACTATGGTTACCAGAAGTAAGGTTGGCATCTTTAAACCTAAACTATATCAAGTGCAATTCAGTTTAAGTCCAACTTCTGTTCATGAAGCTCTACAACAATCAGATTGGGCAGCAACTGTCATGACATAATATAATGCTCTAATTAACAAATCTACATAGGATGTGGTTCCCTTACCAGCTAGGAAGAAGGTTATCGATTGCAAATGATTATTTTGGATCAAACACAATTATGATGGATCCATTGATAACTAAAAGCTCGACTCGTGGATAAGGGTTTCACTCAGATACCTGGTTTTGATTTCACGGAGACATTCAGTCCAGTGGTTCGGTTCACAATCATCAATGTGCTCTTGTCTATAGCTATCACACGAGCATGGCCCATACATTAGATTGATGTAAATAACGTTTTTCTAAAAGGCTCTTTAGTTGAGGTGGTTTACATGCACCAATCCCCTGGATTTGTTCAAACTAATGCAACTAGTGCACCACTAGTATGTCAACTAAAAAAGGCTCTATATGGGTTACGCCAAGCCTATCACAACTGGTTCATCACGCTTACATCGTGCTTGGTCACACTCGGTTTTCATGCCTCCAAAGCTGATATGTTCTTATTTATCAACCTCTCAACATCTCACACTATATATGTGGTCGTTTATGTTGACGATATACTCATTACTGGAAGCTCTCCCAATGGCATTCAACAGGTGATTCATACACTCCATGATCAGTTTCCTATCAATGATTTGGGATAACTTCATTATTTTTTGGGTATTGAAGTTAAGCATCTTTCTCATGGCCTTTTTTTTAGTCAAAAATAATATGCTCTTGACTTGTTACAGAAAATTGATCTTCTTGAAGCACACTTAACTGCTACCCCCATGGTCACTTATCCTAAACTTAGCCGCCATCAAGGAGATCCTTTAGGCGATGTTCATAGGTATCGAAGTATTGTGGGAGCACTTCAATACCTATTTCATACACGCCCTGATCTTTCCCATGTTGTAAATAAAGTAGCCCGATATATGTAATCTCCTACAGATATCCATTGGAATACAGTTCGAAGGATTCTTCAGTATTTAAAAGGCTCGTTTGATCATGGTCTATGGTTTGTACCTCAACAGTACTCTGATGCAGTTCTAATTGATTTTTCTGATGCCGACTAGGGAAGCGATATTAATGACCGTCGTTCCACAACTGGTTACTGTGTTCTACTTGGCAGACACATTATCTTCTAGGGTGATAAAAAACAACGAATTATATCTCGCTCCACTGCAGAAGCAGAATATCGAAGTGTAGCAGATGCATCTTTTGAGGTTCTATGGTTACAGGCTATGCTAAATGATATGGGTGTGGCTCTACCTAATGCACAAACAATTTAGTGTGACAATACTAGTACAGTATCCATGGCGACAAAACATTTGTTTCACGCAAAATCAAAGCACATTGACCTTGATTTACACTTTGTTCGTGAGAAAGTTGCAGTTGGTTTGCTTCAAGTCAATTATGTACCTGACTCTAATCAACTTGCTGACATCTTCACTAAATCAGTTCCGGTTACACATTTTGTTGACTTACGCACAAAGTTGGGGATCTGTAGTTATCCACTTCTTGTTGAGAAAACATATATCTTAATAATAAGT
Source organism: Abelmoschus esculentus (assembly GCA_035048815.1). Classification (NCBI taxonomy): domain Eukaryota; kingdom Viridiplantae; phylum Streptophyta; class Magnoliopsida; order Malvales; family Malvaceae; genus Abelmoschus; species Abelmoschus esculentus. The sequence goes on from JAUCBN010000032.1 coordinate 9,055,846, forward strand.
AATAAAATAATTTTATTTAAATAATAAATAAAAATAAAAAGATAAATCACATTGAAAAACAAAATCATTTAAAACATGGGTAAATTACATATTTAGCCATCAATCTCTTTATGATTTTTAAAAAATTGATTTAACTTTTAAACTTTAAATTCACATTTAAAAATTCCAAAACTTTATAATTTTATGTAAAAATTTTCCCTTAAATTTAAAAAATCAATTTAAAAATTTCAAAAAATTAGGATTTCAGAAATTTGGAATCTAAAAATTAAGATTTTTAATTAGAGATTTTAAAATTAAAATTTTAAAATTAAAAATAATTTTTGTGTGTTACATCGCCAGACGTTTGCCAAAATTGAACGCATTGGTTCAAACTTTACGATATTGTTCGTCAGAAAAATAACAAGACAAAAATCTAAAAAAAGTCGGACTCTTTAAATTTCATCATCCACCGATAGATTTTTCCTCTTTATCAGTAATTTTCAAATTTGTTATATTGTCTTATTTTATTTGAAAACATACACTTAAAACAAAAGAAAGAACTCGTGCTAACAAGCAGAAACAAAAGACGTGCTAACAAGTAGAAATAAAGATGTGCTAACAAGCAGAAAAAGGATACAAATTTCTTAAATAAATATCATCTCGTTCAATTAAATTCTTCAACCGAAAAAAATATAATCAACGTAATATTTAATTTATAAAAAAATTATTGATTGTTACGATATTAATATAACAATTCACATTTAAATAATAATATGACATAAGGTTTTAATTGAATTTTTTAAAAATCAGAGTTTATTTAAAGTTTAAAAAGGCTTGAAAGCTCTTTAATCATCAAATAATAAAATATTTAAAAATAATAAATTAATACAGTAATCAAAATTAAATATTAGAAAACTGTAAACATTTTAATTTTCAGAAAAATATTAAAAAAATCAGAAGTTATAAATAATAAAGACTTAAATGATTGTATTATTTTTTTTCCAAACCGATCTCTAAAATATATTTAGGATGTTTTGCCCCTTAAACTATAAATCGTTATTATGTTTGTCCCATGTTATAATGTTAGATACAAATACATTGAACAATCAGAATGCACCGCGTATCACTAATAAATAAAAAATAAGTTGAATTTAATAAAAAGGTTAATTCCATACTAAGTCTGCATAATTTTTATCTTTATTCAATTTAGTCATGAAAATATTTTTTTAACACAAAATTGATTTTTTTTAATATATATAAATTATACTAGTGATTTTAATGTTTTTATATTTTTATTCAATTTAATCCTCAAAATCTTTATTTAACCATAATTGACCCTCTACTATTTTATATATTTTTAATTTAGTTTAATATTTTAAATATAAGTATATTTTTCTTCAATTTAGTCCTAAAAATCTATATTTAACCCGAAAATAAACTCTATTTCTTTTTAATTTTTGCAATTTATTCTGATATTTTAAAGATAATCGTATTTTTATTCAATTTAGTCCATAAAATCATTATTTAACCCACAATTGTCCCTCTACTATTTTATATCTTTTTAATTTTAGTTCAATATTTTAAATCTAAGTATATTTTTGTTTAATTTAATCCTAAAAATATATATTTAACCCAAAATTGATCTCTATTTCTTTCTAATTTTTAAAACTAGTCTAATATTTTAAAGATAATCATATTTTTGTTCAATTTAATCAAATATTTCAAATATAAGTATAATTTTGTTCTATTTAACCAAAAAAATCATTGTTAGACCCCAAATTAACATAAATCTCTCTAATTTAAATAACTCCATCTTGATTAGTTTTGTCATCGTTAAGTCCAATCCTGAAAAATATAAAAGGAAAAAACAACCAAAAAGAAAAAAGATACGTTAAAAAAACGTACCAAAAATAAAAATAAAAATAAAATTATCCTATTTAAAATTAAAAAACGAGGATCAACGATCAATATTAAAACTTTTACTAGTAAAAAAGAAAAGTTTGTAATTTTTTATATGAGAAAAATTAAACTGTGCGGCTCAAACCCTCGATATAATATTAATCTCTTATTAAAAATTAATAAAGACGTTTAAATATAACATACCCACATATAACACGTCTTGTATACAAATATCTATAATTAAAATGAAACCTAATTCCATCAAATCAAACAAAACTGTTACAGTCTCTGTACAAGTAATTTAAGACCGATTTAAATTTCATTCAATGCTATACAGGTCTTTCAATGGAACCTACACCTTGGAATGCAAATTAAAAATGCTTTATTTTTAATGTAAAATCAAAATAGAGCAAAACTCATCATATTACATAGATAGAAACAATTAACAAATTTGTTTATATTTATAAATGATTTTTTTAATTTATATTTTTAATCATATTACATAGATATCAATGAGATTATATTTTTCATGTGCCATATACCGAGAAATATCTTAAGTTGGAGCCAGGAATTGGCTTGGATGAGCAGTAGGAGAGAGAAATCTTCGCAGTTTATGCCTTTTTGGTGTTTAGAAATTAGACTTTCCTGGTCCACCCTTTATTTAGGGTGAAGAGTTTATCTCAATTTTTTTAAATTTTAAATTTTTATTTTTTTTAATTTTATAAATTAATCTTTAAATTTTTATAATATTTAAAATTTTATAAAAGTCCACCTTTGAATAAATTTTTGGATCTGTCACTCCTCTTAATCATAGAATATGGAGAGAGAAGATTGGAAGGCAACTCCAAAGGTGCGTAGAACAGAAACAACAGTTATGAAGATGGTGTAGGTAAAATTTTTAAAGGGAAACATGTCAGCAATGAGAGGAAAACGAATGGTTCAATTTGTTTGAGATAGAATAAAGTAGTTTATTGTTTATCCTTTCTACGTATTATGCTTAAATCAAGTATAAATCACAAATAAATGTTTAAACTATATTTTTACTAGATAAATGATTAAAATACTTTTAGAGATAAATATATGTTTAATATTTTTAACGTTATTTAAATAGATATTCATTGTAACTATCTATTAATTTCATCTGTTTTCTAACACATGTCAGTTTTTTTAAAAAAAATAAATTATATTTAAAATAAATTAAAAAATTAACAAAATAAAATACCCAAAAATTATAAAAATAATCTCAAAATTTAAAATCTCTAATGCTCGAAACTCAGATCTTGATTTGACCTGATTTCGTTGTTGTAATTACCTGAATTTTTAAATTTGAGAGTCAAATTAACTGAGAGTTTGAGCTCCGATATTGGGCCAGGTTTAAGTTTGGGCCTTTAGTTGGTGTGTGTTGGAGGGGCGATGGGCTTAAGAGGTTGATTTTTTTTAGTAATTACCAAAAAGGATGAAAGAGAAAGAATTTGGAGAGTTATATTTTCTGCAAAAAAGAAAGGGGAGTGAGGTCATGAAAGTTTCATCTTCTTCTTCCTTTCTTCTCTATAAGAAAAACTTATTAAAGGTGAAAGCTTTGAGGTTTTGTTAAAGATTTACATTTTGAGGTTTAAGGGTAAGTAATAGAGCTTGGAGAGATCTATCTTTTAAGAGAAAGAAATTGAAGCTTCATCTCAAAGGTTTGACAAAGAGAAAGTTTGAAGGAAGGGGGTGAACATTTTTGTTGTTGCTTTTGCTAAGGTTGGTGCCCTCCAACTCATCCTTACACCATTCAACTCATAATAGGTTGTATTGCATGTGAAAAATGTATGGATTTCATGGTTGTTGATGAATCCTTGTAATTAAGGTGTAAACACGTTTAGAATTATCCTTCTAGGATGTAGGAATGATTTGAGAGTCATTAGAATCGTTTTGGTAGAGTTTTAGGTGGTTGAAGATTGAAAAACTACACATTTCGTGCAAGGGTATCGATACCCTGAATAGATGTATCGATACCCTAAAGAGAAAACTTAGGCTATTAAGATATACGTTTCGAAATGTCTTGTCCGTGTATCGGAACCAAACATTACAATAGCAAATTGTTTCGATACCTCCTTAGGGGTGTATCAAAACAGGGGACCGTATCGATACCTCATATAGGTGTATCGATATGGGTTGGTCTTTTTTGGCTTTAAGCTATCGTCTTGACATATCGGTACGCGAGGGGAGCATATCGATATAGACGGGCGTTTTGATACCCTCTTTATAGAAGTATCGATATGCTTGGGCAATCTACACAAATTTCAACGGTAGAGTTTAGGGGTTCGGTAAGTTACTAGATAGGTCCCTATGGGTTTGTTAAATCACAGAATGAATATTAAAACTTGAATTTGTGTCGTGGACTTTAATATGATAACTTATGCCTACATGTTTGGTCCTTGGCTTGATTTTGGCATAGCATGATATGAGATCCTAGGTGGATCATCTCGTTTTGGTTGAGTCTTTATTTGGTGGGATTCGAATATCCCAAAATAGTGTTACAACATAAAGAAGATCATCCAATGTAATATTTTAGGTGGTGTATTGAAGATCATTTTTTGAATTGTGGGCGATCATATTTGAAGATGTTCGATGTAACATGTCGAGCATGGGAATGGTAGGGCAGCCTCCATCTCAGTTACTATTTTCTGAATGTAGGGGGGCCTCATTCGAAGATGTTTGATGTAACATTCTGAGCATATGATTTGAGGGCGGCCTTAATCCTGAGTGTAGGATCTCGATGCTGTGTGGACACGGGCCTCACTACTTTGTGTTTGAGTTTGATGTGACATGTATATGTTGTGTGCGATAGTATACATGTCATTTATGCCATGTGTTAGGCAAGTATGATAGAATCATCATATCATGTATGATATTACATGTCTTGCTTTATTTTATTTATGTTATGCGTGATGTTGGCCGAGTAAATTATTAGATGTAGTGGGATAGTACTTGTCATTTTATTTTTGTTTTCGTGTGTAGGTTAGGTGAAGTTGGACCCGAGAGGAGCACCATCAAGGTTGAAATTTCAGCATCGACTTAGTGTCAGAGTATAATTATTAGATGTAATGGGATAGTACTTGTCAAACCCTATGTAATTGTAACTCTTATTTAATTTGGGTCGAATGTTTTAAATGATTTGTATTAAATGAAGCTCCAACTATTTTAAATTACTTGGACTTAAGTTCGGATTCGAATTTAATTTCTAATGGACTTGTTTTGAATTAGCTTGTTATTTGGATTTGGTTCGTTTTTAATTGGGCTTGAAGCTAAAATTTTGAAATATGAGTTTTGGGCGGGAGGCCCAATGTGACACCGGGTCGAGAGTGTTACAATTGTCGATCGTCACGCCGTTGACAATTACATTCATAGTTGGAGCATCACGATCATTTACCCACACTATCTCGTCATTAGAAATCGATTGACACCTTGTGAAATATCAAAATCGTTAAATAAGTCATTCAAATAATTCACAATAAACGACGACATAACAAACAAGGAACGATGTGTGTTGTTCGAAGAAAGGAGGGTGTTTTATTTCGTCATCAGTAACGCGACCAACGCCAATGATAGTGATCATATTTGATAGTATGGATTTGGAGATTATTTTGAGATTATTAAAAAAAAGATAGTTTAAAATTTCTGATTTACTTTTAAAAAAATTGACATGTGTAATATTTTTATTGTCTAACAATTTTTTTTAACAAACAATTAAGTGAATATTTTTTTGAACAATGTTAAAAATTAAGTACATATTTAACTTAAAAAATATTTTAACACTTATCTAAAAAAAATATAATTTAGACATTTATTTATCACTCAAGCCTAGGTATTGTTGCAAACTTACCTATTTAAACACTTACTTAAAAATTGTAATTTAAATATTTTAACACTTAACCTAAAAAAACTTGTCAAACTAATTAAAAAATATTATTTTTAAATAAAAATTAGATAGACGTTCACATTTTAAAAAGTAAATCTCATTAAATTCTTTAAAATTTTTAATTAAACCTCTAAAATTTTAAAAATTTTAATTTGCCCATCAAACCTTAGATTTAAAATCAGCTATCAATAATAATCAACATAAAAGTTACTAGGTAAATTATTTTTCTAAATCTTACCATTTCCCTAGTATTTATTTTAATTGCATTCTTTCCCAATTAAGCCTTAATTCGTGCACCTACGAAAAAGTTATTTGCCAAAGTCAAAAATCTTATTCATTTAACCATATATACAACAATTTTACTACTTTCTTTCCGGTCAAAGTAATTTCTTAAAACGAAAAGATGGACCAATGAACGATTGCCACGTTTACAAAACCAAACTCCACGTGGCTTTCAACATTTGCTAACATCAGACCTTGTCTCCTGTCTTCTCCGGCCAGTAAAAGATACCCGGTTACAGTTCCTGTTACTTCCAGTCGGCACCTCCACAAGAATGTCACACCCCTACAAGCTCTAATGTTTTCATGGGGCAACGCTCCATCTTCAATCGCGAAGACGACGACGGCGGAGACGACAAAAAGGTAGAAGAAATATTCATTTCAATATCTTGACTAGGATGTTCAGAACCGGCTGCCTCATCTACTAAAACGACGATCTGCTCTACCGGTTTAACTGAATTGACCGGGATATCAGCTTGGATCCTTGCTCTACAAAGTGGACAATCAGAGTGACTGAAAAACCACATGTCGATGCAGTCAACGTGGAAGGTATGGTTACAATTAGGCAAAACTCGGGCTTTCTCGTCTTTCTCGAACTCCGACAAGCAAACGGCACAAGCAAGTGGAGATACTTGGCTGTCTTTCGATATTTCTGAGTAAATAAAAGTGGGTATTGTTTCAATGACAGAGGGTTCCAATCCTTTGGAAGCAACGACGGAGGTTGGAGCATAAATGACAGTGGAAATGGAGAGTAATTGTTCAGCGCGACGTCTGCGGCGGCGGTAGCTGAAGAGTAAACGAGCGTAGTTTTGGAAGCATAGTACGATTAATAAGGCTATGAAGAGCAGGATGCCTGAGCAGAGCATGATTTTGCCATGAAGAGCATAGTTAATATGTTTGTTAGGTATATCTCTGTAATCATCCATGGAAGGATTACAGAAAGAAATGAAGAGAAGAAAGGTTGGATTTGGTGAAGAAGAAACAGAGGTGACTGGGAAAGGAAAAGAGGGTAAATCTCTGAGTTTTAAGTAAACTTGACAGAGCTTTTAATATTTTATGAGGCTCAGCTCAGAAATTTTCTTTTCTTTTCTTCTGCGTTTGACACTTCGCATGTTATGTTGATATATATCCTCTCCGAAACCCCATGACATCATGTGCATTTACCGAGCACCAGCAGCCCACCTTCTATACTACGGTAGTTATTATAATATTTGTGGGTGAACTAAGCCATGGTTGTTGAACTTTGTTTCCCTATTGATTTGGTCACTAAATTTTAAATTGATTCAGTTTTAACTTTGAAATTGTAGTTTGTGGGTCTAGTCATTAGGCGTTAAATTATTAACAACATGATGACATGGTTGCTTCTTCGTCATTTTTTAATTGCCGTTAATATCTCTTATAGGTATTATTAGTCGATCGTCTATCATCGATCGTTATTTGCGATAAAATTAGTATTAAATTTTATACATTAAATTTATCTTTTTTCTTTTTAAATTGATTTTCTGTAAATTTTACTCAAAAAGCGATTAAAATTCATTTAAAGATTTGACGATCTATGCTTTTATCTCTTTCAATAATCATCCGATGAAACTAGTTTCAAGATGTGTTATTCATTTTTTTAAAAGAATATGTCTCAACATTCTACTTTCCCGAGAAATATTTCAAATCTCTTAAATTCAAGATAACTCCAATCCCAAAATGATAGATATTGTGTTTAATTTGGGAATTTTAAAGAGATTTTGAAAAAATATAAGTCATTTAATTTACAAGAATAATAAAACGAGTTCATCAGTGTTTATAATAATTATAAAAAATATTAAAAAATATTGAGGTTTGAAAGCAAATGAAAGAATATGACTATATTTTTTAATTTTGATGAAGTAATCTCATGAGATAAAAAAATATTTTTTTTTATTTTTTTGACGACACACGTTATCACTAAGCTATATAGTTTAATTATTAATAATGTAAGATCAAATTAATACACAACTTAAAGTTTAGTGACCAAATAATATTAAACTTTATCAATATTTTTCATAATCTCACTAGCAGTAACATAAAAAAAAATTAAACCATAACACTCTTCATAGTGCAAATGTATTCATCAAATATGCAATTGCAAATCTTAATCAATAATTTCCCTAACTTTTCTAGCAATATTAGGAAAAAAGGCTAAGTTTACCCTCAAAGTTCACAAAAATTATTTTATAATATGGTTCAATATTCGTCAAATAAATTATCAAGTTAATATTTTTTTGTCACTCCATATTTAATGTACTTATATCTCATTATGAAAGTCATAAAAACTATGTCTAAATCGTCAAAAATTATCCATCCATCAAGTAAATAATGTATAATATCAATGTTCAACAAAAGACATAAGAGGTGACATACAATTATCCAAACATCTTAGATTTAATATCATAAAATAACTATAAAATTTTTAGAATTTTCCGAATATTTTTTCAATCATTAAATATAAGGATTCCATCTTCAACTGTAATGTAAAGAAAAAAAATTATTGTTATCATAAGCATATAAATAAAATGCATACTCATATTTTTCAATCATATTAATGTCTAATTGTTGAGAGTATACATTAGAACAGATATTATTATAATCATTGTATAACTAAATAAAATATACGCAAATAAATTTTAATATTTATTATTTTTTATCTGAAGTTTGTAATAAAGGATTATGATGAAAACTCTCACATTTCAATTGTTTTTTTTTGTCCGAAAGATTAAATCATGGGTCCAATTCGTCACATCATCCGTAGTCCTTAACCAATAAAAACCACTCATTTTATCACTAATCATCCATGTCATTAATCTAACTTCTAGAAAATATATTTTTTAATTAACATAAAAAATAAATAAAGATTCATTGATTGAAAAAAATGACTTGAAAGATAGTGGTGAATTGGGTGGTTATAATTGTATGACATCATGATTGATGTGGTAATCTAAGCCCATGAAATAATCTCTTTTTCTCTTAAGTAATCACATAAATTTTTTAAATAACATAAATCTAAATAACTAATAAAATTAAGATGATTTCATAAATAAAAATAACATTTATATATTTAATAATTAATAAAATTATATTAAAAACATAATTTCATAAATAAAAACTAATATTTACATCAAAATTTAATAATTAATTAAAACGATAATTTTACAAATAAGAAATTAATATATTTAGTAATATTATATTAAAAATACACTCTAATTAATATTAATAAATTTAAATTTATTAATAATTAATAAATTATTCAAACAAGTATCGAATATAATTATGTCTTTATGTGTCATTTCATTCATTCAAATAATCATACAACTATCTACTATCATTTTATTTTACCAAACATATTTATACAATCGGTTAATATAATATGTTAGTCAAATCAATTAATATAATCCACTAATAAAATTAATTAGTATTATCTACTAACCAAATCAACTAATACAATCAATTAAGTAAAAAAATACAAATAATCACTAAATAAGTAAAAAAAATATTAGTAAGGTTTGGAAAATTAAAATAAGTTTATTAAACTAACAAGTTGTTATAAATAGTCTAGTCTCTAAACTCATTAAAATTTGTCATTATCATATAATGTATAATAATTATTTATATATTTATTATTATTTTATAAAATTTTAAAATTTAATAAATCTTTTATATTTTCTATAAATATCCATAATGAACATTAATACACTTTATCTTTATACTTAATCAAAGGTAATTTTCATAAACTTTTTCAACCAAATATCATGTAGTGTTGCACAAATGCAAGTGGCTACAGTACTAGTATCCATCTTAAATGGAAAAGTAAAAAGTATAGCATTGAGTATAGGGTATAGCAATTTAATTTAATGTTAAAAACGGCATAATCAAAATATAAAAAAATATAAAATATTATTCATTCAATCAAAATATTATATTTTTATAATATTTTAGGTTAAAATTCAAAACGTTACTCAATTATTTTTTTCTTATAAGTTTTAAAATTTCACTAATAAGTTTCAAAACTTATCTTTAACCTAAAATATCAAAGAATTTAGGGTTATAATGATGTTTATGGTTATATATTTAGGGAAATATGTAGGTTTTGAGTAATTTTAAAAAAATAAACCAAAAATTATAGTGTTGCTTGGATCTCGCCGCCAACATGTATATCGTTGAAATGAATATATCTTTAGTTTAATCCAACGTCTTGCAGATAGCAAGGTCCAAGCAGTAATGTAGATTTTGACCTATTTTCTTAAAATTACTCAAAACTCACATATTTTTCTAAATATAATCCTAAACATTATTATTCCTAAAATTCTCTTAAAATATCATAAAATTTATAATATTTTAATTATACGAATAATATTTTTAATTTTATAATTTTTAATATTTTAATTATATTATTATTTATTTAACTGTAAATTAGAATAATGTACTCCATTCGTACTCATCAGCTTGGTACTCGCATCATTACTTTTCATTTAAGGGCGGCTGTCCAATCGTAGATAAATCCAGTTCGTCAACCCTCATCCATTAGCGCATAGAATCAATAGCTTATGGCCAATGCTAGGTACTTTATAGTAGAGCCAATGCTATGAACTTTGTATGTAAAACCAACTTAACCAAGTTGAAGATACAAACACAAAGTGAACCTTATCACACTAGGAAAATAAAACAAATTAATACGGTTTTATCTATTCATAACATTTTTTTAAAAAATAATATTAAGTTTGAATGTAATAACTCATTTTTGTTCGGTCATACCCAAAAAAATATTAACATTACTTTAAAACGTTATACATTATTTTTAAAATTTTAATATCATAGTTTTTTTAGGTTTCATCTTTGATAGTACGTGTATATTATAAAATAAGATGTAAATAGAATTAGGGGAAATCGAACTCAATAAATGATTTTAGTGAAAAAAAAGATGATATTTATCTGACTGGATCTGGTTTGACTATTTTAGTTTGTAAAATGTTTATATATTTTTTTAATTGAAGAGGAAAAAAGCATCAACCACATGCCTCGTTAAAAAACCTCCCTAAACTTAAAGGAGGAATATGAGTACATATAGAAGGGCTAGAAAAATGAGTACATATAGAAGGGCTGTAACAGGAACAAGATTAAAAACAACTTGACAAGAGCCAAAAACCAAAAGAAACTACCCCGCAAAGCAACTAAAATAACCTCAGACTAGAAACAAAACGTTACCCAATACCCGTATCATTATTTCTAAATCCATAACGCAAATCATTATTTATCAGACCTTGAATACTGCCAAATGACTCTTCAAAGAACATCTCACTAATCGCTTGATCCTGTAAATCCTTCGCTAGTCCAACAACAACCAAATTAGACTCCAGATTAGTGTACTCCACATGAACCTCCCATGAACGTTGAATCTTCTCTCAGATAACAACAACAAGACCATTAGTTGTCCGAATCGTTCCCCCATGAGTCACACAACTAATAGCCTCACGACTATCTAATTTAAGCTTTACACATCGATAACCACAATGCCACGCATTTCTAAGGCCATAAAAAATAGCCCATAACGTTGTATTAAAAATAGAACATCAACCAATATGAAAAATACATCCAAAAATCCAGTCCCCTACATCCGAGCGGCGGACTCCTTCAATCGCAGTCGAATTAAAAATCGGATGTACTAAACTATCCACATTAACTTTCACCCAATTAGAGGGCGGACAACACTAATGGTTCATTGACCTTGGGATTTGTCCCTGAATTGCACTAACCATAGAACTATGGTAGCTAGCCATCCTTATCTAATCTAGATACAACTTTCTTGCCATAATCATATCTTTCTTTTCAATGTAATCCAACTAAAAAAGAAGTCGATTTCTCCAATGCCAAAGTTTTCAACAAATAGTCGCAAAAAACAATCTTCAATTCTCCAAATTACTCACAAAAGAAGTATTTGCGTCCAAATTATTAACAAGTTCCTATAATCGTAGATTATAAAAAATATTGAAAGAAATATTCGTGTAACGCCCCAAGTTTGGGCTTAGAAATTAGTGGGTCGGTTTAGTCGGTTTAGCCTAGTTCGAGATTAAATACCTAAAAAATTAGTTTTCTATCGAAATAAATTAAGGAAAAATATTCTAAAATCCTTAAATAATATATATTAGACTTTGATCAAATCAAATTTTAAAATCAACCCTTGAAACCCTAAGATTTTGAAATTAGTGATTGTTTTGTAAAAATTAAAAATTTAGGGACAATTTTATGAAACAAGCCAAAACTTTGAATCTTTAAGGAGCTTTTATCCAATTATAATCCTAGCTAGTCTAGGCTTTCTAAATATTAATTAATTAAGCCCAAAATATATTTTAAATTAAATAACTTAATTAAACTCAATTTTAAACTCTTAAAACCCTTTTTAATTAACCTAAACATAACCTACTTTTCTAATTTTCGTTTTCTCTCATTGGAGGCAGCTGTTCATCAAGTTTTAAAGGTAAAAACTCATTCTTTTTTAATAAAAATCCTTTACAACAATTATCTTAACTTTTCCCCTTCAAATTTTCTTGTTTTCTCATTGTTTTCTCGTTTTAAAACCCGGAAAGCAATTGGATCAGTTTTAGAGGTGAGATTTTGTCAATACTCTAGAAAAATAAAGTTTTTTACTGAAATTCCCAAGTTCTTGTCTTGGAGAAATTGTTTTAATCCTTCAATTTCATAAAAAACGTTTTTTTGGCTAAAAATCTCAATTTTCGTTCAAGGGTTTTTAACCACTGTTTTTGGGTCTTAAAAAGATTATTTTTAATATTTTAGGATGTTTATAAAGTATTTTTAATATCCCTAATCCCGAACTATAGGCTTAAGTGAAGTTTGGTGTGTTCCGACAAGTTTTCGGTTTAAGTTTTGATAGGTTTTAAGGGCTACTGTGTAGGGATCTGACTTTTTGGTTTCTTTTGTGAGTTAAGAAGCATCAAAACCCTTGGTCTTAATGCAAGGTAACACGACCTACAAATGTCAAAGATTTCGTTGGTCTTAATGCAAGTTGAGATCGGGCTTTACCCACTAAATAACCATACATGGCCTTAGTAACATATTTATGAAAAATAGATACACCAAAATATTTTCTTAAATTTTGAACTTCTTTAAAGCCAAACCCATTCATAATATCTGCTCTAACATGCAACTTTTTATTTTTTTGAGAAAAAATGTTAATTTTTGAAGCACTAATCTTTTTCCCGGAAGCAACAAAAACAATCAAGAACCTCTCGCATAACTTTCATTTTTCAAAATAAAGCCTCAACAAATAAAATAAAGTCGTCAACAAAAAAGAGGTGAAAAATTCTTGGGCTATTCTGATTCAATTTGATCTATGATCACCGTCCCTTTTCTATCTCGACATTAATCGCTTGTGAGATCCGTTCAATATGAAGTAAAAAATTTTAGGATGACATAGGATCTCCTTGTCTGATTTCACGGGTTGGCCTAAAACTATTGAACAAATTACTGTTTCATACAATCTGAGTAGAAACTGATTTAATACAACTCATGATCAGTCTGATAAGTCTCGATGGTAAACCAATATCACCCAAAGTGTCAGCAATAAAGATCTATTCCAAACGGTTGTAAGCTTTTTTAAGATCTATCATCAAGGTCATCCTCCCGTTACGATCCTTTTTCAGCGCATAGAGTGAATCACCTCCTGCACTAATATTATATTGTCTGTAATATTTCGACCGAGCACAAAACTCACCTGAATATTCGATATCAAATGAGGGAGAAATAGCTTTAACTTGTTGACAATAACCTTTGTCAATGCTTTATAAGTTACCAGACAAAGGCTAATAGGCCTAAATTGAGAAAAAGAATCATACGAGGAAATTTTAGGGATTAAAACAAGGATAGTTTGATTTTTCTTTGTCCGAACTTCTTCTTCAACAAAACATTTACTCACAAAATCAATCACATTGTTACTAACTAAGTTTTAGTTTTTCTGATAAAATATCACGTAGATCCATCAATTTCTAGGACTTTCAAAAGATTCATATCAAAAACCACTTCACGCACCTCATCATCAATGAAAGTTGCAACCAAAATCTCGTTTTTATAGCTAAAATTTGATCAAATAAATTCTGAACCAGCCATGGCATACATATACTATTCGAAGATTCAAATAGGGACTGAAAAAAAGTCACGAAACCATCCCTTATGATATCAGGCTTATCACATCAATTTTAATTATCAAGCTTAATCATAGAGATAGTCTTTCATCTTTGTTGTGCCTTAGTAACCCAATGATAGTAACGAGTATACGGTCATTGTCTCGAATCCACTTACTACGTTATCTTTGCAACCAAAGGCTTTATTATTGGGTGAGTACCTTATTTAATTCCTCTTTTAACTCTTGCTCTAAAACATTGAGACGATTACAGTTGAAGAACTCAGAAATCTTCTTAATCACCTAAATACGCGCCATAAGATACATTTTCCTTCTTCCAATATTGCCAAAGTCCTCGCTTCCATTTCGTAGTTGCACTAGTAAAATTAGCTAAATTCGTTAGAGTTTTCTGTAAAATTTATATAACTAAAAGGTTAAAAAGCATAAGAACATAAATTATAAATACGGAGGTTTGGACATATGTAATAAGAATGATCGCATAAGGCCTAAATAAAGTCTTAAAATTTTGATAAATTATATTTATTGGATGATTTAATCTTGAAACTCATTGTAAAAATTTTAAAATCATTCTTAAAAATACGAGATAATTGTTAAAAAGTTATAATTATTTACTTAAAGTGATAATTGCTTATAAAATATTATTGGTTATTCGTATTACTGTTGTTTCTGCATAATGAAGCTTTTCAAAATTAAAGTTGTTGAAATCATATTTACAAATAGCTATATCGCAAGAAAGACTAAATGAACTTGATGACAATCGAAAGTGATCTTGTAAAAGAAATTGATATTGAAAGTGTAGTAGATAATTTTGCTTAAAAAATAATACTTTTAAATGAAAATATTTAGTTTTTATATATTTATAAGTCAGTTTTTATTCTTTAAAAAATAAGATAATAATATCTTTCATAATATAATAAATTTTTAAAAAATATCATATATTTATTTATTGATTATAAATTAAAAATTATATTTTAATAAATTATAGAATGCCATTAATGTTTTTGAACCTTCCCAATCGGAACCACTTTAAAAAGGTAAAAACTAAAGAAGAAAAAAAATCTATATGGAAGCCTGCAATTTTAACGCGTGGGTAGCTTTTTAATTGATACATTAATATCTTTTAATTAAAAAATGTTGACCCAACTTTCGCATGACTTTTTTCTTACATTGACTCTTTCTTTTAAAAGACACACGTGAGATAATCAAGTACAAATTAATGATATTTCATTTTCTTAATCTTAATTTTTATTTAAGAGATTTGAGTTTAAATTATTTTATTATCATCTTAAAAAACACACGTGTGTTATAAAAATATTAAAATAAACATAAATTATTTTATTATCATCTTAAAATTATTTAAGAAGATAATAATAAAAAATTTTGAGTAAAATATAAATTTCAATTTACTCTTATAAAAAATTACGTCACATGAATAATTATAACAAAAAATTTAATCAATTAAGTTCCCTTATTAATATTATCACATTAACCGTAAATTCTTTTACTAACATGGGTAACAAACGCATATAGTGATGATATATCTTCTACGAATGTTTAATTAAATATTTTATTCGAATTAAAAGATTAATTGACAATTTTCTTTGATTTTAAGAGATTAATTGATTATTTTTATTTAATATTAAGAGTTTAATTAAGCATAATTATAAAAACTGATAAAAATGTTATAAATAATTTTTAAAATAATTGAATCATTAAAATTATTAAAATTGATTATAAAGGTTAGTTAATTTAATGATGACATGTCTTTAAAAATAAAATAAAATGGATTTGATTTTTTATTAATATATCACCATTTAATTTAATAAGTGTATAGATATATACATACTAAATATACTCTATAAATATAAATAAGAAATAAAACCCATTAAAACGATCATCACCTTGTTTGATTTTATGACCCAAAATATTAAATTATTTTTTGATATTATCCAAAGTTTGAAAAACACAAAATAAGAAAGTACGGATAGATGGTAGCCATCTAGAAAAGGAAATATCAAAAAAGGTATCTTTGCAACTTGGAAAATTAGTGCACGTACAAGTAAAAATGTACTTCACTCATTATAATTGGACTAATAAGAGTTTTCACGCTCAAAATTTTTTAAAACTAAATTATTTTATAAATTTATTTTTGAAGTTAAATTAAACTATGATCATCGCTTTAAATTAGTTTTTAAATTTTTTAAATGTTAATTCTATCCCTAAACTGAGAAATTAGTCTAAATTGACCCTCCAACTCTTGAGTATTCTAATTTTATTCTCCAACTACAGACCTCATTCTAAATTGATCTTTAAAATTTTTAAAATTTTAATTTTATCATTAAATTATCGTTTATACCCCATCATATTATTACATAGTACATGTCAGTCTTTACATAATAGTTAACATTTTTATAAAAATTTTATTAACATGATATATGATTAACATATGTTGATAATTCGGGAATAAAATTAGAATCTTCAAAATTTTAGGGACTAATTCAAAATCAAAGACATAATTTAGGGAGGAAATTAACATTTTTTAAAAGTTTAAGGATTAATTTAAAGTGAGGCTTATAGTTTAAGGATGTGTGGTGTAATTAACTCGATTTTCCTATTTTTTTATTTTTTTCAAATTAAACTAACCAACGTAAAAGATAACGTGTACAGTTTGATAAAAAAATTGAAGCCAAAATTGAGAGAGGGAAAATTTTAAGGGCTAAAATTACATTTTTAGAAGTTTGAAGAACAAAAATGTTATTAGTCCCTTATAATTCGTATCAACTTTAACTTCGTTGGTAGCTGTTAGATTAAACAACATAAGCACTTGTTATTATGATGTAAAAGGCTGACCCGATCTGAAAACTCGACTGAAATCTGTTTAATTCAGAAACTAGTTTGACTCGAGGATGCAATGATTCAAATCGGATCTGTATCTGACTGTTGTTGATCCGAACCCAAGTTAGACTTGTTACTGTAGTAACCGAACACGAACTGTATCCGACCGAGAATAACCTGAACCCGATTTCAACTTGTTACTGTGGACCAGAAACCTAACCTGCATCTGACTAAAACGAATCCGAACCTGTGTCTGACTTGGCAGAAAACTGATATTACCCGACTGAATTGACCCGAGACCTGATTTTTCTCGACCTATTTTGAATCCGACCTAATAAATGACCTGACTTGTTTTGAATCCAACTTGTTATTGATCTGAACTCATATTAATAAGACTTAATATTTATATGACATATAATTAAGTATATCTATAATTTGATAAATTTAAAATATTAGTAAATATAATTAGGCTTAAAAAATAGAATTAGACATGAAAATTAATTTAGGAATTAATATTTAAATTTAGTACTACAGATTTAATGAAATTAATTTATTTAATTTTTTATTTAGTTTTAATGTATTTAATTTTAATTACAATTTTAAATTAATATTTTATTAAAAATTATAATTCTAAATTAATATTTAATTATGTTTAAATTAACTTATTGAACTTAGGATTAATTAAGCTAAATTAAAAAATAAAAACATAAATTATAAAATAAATAAAAAATTCTAAAATAATATGTAGATTTTTTATTAAATTAATCTAAATTATGATTCAAATAAATTAAACCAAAAAAATTGTTAAAAAAAGTGGAAAGACAAATTTTTGGAGGGAACTAAACCACTCTATTTTTAAGTTTGAGATTAATTTACTTTTAGTGTAAAAATTTTGGAGGATATAAGTTACTCAAAATTTTGGAGGGATATAAGTTACTCAAAATTTTGGAGGAAATTAGAAATAAGTTTTGATTATTATATAAAAAAACAAAATTTTAGAGGGAATTAATATAATAGTAATTTTTGCATTATTGTTATTATAACATATAATCAAATAATAAACTTTGATTGAATATAATCAATTAAAAATATAAAAAAAAAAGATATTAGATTTAGATATTCATTTTACACTACTCTAGGTTAAGTAAGAAATTTTTTATATATTTATATAGGTCGCGCCTAAAACTCAAATCTTGCGTCGCTCTATACCTTATTTTACAATTATTTCAATTTGGTTATGATCACTCGAAAAAAAGTTTTAAATTTTATTTTTTATTCGATTTGATCCTCATTTGATTAAAATCAAATTATATATTTTAAAATTGTTTCAATTTGAACATAGAGAATTAATTTTGTGATTGGAGAATTGGTTTTAGAGAACTAGTTTAGTGATTTGGGTTTAAGGGATTAGTGTTGGGCTTAAAAAATTAATAATATACTTACATTAATTAAATACATATACATACATTAATTCATAAATAAATTAAATAAATAAATTAGTATGCATTTAAATATATATATATATATATATTATAAGTATATTATATATTACACATAATACACTAATATATATAAGTATATTATAATATATTAAACTATATTATATATCTATATACATCTAGTATATATTAATGTATATTATAGACATATATTAATGTATACATCTAGTATATATGCATATATATAAGTAATAAGTATACATATATTAATATATATTATATACATATATTAATACAATCTAATATATATGCATATATATATATAATAATAATTATATAATAATAATAAGTATATATATATATATTAATGTATACTATATAGTATATAAGTATATATATACTTACATATATATTTATATATTACATACATATTATATTTATATATAATTATACATTTCATATATATTTATACAATATATTATACATTTAATATTTTCATATATAGTATAAATTTCATATATATAGAATATATATAGTATAAATTTTATATTTCTATTTTTGAAATGTATTAAACTATATTGTATAGGTATAAATTATAATGTATTAAAGTACATTAAAATTAAAATTTTCACCGAATTTAACTATAATTAATTTATAATTTTTGTAATTTAGTCCTTATAACTTTATTTTTATTTCAAATTGACTATTATTTATTTTTCTAATTTAATTTAGTATTTTAAAGAAGATGATAATTTATTTTATTAATTTTTATCTTTTTTAATTTAAAATTTTGTTTTTCTAGTCCAATGTTTATTCCTTATTAATTCATAATTTTTAAAATTTAGTCTAATTTTTAAGATATGAATCATTTGATGATATTTTTGTTTCCTCTAGTGTGTAATATTTATTTTTAATGGGATTCATGTTAGTTATAGACGTTAGATATTAAATAATTAATTCGAAATAAATGATCAACCATTCAACCCAAAGTCTATCAGTTATTTACTTAATTACTTATTTGTATCAAACTCAAACTTAATAATTTTAATTAATATGAATTTAAAACCCGAATTAATTCGACCTGAAATAAAACCGACTCGAAATGAACTCGACCTGAAATGAGTCTGACCTGAAATCTACTCACCTGAAATGAACCTGTAAATTATTTGATTTGGATTCGAACCATTTGAACCCGACCTAAAATAAACCCGACCAAAAATGGACCCGCACCCGACCCCAATCGAGTTAAAATATCAAATCAACCTAAATGACATGTATCCAATTTTACCCGACCTGACAGTACCTAACCTGAAACTCATCCGAGTAATTGTTTTTACATCCCTACTTTCCATGAGTTGTTTGTGTTCCCTCCCTTGTCATGTTTTTTGCAAAGCTAACTTTCACTAGCCCTTCACCTTTAGCTTGTATACATTTCTATCCCCATCCAATGCTGGTATAGTCTTTATTAATGTACATAATTAAAATGAGATGCAAACAAAAAATGTGTTAAAATTTGTGTCATCTATATATTAGATCATTAAGCATAACATGAACAGATGGGAATAAAGTTTATTAGACTCAAACCCTATAGAGGAGATAATTGCACCCCATAAGGGATAAAGCAAGTTTCTAACTAAAGTGATGGTTATAAGAAGTTCATTTTTCTAACTTTCTAAAGTTTTACCCAACAATTTTGATATACATTTTATATAATCTTTAGATTATATAACTTTTTCTACTTTAAGGGTTAGAGTCTCAAAAATTTAATCTAAAGTTTTAGAGTTTATAACATTTAAGGTTTATGATTTTAAATTAAAGATTTGTTAAGAATATTTTATTTATGGTGAATATCCATGTATTAGAGGGAGGTTTAATGGGCTTTATTATTAGGGTTTAATACCCATTGGAATTAGGGTTTCCATCTTAGCCTCTAAATATAGACTTTTGGAGAAAACATTGTACACAACTCTCCTTTGAAAATACAATAAAATCTCTCTCTTTTCTCTCATCTTTTTTCATCTATTCTTGTTCTTTATTTTATTCACAACACGTTATTAGCACGAGTTTGCTCAGAAGATTTTTTTTCAAGTTTCTTTAAAGATTTACCTGTTATGTTTTTTTCTTCATCTTATATATTTTAATTTATAAAATAATATATACGATGATGATTATAATTTAAAAGAAAACTAAGTTTGTTCATTTTTTATGTGTATATTCTTATTTTGTCTAATGTTATTATGTGTTTATTTTATGCCATGAGTACTTCTTTTATATATTTGT
Source organism: Abelmoschus esculentus (assembly GCA_035048815.1). NCBI lineage: Eukaryota > Viridiplantae > Streptophyta > Magnoliopsida > Malvales > Malvaceae > Abelmoschus > Abelmoschus esculentus. The sequence goes on from JAUCBN010000032.1 coordinate 9,076,643, forward strand.
TAATTAATATATTATTTTTTTGATAATTTCATCTGAGTATATTGGCTGGACATCTCGTTCTGTATGGCTACTGGTCTCAAAGGGGGTTCTTTTCTTAAGGAACCTTGTGACTGGTTTAACAACGCCACGTATGGGGATTAAATCTTTGTTTGTATATATATATATATTAAGATATAGTTGATCTAATTTTTATTTGTCTTTTATAGTATATCAATGACAAATCTTGCAAAAATTGAGTTTGCGACTCTTGATATTTCCAAAAAGAATTATTTATCCTAGATCCTAGATGTTGAAATACATCTAGATGCAAATGACCTGGAAAATACTATTAAAGAGGGGAATGCAGAATCTGCTCAAAATAAGGCCAGAGCCATGATACTTCTTCGCCGTCACCTCCATGAGGGGTTGAAATCTGAATATTTAACGGTGAAAGATCCTCTTATTCTTTGGAATAATCTAAAAGAACGATATGACCACCAGAAAACTGTTATTCTACCTAAAGCTTGATATGATTGGTTGCATTTAAGATTGCAAGATTTTAAATCAGTAAGTGAGTATAACTCTGCTATGTTTCGGATTACTTCACAATTGAAGTTATATGGTCAAAATATTACTGATAAGGATATGTTAGAAAAAATATGCTTCACTTTTCATGCCAACAATGTTGTCCTTCAAATACAATATCGTGAAAAAGACTTTAAAAAATATTCTGAGTTAATTTCTTGCCTTCTTGTGGTAGAGCAAAATAATGAGTTGCTCATGACAAATCGTGAATATCGCCCAACTAGCTCCACTCCATTCCCTGAAGCAAATACGATATTCTATAGTAGAAAAAATAAAGGCTACACCGATAATCATGGTCATAGCTATGGGCGTAGGCGTGGTCATAGCCACAGTCGAGGACATAGGCGAGGTAGTCGTTTTAAAAGTAATTATACCCACCGCATGTGGAACAATAAGGATGAAAATGGTGCAAAAGATCAATCCAAGAAAGAGGAATCTATATGTCATCGATGTGACAACACAAATCATTGGGCATGTGCTTGTCGTACGCCAAAACATCATATGGACCTTTACAAACAATCAATAAGTGGTAAAGGAAAAAGAGTTAAAACAAATTTGGTTTATATCAATGACAAAGATGAGTATGGCTTTCACAAAGATGATTATGGCATTTCCGCAGTAGCCAAGATAATTATGGTATTACAAACATAAAAGTTGATGATTTTCTCATATCCCCTGAGAAAAATATTTATTGTCTTTTAATTAAGGCATAAAGATAATTTTAGCCTTTAACGTCTATAATTTTTATCATTTTTGCCCTTATTCTTTTTTGGGATAAATTTAGTCCTTAACCTATATCTTTTTGACAAATAGCTTATTTTTTAACTATCATGATAACTGGAACGTTAAAAATCTAACAATGATGATATGTTATATGCATATAATAATATATTTTAAATAACATGACATCTAACCTATCAAATATATATGAAATATAATTTTATTCTAATATAAAATATAAAATAATTAAAATTTAAATAAAATATTAAAAAATTAATTAATTTTAAAATAAAATACTACTAAATATTCTCAACCCTTACTACGATATCACCGAAATCCTATCTTAAAAAAATATGACTATAGTTCGAAATTAATTAATTTTTTAAGATAAGATTTTGATTCTATCGTAGTTAGGGTTAAGATTGTTTAGTAGCCTTCTATTTTAGAATTAATTAATTTTTAATATTTTATTTGAATATTAATTATTTTATATTTTATATTGGAATAAAATTATATTTCATATATATATGTATTTGATAGGTTAGATGACATTTCTTTTAAAATATATTATCATATGCATATGACATGTCATAATCATTAAATTTTTAACGGTCCAGTTATCATGATAGTTAAAAAATAAACTATTTGTCAAAAAGATATAGGTTAAGGGCTAAAATTATCTTTATGCCTTTAATTAATTTCATATTTACTTTATGTTATTGTTAGTTTATCATGGAATTTTTTAAGAATAAATATCATGTCTACTTTATTAAAATCATTAGTATTATTTATTTATTTATTTTAAATATTGTTATAACATTTATTTATTTATTGTTTGAAGAATATGATTACGTCACAAATACAATCTGCAAAACATGGTGACGACTTATGCTTAGCGGACAGTGCAAGTACTCATACTATACTTAAGCATAAGAAATTTTTTCTCATTTAACAATGCAAGGGAATAACGTGAGTACTATATCCGAAAGTGTCAATATCATAGAAGGCTCCGGAAGAGCGCATATATTATTGTCAAATGGAACTTTATTTCATATTCAAGATGCACTATACTCTCCAAAGTCTGAAAGAAACCTATTAAGTTTTAAAGATATTCGCAAAAATGGATATCACATTAAGAATATTAGTCAAGAAGATGTTGAATATATCTATATTACGAGTATAACTCAAGGCAATAAGAAAGTGCTAGAAAAATTACATGCACTGTCATCCTGATTGTACTACACAAGAATTAGTACAATTGAAGCACATGTTATTGTAAACTATAAGTTTACTAATAACTTTATTATTTGGTGCGACCGGTTAGGCCATCCCGGTTTGATTATGATGCAAAGACTTATTGAGAATTCATGTGGTCACTCATTGAAGAACCAAGAGATTCTTCAAAGTAATACCTTTTCATGTCATGCTTGCTCTCAAGGAAAATTAATTACTCGACCATCACCAGTTAAAATAGATTATGAATATATTAATTTTTGAAACAGATACAGGATGATATATGTGGGTCCATACACCCTTCTTGTGGACCATTTAGATATTTTATGGTTTTAATTGATGCATCGACTAGATGGTCAAATGTATCCTTGTTATCAACCCGCAACTTGGCATTTGCGAGGTTACTTGCTCAATTAATAAAACTACGAGAACATTTTCCGGATTATCCTAGAAAGACAATTAATCTTGACAATGCTGGTGAATTTACTTCTAAGTCTTTTGATGATTTTTGCATATCGATTGGAATTAGTGTTGAACATTCTGTAGCTCATATTCATACACAAAATGGTCTTGCAGAATCATTTATCAAACGACTTCAATTAATTGTAAGACCGTTATTGATGAAGTTCAAACTACCAATTTCTGCTAGGGAGCATGCTATTTTACATGCAACATCACTGATTCGCATCACGCCAGTAAGTTATCATAATTTCTCCCCATTACAAATGTTTTTTGGCCAGGAACCAAATATTTCCCATCTTATAATTTTTGTATGTGTAGTTTATGTTTCGATTGCTCTACGACAACACACAAAGATGGATCCTCAAAACAGGTTGTGAATATATATCGGATTTGAATCCCCCTCGATAATTAAATATCTTAAGCCCGTGACGGAGAATTTATTTACAGCTCGATTTGCCGATTGTCATTTTAATGAATCAGTTTTCCCAATATTAGGGGGAGAAAATAAACAGCTAAAAAACGAAATAAGTTGGAACGAATTATCGTTATCTCACTTTGATACACGTACCCAACAATATGATCTAGAAGTTCAAAGGATAATTCATTTGCAAAACTTAGCAAATCAATGCTAGATGCTTTTGCTAACACTAAAAGAGTGACTAAGTCACATATCCAGCTATTAATGCTTCGATTAAAATTGATGTCCCAAAAGTATAAACTCTAGTTGCTAATGAGTCAAACGCACGCTTAAAGCGTGGTAGACCAGTTGGTTCCAAAAATAAGATTCCACAAAAAAGAAAAAGAGTTATATCTTATGATGGTCCGATTTGTGGAGTCAATGAATCATGAAATATCTCGAGAAAAGATTAAAAATTCTTCAATAGGGATATTAGACATGACTCAGATACCTGATAATGATGAGATCTCTATAAATTATATTATGTCTAGTAACAAATAGAACCGAAATAAAATCGATATTGATAATAATTTTGCATGCAATATAACACTAGAGATTTTGGATGATAATATGGATCATGAACCATTTTCAATTGGACAATGTAAGCAAATAGATGATTGACCAAAATTGAAAGAGGCAATTGAAGCAGAACTCAAATCTCTTTCAAAAAAAGAAGTTTTGGGGCCTGTAGTCCGTACACTAGAAGGTATAAAACCTGTGGGGTATAAATGGGTCTTTGTAAGAAAGAGAAATAAAAATGGGAAATTGCGAGATATAAAGCTCGTTTGGTTGCACAAGGATTTTCACAAAGACCTGGAATTGATTATGAAGAAACATATTTCCCAGTGGTGGATGCAACCACATTTCGATTTTTGATTAGTCTGTCAGTAAAAGAAAGGCTTCATTTCCGCTTAATGGATGTTGTTACAGCCTACCTATATAGGCCTTTTGATAATAATATTTATATGAAACTTACGGAAGGACTTAAACTGCCTGAAACAGCTAATTCAGGTTCTTGAGAACATTATTCAATTAAATTGAGTAGACCCCTTTATGGATTAAAACAATCTAGGTGTGTGTGGTATAATCGCCTTAGTGAATACTTATTAGCGAAAGGCTATAAGAATGATCCAATTTCCCCGTATATTTTTATTAAGAGGTTTAACTCTGAATTCATTATTATTGTCGTGTATGTTGATAATTTAAATATCATTGAAACTCCTGAAGAGATCTCATTGACAGTGGAATATTTAAAGAAAGAATTTAAAATTAAAGATCTCGGAAAAACAAGATTTTATTTTGTATTACATATTGAGCACTTAAAGGATGGAATCATTGTGCATCAATCAACATACATAGAAAAAATGCTAAAGAGGTTTTACATGCATAACGCATACCCGTTGAGCACCCCCATGGTTGTTAGGTCACTTGATGTTAATAAAGATCCATTCCGTCCTCGAGAGAAGAATGAGGACATTCTTGGTCTAGAAGTACCATACTTAAGTGTTATTGGTGGATGTATCTTTCTAGTCCCACACGACCTAACATATCATTCGTTGTCAATTTATTGGCAAGATTTATCTCATGCCAACCCGAAGACACTGGAATGGGGTTAAACACATATTTCGTTATCTTCAAGGTACAAAATACATGTGATTATTTTTCCCTAATAAATCCAAAACAGAATTGGTCGGTTTTGCGGATGCAGGATACTTATCTAATCCTCATAATGCGCGATCACAGACTGATTATGTATTTACATACGGTGGTACAACAATTTCTTGGCGTTCAATGAAACAAACTATTACCGCCACTTCTTCTAATCATACTGAGATTTTGGCTATCCATGAGGCTAGTCGTGAATGTGTGTGGTTAAGGTATGTAACCCAACATATTCGAGAAAATTATAGTTTACTCTCTCGAAAAATTTCTCCGCTAGTCTTATATGAGGATAATACAACATGTATCGCCTAACTTAAGGAAGGATACATAAAGGGTGATAGAACAAAACACATCGCACCAAAATTCATTAATCTACAAAAGAATGGAGACATTGTTGTGCAACAAATTCAATAATGTAATAATTTGGCAGATCTATTTACTAACGCTATCCCTATTGCTCCATTTGAGAAGTTAACTTACAATATTGGATTGTATCGTGTCAGAGATCTTGTCTGATGCGTTTATGAGGGGGAGTAATACACGTGTTGTACTCTTTTCCTTATCCATGGTTTTGTTCCATTGGATTTTCCTGAAAAAGATTTTTAATGAGGCAACATATTTCGTGTATTAAAGATATGTGTACTCTTTTTTCTTCACTAAGTATTTTTTCCATAGGATTTTTATTTTAGGAAGGTTTTAACGAGGCACAATATCTTCATGGATATTCAAAGGGGAGTGTTAAGAATATTTTATTTATGGTGAATGTCCATGTATTAGACGGAGGTTTAATGGGTTTTATTATTAGGGTTTAATACCCATTGGAATTATAGTTTCCATCTTAGCCTATAAATATAGACTTTTGGAGAAAATATTGTACACAACTCTCCTTTGAGAATACAATAAAATCTTTTTTTTCTCTCATCTTTATTCATCTATTCTTGTTCTTTATTTTATTCACAACAAGATTCAGGTTTTGTTTTTTTAGAATAAATATGTAGATTTATGTATTTTTTATAAGATATGTATATAAAAAATACCCTTTAAAATATATAGGGATCAAGATATTTGTTAAAAGATCAACCAATTTTGCCTTTACACTAATAATCTTTTAAAAATAATTTAATCTTTTAATTTTACATACTAGTCGGGGTGACATTTTAATGATTTCTACGAACTCCTATCTCAATTTTTGGCTTTTATGATGACCCTGAATTTCTACTAGCGCCAAAACTTTGCACTTTGTGTTTTTATTTTGTTTTTTCTTCTATTTTTTTCCATGATCAAAAATTTTCTATATCCTTATTTGACTATCACTAACCACAATTTTATGATGTAACCATATTAAAATGTTTTTCTTGATTTTATCTCGATATAATCAATAATCTCCATTGTGTAAATTAAATTTAGTTATTTAAGTCATCATAAATATTTTTATAAAATTTATAAATTTATAAAATATTAAAAGGAAAAATTAGCACTACCTTAAGAATAATATTGACACAATTTTAAAAACATTTCACAGAAATAACTTTAAATTCGCACTAACTTATATAATTAAAACTTGTCCCCATAAAATATATACAATTTTAAATTCCAACACCATAATTAAATTTACTTGTTTCATCCCTAAATAAGAACTTGAACAAGAAGCTTCGTAAATGTGTTCTTTCAGACTTCTAATCACTTGTTCATGTCATGCTATCATGCTACCCTAAGGCCTAAGCTACACTTTGTTTGCAAATTCATACCCTAAACTACAATACTTAAGAACCAATGGGTTATTTTTAGTGATTTATTCGGATCTAGTATTAGATAAACTTTTTATAAAAGCAATTTTTATAATTTATTTTATTTTTTATTATTTTAAAATTAAAAGTTTTAATCTTATTTTATAAATTTAACCTTACGTATTGCAGATACAAGTAAAAGAAAATATTTGATCAAGTATTTGAGGCAACGTTAATTTATATTGTGCATATCCGCCCACGCGGAGATTTTGGTGTTTCCCTTTCGTAGAGTGGTATAAATTCAACACAGACGATAATCATAACATTATTAATGGTAATGCATCTTGTGGTAGAGTTGTCCGAAATACAAGCGATAACTAGATTATGGGTTTCTACAAGTATGCAGGTATCTATAAAACACTAAAGGCAGAGCTATGGGACATTCTTATTGGTTTATTGACTATATGACACAGGGGTATTCGCTAAGTAAAAACGAAAATTGATTCCCAAGAAGCCTTTCGTTTGTTACAAGATGTTCGAACACATAATGGGTTTTTGTCTATCCTTTTATACATTTGTGAGTTGATCAAGAAAGAATGGAACATTCGTTTTATACACATGGGTCGAATGTGTAATAGAGTGATCGACTATATTATCAAACTAGCTTCTCCTCGGGATTTCGAAGTTAAGATTTTGGACTCTCCCCCAAGTGAGGTCATGTCTTTTATTCTTGAGAATGGTTCTGGTTCTTAGAGCACTTTTTCTTTTCTTGGTTTGTTTGGTTTTTCGTTTAGTTGTTGAATTTTGGGGTCCATTTGTTTCACAGAAAACAATGAACTACATTTTTTAGAAAACCAATTACAGAAAATCATTTTTATGTGTTTGGATAAAACTGTATAAACCATTTTTTGCTGTTTGGAAAATTTTACAAAAAAAATAATTTTAAAAATCTATTTTTAGTGAAACAAACAAGATTTCTCTTTAAAATTTTATTTATTTTAATGAGTTATTTTTTATAAAGACTTACTGTAACAAACTGAATTTTGAATTTCAAGTGTTGGGTTAAACCAAAATGTTGGACTCCAACGTTTGAGACTTGTTGGGCCCCGGGGTTGAGTGTTAGGTTAGTTTGAGAGTTGGGCTTGGTTTGCTTTTGGCCCATTATGGTAAAACAAAGGTTTTATGGTAATTTTTCTTATTGGTTAGAAAGGAGGAGGGGAGTCGGGGAAGAGTTATTTGGTTGCTGATAAGCACATAAAAGTCCTAATTTTTATATCATTTCCCACTCAATTATTGCTTATAATGGATAGATTTAATGTCAATAATGGATAATTCTGCTTATTTTCCATATTTCAGTATCCCAACACTTAATTCGTATTTTTATCTATTATTTAACGTAAAACATATACAAGTAATGATTCTCTCTTAAGACAAGAAACAACTATGCAGGTAATACCAGATAGCCTAATGGATGCTGGAAACTAAAGTTGGAATACAGACAAGCACCCGCCACGACAACACTTTTGTGGCCGCGGCAGCAGACGAAAGATGATAATTGGTGCGCGATAGGTGAAGAATAAAATGTCGATTTTAATGGACTTAGAGCGAGAAGAAGCAAAAGTGAAGAAATAGAGTTAAGCCGTGGTCAAAGTCAACGTGGGAATAAAAAAGAGTCCAAAAGGAGTTAAATTAGGAAATAAAATAAAAAGTTATAATTTAATATGGACATGTATTCTTTTCCTTTTAGAACTTTTAACTTTATGGAAAATTTTAACTTAGGCTTGGCCTATATAAAGCAAACCCCTAGGGCTAGAAATAACAAGTCCGGTTCTCATAGTTAAACCCTAAGCCGCCGACAAGCTCATTATTTTCTAAACTCTCATCGAGGCTTAGATTATTTGTGAAGTAGTTGGGGAAGAAAGTTGTACTTTATTTGAGATTTATTAATGCAATCTTTATTTTCATAATTTATTCTCTATTGAATTTTACTCTTCTTTGCATATGAGCTCGAAAGATAAGTATGTGAGAAAAAATTTATTTTTCTAATATCGAAATAATTAGACTCATGAAACGAAAGAGTACGGTCTTTGCTCAAGGGCATCGGCTAATCCGCAAGGGTTTCAGCAAATAAAAAGATCATATCATCGATTGTTGTTCATCCTTGATTCACGCCGAAAGGTATTATCAAGACATGAATTTCAATAGTTCTCTGAAATAGGGATAAGTATGAGACATACAAAGATGCTCTATTAAACTATGGAAAGTTGAATTATCGATAAGGCATAACCCGTCGAGGTAGCCAAGGCGATCCTTCGTGCGACCCGCCGCAACAGCAAGTCAACCCAATGCATTAATAAGAGGATAATAAATGCAGTTGGACTTCCCTCTACAAAGAAATCGGCCTGGCCTTTTTCCTATCATTGAGATTTCTTTTATTTATTTAGTTTATTTAATTAGTTTATTTACTTTATCTTCATCACTATCCAAATTACTTGTGTTCTTTATTTTTCTTAAGTATAGAATTAACGTGCAGCCAAGGATGACCTAGTCCCTGTGGATCGATATTTAAAGTATTACAATTTGAAAAAAGGTGGAAGCTTTATACACAAGTATAAGACTCCAAAGCTCACATCAGCTGCAGAAAAGGGTTTGGGAGTGAGGTCACCTAGTTAACTTCATCTTTATCTTTTCTCTTCAATCAACCCTAAGTTCAAGGTGCCAACTTGATGTTTTTGGTTGTAAATCTCGTTCTTAGTATAGAGGGAAGTGTGTAGAGCTTGTGGAGATCTATATTTCAAGGTAAAGAGGGCTAGCTTTGGTGGAGGTGGGTTGCTGGTAAGGTGGAAGAACCAAGTTTGGGGAAGGGATTTGTAGTCAGGTTTTCCTATTTTAGTTGATGTTTTAGCTCCTAAAATCACCCATGGAAGTAACTAATGGTTGGTTTTACCCTTCTTTGTGGAGAAAGAGTTGGGAGAATCCTCAAGGAAGCTTGTAAGGAAAAGGCTTGAAGGAAGGGGGTGAACGTTTCTGCTGTTGTTTTTGCTAAGGTTGGTACCCCTCAATCCTCCTTGTATCATACATTTTATGAGTAAGATGCATTCATGTGCTCTTCATGCTTGTGATTGGTTGTTAGAGATTAGAGACTCTTTAATGGTATATTTTGAAGAATGATATTTAATGGCCTAAAATTGATTGGAAACTCACATAAATAACTTTAACAACTTGTAGGAATGTGTTAAGATAAAATGATTCGAGTTTGGGGATGGTTCTTAAAAATTCATAGGTTTAGTTCTACATTTTCGTGCAGAGGTATCGATACCTTTTGAAGGTTTATCAATACCGTAGAGAGAAAATTTAGGCTTAAAAGGCAGGCGTTTCGGAATGCCTTGCCTGTGTATTGAAACCAAAAATTCTAGTAGCAAATCATTTTGATACCTATTTGAGGGCATATCGAAACTAGGGGTCGTATCGATACCCTACATAGGTGTATCGATACGGTTTAGTCTCTCTTGGTCTTAAGCTATCATCTTAGCGTATTGATACGTGATGAGATTGTATCAATACAAGGTAATTCAATACCCTCTTATAGACGTATCGATACACCTAAGCAAACTACTCAAGTTTTTAAGGGTTGAGTTCAAGGGTTCCAAAATTCATGATAAAGGTTCCAATGAGTTAATTAAGACATAAGATGAATATTAAAACTTGTTTTTGGTGATGGTGACTTCAATATATTGTTAAATGCTCGAGTCTCGGTTTTTGGCTTATTCATAGGATGTTTTGTTGTGAAGATCCTAAGGGGGATCATTTGTGTGGTCAAATATTTGTGTGATTGAAATCCGGATATCTATATTAGTGTTGCAACACAAAGAAGACCATCCGACGAAATATTCCAAGTGATGTATTGAAGACTAATTCTGAATGGTGGTCGACCACATTCGAAGATGCTCGATGTAACATTCCAAGAATGGGGTTTAGAGGAAGGCCTCTATCCCAGTGTATAGATGACTATTTTTCGAATGTAGGACGACCTCATTCAAAGATGCTCGATGTAACAATCTGAGAATAGGATTGGAAGACGGTCTCAATCCTGAGTGTAGGATCTCGATGCTATATGGATGTGAGCCTCACTACTTTATTTTTGATTTTGGTTTGACATATATATGTTGTATGCGTTGGTATACATCTCATTATGCCATGTGTTAGGCGAGTATGATAGAGCCATCATAACATGTATGGTATTACATGTCTTACTTTACTTTACTTATGATATGCATGATGTTGGCCGTGTGGCGCACCCACTGAGCTTTTGTAGCTCAGTATTCGAAATATATTTTCGTGCGTAAAATAGGTGAAGTTGGACCCGAGAGGAGCACCATCAAGGTTGGGATTTCTGCGTCCACTTAGTGTCAGAGTATAAATATTTGATGTAGTGGGCTAGTACTTGTCAAACCCTATGTATTTGTAACTCTTAATTATTTTGGGTCGAATGATTTTAAATGGTTTGTATTTAATAGAGCTCCTACTATTTTGAACTATTTGTTTTATGTTACAATTTGGATTTGAAGTAAATGGATTAACTTGGTTTTATTTGGACTTGAATTGATTTTTAAATGGGCTTGAGGTCAAAATTTTGAAATACGAGCTTTGGGCCAGAGGCCCAATGTGACACTGGGTCGAGGGTGTTACACTTACATTGATGTGTATCTAGCCTATCAACCAATAACAAATTACATCGATGTATGTATAGCCTAGCAACCAATAACAAATTAGAAATCCTAGGAAAATTGAGCAAAGACCCCTCTTGCAAAAGATAAAAATTTTATTTCAACTCAAAAAGATTTTTTTTTCTCATTTCAGCTTAGAAACATTCTAAAAAAAAGAGAAAATCTTAAAGATCAATAAAATTCATCAATTATACGAGTATAAAATAAGCATCCTATATGTGTTTTATTAATATAAAATCTAAGAGATAAATAAAATATATGGGTATTTCTTATAATAAGAGCAAGGGTAAATAAACAAAAGAGATAGAGAGACAATGAGAAGGAAAAAGACGTAGAGCAAACTTTGAAGAAGTTTATCCATGTCGAGATCTAAAAGCATCAATGATAGATTCGGAGAGTTGGAAAAAAATATTGAAACATTCAATGGGTTGAGAAAATGACTTACCGGGAAAAAAACCCAGTCTATTATTTTATGAGAATATGAGTCTTTTTTTCGTTGACTTGTAGTTTAATTTACATTGACTATCTATTTTACGGGAACAAAACATTGAAAAACATTGAAATTATTTTCCATAAAGTGAACTACAAGGAAACAAACATACCTTGGTTCAATAGGTATAGTAGTGTGTAATTTTTTTTATTTAGGTTTAGAAAGGTTTTTAATGAGACACACTACAATCCGTCACGTGTATGATTTATTCTAATATAATAATACATTTTCACCCCTAAAAAATTGAATTTCGAAAATCAACGGCGGATCCATATATATTTTAGAGTGAGTTTGTGCCATCATGAAACTTTTAAAATTTATATATTTTTTATTTTTAATTTTTATAAATTAATCTTCAAAAATTCTATAATATTTATATATGTTTACCCTAAAATATATTTATTGATTTATCATCGTAGGAAATAGGATTAATGATATAGCAATCACAACCTTAAAGTACAACGATGTAACACATATTGAGCAAATACTTTAAAAGGTATATTAGTTACATATTTTTTTATGTGTATTGTAATATTTTAAATATTTTGTATAATTTCATATTTATTTTAAGCTTGATTTATAAATAAGTGTTTAAATTATATATTTTTTAAGATAGATGTTGAATATTTTTTTTTATAGAAATAAGTGTATAAAGTTCCATTCCATTAGTATTTTAAGGTAATACCATTAAAAAATTGGTTTAATTTATAAATAGGTGCTTGAAGCTTTATTCCGTTAATTTTTAAAGTAATATCGTTAAAAAATTCATAACTCAATCATAATTTGACATATGTCTATTTTAATTTTTTTATAAATAAACTAAAACAGAAGAAAATTAGTTTTGAGAAAAAAGTTAATTTTTTTTAATTTTCTAAAAAAGTCTCAGATCTCTAAAATCTTAAACCTCAAAATCTCAAAATTGACACAATTATTGTCATCAATAATTTGTCGGATCTCATCGTCTCCTAAGGTTACTATCCGTTTCTCCCAATGATCCATCGTTAGTAATCGGCGAGAGGTATTGTAAACGAATGTTGAATAACTAAAGTTTTTTGTTTTCGTTGTTTAATGTCTAATTGAAATCTCTCTCGTTGATTATTGACAATGGGGGTTGAAAAAAAAATCAACGGTGGCCTAAGACGAAGGAGTCTGACATAGTTATTAACGATAATAGTGATATCAAATTTGATTTTAAAGTTTGAGTTTTTAAAGATTTTAGGACTACTTTTTATTTTTAAAAATTTTAGAATATTTTTTAAATTAATTTATTTATTTTTAAAATAAAAACGTGGGTTTGGACCTAGCGGCCTCATCTTTTCCTTTTCTTTAATCATTTATCGTTTTAGTTTTGTTTTGATCATGATATTAATTTTAATGTTAGTTATAAAATATTGACGTTTCGTTATTCTTTATATCTTTTATATCTTGTTTTAGTTTGTTATTTTAAAGGTAGTTTTTTTGGATAAATTACACGGATAGTCACAATACTATGGGGTTAGTATCGTGGTAAGTGCTCAACTCACTATCACTTTTTACACCTTTCATGGGCAACAATCACCAAATCTACACTTACTTGGACCAATACATATACTTAATGTGAGATATTTAGAGGTTATGCTTATAAAGATGATATTTACAGAAAAGGTGGGTTTTACTGCATTTTTCTATCTTTGCAGGAAAAACTATTGTCGCAGCAGCGACTAAGGTCGAGGCAGGACCTGATGCCGAGGCAACAACTAAGAACAAGTAGCGATATTGTAGGCGAGTTGAGGAAAAAAAATAAGGAGAACGTTGTTGGACAAGAAGCCCAAAGATTGGAGCTGGATAGCAAGTGAAAAGCCCAAGACAAAGGCCACGCGGGAAAGCCTCCTAGTGGGAATAAACATGGAAATATTTTATTTATGCACTTGACTTGTGTCCTACTCCAAGTTGTATTCCTACTTAGGAAAGGTTTGCCCTAGGTCAAGCCAATATAAGTCATAGCCGTCCTAGGAGAGGAGCACATGAGCATAGACCTAGACCGATACCTAGATTTAGACTTAGAGTTTTCTTTTCTTTACATTATGTTCTAATTTTCTTTAGGCTTAGGTGAAAGTTGTAGAGTATTAGTGAGAAGAGATTGAACTTTGTTTCTTGTTTCAATGTAATAAAATATCAAGGTTTGTTTATTCTTTGTCATTCTTTGTTCTTGCATTTAAGCTCGGGAGAGTTTGTGAGTAATCTATTTATCTAATATCGAGAGAGTTAGATTCACAAAAGGAATAAGTACAGTATTTCAATCGAGAAACACTAACTCGGCCTAGAGATAGATTAAGAGTTTCAACGGCTAAGAGAAGTGTGGGATTGGTTGATAATTATAATTTATTCACGCCGGGAGGTATCATCAAGGACTGATCATCAACAGTACTTCGACTTAGGGATAAGTGAAGTCATCAAAGGACACTTTGTCAAACTTTAGTAAATTCTACCCAAGAGCAAGAGATTGTCGCGGCGAATGAAGCCCTTCACTGTCGAGGTAGTAATCTGCAGTTCTGCCGAAGCAGTGTTGTGCTATTGTATTGGACAGAAACAAGTCAATTGAATCCACTATGCAACACAACTGGATCCTGGTCACTTTTTTATTTGATTTTCTTATTATTTAGTTTAATCAAACCCCAAAATTACCTGTGTTCTTTACTTTATTTCCTTTTCAGAGCAAGAAGACAAAAGAAGGCATATTGGGTAGACCAATCCCTATGGAGACGATATCTGATTTACTCATCACTTTATTACTTGCGACGTGTTCACTTGTACAAATTGTGCATATTTGACACGCAACATATAGATCTGACCAAAATGCTTTAAAAACAATCAAATATACCGGTAAACTATTAATTTGATATTAAAATAGCCATCTGCCGTTAAGGAATTAACGGAGAAGCTGACGTAGCTTAATTTTTCATTTGTTTTTCCATGTTGGATATATAAGTATCCACGTCAGGATGCCATGTAATATCACTTAAAAAAAGAATATAAACAAATGTTAAATTTCCTATTTAAAGAAACCCTAAACCCTAATTTTGTTCAGATTCATTCCTTTTCTCTTTTGTTTTGAATAGGAAAAAAACTTTGTTGATTTTTCGGGCTACAATGGATCATCAGATGAGTCGTTTATGCTTTTGTGGAGCTCGTTCAATGCTAAAATCCAGGTAGGAGATTTTGGGGTTGTAGAAATTATGGTAAATTCAGTAGGGATTGTAAGTTTTTTTTTGTTTGATCCACTGGTGAATGGTAAATCAAAAGCTATTATTGTTTGTCTTCGTAGAAGGATTGTTTCTTTAGAGAAAGAAAGGAAGAAAGAAAGAGTTCTTAGAGTTTTTATTCTTGTTTTTGTGTTTATTCTGAGTTTTATATTAGGGGAAAATATTTGCTTAAATTCTGGAATTTTTGGGTTGTATAAGTTTATAGTAGAATAGTACGAGTATTAACCGGAAAAAGATTACACTTCTCGTGTTAAAAATGTGTGATTCTCATAACTTTTAAGTAATTACACAAAATATTATATATTAATTTATATATAATATTTTGAGTAATTTAAAAAAAATAAAATGAATATTCAAGAAATTTTTTATAACTACTGAAAAAATACAACATTCATAAAAAAAAATGTAAAATAGTAACTCCTTCAATAATCATCGAAATATTATATACTTATAAGAAAAATAAATTATAAATTTTATCACTCATTTTTTTATTTTTATCACAAAAATAAAAAAGAAAATATTTACTTATTCAACTTTGATATTACTTCGTTTTTATCATGCAATTGACAAATAATTAATGATATAATAATATCATGATATATAATATAATGATTTATCAAAATAACATTGTTTTAAATTATTATAAGAGTTAATTATTACAAAAGTTACGTTTGTTCGTCTCTGATACAAATTTAATTACTGATTTTAAAAATAATCGATACAATTATGTATGTTTTCAGGCAGTAAACTTAAGGTTTGTCGATGTTAAAAGTCATTAATGATTTACAGAAAAATAATTTGACATAATAAAAATTAATTATCTAGACAATAATTAAATTATTATTTTATTATTATTTTATTTTTAATTTAATTCTCAAAATTATTTCCAAATTTGACCAAACCAATGGAATATTAAATACTTGATTATATCTCATTTTCTCCATCCACTCTGTTCCTTCTCTCTTTACGATTTTCAACAAAATGAAAGAATTTCCCTCCGAAGAAGGCTTTTTTCTTTCTTCATATTTTCGATTGAGTATTCAGCCATTTCATTTTCTAGTCAATTAATACAGAAAAATTCTAAAGCAATCCTATCTTTCTCCTTTGGCCAGGTTTTAATTGTGTAGCGACCTTTTTTTTTAATTTCTTAAGTATAGTAAAAAAAAATGAAAAATTAGAAATTAAGATTTAATTAAAAATTAAAAATTTTAAAAAGGAATTAAGAATTAAAAAATGGGAAATTAGGATTCAAAAAGGAATTAGGGTTTAAGTTAAAAATGTGAATTTAGACCTAAAAATTGGGGATTTTAAAAAGTGGAATTTTAAAAATTAGGGTTAAAATCTAAAATTAAAAAAGGTATTTTAAAAATCAAAATGAAATTAGGGTTTGCAAAATTAAAGATTGTAAATTGGGATTTCAGAAATTGAATTTAGATCAAAATTAAAAATTGGGAATTTTGAAATTAAAAAAAAAAAGGAAAATTAAAATTAAGGTTAGGGCTTTGAAAAATCGGTTATGACTCAAAACGGGGTTAGCGTTAAAAATCGCCCCAAATTGGCACCTTTAAAATAACCGCTTAATTAATTTTGAAAATTTTGTTTTAAAGTGGCATTAAATTGAGATTTGTTTAAGGTTCGAATTTATTTTAATTTTACAGTGTCTTTATCCGAAGGTAAACGCATACACCTCCACCGATACGCCGGGTGACAAGCCCGTTACGACCGAATAAAGATGTATGCATTAAGATTCATTAATTAGGGATGTAATTAGCAAAAAGTAATATAAACAATATATAACATGATATATGCACAAATAAAATAAAAGAACAAATAAACTAAAGATGCATGGCATAATATATACAAATCTAAATGCAAATATGAGCAAGATGCATAAATAAAAACAAAGCATAATATAATGCAAATGAGACGTAAATTAAATATGTAACACGAATAAATAAAAGACATAAACATATGAGTACATGCAACATGAGAATAAATACACAAATAAGCAAATAAATATATAAATACTTAAACAAATAAATAAAAGTTTTTGATTATGAAAAAGGATTAAAAAGAAACAAAATAAAATTTAAAGGGTCAAATTGTATAAAAAATGGAAAATTAGGGTGAAATTTAAAACCAAAAGGGATTTATTATTCGGTCAGTGACCGAATTAAAAAAGCTTAAAAATATGCGGGGAACAAGGAGCTTATTTAAAGACAAGAAATGGCTTACAAAAAGGGTAAAAACACGAAGGGGTCTCTAAAAAATAAACAGTTTTTAAAGAACGATTATCACTGAAATCAGTGACGGAATTGAAAGATTTTTAAAGGTTGGGAGGAACCGGGGGGAAATATTTTGTAACGGAGGATTTTAATGAATGTAATAAAATCGTTTTTAAAAGGGGCCTTCGTATAAAACACAATGAAAATGAAAAAAGGATCACTTTTTTATTATTTTCAAAACCGAGTTTAATAAAAGACCAAACACTCTCTAGGATATTCGTCCCTTGCCCAGAAAACAAGAACAATATGAATTGTTCTTTGAAAAATCCAGAAACCTCCTTGAAAAATCCGGAAACTGGCTGCATCGGCCACCGTAAGCGGTGGCCGACGAGGTAAAAACCTCCCTTTTTTTTACTCTTCGAAATCCAAAACAAAACAAACCCTTTTAAAATGAAAACCCGTATCATTTTTAAACCCAAATCCCTCCTAGATCTGAAAAAGAAATGAAGAATATTCGAATCCCTATTTTTTTAAAAAAAAACAACCGAACTCTTTTTCACTCGGTTCACCCTTTGAAGTCCGAAGGCTATGGGATTATCACTAGAGATCCGAAGATCAGACGGTCACCAAAGAGGGATCAGGTTACTTCGGAGGTAAGAACAAAGACCTAATCTATTTTCGATTCTTGCATGCAAAAAGCGAAAAGGTTTTACCTCTTAAAAGTTTCTGAGTTTTTGTATTGATAAAATGATGGGGGAGAGATCCCATTAGAAAGGTTTCACTCAGTTTAAAATAATAAAAAAATTACAGAAATTCAAAGGGGAAAATAGACCATAAATCGCTAATTGGTTGTTGCTTTTACGTTTGCTGCTCTGGGATTGTTTGTTTTCATCTGAAATTACTGCGATTTTTGTTGTTATAGCCTCTGAATATTTCTGCAATTTGGCCAAAATTTCTATGCATTTCTTGGTCGTTTTGGCTCTGAAAATTTGTACGCAATCTGACATTGTCCTTGTTTTGTTTGTTTGTGTGTATACGACCGAAAATTGTACGAGGGGACCATGGCGACGATGACCGAACGATGGGAAGAATCGAGGAGTCTAATTGACATTCGAACAGTCAGCACGTGAGCCTAACGCGCGCGTTGGGGAGGCTGATCGTCGGTGTGTGAGAGAGCGTGGAGCTTCCAGAGCCTTCCTTCCTTTAATCGTGACCGTTGGATCAAGATCAGATCCAACGGTCAATATTGAGCTGCGCAAGACAAAAGAAACAAAAGGGTTAAGGTTTCTGATAATTATCAGATTTGAGTTTGGACTTAAACGGGTCTTGTGTAAATGGGCTTGTAAACCGATTGGGCTTGTAATATTTATGTTTGGGTTATTAATTTGGATTGTAGAAACTATTTGTATTGGACTTTATAATAAATTTATAAATGGGCTGATATTATTATTTGTTTTGGGTTTTTATATTTAATCTGTTAATAATAAATGATAATAACAAATATTATAATAATTAATAATAATAATAATAATAATATAAACGAAAAAGGAAAAAGAATAAGACTTAAAAAAAACAAAGTTACCGAAAACATTAATTAGATATATTATATAATGTTTTTTGTTTTTTTATTGATAATATAAAATAAAAAGGTTTATAGTTAATAATAATAATAAAACAAAATTAAAGTAAAATAAATAAATAAAATATATAATAATGTTTTTGAATTTTTCTCAAATAAACAATATATTAGTGTAATAAAACATTGGATTATTTTTTTAATTGATAATAAATATAATAAATAGTAATATTTTTGGATTTTTCTTCTTTGAAGAACAATATATGACATAGTAATATTTTTTGCATTTTTAGTGATAATTATATACCCGTTATTAAAATAAAAATAAAAATTTAGATTTAAACCCGGATAAAATTAATGAATATAAATTAACATAATTGAAGCATTAGGTGTCGAAGTTTGTGTCGTTTTTGTTATTAACCCCTGCGGATGCAATTAGGATATTGTCGATACACTCTACAGGTATCTTCTTTTTCTTGAGTTCAACTCACTTAATAAATCTATGAAAAAATTATTAAATAAATTTAACTTATTATATTATTTATGATCTTATTTAATAATAAATTTATATTTTATTTTTTAAAAATATATATTTATATTATTAAATAGATGAATTTTATTAGATATAATCATGAATGATATGGTGAATCGTGATTTGGGTGGCAAAAACACCCGTCTTTGACCCGATTCGGTGTGTCCCCACCCAATTGGTTTTTTTCTTTAAATTTCAAGGATGGGGGGTATAAATCAATAAATCGGGTCGAATTCGGGTATTTGTTTGAAATTCTCCGCCCGTCTCGGTATATTTTTATACATTTATATATATTTTATTATATTTATAAAAATATCATTATATATAAACATTTTTATGAGTTTAAGTAATTTTTATACTTTTGAAGTTTATTCTTATAATAAAAAAATTATTAGATGTTGTTCAAATTTCAATATATTCGATTCTGTTAGTCTATGATTTAAGTTTTTTTTCTTTTAAATATGTAATTTAACATGTGAGTAATTTAAATTATATTTTATTTTATTTTTTACATAGATTTAAAGTTATTTAAAAACCATAATTTATGATTGTGATAAAAGATTGATCGAATCTAACTTTTATCGTTGACGAAGATTATTTTTTAATTTTTCGGGTCGATTCAGGGTTGGATTTAAGAAATAATATATCAGAGCGGGTGGATAAATTAATATTTTAACCTGGGTCAGGTCAGGGTTGGGGTGACTAGAAACCCGCCCCACCCCGTTGCCATCCCTAGTTGTGACCGTATAATAATTTTTTCTATTACTGATATTGAGAATTCAAAAACCATTATTATCAAATTTTGACCGTCTCTTGTTTCTATTAGAACAAATTATATTATGAATTATTCTCTTCACGTTATTCATGAGATAAATTAATCAAATGTATCTATTTAATTAATTTTTTTACCTCATCTTTTTTATCAAGTGAATCTTTAATAATATTTACTATAGATTGAGTTTAAAAATAATTTTTACTAAGTGAAGATTTATTTAATAAAAAATAAGATAAAAATTAATCAAATAAATATTTGATTAATGGTCTATAAATAATATGACAAAAATGACTCATGATATAATTTCCCATCTATTAGGGTGTGTATTTCAGATCAGATTTATTATAAAATTTTAAATATTTAAAATTTATAAAATAATAAAATAATGATTCTTATTTAATTCAAAAAATTAAATATTTTATCTC
This sequence comes from Abelmoschus esculentus, assembly GCA_035048815.1. Classification (NCBI taxonomy): domain Eukaryota; kingdom Viridiplantae; phylum Streptophyta; class Magnoliopsida; order Malvales; family Malvaceae; genus Abelmoschus; species Abelmoschus esculentus. Next base: position 9,097,460 of record JAUCBN010000032.1, read on the forward strand.
CTAATTGTCATGCTAAAAAGTATACATGATGATGGAATTGTTGTTTATTGATAAAAGGCGGTAGTAGTTTACCATTAAAACATTCTAATTACTAATTAGCATGATCCGTTCTGAACTACTTTGGTTAACAGGTAAGAAAAAATAATAAAATAGAGAAAATTGGTTGTATATTGTTTATCTAAAATTTATAAGATTTTATATTTTAAAGTAAAATTCAAAAATAATGATAGAAGATAGTATTTAAATTAAAATTTAAGTATACTGTTAAAACAATTCATAACATTTGAATGAATAATTATTTTATTTTATCTTTAAAATAATTTAATATTAACATTTTATTTTAAATTAAAATAATTTTTACAGAGGAAAATTATTAATTAATTAAAATAAATAATTTAAATTAACTTGATGAAATTATATGTTAAAAAATAATTTTATATAATTTCATAAAATTAATATTTGATCGATAGAATATATTTTAAAATACATATTTTTATCTATATGATATTATCATTTGTTATGTAAACACTTGTAATGATATAAATTTATTGTTATTTTAAATTATTCATCTTTTATTGATTAATAACTTTACCTGAAAAAATAATTTTAATTAAAAATATTAATATTTAAATTATTTTGAAAATAAATAAAAACTAATATAACTATTAAATTAAATATTATGAGTATTTTTTTGGTATTATACCTAAACCTAAAGATAACTTTTCCGTGTTGTCATTAGCTGGCTGGCCTTAGAAGAATTATGTAGGAATAGGATGTGTCAAATTCCAACTGCTATTTTTCCGTTGGACGTTTGGCCGTCAAGTCCTCGAATTATTGAATCTTTGATATAAATATTGATAATTATTTTATTAATTAATTGATTTAAATTAAATATTATAAAGATTTCTCAAAATTTTTAATATATTTTATTACATTTGAAATGTATTATTTTTCCCTTCCCAAATTGGAAATTACGAACAAGCCCATCTATTAGCATCAATCACCATAGTGTCAATTCCGTAAAAAACCAACTAAATAAACAAACACATCACCAATTCCCGATGCACAATTCCAGCCCAACCCTGTTCTCTCTCTCTCTTTCTATCATCACGGCTCCGTCACCGTTACCGTTAAAAGAAATGCAGTCAACGAGGTCACGCCGCAAAGTGGCACCGGCCGCCGCCGATGCCGGAGACTCCGGTGAAAAGCAGGAACATCTCCTCCTTTCTTCCGCTATCTGTAATACTGAGGACCTCGGCCCTTTCGTCCGCAAAGCGTTCGCTTCTGGTAGGCCTGAAACCCTGCTTCATCACCTACGTCAGTTTTCTCGTTCGAAAGAATCGGAAATCGAAGAAGTTTGCAAAGCTCACTACCAAGATTTCATTCTTGCCGTCGATGATCTTCGATCTCTTCTCTCCGACGTCGATTCTCTCAAATCTTCTCTCTACGACTCCAACTCCAGACTCCAATCCGTTGCCGGTCCTCTCCTTTCTTCCCTCGATTCCTTCGTCGAATCTCAAAATGTTTCAAACAACGTGGACTCCGCTTTACGGTCGGTGTCCTTGTGTATTAAGCTAATGGAACTTTGCTCAAGAGCTAATCATCACATCTCAAACGGCGGTTTCTACATGGCCTTGAAATGCTTAGACTCGATTGAAAACGAATTCCAAGATAAAACGCCATCATCTACTTTAAAAAGGATGCTAGAGAGCAAGATTCCAGAGATTCGATCTCATATTGAGAGGAAAATCAGCAAAGAGTTTGGCGATTGGCTCGTGGAGATTCGCGTGGTGAGTCGCAATTTAGGGCAATTAGCCATCGGACAAGCCTCAGCTGCTAGGCAACGTGAAGAGGATCTGAGAATTAAGCAAAGGCAAGCCGAGGAACAGAGTCGACTCAGCTTGAGAGATTGCGTTTATGCTTTAGAAGAAGATGATGATGAAGGTGGACTTGGAGGAGACGAAAACGATAGCTATAATTATGGTAACAATGGTCTGTTAGGTTTTGATTTGACTCCTCTTTATAGAGCTTATCATATTCATCAAACTTTAGGACTCGAAGATCGATTTAAGCAGTATTACTTTGAGAACAGGAAGCTTCAACTAACGTCTGATTTTCAAGTATCTTCTATGACTCCCTTTCTCGAATCTCATCAAACTTTTTTCGCCCAAATTGCCGGATTTTTTGTTGTAGAAGATCGAATTTTAAGGACGGGAGGGGGCTTAATTTCAAAAATGGAAGTTGAGAATTTGTGGGAAACTGCTGTTAGTAAAATGTGCTCTGTTTTAGAGGATCAATTTTCAAGGATGCAGACTGCTAATCACCTGTTACTGATTAAGGATTATGTGAGTTTGTTGGGAGTTACTTTGAGGAGGTATGGCTACGTTGTGGGTGCATTGCTTGATGTTTTAAGTAAGCATAGGGATAAGTACCATGAATTGTTGTTGTCTGATTGCCGGAAGCAAATTGCAGAAGCTCTTGCTGCTGATAAATTTGAGCAGATGTTGATGAAGAAGGAGTATGAATATTCGATGAATGTTCTTTCTTTCCAGATACAAACATCGGATATTATTCCAGCATTTCCTTATGTGGCACCATTTTCATCTACTGTACCTGATTGTTGTCGGATTGTTAGATCTTTTATTGAAGATTCAGTTAGTTTCATGTCTCATGGAGGGCATCTGGATTTCTACGACGTTGTTAAGAAGTATTTAGACAGGCTTTTGAGTGAGGTTTTGGATGAGGCACTTTTGAAGCTAATTAGTTCATCTGTCCATGGGGTTCCTCAGGCAATGCAGGTTGCAGCAAATATGACCGTCTTGGAGCGTGCTTGTGATTTCTTCTTTCGCCATGCTGCACAACTTTCCGGCATTCCTTTGAGAATGGCAGAAAGGGGTAGGAGACAGTTTCCTCTTAACAAAGCCCGTGATGCTGCAGAAGAAACGCTGTCCGGGATGCTCAAGACAAAGGTTGATGGTTTCATGACATTGATTGAGAATGTGAACTGGATGACGGATGAAGCTTCACAAGGTGGTAATGAATATGTTAATGAGGTCCTAATATATTTGGAAACTCTAGTTTCTACTGCCCAACAGATATTACCACCTCAAGTTCTTAAAAGAGTTTTACAAGATGTTCTTTCTCACATATCCGCCAAAATTGTTGATACTTTACTTGGGGATTTTGTTAAGAGGTTTAATGTACATGCTATTATAGGGCTTGATGTAGATATTCGCTTGCTAGAATCATTTGCAGATAACTTGGCTCCTCTGTTTTCTGAGGGCGATGCAAATCAGTTGAAAAATGCACTTTCCGAGTCGAGGCAGTTAATCAATTTGCTTTTGAGCAGCAATCCAGAGAATTTCCTAAATCCAGTAATCAGAGAGAGGAATTACAATGCCCTAGACTACCGGAAAGTAGTGACAATCTCAGAGAAGTTAAGGGATCCTTCAGATCGGCTATTTGGAACCTTTGGGAGCAGGGGCGCCAAGCAGAATCCAAAGAAGAAATCTCTGGATGCATTGATAAAAAGACTCCGGGATGTGAGCTGATTCGTCGAGGAGAGCTGTATGTATGTGTACGTTCTTTTTCCTTTTACCTATGTTGATTGCCAGTGCAGATATTTCTAGTCTTACTGCTACTTCCTTTGCTTCATAGAAAGTACATCACTTGTTTTTTCTCCTCTCTTTTGTCCTAGTTGTATTGAAAATTTTTTGTATGCATCCTTGATGTACATTTCTGTATGAGCTTTATTAAATTCTTTAGGGTCCATGAGTCATACTAGTATTTGCTTTACCAGTTGCATGGATACCTTGTTCTATGTTTATAATAAAATGCTGTCTTTTTCCATCTCTCTATTGGGGCAATGCTTGATCTAGCTGTAGTTTTCAAAGGGCATGGACACATGGCTGGTTGTTTCCCTACATACATGCAGTTTTATTGAAAATTGATATTGATGCTGTCTGAGATGAGCTTCATTGTATAGGCTAGGGTGCTTGACAAGTTGAGCCGTTCGAATTCAACTCGATCAAAATTAGAAAAATATTAAATTCGAATTCGACTCGAGATCTTGACGAATTGAATCAAGCAAAGTCTATCTTGAATCCTTAAGTTCGCGAGCAACTCGTTAATGTTTTAAAATATTTTTTTAGTAATTACTTTAAATTTATTCATTCAAAAAATAAATCTAATTAAAGTAATTATTAATTTGTGAATTGTTAATATGCTAGTTTAATATAATTTATTCATTCAAAAAATAAATCTAATTAAAGCAGTTATTAATTTTTAGTAATTACTTTAAATTTATTCATTCAAAAAATAATTCTAATTGTTACTTTATTTTTAATATGTTAGTTTGGTGTATTTATGAATTGTTACTTTTGAATTTAGACTTTAAAAATATTTTATATACTTTTGATATTTTTGGAAATTTGTTAATTTAGGTTAATATTAATCCTCATATATTATTTATTAAATTTTACTTTTTAGTTAAAAACAACGTAGATTTTTTTAGTGGGCTTCATGAACGACAAATCGAGACTAATATTTTAACGAGTTGAGTAACAAAATATCCTAACAAACACAAATCGAATATACTTTTAATGAGTTTAACGAATAATTAGTCGATTCGAACAATAAAAGGCTAGTTTCAATCGGATGGATTCATTTGATATGGTATACTGAATTTAATCAATTGTTGAGTCTTTCAGCAAAGTTTATTTTCTTACGTTTCTTTGTTTGACCGTCTTACAAGACGTGCTCAACTGTACAATGAATAGTAGCATATTTGAAACGGAACGTCACCATCTACCGAACAAATACACAGGCGTTGGTATTCACGCACGCGGCTTCGGCTTCAATTGAAGTAACCAATTTATGCACGCTAAAAATAGACCCCACAAAATTAAAATTCAAAAATTGAATTAATTTATTTAAAATAGGATTTAAAATTAATTTGAATATAATTATTTAAATTTAATTTAAAATTTAAAATAAATTAAATCAAATTATTATTGTTCTGAATTTTAATTAAACAAAAAATAATCTCGGATTAATTTTTAATTGAGTCAAAAAAAATTTTAACCAAATCAAAAAATTTAAATCGATTTTGTTTGAATCAAAAATAACTAAAATCAAAAAATATATTAAAATAAAAAATTATAACATGAAAAGCCGTACAATTTTTAAAAATAAAATATATGAAGTGATATATTATTGGTAAGGAAAGAAAGATTTGGGTATAATCGATGGAGATTGGGTCGGCATGTATTAAAATTTGTTCGGAATGGTTCCAGACAGTTGAATGGTGGTAAGATTAAAATTTTCTTCTTAAACAACCATTTAATAAACCTACCACAGAACAGCGATGAAGAAACAAAGATGATATCATATACCCAAGTCTTATTATTTATGATTATTGTTTTTCATATATAATATTTGCTAGAAAATATATGGTTAATTCAAGAAAACTAATAATAATAAAATCAATATAAAAAATTATTATTTAATTGAATAGTAAAAAGAGAACAATATAAAATTTTCGATCAAACAGAATTTGAAAATGATAAGTCAGAATCGTGTTGAGGCCTGCACAAACACAATTTCCTTAAGACAGATTTTATGTCACTGCTGAGGTGCTAGAGTTTTAATGACAGTTTGTCTACCAAGATACAACAACAAAAAGATCTACAATAGCACAATTGTAATGATCCCGAACCTTCTCTGCCTTTGCCAATCATCAAAAGAAAACGAGAGAGAAAACGTTTTGTGGATGTGTTTAAAAACTGAGGAATCAACTTATATTTATAGTGGAAAATTAGGGCAATAATGAGCAGTTTGAAATGAATTAAAATTTGAATCTTAAGGGATAATGCTAATTATCTGAAGTTTAAAATTAAATTAAATTCAAATTTAATCTAAAAATAATCATTATATTCTCATTATCTAAATAATATCCGGAGTAATTATAACTTCTCCTTTTAATTCGTATTTTAATTGAATACAAACTTTTTCTGGATATTAAAAATTTAAAAATAAATTAAGGAAAAAATATTCACAACGGGTAAAATATCCGCAGGTTCATGAAAGACCAAACTAGTCCGAACATTCACATCGTACACGTTGTGTACCCCAACACAAAAGTTAAGTCATTTAATGACAACTATGTGTGTATGTGTATATAAAGACTTCTCACTTTATTTATCCCATCAATGTGGGATAATAGGTTATTCATTCCTTATTTTATTCTTGATCTTTCTACTTTGAGCATCAATTTCTCATTCATCACTCAATAATTTTGAGCATATGAGCTATCGTTGTAAAGATTTCGCGGAGTAGAATAGAAAACAATTATTTTCCTTATTCGAATGCTCATCTTTACACTTCCAAAAAATGCTTCAAAGATGGTCATTGCTCACTATTTTCCAACAATCCCCCTCATGAGTGAAATTGATATTTTTAACAAAACATTTTGGCACAATGTGGTAATAGGCTCTACGATTGATAGATACATAAGATAGATAGGTTTCCTCCTTCGAACCTTCCCTTGTGAAAATATATTTACTTTACTAGCTAATCAGTAGACGCGATGTCTTTGAACTGTCAGTCATTTGGGTAAACGATGACATACTTTATACACCTATATCTCTGACAAGAGATACAACTCCCATAGTTATGCCCATATGACTGTAGATATCGTTTGGTTCTGCGAGAGTTTGAGGGAACTATGCCCAATTGTCTCTTTGAAGCGGCCCCACTTCACTCTAACATAGGTGACTTATGTTGCTCGGCTCACCGAAGTACACAATGGTAATTAAAAGCTCTTGCTTAACCTTTACCAAATTCTTGTCACTGTTCACATCATAGAAATGAGCTTGGAAGAGGAGTCCCCCACAGTGACTGCACAGGTCTATGCAATTAGATTGTCCCTTTAAACCTAGATCTTGGGATCTCAGTCAACTAGGTAGGGTTTTTCCTTCACATGGCCCCTTTATTTTTTATGAGCTTTAGTCACATTCCTTTAGATGTTTTTTCAACTTGATCTCAATTTAACCCTTAGGTTAGTGAATCCACAATGTTATCATTTGATTTTATCAAATCAATAGTGATAACTCTATTTGAAATCAATTGTCTAACAGTATTAAATTGATAGCTCATATGTCTTTAATTATCGTTGCTCAAAAAACTATGTGCTCTACCAATAAACATTGTTGGCATATACTCAGGCCATTCATGATTATTCTCTAAGACATTTTAAAGTCATTTGATTTTTTCTAGAGTTATCTGGATTTTAAACTCAGATTCTATTTTGAATCTAGTTATAAACATTTTATCTTGAGAAAACACATGACATGTCTTATTAATTCGATATTAAAATATTCACTTATATCGATAAATCTTTATGGAATAATGCTTTACAATCTTGAGTATCTCTAAGATATCTCAAAATTCTCACAATTATTATCTAGGGTTTGACCTTAGATTATTTTGTGAATCTGCTTAAACTGCTCATAGTGAAAGCACTATTTTTTCTAATACAATACACTTAGGTATATGACATTTTCATATTCTATTTCAACAAGTATTGACTCGTATTTGGAGTTTTGGCTATGCCAGAAACATCCTGGCCAAACTTTTTTTTCCATTTAGTATGACTTTGTCAATATGAGACATTCAAATGATTGTTTGATTTGGATATCCAGAATTAAATCTATCAATCTCATATTTTTCATATCAATATTGAATTGACAAGTCTTTGGTATATTTAGTATTTTATTGTACGTCATCAACATAGGACCATATATCCTAGTTTGTTTGACATACCATAATTTGTCACACTTACTTGTGAACATATGGACTCTTTCCCATATTTAAAGTTCGTTTTATGAAACTTGGATCAACTTCTCTAGGAAGTACATTTTTAAAGAATGAATTTTTTTTATTATCATATTTTTCTACAAAAAATTGATATTTGTTGCTATGTTTTGCATAGCCAATATAGTCCACTTATTTTAATTTTCTTTGATAATAAAATATTACCTTAACGTGACACCCCATATTTTTATGAAGTTGTAGGAAGGTTATTTTCTTCCATAACTCATATGGTGTCTTGGAGTTAGTGTATAGAACAACTCCCCCACATGTTATGCACATTCTGAAGATTTAATTTTTTAGAAGTTATCTTTAAAATAATTGTACATTTAAATGTTGCAAGATTACTCACAAAGAGTTTCTCTTTAAATCAATCAATTTAAGTTTCACTATCCTTCTTATAAGAAATATTTTCCTTATATCATCTTTGCTTTTAAGCAAAACTAAATTATTCTATTATCAAGGTAATAAAATTTCCTTCAAATAATTGTTCATCACATCAATTATTATGACAATTTTTTATCATAATATTTATCTCATTTGTATGTAGTCCAAAAAATTATTCCATATATCATAACAATTTAAGTATTTTCTCATGAAAATTAACTTCTTGAGATACACCGCCTAATTGACGGTTCAAAGCCATTTTTTACTTTCATTATGTTTGTTCTAGCAATATTTTTTTTAGTAATATTTTCTTAGCAACAATTAAAGATGATAACAATTTGTACCTCATCCTCTCTAGCACTAGGAGGATCTTCTTTTAACCAAGTTCGTCATGATCGAATATACAACATCTTTGTTGTCACATTTTAAAATTCTTCCTCATGAATTTCGTTGATTGTGTCACATAGTTACAATCAAAATATTATAAATTTGTTAAACATCAGAAATTTAGTTAAAAAATAAAAATTAGAAACAAAATTATAGAATTTTTGTTAAATGATAGTGTTTTAGTAAATTAGAACCATAAAATGTTCACACGGTTTTAATAGAAAGAATAATAATAAACAGTACACTAGGTAGATAACTTATGATAAGAGAGGTGGTGCTAGGCACACTTAAGAACCAAGTCTTTTTAAAGAACCAATCCTAGACATGCACTTTAAAATTTTCTTTCAATCACCCGTTTATGAAAGTTCTTGAAATCATTCAAGTTTGAGTGATCAATTAAGTCACTACCTTTGATTCACTATAATTTGGAATCAATCACTAAGAATTTCTTAGCACCAACATCTTCCATTTATGGTCCAATGACCCTCATAATTCTTAAGCCAATTTAAAACATTGTGTATTTCATAACATACATCATGATAGACTTTAAGAATTTTAACATAGAGAATAACTTTCTTTTATGCTTTGATTCAAGACCTTGGTCGAATCAACATTGTAGAATTTGTAACCAATGTTACTTATACTAACAAATTCTGTAAAAATATATTTGTTCACTTCGTTTAAAAATGAGATTAAGTAAATCCATTATAGCGGTAGAAATTAAATTCCTGAAAACAATTTATTTACTATATCTCAATTTTCAAGCTTCATATTAAATAAATTCATTGACTTATTTCTAAATTAGAATCATGGAAGATCTCAAAGAAAATAATCTAATAAGATTCCCCAAGAAAATAAATTTATGATTTATTTTCCTTATAAAAATAGAATTAACACAATATTCTATCATAGAAATAAATTCATTGATTTATTTCTCTTACATCATTTAAAATATTGGGATCAGTGACACTAAAATCCAAATATAAATTTCAAAGCAACTTAATTCTTCAAAATGAATTAATCCTTTGATTTAAATTTATTTAGTTGTTGTTTGAAATATCAAGTAAATTTATTAAAATGGTAGAAAATAATTCCCCAAACGAATTATTTATGAGATTTTGTTTCCAAACCAATCAAGATATTCTTTATGTTTACATTTTCTCAAAAAAAAAAAATATTAAATACAAATAATAATCCAAAGTGTTTTCAAATACAAGTAATAATTATCTCAATAATTATTATTTCACATATTCCCTTTTTATGACATACAACATTAATATCAATATTATTTTTAAAATAAATAAATTGTCTTAAACAAAATAATATCAAAATATTCTTATCAAATTAATATAATAATTTATGATATTAAAATTACCATAATACATAAACACATGTATTCATTATATCATTAAGGAAAATTACCTTAATTAAATATTCGCATATATGGTATTATCAATATTACCATATATTATATCAATGAAGTAATTTAATCATATACTGAATAATGCTTTATTTGATCAATAGACAAAATTGTCTAAACCCAAACCTTTATTTCCATGAATAAGGTTTTACCATTACATTTAACATGTATTCACACAAGGCAATAAATAAATTTTACCATGTTCATTGTTTCTCTTTAATAAAGGAATTAAACCCGAAATTAATATAATTCCAATAAATTAAAAATTAAATTTTTGTTTATTTGATTTTGATATTTCACAGAATCCGTAACTTCAGTTACTTTTCATGACAATTTCTTTAAAACAGATTTATTTCAATTTAAGATTTTAACAAACCCGTTTAAAAGAGACAAAATAATTTCTAAAACAAATTATTTGATTTCTTCTTTTATTTCGAAGAATAATTTCACTAAATTTGATTTAATCGTCCGAATATCCTTAGCAATACCATAAGACGAAATTTCCATTGAAAAGCACTTGAACCGAGCTGAATATGGCTTCTAAAATTTGTAGCCGATTGAATTCTTCAACCATTGCCTTGTGGAAATGTTAAAAACAACTAATTACCTTGCTGTTAATAGAAGCTTCCACGTGGCATGTTTAAAGTTCAAGAAACTTTTAATAAACGACCACGAAGTGAAGCCCAATAACCATATAGGTTCGCTTCCACAATTAACCGAGATTCATGCCAATTTTTCGGAGCGAGCAACATCTTATTATTGGATGATTCATCGTTGAAAAAGCCGCATCATCATTTTGATTTATGATGCAAATATATCGAGTGATATTTCGATCACAATAATCTATTCGTCTTGGATTAAACAATGAAAGTCTATTTTAAAATTATTAAAAAAAATATATAGTTAATCCAAGAAAACTAATAATAATAAAATTAATGTAAATAATTATTATTCAATTGAACAGTAAAAGGAGAACAATATAAAATTTTCGATCAAACAGAATTTGAAAATGATAAGTTAGAATCCTGTTAAGGCCTACACGAACACAGTTTTCTTAAAACAGATTTTCTGCCACTCTTGAGGTGTTAGAGTTTTGATGGTAGTCTGTCTCCCAAAATACAACAATAAGAGGATCTTCTACAATAGCACAATTGTAGTGATCCCGAGTCTTAAGGGATAATTCTAATTAAGGCAACAATGAGCAATTTGAAACGAATTAAAATTCGAATCTTAAAGGATAATACTAATTATGTGAATACAAACTCTTTTTGGATATTAAAAAATTAAAAATAAATTAAGGAAAAAATATTCACAATGGGTAAAATATTCGCAAGCCCAACCGGTCCAAAAATTTACATCATCCACATCGTGCACCCCAATACAATTATTAAATCATTCAATGACAACTATGTGGGTAATTGTATGCGGACACTTTTCACTTTATTTATCTCATCAATGTGAGATAAGGGGTTCTTCGTTCCTTATTTTATTCTTGACCTTCCTACTTTGAGCATCAATTTCTCATTCATCACTCAACAATATTGAGCATATGAGCTACTTATAAAAATCTGAATAAAAATCAATAATTTTCTTATTCGAATCCTCATCTTTACACTTTCAAAAAATACTTCAAAGATGGTAATTGCTCACTATTTTCCAACGATATTTTTACAAGTAATTTAATATTGATAATTATTGTTTGGGTAAACTATCCCAATGACCACCCAACTATTTAGGGATACCTATTTTGGTCACCCAACTAAAGAACTCGTCAATCAGGTCACCTAACTTTGAAAACCTACCTATTTTGATCATTATCGTTAAAATTCTGACGGAAAAGTTAACAGAAATGACGTTACAGTTAAATAAAATCTGTATAATTTTAATCCCTCTAATTTATTTATTATTTTAATTTAATCATAATTTTAAATTAATAAATAAAATTAATCACCCAATCGATTAATGACACGTGTCACCAAAAGATGGCGTGGTCCTATTTAATTTGACCTAAATCTCTAATAGTCCTTTAAACAACCCTATATATCCAAAAGTAAATTTAAAGAACAAATTGTTTTTGTTCAAAAAAAAAAAATTTAAAGAACAATATACACCCAAATTTTCCTAAAATGGGAGAGACTATTTTATTGCGACAAGTCAAAGTATTTTTTTCGTCAAGAAAGAGGACTTGACCGGTGAAGAGAGGAGGGATCACCAGAGACTATATTGCACTGATATGAATACAAGGATATGTACGAGAATAAAAACGAAAACAACAATTTTTAAAATTAAAGAGTAGGAGTATGAAAAGTGTACAAAATATATAAAATAATATATATAATCTATTTAAAATATTAATAATAATATCTAAAAGAATCAGTAAAAATAAAATATTAATAAAAATTAAATTAAAAATATTTTTTATTATAAATTATTTATAATTAAAGTAAAAAAAATTAAAATGTCCTATAAATAACAATAATAAAGAACATTAATGAATAAAAAGAATTCACGTAGAAGTAAACTAGCAAAAATAAATTAATTAAATATTTATATATAATAATAAAAATAATTTATTAGGTTATCTTTTTTTTCAAACTTTTTATTTTTCTTTATTTTATATTGTTATATGTACTTGATTTCTTTTGAATTTTTTTCGTTGATCGGTGAAATCTATTAGTGAGTGTCGACACTATTTTCGGTCTGGATCAAAATTGGTTAGACCTTCAAAGTCTCGCCATAGATTAAAATCGTCATCAGTCGATTTGAATAGGTACGAATTAAAACTTATGAAATTGATATGGGTTTGAATCAGAGTTGTAATCGGGTTTGAGAGTCGGTTACATGCGAGAAAAATTATAGCACTCCACAACACCCAAAATTGATACCTAAAAGGGATTGTATTGTCTACAAAGCTTCAAAGTGGGTTAATAAGCATTATCATATAAAAATTAACTATATAAGAAAATAAAATTGAAGAATGTAATATAAACACATACAAAAAATAATTCAAACATAAAAAATTAAACTAAAATAATTCAATGAAATCAAACTACATAAATTGAAAATAAATTATATATAACCTAATTTCCTACTTCATTACTCTAATAAAATATAATTAAAATTCAACTCACAAATTAATTGAATTAATAAAACCAATTAATTATTAAATTAAATCTAAACAAATTTATTGATTTAATTGTTAAACAAATTCATAAATAAAAATTTAATTAAAATAAATCTAAACCTAAAATAAAAAAATTAAAAGATTTAAAATGAAGCACCTAAAGTTTGGAGGGCCTACAAAGTAATTTCCCATAATTGTTATGCAAATTTGCAGCAACGCTGCATAATTGATTTGAATTTTAATTTCAATGACACTGACATGCTGTATGTCTCCTTCCTTAACCCGGTTTCCAACATAAAATAATTTTATTACTCAAATTAAATAAAAAAAATATTTGATATTATTTAATTTTTAAAAACTTTTCACTACTTTTCTTCAATTCATTTTATACACAGAAATTATCTCTATCATTTTTTATGGTTACTCAACAGGTTGCTGCTAGTCTAAAAACCAGCTACGATAAAATTTGATTATCTTTTATTAATCAATTCTTCTTCTAAACTTCATATACTATTAGTCTCAAGAACAATCAGAAGAACAAAAGTAAAGGAAGATTTTTTTATCTTTTTCAAATTTGTCACCATCATAAGATAATCACTTGATTTTCATCTTGTTTGTTTTTGCTCGAGTTTTTTTTTCACTAAAACTCTTATTTTTTAGTCTGATTTTCGTAGGATTTTTTTTCTGTATTTTCCTATAGGTTTTAAGGATATTTATAGTATGAAAGTAGTTTTTTTAGGAGTTTGTATTTCAAAATTTTGGGGATTTATTGGATTGTTTTCTTGGTGAGAAAGTTTTGAGAAGAACTCAAAGTCTTCTAGGAATTTTTTATTTTTAAATATTTTTCATATTTTTTTAATATTTAGATCTTTCTAGATTTATTTATTTATATTTTTATTTTTCAATTTTTGAATTTTTTGAATTTTAATTTATTAACCAAATTTATTAAATTATGTTTAATCCTAGTATTTAAACTTGAATAAAATCTGTTGCATACAATTGCTCATTTTTGCTCATTACTCAAATGGAGGAAGTGAGCAAAGACTAAAAGCAACAAAATTTTTCAATGAGAAACAACCTAGTAGTGATAACACTATTTCATAGGTAGGTGGTGAGGTAAATGATGACATTCCTTCTTGGAAGCTTTATTTATGACACTCCATCTCGGAGGTAATTGATGATATTTTTTCTTAGAAGCTTAGTGATGACACTCCATCTCGTAGGTAATTTGTGGCATTCCTTCTTGAAAGCATTAATGATGACACTTTATCTCGGAGGTGATTGATGGCATTCCTTCTTGGAAGCTTAAAGATGGCATTTCATCTTGGAGGTAATTTATGATATTCCTTCTTGAAAGCTTTAGTGACGATACTCCATCTCAGATGTAGTTGATAATGTTTACTTTTGAAAATAAATATGGTACTTCATCTTGAAGGCACCCTCTCTTAGAGGTTGATCCTGTTATCTTTTTTTTTTAAAAAAAACGCACTTGTTTCTAATGCACTTGTCTCACATACAAGATGTTCAAATACTTTAAATGCATGAATATTAGATTTTATTTTTGAATTTGTTTGTCTTTGTTCAAATCATGGTTAATGTACTTCATCTTCCCTACTCCACGTCGTGCCTCTTAAGTTCTGAAACTTTTCACTGAATATCATTTTGTTTTAAACCATTTATTTAAGTAATGCATTGAATATAAAAACATATTGAAAATCCCCTTGAGTAAAACAACAAATTCATCAAAGAAATGCACAAATGGTTTCAAGGCTTTAATTTGGTTACTCACCAAATCCTTAGCTTTAATTTGGTGTATTGAAAGCAACCAAATGACAAGAAAAGGGTTGAGGTAATTTGTGAGCTCAAGCTTGAAGACAACAATGGAGGTGCTTGCTTCCAAAGCTTTAAGAAACTTGAGAGAATGATAGTGAGATTTTCTTAACATTCTTCCGATAATTTTTCTCATCAAAACAACATTCCTCTATTTTTAACTCTTCCTTTCTTAATCATGGGGTATTCATAATGGTATGCCACAATCGTTAGCCAATCACATGCTTTCCCTTTCTATGGGAAAGTTATATTTTTAATTTAAAATCTCATCTCCTTATCTCATCTTCTTTTTCTTTATTATATCCTTTTATTCTCCTATACCCAGCTTACCGAGAATTTAGGAGATCATGTGATTGCCTCTAATAGGACAAATCACAAGATTTCCTCCAAGCTAAGGAAATCAATATTATAACTTTCTTTAACTTGTCTTTTTTTCTTTTCTTTTCTTTAATTATAAAAAATTCATGATTTCATGATAAACTTCGCCAATCCAAGGAGGTGGCAAGCACCTCAAATGGGTAAAATTATGAGGTTAGTCCACAACTTTTTAAAGTTTACACTTTTGCTCTTGAACTTTTAATTTTTTGCAATTTAGTCACCAAACAACTTTTAAATCTTTCTCAATAAGTCTTTAAGTCAGAATTACACTCAATTAGAGTTCCATTACACAATAATTGATATAAAAAGTTTTGATATTACATTTTCGATTTTCCAGTACAAAATTCTAATCATCGAGATATAGTTTCGACTAGACCGGTTTTTGGGGTGTTACAACTCTCTCACCTCTAGGAAAATTCGTCCTTGAATTTTTAATCTGAATCAAAGAGACGTGGGTACTGAGCTTTCATCCTCTCTTCTGGTTCCCAAGTGGCTTATTCCACTGAATGACTCCTCCAAAGGACTTTAACTAACAGTATAGTTTTATTACGAAGCCTCTTAACTTCCCTTGTAAAAATCTACATTGGTTCTTTATCATACGTTAGATCTGTCTGAATCTGCATAGACTCTAGCTCAATGATAAGTGCTCAACTCACTATCACTTTCTATACTTTTCATGGGCACTTATCATCAAATCTACACCCACTTGAACCAATGCATGTACTTAATATGATATATTTAGGGATTATACCATTAAAAAATATATTTGTAGAAAAGGCATACTTTAATCCATTTTCTTATCTATGAAGGAACAAGTATTGCCAAGGTAGGACCTGATACCGAGGCAACATAGAAGAAAAAGGCAATATGGCTGGCAGTTGAAGGAGAAAAATAAGGAGAACGTTTCTAAACAAGAAGCCCAAGAATCGAAGCTGAACAACACAAGAAAAGCCCAAGGACAAGGGCACGCGGGATGAAGTCTTCTAGAAGATCAAACTTGGAAATATTTACCCTATGTGCATAACTTGTTCCCTACTCCAAGTTGTACTCTAATTAGGAAAGGTTTACCCTAGGCCAAGCCTATATAAGGCATAGCCGTCTTAGGGGTTAGAGAGAGAGCATATAGATGATACAATTAGATTCGGCTTACACCGAGAGAGTTTAGGAAAAGTACTTCCCATCATGTTCTAGGTTTTCCTAGGGTTTTGGTGAAGGTTGTTGAGTATTTGTGAGAAGAGATTATACTTTGTTTCTTGTTTCTAATGTAATAAAATATCGAAGTTTGCTTATTCTTTGCCATTCTTTGTTCTTATATTCAAGCTCGAGAGAGAAGTTTGTGATTAATCTATTTATCTAATAACGAGAGATTTAGATTCACGAAAGGGATAAGTACGTTATTCAACTTGATTGGAGAATACTAACTCAACCTAGAGATAGGTTAAGAGTTTCAGCGGCAAATAGAAGTGTGGGATTGATTGGTGATTATAATTGATTTACTCCGAGAGGTATCATTAAGGATTGATCATCAACAGTACTTCGACTTAGAGATAAGTGGAATCATTCAAGGACACTTTGCCGAACTTTGATAATTCTACCCAAGAGTAAGAGATTGTCGTTGTTGAGATAGTATCTACAGTACTATTGAGGTAGTGCATTGTAATTGCATTGGAACAGAAGCAGATCAATCAAATCCACGGTACAACATAACTGGATCCAACCCTATATCTCTCTCATATTTAATTTCTATCTATTTAGTTATTTTATTTAGTTTAAATCAAACACTCAACTTATCTGTGTTTTTTCTTTTATTTTACAGAAGCAAGAAGACCAAAGGAAACATATTGAGTATACCAATCCCTGTGGAGACGATAACTCGATAATATACTTATCACTTATTACTTAACGTGTACACTTGTACTATAATTGCGCACATATTTAGAAAGCATCAAGTTTTTGGCGCCGTTACCGGGGATTGACAACTAAATTTTGTTTTCTTTATTTTTTGTTTTTATTTTAGTATTAGTTATTTTTATTTTTTTTTATTTTTATTTGGTTTTTGGTGTATGACCAGAGCCAAACCTAGCAATTCACTACACGAAATTGACCCAGAAATTGAAAAAACTTATCAGAGGCTGAGAAGACAGATCCAAGGAGCCATGACAGTGAATCCAGGAAATCAAAACCTACCTAAAGACATTGGAGGCCATCAACAGCACCCACTACCGCAACCACTGCCACGACAGCTAACTGTCAGAGATTTTCTGGTCGAAGATTTAAATGGATTGAATCCTGGAGTTGTTATATCAGAAATTGAGGCAACCCACTTTGAACTTAAACTTGTAATGTTCAATATGCTTAATACTATTGGATAATTCAGTGGGGCTGCAACAGAAGATGCCAGGCAACATCTCAAATCCTTCATGGAAGTATGTAACTCTTTCAAAATCTAAGGAGTTCATGAAGACATTTTGAGGTTGAAACTTTTCTCCTATTCACTGAGGGATAGGGCTAAAACCTGGTTGAATAGTATTCCGGCAGGATCAATTGGATCTTAGAGTGAACTCTGTCGAGAATTCATTACGCGATTTAACCTTACAAATTTATATGATCGAATCCGTAATAAGATTACTTCTTTTAGACAAGTTGATGACGAACCTATGTACGAGACTTGGGAACGCTACAAAGAGTTACTGAATAGATGTCTACTGCATGGATCCCTACTATGGACGCATGTAACCATGTTCTATAATGCCACCAATTCCCCTACAAGGATGATGTTGGATACCTTAGCAAACGACACACTCCTTGACAAAGCCCCGGAAGAAGCTATAGAAATTCTAAACAAACTCGCAAGGAACGATTTCCAATTTCTTACTTCTAGGCGAGGAGGATTAAGACGCCAAGACATAGTGAATGAACTAGAAACCAATAATTCAGTGGCAGCACAGTTGGCATCTTTGATAAAAATGATTCAGAACATGCAAGTACAACAAAATAATTATGAGGTAAGCTATAAATTCTTTTGAGTATACGCAAGACGAGGAAACTGGTTTTTTGTGAGAAACTACAATCGGAATAACAACATAATGTCAAATATATACAATCCGGCATGGAAAAGGCACCCAAACTTTTCATGGAGCAATCCTAACAATGCATTGAACCCCACCAACCAGGCCTCAAGTTATCAACATTCACTGCCGCAGCAGCAAGTGCAGCAGTCACTGCCACAACAGCAGATGGATCAATAGCAGCAGCCTATAAACTCATTAGAGAATACTCTCAAGGCATTTATTATGAAAAATAAATCTTATATGGCTGAGAACAACAGTTTCATGAAGAAAACTGATGACTTCATGAACAGAACAAAGATGATGATGCAAAACCAAGAAGCTGCTATAAAAACACTAGAAACCCAAGTTGGTCAGTTTGCTCAAAGACAATATACTAGATCACAGGGGGGATTACCTAGCAATACTGAAGTTGCTAAGGTATGGGCCATGAACAATGCAAAGCAATCACAACAAGAAGTAGCCTACAATTGAAGGAAACACTATGCAAGTCAGCAACCAAAGTACCACCAGCAATACATGAGGACACAGACAAGGAGGACTTGGCTGTTGAAGAAATTGAAGACAAGGATGATGCCCCAGCAGAAAGCTCGACAGAACCTGAACTACTTGCCGAGACAGCAAGACACATAGTGGTCCCAGGTATTAAATTCCAAACTAATGAGACCCTGGATGAAATGAAACCACCACCACCTTTTCCACAAAGGTTGAAAAAACAGAAACTGGACCACCAGTTTAAGAAATTCCTTGATATTCTAAAGCAAGTCCACATCAACTTGTCATTTGTTGAGGCAATTGAACAGATGCCCAACTATGCTAAATTCTTGAAAGATGATGCGTGTAGTATAAACGCAATTTGAGTGCAAATGTACACGTCGTCAGTAATAAAATGATAAGTATATCGTATATCGTCTCCATAGGGATTGGTATACTTAATATGTTTCCTCTTGTTCCCTTGCTCCTGAAAATAAAGTAAAAACACAAATAAATTCATTTGTTTAACTAACTAAATAATTAAATAACAAAATATAAAATAAAATGTTGAAGACGATATAGAGAAAGTGGGTAGAATCCAGTTACGTCAATTAGTGGATTCAATTGATCTTCTTTTTGTCCAATGCAATCACACAATATTGCTTCGGTAGTACTGTAGATACCGCCTCGGCAACATTGGTGTTCCTCTGCCGCGACAATCTATTGCTCTTGGGTAGAAGCATCAAAGTTCAGCAAAGTGTCCGTAAGTGACTCAGCTCATCTCTGAGTCAGAGTGCTATTGATGACCAGTCCTTGATGATACCTCTCGACATAGATCAACGATAACCACCAACCAAACCAATACTTCTTTTAGCTGTTGAAACTCTTAACCTATTTCCTGGCTTTCAACGAGTCTAGGCTGAGTTAGTGTCTATAACACCGTACTTATACTTTTCGTGAATCTACACCTCTCGATGCTAGATAAATAGATTACTTGCAAACTTCTCTTTCGAGCTTGAATACAAGAACAAAGAATGACAATAGGATAAGCAAACTTTGATATTATTATTGCATAAGAACAAAGATACAAAAATCAATCTCCTCTCACTAATATCGACAACCTTCACCTATCCCTAAGAAATTTAGAACATATTATCGTTAAGTACAATTATTAGGGAGAAAGGGTTTCTCTAAAAATCGGCTCTCCTAAACAATATGGCCAGCTAGGGTATTTATAGTCTTAACCTAGGGTAAACCTTTCCTAAATAGACTTCAACTTGGAGTAGGGAACAAGTCTTCTTCAAGGAATTTGATATTTCCAAGTTTGCCGCCTTCTAGAAGGGTTTTCCTGCTTGGTCTTTGAATTGGGCTTTTAGCGCGCTAGCCTGGTCCAATTGATGCGCTGAATCTTCCAAAATGTTCTCTATATTTTTATCTTTTATTGCGCCTCCATTGTTAGTGCTGTCACACTGGATTCTACCGCGACCTTGTCTTCTGCCTCGATTGCAACACTGCTTCACTACCGCTTTGGCTCTGGATATTCCTGCATGTACAGAATATGTAATAATATCTACATTCTCTATAAATATTAACTTTGTAAGTGATGACAACGGAATATCCAGTATTTGCACAAAGAGGTCATAATTCGGTTCAAGTTGGTGTATAATAGATGCATAAAGTACCATGAGAAGGGTAGTAAATAATTGCCTTTTAGGCACTCATCAAATACCCCAATCTCGAACTATTGCTTGTCCTCAAGCAATGCAAAACATTAAATTGCCGAACCTTACTCCCCTTTGGTCTTACTCTTCCATCTATTCTCCCCACCATGGTCATGTTTATCTCTCCGTTTTAGCCACTAGTTTACCCAAGGACTTTTACTAAGAAACAAGCTATAAGGCTAGGTCAGTGTGCGCATTTTATGGACAAGGTTGATTCAAGGCTTTCTTAGATAAACTCTAAGTTTAAGACAAATAGAATCTTGGATTAAAGCTATCTCCTTAAAACAACAAGTCTTGAGCCAATTTTGGGCACCTCAAGATATACGTTTTCTATTTCCTTCTTTTTCTTATTAACCACCTATTTAGCATACTAGAGCCAGTTTCGGGCACCTCTAGTATGAAGGAAAGAAAAACTAGAGCCGGTGATAGGCACCTCTAGTTATTTTTCCAAAAAGTTCTAAGTCTTTATCACCTAAGTTTATTAAAAGAACTCCTAAATCAAACAAGTCCAAAAAGTGTTTATTTTCTTTCTAACCCTAAAGAAAGCTTCTAAGTTTTATTTCATGAGTATCCTATGGTTATCCCTTCAAAACAAAACTTGGCCATGGTAAGGAGAAAGATTTCTATAGCCTTAAAGGAGTAAAGTAAAGCATAGCTGACGTAGGGCAATGTAAGATTACAAACATAAATTCAAGAAAAGAGAATATTAAAAAAATTTAGAAAAAAATTTACTCCCTTTATGGTAATGTTGCGGCAGTGGGTGGCCTCAGTAGTGCTTCTGCACCTACAATCTCCCCCAAACTCAAACCGAGCATTGTCCTCAATGCTCAAAATATACAGCATGCAAAAGAAAACAAGGATAGTAAAACAACAGGTATTAGAGAGATTCTGATTGTGATTCAGAAGAGTTGCTGGAAATAGCTACCCTCCTAGGTATTCCTGCTGATGCTTTTTGTCTGGATCCTTGTCCTGATGATTGCTGTGTTTTTGCCTACCGATGTTGCTGCACTCTGGTGAGTGTTTGTTTCAACAGTGGGGGTCGTGACTTCATCTCCGTCTTCTTCGTCGTCTGTATACATCATCTCTGTTTCTCCTTCTGCCTCGATAGTTGGTATTCTCTCTTGGGTATGCGATGAGCTCTCATGGACATACTCATCAATTTATCGAGAAAGACTATCTCCAAAGAAACTGCCAATAGGGATGAGACTCGGTGGTGGAGAGTTGAAGATAACTCTCCTTTTTGATGTCCGCCTACTGCTGGATGATGTGGCAGCCGTGCCTGCAGGTCTAGATGGGCCGATAACGTGAAACTGTTGTTGTGGCCTAGCGGTAAAGAATGGTCTAGGCCCTGGAGAAGGTGTTGTCTTTGTGTATGGTACAGTAGTGACAAAAACGTTGGGAGGGAATTCTGGAAATTGCATTCCATGGGTGGGAAAATTCTGGATCAACATGTTGGCAAGAGTGTTGTTGAAATCTCTCTGATATTCCATATATCGTTGTTGGCGCAGGTCCATGTGTGACATCCTCTACAAAATCTCCTGATATGAATCTACTGCGGTAAAGGCTTGGGCATTGTCAGGTGCTTCTACCGTATACTGCCCTCCGGTAGTAAAGTCGGTAGTGAATTGTTGAGGTATTTCCTGCACTGGGTCTGCTTGGGTGATCTGCATCACTCTGTGGCAGAATTCTTTTGTCCAGCCTTGCCTTTGTGTTGTGTATTCATCGGTTGCTTCTATAGGGACACCTGCAGCAATGCATACTGCATAGATTAAATTAGGGAAATATAATGAACCTCGTTCTTTCTTACCGCAACCATAAATTTTTTGAAGAATGATCTCTCCAGCATTGATGGTCCTTTTTTTGATGATTGAATGAATGAGCAACAATCTTTTTCTATCAACTATGCTATTGTGGGAGGTGGGCATGAGGCATCGCTTGACAAATGTGCACCAAAGCTTGGCTTCGGGTTTAAGGCTGAGCCTTATTACACAACCCCTATGGGCGTCGGTTTCCCATGGAGTGTTGTCGTAGCAAAGTTCGTCCTTGATAGCCTCGTATTCCTCGATATTGGCTGCAAATTCACCATATTCATCGCGTATGGGGATAACGCCATAATAATCGTTGATTGCCTCGATATCAAGCTTTATTGGCTTGCCTCGGCAGTAAACGAACAACGTGTCTTTGCTCGGGCAATGCACATAGAATTCTTTTACAATTGTTGCGTTTGCTATGGGAGGTTGGAGGCAAAATTTTTCTCAATCCTGGTCTTCAATTCTGTTGAACAAGAATTGGTCGATGCCGTAGTTTTCTTCAATGGTGTGCTGGAATCCTTGTTCCTCCCATAACTGTTGTGCAACAAAAGATCTTTGGAAACGTTCTACTACGTTGCTGTTGGCAAATCGTCTATATGCTGCCATGGATAATTTGAATGTTGATGAGATGTTCTTGAAAATAGGCTGTAAAGTGCAAGACTGCGGGTAAGAATGCAGAGAGTATTTGTGAGATTTGAAAGCTAGTGAGAGCAAGATTATTCAAGAAAGTAAAAAATAGCAAGAATGCAAAGTAAATAATGCACAACAATGAGTCTGCTTATATAGGCTGTAAAAATATGACTGTTAAAAATACTAGCTGTTAGACATTTACTGCCTTGATGCACAGTTACTGCCGCGGCGGATTTCTCGGTAGAGAGCCGTTACATTATTTCTGCCCGTTAGGAAGTCTGCGGCTCTGACACAGTGTGCTGCCGCGACAGTAGACTCTCTACTGTGGCATAATTTTTCCTGTATTCATAACTTTATTTAAAAAACAAAAACATAAAAATATAAAATACTTAAAAAAAACATAACAATATAAACTACTGAAAATAATAATATATAAACTAATCCTAATATAATAACTAAAATTGAAGGGAAGAGATTATGTTACTTGTAGAGTGCATGTGAATGTATCTCCCATTTTCGTTCTCTCTTTCTGGCCTGTATCTTTCTTCATTAGTTGGCCAGTCCCTTCAGTGCACTCGGCTTCTCCTTTGGGTTTTATTCGTTTTCCGAACAGTCTACCGAGCGTGCTGCCTAGGCAGGATGTTTTAGTACCCTGATTCCGTGTATGGAGAGCCTTACATTCTGCTGGAGCGTCTAAATTTGAAAGATTGTGGAAGGCGTTCAACTTTACTTGTTGATCGTTTATTCGCATTGTGAGCTCACCATTTTCCACATCAATGATGGTGCGTCCAGTAGCAAGGAAAGGTCAACCCAATATGATCGGTGCATTATCATCGGCCTCACAGTCAAGGACAAGAAAGTCGGCAGAAAATATAAACTTGTCAACCTTTACCAGAATATCCTTAATTTTACCTTCAGGATCCACATAAGACCGATCCGCAAGTTAGAGCAGTACAGTTTTGGGTTTTGCCCGTCCTATTCTGAGTTTCTGAAAAACTGATTTGGGCATAAGGTTGATGCTTGCTCCCAAGTCGCATTGGGCCTTTCCTTTATAACCATCTCCAATCGCACAAGAAATTGTGAAGCATCCAGGATCTTTTAGTTTGGGCGGCATGTGATTATGCAACATGGCCATACAACCTTTAGTGGTTGCCACTGTTTCAAATTCTCCTAGCATTCGTCGTTTGGATACTGTCCTTTAAAAACTTGGCATAGTTGGGCATTTGTTTAATAGTCTCAACTAGTGGCAAGTTGATATGGACCTGTTTCAATATGTCTAGGAACTTCTGAAATTGGTGGTCCTGTTTCTGTTTCTTTAGCCTATGTGGGAAAAGAGGTGGTGGTCTTTTCCTTGAATATTTAGTTTAATACCTGGGGTGAACTTATCTGCAACTGCCTCGAAAACTGGTTCTGATACTGCTGGTTCTGTTACTGTGGCAGAGCTGTCGGTAGGGTCTTACTCAGCCTCTGAGTCCTCATGAAGTTGCTTTTCTAGTTGTCTCGATCGGTTGAGGTTCTTTCTTTATCTTTCAATTGTAGGCCACTTCTGGTTGTGATTATCTTGCATTGCTCATGGCCTAACACCTTAGCAACTTCAGTATTGCTAGGTAAACCCCCTGGTGGTCGAGTATTTTGACGTTGGGCAAATTGACCAACCTGGGTTTCTAGAGATTTTATCGCGGCCTCTTGGTTCTGCAGTCTCATCTCAGTTCGGTTCATGAAGTCATTAGTACGCTTCATGAAGCGGCTATTCTCCATCATATAAGCATCAGTCTTTGACATAAAAGCCGTGAGAGAATCTGCCAATGCATTCAGAGACTGTTGCTGTTGTGGTATGGGCTGTTGAGTGTTCTGCTGCGGCAGGTTTTGGCTCTGATGCCGGAATCCAGGAGCTTGATTAATTGGATTCAAGACATTATTGGGGTTACTCCTTGAGAAGTTCGGATGCCTTTTCCAAGATGGGTTGTAGTTGTTGGACATCATTGGATTGTTTCTGTTATAGTTTTCAACATATAGGTTGGTCTCCTCATCTGACATGTAATCTGATGAGTTAACTACCTTAACCTCATGTACGTTTCTTTGGGCTTATATGTTCTGAACCATCTTGGTTAGAGAAGCCAATTGTGCTGCCACCGAACTTGATGCATCTAATTCATGGGCTGTGGCATGACGTCTTATTCCTCATCGCCTTGATGTGGGAAATTGGAAATCGTTCCTTACGAGTTTGTCCAGAATTTCAATGGCCTCCACGAGTGCTCTATCCAAAAGTGTCCCATTTGCGGAAGCATCTAGCATCATCCTTGTGGAGGCATTAGTAGAATTATAAAGCATGGAGACTTCCGTCCACAAGGGAAAACCATGTAATGGGAATTTGTTTAATAGTTCTCTGTAACGTTCCCACGCCTCACACATCGGTTCATCTTCATCTTGCCAAAATTATATGATTTCATTATGAATGCGGTCATATAGATTTGTCGGATTAAACCTCGTAATGAATTCTCGACAGAGTTCCTCCTAAGATCCTATGGATCCTGTTGGCATGCCATTTAATCAAGTCTTCGCCCTATCCCTCAGTGAATAGGGGAACAATTTTAATCGTAGAATATCTTTATGGACTCCTTGAATCTTGAAAGAGTTGCACACTTCCATGAAGGATTTAAGATGTTGTCTTGCATCTTCGGTAGCAGACCCACTAAACTATCCAATTGTGTTCAGCATGTTGAACATCACTAGTTTGAGCTCAAAGTAAGTTGCTTCGATTTCTTGGGTGACTACGCCAGGGTTGAGTCCGTTTAAATCTTCCATCAGATAGTCTCTAACTGTGGGATGCCTCGGCAATGGTTGCGGCATTGGCTGCTGCGACATTGCTGGTGGCAGTACATTATGATCAACATGTGGAATTTGTCCTCTAGGTGGATTGTCGATGACTTGGAACAGATTGCTTCTCAGATGATGTCTTGTACGTTCAATCTCAGGATCCAACTCGTACGATGGACTACTCGGATTTGCCCTAGTCATAAACCAAATAAATAAAAGTTAATAAAAACTAAATAAATAAATAATTAGAGTTAAAGTTAGATAAAGAATAGTTAAAGAGCAAGAAAATAAAGAAAACAAAATTTAGTTGCCAATCCCCGGTAACGGCGCCAAAAACTTGATGCGTGTGGTATAAGCACAATTTGAGTGCAAGTGTACATGTCGTCAAGTAATAAAATGATAAGTATATCGTGTATCGTCTCCACAGGGATTGATATGATTAATATGTTTCCTCTTGTTCCCTTGCTCCTGAAAATAAAGTAAAAACACAGATAAGTTGATTTGTTTAACTAACTAAATAATTAAATAACAAAACATAAAATAAAATGTTGAAGACGATATAGAGAAAGTGGGTAGGATCCAGTTACGTCAATTAGTGGATTTAATCGATCTTCTTCTTGTCCAATGCAATCACATAACACTGCTTTGATAGTACTGCAGATACCGCCTCGGCAACATTGGTGTTCCTCTGCCGCGACAATCTTTTGCTCTTGGGCAGAAGCATCAAAGTTCAGCAAAGTGTCCGTAAGTGACTCAACTCATATCTGAGTCATAGTGCTGTTGATGACCAGTCCTTGACGATACCTCTCGGCGTAAATCAACGATAACCACCAACCAATCCAACACTTCTTTTAGCTGTTGAAACTTTTAACCTATCTCCTAGGCTTCCAATGAGTCTAGGCCGAGTTAGTGTCTACAACACCGTACTTATCCTTTTCAATCTACACCTCTTGATGCTTAGATAAATAGATTACTTGCAAATTTCCCTCTCGAGCTTGAATGCAAGAACAAATAATGGCAATAGGATAAGCAAACTTTGATATTATTATTGCATAAGAACAAAGATACAAGAATCAATCTCCTCTCACTAATATCGACAACCTTCACCTATCCCTAAGAAATTTAGAACATATTATCGTTAAGTACAATTCTTAGGGAGGAAGGGTTTCTCTAAAAATTGGCTCTCCTAAACAATGTGGTCGGCTAGGGTATTTATAGTCTTAACCTAGGGTAAACCTTTCCTAAATAGACTTCAACTTGGAGTAGGGAACAAGTCTTCTTCAAGGAATCTGATATTTCCAAGTTTGCCGCCTTTTAGAAGGGTTTTCCCGCCTTGTTTTTGAATTGGGCTTTTAGCGTGCTAGCCTTGTCCAATTGATGCGTTGAATCTTCCAGAATGTTCTCTATATTTTTATCTTTCATTGCGCCTTCATTGTTAGTGCTGCCACACTGGATTCTTCCGCGGCCTTGTCTTCTACCTCGGCCATAACACTGCTTTACTGCCGCTTTAGCTCTGGATATTCCTGCATATACAAAATATGTAATAATATCTACATTCTCTATAAATATTAACTTTGTAAGTGATGATAACGGAATATCCAGTATTTGTGCAAAGAGTTCATAATTCGGTTCAAGTTGGTGTATAATAGATGCATAAAGTACCATGACAAGGGTAGTAAATAACTGCCTTTTAGGCACTCATCAAAAGATATTGTGTCTAAGAGAAAGAAGTTAGGTGAGTTTGAGACAATGACAGCAACTGAAGGATGCATGACAATGCTGCACAATTGCATGCCACCCAAACTGAAGGATCCTGGATGCTTTATCATGCCTTGTGCGATTGGTAACAATTATGAAAGAAAGACACTATATGATCTAGGAGCCAGCATAAATCTCATGCCCTAATCAGTTTTTCAAAAGCTTGGAATAGAAAGGGCAAAACCTACGGCAATGCTGCTCCAACTTGCGGATAGATCCTATGTGCATCCAGAAGGAAAAATTGAGGACATATTGATAAGTGTTGACAAGTTTATTTTCCTTACCGACTTCCTTGTCCTTGATTGTGAAGCAGAAGAAAATGCACCGATTATCCTTGGAAGACCTTTCCTTGCTACTGGACGAACCTTAATAGATATGGAGAATGGAGAGTTGACAATGAGGGCCAATGATCAGCAAGTCAAACTCAATGCATTCCATAATTTGAGAAAATTTGATGATCCAGAAGAGTGCAAAGCCCTCCAGACAACATAGGGAAGAGTGCACGCTCGACAGATTATTTTGTAAAAAACTTAAAGCCAAAATGGAGGTAGAAAATAAAAAAGGGATAGGCTAGCACTTGCAGGAAAATCCATGCCAACAAGAGATGAGCCATTTGGGAGATGCATTTATATACACTCCACTAGTAACATAATCTCTTCCCTTTTATTCTATTATATTAGGATTAGTTTTAATTTATTTTCAGTATTTTTCCTTAATATTTATCCTTAGTAATATTTTATTTTTTTATGTCTATTTAATTTTTAGGAAAATAAAGCCAAGAATAATAGAGAATTAGTTCAGAGTAGAAACTCTGCCGAGGCAATAAACAGTGTCAGAAGTCGTAGAAGTCTCAACGGGCAGAAATAGTGTAACGGCTATCTGTCAAGTTTTCCGCCACGACAGTAAATGCTAACGGGTAGTAAATTCAAAACGGCTACAAACCGGCTAGTGGTTAAAACGGTCACAATGTCGAGGCCTATATAAGCAGTATCCCTCTTTTGAACTATTCACTCTTGCATTATTGAATTCTTTAGCATTCTACTCAATCTTGATCTCACAATACTATTGCAATTCTTCTTGAAACTTTTCAGAAAACTTTACCAAGAATCTAAATCTTACAAATCATCAATGGCAGCATACACTCGTTTTGCCCTCGCCACTATGGCAGAAAGATTCAACAGATCTTTTATCGCTCGGCAGCTATGGGAAGAACAAGGATTTCAAATCAGTAAGGAGGAAAACTTCAGCATCGACAACTACTTGATGGAAAAGATTAAATATCAAGAATGAGAGATCTTTTGTATACAACCTCGCCAGACTAATGCAACCATAGTGTGGGAATTTTATGCATATGGGCCGAGCATGGACAATCTCTTCGTCCACTGCCGAGATAAGCCTGTCCGACTTAACGCAGAAGTAATTAACGATTTTTATGGACTCATCCCCATCAGTGATAGGCATGCCGAATTCATGGACGGTATCACCACACAAGACTACGAATTAATCAAGGATGACTTTTGTTACAATAACACTCCACGGGAAATCGGTGCCCATAGAGGTTCTGTGACAAGGCAAAGCCTCAAACCCGAGGCAAAATTGTGGTGCACATTCGTCAAGATACGCCTCATCCCTACTTCCCACAACAGCACAGTAGACCGCAAAAGATTGGTGTTGATCCAATCAATTATCAACAAGAGGAGCATCAATGTTGGAGAGATCATTCTTCGAGAAATTCATGATTGCGGTAAGAAGGAACGTGGACTGTTATATTTCCCATGTTTAATATCTGGTTTATGTATTGCTGCAAAAGTACCAGCTGAAGACACGGACGAATATACACCAATAAGGCAAGGATGGATGAGAGAATTCTGCCACAGAGAGATGCAAATCACACAAGCATAACCTGTCCAGCCAACGCCACAACAGTTTACTACTAACTTCACTGTCAGAGCTTAATACACGATAGAGATACCAGGCACTGCCGACACCCCTGCCGCAGCAGACCCCTACCAGGAAATTCTTCAGAGGATAGAAGTCATGGACCTTCTCCAGAAAAGATGCATGGAATACCAACGAGACTTTAATAGCACCCTTGCTCAGATAATGATGCAGAACTTCCCCAACCAAGGAGCACAATTTCCAGAATTCCCTACAAACATATTTGTAACGACAACACCTTACACAGAGACCACTCCAGCTCCAGGGCCGAGACAATTTTTCACCTTCAGACCGCAGCAGCAATTCCATGCAGCTGGCCCATCTAGGGTAGCAGACGCTTCCGTGGCATCATCCGCAAGCAGAAAACCTTCAAAGCGAAGGGGCGTTTTCAGCATTCCCCCAAGATCGCCAATACCAATGGGCAGTCTATTGACTGAGATAGATGCCTACGTTCATCAGAGCTTATCAACTGCAGAACCTAGTATCCAGCATGCCGAGGCAGATCCATAAAATGAAGGCACAGAAATCATGGACACAGACGATGAAGGAGGAGAAGAGGTCAATGCTCCAATACAACGAGCAACACCTACTAGAGTTCAGCCACCGAGAAGAGCAAAACCATCATCGTCACCAAAGGCACAACCATCAGCAACTAGACCAAGGAGACAAATTATAGAAGAAAGCTCTTCCGAATCCTTATAATTTCTCTCCTTTATTTTTACTGTTTTTTTTATCTATTTATCTTTTTTTACCTATTGCATTCCCCTAAATTAAGAATTGAAGACAATGCTTGGTTTGAGTTTGGGGGTGTAGAGTCACTACCGAGGCTATCTATTGCCGCGACCTTGCCATAAAAAGAAAGTTTTTAGTGATAAAATTTTTTGTTTTATATCCACCACTGTACTTAAAATTGTTGCCATACTTTTGCACTGCTCTTCATCAGTATTGTCTTAGTTTATTCTTAAAGGCAATAAAAATCTTTTTTCCTTACCATAGTTAGGATCTGTTTTAAAGACTTAATTCTAAGATACTTAAGAAGAAAAACTTAGAAGTTTGCTATAAGGTTGAACTTTAAAAACACTTTTGGGACTTGTTTGGTTATAGGAATTCTTTTAATAAACTTAGGTAATAAAGACATAGAATATGTAAAGGTGACTAGAGGTACCTATGACCGGCTCTAGGAAAAACTCTTATTCATGCTAGAGGTGCCCAAAATTAGCTCTAGTATGCATAAAAGACTAACAAAAGATATAAGGAGTTAAGGAATAGAAAACACAATACTCGAGGTGTCTGAAATTGGCTTAAGAAATTGTTGTTATAAGAAGTGTACACTAAAACCAAGTCTATTTGTCTTGAACTTAGAGTTTATCTAAGAAGGCCTTTATTCAAACTTGTCCACAAAAACACAAACACTAGCCTTATAGCTTGTCTTCTAAGTACACCCTTAGGAAACCGAAAGGTTAAGTCTAAAGAATAGACAGTTATGGTGGGGAGAATAGATGGAAGCATAATACCAAGAGAGAATAGAGTTTGACAAATTGATGGTTTGCATTGCTTGAGGACAAGCAATAGTTCGAGTTTGGGGGTGTGATAAGTGCTCAACTCACTATCACTTTATACACTATTCATGGGCACTTATCATCAAATCTAAATCCACTTGAACCAATGCATGTACTTAATGTGATATATTTAGGGATTATGCCATTAAAGAATATATTTGTAGAAAAGACATACTTTACTCCATTTTCTTATCTGTGCAGGAACAAGTATTGCCGAGGCAGGACCTGATGCCAAGGCAGCATAGAAGAAAAAGGTAATATGGCTGGCAGTTGAAGGAGAAAAATAAGAAGAACATTGCTGAATAAGAAGACCAAGAATCGGAGCTGAACAACACAAGAAAAGCCTAAGGGCAAGGCCACGCGGGATGAAACCTTCTAGAAGATCAAACTTGGAAATATTTACCCTATGTGCATAACTTGTTCCCTACTCCAAGTTGTACTCTAATTAGGAAAGGTTTGCCCTAGGCCAAGCCTATATAAGGCATAACCGTCCTAGGGGTTAGAGAGAGAGCATATAGAAGATACAATTAGATTCGGCTTACACCGAGAGAGTTTAGGGACAATTTTTCCTATCATGTTCTAGGTTTTCCTAGGGTTTTGGTGAAGGTTGTCAAGTATTTGTGAGAAAAGATTGTATTTTGTTTCTTGTTTCTAATGCAATAAGAGATCAAAGTTTTCTTATTCTTTTCCATTCCTTGTTCTTACATTCAAGCTCGAGAGAGAAGTTTGTGAGTAATCTATTTATCTAATATCGAGAGAGTTAGATTTATGAAAGGGATAAGTACGGTATTCAACTTGATTGGAGAATACTAACTCAACCTAGAGATAGGTTAAGAGTTTCAGCGACTAATAGAAGTGTGGGATTAGTTGGTGATTATAATTGATTTACGCCGAGAGGTATCATCAACAGTATTTCGACTTAGAGATAAGCGAAATCATTCAAGGACACTTTGTCGAACTTTGATAATTCTGCCCAGGAGCAAGAGATTGTCGCAGCGGGAAATATTGTTACAGTCGAGACAGTATCTGCAGTAATGTCGAGGCAGTGCATTGTAATTGCATTGGAATAGAAGTAGATCAATCAAATCCACGATACAACACAACTGGACTCAACCCTATATCTCTCTCATATTTAATTTCTATCTATTTGGTTATTTTATTTAGTTTAAATCAAACACTCAACTTATCTGTGTTTTTACTTTTATTTTACAGAAGCAAGAAGACTAAAGGAAGCATATTAAGTATACCAATCCCTGTGGAGACGATAACTCGATAATATACTTATCAGTTATTACTTGACGTGTACACTTGCACTATAATTACGCATATTTAGCACGCATCACTCAACAATATGGGATGTATCGGATCGATACTTCCAAAGCATGGAAACATGAAATACATCATGAATCCTACTCAATTCTGATGGTAAAGCCAAACGATAGGCCACATGGCCAACTTTTTCCGTCACCTCGAAAGGTCTGATGAAACGGGGACTTAATTTCCCTTTCTTACCAAACCTCAAAATCTTTTTTCATGGTGACACTTTAAGGAAGTCTTTCTCACCAACCTCATAAGTGATGTCCCTCATTTTTAGATCAGTATAGGCCATTTGTCGATTAAAGGAAACTTTCAAACGATCATGGATGATGGAGACTCGTTCTTCAGTTTCCCGGAGCAAGTTAGGACCTAACACTTTGCCTTTACTGAATTCAGACTAACATAACGGTGTCCTGCAACATCTGCCATACAATGCCTCATACGGTGCCATCTATATAGACATTTGATAATTATTATTGTAAGTAAACTCGATAAGAGATAGGTATTTCTCCCAAGATCCACCAAAATCAATGATACATGCACGAAACATGTCATCCAGAATCTGACTAAAAGAGATTTTAGAGAAGACATTCAATTTTCAATAATTCATAGAATTAAGAATCCAATGATTAATTTATTACCTTTTCTAACTATCCGTCAAACTGAGGGTAGAAAGATGTAATGAGATTGACTTTAGTACCTAAAGCACCTTATAAAGATTTCCAGAATCAAGATGCGAGTCGTGGATCCCGATCTAAAATGATAGACTATGGAGCACCGTAGAGTCCTATTATTTCCTTGATGTACAAGTCAATTAGTTTCGGTAACCCGAAATCCATTCTCACAGGTAAAAAGTGTGCTGACTTTGTAAAACGACCCAAAATGAACAAAATGGCATCATGCTTAGCAGGGGTTAATGGTAATCGACAAACAAAGTCCATAGTGATCTTCTCCCATTTCCAATGAGGTATATCGACAGGTTGTAACAAGTCGATAGGAACACGGTGCTTAGCTTTGACTCGTTGGCACGTGAGACATCTTGATACAAAATCAATTATAGCTTGTTTCATGACTGGCTACCAATAAAGTTTCCGAAGATCTCGATACTTCTTTATAGAACTCGGGTGTATAGAGAAAGAGTTAGAATGAGCTTCCTTAAGGATGTCGGTACGAAGAGTTTCATCATCATGTACACAGGCCCGATCTCGATAGCATAAGAGTCCTTCGGAGTTGATTTTGAAATTAGACTCCTCAATTTCTTGTAACTTAGAAGCAATAGATTGTAACTGAGGGTCTTGATCTTAAAGAGCTTTGATTCTCAATATGATGGTAGACTGAACTTGGAGTTCATGTACTAGGCAACGATGTTTTCGAAGACAGAAATGTGTATTAATAGCACAAGAGGCTACAAGAACAAAAGGTTGTGCAATGAGTCCTTAAACAAAATGATTCAGACTTGATGATCAATGACATCACTTATCAAGCTGTGGTTTGCAGTTGAGTGTATCAGCTAC
Organism: Abelmoschus esculentus; assembly: GCA_035048815.1. Lineage (NCBI taxonomy): Eukaryota > Viridiplantae > Streptophyta > Magnoliopsida > Malvales > Malvaceae > Abelmoschus > Abelmoschus esculentus. The sequence continues at coordinate 9,131,462 of JAUCBN010000032.1, forward strand.
AACATTGGCCTTACTTGGATGATAATCAATGACTAGATCATAGTCCTTCAGAAGTTTCATCCATCTTCGTTGTCGAAGATTTAACTCTTTCTGAGTTAAGAAGTATTTCAAGCTTTTATGACTGGTAAAGAGGTAACATTTCCCCCATAGAGATAATGCCTCCAAATTTTCAAAGCAAAGACAATTGTGACTAGTTTTAGATCATGGGTAGGATAGTTTAGCTCGTGGGGCTTAAGTTTAGGGAAACATAGGCAATCACTTTGCCTTATTGCATAAGAACACATCCTAAACAAAGATGTGAGGCATCATTATAAACGGTATAGGCTTTACCAGACTCAAGTTGAATCAAGATAGGTGCATTGGTTAAAACTTGTTTCAACTTGTCAAAGCTCCTTTGTTGAACCTCGGTCCATACAAACGATGTCTCTTTCCTTAGGAGTTTGGTCAACGAAGCAACTATTATAGAAAAACCTTTTATAGATTCTAGTCTATGATGGCTTGGATTTTCTTCAGATCTAATTGGATTCTCGAAGCCGATACAACATGCCTGAGGAAAGTAACCTCGGTGAGCCAAAACTCACATTTAGAGAATTTGACATACAACTATTTTTCTCTCAAAGTTTGAAGCACGATCCTCATATGATCACAATGTTCAGAAGCATTCTTGGAGTAGATAAGAATATCATCAATGAACACCACTATGAACTTATCCAGATAGGGTCTAAAAAACTTATTCATTAAGTCCATGGAAATTGTTGGTGCATTGGTTAGCCCAAATGGCATAACTAAGAACTCGTAGTGTCTATAACGTGTCCTGAAAGTTATATTAAGCACATCACACTTCTTAACTTTCATTTGATAATATCCTGATCGGAGATCGATCTTGGATAACACGGTGGAATCCTTAAGTTGATCAAACAAGTCATCGATTCTCGATAAAGGATGCTTATTTTTTATGGTGACTTTATTCAACTTTTGCTAATCAATACATAACCTCATAGATCCATCATTGTTCTTAACGAAAAGGACTGGAGCTCCCCAAGGTGAGGAACTTGGTCGAATAAATCCTTTATCAAGCAATTCTTGAAACTGAGTTTTCAATTTCTTTAGCTCAATAGCTGACATACGAGAAGGTGCAATAGAGAACGATGTGGTACCAGGTTGCACTTTGATCCCAAATTCTACTTCCCGTGTCAGTGGTAAGATCGAAAGCTCCTCGTGAAAGACATCAGGAAAGTTACATACTGTATCTATACTAGATAGTTGAGCTTCTACCTTGCATCCATAGACAAAGCATACAAAGATGGTTTCTTCGAGCTCAAAAGGGTAATACTTTCCTTACCTAGTCCTCGAAGATATAACTTCTTCTTGGAGCAATCTACCTAGGCTTGATGCTCACTAAGACAATCAAGTCCCAGAATTGCATCAAACTCATGGATCAGTAAGGCCATCAAGTTAGCCGGGAAAGGAATCCCTTGAATCATCAAAGGACAATTCTTGCATAACAAGCTAATGGTAACACTATCACCCAAAGGGTTTGTTACGGAGATTCTTGATGCAATAGGTTTACATGTCATCTTATGTTTCTTTATCAACACAGTACTAATAAAAGAATGCGTAGAGCTAGGATCAACCAATAAATAAATAGGCCGAGAACATAACTCAATCGTACTTGCTATAACATCGGGGTCCTCCTCATCCTCACGGTTCCTCACATGGTACACCGGAGCAGAGGCCATTGATTCTTGCTTGTTCAATGCTTTAGTTGTACCACTCTGTCTCCCAGAGACTCCATACGAACCTTGCTTTTATCCCTTACCCTTGAGAGATTATGCCTGGGATGGTGCAGAAGATGGAAAAATAGTAGTCTTGTTTGGGTTATTCAGGCAATCCCGAATTTAGTGTCCTTGCTTACCATAAAAGTAACATGCTCCAGTCTGCTTACGACACTACCCAGCAAGATGCTTGTTTCTAACAATAGTTACAAACTAGGTACTGAGTAGTCTTGCCAGAACCACCAATGCTCTCAAATGATGTTGCCCTCCCAAAAGATTGAGTCACAGATTATGGTTTAGAGATGTTTCTAGATCAGGAAGGTTGGGAGTAGAACTTTTTATTGCCTTGGTACTTACCCTTCTTGTTTGGTCTCGAGGTTGGGAATCATCATATTGTCTTTTCTGAAACCTCTAAAACTCTGAGCCTTCTGTGTTGCCTCGGTAGCTTTTACTCTATTGGCTAGCTCCTGGAAATCGGTGATGCCCAAGGCAGTGAACATAGGTCGGAGTTCATCACATAAACCAATAATGAACGTCCTGCACTTTTCTTCTTCCTTCTTGATGTATTTAGCTCTATACTTGTAATATTTGCAGAAGTCATGGATATACTACTCAATAGGTTTTCCATCTTGCTTAAGGTGGAGAAAGATGTTATGCCTTTCATCCAGATAGTACTCACTGATATATTTCTTACGAAATTCCTTCAGAAAGAATTCCCAAGTAACAAATTCTTCTGGTGCCTTGAGTATTGGTCTCCCACCACTGTAGGGCCTCATCAACTAACAAAGCAATGACACACTCTAGTTTATGCTCATCGCTACACTGTAATTGTTTGCTCAAAATCCTCATCGTATTATCCAACCAGTACTCAACAATCTCGAGATCTTCATCATCCCGTCCAATAAAAGAATAAGCCTGATATTGAGATAGCTTATCAATAGGGGATCGAGATGGTGTAGAAACTATAAATGTTTGAGCCATCTGCTCCGTTTTCATCGAAGCCATAAACATATTAAAAATTCTGGCCATATTCTTATAGCATTCAGCCTGAGTACCCTGCCACCCTGTCTCAGCCTTAGGTGCAGGTGGGTTCAGATCAGATTGGGGGTTTTCCCCTCATATCCTCTCTATTGGTCGAGGACTCCATCACATGCTCATGTATATGACCTTCCTGTGAACCAGACATCTATAAAAGAAGAGATTGGATCAACGACAAGTCATAATGTACCATATATACTCCTAGGTGGCAAAACATGAACAATGCAATAATGATTGATAAGTGCTAAAATCACTATCACTTTCTACACTTTTCATAGGCACTTATCATCAATTCTACACCTACTTGAACCAATACATGGACTTAGTGTGATATATTTAAGGATATGCTATCAAAGATTATATTTTTAGAAAAGGCTTACTCTACTGCATTTTCATATCTGTGCAGGAATAAGTACTGCCGAGGCAATAGAATGAGGTCAAGGCAGGACCTGATGTCGAGGCAACAGAAAAGAAAAAGCGATATGGATGGCTATTGAAGGAGAAAATTAAGGAGAGCATTGCGGAACAAAAAGCCCAAGATTTGGAGCTGAACAACACAAGAAAAACCCACGGACAAGGCCACACGAGATTAAACCTTCTAGAAGATCAAACTTGGAAATATTTAACCTATGTGCATAAATTTTTCCCTACTCCAAGTTGTACTCTAATTAGGAAAGATTTGACCTAGGCCAAGCCTATACAAGGCATAGCTGTCCTAGGGTTTAGAAGAGGTGAAAAATTAGAGAGAATTAGAGAGACGAATTTTGAGAGAGTCTTACGAACAATTCTCATATTCTAAGTTTTTTTAAGGTGTTGGTGAAGGTTGTTAAGTATTTGTGAGAGTAGATTGTATTTTGATTCTTATTTCAATGCAATAAAATATCAAAGTTTGCTTACTCTTGGCCATTCTTTGTTCTTATATCCAAGCCCGAGAGGAAAGTTTATAAGTAATCTATTTGTCTAGACTCGGGAGAGTTAGGCTAACGAAAGGAGTAAGTGCGGTATTCAACTTAATTGGAGGATACTAACTCGGCCTAGGGATAGGTTAAGAGTTTCGGCGGCTAAAAGAAGTGTGAGATTGGTTGGTTATAATTGATTAACGCCGGGAGGTATCATCAAAGACTGACCTTCAATAGAGTTTCGACTTAGGGATAAGTGAAGCCATAAAAGGACACTTTGCCAAACTTTGGTAAATCTGTCCAAGAGCAAGGGATTGCCGCGGCAGAATATATTGTCGCTACCGAGACAATATCTTCAGTACTACCGAGGCAGTGTAGTGCAATTGTATTGGAACAAGAAGCAGATTAATAGAATCCATAATATGACACAACTGGATCCTACCCTCTCTCTCTCATAATTGTTATTACCTTAGTTAGTTTAGTCTATTAGTTAATTTGATATCAAAATAAATTGTGTTTTTACTTTTCTTTTATAGATGCAAGAAGACCAAAGGAAGCATATTAAGTATACCAATCCATGTGGAGACGATATTCGATAAATGCTTATCACTTTATTATTTAACGACGTGTTCACTTGCACTTAATTGTGCATCTTTTAGGATGCATCAAGTTTTCTTTATATTCTTGCTTTTATTTTTTTATTTATTTTTTATTTTTCTATTTTAATTTTTTTATTTGGTTTTTGGTGTATGACCAGGATTAATCCTAGTACTCCATTATGTGAGATCGACCCAGAAATAGAAAGAACCTATCAAAGGCAGAGAAGACAGATCCAAGGAGCCATGACAGTGAATCCAGAAAATCAGAACCTACCTGAAGGCATTGGAGGCCATCAACAGTAACCACTGCCGCAACCACTGCCGCAGCAACTAGCTGTCAGAGACTTTCTAGTGGAATATTTAAATGAATTAAACCCTGGGGTTGTTACACCAGAGATTGAGGCAACCCACTTTGAACTTAAACTTGTAATGTTCAATATGCTTAATACTATTGGACAATTCAGTGGGACTGCAACAGAAGATGTCAGGCAGCATCTCAAATCCTTCGTGGAAGTATGCAACTCTTTCAAAATCCAAGGAGTTCATGAAGATATTTTGAGGCTGAAACTTTTCCCCTATTCACTGAGGGATAGGGCCCAAACCTGGTTGAACAACATTCTAGCAGGATCAATTGGATCTTGGAGTGAACTTTTCTGAGAATTTATTATGAGATTTAACCCTACAAATCTATATGATCGAATCCGTAATGAGATCACTTCATTTAGACAGGCTGATGACGAACCTATGTACGAGGCTTGGGAACGCTATAAAGAGTTATTGAATAGATGTCCACTACATGGATTCCCATTATGGAAGCAAGTAAACATGTTATATAATGTCATCAACGCATCGACTAGAATGATGTTGGATGCCTCAGCAAACGGAACACTCCTTGACAAGGCCCCGGGAGAAGCTATGAGATTCTAAACGAACTTGCAAGGAACAATTTCTAATTGCTACTTCTAGGCGAGGAGGATTAAGATGCCAGGCCACAGTAAATGAACTAGAAATCAATAATTCGGTGACAACACAGTTGACATCTTTCACAAAAATGGGTCAGAACATGCAAGTACAATAATAGAATACTCATGAAGTAAAAGCTATAAATTCTTTTGAGTATATACAAGACGAGGAAATTGGATTTTATGTGGGGAACTACAACCGGAATAACAACATGATGACAAATATATATAATCCGGCATGGAAATGGCACCCAAACTTATTATGGACCAATCCTAACATTGCCTTAAACCCCACCAACCATACCTCTAATTATCATCCACTGCCACAGCAACAGATGCAACAATCACTACTGCAGCAGCAGATGCATCAGCAGCAACAGCCTATGAACTCACTGGAGAATACTCTCAAGGCCTTTATTATGAAAATTGAATCATATATGGTTGAGAACAGTAATTTCATGAAGAGAACTGATGACTTCATGAACAGAAAAGAAATGAGGATGCAAAACCAAGAAGCTGCGATAAAATCACTAGAAACCCAAGTTGGTCAATTCGCTCAAAGACAAAATACAAGACCACAGTGGGGATTACCTAGCAATACTGAAGTTGCTAAAGGAATGGGCCATGAACAGTGCAAAACAATCACAACAAGAAGTGGCCTACAATTGAAAGAAAAAATGGGCAAGCCAGCAACCAAAGCTCCACCAGCAATACAAGAGGACATAGATAAGGAGGACTTGGATGTTGAACAGACTGAAGACAAGAATAATGCCCCAACAGAGAGTTCGGTAGCACTTGCACTTCCTGCCGAGACAACAAAAAAAACAGTGATCCCAGGTATTAAATTCCAATCTAATAAAACCCTGGATGAGATGAGACCACCACCACCTTTCCCACAAAGGCTGAAAAAACAGAAATATGACCACCAGTTTAAGAAATTCCTTGATATAATGAAGCAAGTCCATATCAACTTGCCATTCGTTGAGGTAATTGAACAAATGCCTAACTACGCTAAATTCTTGAAAGACATTGTGTCCAAAAGAAAGAAGCTAGGTGAGTTTGAGACAGTGGCAGCAACTGAAGGATGCATGGCAATGTTGCACAATCGCACGCCACCCAAACTGGAGGATCTTGGATGCTTTACCATACCTTGTGCGGTTGGTAACAATTATAAAGGAAAGACACTATGTGATCTAGGAGCAAGCATAAATCTCATGCCTAAATCAGTTTTTCAGAAACTTGGTATAGGAAGAGCAAAACCTACGATAATGCTGATCCAACTTGCAGATAGATCCTATGTGCATCTAGAAAGAGAAATTGAGGACATACTGGTAAGGATTGACAAATTTATCTTCCCTGCCGACTTCCTTGTCTTTGATTGTGAAGCAGACGAAAATGCACCGATCATCTTAGGAAGACCTTTCCTTGCTACTGGATGAACCTTAATAGATGTGAAAAATGGAGAGTTGACAATGAGGTTCAATGATCAGCAAGTCAAACTCAATGCATTCCACAAATTGGAAAAATTTGATATTCCAGAAGAGTGCAAAGTCCTCCAAACAACTGTAGCAAATGTCAAAATATCCTGTCTAGGCAGCACGCTCGGTAGATTATTTAGTAAGAAAATTAAAACCAATGGAGAGGCAGAAAACAAAGAAGGGATTGGCCAGCACCTGTAGAAAAAACCAGGCCTACAAGAGATTAGCAACCTGGGAGATGCATTTACATGCACTCCACCAGTAACCTAATCTCTTACCTTCTATTCTATCTTATTATATTAGGATTAATTTTACTATTTAGACACTTATGTAATTTTCAGTATTTTCTTTTAAGTGATATTTTTTTATTTTATTTAAGTTTTCTTTTTAAGACAATAAAATCAAGAATAAAAGAGAAATAGTTCAGAGTAGAAATTTTGCCGAGGGCAGTAAACACTGTCAGAAGTCCCAACGAGCAGAAATAGTGTAACGGCTATCTGTCGAGTTTTCTGCCGCGATAGTAAATACTAACGGGCAGTAAATTGAAAATGGATACCAAACGTCTAGTGATTAAAACGATCACACTACCGAGGCCTATATAAGCATCATCCCTCTCTTGAACTATTCACTATTGTATTCTTGAATTTCTTTAGCATTCCACTCTTGCACTGTGGTAGAAAGATTCAACAAATCTTTTGTCGCTCGGCAGCATGGGCAGAGCAGGGATTTCAAATCAATAAGGAGGGGAACTTCGACATCGACAATTACTTGATGGACAAAATTAAAAACCAAGAATGGGAATTCTTCTACGCACAACCTCGCCAAGCTAATGCAACCATAGTGCGGGAATTTTATGCACATGGGCCAAGCATGGATAATCTCTTTGTTTACTGCTGAGGCAAGCCTGTCCGTCTTGATGCAGAAGTAATTAACGACTTTTATAGAATAATCCCCATCAGTGATAGACAAGTCGAATTCATGGACGACATCACCACACAAGATTACGAATTAATCAAGGACGACCTTTGTTACAACAACACTCCATCGGAAACCGGTGCCCATAGAGGTTCTGTGACAAGTCAAAGCCTCAATCCCAAGGCAAAATTGTGGTGCACATTCGTCAAGAGACGCCTCATCCCTACTTCCCACAACAGCGCAGTGGACCGCAAGAGATTAGTGTTGATCTAGCCAATTATCAACAAGAGGAGTATCAACGTTGGAAAGATCATTCTTCGAGAAATTCATGATTGCGGTAAGAAGAAACGTGGACCATTATATTTCCCTTGTTTAATATCTGCTTTATGCATTATTGCAGGAGTACCAGTAGAAGATATCGACGAATACACATCAACAAGGCAAGGATGGACGAGAGAATTCTGTCACAGAGTGATGCAGATCACACAAGCAGAATCTGTCCAGCCAACGCCACAGCAATTTACTACTGATTTCACTGTCAGAGCATAATACACGGCAAAGATGTCAGGCACTGCCGAAGCCTCTACCACAGCAGATCCTTACCAGGAAATTCTTCAGAAGATGGAAGCCATGGACCTTCGCCAAAAAATATACATGGAATACCAACAAGACTTTAACAACACCCTCGCTCAGATGATGATGCAAAACTTCTCAAACCAGGGAGTACAATTTCCATAATGCCCCACAAACATATTTGTAACGGCAGCCCCTTACACAGAGACCACTCCAGCCCCAGGGCCGAGACCATTCTTTATCTCTAGACCGCAGCAGCAATTCCATGCAGTCGGCCTATCTAGGACAGCAGAAGCTGTCGCGGCATCATCCGAAAGTAGAAGACCTTCAAAAAGAAGGGGAGTATTCAGCACTCCCCCAAGATCACCGATACCAATGGGCAGTCTATCAACTGAGATAGATGCCTACGTTCATCAGAGTTCACCGATAATTTTTTTTATGTCCACCATAATACTTAAAATTGTTGCCATATTTTTGCACTGCTCTTCATCAGTTTTGTCTTAGTTTATTCTTAAAGGCAATAAAAATCTTTATCCTTACCATAGTTAGGATTTGTTTTGATGGCTTAATCCTAGGATACTTAAGGAGAAAAACTTAAAAGCTTGCTATAAGGTTGAACTTTAAAACACTTTTGGGACTTGTTTGGCTATAGGAATTTTTTTAATAAACTTAGGTGATAAAGACTTAGATTTCGGAAAGGTGACTAGAGGTGCCTATGACCGGCTCTAGGAAAGACTCTTCTTCATGCTAGAGGTGCCCGAAATTGGCTCTAGTATGCGTAAAAGAATAGCAAAAGAAATTAGGAGTTAAGAAATAGAAAACACAATACTTGAGGTGCCCGAAATTGGCTCAAGGAATTGTTTTTATAAGAAGAGTACACTAAAACCAAGTCTACTTGTCTTGAACTTAGAGTTTATCTAAGAAGGTCTTTACTCAAACTTGTTCACAAAAACGCACACACACACTAGCCTTATAGTTTGTCTTTTAGGTACACCATTGAGTAACCGAAAGGTCAAGTCTAAAGAATAGACATAGTTATGGTGGGGATAATAGATGGAAGCATAAGACCAAGAGAGAATAGTTTGACAAATTGATGGTTTGCATTTCTTGAGGATAAACAATAATTCGAGTTTGGGGTGTGTGATAAGTGCTCAAATCACTATCATTTTCTACATTTTTCATAGGCACTTATCATCAATTCTACACCTACTTGAACCAATGAATGGACTTAATATGATATATTTAGGGATATGCTATCAAAGATTATAATTGTAGAAAAGGCTTACTTTATTTCATTTTCATATCTGTGCAGGAATAAGTACTACTGAGGCAGCAGAATGAGGCCAGGGAAGCAGAAAAGAAAAAGCGATATGGCTGGCGATTGAAGGAGAAAATTGAGGAGACCATTGCGGAACAAAAAGCACAAGATTCGGAGCTGAGCAACACAAGAAAAGCCCACGAACAAGGCCACACGGGATTAAATCTTCTAAAAGATCAAACTTGGAAATATTTAACCTATGTGCATAACTTGTTCCCTACTCCAAGTTGTACTCTAATTAGGAAAGATTTTGCATAGGCCAAGCCTATATAAGGCATAGTCGTCCTAGGGTTTAGAAGAGGCGGAAAATTAGAGAGAATTAGATAGACGAATTTTGAGAGAGTCTTAGAAATAATTCTTCCCATCATGTTCTAAGTTTTCTTAGGGTGTTGGTGAAGGTTGTTAAGTATTTGTGAGAGTAGATTGTATTTTGATTCTTATTTCAATGTAATAAAATATCAATGTTTGCTTAATCTTTGTCATTCTTTGTTCTTATATTCAAGCACGGGAGGGAAGTTTGTAAGTAATCTATTTGTCTAGACTCGGGAGAGTTAGGATCACAAAAGGAGTATGTGCAGTATTCAACTTAATTGGAGGATACTAACTTGGCCTAGGGATAGGTTAAGAGTTTTAGCGGCTAAAAGAAGTGTGGAATTGGTTATTGGTTATAATTGATTAACGCCGGGAGGTATCATCAAGGACTGACCTTCAACAGCGTTTCAACTTAGGGATAAGCAAAACCATACAAGGACGCTATGTTGAGCTTTAGTAAATCTGCCCAAGAGCAAGGGAATGCTGCGGCAGAGTACATTGTCGCTGCCGAGATAGTATCTGCAGTACTACCGAGGCAGTGCAGTGCAATTGTATTGGAATAAGAAGAAGATCAATCGAATCCACAATACGACACAACTAGATCCTACCCTCTCTCTCTCATAATTGTTATTACCTTAGTTAGTTTAGTTTATTAGTTAATTCGATATCAAACTAAATTGTGTTTTTACTTTTCTTTTATAGAAGCAAGAAGACCAAAGGAAGCATATTAAGTATACCAATCCCTGTGGAGAGGATATTCGATAAATGCTTATCACTTTATTACTTGACGACGTATTCACTTGTACTTAATTGCGCATCTTTTAGCACGCATCAGTGATCAATGCAATATCAATAGTATCAACGATATTGTTTTTTTTAGTAGTCTAGTCCTAGAATCGACTAAATTCTAGCTATGATACCATTAATGTAATACCTCCTTCTCGGCCTAGTAGAGAACTGGGTCGGAGAATGCTACGAACAGAAAGTTCCGATGGTCTAGTGACATTTTCAGTAATTCAATTCGACTTAATTATCATTATTAAAGTTACGAATCTCTTTTTCTTATTAAGAGAAGCGTAATTACCTACGGTGGTAAACTGTGATAATTGATAGATAACTAATTACCTATGGATGTAATTAGTGCTTCTATGAATAAAGTAATAACCTATAGAGATAATCAGGGGTTACTAAGGGAACAATAATTACCTATAGAGGTAATTAGAGGTTATAACAAAAAAGTAATTACCTATGGAGGTAATCAGGTTGATCAATAGAGTGTATTAAAATAGATAGGAACTATTTTGGAACACTTCACCTGTAATGTCACATTTTTAGCTATTATTTGTTCGATTTGACTTAGTGGATGAATACCAAATCCTATAAAAATTTTACCAACAACTTTCAAAGAGCATAAACTATTAGCGTGTCAAATTTCAGAGTAATCTAAATTCATTTTCTAGGATTTTGACTTTTAGTTCATATTAGGTATGGTTAACTATCTTTACTATTTTTCTTAGGATCATTTTACAAGATACAAGTCTAGACATAATTTATGCATAACTAGCATATCAAAATATATGCTTATAACTTAACAAAACATATCACCACCATTCTAGAATTATATAACATGCTCTTATATCATAAGTTCAAATTAGGTCAATGTTCAATGATTTTTGATAATAGCTTAATGTTCAATGTCAATGCATCAATGATTCATATGTCATAATGAAATCAATAAGTCATTATAAACCCTTGAATCGATCAAGATAGTGGATACACGGATTTCTACGCCTCGCCAAATCAATGAATGGTCTAATCCCCTGCCTCGCCAAAATGCCCAATACACAATCATCCCTCTACCTCACCAACATATAGGCCGTAGCCCAAGGACCGTAGTCCACCCGTACCAATGATCTCATAAATACTATGACATGCCAATTGTATCCAATTTCCACTCAAATCCAAGGTCCAATACATTTAGGCCAATGGACAATCCCAATGATATTATACATAGTTCCAATAAATCAATAGCAATGATTTTGACCCTTAGATCTATGTCAATGAGTCCAATGATACATATCACAAGCTTGACCATTTTAATATAATCAATGATCTATATCAGTATCAATAACAATGATAATATTATCAATGTTTTAATGTCATGCTCAATGGTCAATATTTCGATGATTCAATGCTTTCACAATACCAATGCAACAAAGAAAGAGTACCATAGCCTTGTATGAGACTCGATACCTTTCCATGCCAATATTATGCTACATGTCAATAATAAACAATGAAATGAGATGGGAAAAGATCCTAGCTTACCATAGCCTTGTATGACACTCAATGAATTGTTTACCAATACAAGTAATTACATGTAATAGTCCACTACAATTTTAACTAGACAAAACCATGAAAATTGCTAATAATAATTCTAATAAGGAAAGATGAATCCTTGAGCTTACATAAGCTTATAATCAATATAAATTTCATAGATTATGCCTTAAAATACATGGGTCTTAACAACAATCTTTTAATAGTTCATCTTGAAATTAAACATAAATCTTTCATGAAATTCAACAACAAATAAAGAGGTTTTACTTACCAATTCCTTAGCTTTAATTTGGTGTATTGAAAGCAACCACATAATAACAAAAGGGTTGAGGTGATTGGTGAGCTCAAGCTTGAAGACAACAATGGAGGTGCTTGCTTCTAAAGCTTTAAGAAACTTGAAAGAATGATTGTGAGATTTTCTTATAACTTTCTTTCGGCAATTTTCCTCATCAAAACAATATTCCTCTATTTTGTACTCTTCTTTTCATAACCATGGGAAATTCATAATGGTATACCACCATTGTTAGCCAATCACTTTCTTTCCCTTTCCATGAGGAAAGTTATATTTTTAATTTAAAATCTTACCTCCCTATCCAATCTTATTTTTCTTTATTATATCCTTTAAACCTCCTATACCCAGCATACCGAGAATTTAGGAGACCATGTGATTGCCTCCAATAGGACAAATCACAAGATTTCCTCTAAGTTAAGGAAATCAATGTTATAACTTTCTTTAACTTGTCTTTTCTTCTTTTCTTTCTTTAATTAGAAAACATACATAATTTCATGGTAAACTTTGTCAACCCACGTGAATTCAGCCACCCAAGGAGGTGGCTAGCACCTCAAATTGATAATATTACAAGGTTAGTCCCTTAATTTTTCAAAGTTTATACTTTTACTTTTAAACTTTTAACTTTTTGCAATTTAGTCATCAAACAGCTTTTAAATCTTTTTCAATAAGTCCTTAAGTCAGAATTACACTCTCTTAGAGTTCCATTACACAATAATTGAGTAAAAAAGGTTTCGATATTATATTTTCGATTTTTTAGTATAAAATTTCAATCATTGGGACATAATTTCGACTTGACCAGTTTTTGGGGTGTTACACCTTGTATGCATCAAATTTTATTCAAGATTAAATACTAGGATTAAACATAATTTAATAGATTTGGTTAATAAATCAAAATTTAAAAAATTTAAAAATTCAAAATTAAAATAATATAAATAAATAAATAAATAAATCTTAAAAGATCAAAATATCAAAAAAATCTGAAAAAAATATTTAAAAATAAAAAAAATCTCTAGAAGACTTTGAGTTCCTTTCAAATTCTTCCTCACCAGGAAAATAATCAATAAATACTCAAATTTTCGAAATATAAACTCCTCACGAAAACCTACTTTCATACTATAAATACCCCCAAACTCTATAAGAAAATACAGAAAAAATCCTACGAAAATCAGACTAAAAAAGAGGAACTTTAGTGAGGAAACTCAAGCAAAAACAAGCAAGAAGGAAATCAAGTGATTACCTTGTGATGGTGATAACTTTGAAAAAGGTAAAAAAAAAAATTAAATCTTCCTTTATTTCTCTTTATTTTTGTTATTTTGATTGTTCTTTAAGATTAATAGTATTTGAAGTTTAAAAAAGAATTGATTAATAAAGAAAATGAATTTTACCGTAGTTGTTTTTTAAATCAGAACCAACATGTTAAGGAACCATAAAAAATGGTAGAGATAATTTCTGTGTATAAAATTAACTAGAGACAAGTATTGAAAAGCTTTTAAAAATTAAATAACATCAAATATTTTTTATTTAATTTAAACTGGTAATAAAATAATTATATGTTAGAAACCGGGTCAAGGAATGAAATAGACGACATTTTAGTGCCATTCAAATTGAAATTCAAATCAACTATGTCTGCATATTTTCATAATAATTATGGGAAATTACTTTGCAGGCCCTCTAAAGTTTTGGTGCTTCATTTTAAATCTTTGAGTTTTGTTTCCTTCTTTTATTTTAGGTTTAGATTTATTTTAATTAGATTCTTATTCATGAATTCATTTAATAATTGAACCAATAAATTTTTTTAGATAATTAGTTAGTTTTATTAATTTAATTAATTTAAGAGTTGAATTTTAATTATATTTTATTGGAGTAATGAAGTAGGAAAGTAGGTTATATATAATTGATTTTTAATTTATGTAGTTTGATTTCTTTGAATTATTTTGGTTTAATTTTCTTTTTATGTTTGAATTATTTTTGGTATGTGTTATATTATGATCATTTATTAACCAGGTTACCTTTTTATGTTTATGTATATGTGCATCATCATCCTAAAAAAGTGTGGTTATTAAATTGATTTGATAAAAAAAATCTTTACTATGGCTAATAGAGTTCAATGTGTATCAAAAAAAAAATAATGATGTTCAAAAATAGTCGGAGAACACCTAGAGAAAAAGAGGTAAAAGTATTTTAGCAAGACCAGATGATCAATTTGCTGTTTATATTCATCTTCAACTCAAGCAGAACGACACTCAAGAGCTTGAAGAGATCTGGAACCATTGAAGTATTGATAGGAGACAAGTGATGTATGATGCATATGGGGACATATTCTATTTGTTAGGGGTCATATCACAGTTCTAGAATCCTTTATACAATTGCTTCAAATTTAATGGAGATGATATGACACCGACAATAGAAGAGTATGATGCATTACTTAATCTAAGGAAAGTGTAAAATTTTGAGATTTATATGAAAGGGGTTCAACTTAAGACGTACAAAGAGAAACTTGCGGCTTTGAATGGGAGAAGCATGTCATGGGTGGAGGCTTAATTCCAAGGCTGTAAGACTCCTAAAATAAAAACAAGGGAAATCCTTAATTAAATTCGAATTCTCAATTCAGTAACCCTAGAATTTGGGGATCTTTAAAATTCGATTAAGGGTATTTTGGGGAATTAAGGAATATAAATCTAAGTTCCTAATCCTTATAGGACTAGGTTTTGTTTTAGAGTTATTAAACCCATCGAATGTCTCTTCTTCCTCTGTTTTTCTTTTTCCTTCCTCCCACATTTTGGTTATCGTTTGTTAGAGAAGAGAAAGAGTAAGTCTCACTATCCTCTTGATCAATTTTGCCATCCATTTTGTTCAACCTTTGATCCTTCGGTGGAGGTCTGAGTTTGTTAGGTGAGTTTGTTGTTTTGGGTGGGTTAGCGTGGCAATCAGAGATGGTAGTCGAAACCATCGTCAGGGTTCTGGGATTGACGTTTATGGGTGGTTAGGGAGAAAAGGGAGGGTCGGTCAGTGAGGGAAGGTCGAGATAGTGGTGTAGGGTTTAGTTTGGAGGGTTTTAGTGTTGGTTTTGGATGGTTCTCGTGAGGTTGGTGGTTTTCCGATTAAGGGAGGAGGGAGTCGGCAGTGTTGGTTTGGGGTTAGTTGTTGGTTCAGGGTTTATCGGATATGTGGGAAGTATGGTAGGAAGTCTTGATTGGGTGGTTTGTAGGTTGTTGGATATGCAGTGGTTGGTATCTTAGGTCGTCATCGTCGTTGGAACTTCAGTCGTCGCTGATTGTGGCCGCCGACAGTCAAGGGTGGTTGTTAGGGTTGTTAGGGTTAGCTTTGGGGATGGTTGATGAGAGTGAGCTGTGTGGGTTAGAGTTTAGATATTGGGCTTGGGTGGTTTGAAGAGTGGGTTTTGGGCCAGGTTAGTGGGGTGTGAAACCAAACCGAACCGGTTATTATATTGAACCAAACCAGTAAGACCTGTGGACTAAACCCGATCCATGACCTAGAAACCCGACCCGTACTTGAGGTTGGAGAACATGCGAGCTTATTGGTTGGACCATACTTATATTTTGTACAAGTGTGGTGCATTTGATTGGGTCTCTCTTCTTAAGATTTAGGGTGCAACCGGATATGCTCCTTTATTAGTATTGAAACAACATGGATCGTTATAGTTTTTCCATCTACAAAGGGATTAGGATTGTGTGAATTCACTTTTAAAAATGAAAGGTCTAAGAAGCATATTCTCAAGATCCCTAGGGCTTGGGCTTATCCATATAAGGCTAAACTTGTGGACCTAAAACTTTCTCCTTATCATCAATTTTGGAGAGCTAAGAGAAAAAATTGCAATATCCCACCCTCAAGTAAAGGAAAGGTTCATACCTTAAAGGAACAATTTAGAAAAATACCTAGCGAAGCTGAGACTGTTAGATAAGAATGCGAAGAAGAGGTGTTAATAAAAGAATTGCTGAAATAGAATCTGAAAATGAAGAAACTTGATTATGATGTAACATATTTTAGGAATCATTCGAATAGGTTTGAGAAACATTTAGATATTGTGAGTTCGGACTTTAAGGATTTGCAAGGGAATTATCAAACACTTCAAGAGAAGCTAAAGAATGTCAACTTGAGTAAAACTCTACAAGAATGGGAATAGAAGCTCCATGATCGTGACAATGACAAAATGTTACACAAAGTTATTGAAAACTAAAGAAAATCAAGTGGAAGAGCTTAAAGTTGATTTACAGGTTACTCGGCATGCAAATATGACAATTTTTAACGATCTCATAGTTAGACGTGTCCAAAACCAAGAATTACAAGAACATTTGGCATCTCTATAGGAAATTCTTCACAACTACCAACAAAAAGACTCAGTGGTCGAACTTGAGGGGATCAATTTGAAAATCGGTCTTTGAAGAAGATGGTAGAAGCACTTGAAAACTCATTGCAACAACATAGAGACTTAATAGATGAGCTTCATAGAGATTTCAAGTTCAATGAGAATCAGTGGGAGTAGCGACATCAATTGGCACTATGAGACATTAAAATGATAGATAACTTGATGAATGAAGCCCTTATTTAAATTCAAAAAATAGTCGAGCATATCACCAGTTTAGCCAAAGAAGCTATATGTTTGACATTGTGGATTAACCCCTCTAAACACTTTGCTGATGAGTGGATCAATTTTCTAGAAAGAATCAAGAGACTGAGGAATAAAACTAAACCATATCGCCAAGTATAGTGGTAGTTGTTTTTTTGTGTTAAAAGCGTTGGTAAAGGATTTTGTTTTATGAATATTGTTTTACTTTTTAGGTATTTTTAGGATGATTCAAGTTGATGTATGATTTATCTCTTTTAATGTTAATAATATCTTGTTCGATTTGTGCGAATATTGTTTTATCTTATTAATTTTCTAACCAAGACCTAGTTGCATTCATTTTTTCATTCATCATTGCACATTGTATTTGTAATGTATACTTATCATGTGCATAGACGTTAAATAAAAAAACTAATTCATGGGAGTTCAAAATAGGTATTCCCAAATAGTTAGAGTTTCAAAGTTGGGGTACCTGATTGACGAGTTCTTTAGTTGGATGGTCAAAATAGGTATCCTCAAATAGTTGGGTAGTCATTGGGGTAGTTTACCCTATTTATTAATGCAAATCTATTTTCATAGTTTATTCTCTCTTGGCAATTATTCTTCTTTTTATATGAGCTTGATAAGGTAGTATGTAAAGAAAAACCTATTTGTCTACTATCGGGAGAGTTAGGCTTACGAGACGAGAGAATACAGTCTTTGCTTAAGGGCATTGAGTAATCTGGTTTAGAGATAAAACACCCAGGATTTTAGCGACTAAAAGAAAGTATACAATCGGTTGTTACTCATCATTGATTCATGTCGGGAGGTATTATCAAGACGTAGGTTTCAATAGTTCTCTTCGCTTAAGGATAATGAAGAGACATACAAGGATGCTCTATCGAACTATGAAAAGTTGAATTGTTGATAAGGCATAACCCCGCCAAGGCAGTTGCGGCTACCCTTAGTGTGACCCGCCGAGACGATAAGTCAATCCATTGCATTAATAAGTGGATAATAAGTAGCTCCAAAGGAAGATACTAAAGAAAAACTTGAGGCAAAGGAACCAGCAAACACTGCCAACAATAATGTCGTAGCAGAAGAGGTCGTAGCTGCACTACAGATTAGATTTCAATGATCTAATAAGATCAAAAATTTACGCTTACCACCACCTTTCCCTCAAAGGCTAAAACAACAAAAGCAAGAATACCAGTTTAAGAAGTTCTTAGACAACATTAAACAAGTACATATTAATATACCTTTGGTAGAGGCAATCAAATAAATACCCAATTATGCTAAATTCCTTAAGGATATCATATCCAAGAGGATAAAAATTGGGAAATTTGAAATTGTTGCTGCGACAGAAGGGTGTATGGCAATTATGCAGAATAAAGCCACAACAAAACGAAAAGATCCTAGTAGCTTTATCTTACCCTGTTCTATCGGAGATCAATATGTGGGTAAGGCATTGTGTGTCTTAGGTGTTAGCATAAATCTTATGCCTAAGTCAGTTTTCTAGAAGCTGGGCATTGGGCAGGCAAAACTAACCACGGTGATGCTTTAACTAGCAGATCACTCTTACGTGCAATCGGAAGGAAAAATAAAAGACATTTTGGTAGGAGTAGATAAATTCATATTTCCTGATGACTTCTTAATTTTAGATTGTGAAGTAAATGAAAATGCCCAATCATGTTAGAAAGGTCGTTCCTAGCCACAGGTAGAAAGAATATTGATCGATTGGGGAAAAGGAGAATTGGTCATATGGGTGAATGATCAACAAGTGAAAATCAATGTATTCAAAACTCTAAGGCATCCAAAAGAACCAGGAAAATGTCAACAAATCAAAGTTAAAACTGAATTTAACTTCGATGCAAAAACGGACTGCCTAAATAAGACCTATCGAGGCAACCTCTGTCGCGGCAGCATACCCCTTGAATAGAAGTATGTCAGTAAGAAACCACATGACGAGGAGATATCAATAGGACATCAGCTTCTCCTCCACTCAAAAAGAGGAAGATGGTTGCTTCTGGAGATGCATTCTTTTGCACTCCACCAGTAACCTAATTTTTATCTTGTTATCTTTAATTTACTTTTATGTTTTAGGAATTAGATTTTTATTTTTCAATTTTAGGACTTAGATTTCAATTTTTGCAATTTAGTTTTCAAAATTTTTAATATTTCAACAGTTTTTATTAATATTATTTTTAGTTTTTTAGGACCAATAATGAAGAATAAAATATGATTATCAAACCAATTAATTAGCGACCCAATCCAATAGACGGAAAAATTTCGGGCGGGAATTATGCCACCCAAATTAAAGATTACATTGATTCCGCTTCCAATGACTGCTAGCTGGGAGTTGCGTCTTTTGCACGCCAAGGGCAATAATCACGTCGGCTCCTCAAACATCACACCACTCCATGCCTTTAAATACACAGGCAAAAGAGTAATCATTTTCACTCTTCACTTTTGGCTTTTCTTCTCTCTAACTTTCTTTCATTTCCTCTCCGCAAACACAAATGGCAAACCAACAACAAAACCTTGTCGAAGTAATGAGGTACCGAATATTTTCAAAAAAAAAAGTTGTCAAGCATGAATACCAACGTGCATTTCAGAATCGACAATTCTAGGAAGAACAAGGATTCCATTACGCAGATGATGAGGATCTTGGATTAGATAATTTTATCTTGTCCAAGATCACTTTTCAGAGATGGCAAAAGTTCGACAAACAACCAACATCAGCAAACATCGAATGGGTGAAGGAGTTCTATGCGCACAAACCAATGGCAAACAATCCTTACTCATACCTTCGAAGAAAGGCAATACTAGTGGCAGACGTCATCATCAACGCCTACTTTGTCTATACATCAAAACTGACGAACACGCTGAGTTCCTTATCGTCTTGACCGCCGATGACTATGAACCGATGAAGGCGGAACTCTGCATGGCTGAAACAGAGTGGAATATTGGAAAGCACCGCAGTTCTGTTAGCCGCCGAGACTTAAGACCGAAGGACAAGCTGTGGAACACATTCATAAAGATAAACTTATTGTCGACTTCACATAATTAGACAGTAGATCGGTCACGCCTGCATTGATTCATTCAATCATCCACAACCGAAGAAATCAATGTCGGCCGAATCATCAGCGAGCAGTTCTTCAAGTGTACAACAAATGATAGAAGTATTCTTTATTTTCCTTACCTAATTATTGCTTTGGTAAAATTTGAAAGAGTACCATCACTGCCAACCGATTCATATACACCGGAGAGAAAGGGTTGGACTAGGTATGTATACATTAATAGAATACAAGTGGAGGAAGTTTTCCCACAAGCATACATCCCTCCAACTACTGAAGCAGCTTTTATCGGGGAAGCAACTCCAAGCCCAACAGAAAGAACAATTCCCATACCATAAGGAATCCTAGAAGTGTTGCACCGCATGGAAAGAAGGTAGTTGGCCTTAATGACCTATGTTTGGGAGTTCAACAGTGCCGTCATCGTAACAATTCATGAAGAATTCCCAACAAATTCGATTGTCTTCCATGCATTTACAGTCGACCTTTCCATGCCACAACAGAATCCTACTATCCCACCTCAATCAAACACTACCTCTGCAACTGTGCCCTTATCCTTTGTTACTACAACTGTCATCGCTGCAACAAAACCATTTTCTGTCAACTCTGCAGTTGCATCTATAAGGGCAGAAGCAACAAAGAAAGTTGTCACACCAGAAGACTTCAGTCCCCTTGATCCTCGATGACATAGAGTCCCTCATACAAACCGTGAAAGACTACATAGCTTCTAAAACCGGCAAAAAGAGTAAGGCTCCTAGTTTTACCATAACCACCTCTTCGTCAACATTGACATGGAGGATGAGCCAATACAAGACCCCACTATTATCCGAGTCCAACCGCCACGCTCTACCAAGAAACCCATGGTGAGCCCACCGAAGGCAACAACATAACAATCACCAAAGACCTGCCGCAAGCTCCTCATCAGTAGAGACTCCGAGGATTTCTTTGGATCCTCAAATTTTTAAATGGCGATAGTCTTTTCTTTTATCTTTTGTTTTTATTTTCGGCTTTTCTTTATCTTTTTCTGCTTACTTTACATGCAATGAGGATAATGCATACCTTGAGTTTGGGGGAGTATTGATCCTATTATGTAAATATCTTTCATGTATGGAAAGTATTCAGATTGGCTTATTGTTGTCTTAATCTCTGTCTTAATAGCTTTTAATATTTGATGCCAAAAAATTTAAAGTATGTTGAATTTTATTGAAACTGCCTCGGTAGTAATATATTCTCCAATCTTCGTCGTAGTCTACACCATTCAACAAACATGAATTCAGAAAGGTTCCCTAAGATTAGTACTTAGGATTAGACTATGAGCTTAAATTTTTTTAAACACTGCTAGGTTGATTTTCAAAGTTTTTTTCTTTGAAAAAAATAAGGACTTAGGCTTAGATTTTAACTAGAGGTGTCTATCATCGGCTCTAGTTTAGTCCATAGAGATACCCATCACTGGCTCTAGGACTCAGTCTTTCTCCAACTAACTAGAGGTACCCGAAATTGGCTCTAGTGAGAATAGCTAAACACTTGAGGTGCCCGAAATTGGCTCAAGTAGTAAAAGTATATTGCAATATATATTTATATACAATTAGGGTGAAAGAAAAGAAAAAGATTCGAAGAAAAATCTAAGTTGGAAGTCTTAAGCTACTAAAAGGATTATAACTTAGAAAATCAAATTTGACACAACTACGCATACACCTACTAAGACTCATAATCCAGTTCTGAGAAATTCCTAGAACCAAGAAGAGGTCAAGTCAAGAAAGGAATTCTATAGCGGCAGGCAAGAAGGTATATTACTTTAAAATTCCTTACTTAAATCTATCTTTTGCATTGCTTGAGAACAAATAATAGTTCAAGTTTGGGGGTATTTGATAAGTGCATAAAATTTCTATTTTTATATCATTTTCTCATTCGTTTATTGCTAATAAAGGACAAAATTAAGGGCAATATGGGATAATTCTGTATGTTTTCCATAATTCACCATTCGAACACTTAAATCATTAATTTATCTATTATTTGGCATAAAACAGGTGCATTTTATGGTTTTCTCTCTTAGACAGAAAATTACATCATAGGAATGGTCAAACAAGAATATGGATGTTGGAACTGAAGTTGAAATGCAGATAAGCATCCGCGACAACACTTTAGAGGTTGCGGCAGCAGACTAATGATGACAACTAGTGCTCGACAGAGAGAGAAAAAGATGTCAATTTTAATGGACTAAAGATAGAGAAAGCTAGAGCAGATTAAAGGAGTCAAACCATGGTCAAAGGTCAACACGGGAATAAAGAGTTATTTTAGGAAATAGAATAAAGTGTCATAGTTTAAAAAGGAGTTGTATTCTTTTCCTTGTATAACTCTATCATTATGTGGAAGACTTTAACCTAAGGCTTGGCCTATATAAGCCATCCATTAGGGTTAGGAAGAGGAGAGTTGGATTCTCATAGTAAAATCCTTAAGTTGTCGACTACACCACCATGTTCTAAAACCCCCTTTAGATTTAGGTGGTTTGTAGAGTAGTTGGGGAAGAAAATTGTACTATATTTGATATTTATTAATGCAAATCTATTTTCATAGTTTATTCTCTCTTGGCAATTACTCTTCTTTGCATATAAGATCGGTAAGATAGTATGTAAAGAAGAACCTTTTTGTCTAATATCGGGAGAGTTAGGCTCATGAAACGAGAGAATACAGTCTTTGTTCAAGGGCATTGACTAATCCTATTTAGAGATAAATCACCCAGGATTTCAGCGATTAAAATGAAGCATACAATCGGTTGTTACTCATCCTTGATTCACGCCGAAAGGTATTATCAAGACGTGGGTTTCAATAGTTATCTTTGCTTAAGGATAAGGAGGAGACATACAAGGATGCTCTGTCAAACTATGAAAAATTGAATTATCGACAATGCATAACCCTGCCTAGGCAGCTGCGGCGACCCTTAGTGCGACCCGCCGAGACGGCAAGTCAACCCATTGCATTAATAAGTGGATAATAAGTGTAACTAGATTTCCCTCTATAAATCACTCAACCTGGCCTCACTTCGATTATTATTATTATTCTCTTTCTTTATTTAGTTTTTAAGTTAGTTAATTTAGTTATCCCAAATAATCCAATTACTTGTGTTCTTATTTTTATAAGTGCAGGTTTAAGAAGTAGTAAAGTCGATCAAGTCCCTGTGGGTTCGACAACCTTAAATACTATAATTTAGCAAAAGGTGGAAAAACATAAGACTTTTGAGCCTTCAGCAAAACATGTTCAAATGATTCTTGAAATATGTTACATCATAATCAAGTTTTTCATTTTCAGATTCTAATTCAACAATTCTTTTATGTAACACCTTCTTCTCTTCTTCGCATTCTTGTCTAACAGTCTCAGCTTCTCTTGGTATTTCTCTAAATTGTTCCTCTAACGTTTGAACCTTTCCTTTACATAGGAGCGGGATATTGTAGTTTTTTCTCTTAGCTCTCCAAAATTGATAATAAGGGGAAAGTTTTGGGGACGTAAGTTTGGCATGATATTGATAAGCCCAAGGCCTAGGGATCTCGAGAATCTACTTCTTAGACCTTTCATTTTCAAAAGCGAATTTGTAACGATCCGGATTCAGATCCGAGTGTCGGGTTAACCTGAGAGTTATGGGTTTCGATTTTGTTCTCGAGTTTAGTGGTTTGGGGCCTCGAGTTTATGTTGTTGGGCTGGTTGTTGGGCCGGTGACTTGTTTGGACTTGAGTGTTGTTGGGTTAGAGTGGTTTTTGTAAGGGGTTTTTGGTCTTTTCCTTTATGGAAGACAAGGGAAGAGGGGAATAGTGTGTGTGTGCTGCAGAGAGTGGAAGAGAGTGAGGTCATAAGGGAAGCTTTTCTCTTCGTCTTCTTCATCTCACCCTAGGAGAAGAGTGAAAAGGTTTGATCTTTGTGGGATAGTTTGAGAATCACGTTTTAGTACAAGAAAGTAAGTTGTTGAGTGGTTAAAAATCTATCTAAAGAGGTAAGAATGTGTTGGTTTTGTGAGGGTGGGGGTTTATGAGTTGGGTTGAGAGGAAAAATGGGAATGAGGTTTTAGGGGGTTGAATCTCAATTTTCAGTGTCTTTGATGTTCTGAGGACCTCCCTAAATGGTGTTTAATGGTTAGGTTGTCTTCCTCTTGTAGAGAAACAAGTTGGAACATCATCTTCAATCTTAGGAAAGGAGAAGGCTTAAGTTGGAGGAAAGAGTTCGTTTTTTTTGTTGCTTGCTAAGGTTGGTACTCCCAACTCTTCTAATCTTCATGTATTTTATGGTAGATTGCATTACATGTAAATTTTGGGTATGATTGCTTAGTTTTATGCTTTGGGTGCTTTAATGGTGAAATTCGTGTTAATGAGTTAAATGGTTGGAAATTAGTGTTAAAACATCCTAAATAGTCTTAAAAATGAGTAGGAAGACTTTAGAATCGATTAGATTAAGTTTGGGGCTAAAAATCTAGAATTTTTAAGTACAAACCCGTCCTTCGTACAAGGGGTATCGATACTCGGGCTACCGGTATCGATACCCATGAGTATATTTTGGCTTATCGTTTAGAGGTATCGAACCGTGGTCCGATATTGAGGGATTCTAGAAACTTTTTGTATCGATATGTATATCGAAACGGTCCCATCCCTTTTGTTGACTTTGACTTTGGTCAAGCGGTATCGATACAGGTATCGATACCCTTGTGTTTCGATACCCTCTTTGGGTGGGTATCGATACAGGGTGTTTCAATACCCTCCCTAAGGGTATTGATACCCCTGTGTATTTTTGGCTAAGTTGAGTAGAGTTTTGGGGCTCGGTGATCGTAATAAATAAATACTTTAATCTAAAAGTTGTGAAACGAATTATTAAGCTAAGATTGATGTTATAACTCCGAAAGACTAATTGAGATAAGCTTAAATATGTCTTATTGTGATAAGATCCTAGGTGGATCGTTTGTGTGTTGGAAATCCGGATATCTATAAGTGTTGTAACACGTTGAAGACCATCTGATATAACATTTCGGGTGATGATTGAAGACTTTTATTCCGAGTGTTGCGCGGCCTCACTCGAAGATGTTCGATGTAACATTCCAAGCATAGGGTTGGTTGGGCGGCCTCCACCCTTTTCCGAACGTTGGGCGGCCTCCACCCTTTTCCGAATGTTGGGCGGCCTCAATCCTAAGTGTAGGATTCCAATGCTATTTGGACGCGAGCCTTACTCTTGTGTGTTGACTTGTTATGATTTATATATGCTGTGTGCGGTAATATACATTCATTTATGTCATGTGGTAGGCAAGCATGCTAGATCATCATATCGTACACGAGATTTATATGCCATGCTTTACTGCTTTTGATATGCATGATGTTGGCCGAGTTTGGCGTATCCACTGAGCTTGTATGACTCAGTGTTCGAAATATGTTTTCGTGCGTAGGTTAGGTAAAGCAGGTCCCGTGAAGCACCATCGAGGTTTGGATTTCAGCATCGACTTTATTTCAGGGTACAGTGATAGATGTAGTAGGTTAGTACTTTGTCAGACCTATATGTATTTTTGTAACTGTTATTTTAATTGGGTCAAATGTTTTAAATGGGTTTGTAGCAAATTTGGAGTCCCGGTCACTTTAAACTATTTTGGGATTTTGTTTTAAATTAAATAGATTTTATTCATATTATATTTGGACTTAAGTGATTTTAATTTTGGGCTTGAAGCCAAAATTTTGAAATACGGGTTTTGGGCCGAAGGCCCAATGTGACATCTGGGTCGGGGTGTTACAGAATTCATACAATCCTAATCCTCTTGTAGTTGAGACAAACTATAATGATCCGTATTGTCTCAATACTACTAAAAGAGCATATCCGGTTGCACCCCAAATCCTAGGAAGAGAGACCTAATCGAATGCACCAAACTTGTACAAAATATAAGTATCGTCCAACCAATAAGCTCACCAAGTAATGTCCTCCACCCTCAAGTCTTGTAAGATTGATTCTCATTTTTCTGCTGACCTATCATTTCTCGTCCCTTTTACTAAAAACTCTCGTAATGATGAATATTGTGGAGTATGAACATGAATGTTTGATTTTCTCTTTGCCCTTAGGTGGATATGAATCCATAAGGTGAGAGGTTGTGAACACCCAATAAAATATGCACCTTCTTTTATTTAGGATATTAAGAGATTGAAATGTTTTTGCCAAAATAGTTAGAGTTGGGTTAATGTTTTTCTCAAGTTCCTCAAACAAGTTTATCATTGATGATTCAATATGTCCAGCTACTTTTGAAAAAATAATCAAACCTAGATCCCTAAAGCAAAAATGTCAATTTGTTTCCTCGAATCAGGATGGGAATGAATCAACCTTCGAAATCTATCCCAAGCAATAGTAGCGCTTCCTCTTTTGCCTTGAAATTGAGCCTTCACCCATGACATGCTTATCCCAGTCAAAGCCCCAAGTTTCTCTTTGTACGTCTCAGATTAAACCTATTTCACATAAATCTCAAATTCATGCACTTTTCTTAGATGAAGTAATGCATCATAATGCACTTCTATTGTCGGTGTCATATCCTCGCCATTAAATGTGATTCAATTGTATAAAGAATTTCAGAACTGTCATGACCCGTATCAAGACTTTGTATACGTACACTCGCAACAAATAGGTTATGTCCCCATATGCATCATACATCATTTGTCTCCTATCAATACTCCAATGTTTCTAGATCTCTTCTAGCTCTTAAGTGTCGTTCTGCTTGAGTTGAAGGTGAACATAACCAGCAAATTGATCATCTGGTCTTGCTAAAATATTGTCATCTCTTTTTCTTTAGGTTTTCTTCAATCATTTTTTAACATCATTATTTTTTTCTGATACACATGAACTCTTTTGGCCATATTGAAGATTTTTTTATCAAATCAATTGTATAAAGGATTGACTCTCTTGAATGTTCCCCAGCAGAGTCGTCAATCTGTCGACGTCGTTCTCTTTCTGGATCAAAATTGGTTGGACCTTCAAAGCCTCGTTAGATTAGAGTTGCCAATAGTCGATTTGAATAGGTACGACTGAAAACCTATGAAACTGATATGTATTTGAATCAGAGTTACAATCGGGTTCAAGAGTGGTTTACGTGTGAGAATGGTTATAGCACCCCCACAACGTCCAAAATTAGTACCTAAAAGGGTTGTATTGTCTATCAAGCTTCAAAGGTGGGTTAACAACACTATTATATAAAAATTAACTATATAAAAAATAAAATTGAAATACATAATATAAACACATAAAAAAATAATTCAAACATAAAAAATAAACTAAAATAATTCAAAGAAATCAAACTACATAAATTGAAAATCAATTATATATAACCTAATTTCCTACATCATTACTCCAATAAAATATAATTAAAATTTAACTCACAAATTATATTAAGTTAAATCTAAAAAAATTTATTGGTTCACCTATTAAATAAATTCATGAATAAGAATCTAATCAAAACAAATCTAAACCTAAAAAAAAAAAAAAAAAACTCAGAGATTTAAATTAAAGCACCTAAATTTTGGAGGGCCTGCAAAGTAATTTCCTATAATTGTTATGCAAATCAACAGCAACACTGCATAATTGATTTGAATTTCAATTTCAAGGTCATTGACATGTCTCATTCCTTGACCCAATCTCTAACATAAAATTATTTTATTATCGGTTAAAATTAAGTAAAAAAAATATTTGATGTTATGTAATTTTTAAAAGTTTTTCAATTCTCTTTTTTAATCGATTCTTCTTATAAACTTCAAATACCATTTAACCTTAACAACTGTTGGTCTAAAAACTAACTACGATAAAATTCGATTCTCTCCTATTAATCAATTCTTTTTCTAAACTTAAAATACTATTATTCTTAACAATAATCAGAAGAATATAAATAAAAATAAATAAAGGAAGATTTGATTTCTTTTACCTCTTTTAAAGTTGTCACCACTACAAGGTGATCATTTGATTTCCTTCTTGCTTGCTTTTATTCAAGTTTCCTCACTAAAATTCTTTTTAAGTCTATTTTTTTTAGGATTTTTTCTGTATTTTCTTATAGGTTTTTGGGTATTTATAGTATGAAAGTAGGTTCTTTTGAGGAGTTTGTATTCCGGAAATTTGGAGATTTGTTGAAGTGTTTTCTTGGTGACGAAGAATTTGAGAGAAAATCAAAATCTTTTATGATTTTTTTATTTTTAAATATTTTTAGATTTTTTTTGATATTTTGATCTTTCTAGATTTATTTATATTTTTTAATTTTATTTTATTAATCAAATTTATTAAATTATGTTTAAACCTAGTATTTAAACTAGAATAAAATTTATTGCATACAGTGAGACTATCGTTAGAATCTATGTCGAAGCTTATGAGTTTTTCAGCTATAAAATAAACTTGAAAGACGTTCTTGAAGGTCACTTGTTGTCCCCTAAATATCCTCAAAAATATCTTAATCGCCTTTAATCGTTTTAATTCGTATCCCGTCAATGTAAGACGTCTTTAGTACTCACTTAATTGTATTCGTCCCTAAAATATTTGAAGTATTTGAAACCATATAAGAATACCATTCCTGTACTTTCTAAGTAGGAGGAGATAACAGTTGATCCTCCTAGAAAAGTGGTAGAGTGGATTTAGTTAGAATATAAATGTGGAGATATTTACACGTACGAGTATGAGCATAAACAAGAATAGAATGTAAAGCATTTATTTTTTATCGATACTCTCACTTTAAAATAATTAATTTAAGATTTATGATTTATGATTCAAAATTATAAGTTAAAGAATTAAGATTATGATATATTTTTTAAAATATAAAATTTAAAGATTAATATTTAAAACTTTTTAGTAAAAAAATATAAAATGAGATAAAAAAAAAATTACTCAAATAACACGATTAGTGATTTAAAAACCCAAGATCAAGTAAATATCTAGCAGTATAAAATCCAATCTTTATTTTTCTTAAAAAACTTGGGACAAATATTCGTTTATAGCTTTTTTTTTAAATAAAAATCCACTAATTTTATTCGATGAGAATATATTCGAAATTATAATAAAAATTTATATCTTAATAAATAAAAGGACCAAATAAGGAAAAGAAGGATGCAAACATCACCAAAATCGACGATGATAGGTAAAATCATCGATAAATAATATAAAAATACATATTATAATGAAGGTACGTTGACATCAAGGACAATACCAACATTTCATCGCGAATAATAACGGTAGATGTAATCGCATATCTAGATCTAGTTCAAGGGTCCGAGATAGGGAAAACAACATCATAATGGAAGGAGCGTCATTTTGATCAGTCGTGGCATCGTCGGATCTAAAGCCTAAAAAAACAAAATAAAAGACCAAATAACAGGAGGGAAAAAACATACCAACAGGTAGAATAAAATCATGCCAGTAGAATATTTATTGAAAATTGAAAAACAAAACAAGCAAAACTATAGAATAAAAGTTTTTTTAGTTTATCCTGTTAATTCTTTTAGACCTTAAATATTTTAAATTATATTTATTTTTATTTTATAATTTAGTCAAATATCCTATAAATTCACATTTTACGTTTTAATCACTAAATTTATATTAAAATATTTTTAACATGGATTAATATGGAATTTAATTTATTTGTCAATGATGATATTGATTTCTTAAATAAATATTTAATTTTATTATTTGAAAAATTGGTTCATGTATGAACGATTGTTTCAATCACTTAAAATTAGTGAGTTTAAAACGAAGATAAATTGAATTTTTAACTTATAATTTTTTTTAGAAAATTTATTTCGATTTGATTTTTTTAGAAAAAAATAAAGATATAATATGTTTCTATTTAAAGTAAATTTGTATTTAAGTTTTGAATATTTTTTTGTGTTGATCGAGCCTATTATTTGGGTTTAAATTTTTAAAATTATTAAAAATGTTTTTTTAAATAATTTATTTTTCTAAAGTTTTTAAATTAATTAACATTTTATGCTTTTATTTATTGGTTGCTTGTTTTACTTTCATGCGATCACATATGCTTGTTTTTTTTTAATTTATTTTAGGCCACACATGGGAAATTATAGTATTGAATATCAAGTTAGATTTGTCTGAATCGGATATTAGGTGTTATGTAGACAATCAAACTCTTAAAATTAAATTATATAAATATTAAAATAAATTATAAAAATTGAAAATAAATAGAGGTCAATTTCAGATTAAATGGAAAATTTATTGACTAAACTAAAAAAATAAAATCATATCAAAATATTAATTAAATTATAAAAATTAAAAAAAAAAAAGAAATTTTATATGAAATAATCATATTAAAATTATTAAACTAAAATATAAAAATTTGAAAAAAAATAATTATTAAAGATTAATATTTTTTTACTCACTTTTTATTATACCAAACAATTAGAAAGAAAAAAAATTATCTTCTCAATTAAGCATACTAATAAAAAATATTTTTTATCCTTCCATTTATTTTATTAGTTTTATGTTTTATTCTTTTAATTTTCTTTATTCTCTATCAAGTAAAGTCTAAATATTGGATATCTAAAAAAAACTACTTTTTCTTTCGTCCAGACATATCTGTATACATTTTAAAATCATCTATAAAATAATATTTATTTTCAACTAAAAGAATATTTAGTCAATCATGGAAGCCTTTGCTTTAATATTGTAGTTGATTTTTTTCAATCTATTAAATTTTAATTTTTAAATTTTAATGTATAGCATTTCTTATAATGAAAAAAAATATATAATTGATAAAAATACAATATAATTTTATTGTGCATCTTATTTTTTTTAATTAAAAAAGTTTCAGTATTTCATCTTTTACTATACCTAATTTATCTCATGTTTTTTATTATCTTCGTTGTCATCGTACGTTAAATTTTAATAAAAAAATTAATAAATAATAAAGTAGAATTGTATTTTTTTCTAACTTGACCTAATATTATTCAAAGGGTAATAAATTTATAAAGAAAAAAACTAATACAATATATAAAATATTAGTGGAGTATCTCAACAATTTCTCCGGTCAATCATTTTTCAGGAGTAAAAAAACATTTTAAAAATAAATATATAAATGAAGGATATAAATTGGTAGGATATCGCAACCAAATTTTTTATTTCAAAAATTATTGATGATTGTAAAATATTTCGAAAATTATAGCATTTTGAACTGTGTAATATTAAAGTCGGGAGGAACACACTCCGACTTTAATAAAATAAAATAAAAAATTGAGGGTTCCTTGAAAGCAATCCGACCTCATGCCTAACACGAAAAAGAATTAATTGTGAAAACCTCTTGAAAGCAACCTGACTTCGTGGGGTTTTAAAAAAATAAAAAATATGAAGGCATGTTGCTTGCAACCTGACCTCATGGTTGGAGTCAGACTTTAATTTTTCAAGCAGAGAGTCTATTATTGAGTCAAGAATTATTTTTCGGATAGAGAATCTGTCATTGATTTAGATTTTATTTTTTCGGTCAGTGTATGTATAATATTACTGTTTGTCTGAAAAGAAGTTACAAAATCAAGAAAAATTAAATAATGGTCAGAAAAATATTATTATAATATATATATATAAACATTTTAAATTGTGTCGGGGGTATTAAGTTGAAATATTGATTTTTTATTATTAGATTGTAGGGGTAAAAACCGAAAATAAATTTTATTTTATGTTTAAATAAGTAAGGTGAATGTTAGTATTAGGAAAAATGTCTGAAAGAAATTTAGTGAAGAAATAGTAGAAGAGAAACAAAAAGAATAGGAAAAATATTTGAAAAAAAAATAGTAAGTTTTTATATTTTTTTCAATATGTATATTGTTTTGTTTATTTTTTAGAATTTTTCTTACGGTAGAAAATTGTAGTAATATATTATTATATTATGATAATTTTGATTTAAAAATATAAATATTTTTGAATGGACAGATACAATGACCAATGTTTTTATGGTTGTTATCCATTATAATGGAGAAATTATCAAAACTGATATTGGTGTCGTACTTGAATCAAAAAATACTAAAAAGATGAAGTTTTCGAAGAATATTTCTCTTCGAGAGCTGAAGTAGCATATAGAAGAAAAAATACGGGTTGAGATTGTTCGTTTACAATACCGATGAAAGACCTGTGATGATCCTGTTAGATATTCTACAATAACTCTTAAAGATGATAGTAATATTAGAATTATGATTGTAGAGTATGAGTCAACATGTATCCAAAGTGTTGTGCTACATGTTGAGTTACGTGGGAGATATAATATTCTATTTATGATGGAGAAATTATGAAAATTGATATTGGTTTCGTATTTGAATCGAAAAATATTAAAAAAATAAAGTTGTCGAAGAATATTTCTCTTCGAGAGCTGAAGTAGCAGATAGAAGAAAAAATAGGGGTTGAGATTGTTCGTTTATGATACCGATGAAAGACCTGTGATGATCTTGTTAGATATTTTGCAATAACTCTTAAAGATGATAATAATGTTAGAATTATGATTGCAGAGTATGAGTCAACATGCATCCAAAGTGTTACATTATATGCTGAGTTATGTGGGAGATATAATGTTCCATTTTCTTCCCAAAATGTATATGAAAATTCTTTTTAGATGGGTTTCGGTAGTGCAGTTGAGGACCAGCCTTATAGGTTTAGAGATAACTTTGTTGCGTTGTTGGAAAGTGGGGTGGAGGGTGGATTTAACCCATATGCGTGTTCATCGATGTTTCCAAATGTTGAGCAAACGATTGATATGGGTGGGTCTGCGGTTGTATTCATTCTGACTGTTGAGCCGATGATTAATACGAGTGGTATTGATGTTGAACATCTCTAAGGGCGATGGGGAGAATCGCTTGTTGATTCTAGTGAAGAAGAAGAAGAAACAGTAGATCCAAATTTGAATGGTGATGACCTTGATGATCAATTTGGTTTGGTTGATAATGAAGGGTTCGTTTCTGTCGAAAATTCTATTACATGGTATGAACCTCCCTCCCATATGAATTTAATAGATTATGATATGATGAGGGTACCTCAATACTCGGTACTGCCACAAATATATTCTAGTTCTTCTCATGAATTATTTCTTAGGATACAATTTGTAGAGAAAGAAGAAGCTACATTAGCAATTAAAGAGTATTCTATGAGAAAAAATATACTTTATTGTAAAAGAATCTAGTCCAAGAATTTTGTTCACAAAATATGTTAAATATGGAGGAGATTGTACTTGGAAGATTTATGTGTCTAAACTTCAAAGAAAAAATTATTGAGAGATTACAAAATACAATGGTCATCATACTTATTTGCGAAATTCTCTCAGCCAAGACTATCATAAATTAGACTCTGATGTAATAAGCAAACATGTGAGAACGTTAGTTGAAGCAAATTCAAGAGTTTTTGTGTCAACGATTATGGCATCTATTAAGCAACAATTTGACTATTAAATTGAATATGGTAAGGGTTGGTATGCAAGAAATAAGGCATTAAAAAAGGTATACAATAATTACAAGAAGTTGTACGAGTTACTAGATTTATTGAATGCAATGGTATACTTTATTCTGTGGACTACGTCAGATATAAAATATTTGATGCATGTAACCGTGAAGATCAATTTCTTAATCTTTGATAAATTATTTTGGACGTTCAAGCCATTTATCAACGGATTTAAATATTGCAAACGTATGGTACAAGTCGATGGAATATGACTATACAGACACTATAAACATATATTATTGGTTTTCGTTACATAGGATGATGATGGAAATATATTTTCGATTGTCTTTGCAATTGTTAAATTAGAGTATGCTAAATCTTAGAAATTCTTTTTGAGTAATTTGCACAATCATGTCATACGAGAAGATGATGTTTGCTTGATATCCGATAGAGCAGCGGATATTTTAACAATAATTGATTGACAAAATAATGGATGGACCCCTTCACATGCTTATCCAGCTTACTGAGTACGATATATTGACAAAAACGCTATTGAAAAATAGAAAATCCCCCATCTTTGCAGTGCAATTTTAAGCATGGGTATATATTTTTTGTTTTCCATTTGTGTAAGCTAATGATTTTTTATAATAATAGAATTATTTTATGAAATAGGATATGAACTTATACAACCCAATTTTGAGAGAATATTGATAAATTTGGCCATGGAGTACAACGAAAAAATTTGAGAGTGGGTAAATAGTATAGAAAGGGAAAGATAGACACAATTATATGATGAAAGATGACGATACGATTAAATAACAACCAACTTGGTAGAGTGCATAAATTATTTACTAAAAAAAAGACATCTTCTAGTAACAAGCTTGGTGAGAGAGATATACTAAAGGTTGGCTAAAGTTTTGATCAGATAAAGGGTCAGAAATTCAAGCTATGATAAATAGAGGATAAGTGTGGTCTTCCTATCTTGTAAAAAAATAGAGAAGAACGTTGAACCAGCAAGATCAATGGTGGTTCACAAGTTCAACCTAAATGGCCATATTTTTGATGTTGTTGATTCCACACGCAACAATGAAGGACATCACCACACATTTCAAGTAGATTTTAGAAGAAAATGATGTGACTGTGGTGAGTTCTAGGCGTGGCGTTATTCTTGTAGGCATGCAACCGCAGTATGCATGTCTAAAGGGATTGGCCCATACAGCTTTGCGGATGAATACTTTAACCTACACAAGATAATAAATATTTACAAATGTGAGTTCTCACCTATCGCGAATTCACAATATTGATCAACACTAGAGAATGACGAATGACTTCCTAATTCAACACTTCACAAAGAACCAAAGAGACGACCTCCATCGACTCGTATCCATACTAGTATGAATCTTTATTATAAAGAGGCTAGAGAACCAAAGAGATACAATAGATGTAGGGGTATCGGACATTAGAAAAACAAATATCTAAATGGGTTGAATTACATAGCAATACCACAGAACTTGTAATATATAAATTGATTATATGTTGAAGTTTGTTATTTTTTATATGTTGTTTATTATTTTTATGTGTTGATCAATCACATATTTCAAGAATTTAAATAACTTTTAATTAATATTAGAAATATATTAAAATTATATAGAAAAGTTACATGGAATGGAACCATTTCCTATATAATTTCTATCCATGCTTGGGTGTTGTTGAATCGTAACATCATAGTGGTTGTCTAACTCGTTGCGATTGTTGTGGTGTATTATCATCGTAGTCTTCGTTGTTGTTGTCGTCATCATCATTATCACATTATTATTCTTCATCCTCTTCTTCAGTATTATCAATCACAAGAGGCATTAGAGACAACATTATAAAAATATATGGCAAAAACGTTGGACTATTAATTGACGTACATACCATAAAATTTGTGATCCCCTCATAATCCATGTTTCCACCAAAGTTTGGGTACATTGGTGTCTATGATTGATAAAAAATCAAGTATATATGTTTCTTAATTGATCTCAACAGAATTGATACCAAATTCAGTAGATTGTGAATGATAAAATGATGTTTGTGACTGATAAAATTAGTCAACTACTGGATTTGGGATTGACTATTACCCCTAGAGGTTGATAAAAAGAAGGTGATTGATGAAATCTATCATCCACTTGATTGGTAGCTTAGCTCTCACCAACTGATGTAGCAGATTGACTATATGATTCATCTGTTTCACTATGACTTACAAAACGCCTTGATGATTGACCATGATTGTCATATTTTTTTAACTAACACGCGAAAATGTTCTCGTTCATCCGAAATGATCAGGTACAACTTTCTATTATTAAGATGGAATATCATGTACTCCAAATTATCCAGTTATATATCATTGTTTTGGAGTGGATAATGAAGTGGTAGCATTTGATGTTGATTGCTCCACAAATTAACGTACTTGGCATGTTTTATTTTCCAAGCATGATGTCCTTTTCTACAAAAATCAACACGATGTAAGGAATTATGATTAAATGGATCTCTTAGAATGGGCTAATGAAAGTCGAATTGTCTAAGAATCCTATCTCTAAATTGATATTCCACAAAAGTAAAGTAGATCAACGGTGTAACTGTATACCAAAGATAAGAATCAACCATCAATTCACTTGATGTATTTACGCGATCATCAGTATATGACCTTCAAATAAACTAAAAAATTATATAAATTAATATTAAAAATTAAATAAAATTAATATTAAATAGCTTGAAAATTTTAGTAAATTGATTATGATACCTCGTCTTTATACTTTAAATCAATATGAGCTCGAAATACTCTAACATTATGTACTAAATCGGTATCAGCTTTTTTAGAATTTCATCTGCATACGTATCCAAAGTGAAATCATTTAGATATTTTAAAACTAAGAAAACTTTAAATCTAAATTTAAAATATTTACCTGCTGACGAGAGAAAATTTTTTAAAATTTTTGTAAGTGGAGTAAAAAAGGGAGATCATTCTCATGCCTAAGCTTGTAATAGTAACAAAAGTCCACCAACATCTTTTGTTTTAAAACCATTATTATCTAAAAGCGTAGTCTTACATAACTCGCGGTATGAGAATGATAATATCGTAGAACCTCAACTATAATTACCAGCCACTAAAGAGGACGATAAATATGACAAATAACGTGTATGAACTAGATTGTCAGATTTATCTGGCATTAATACACCACCAATGAGTTGTAAAATATAAGCTCGACTTGCAAGTAATATCTTACATTGTATTACCAAGCTTAAATTCTCTTTGTAACCAACTCAATTTTATATGAGATTCTCTAACTTCGGTTCCAGTTGGAACTTTATCGGAGTAATCATAATATAGTTTGACAGTTGATTCCTCTGGTTCCTTAACAAGAGGAAGCTCGTTCACCGGAACCACAATTAACATCACCACGCCTTCAAGTGTAATTGTATATTTCCCACACGGCATGTGAAATGTATGGGTATCTGATCTCCAACGCTCAATCAATGCGGTTATTAACCCTGAAATTAATTTGTAGCCACGAATAAATATAGAAGGATAGAATCCAGCAGCTTACAACCATTACATTATAGCATGATGGGGGTCATTATTCCCCATGGTTAAGTGATGCCTATAAGTGTTCTCGGTTTCCTACATTACATTAAAAAAATTGTTAATGATGACAAATAAAATAACTATTCAAAATATTACTAAATAAAATAAATATTTTATACCATATCATCAATCGAAACACTAAAGATGTGTTGATTCTGTAATCTCAAAATAAAAAATGCAAAATCGTACGATTCTCCAAAAAAAAATATTAAAAACTAAAAACGTATGAATCTCCAAAACTAGAAAGTTGCTCCCAAAATACTTCTACAATCTCTTTAAAATCGTTCTTCTATAATTCTGACATCTCCACCCCTATTTAACAACCTCAAAACTTCAATTATTTCTTCCACCACCCATCTGATCAATCAATAAAATCACTTACACACTCTCTATCCAAAAAAAATAAAGCCTGAATCAATAGCATACTCTGCCTGAAAAAATAAAGACTGAACCAATGACAGACTCGCTGCACGAAAAAATAAAGAGTGAATCAATGACAAACTCTCTGCCCAGAAAAAAAAAATGAATCAATGTTCATTGTGTCTCCAACTATGAGGTCGGGTTGCAAGTAATAAGCCTTCATATTTTTTTAATTTTTTAAAACCACATGAGGTCGGGTTGCAAGTAATAAGCCTTCATATTTTTTAAATTTTTTAAAACCACATGAGGTCGGGATGCTTTCATGGAGTTTTCACAATTTTTATTTATTTTTGAATTGGGCATGAGGTCGAGTCGCTTCCAAGTAACCCTTATTTTTTAAAAATTTTATTAAAGTTGAAGTGTGTTCCTCTCGACTTTAAGATTACACTATTCAAAGTGCTATAATTTTTCAAATATTTTGCAACTATTAATAGTTTTTAAAATAAAAAATTTGGTTGCAATATCCAACCAATTTTGCCTGTTTTAGAAAATAAATTTTATTGTTTTTTGAATTTTAAGTATTTCTCTCACCATTTTGTCTCAAGAAATCTGGTTGTTGCCTTTAATTTTGATTTTTTTTTGTTATTTATTAAAAAGTTTAAGTCTTTGGCTTCTTTCTCTCTTTTTTTACTTCTCGAACTTAAAATTTCATTTTTTATCAAAATTTATCATTATTTATAGGAAATTAGGAATTAATATTTGTGGCGTGACTTCAAAAAATTTAATTTTATTTTGGTGCATATAATTTTATTTTATGTTCAATTTAGTCCATCTGATGAAAAAAATAAAATTTCAACCAAACTAGTCACTAACCACTGTCACCTATTCTAGCAATGTCAACGACAGCTTCCCCCAGAAAACACAATTCTCATGCATCACCCTAAATAATTTTCAACAATCTACATTTTACTAATTTTAACAAAAATGACTTTAGAATAAAAATATATATACTTTCCTGCATATTGTCTTTCTCTTCTCAAAATTAGGGGCGGAGTATAATTGATCCAGTCTTTATTTTTTCAAGCAAAGAGTATGTCATTGATTCAGGCTTTATTTTGTTAGACAAAGAGTGTAAGTCATTTTATTGACTGGTCAGATGGGTGGTGGATAAAATAATTGAAGTTTTGAGGTTGTTTAATAGGGGTGAGGTTTTTTTTATTTTTGTCCCCCTTTTAAATTTTTTAAAAATTGATTTTTTATGAATTTCCCCCCCTATTTTTAAACATTTATGTTTTACCCCCCTCAACCACAAATTTTGGCTTTGTCCCTACTCAAAATGGTAAAAAAATTAGGAAAAGAGTTCACTAATAACCGTGTGTATCGATTAAAACTATATATAAAAATTTAAATATCGACTTGAGAATATTTTTTAAATATTAACTTAAAAGAGTGTCTGATTCAAATATTAAGAGTATAATTGAACATATTTAAAAATCTGAAAATTTTAAACAAGAAAAAAGGGAAAATATCCTCATAAATCACCCTTTTATTGTTTTGATGATTGACCAATAGACAATAGGAATGGTGTGCAAAATCATCTCTAAGGCAGGGATTTTTCTAGGTTAAAAGTGAGCTTTGGGGGTAGAAATTGTACTGGTTTACAGTAATTAATTTTTGAAAGGAGGAAACACTAAATAGATCATTTTAGTAGGGGGTCTTAGGATCGTAAAATTATTCAACATCGACCGTATTTGGTGTTCCCCACATGATTTCATCAGTTTTTGTCTCTCCTACATTGCAGGGAATAAAGGGCGAGAGAAAAGTTTCTCGTCCCGTCTCTGTATCTTTTAATTATATATTTATAAAAATATTATTATATATAATCAATTTTAAGGATTTAAAAGTATTTTTTAGTTTTTATTTATTTTAAATTTTTATCAAATAATTAAATTTTAATATATTTATTTCCACCGGTTAAAATTTATTCTAAATATGTGTTTTTATATATATAATTTAATTATATTTTATTTTATTTTATTTTTTTAAAACTAATTCGAACAAATCTGATATTTATCATAAATAAAAATTAATATGTATTTTAAAATTTTAAAATCAAATTAAATTCAAGTTTATGAAGTGATATATTAGTATAAGATAAAATAAATAAATTAATATTCATATCTAAAATAAAATAGGATCAAATTCAAAGGCGGCCCAAAATTCATCCCGTATTCTTATCATTCTTCTTAAATAATAATAAAGATCCGTGACCCTGACCCTGACCCTGACCCTGATCATGGCAGGACACCCTCGAGATTCAACCATTACACATGCAGTTAGCTTGCTGATTGGTGCTATCAGCTCGCTGCATGTTTGGAGTACTAATGGCTGCCCACTGAGTCCATAAACTTCAAACTCGGTTAAGAACCTTTTAAAACTCATAATTGATTGATTCTGACATCTACGGTCAAAGCTGTCGGCATGGATTGACGACTGAGGTAGTGTTCAAAGTTTCAATAACACACCCACTGGCACTCCATGCTTCCATAAATGCCAGAAAACTATAAGCCTTTCTTTGTATAGTATCATTTATCATCCTCCACCGATTTTCTGTCCTTTTCCATGGAAAATCTCTACCAATACCTCTGCTTCATGTTCT
Organism: Abelmoschus esculentus; assembly: GCA_035048815.1. Lineage (NCBI taxonomy): Eukaryota > Viridiplantae > Streptophyta > Magnoliopsida > Malvales > Malvaceae > Abelmoschus > Abelmoschus esculentus. The sequence goes on from JAUCBN010000032.1 coordinate 9,171,640, forward strand.
TCATTTTTCTCATTGTCAAGCTTTTAATGCAGAGAAAGAACTTACCTCCGAGTCCCTTGTCTCTTCCGTTCATCGGCCACTTTCACCTCATCAGAAACCCACTCTACAAATCATTGGCAGACTTGTTAGCCAAATATGGTCGAGTTTTATACCTCAGATTAGGTTCCAGGCGAGTACTTGTTGTGTCTTCTCCTTCCGTTGTCGAGGAATGCTTTGGCAAGAATGATATGATATTTGCAAACCGACCTCAAACTATGGCAGGGGATATTTTAATGTATAACGGCCGTTCTTACGTCTGGGCTCCCCATGGACCTCTTTGGAGGAACCTTCGCCGTGTCAGCGTCGTCGAAGTTTTATCTTCGATTAGTGTCCAGAAGTTTTCTTCCATACGTGAAGATGAAGTCAGGCACTTGGTTCGTCACTGGTTTGCAGCCTCGACGGGCGGGGAAAAGGTGGACTTGAAATACTTGTTCGGTGTTCTGACGATGAATGTCATGCTGAAGGTAGCGTCGGGAGAGGCGGCGCCTAGGGGCAGCGAGGCAGAACAAATGGTATTCCAAGAATTCAAGAGTATTTTTTTCCCAAGCTTGGGGACTAACGTCTGTGATTTCTTCCCGGTTCTGAAGTGGATTGGTTTCCAAGGGATCGAGAAGGGGTTGAAAGATTTGTCTAGGAGGGATGAATACTTGCAGAAATTAGTAGATCGAATTCGATTAGATACAACGCTTCACACTGCTGCAGAGAAGAATCCTTCACTGATCGAAAAGCTTCTGTCTTTTCAAGAAGAAGATCCTCAATTCTTTTCCGATGAAGTCATCAAGGCCATGTCACTGGTAAGTCGTTATCCCTGAGCTACTTCATATCTTCAACCTTGATGTTTTCTAATATTGGTCTGCAACAACTTGCGAGCCAGATGCTGTTCATTGCAGGAACCGAAACGACATCCGTTCCACTGGAATGGGCAATGTCACTTCTACTGAATCATCCAAAGGCTTTGGAGAAAGTGAGAGCAGAGATTGATATCCACGTTGAGCATGATCGCCTGCTGAATGACTCCGATCTCGCCAAGCTTCCTTATCTCCGCTGCGTTGTAAATGAGGCACTTAGATTATATCCCCCAGCACCGACTCTAGTGCCTCATTACTCGTCTGAAGATTGTACGGTGGGCGGATATGGGGTACCTAAAGGAACACTGCTGATTGTCAATGCTTGGGCCATACACAACGATCCTAGTATATGGGATGAGCCAACCAAGTTCAAGCCTGAAAGGTTTGAAGGAACTTTGGAAGAGAAAGAGGGATCGAAATTTCTTCCCTTTGGACTCGGAAGGAGAGCTTGTCCAGGCGCTACCATGGGGTTGAGGTTGGTTCTGTTAGCACTTGGTGCAGCCATACAATGCTTTAACTGGGAAAATGTAGGGTCAGACACTGTGGATATGACCCCTGGTACTGCACCAGCTTTGTCCAAGGCTATGCCATTGGAGGCTCTGTGCTCTCCACGGCCTGATTTGATTAAACTCCTCTCTAAATTTGAAGCTTTGAACTTGAACTAAAATTTGCAGCTTCAAAAGATTTAGAGATTGAATAAGCATATCCTTTTTATAACATCTAATAGACAATACACCAACTGAATGTTTTACTATTAGCAACCAAAACTTCATTGAAAAACAGAGAAGGGTTCAAAAAAAATCAAGTTTGATGCGACATCTGAAATAGATAAACAAGATTCCTCATGACAAAAAAAAAAAAGCAAACAAACCAGTGACGAGAAAAAGCCGATCTGGTCCAGTCTTCACTCTTCCTCCTCTCCTTCGTTCTCGGCAATATTGAAGTATCGCAGTTCGTAAACATTACGATCCTTGTTGGAAGCAATCACTCGAAGCCAGTCCCTGACATTGTGCTTCTTCAAGTACTTCTTAGTCAAGTACTTGAGATACCTAAACACCAATGAGAAAGTTGAAAAAATATTCATCTAAAAAGCTTCAACATTTTAACATCAAGATAAAGATATCAAAAGGGGGAAACTAAATAGATTTTTAAGGTCTCAGATATCTAAGGAAGGATTAAAGCAGCATAAGCTCTCAAGCCAGGCGAAGGCGAAAGCTATCAGGCGACCACTGCCGTTAAAAGTTATTTAGCTTAATATTCAAAACGTTTTCAAGCTAAGAAATTCACAGAAGCGGAGCAGACATGGTTTTATAATGAAATAAAAGATCAAAAGACGGAAATGAAAAAGTACCGCTTGGAGAAGTTGGAATCGGAGGTGACGGTGATTTTGCTCTTGTAGCGGATGACAGTGACGGAGTCTCCAAGAGCACCTGCTTTGCCACCGACCTTGATCCTTTCCTGAAGGAACTTTTCCGGTGAGGATATGTCCATGATCTTATCTTCCACCGGCTTAGAACAGTCTATGGTGAAGGACGCTCCCTTCTTCTTCCCCTTGGGTCCCGCGGCTGCTCCACGACTCATCTTCGCACCAACTCACTGCGTTTTCGAAGATACAAATCGTCGACGTCCCAAATACCTTGGGTTTGAACAGTCTTGAGGAATATACTGATTCCTAGGGTTTTCTGAGATACTCTAGGATTGGATTTTGGCGAAAACAGAAACAATTGAAATGGGTTATTGCCATTCTTCAACCCATATATTTGTTGGATCTGGAACTGGACTTAAAAGTTTTATGACCCAACATCAGTTCCAAGTCCAGAGCTTTAAAAAGAAAGAGGGAATCATGAATTGACAAATAAAGAACTCAACATTTGTCACCTGGAGGAGAGAACTGTATTTCTTGCCACCAGGGACGACGTAAAAAACTAACCTGACCTGACCTGAAAACCCGCCTAAAACCTGTTTGAGTTAGAATTTGGTTTGACTCGGGAATATAATGATCCGAATTTGATTTGTATTCGATTGTTATTGACCCGAACCCGAGTTGGATCTGTTACTGTAGTAATCGAACCCGAACTGTATCCGATCGAGAACGACCCAAATCCGATTTTAATTTATTACTGTGGACCTAAAACCCGACCTGTATCCAACTGAAACGAACTCGAACCCGAGTCTGACCTGGCAGATAACCAATATTACCCGATTGAATTGACCCGAGACCTGAATTGACCAACCTATATTGAACTCGACCTGTTTTAAACCCGACCTGATAAATGACCCGACATATTATTAATTTGAACTAATATCAACATAATATTTATATTAATAATTTATATAACATACTTATATTATATTTTTAATACAAATATTTATATGATACATATAATATACTTATATTATATTTATACTTATTACAAACATATTTATACTTATATTTATTACTTATTACCAATATTTAATAATCTTATATTAAAAATACTTATCAATCTTAAATTATATAATAGAAAATTTTATATTACACTAATTAATATCTATAATGAGATATAAATTGTCATTATAAATTACGGTTATAATTTTTAAAAACAACAAAAATAATAAATTTAATATTTAATAAAAATTTAAATATTTTAAGTCCAAATTATAATCTTAAATAACTTAAATGAGATACTTTAATTTTTGGTATACTTATAAATTATAATTTTAAATATCACATGTCCATAAATAAATTATTTTAATTTAGCATTATATGTTTTATTAAATTAATTTATTTAATATTTTGTTTTGTTTTAATGTATTTAATTTTAATTATAATTTTAAATTAATATTTAATTAAGTTAAATTAACTTATTAAACTTAGGATTAATTAAACTAAATTAAAATATAAAAACATAAATTAAAAATATAATTAAAAGAATTCTAAAAACAAATGTAGATTTTTATTAAATTAATCTAAATTATAACTCAATTAATTAAATTAAAACAATTGATAGAAAAAATTTAATTGATAAAAAAAGTGAAAAGACAGAGGGAAACAAGACACTTATTTTTTAAATTTGAGATTAATTTACTTTTAGTTTAAAAAGTTTAGAGGGATATAAGTTACCCAAAATTTTTGAGGAATTGGAAATAAGTTTTGATTATTATATATATAAAAAATTGGATAGAATTAACATATATAATAAATTTTAGAGGATTATTATTATTATTATATAATTAAATAATAATTTTTGATTAAATATAATCAATTAAAAATATATATAAAAAAAGATTAAATTAGATATTCATTTGATATTATTCTAAGTCGGGTGATTGAAAGAGACCAAATTTAAGTTTGAACCGATAAATTAACTCGAGATGTTCATTTGATATTATAATTGATATCATTTGTCAAATAAAATTGTATCACATAATTAGTAGAAGGTGTACCAAGTGGTGTTTTAACCGATAAATTAATTCAAGATTTAAAATATGATCAAATTGATCTGATTTAAGACTTTATATTATTTTAAATATGATCATTTGCATTACTAGAAAATTTATACATATAATATAAAAATTTGATTTAAAAATTTGATTGAAACCAATTAATTTAAAATTATCTAAATTAAAAATTTATTGATATTCTATTGATTCGATATTAATATGAATCAAAATTAATAATTTAATATTAATCAATATAAATTAACTAATATGATATAACTAAAATTATTATATATTCAACCTAAAATTAAATATAATTAAATCCAAAATATTCTGAATTAAACCCAACTTACACGAACTTGTCCTCTAAAGTTTGTTCTTTAATACTTTTTTGAAAAATATTTTCGAGATCAAAAATAATTTGGAATAGAAAACAATACAAAACTTATATATTTTCAGGTAAAAGTGATTTTTAAATTAATTTTAAAAATCTAAAATTCTAACTTTTATTTTTTCTAAAAATATTTCTAAATGAAATTATTATTTTATTCATGTTTATATCATTATTTATTTTATATTATAAAAAGTATCTAAAATAAATATTTTATCTCCTAAAATTATTTTTAATAATAATATTAAACATTATATTCATATTATATAATTTACTATTTCCCAGATCTGAAAGGAAATACTTCAGAAGTCGGACTTGGTGATATGTGTAGGGACATCAGATCGACTTGACATCCCATCAATGAAGAAAATAGTACAAAGTTAGGGACCCTAAAATCAACCCACCTCTCTCGCTTCTGCTAGACTGCTACAAGTCAAAGAACCTAAGGAAGGTCAATGTCACACTTCGAGACCAGTACACACAAATTATTCGTCTTACGTAAAATTATTAAATTGTTTACGTAAATTCAATAACTCAAAAACTCAACAAACGATCTTAACAAAAAAAATGATGTTAACCATATTCACATATCTTATCAAATACTTAATAAAAATATAAACAACGATATATGATAGTTTAATATTATTTTTTAAAAAATATGGTGATAAAACACTTCTTATACATATTTTTTAATAAGGCAAAGCACATGCCTTAAGAAAATATTTTTGTGTTGTTTAGTTTAATATTGCGATTTTTGATGTTATTTAGTATAATATATATTAATGTACTACTATTAATTTATTATATATACATTTAGTTACTATAGTATATATGATTGTACTATATATACATTATATATATATATGATATCATTAATATATACACGATACATTTAGTTATTAATATATAATTATATATACATATAACATATATTAATATATACATTAAATTATCAATATATATTATATACATACTTATATTAAATTATTAATGTATTATATATAATAATATTATATATTCTATAGTATAAATTTATTTTCATATATAGTAATAAATCTATTTATAATATTATTCTATTTTTAAAAATAGTATTATTCCATATATATTATTAATTATTATATTATTATTTTATTTTTAAAAATAGTATTATTTATATATAGTATTAATCCATATATTATTATCTCATTTTCAAAAATTGTATTAGTTCATATACAGTATTAATTCATATATTATTATTTTATTTTCAAAAATATTATTAGTCCATATATAATATTATTCTATATATAATATAATTTTATATATAGTATTATTTTATTTTTAAAAATAATATTATTTTATATATAGTATAATTTTTATATGGTATAAATTTCTTATACGGTATAAATTTTATATATACTATTTTTCATTTATAATATAAATTCTATGAATAGTCTAAATTTTTATTTTTCGATTTTAAAATGTTTTAATAAGATAATATTTTATTTTATGAATGTTTATTTTTTTAATTTTAAAGTTTATTTTTTGATTTTGTAGTCCAATATTCATTCTTTATTAATTTTAAAATTTTATAATTTAGCATAATTTTTATTTTTTAAGATATAAATTATTATTAATTATATGATATTTTTGTTAAGTCTACTGCGTAATATTTATTTTTAATGGGATTCATGTTAGTGAAAGACATTAGATATTAAATAATTAAATCAAAATGAATGATAAACCATTCAAACAAAAGTCTATCGTTTATTTACTTATTTTTACAAAATCAAACTTAATTATTTTAATTATTATAAATTTAAAACCAAAATTTATTCGATCTGAAACAAAACCGACTTGAAATGTACCCGACCTGAAATCTACCCGACCTGAAATCTACCCGACCTGAAATGAAACTGTCAATTATCCGATTTGGACCCGAACCATTTGAACCCGACCTGAAACGGACCCGACTTGAAATGGACCCGACCTGAAATAGACCCGACCTGAAATGGACCCGCACCCGACCCGAATCAAATCAAAATATCAAATCAACCTGAAATGACCTGTATCCGATTTTACCCGACCTGAAACCCATCCGAGTAACTATTTTTACATCCCTACTTGCCATGAGCAGTTTACCTAGTTATTTATTTTTGTTAGGGATGACACGTGCCAATTTTTGATTGGTGATAAGTATATGATATGAATTAAATAAAAATATTAAAATTTAATCAGAAATGACACGCATTATTAAGGATTAAACTTATTTAATTAAATTAAAATTAAAATCAAATTAATACAATATATAAGTTAAAGAAATCAAACATATAATTATATAAATTTCCGTTGACTACTCTATTCGATTTTAATAACAAATGACTTAATTGATATTAATTAAATAATTAAATAGTTCGATTGATAAAAAATAAAATATCAATCCAAAATAATAATAGAAATTAATGGTCATAAGTATAGTTTATCCCAAATAAATTAATTATAATAATATTTTAATAATTTTATATTTAAAAATATAAAATATTAAATAAAGGTAATACAATTATATTTAAAATAAAAAGTCACAACATAATAATTATTTAATAGACCATTATTAAAAAAGTATTTTTCCGCAAACAAATTTCTAAAAGTGTCATCTGTTTATTTGAAGGGCTCTAACCCCTAAGATCTACCGTAAGTTTTAAACTTTAAATTATAAATATATCGCTAAATCTACCTTTATCATTAAACTTTAAAATAAATCAATCATAAAAAAATAGTTTCAACCCTCAAATTAAATTCAGGCAAGCTTTAAATTTTTATGTCATTTAAAATATTTATATTCGGAAATATGGAAAATTATATAATGGGTAAGTCCTATTACGTGTTCATGAGATCAACTATTAAGAATTACATACCTCATCAATTTTTTCATGTCATATTTTTTTAAGTGAATCTTGACTAAAAAATTATTTTTAAAATTAATTAACAGTAAATATAAGTTAAGATTCACTTAAGAAAATATGACATGAAAAAAATATGAGATTGATGATTTTTAGTGATTGGTCTCTTGAATGGCGTGGTAGGACTTACCCATTATATAATTTTTAGTGAAAATAAAATGTTTAAAATCTATTTTAAAATCTAGATCAAGAGTTACAATGTAAGTAGGAACATATCATCTGTACATAATGATTTGACGTTCTCTGATTTATATCGTAAAAATTAATCTAAAATTTAAAATATAAATGAGGATACTTATATTTAAAAAAAAAAAAAATTGGATTATTCTCACAATTTTGACTAAATTAAGACATTAACATTCTAAATAGAATCAAATCAGTGAGAAATTTGGCAAAATCTTTGATTATATCTGGTCACGTCCTTTATGCAGATTCTAAACATAATTAAGCAGCTGGCACTAAAAGGAAAATGGGGAAGCTCACTGTAAAAGTAAGTTTATAAAAGGGAGAAGAGATATTGAAACTACAAAGAAAACAAATAAATGTAAAAAATAAAACTTCCAATTCCTGCTGGGTCCTCAGAAGTATAAGATCAGTTGTTTCAATGGGGGAAAAGAAAGGGATGTTCTTTCTCGATCATTATATTTTCCGATCGATGTTTCTATGAGAATATATCTTCCATCTTAACCCGACGAGGCATTGTTGATTGTGCTGCCCTCCTTGTGATCACCAAAGATACGTTGCCGGAAGTCCGAAACCATCAGAGGGAGACCCTTTCGGAGCGACACATTGGGTTCCCAACCGAGCAACTCTTTAGCTCTTGTGATATCAGGCTTCCTCTTGTGCGGGTCATCTTCTGTGTTTTGTCTGAACTCTATCTTTGCATTTGGGTCAATCGTTTCTTGCACTACCTGTTACATAAATCCGCATTTGGTTCTCCAAAGTTCCATACAATGTAGTAAATACTAATTTCCAGTTCATAACCAATGAAGGGGAAAATTATGCTCACCTCAGCAAGCTCAAGCATGGTGAATTCACCTGGATTTCCAAGATTGAAAGGTCCGACGTGTTCGCCTTCCATCAAACGCATGAGACCCTCCACCTGTTTCAACCCAGAGTTTTAGTTTTAACCAGATAATGCCGAGTAGTTGACATACAGGAGGGGACAGTGTTGATATTAGACAAGCATTGAACAGCATATACCCCACAAATCTAGATACAGAACATTATAATAAGACATGGGGGAAAAAGTCTACCCCAAATAAGATAACGTAGTAAAACCAAGCAGACAAGTTCCAACTACAGATTTATTATGCAGCAAAGAGAAAAATCTCAAGATACCGCGGGGATACCGACATTATGCAAGTACGATGATTCACTACTGGTTCGGAAGAACTGTAAGATCCATTAACGATAGAAAGCTAGTGATGCATGCCTCATACAAAACAATAGGACAATTAAATTTCCGGTCTACATGGGTCATTCATTTGGTACTAATCACATGGTGTATGTTTCCTCAAACAGTTTTTACACTCCCTAAATGAAAAACTAGAAACTCCCCAATTTATTACCATGTAATGTCAAGATTACAGTTTTGAAATAAAAAGCATCGGTTACCAGATCGGAAACGTATTGGAAACTCCTTGTCTGCTTCCCATCACCATACACAGTCAATGGCTCCTTTCTTAAAGCCTGCAAATAATATCGAATTACTTGAATACACAACACAATCAAACAATTTTATTTTCAGAAAATGACTAAAGGAGTACCTGAGCAACAAAGTTGCTAACAACACGACCATCATCGATGCACATACGAGGTCCGTAAGTATTGAAAATCCGGGCAATCCTAACCTGAAACAGAGAATTTTATGTATTACTCGAATACCATAGAAGCTTGGTTCTGTGTCTGCAAGAATAAATTATCTAATCCAGTAATCCTTTAATTAATTAAGATTAGAATTGGTCTAATTATGTTTGAAGATGAAAAATGTAGTTCAGCTAACCTCAACTCCAGCTCCTCGGTGATAGTCCATTGTCAAAGTTTCAGCAGTACGCTTTCCCTCGTCGTAACAGCTTCGGACACCTGTCATAGAACATTCAAACCAATTTATTTGGTTGGTTAAAGGAAGAAACTTTTCCAGATTTTAAGCAGAAATCAACGCCTAAACAACAAACACAACCAAACAAATCTAAATTGATTTACGGTCACACCAACCACAGCATCACCCGCACATTGTCGGCTTTCATTTCTCAGCGGTCCAAAACTCAAAACATGAAAAAAGAAAATGTCTTTTTTTACAATAGATATGTAAAACGTGTCTTTGTGTTGTAGGGTAGAAAGTGAAATCTGTGGGAAAAGGCCACTAATCACGGGTTTCGCGTGAAATGCTCCACAAGATCTAAAATTTCCTACAGCGCCGATGCAAGTAATACTCTTACAACTTCAAAACCAAGACAACAACAAACTGATGATAGAATTCGAACCCAACTCAGTTCCAACCCGACAGCAAATTGAACGCAATACTAGTGAAAACGGGGGAAAAGGATGCGATTATAAAGATTTTCCTAATACTGACCGATGGGATTAACGTTTCCCCAGTATGTTTCCTTCTGAGGATGTTGCAGAGGATCTCCGTAGACTTCACTGGTACTAGTTAACAGGAACCTGGCTCCAACTCTTTTTGCCAGTCCCAACATGTTCAGTGTTCCGACCACATTTGTCTTGTAAAAACCACGTTCAAATTAAGGGAAAACATGTAGGAATCTATAAAGTAAATATTGAATGAAATGCATAATTAAAAAGGATATGATAGTTTTGACGGGATTGAATTTGTAATGAACCGGAGAAGCAGGGCAAGCGAGATGGTAGATCTGGTCAACTTCCAAGAGTAGAGGTTCAACGACGTCGTGTCTGATGAGCTCGAAGTTCGGGTTCCCGAAATGGTGCATGACGTTCTCCTTCCGTCCGGTGAAGAAATTGTCAACCACGATCACTCTGTCTCCTCTCGCTATCAAACGGTCCACGAGGTGTGACCCTACGAACCCGGCTCCGCCTGTTACGACAATTCTCAGACCCTTCCGCTTCAGCCCCAACGGAATCTTACCGGTCGGATTGCCCGACCCGAACCCCAGACGGTGTTGGTAGGAGAACCTGTTCTGGATCTCGGTGGGGAAGTAGTTGATGGAATCGAGGATCGGGGTGGTGGTGTGGTGAGCGAGCGGAGCACGTGAGGTTGGGATGATGGTGAAGATCAGAGTGGCTATGGCAATGCCGACGAGCATGAAGAGGAGGCGCTGCTCACGGAGCATGTAACGAAAGGCGCGTGTGACGGAGACCCATGGTTTATTCGGTTTAGGTGAATATGAATCCGAAGCAGGCTGGGTCTCTTGGCCTCTGTATATCAGCTCCGACCCCATTGCTCTTCGACTTCAGAAACAAAAAATAAACTCCAACTATAAGATAATAAAAGATATACTGTTAAAAGAATTCTAGAAAGTCAATCGCCGGGAGCCTAAGTCTCCGACGAGTCTGAAACAGAGAGGAGTGATAGGGTGGAACCGCGATGAGGGAATGCAGTTTGATGTAAGAAGACAAGAGGAGATTAAACATAAATAGGATGCAAATAGTCTCTTCACTCTATGTCTCATCGCTTCAAATTAAAAGATTAAGATTTAAGATTAAGGATTTTGATTAGGGTTTAAAAAATTAAAGGTAATGTGTATTTTTTAATGTATAATGTTTAAAATTTAAGATATAAAAAAATAAAAGTTTAAAGTCTAAAATTAAATTTTTAAAAAAATTAAAGAGGTATGAAATAAAACACATAAAAAAGATAAATAATTTTTGTTCATATAAATAAAGGGTTTCGAGAGAAAGTGATATTACGGGAATCTCCTATCATGTGAGTTTTATAGATTGAATGGAAATATGTTCATTGCAGGGGAAATTATATAAATAATTATCAATTTTTAAGAGATGAGTTTACTACATGCGTCGAATATTGTTGAACACCACTAACAATGAATACCGATGAACATTGTTAAATTAATTAATAAAAATTAAAATTTTCAAGGACTATACATATAATTTTGAATTATTTAAAATAAAATTTTAAAAAATTATATATATTATATTTTAATTTTTAAAATTATTTTTTAATTATTTTTCAATTTAAAAATATTAAATCTAAAATCTAAAACCCTAAACTTAAGCTAAAAATAATAAACATTAAATCCTAAAATCTAAAACACTAACTCATAAACTTTAAACCCTAAAATAATAAAACCACAAATCATAAAATCTAAAAATATAATCATACCCTAAAATAATAAAACCATAAATCATAAAATCTAAAAATATAATCATACCCTAAACCCTAAAATAAAAAAATTAAAACTCTAAAAAGCCTAAACCCTAAACTTGAAATTCAAAATTAGTTTAAGATTTAGATATAGGAGTTTAGTTATTTTAGGGTTTAGGATTTTAGAGTTTAGATTTAGTGTTTATGGTTTAGTACTTTTAGGGTTTTTTATTTTAGGGTCATGAGATTTTATATTTTAGGGTTTAAAGTTTTATTTTAGGGTCATGAGATTTTATATTTTAGGGTTTAAAGTTTTATGTTTAGTGATTTAGGCTTGGAATTATGGTTTTAAGGTTTAGAGTTTTTTTATTTTTAAAAATTAATTTAAATTAGTATTTTATTAATTATTAAAAAATAAAATAATATATATAGAAAATAATTTATTTTAAATAATTTATAATTATATATTGAGCCTTAAATTTTTTTTAATCTTTATTAATTAGTTTAACAATATTCAGCGGTGTTCGACGCTTATTGTAGAATTTTTTTTTTAAGATATATTAAATTTAGTTATTTTATTTTAAAAATATTTAATTTTTAGTTTAATTTTAATATAATTATTAATTTTTAGTTATTTTTAATATATTTTTTCTGTTTCTTTCTGTAAGAATTTAATATGTTTTTATTTTTTTAATAAAATTAAATAAATTATATTAATCATTACTCATTTTTTTTTTAGTTTTTAAAGTTAAAAATTTATTTTAATTTTTAAATTTTTCATATTTTATCACTCTTTAATAATATGTTTATATAAATAAAAAATTAATTAATTTTAAGAATTATTTTAATTAATCAAAAAAATTATATTGTTTAATTTTAATTTTATATTATATCAATTAAATCAAATCAATTAATGATTATGTAACGACCCGGATTTACCGTATCCGAGTGTCGGGTTAACCCGTGGGTTTGGGCTTCGGTTTTAGGTCCCGAGTTTGTGTAGTTGGGCCTTGTTGGGCCTTTAGCTTGTTTGGGTTGAGTTTTGGGCTTGTCAGTGGGGGGTGTTTTGGTAATCCTCTAATTGAGGACAAAGAGAAGGGGGAAGGGAGGGGGGATTTTCTCTGCAAGAAAATCAGAGTGAAGTCACCAAGTCTTACTTTTTGTTCTTCCTCCCCTTCTTCACCCAAATCATCAGAGAAAGGTGTAAACTTTCAGATTTTGGTCAAGAATCACGTTGTGAAGCTTAAGGGTAAGTTATAGGGTTGTCAAGGATCTATAAAACAGGTAAGAATGTATGATTTTGGTGTTTAGATGGAGGTTCTTGTGGGGTTTTTAAGTGAGCTCGGGATTGAGTTTTAGAGCTTTAATCTCAGCCCCTTTTGTGTTCTTAGACCTTGAGGAATCATCCTAAGTTCTTCCTAATCCGTTCTTCATCTTTCTCTTGAAGAGAAAGAAGGTGGTGAGCCATCAACAAGCTTGGGTAGAGGAAGAGTTTGACTAGAGTGGGGAGCTCGTTTTACTGTTGTTTTGGCTTGAGGTTGGTACTCCCAACTCCTTCTTCATCATTCATTCATGGTAGAATGCATGACATGTAGAGATAATCATGTATGTGTGTTGTCTTGCTTGATTTCTTGTAAATGGGTCATTAATGGTGAAATTCGGATTAATGTGGTTAAGGGATGGAAATTGATGTCAAAATACTCTAAACATCATTAATATTGAGTAGGAACACTTAGGGATCGATTAGATTAAGTTTGGGATTGAAAATCTAGAATTTCTAAGTGTAGAACCGTCCTTAGTGCAGGGGGTATCGATACTCGGGCTACCGGTATCGATACCAGTGAGTGTATTTTGGCTTGTTGTTCAGGGGTATCGATACTTGTTTCGATACCGTGGGTTCCAGAAAGTTTTTGTATCGATACCTGTATCGAAATGGGTCCTCCCCTTTCTGTTGACTTTTGGGGTTGGTCAACGGTATCGATACTTGTTTCGATACCTGTGGTTCGATACCCTCTTTGGGTGGGTATCGATAAAGGGTGTTTCGATACCCTACTTAAGGGTATCGATACCCCTGTGTGTTTTGGCTGAGTTGGGTAGAAATTAAGGCTTCGGTGGTCTTAATAAATAAACACTTAAATCTAAAAGCTATGAAATGAATTGTCAAACTAAGATTGATAATCATAACCCCGAAGGACTTAAGTATGATAAGAATTAATATGTCTTGCTGTGATAGATCCTGGGTGGATCGTTTGTGTGGTTTGAGTCATCTGTGTTGGAAATCCGGATATCCATAAGTGTTGCAACACGTTGAAGGCCATCCGATGTAACATGCCGGGTAATGATTGAAGACTTTTATTCTGAGTGTTGGGCGGCCTCACTCGAAGATGTTCGATGTGACATTCCTAGTATAGGGTTGGTTGGGCGGCCTCCACCTTTTTTCGAACGTTGGGCGGCCTCGTTCGAAGATGTCCGATGTAACATTCCGGGCATAGGATTTGAGGGCGGCCTCAATCCTGAGTGTAGGATCTCGATGCTGTGTGGACGCGGGCCTCGCTCTTGTGTGTTGACTTATATGTTTGTATATGCTGTGTGCGATAGTATACATTCATTTATGCTATGTGTAGGCAAGCATGCTAAACCTTCATACCATGCATGTGATTTATATGCGATGCTTTACTGCTTTGATATGCATGATGTTGGCCGAGTTTGGCGTATCCACTGAGCTTGTGTGGCTCAGCGTTCGAAATCTGTTTTCGTGCGTAGGTTAGGTGGAGCGGGATTCGCGGAGCACCATCGAGGTTTGGACTTTCAGCATCGACCCTGTTGTCAGAGTACAGTAATTAGATGTAGTGGGCTTAGTACTATGTTGAACACTATATGTATTTGTAACTCTGTTATTTTATTTGGGTCGAATGTTTTAAAACAATCTGTAATATATTTTGGAGCTCCGATTTACTTTGAATTATTTTGGGCTTGTTTTTATTTAATTGGATTATGAATTTGGTTTTGGACTTACATGATTTTTATTATTGGGCTTTTAAAACAAAATTTTAAAATATGAGTTTTGGGCCGGAGGCCCATTGTGGTATCCGGGTCGGGTGTTACAGATTAATCAAAATTAGAACACAGATGAATAATTTTTTAAGTACCACACAAAATTTCAGCAATTTTTCCCCATGTTATCCTGTAATTAAATATTACTGTGTGCCAGGTGGTTTATCATAAAAATAAAACGCACCATTTAACTAGAATTTTTCTTTCTTAATAAAGTCGTCGAAGGGTAAAATGCACAGGGCGCATCTTAAGTTAAGATTTTTCCTATTTACCTCACAAAATTATATTTACAGTGCAAAATGGTTGCAAGTTTGTTACATTGTTCAGATTCAAAATTTTAATATTATTTAACAATTTTATTTTTTTTATCTTATTATAGTAAATAATTGTTAATAAAATATTTTTATATACTCTTTAAATAAAAATAGAAAAATAAAAAAGAATCTTGAAGGATAAAAACTTAAAGAAGAAAAGATTTTAACTAGAATAATTTGTTTCCATTGTTAAACCTAACCTAAGTAGATATCGTAAGTACTTTTTGATATTTTTATTTATGTATTATTATTAAAATGAGGTATAAAGATAATTTTAATTTTTATCATTTATAATTTTATCATTTTGGTTCTATTTTTTAAGATAAATTTAACCCTTAATCTATATCTTTTTGATAAATAGTTCATTTTTTAACTAGTATAATGATTAGATAGTTAAAAAATTAATGATAATATAAAGAATGATATTTAAGATTTGAGAATCTTTAGTAGACTTTTATTTTAGATTTAATTAATTTTTAATATTTTATTTAAATTTTAATTGTTTTATATTTTATGTTAGAATAAAATTATATTTTATATGTATATATCTGTCATTATCGTAAAAAATTTAATGATAATGACATGTTACATATATGTACAATGAAGCTAGATGTCATGTTATTTAAAATATATTATCACATATATATATATGACATGTCAATATCGTTAAATTTTTAACAGTCTAGTCATTATATTAGTTAAAATAAGTTATTTAAAATGATACAAATTTATCCACAATAGAACGAGGGTCAAAATGATAAAAATTATAAACGTTAAGGGTTAAAATTATCTTTATGCCTTAAAAAATAGATTTATAAATTAAGATTAAGGTTTAAAATTATAGTTTAAGATTAGAGTTTAAAGTTTAGAGTTTAGAGTATCAATATATGTCATATTTTGTAAGTTTAAAAATTAGGGTTTAAGATATAAATTTTAAACTTCTTATTTAAAATTTAATTTTTAGTATCATAATAAAAAAAACATAAAAATTCTATCCAATCTATCCCCAAACTATAAACCCCCGAGTGATCTTTTAAAGTGAAGTTAAAGCTTGAAAATGGGTTACTTCAAAAAATTTCTCAACTCTTACATCCCAATCCATTTTAAAAATGGATTTTTATATTTTATTATTTAATATAATCAAAATTTAACTCGATTATATTGTTTATGAAGTATTTAAAATGATGTATGTTCACCCAAATTTAATGGATCAAACTTTGAGTAAATCAAATGTTTTTTATTTTTATTTTTGATATTTTATTTACAATATAAATCACCTGTTATTTTTTAGTGATATATTTTTGTCAAATTAAAAAAAAATCTTTATAGTTAAAATATAAGGTTTAAAATTTTTGATCAAAAAGTATATTTTTAGAATGTAGATAATAATTGAGCCAAGATTTACTGTTGAAAGTGGTGGACAAAATCATAAATAAACTAAATATAATTATCACAAAAGTAAAAAAATTCTTCGAGAGTGGGGGACGGTTGTCACCCACTTAACTTCATCTCTAAATGTAGGATATATAGTTTAAGATTTAAAATTTAAGATTATGTTTAGAATTTATTTGTTCAGTGTTCTGGACTTGTGGTATGAAAATAATAAAAAAAAAATATTTTTTACTCCATAATTTACATTAATGTTATTTATTTATTTATCATTTTGGTTTGCCAATCTTTAATTACATCGATATCATCCTTGTTTAATCCAAACCCACTTTCCTTAAACCATGCGCAGTGTGGATCCTTTCACTTTCTTCGTATCAACTAAATTAGTATTAAAGCCCTCATTACTCCCTCTTTCTTTTAAAAGAAAAGCCCTTACCACGAGAACAAGGACAATGTTTTTTTGGATTAATTGTGCCACTAGTTTTTGTATTCTTTTTTACTTTTAAAAATAGCACTTCTGTTTCTATTTTTTCTTTCCGAAAACTTCATTAATTAATTAATCTAATGGACAACACTGTGATGGATTTAACTCAAATTTGAATATGTTCCGTTTCCAAGTGACAACCCGTATCGGGTTAGTTTTTAACAATATATATTCAAATTTTATTGGAATTGGGTTAATTTTTAAATTCGATAAGTAGATGAGGGTGGAGTTAAAAACATTGGGACTTAATTTTAAAAAAATAAAGAATACATGGGCTGGATAGAAAATTAGAGGTTTTGTTTTGGTCAGAATCGGGTGGCGCGTAGAGCTCTGGCCGGGTCAGCCGGTCAAGGGTTGGAGCAGTAGAACATAGCAATAGAATTGGAAACAAGAAATATGTAGTGTGGGACCGAAGGTGACGTGGTCGTTGGAGAAGCATTCCATCTACAGCAATTAGGGATGTAAAAAAATTACTCGGATGAATTTCAGGTCGTGTAGAATCGGATACAAGTTATTTCAGGTTGATTTGATGTTTTGACTCGAATCGGGTCGAGGTCGGTTTCATTTCAGGTCGAGTCCATTTCAGGTCGGGTCCGTTTCAGGTCGGATCCATTTCAGGTCAGGTTCAAACGGTTCAGGTCCAAATCGGATAATTGACAGTTTCATTTCAGGTCGGGTCCATTTCAGGTCAGGTTATTTCAAGTCGATTCAGGTCGAATTAATTTTGATTTTATATTCATAATAATTTAAATTATTAATTTTGATGTCATATAAATACGTAAAAAAACGAATAAATATTAAACTATAAAATTAAAGATTAAATTTTGAAATTTTAAAAAACCAACATTAACTTGTAAGGACTCAATTACAAAAATTAAAAATTAGAAACACTAAAGTAAAATAGAAAAATCAGTAATAATCAATTCAAATAAATTAACTTTGTAAGTTATAAGGGCTAAATTACAAAAATTATAAATTAATAATAATTAAAAGTAATAAAAATCTAACTTTAATACATTATAAAATAATTATATTATAGTTTAATATATTTTAAAAATGAAAAAAATAGACAATATATAGAATTTATACTATAAATAGAATAATAGTTATATAAAATCAATACTATATAAAAAATTTATATTATATATAGAAAATATATTATATATGGAGTAATACTATAAATAGACTAATACTATTTTTGGAAACAGAATAATAATATATATGGATTAATAATATATATTATAATAATATAATATGTATTATATATATATATATAACATATATACATGTATATTATTTTTTAATGTATATATAATATATATTATACGTATAATATACATATATATAACATATATAAATACGTATATATTATATAATATATTAATATATGTACATACATATATTTTATATATATATAACATATTGATTATTATACATATTTAACATGCATATATATCATATATAATACTATATATTATAAATATTATATCAATGCTATATAAATACATATTATATAAATATTATAAAATATATAAATACTATATAATATACACATATTATATAAATATTATATAATATATATACATACTATATAATATATATAATAATAATAAAATTTTAATTTCTTAAAATTAATTATTTCATTCTCGCCTAACCCAACCCCCACACACGTTAAAACCCAAAATCTCCCTTTCCCCCTTAAAACCCAAAATTTCCCTCCCCTCCCCTACTTAAAATGAACAAATTTATTTTAAATTTTTAATTTTAGATTTATTTTAAAAATCAAATCAAGTACTAGTGTTTTAATTTAGAGTATTTAATAAATATATATTTATTGTATATATTATATATATATATATTAATATATGTATACTTATATATATATATATATATATGTATATAAGATATATATTATATATATTTATTATATTTCAGGTTGGGTTCATGTTTTGATTTTATATTCATAATAATTTAAATTATTAATTTTGATTTTGTATAAATATGTAAAAATGAATAAATATTAGACAATAAAGTTAAAGATTAAATTTTAAAATTTTAAAAAATCAACATTAACTTGTAAGGATTCAATTAAAAAATAAAAAAATTAGAAACATTAAAGTAAATTAAAAAAATCAGTAATAATCAATTTAAATAAATTAACTTCTAAGTTATAAAGACTAAATTACAAAAATTATAAATTAATAATAATTAAAAGTATTAAAAATCTAACTTTAATACATTATAAACGAAATAATAATTATATAAAATTAATACTATATAGAAAATACACTATATATGGAGTAATACTATAAATGGACTAATATTGTTTTTAGAAATAGAATAATACTATATATGAATTAATAATAAATATGAAATAATACTATTTTTGAAAATAAAATAATATTAAAATAAGGAATAATACTATTTTTGCAAATAAAATAATACTATAAATGGAAAATAAAATTATAATATATACATAACATAAGTATATTCTAACATTCATATATAATTATATATGTATCAATGTATGTTATATGTATACATAGTGAATTAGTGATAGTAGTAATATTATACATAGTACATTAATATATTAATATATCAATATATATTATGTATATATACATTAATATATAGTACATGTATATATATAATATATCATACATATATCATACATGTTAATATGTATATTAATTTTAGTACATGTATTATATATATGTATGTTAATATGTAACATGTGTTAGTATGTATATATGTATATAGTGCATTATATATGTATATTAATATATATATTATATTTATATGTATTCATATATATTATATATATCATACATGTATATTAATTTTTGATGTATATAATATATATCATATTATATTATTATAATTTATACACATATAATATGTATTATATTATATATACATATATCTAACATATATTATATATATACATGTATTATGTATATTTATTTTTAATATATATATAAATACTTATATGTTATATAACATATTAATATATAGATAGATAGATACTTATATGTATTATATATATATGTATATTATATGTATTATATGTATGTCACATGTGTTAGTATGTATTAGTACATTATATATATTATATATGTATATAGTATATTATATATGTATATTAATATATATGTATGTTATATGTATATAGTATATTATATATGTATATTAATATATATGTATGTTATATGTATATGTATTATACACAATACATATATACATTACATATATTACACGTGTATATTAATTTTTAATGTATATATAATATATATCATATTATATATATACATGTATGATATACATGTACTATGTATATTAATTTTTAATGTATATATATGTAATATGTATCATATATATATTATATATACATATCTAACATATTAATTATTATATATATTTAATATGTATATATATCATATATAAATAGTATATATTATAAATATTATATTAATACTATATAAATACATATTATATAAATACCATATTATATATACATATATAATAATAATATAATATATACATACTAATATACTATATAATTAAAATTTTAACTCTCCCTCAAATTTAAATATAATTCCCACCCTAAAATCAAATTTCCTTCCCCCACCCAAATTTCCCTCCCGCCTCCCCCCAACCCGACTAAATTCAATTTCCCCCTCCTCTACTAAAATCAATAATTTCCCATTCCCCTAAAATAAAAATTTTACTTTAAAATTTTAATTTTAAATTTAAATTTATTTTAAAAATCAAATCAAGTACTATTTTTTTGATTTGGAATATTTAATAAAATATATGTATATTTATTATGATATTTATATGTATATATTATATATTAATATATGTATACTTATTATTTATATATATGTATATATATTAGATTTATATATTAATATATATACTTATAATATAATTAATATATGATATACTTATATATATTATATTTTATGTATTAATGTATTATATGTAATATATAATATACTTTAATGTATAATATATCATTGTAATATAATTTATATAAATATTAGTAATAAGTATGTTATAAATATTAAAATATAAATATATCAATGTTTATAACAAGATCATTATAAATATTATATAAGTATGTTATAACTTATATGTACAATATAAATATGTGTAATAAAATTGAACTATGAATTATTAATTAAAAATTAATAAACACAAATTATATAAATATTATATCCATATAAAATTATAATATAAGTATGTTACGTAAAATATTTATATAAATATTAATATCTATAATAATAATATTATTTTATATTTATATTAAAAGTATAATATAAGTAATTAACTAAGTATGTTATATAACTTATTTATATAAATATTATGTTGATATTAGTTCAGGTTAATAACAGGTCGGATCATTTATCAGGTCGAGTTTAAAACAGGTCGGGTAAAATTAGGTTTCGAGTCAATTCAGTCAGGTAATATCGGTTATCTACCAGGTCAGACTCGGGTTCGGGTTTGTTTCAGTCAGATACAAGTCGGGTTTCGGGTTTACAATAACAGGTTGAAATCGGGTTCAGGTCAATCTTGGTCGGATACAATTCAGATTCGGTTACTACAGTAACAGGTCCAACTCGGGTTCGGGTCAATAACAGTCGGATACAGATCAGGTTCGAGTCATTACATCTCCGAGTCAAAACAAGTTCTGACTCGAACAAGTTTCAAACGGGTTTTCAGGTCGGATCAGCTTTTTACATACCTAGCAACAATGGCCTGCTCTCAAGGATCACCCACGTGAAATGAAATATCTATCATATTGGTTTAGGGACGAAGAATTAATCCGAGCCCATTTAGTTTTGATTCGATACAGTTTTGATATGAATGAGTTTTTCTATTATATATATATATATATATATTGAATCGTGTTTAATCGATTTTTTTAAAATATCGGGGTTGAATTAGGATAGAATTATATTTTTTATTATGTTGGGTTGGTAGTAGGGGTGTTAAAAATATCCGATCTGGTCGATCCGATTCAATTATCCATTGATCTAATCCGATTTTACGTTTTCCGGATCGGATACGGATCACAATATTTCAAGTTTCAAATTATCCGAAAATCTAAAAGTTCAAATTTTCATGATATTAATCTCGTTCTATTTAACAATTTAGTGTTTCTTATATTTAAAAAAAATAAAAATTAAAACTTTTATAATTATAAATCTTATTGTATTTGGTAATTCGTTGTTTATTATATTCGAAATTTTAAATTTTTTATAAATACAACCTTCAAAATCAAAAAATTAGTATAATCAAATTATATTTTTTGGATAATCGAATATCCGACTATCTGATCTGAATATCCGATATATGAATATACGAATATCCGCTTTTTTCGGATCGGGATCACTATAACATCGATCAAAAAAACCTGAATATCCAAAAAATCAGATCGAATCCGATACAATATCCGACAATGAGTACCCCTAGTTGGTAGGATATATTAAAAATTGGGCCAGATTGATATTGATGATTTAAGCTTCAAATTTGGGTCGAGATGATCAACCCCTCACCCTGCCTTGTTGTTATCCTTACATTTGTTACAACCGTGACACATTTATTCACCTCATGACTTTATCTTGATTATTCGTATCGACTCATGTCAGAATTTAATTTTAATCAATAATTTTTTTAGCGTAAACGTTTTACATATAAGGTTTTAAACTTAAAATTTGTTTAAATGATATCAAACTATTTATCACTTATATCAACCTCATTAATTATCTTGTTTTAAATTTAAGCTCAAATTTTGCTTAGAATTATTACTTTTAAGGGTAAATTACACCAGTGACCACCCAACTAATTGGGGATATCTATTTTGATCACCCAACTAAAAAACTCGTCAATCAGGTACCTCAACTTTGAAACCCTACCTATTTTGGCCACTGTCGTTAAAAATCTGACGGAAAAGTTAACAGTGATGACGTGACAGGTAATGGTGATGACGTGGACGTTAATTAAAATTTGTAAAATTACATATTTAATCCCTCTAATTTATTTATTATTTTAAAATAATCATAAAAATAAATTAATGAATAAAATTAATCACCCAACCGATTTGTGACACGTGTCACAACAACATTGGGTGATTAATTTTATCAATTAATTTATTTTTATAATTAATTAACATATTTTTCCCTCCAATCAGGTGGTGACACATGTCACCACCTGGTTGGTGAGAAAGAATGGAAGCTTGAAAATAAAGTGAAACGCCCCAGAGGGGAATTGAACCCTTGCTTATAAAACAAAGGGCTAAACCACTGGACCAATGTAACTTTATGATATAAAATCCAAAAGAGTATTAAATGGTATCTCTTAGAATTTGAATTACCTTTGTTAAATCGATTAATATTTAAATAAAAATATTAAATATTTAGATTTTAATTATTCGAATAAATTAAAATCTAAATATTCAAATAAAAATATTTAGATTTTAATTATTCGAATATTTGAATTTCGTTGTTTAAACATTTTTATATTTTTTGTTCGAATAATTAAAATCTAAATATTTTTATTTGAATATTTTTAAATTCAAATATTCGAATATTCATGATTTTATTCATATATTAGAATAAAAAATATTTAAATATTTATAATTTTTATTCGAATATCCAAATATTTTTATTTGAATATTTAAAATATAAATATTTTTATTTGAATATTTTTTAATCAAAATATTTGAATATTTATTATTTTTCAACTAATATTTTTATTTATATTTAATATTATTCATATATCTTAATTCGAATAATATTAAATAAAAATATTCAAATATTTAATATTCGAATATTTAATTATTTTGATTTATTTATTAAATGTTTTATTATTTTAATTTAAATATTTAATATTTTAATTTAAATATTAATGGACTTGAAATTTTGTTATTCTAGGCTTTTATTAAAACTTTATCACTTAATAATACATGTAAATATATTATGACATTAAAAGTAACTTGGCCCAGTGGTTCTCTTATTGGTTGGATGTTTACTATGCTGAGGGTTGTGGGTTTAAATCCCCTTGCATATAAAAAACTTCACATTTTATTTCTTCCACTAATTATTCACCAATCCGGTGGTGACACGTGTCACCACCTGATCATCAATCGATTGGATGATTAATTTTATTTATTAATTTAAAATTAGGATTAAATTAAAAAAAAATAAATAAATTAGAGGGATTAAATGTGTAATTTTACCAATTTTAATTAACAGCCACGTCACTGCTGTTAACTTTTCCGTCAAAATTTTAACGACAGTGGTCAAAATAGGTAGGGTTTCAAAGTTGGGGTACCTGATTGACGAGTTCTTTAATTGGGTGGTCAAAATAGGTATCCCCAATTATTTGGGTGGTCACTGGTGTAGTTTACCCTACTTTTAATTACAACTTTTCTAATTGATATTATGACAATGATTAAGAGTTTGGTTGGGACCAAATTTCAATAGTAATAATACTTAAACCTGAGAAGTGCTCTTAGTAACAACCTTATGATTTGTTTTGATTAAAAATAGCATTATTAAATTATAAACACAGCTGTGGATGAAGAAATTAGAACGATGGTTTCAGTCGGCATCTGAATAAATAATGTTGATTAGACAATAATCATTTACAAATAATGTCTTTAATCAATATTAAGAATCTTTGGGCAGTTTAAATAAGTGCATCAGACATGCAGACTGTTGAAAGTTCAACGTCAATATAACATCTAATTAAATAAAAATCAAGAAATCGTAATAATTATTATTAAATTTTATATATAAAATAAAGCACATTATTAAGAAAATATCTATTTAATTTTTTTTAATTTTAATCATAAGTTTTAATAAAAGTATCAATATGTTATTTTTAACGATCATCAAAAGATATTAAATTATTATAAATAAGATAATTGTGGTTTGTATTTTTCTTAAAAGAATAAACAAAGAAAAATCATCTTATCATTTTGTGTGTTATTATACATGTTCCAATACTAAAAAAATTAAATCATAAGTCTTAATCTTAATTTTTAAATAGTAAATCCTAAAAAATAAATTATACACTATATACCATAAATTTTAGTCATAAATTCTAACCTTAACTCTTTTTCTTAAATCATAAATCTATGTAGAAATATAAATAAGGACATTAAAAAAAACAAAATTTCTATTCAGAATAGAAAAAGACTCTCGTTCATCTTAATAATAGAAATTAGAGGAAAACAAGTAAATATACATGTATTGAAGCTTAACTAGCTAGATGAAGATGATGAGAAGGGAGGGAGAGAAGAT
Source organism: Abelmoschus esculentus (assembly GCA_035048815.1). Lineage (NCBI taxonomy): Eukaryota > Viridiplantae > Streptophyta > Magnoliopsida > Malvales > Malvaceae > Abelmoschus > Abelmoschus esculentus. Next base: position 9,197,130 of record JAUCBN010000032.1, read on the forward strand.
TTTGATATGTAGGCCTTAAGATAATTTGGCCAGTACCCCTTCAGGGTTTTTATAACCTGAAGTTAGGTTGTCATTCTTGATATTAACGATCAAGATGGAGCATAACCAACTTGGCCGTTATACTTGGAAGATTGTTGAAGTCGGTTGAAATCAACTTCCAGAAGCAACTAGAAGCAGCTGGTGCAGAAGATCCTTCGAGCAACAAAAGCCAAATTTTATTTGCTTTCTTGATATCCAATATTCACCCTGCTTTCTTCCTCTCTATGTCTTCTTGGACATGCATCGAACTTTGTAGACACAGTCTTTGTCGAAGAGCACTAAACCTCATGGTTGGTAAAGATTTTGTCAAGACATCAACTACCTGATCCTGTGCGGGGATATTGTTGACCTGAAGTTGTTTTCGTAGAACCTTCTTCCTGACAAAATGCAAGTCCAATTTAACATGTTTTATTTTGGCATGTAGAACGGGATTGGCCTCTGTTGCCACCGTACTCGTATTATCACACCAAACCTTTGGTGTTTCCTGTAACTAAACAACCATCTCTTGAAGAAGAGCCTGGACCCAAACCACCTCACTAGCAGCATCAACAAGACTTCTATACTTCGTTTCAACAGTCGATCGAGAGATTGATCGTTATTTTTTAGAGTACCAAGTCAGCAGATGACCTCCAAGGAAGACACAGTGGCCAGATATAGATCTACAGTCATCAACATCACTGCCCCAATCAGCATCGGTGAAGGTTTGAAGAGAGGATGAAAATGAATTACTTGGCGCAAACCAAAGGCTATAATCAGTAGTACCTCTCAAGTATCGTAAAATCTCTTAACAGCTGACCAATGGACCTTAGTTGGTTGCTGCATATACTGTGACAACTTGTTTACAGCAAACGAAAGATCTGATCGTGTATGGCATACATACAACAATGCTCCTATAACGCTCCTATAGAGCTCAGGATTAGCAAAGGGTTGCCCATTACATTTGCTGAGCTTAGGAGACACCACAATCGGTATATCAGTAGATTTGGAACTAGTCATTTCAGTCTTTACCAGGAGCTCCTCTATGTACTTTCTTTGACTTGGAAATATACCATCATTGACATGGATCGCTTCAATGCCAAGAAAATAGTGTACAAGTCCTAAGTCTTTCAACGAAAATTTATCATCGAGGGTTGTAATTACTCGTTGAATGTGATCCTCCGAGGTTCCTGTCATCAAGATATCATCGACATAGACCACAATATAAAGAGTAACATGCTGAGTTATGTATATAAAGAGTGAAGGGTCAACTGTGAAAGACCGAAATCCTAGGCTGCACAAGAAATCTTTAAGCTTTGTGAACCAATTCCAGAGTGCTTGCTTAAGGCCATACAAGGCCTTCTTTAGTTTACACACAAGGGGTGATCCATTGGTATCATACTGGACAAAGCCCTCGGGTTGTTTCATATAAAAATCTTCAAGTAAGTCGCCTTTTAAGAAGGCATTATAGACATCTACTTGATGTATCTGTCAATTGTGATGAATGGTTGTTATTACGGTGACGGTTTATTTATGGCGATAAAATATTTGAGGATTTAGAATTATGGATTGAGTTATTTGGATAAAAAATGAATGTTTAGAATTTAGATTTTTATTTTTTTTAAAAAAATGAGTCATACATTGCTTGGTAAGTCCCATAATTAAGATGTTTTTAGGAAAGCATGTTAAGAATGAAATGTCTTAATACCAACCCCGAATCAGGGAAGACACCTGCAATGTCTTAATATACTTTGGTAATAATTTCATAAGATCGTATGCTAATTCAATGGACCCAAAAAAGGATAGATTATTGCTCAACTTTTATTGTAAAGAGAAAGTCCCCATAGCTGAAAGTATACTAGATTACTTAGCAGCTACAACACTTGCTACATAAAAACCATAGCCACCTATGGGATTTTCGGCACCGGTAGTCTCTGAAACATCCTCCATAAGAGTCAGTTATAACCCAGAAGAGCGATTGGCATATTCTTGAACCAATGCTGCAAAGAGTGTAGACTTTTCTAGCAGGCGTGACGGTGAGTCGAATTCTTTAGCCTTTCCTGTGTATGAGAAAAAAAAAACTGAGGTGTTAGATAGAAGTTCATGTGATAAACTGTACCCATGAATGCTTTGCATTGTATTTGGCATGGGTTCGTGCTGATTATGCACCTGCATCGACGACTAATACCCTATCACAGTCCATGACAGTTGGTATTCTGTGAGCAATGCTGATGATGGTGCAGGATGCAAAGTCTTCCCTGATGATCTTTTGGATTATGGCATCGGTTTGTGAATCAACCGATGCAGTTGCCTCGTCCATGAACAGAAGCCTGCTGTGCTTAAGCATAACTCTCCCCAAACACAGGAGCTGCCTTTGCCCCACGCTCCAGTTATCACCGTTTTCAGCCACTGGTAATTAAAATGGTTTCGGTTAGGCACTATTTCGGTCACTAGACTCGGAACATGTTGATCGTTGCTTACCTAAAGATTCGAGTTTATCTGATTTTGAAGCAACCACATCTTTAAGTTGGCAGCGCTCAAGGCTCTGCAGAAAACACAAATAAGTTTGTATGGCCTAAAATGGTTCATATTGTTGTTGGAATAACATGTTTACCTTCCATATCTCTTCATCTGAATACTGTCCTACCGGATCAATGTTGCTTCTAACAGTTCCTTCGAAAAGGACAGGTTCTTGTGGGATGATCCCAAAGCGTGACCTAAGATCATGAAGTCCCAGCATGCAGATATCTATGCCATCAATAATTATTTTTCCTCCTGTTGGCTCAACCAGCCTAAAGAAAACTTGGATTAAAGTCGACTTCCCACTCCCCGTCCGACCAACAACACCGATCTTTTCACCACCGCTAATGCTCAGAGTAATGCCTTTAAGTACAAGAGGTGTGCTCGGACGGTACCTAACCTGTTAGCCAAAATTGTTAGCAGTAATGCAAAGCATGTAGTTCGAAAGAAGTTATAGAAAGAATACTGTAAGAACTATGTTACCTGCAGGTCTTTGAGCTCAACATTGCCTTGAGCAGGCCAATTTGGAGGGGGAAGACAGTTTTCGATATGCCATGCTGCCTCTGGCCCGAGCCTTGAAAATTGCTTTATTCTTTCAACAGAAACCATCCTATTTTCCACAAAGCAGCTCATATATATGGCTATGAACAACACGCCGTTGAGGGACAACCCGTATGAAAGAGATAAGCCGACGTTTTCTGCATTTTGCAAAATAAGTAGAGTTTCTTCAACATTCTTATGCTTTGATGGCACTAGGCCAATGGACATGTATAATCAAACCAGACTTCATCATACGATAAACAGTTTAAATTATCCCCTTAATAATACATGTCAAATTATTATCGTTTGCCAGCCTTCAGCTGAGCTGAGCCAAGCCAAGCACACAATACCATCAGATGATCACTAGCAAGTGCTACAGGTAAAAGATTTGCTGCATAGAAGTGGCATGATGGTGTGGATTCAGCCGTTTTACTATATAGCATGATTTCATGATTCAGGACCATGACAGATGTTCAAGTGATTAACTGCTTTGTGTCTGAACATGGAAACCATTAAGATTCGAGAGTGGACGAACAACGATTTTAGCATTACAATTACCTGGTCTGACAATGCTGCTAGGTAACATGATCATAAACAAGGTAGAAAGGCAGAGGACTACACTTCCGATGAGTTCCAAACGGAATCCCAACCATTCATTGGATCCATTGTTGTGGAAGTCCATGCGCAAATTGGAATTTACTTTGTTAACATTCTCCTGACAAAAACCATCCTCCTTTCGCAATGCACGGATTGTCATAACTCCAGAGATGCTTTCTGAGAAGTGGTGAATGACTGGTGCTTTAGTGATCGAGTCGAGGCGAGTTAATTCTCGAGATGAAGCAAGGTAGTATCCCTGTAATTCAAGGAAAACGAATTTAATCAAATGGCCTAAGCAGGTAAAACAAACTGCTGTTCTAGATATCAAGAAAGAAAGTAGATCTACATGCAAATGTTTATGATTTAAAGACGCATACCCGATACCAGAAATTCAGCCAACCAAGAGGAATTATCAGGAATATTGTTGGCCAAGCATATTGACATGTGATTATGAAGATACTGAGCACTGTAATGTACATAGCAACCATTAGCCCCATGAAGAACGGAAGGAAGATATCAACGTTGGTCTGATCTGTTGATGCCTGTTGATTTCAAAAAACGGAATCTATTAGTCCTAAGATACCATGATATCTGATCACTCTTTTTCTTGGAACTATGTCTCCAATTGTTTCTTTTCACCAATAACATAGAAGAGATGATATACAGATGCTCCGAAGAGGAAAGTGCCAAAATACAGTCTTTGAAACCTTACCCGACTTAAAATTCTTCCTGATGGTGTGGTATCGAAAAAGGACATAGGGGCATGCAAGATGCTTCGAAGAAGTTGCCCGAAAAAGATCTGAGCTGTCTTGAGCCCCATAAGTGTAACAAAAAAGGCCCTGAACACAACCAACACAACAGACGCGGCTGCTATGCCGGCATAAACAGAAATAAATACCGAAGGGTCGAATGAAAGAGTGAGTTTGGCTGAAGTTTCATATGACAGCCAATAATCACCGGCCATTAGAGAACCTTGCCATGACAGAGATAATAACAGAACTGCAGCCACACCCCACCAACCAAAGGCCTCAGTACAGTACATTTTGTACATATGCAAGCTGACTTTACCGGTTTCCCTCTCTTCATCTTTGATTAGCTTAGAATCACCCTTATCGGATTTCGAGTGGTCTTGAGACTCACCATTTGCTTCCCCAATGTTGGAAACACCCTGAGTAGGTTTGGATGTTTTGTTCGAATTTTCACCAGGCATGTTGTTGCCTGCTTCTACAAGCTCCATAGCTGTATCATGCGCAGCTACCAGAGTTCTGAAATCCAAGCCAGAGTCTAGTAGATTATTATACTTCCCTGACTGTACTATCATTCCATCTCGCATCACCTAGAATTTACACACATATTTTAGAAACGTCGCATACTACGAGTGCATGTGCAGGCCAGTATCTTTTTCGAGAAACAGATAATACCTATCCTACTTACCAAGATAAGATCAACATTGTGCAAGAAGTCCACTTGATGGGTCAGAAGCAAAATAGTCTTCCCCTTGAGAGCTCCTCTCACACATTCCTGCAGATAAAGCATACAAAATAAACATATCAAGCTTTCATGAGCAACTATCCTGTTTTTCTTTTCAACAATTGCAAAGCTTTGTAATGAAAAAGACAACAATGTTACCTTAAATATTTCTGTCCCTGTATGAGCATCGACTGCACTAAAAACATCATCAAGAAGGTAGATGTCACAATCTTGGTAAACAGCTCTCGCGAGTTGTATACGTTGCTTCTGGCCACCGCTGAGGTTAATCCCACGTTCTCCGATTTCAATCTGATCACCGAATTCCATCATTTCCAAATCTTTCTCCAGACAGCAAACTCTTACAACTTCCCTGTACTTCTCCTCGTTCATCGGCAGACCAAACAGGATGTTCTCTTGAATTGTCCCATTTTGAATCCAAGATGTTTGTGCTACATATGCAATTGAACCACAAAGCTTAACCTGTAATGGAAACAACAAGAATTGTATTTGACGAACGTTCCTTGTTCTTTTGCATTGTTGTTCTGATCTTATTCGAGTCCCGTGTTAGAGTTAACAATGGTCTAGAAGAAACTTCATGCACAATCAACTACCATGAAATAAGTGTTCACAGTTGCATATATCAATGATGGGGAAAAAGATAAACTTAATTCTCAGACTGTATACCTTTCCTGATATTTTGTGCATCTCGCCGAGAATCGAAGCTAGAAGGGAAGATTTCCCAGATCCCACAGTTCCGACTATAGCGGTAAGCTCCCCTTTCTTGACCTCTAAGTTTATATTTTTCAGAACCTCCCCTCCTTTTTCATCATCCCAGCTAAACACTCCATTTTTAACTTGCACGGCAATACTGCCGTCACAACCCTCCTGTCTCTCCACTGATGAATCTACTAATTCCTTGCTCACCAAGTAAGTATCCAATCTCTCTAATGAAATCATTGCTTGTGAAAGCGAGATCATGGACTGCGGGAAGGTCCTGATGGGCTCCTGCAAGATCTTGAAGATCGTTGTTGTCGTGAACACTAGCCCTGCATCGAGCTTCACTCCTAATAAAAGTGCAGTTCCAAATGTGAGGGTAGATATCAGCAATGGTGTTGACCACATCACTATGATATTTCCAGAGAATGAATACATGAATTTGCTTAGCCATCTGAACTCGGTTTCTCGGAAAGATTGTATTCTTTTATTGAAGTGCTCTTCCCATGCCTGGAACTTGATCACCCGCATGTGATTAAGCATCTCATTGGTGGCCTTCATCCTCTTGTCACGATTCTTCATCACATCGAACTGAAACTGATTGTTCTTTCTGGTTCCAATTATCACAAAAGCAAACACACCGAGAAGTCCTAGCACTGCCGTGACCACCGCAACGCCGAGGTACCTATACAGAAGTGCCAAGGCGACAGCAACTTGCAAAGGAGTCAACCAAATGGAATGGAGCTGCAACATCATATCAGAGAGCTGTTGAGCATCAACAGCCATGTAATTCACAATCTGTCCAACACCATGAGCCTGTCGAGCAGAGCAGGTTAACCTCAACCCCTTCTTGTATAAAGCAGTGATCAGAGTGCAACGAATGAGCATCCCGAGTTTCTGTGAGTTGAAGTTGAATTGATGACTACTCAACACTTCGGCAAACTTCGCTCCGAGAAGAATCAATATAAGATAGTATCCTTCATAAGGTGAGCTTTGTTTCCCCGCAGTGTAGTCCACAAAGCTCCGGATCAATACAGGACCAACATACATAACGCAGAGTCGCACGATGGCGAGAATTGCAGTCAGGGCAACTTCCTTCCAAAAGCATCGTAGCAATGTAGTTCGAACAGGGTGGCTCAATTTTTCATCCGGTTTAGGCCAATTCAGTTCGAAGAGCTTCAACATCTTCTCGGCCCGATGTTCAGGTGACAAAGTAGGGACTTGCTTCATTTTGAGAGGGGATTTGTAGCCTTTTCTCAACAGAGGATTCATCCATATCCAAAAGGCCTTTGATACTATAGAAGCTGAAGCAAAGTCAGTCACTCTATATTTGCTCAAAAGCGGCTCATGTAACTCGGCTTCCTCTTCATCCATTGTTGGTCCAGGTTCACCGGTCACCATTATACCAGTTGAACCTCTAATGGCGACAAGAAGAAGAACAACTGATAATGGAAAAGAAACAAAGGAAACTATATCATCCAAACTCAAATATGTATCCTCATTTGTTTCAACAAACACAACACGAATGACACCGGACACCGCGAACAACGAAAGGATGATAAAATTCGCAAACCAATAAGCTCGGAGAATTAAAGGGTGATTAACAGCCTCTAATCTCTTCTCATGGATGATTAAGATTGCAATCACAGCATGATTTATGGCTTGAACCAACCAAAGTACACCATCAAATTGCTTCCATGGCCGCTGGCCACTACTAGCAAATACAAGAATGCATACAACAGTGTAAGAAATCACCAGCAAAGCCGACACAATCAAAGAGAGTTTGAACCATATGGTAGTCTTGAAACTAGAACATAGCTTGTCGATGCCGGAGCTGCCATGGCTATTGTATGAGAATCTAGAATAGAGCTTGTGAACAGCAAAACATATGAGAGTGAGCAAGAAGAAGATATCAACAGCGGAGAAGAGAGCCTTTTGAGAGCAAGCAGAGAGGGAAATGAATCTCAGCCATTGGAATCCACCATGAATGGATGTCATCTCCTTGGACGATTCAATCACAGAGCTTGAACACTAAAGTGAAGTAATCCAAGTGTTCGAAGCCGTGTTCACTACGTGAAATAAAACAAAGTTCACCGTTTTCTTTTTCAGATATTGATGATTCCGATCAGTATATTCCCTTCCATCACCTGTAAGCAAGTCCCTATATTCCCTCAGGTATCTACAAAAAGAATGATCCAAAAAGTAATAATAACAATAAAACAAGAAGAATCAAACAGTGCAATAATCATGAAGGAAAAAGTGATGATAAAACAAGTAATAGGTTAGCATCAAATACTGACTATGTCCAGTTGAGTCTCACATGTTATTTATTTTGCCTGTGAAAAACATAGTGCAGTGTTTTGAAAACGAACTCAAAGAAGACAAATGAAATTATGTCGTGAGAAAAACTCCATTAAAATCAAAGAAAAACGATATAGCTTTTATGGCAAAAAAGAAGGGGAAAAAAGGCATGGAATAAACCTGTAACTAAGTTCGAGATAGAATAAAAACCAAAGTAAAAATTGCTTCGAACTCCATAGCCATTCCGACCAGCACGTTTTTAATAAGCGCGAAACACTCCAACAGAAAAGATTTTCTGTTTTATTTATGGTAAACTCTATAAATGGTCACTGAACTTTTAGGTTTGATTTATTTTGGTCACTACACTTTTAAAAAGTTTGATAATGTCACACAATTATTAGGTTAGATTTATTATGGTCACCTTATTTTTAAAATATTCGATAAGGTCATCTAATTTTAGTTTGCATTCGATAAGATCACTTAATTTTTAGTTTACATTCGATATAGTCCATACCGTTACAATTCGTTAATATTTTTTTCGTTAAATTCCATTTTTTAATAAAAATAAATAAATTACAACGATCATCACTCAATTTCCTTCTCACTCTTATTTTGGTCATTAAAGTTTTTTTTTTATTTAATAACTTAACTTTTGAATTATTCATATTTTGACAACTCTCAAATAACATGGTTATACAAATTAAAAAAAAATTAATCCATAAAAATTTTGGAAAATATGTTTTCTACTTTTCTTATTAAATTTATCATATTATCATATTTTATATATTAATAATAAAAATAAAAAATTATTACTCTAATAAAAATATTTTAATTATCCGATTTAATTGATACAATATAAGATCAAGAATTGAATTATTTGAAATTTATAATTAGTCAAAATATTTTTTGATTAATCGAATCATATTTTAGTATAAATTTTTAAAATAAATTATTTTGATTATATTTATAGTTCAAATTTTAAACAAAGTTTATTAAATTAGCTTATCTATTATATATAATATTTTCTAAATGTATGCATTATAATACCTTATAGTCGAGTAATTTTATACTCTTTTGATTTTTTTAATAGTATAAAATCAAATTTTGTTTTGATATAATAAAGGAGTTAAAGGACTATTTTGAAAATAAATTTTTAAGGCCAAAACAATTTGACAAGTCAACAAAACTTTCTAAGTCAAAATAATAACCAAAAATGATTTTTTCCTTAAGATTTTTCAAGCCAAAACATTTAAAACTGCACATGCGTTTTGATACCACTTACTCTGATATCGATATCGTGTTCATAATTTTAAAGAATATTCTTGAGTTTTTCCAGGCGTATCGGTACGGTGCAAGACCGTTTCAATACTATTAGAAACTATGAATTTTAGTCTCGAGACCACTTCAAAGGAGTATCAATACCATTCTGAAATTAAAACTAAAATTTAAATATTAATAAAAGTATTGATACCAAACTTTAATTGTCATTCTTGATTTCTTGTAACCCTTGTAAGGTTAAATCAATCTTTGGATAAAAAAGATTGACTTGTTGTAACGGTTATCACTTGAATCGAGAAAAAAAATGAATTCAATAGTGAATTGGTTAAAAAATCCTTAGTGAGAGCTAAGGTAGTGGATGTAGAGCTTGTTCGAAGCTTGAATTGCTATAAATTTTTATTTCCTTATTTTTTTTTTATTTTCTCACCATTCCACAAATTCTTAAAAGTGTCAATTCACCACTTCTTAATCATTTTGATTGTTCCGATCTACTCAACAAAAAGTTTTGGCTATGGGTAAGATGAATATGTATGAATTTTCAATTTTTGAATTTTCAATTATTTTATACTTTATCACAACCGAACAATGATTAGATTTACTACTTTAATAAACAAAATATTTTTTTTAAATTAAATATTTTGATTAATTGATTAATAGATTATCTAGACTATAAAATATTATAATACATAAAATTTAAAAATATTATATGTATTAGATACTATCATTTAATCAATTTTATTTTAAAATTATGAACTATAACTAAATTAAAATATTTTTTTTTAAATTTGGTTTTATTAATCTTTAAAAAATTATTTTTGTTAATTGTTAATTTCATATTATTTATTTCTTAATCTTATGTTATACCAATTAAATGATATAATTAAAATATTTTTTGAGTAATAATTTTTATTTTGTTTATTAAAATATAGAAGATAATAATATATTAAATTTAATAAAAAAGTAAAAAATCTGAATTAGTTAAAGAATTAATTGAATTTTTTAATTTGTATAATCATATAGAGAATTATAAAATATGAAAAATTCAAAAGTTAAATTATTAAATTAAAAAATATTAAACTTTAGTGACCAAAATAGGTTTGAGAAGAATGTTGAGTGATGATTGTTGTAGCTTATCCATTTTTTATTAAGAAAAAAATAGAGTTTAACAATAAATTTTAACAGATTGTAACGGTAGAACCATGTCGAATGCGAACTAAAAGTTGGGTGGCGTTATTGAATGCAAACTAAAAAATGGGTGACCTTATCGACTATGAACTAAAAGTTTAGTGACCTTATCAAATATTTTAAAAGTACAATGACTAAAATTAATCTACCTTAAAATTTTAGTGACCATTTATATAGTTTACCTTTTATTTATCTACTTGTTGCCATTTGATTTGAGAAATCTTATACCGGTTGTCCAAATTAAAGTATGTTTTTTTTCTTGGACAATAATCAACGTTTATAGGTATTTTACTCAGACCGACGAATTTTAATTAGATTTAGTCTGACTCGATCAAGTTTTTGTTTATAAAAAAACCCAGATTAAGTTTAAGGTAAAAAAGCCGAATCAACCCTATTAGAATTTAATATTGCAAATTTCCCTCTATTATAAGGATATTTTTCATTAATATCTTTTTTTATATGTTTTTATAATTATTTCTTTAAATTATTTTTTATAGTTTTTTTTTTTTGCAATAATATCCTTTCTAAAATTAATTAGTTTTTATAGTTATGTCTTTAAAATTATTTTTTATAATTAATTTTCTAAATTATTTTTTATAGATTTGACTGAAATTAGGTGATTATTTTTTAGTTGAATTTAAATTAACCAAAAATACGAACCAACCCAGCCAGTTCCCATCCCTATATTCCCATAGAAAAATGAAAAGATAAAAGACAATACACGATGGTTATTTGGTTTAACAAATTAAAAATTTTATTAGATAAATCGACTCACCACATCATTTGTGGTCCCAACCAATAAGATCCATTGATTTAATTTTTCAAGTGAATCTCCACCTTTCCTACATGTAAATAAGAAGTGAATAGTAGTAACAACCCAAAATTAGCCCCAATTTAAAAATCCTAATTTTGTAAATGCCTAATTTGAAACCCTAGAATTTAGGAAATTTTGGTTTAAATTTAATTGAAATTTTAATGATTAAATTGTAATTTTTGAAAGTTTAAGGGTTCATTTGAAAAATTAAATAAGTTCATATGCTTGTTAGGTAATTTGACCCTTTTTATTTTGATAACAGTCCACCACTGTTTTTTCCGTTTTGGTTTTAATTTTGGTCTTAAATCCTCCTTTAATTTGATTGTTTTAATCTTCTCTTTCTTTCCCTGTTTCATTTTCAAACAAATCGAATTAAGCTTTGTTTTTCAATTGGATACCCACGAATATGCTTTTGGTGTGTTTTTGGTATGTGTTCGAATCCTTTCTCCCTTTTTTATTTAGTTTTGTTTCAGTATACAAGGAAGGGGGTTTTGTTTCGTATTTGTTCGTTGGTGGGAAAGTTTTGTTTAAAGTTTAAATATTGATAGAGGGATGTTGTTTAAATGTTTAGATTCGAGTTTGATGTGTTTAGAAGGGTTTAAACCGAGTTTTGGATCTATAAAAAGGGGAGTTTGAATCTGGAAAACCAGATTTTTAAGATTTTTTGAAATTTTCAGATTTTCCCAGAAAATCTAGAAAACCCAGATTTTTCCATAAAAATTCTTGAAACCCGTCTCACTTGTCCCATTGATCGTCTGACCCGACTCGTTGACCTGCTTACGTCAGTGTTAACATGCTGACGTCGACGTTGATCTGTTGACGTAGAGTTGATTTTTTTGACCCGAGTCTATATTTTATGTTTTTTCGATGTCTTGAGTCTAATGACGTCTATTTTTCGAAATTCGAACCTAATGTACAATTTTTGAGGCTTTTTAGTTCGAATGCTTAATCGGATGTTTACCTATATCGGAATTTAAAATTGTTTTATTATTTGGTTCAGGTGACGTAGAATCAGATATGAGTTTCTTCTTCTTCCTCCTCCTCCTCTTTGGATGACCTTATGTTCCGTTTCTCAGACGTCGGGACACTAACGTGAGTTATCTTATTTAATTATGTTTCATTTATTTTTCTGTATAGTGGTATTGTAATTTTACTTACCTAAGTTTTACTCTTAGGTTATGCATCTGCTCGAATTAGTGCTAGGAATAAGCCTAGTAGACGTTACTCTTGACGTTAAGCTAGCTACTTAAGGTGTGTCTCTCCCGATACTTTATGTATACTTCTGTGTGCAGACTGTTATTTTTGTGGTATAAAACCACTATTTTAGAAACAATTTTACCTCGATAAATATAATCTCTGTTGTAAAGGTAGATCCTTGAAATTAATACAATAACTTCGAATAATCATACAATGAAAAATTATAATGAAAAATGGTAGATGTTAACTCCTTAAAAAGTATATATTTTATGCCATTTTGGTTAGTATATGGCTTGATTTCGTGTGCATTTGCATTTCATATAGAAGTATTTCATTACATAAGTGACAAACTATGTGTGTATTTTTATTTTTAACGGTATTGTTGTGAGAAAGGTGTCTGCTTGATTTTTGATGTGCAAATTTACTACAGCAAAGTTAGAGAAAAGATGTAGCATACTAAGAGAAGGATTAGATGACAGAAGATATTATAATATTTTGGTTTCACACGATAATATATATAAAAGACAAAAGTGTAGTTCCCAACTCTACACGTGACACACTGGCCAACTGTTCTCCCCATGTGCATACAATGAATCTCTTGCATCTTTAGGAAACAAACTCTTAGAACTCCACTATAAATAGGAGAGGATTTCCCTCATTTAAGGTAGACTTGGAGAGAGCCAAAAAATAAAGAAAAGTGAGAAAAGAAAGAGAAAGAGGTCATCATTTCTCTTCTTCTTCCTCAAGCGGAGCCACCATTGTTGGAGCTTCAAAGCAAGGTTTTTATGAGCATTCGGGAGAAGCGACAAGCTAGGAATACTCACAGCAATAGGCGTTTAGAATTTCCTTCCTTTTTAGCTTTGTTTTACCTATTTTCATTCTTGAGAATGCATCTAAAAGACGTAAAAATGGTTGCTTTCTTTACCCTTTCCATGATCTAACTTATTATGACTTGATTTTATTGTGGATGATTTATGTTTTCTTTTGAGTGAATGCTACTTTTTTCTTGCTTATTTCATACCTTGTTTATGGATGCCTTTATATTGAGCTTAGATCCACATGAACAATGAGGCTTGATGCTGGGAGGTAAAGTCCCAACTCACCTTAAGGATAAAGTAGAGTTTTAACGATTAAAAAAGGTAGAACTTATCAACATGAGAAATGTCAGGGTTGAGTCTAAGAAATGATGTCTTAGCATTTTCGAGTATTAGGTCTCTTACTATGGATAAAGGATATACTTTTAGCAAACTTTTTTGAGTATGGTTCAAGCTAGAAAATAATTGATGTTCAGGATAAGAGCATAAGTTATTCCATGATGACCCAACCAACCTTTACCTTTTAATATTCCTTCGTATTTGTACTCGTGCAACTTAAATTTTTTACTCCTGTCTCAACTTATATTTCACTTGTGCGACATATATACTTGTACACTAAGTGAATCAATTTTATAGTATCAAAATGGCAAATAAGTTTTTGGCATTGTTACCGGAGATTGAGGTATTAGGTAATTTCATTTGTAGTTTTCATACCATTTCATTTTACTTATTTTTTGTTTGTTTTTGTTTATTTTTTTTGTAGGTTTTGCTAGTGTATGACCTGAGAGAATCCTCAAGGAAAAATCTTACCTATCATGTCGAAAATTAAAAGATCCTTCTATCAAAGGAGACATGAGAAAAGAAGAAGACAAACCATGTATCAACCAACTAATAATTAATAAGATCTACAAAATTAAAATGTTCTAGCAAATCCTAAAACTATAGCACGACCAAGGAAAATTCGAGATCACTTAAATTTGATCTTGGACAACCTTAATTTAATGATCGTGGCACCTAAAATTCAAGCAACTTATATTGAGCTCAAGATTGTTATGTTCAATATGCTGAATTCGATTGGACAGCTTGGAGGATCTCTTCACGAGGATGCTCGATAACATATTCATGCTTTCTTGAAAGTGTGTGATTTTTTCCGCAAAAAATGAGTACATGAAGATGTGTTAAAGATCAAGCTATTCTCATATTCTTTGAGAGACCGAGATAGGAATTGGTTGAATGATATTTCAGCCAATTCTATGGAATATTAGATGACACTATGCAAAATTTTTATGTCAAGATATAACTCACCCACCCAACATAAAAACTCAATTGCAAAATGAAATAACATATTTTCGTCAAAGAGATGACAAGTCAATGTATGAATATTAAAATTGGTATAAAATCCTACTGAAAATATACATTAATCACGATTTTCTTCCATATAAGGGATCCTCCAGTTGAGAAGATCCATCGACCTGAGACGAAGAGAAAGGTCTATCTATTTTATTTAGTTATTCAGTTAAACCAATGATTCGTTATTGGAGCAGATAGCAACAACCATTTCATCCGAGAAAAGCCATCTTTTTCTCAACAATGTCTTTGTCATTTGATCCAATAGCCTTCCGTTAGATAGGAACAGATTTGATAAATACTGATAACTCTCGGATGGAGTATCATACTAAACTCAGATCATGATATTTCACAATATTAATACACCTACGAGAATGATGCTAGATACTTTAGCAAATGAAACATTATTGGATAAATCTTTTTAAAAAATATTTAATCATGAAGAAGAAATCAAGAAAAACTAAAACTGGTCGCGAATGATTTCATTTCAGCTCAACTTTCTACTATCACAAACATATTGAAGAACCTTCAACATCCAATTGAGGTACGGGAAGCTAAAGCATTAAGTTGTGCTCATCATAGTGGAAACCATTATGATAATGACTGCCATACTCTTTATGTGTCTACTCAATATGTTGGAAACTTAAAAAATTCCAAAAACCTCTACTTTAATACTTACAACCCAGGTTTTCGATAACATCCTATTTTTTCAGGGAGAAATCTAGGAGCAAATCAAGTTATTAGCTCAAGTAGACAACAATCCATGGCAACACAAAAAGATTTTCTATTAAATATGTCATGGCAAAATTAAAACAAAGGAGAAAGCACCACCACCAAACCACAACAATTATTTGGAAGCTTCATTGCAAGATTTTAAGGCATCTACCAAGGAATTTATGTCATCAACTAAGTTTTGTTGCTAGATCATTCCACGATAATCACAAATCAAGGCAATTTGTTGCAAACCCAAAAAGCATTGCTTCAAAGTCACAGCTCCTCTCTTATATCGTTAGAGACTCAAATGGGTTAGATTGCACAAGCATTGCAAGCTCAATTAAGAGGCAACTTGCCTAATGATACTGAAGTCATTAAGAATCATGGTAAAGAGTAATGAAGCACACTTACCTTGAGAAGTGGTACATGAATTAATACATGGTATTAGTTTTGAAGAACATAAAAAGAAGATACAATCCTCATTCAGGAGCAACAAGAATGTAAAGAGTAATAATAATTATCTGCTCAAGAAAAAAATAGAGAAAACTCAAATACCGAGGCTTGGAGAAAAGCATGAAGATGCTACAAAAAAAGCTATACTATCAACTGTGGAGGATAGTAGCCCACCCCCACCATTCCCTCAGTGTTTGAAACAACAGAAGAAAGTGTTAGTTATTCAAGATGTGTTAGAGCTTGAGAAGAAGTGTAAGTTAACGAGGAGTGTTAAAAGTTTTTATTTAATATATAATTAAAGTTTATCCTAATTAGTAGTTTATATTTATTAAAAACTTATTTAAATTAGGAATAAATATTATTTAGATTAGAGATAAAGTATAATTTTTGTTATATTAAAACTCTATTTTAACCTATTTAAAGGATTACGCAATAATCATTTCATACAGAACAATAATAAGAAAATACAGAGAAATACTTTATTCTCTCAGGAATTCGAGCAAAAGTGTAAAACTAAAATTGATTTTGATATAACAATTAAGTATAAGGACTATTTTGCAATAAATTTTTAAGTCCCTAAGTCAAACTTTTGTCTTCAAGTCAAGCCAAGAACTTTTAAATAAATTTTCTAAGTGTTTTTGCACGAGGGTATCGATACCCTAAGAACATGTATCGATACTGACCTGGGTTTTAAAGCCTTGTTCTTGAAACCAAGAACAAGTATCGAAACATGGTTCGATACCTTTTCATCACTGCCAATACCTGTTTCGAACCAAGTATCGAAACTATTTCGTGTATTTTAATAAATTTTAAAATATTTTAAATTGTGACTCCAGGTATCGATACCAGTATCGATACACTCCTTGATCCCCAACGGCTATTTTAGCATTAAGTGAATCAACCGTTGGTGGCAGTTAAGACTTTGAATGGTGGTTAACCTGTTCTGAAACATGGTTCGATACCCAAATTTACAGTTTCAAAAAGGTATCGAAGCATGTATCGATACTTCCTCTATTAAATACACGACTTTCTATTTTGGTTTGTTTCAAAACAGGTTCTTTGTGTTTCGATACCGCCTGCTGCAAAGTGCATTTATGATTGGAAGATGAAGTCCCAACGACCTTATTTACATTCCCAACAACTACAACGGTTAGAAATCAATGACAAGGTATAAAATGAAGCATTTTCAACAGCATTAAAGACTATTGAACCTCAAGCAACATCCAAGCAATCAAATCCAACTCCCAAGCACTTATTGCATACTTTTTGCTCCCAACTCTTGTAATTTCATTTTGATCCTTTGTAATTGTGTTTGGGGAGGGTTTAATTGTATTTGGGGCTTATCAATCTTATGAGAGAAATTTATTTGCCCATCTTTCTTCAATTTTATTCTTGTGAGGTTGAATCAATTCTTGGGTAGAAGAATTGATTCGAATTGTAACGGTTATCCCTTGAAACAAGAAAAATATTGAATTCTTTAGTGAATTGTTTTCAAAATCCTTAGTGGGAGATATGGTAGTGGATGTAGAGCTTGTTCCGAAGCTTGAACCACTATAAATCTTGTGTTCTTTAATTTTTCATTTTTACTGAAAATCTTCTACCAAAATTTTTAATTGTCAATTCACCTCCTCTTAGTCATTCCATAGATCAATCAACTCAACAATTAGTATTAGAGTCTAATCTTTGAAGAGATTCATATCTACCAAAGAAGATCCAAGGAGTGTTGATCATATCTACAAGTCAAATTCAATGGCCTCCACCTCCAAAAGTTGGAACAAGTCTCACTCAATCACAACGCCACCTTTCTTCAATGGGGATAACTACCCCTATTGGAAGAATAGGATGAGATTATTCATCAACTCCAATGATTATGTCCTTTGGGATATAATCGAAGATGACCCCTTAATCCCGATAAAAATGGAAGGAGATCGACAAGTGCCCAAAAAGAGAAACTAGATGATCGATGAAGAAAGAATGAGGATGTCCATCAACGATAAAGCTTTGCACATTCTCTTTTGTGCTCTTGGTCCCGACATCTACTCCAAGATGCCATCATGTACAAGTGTCAAAAAGGTTTGGGACTCTTTGGAGACTACATATGATGGTACCAACGATGTCAAGGAGACGAAGACCGATCTTCTAAATCTAAATTATGAGAACTTCAAGATGAACTCGGATGAAGACATCACCAAGATGTTCGATCATTTTTCCATTATTGTAAATGGTATCAAGGGCTTTGGTGAAATCATACCGGAGGAGAAGCTCGTGAGGAAGCTCATCTATTCTCTTCTCGAGTCTTAGGATAGCAAGAGAATGACTATTATTGAAGCCAAAGATTTGAAGACTCTCAAACTTGATGCTCTTGTGGGATCTCTTCTCACCCATGAGATCATGAAGAAATGAAGAGAAGAGGAGAGGAGAAAAAGAAGGAAGAGGTGAAGCTTGAAAATAAAGAGGTTGAGAAGAAGAAGTAAGGGATTGCTCTTAAAGCTTCAATGTCACAAGTAGACACTAGTGAAGAAGAAGAACTTGAAGAGTTGGCTACGGTAGCCAAAAGATTCACTAGGTTTATGAGGTCTAATAGAAATAGAAGGTTCCAAAGGAAGAAGGAATTTAAAGGAAAGGGTAAGAAAGATGAGAAGGACCAAATTATTTGCTACGAATGCAATAAGTCCGGTCACATTAGGACTGATTGCCCTTAATATAAAAGGAAGGGTTTCAAAAAGAAGAAGCTAAAGGATCACATTGCCATATGTAGTGATGAGGAGTCATCATCCGATGAGGACAATGAAGTGGCCAACTTGTGTCTTATGGCTCTTGATGAGCCTAAGGTAATCCTTGAACCATCTTGTAATGATTTATCTTATGATAAACTCTATGATGCATATGATGAGTTAAAAGATGTTTATGATGAGTTGGTTTTGAAGTTTAAAGAATCAATTTTGAAAAGCACGAAAATTATTTCCGATTTAGAAACAAAAAATGATTCTTTAACAAAAACGATTTTAGATTTTGAAGAAAAGATTATTGTTTTAAATGATGATTTAAAATTCTTTTAAAAAGAAAATATGGATTTAAACAACATCATTTCTAGCTTGAGTGAGAATCACCACAAAGTGGTGAATAAGCTTAAGGAATAAATCAAAGTGATTGGTAGCTCTACTTTTGAAAAAGAAAGTTCTTCAAAACCCAATTATGTGAAAAAGAATTTCTAAAACTACAAATAAAGAATTTTTCAAAGGCATGCTAGATATAGAAGAATTGGGAGTATATGAGTTCCTAAGGAACTCATTGTTTCTAATAATATGAATATCATTGCATCTTGGATTCCCAAGAGAACCAAGCTTTTAGGGACTAACTCTCATGGACCTAAAATGGTTTGGGTACCAAAAATCATAAACTAAATCTTTGTTTATAGGTTGAGCATTGCTTCAAGGACAAAGCTTCAAGTCAAAATATGTGGTACCTTGATAGTGGATGCTCAAGGCATATGACCGGAGACAAGGGGCGATTTAAGGAGTTAGAGCTTAAAAAAGGTGGAGTAGTAACTTTTAGTGACAAATCCAAAGGCCAAATTGAGGGTATTGGCTCTATTGGTAATCACTCCTCTATTTTAATTGAAAATGTCTTACTTGTTAATGGTCTTAAGCATAACTTGTTGAGCATTAGTCAATTATATGATAAAGGTTTTTATGTCTCTTTTGATAAACATGGTTGCAAAATAATAGACATAGAATCAAATAGAACAATGCTCATAGGTCATCGCATAAGAAATATATATGGTGCATCTAGATGACATTAACCTTTCTCATGCATGCTTAGTTGCTAGTGATGAAAATGATGCATGGTTATGGCATAGAAAACTAGGACATGCTAGCATAAGTGTTTTAGAGAAACTAGCCTCCCAAAATCTACTTAGAGGTTTACCTAAGCTCAAGTTCTCCTTAGATAAAATTTGTGATGCATGTGCTAAGGGTAAACAAAAGAGAGTTTCTTTTAAATCCATTAATGATGTTTCAACTAGTAGAGTATTACAATTGATCCATATGGATCTTTTTGGACCTATTAGGACAACTAGCTTGGATGGAAAATCATATTTTTTGTTATTGTTGATGATTACTCTAGATACACTTGGGTTCTATTTTTAAGTACAAAAGATGAAACCTTAGAAAAATTCATCATATTTTCAAATATTTCTCAAAATGACCTTGATCAAAGAATTTCTCATATTAGAAGTTATCATGGAACCGAATTTCAAAATTTAGGTTTTGAGAATTTTTGTAATAAAAATGGGATTAGCCACAATTTTTCTGCTCCTCGCACTCCACAACAAAATGGGGTAGTTGAGAGGAAAAATAAAATTTTAGAGAAAATGGCTAGAACCATGCTTTGTGAAAACAATTTACCTAAGTATTTTTGGGCGGAAGCCACAAACACTTCATGTTATATTATTAATAGAGTAATGATTAGGCCAATTTTAAAGAAAACTCCATATAAGATTTTTAAATCCAAAAAGCCTAACATTAGCTATTTTCACCCTTTGGGGTGCAAGTGTTTTGTTTTAAACAATAGAAAAGAAAATTTAGGTAAATTTGATGCAAAAAGTAATGAAGTTATTTTTTTTGGATATTCTTTAAATTCAAAGGCTTATAAAGTTTTCAACAAAAGAACCTTAGTAGTAGAAAAGTCAATACATGTGGTTTTCGATCATAACCTCCTTCCTAGGAAGGATTCTTGTGATGATGATGATGTAGGAATCATTGAAACCATTGATGATGGACAAGAATCAAAGGTGGATGGGAATCCAACAAATAAGGAAACACAAGATCCTCCAATAGAGTCTTTAGAAAATGTAAAGCTTGAAGAAAAGGAAGTGAGCTACCTAAAAAAGTTCAACTATGTCAAGAGTGGTAAAATCTTGGGTGGTTCATCCAAGGGGGTAACTACTCATTCTCTTAGATTAATGAACCATATTGCTTTTATATTATGCATAGAGCCTAAGAATATCAATGAAGCTTTAGATGATGATTATTGGATATTGGCTATGCAAGAAGAGTTAAATCAATTTGAGAGAAGTAATGTATGGATATTAGTTGATAGGCCTAGTGATAAATCTACTATAGGAACTAAATGGGTTTTTAGAAACAAACTAGATGAGAGTGGTAACATTGTTAGAAATAAAGCTAGATTAGTTGCTCAAGGTTACACTCAAGAAGAGGGAATAGATTTCAATGAAACTTATGCAATCGTAGCTAGAATGACAGTCATTAGGATGTTACTTGCATTTGCATGTTATCACGATTTCAAACTTTTTCAAATGGATGTCAAAAGTTCCTTCTTAAATGGTTTTATAAATGAAGAAGTGTATGTTGAACAACCACCGGGTTTTGAAAATCCTAAATTTCCAAACCATATTTTTAAATTAGCTAAAGCTTTATATGGTTTGAAACAATTCCTAGAGCTTGTTATGAAAGGCTTTCAAACTTTTTGATTGAAAAGGGCTTTGAAAAAGGAAAGATGGATACTACACTTTTTATAAAAAGGTTTAAAAATGACATCTTAGTAGTTCAAATTTATGTTGATGATATTATTTTTGGATCTACTAATGAGTGTTATTGCCAAGAATTTTCTAAGCTGACCAAGGTGAATTTGAGATGAGCATGATGTGGAGCTCTCATTCTTTTTGGGACTCCAAATTAAGCAAAGGAAGGATGACACTTCCATCAATCAAGCTAAGTATATCAAGGATATGCTCAAGAAGTTTGGCTTAGAGAATGTAAAGCCTCAAGCCACTCCAATGAGCTCATCAACTAAGCTTGACAAAGATGAAGGAGGTAAGTGTGTTGATTCTAAATTATATAGATCAATGATAGGATCTTTGCTTTACCTTACCGCAAGTAGACCGGATATTATGTTTAGTGTTTGCTTGTGTGCTAGGTTTCAAGCTAGTCCTAGAGAATCACACTTAGTAGCCATAAAGAGAATTTTTAGAACCTTAGAGACACACCTTGTCTAGGTCTTTGGTATCCTAAAGACTCATCCTTTGGTTTACATGCTTATTCGGATGCAGATTATGGAGGTTGTAAGATAGATAGGAAAAGTACTTCCGGGACATGTCAATTTCTAGGTAGTATGCTCATATCTTGGTTTTCTAAGAAACAAAATAGTGTAGCTCTTTATACCACCGAAGTGGAGTATATATTCTTAGGGAGTTGTTGTGCTCATGTGTTATGGATGAAACAACAACTCTTAGATTATGGCATTAAGGTAGAAACCATACCTCTAAAGTGTGACAATACTAGTGCCATATGTCTTACCAAAAACTCCATTCAACACTCTAGAACCAAACACATAAAAATTAGACACCACTTTATTAGAGATCATGTATCTAAAAATGATGTTATTTTAGAATTTGTTGACATCTTAAACCAATTAGCGGATATTTTTACAAAACCTTTAGACAAAGAACACTTTTGGACCCTTAGGAGAGAGTTAGATTTTAACTAGCCTATCTTAACCTCTTAGGTGTTGTTTTTATGTAAAACTTTGCTTGAATCTTGATTGAAATCATGTCAATGTTTGTTTACATCTTGTTTCTTATATGCATGTTGCTAGGGGGAGTATGATCTTGTTCATGTATTTTAATCATGTCATAACATCATTTGCATGGCTTTAGGGGCTTTAGAGACTCATCTCTAGTACTTTAGAAGCCTAAAATAGCAAAGCACAACTAAGTGGTATCGATACAGCTAGCACCTGTAACCACACGATGACAGAATGCTTTAAAACACTCCAAACCTAATTTTAATTACATTAAAACACTTCCTAAACACTCTCTAAAACCCTAGCCGTCTTTCCTTATAAAATCTTCTCAAATCCATCAATTTTAACACGAAATCAAGCGATTTCTTTGAGGGATTTTCATCTACTCATCAAAGTTTACACAATATCATCAATCGTTGCTTCACAAACCTCAATTTCTTCATAATCCATAATCAAGGTAATTTTCAAAAAACCTTATTTTCATTTGATTTTATGTTGTTAAAATTTAGATTTGAACATATTTTGAATGCTTATTGTATGAGTTTTCATAATCATACAAAAAAATTTTCAAAATCAAAATTTTTTCGTTCGAATATAAATTGATTTTATCGTATTGGTTTTTCACTAAATTTTTATTTTTTTTAAATTCTAAAATAATTTGAATTATTGATTAATAGGATTGAAATAGGTTGTTAGAGCATACTTGTTTTTATGAAACTAATCCTAAATTTATTTTAATCTCTAGATCATGGCACCCAAGAAACGATCTCGTACCAAAGCCGATAGCTCTTCATCTTCTCGTGCTTCACGACTTTATATTCAAGAAGTGTTTGCAAAGATTTTGGATACATCTCGTAGGATTGACAACTTCAATCTCTACCACAACCATCCTCTCAAAAAGGAGCGATGTATGGATGTTCAATTCATGAACTCACATAAGTTCCCATTCAAATACTATAACCGTATCATCAATCGGAAGTTCTTGAGCTTTCTCACCCATTCCGGCAAGTTCTTTCCAACTCTTGTCCTTATCTTTTATTCTAATGCCAAATATATTCTTTCTTCGGACAAGAGCAAAGTGGTGGCAATTGAGTCTTACCTTATGGGCAAATCTTTTGCAATTAATGCCGCTACTTTTGTTGCTGTTTTTGGTCTTGAGGATGAGGGTGTTGAGGATGAAGACTCTATTGGTTATTTCATCGGTTTGGTTACATCACTTGACGTGTACGATCGCTTTCTCCATTTTATCATCTCTTGGTGGATTCGTTCATCAAATGGTAAGTATTCTAGCATTCGTCAAGTTGATAGCTTTTGGATTAGGTGCTTTCGTAAGGGTATTCAACCAAACCATGCTCAAATTATTTTCTCGGATATCGTTTGGCATATCCAAAATCGTGTCACTCCACTTGTCCAATCCTTTCCTTATGCTTGTATTTTAAGCTCTATATTCTTGCGTTTGGAAATCTATTGCTCTTTTGACAAAGTGAGATCCCTAAAAGAACTCATTGGTGAGACATCTCTTAACCGTGCCCATTTCCAATATGTATCCGATGGTGAATGGGTTCGTGGTGCTCCTCCTCCTCCTCCTCGTGCTCCCGTTGATCCGAAACCTCTTCACCAAGTTGCTCCACATGTTAACATGATGGCATTTCTCACTACGAGGTTTGACTCTTTGGATACTCAATTTGGTACTTTGAATGCTCGTTTGGATTCCATGGGTGAAAGGCTTAACACTATGTCAACTCAATTCCAATCAAGTTTCGATGCTATCAGTATGAGGTTGACGGGCTTAGAGACTCAAGGACATTCCTTGCGAGTCTCCCTTGAAGCTCTTCGTCATAGCCAACAACTCAACTCCAATACCGATGGTGATGACAATGAGGAAGAAGAAGAAGACGAGGATGTTGATGATGGACTTGATGGTGATAACATGGCCGATGATTGATCTTAGCTTCATCTTATGTTTGCATTGGCTTTAGGACTAGTTATGTTTCTTTTTAATATTATGTTGCATTTTCATTCTCATTAGAACTTATGTATCTTTGTTATTTCTTTATGCTTTGAACTTATTCTGTTGGATTTGGATGTTTTATGATATGGATATTTTATATTATGGATTATATTCTCTTTAATATTATGCTTGCTTTATGTTTTGCCTTATATTTCATTGATTTTGATCTAACAAAAAAGGGGAGAAATATTTTTTTTAAGTTAGGGAACCACACACTTTTAAAATTTAAAGATATGTATATATTAAGGGGGAGTCCCTTTAAAAGTATTCAAAGTTTTTGGAATCTAAAATCTTGATCTAAACTTAATTTTTTTTCAATAGTTTTGTTATATCAAAAAGGGGAGATTATAAAACTAAAATTGATTTTGATATAACAATTAAGTATAACGACTATTTTACAATAAATTTTTAAGTCCCTAAGTCAAACTTTTGTCTTCAAGTCAAGCCAAGAACTTTTAAATCAATTTTATAAGTGTTTTTGCACGAGGATATCGATACCTTAAGAATAGGTATCAATACCGACCTGGGTTTTAAAGCCTTATTCTTGAAACCAAGAACAAGTATCGAAACATGATTTGATACATTTTCATCATTGCCAACATCTGTTTTGAACCAAGTATCGAAACCATTTTGTGTATTTTAATAAATTTTAAAATATTTTAAATTGTGACTCTAGGTATCGATACCAGTATCGATATACCCCTTAATCTCCAACAGTTATTTTAGCATTAAATGAGTCAACCATTGGTGGTAGTTAAGACTTTGAGTGGTGGTTAACCTATTCCGAAACATGGTTCGATATCCAACTTTATAGTTTCAAAAAGGTATCGAAGCATGTATCAATACCCCCTATTAAATACACAACAACTCTTTCTATTTTGGTCTGTTTCAAAACAGGTTCTTCGTGTTTTGATACCGCCTGCTACAGAGTACATTTATGATTGGAAGATGAAGTCCCAACGGCCTTATATACATTCTCAACAACCACAACGGTTAGAAATTGATGAGAAGGTATAAAATGAAGCATTTTCAACAGCATTAAAGACTATTGAACCTCAAGCAACATTCAAGCAATCAAATCCAACTCCCAAGCACTTATTGCATACTTTTTGCTCCCAACTCTTGTAATTTCATTTTGATACTTTGTAATTGAGTTTGGGGAGAGTTTAATTGTATTTGGGGCTTATCAATCTTGTGAGAGAAATTTATTTGCCCATCTTTCTTCAATTTTATTCTTTGTGAGGTTGAATCAATTCTTGGGGTAGAAGAATTGATTCGAATTGTAATAGTTATCCCTTGAACCGAGAAAAAGGTCGAATTCTTTAGTGAATTGGTTTCAAAATCCTTAGTGGGAGCTAAGGTAGTGGATGTAGAGCTTGTTCCGAAGCTTGAACCATTATAAATCTTGTGTTCTTCAATTTTTCATTTTTACCCAAAAATCTTCTACCAAAATTTTTAATTACCAATTCACCCCCTCTTGGCCATTCCATAGATCGATCAACTCAACAAAAAGCATCAAGGTTGAAAAGGCAAAAATTGAATTGATTGATAAGCTCCTACCTCCTGAAATAGTGAAGGATTTTGAAGCTTTCTTGGCTATGTCGACTATTATAGGAGGTTCATCAAGGACTTCTCTAAAATATCCAACTTGTTGTGTAACTTGTTGTGCAACATCAATCATTTATCTTTGATGAAGAATGTCACAATGCTTTCACAGAATTAAAGAAGAGTCTTATGTAAACTCTTATCGTTGTACCATTAGACTAGACAAAACCCCTTGAGTTGATGTGTGACACGAGTGACAATGTAGTAGGTGTAGTTTTATGGCAATGACAAGTTAAACTCTTTCATGTTATTTATTATACATGCCATACTTTAGATGATGCTCAAATTAATTACACGACTATTGAGAAAGAGTTCCTTGCTAAAGTATTTACCTTTGATAAGTTTGTCATATTTGATAGGTACTAAGGTAATTGTGCACACTGACCACTCTACCATAAAACATCTAGTAACAAAAAAGAATATTAAATTTAGACTTATTAAGTGGATACTTTTGTTACAAGAATTTGTCTTAGAAATAAGAGATTGAAAGGGATGAGAAAACTAAATAGTCGATCCTCTGTCTAGGCTAGAAAATTACACTAATCAAGGAGAGGACATAGAAATCAAAGAAAATTTTTCAGATGAGAAAATTTTATATGTTACAACATTATCATGGTATGCAGATATAGTTAATTTTTTGTTAGTATTATTTTGCCTCTTAATTTATCTAACCAGGGTCATAAAAAGTTCAATCATGATGCAAATTTTTTCTATTAGGATGAGCCATATTTATTCAAGTAATGTGTTGGTCAATTATTTTGACGGTATATCCCAAAAGAAGAACAAAAAGAAATTCTACTCCATTGCCATGCAACATTGTGGTTAAGGTATTTTGATAACTGCTGCAAAGGTCCTTCAATTTGGATTCTATTAGCCCACACACTTTAAGACAATCAAGCATTTTACAAAGCATATGATAAATGTCAAAGAATGAGGAATATGTCAAGAAGATATAAAATGGCTTTACAAAATATTCTGGAAATCGATTTGTTCGATGTTTGAGGAATTGACTTCATGAGACCTTTTCCATTATCCTATAGTGATTTGGATATCTTGTTGGCAGTTAATTATGCAAGCAAATGGTTGAAGTGATGGAAACACCTCTAAACGATTAAAAGATAGTCTTAAAATTTCTACACAATAATATATTTACCCGGTTCAAAGTCCCTAAAGCAATAATAAGTGATGAAAGAATCCATTTCGACAACAAGCTCATTGCTAAAGCATTATAGCATTATGAAGTTCAACACAAAATTGCTACAACATATCATTCACAGACTAATGGCAAATATGAAATCTCCAATAGAGAAATCAAGCAAATTCTAGATAAGATGGTAAACAAAAAAAGGAAAGACTGGTCTCCAAAACTATATGAAGAATTATGGGCATATCGTATGGTTTACAAAACCCCTTTTGGGATATCCACATTCAAACTAGTTTGTGAAAAGTGTGTCATCTACCCGTGGAGCTAGAACACAAAGCTTAATGGGCTATCAAGAAGCTCAATATGAATTTCAAACTGGCTAAAGAATGCAGATTATTAGAGCTTAATGAAATGGAAGGATTTTGATCAAAATCTTATGAGAATACCCGGATTTACAAAGAGAAAACTAATGAGTGTTCGAATTTACATATATTTTATTGATAATCATTTTATGTTATCAATTTGATATTACTAATTTGGTTATAATTTAATTATTTTTAGTATAGGAACTTATTTTCCAAAACCAACAAAAAAGAGTGAATTCTGCATTTTTTTTATCCATCATGGCTAGACTCATGGGCACAACGCTTTTTAACCTGACAGATTTAGATCATCCAGCTAGCAACAACTTCTAGAAGGCAACCCAGTTAGCATCTTATAGAAGGCCGAGCGAAATTACTTAGGAAATTATCTTAGAAATTTAAATTTGAAATTTGAATCATTTATATTTTAGATTATCTTTAAGATTTATATTTTATTTTAAATTTATTTCTTTTATTTTTTAGGGTTTTTGAATAGTATAAATACCCCATTGAGGTAAAGTTTAATAGGTACTTCATTTTTACTTTTCTCTTGAGTTAAAAAGTTCATTTTTATTTTCTTTGAGTTTTTTTCTTTTCCTTCAATAAAATACTAAGAATGACTTTAATCATGCTTAGCTAATTTTCATTTAGCCAAAAGCTAGTGGCGACTCATTCCTTATTGTGAGAATCGTAAAGCACTTCATACCTTCATATAACATTCTTGATTTTCTAAAATCAAGGATTGACAATCGTTTTTTCCTTTAATGATCTTGACACCTTCATTTCAAAAGTGCACATTGACTTGAAGATTGTTTAGATCTATTGTTGATAAGAAGGATCGGTTGGTAGCAAATTCGACTTCCTGTG
Source organism: Abelmoschus esculentus (assembly GCA_035048815.1). Lineage (NCBI taxonomy): Eukaryota > Viridiplantae > Streptophyta > Magnoliopsida > Malvales > Malvaceae > Abelmoschus > Abelmoschus esculentus. The sequence goes on from JAUCBN010000032.1 coordinate 9,225,622, forward strand.
AACAAACTTAGTAGTGGTCTACTAATAGAAATCAAGATCGGTTTTGATTCTCTGTGAGACGCTTGTAACTCGAATCGGGCTTTTTCAGAACTTAAAGTTGTATTGGCATTAACGGCGATAGACGTGGTTAGTCTAGTAATGACCGAATTTCAAAGATAGAACTGAGAATATTGATTTATCGAAGAAAGAAGCAAGCTACAATGGTTGGGCCTTGTAGACTATAACCAACATGGATATTGAAGTAAAACTTATTTCAATGATCAATTGGGAATTGAGGTGAAGCGAAGCATGAGGATTTATCCTTTAAATTTATTACTTTCAATTATTTACTTTCATTTAATTTTAGTCATTATTATATTAAATTTATTTATTTATATTTTTATAATAACAAACCCCCTTTCTAATTTATTATTATTTTTGGATCAGGATCAATACAATTCAATATTGAAAATTCCTTAGTTCTTGTGGATCGACCATACTTTCTTTATATTATTCTTTTATTTGATAAATAGGATTTATTTATTTAATAATTCAACACTTGTCAAAAACGAAGAAGTGTCATGACAAGAATCTTTTACCACGTCATTTCTCAAAAGGCCAACACGTATTGCTCTACAACTCGAGGCTCAAACTTTTTTCTGGAAAACTAAAATCAAAGTTGTCAAGCACTTTTCTAATACACAAGGTCTATCCTCATGGAGTTGTAACGATTAAAACACTCAATGATGATCGAACTTTTATTATAAATGGACAAAGATTGAAGATTTACGATGATGCTCTAATTGTGCGAGACAAGGCAGATGTATACTTGCAGAATACTTAAGTATTTTTTACCATTATCTTTTTATATTTATTTGTTTTAGCATTTGAATAAATAGTAATAGTTTATATTTTATTTCTTGTTTTATTTAATCTCTCTTTTGTTTTTATTTTAAACATTTTATTTTTATATTTTTAGGTACTATTCACGGTTTGCAAGTGAACAAGAGATAAAAGGTTGGAGGAAAAATGTCTTTATATGTGAACAAGAAAATTTATCTTTCTCAAAATTTGATCTAGTTTAATTAGGGTTGGGGAAAACCCTCAAGCTTACAACTTGTTCTTTTAAGTATATAAGAGGAAGAGGTCGGTTCAAATTCAACCTTAATTACTTTTATTCTTTTACTTTTAATTTTATACCTTTCCTCTCTCCCACTTTTAACTCACAGTAACACTCAATCAAATCATAACTCTTCCACATACACACTTAAATTGTCCTATAACCTAAACCCTCAATCATTATTTTTTCCATTAATCACTCTCTCTGCAATTTACACTTATCCTCCTCATACTATTCATTATCTTTCTTACCTTCTCATTTAAGAAACAATAATGACACGCTGCAAAAATGCACCAAAATCATCCCGCGTTATACCACGCCCTCAAAGCATAGAGATAAAATTATTCGAGAATGATGCAGCAAAGCATAGGTTCTAAAGAATCAAGCGCGATAAATCCACCAAGAAAAAGGTTTCGTTTCTTTTTCTTCTCAAAATCTTTTATACACCAAATTTTCTAGCATTCAAATATATTAAATAGAAGAAGGAAGAGTGTTATCATTTTTCTGTATTTTATGCATAAAAAAGCCACCTCGAGATGATGTTCTGTTACGTCTAAACCATGTAAGTTTTATCAAAGCATAGCCATGCAGCCAAGGACAACCAAAGGATAACGTCAAGAGGTGATAAAATTTTGCTTATATTTTTTAGCTTTCAGTTGAATTTGAGTTGCATGTAGCAGCTTTAACTTCCAAATCCTATGAATATAGCTCAGCTAGAAGATAATATTTTTAAGGGATAACATCATGTGCGGATGGAATTATCTCCTAAACATCGTAGAAAAAATTGTATTCCACTAAATATACAACCTTCTTGTTATTCCCCTAATTATTTTAAGGATTATAATATCTCATTAAATTTGTTATAAATTGGATATTATGTGTTTGTATTATAAGAGTATTTTTTTAGTTATTTGGATTAATCTAATTTTTGAACACTCTTTCTTCGATATTGAATTTTATTTTGATGTTGATTGTGAAAGAGTTTTTTAATGAGACCCTATTTTTTATATAAAAAATTATTCATTTTGAGTTGAGCCTAATCCGACGAGTCTGAACTGAGCCCGAACTTAAATCCGAGCCAAGCCCAATATAACTATTTTCGAGTTGAGACAAACTTAATCAGATTGGGATTCGGCTCGTTATCACCCCTAATAAGAACTATAAAAAAACTAACATCATATCAAATCGTAACCAATTGTTCCAGGTTCAACTTGGGCTTCTTGTGTAAGAAGCTTGAGCAATACGTAAGATTTATTCAAAGTTTTTTGTTTTTGTTCATTCTTTAATCATTAAATATGTAGCTTATTTGTGTTCGTTCATGTTATTTTTTAAAATGATAAATGAACACAAATAAATATAGATAATTTTAAAAATTAAAAAAATATATCAAATTATATGTTATGAGTGTAAAAAATTAGGACACATCAAGATCGAGTGTACGTAACTAAAAAAATCATGAACAAGAAGAAACTCAAAGTACATGTTACCACATGAACCGATGAAGAATAATTAAGTGATGAGGAATAAGAAGTGACAAACATATGTCTAATGATATTTGAAAAGGATTATAAAATATTCTTTAACTCATCTAGTGAACTTACTTTTTGATGAATTATATAATAAGTATAACGAGTTACAAGATGTTTATGATGAATTTGTTTTAGAATTCAAAGAATCTATTAAAAAGAATAAAAAAAAAATATTTTTAATTTAAAATTTAAAAGTACTATTTAATTAAATTTAATTCGGTGTTAGAAAATAAGATTGAAGATATACATGATAAAATAAAAGAATTACAAAAAAATGATATGTACAACATTCTTAGAGTTTCTAAGGTTAGTGCGAATCACTAGAAGGAGATTGATGACCCCAAAGTTCTTTAACAAAGTTAGTGCTAAAAAATAATTTTAGATGTAAAAACTCAAAAACTAACTATATTAAAACAATTAATAACTATGGACATGAAAGGTTTCTAAAACCCTATTACAATAAAAAAATTAGAGATATATGGGTATTTAAAGATATTGTTGCTTTTAATGATCTTAAATGTATTGTTTTTCTTTAGACCCAGAAAGATTTGAGTACCAAAAATCAAAACTTGATTTCATGTTGTAGACAAGACTAAAACTCAAGTGAAAATGAATACTCTGATAGTGAATGTTCGAGACACATGATCACGGATAAAAATATATTTTAGAGCTAAAATTAAAGAGTAAAAGAGTAGTAACATTTTGAGATAACTCTAAAATTCACATTGAATAATAGGTTTTATTGATAATCATTATTTTATCTTTATTGATAATAAATTATATGTCAATAGTCTTAAACATTAATCAATTTTGTAATAAAAGTTTTAATGCACTTTCTAATTTAAATGATTATAAAATTATAATTATTAAAACTAACAAAATTGTTTTTTTTATTATGGCACAAAAAATATTTATGATTCATTATGACATTCACATTTTAGATGTATATTTTTTTTTGTTGAAGATAAAAATATGCATGATTATGACAGAAAATTAAGACACGTTGATATGAATATTTCTTTCAAACCTTTTATAACATAAAATTTAGAACATACTAGCATGCATAAGCATGAATGTTTAAGAAAAACTTGTTTTCAAAATTTTAATAAGAAATGTATCAAAATTTAATACTTTATGATAAGATTTATGATATATGTAAAAAAATATAAAAAAAAATTCAATCTTATGCATGATATTTTAACTAATAAAATTTTACAATTGATCGATATAAATTTTTTAACTCTATTAGAATAATTTGGGTGAAAAAGAGTATACATTTATTTTAATTAATGACTACTTTAGATTTATTTGGTTTTATTTTTAAGTATAAAAAATAATGTTTAAAAATTAATAAATGATATGAATAAAGTAAAGAATAAGAATAAAATAAGAGAACAAAGATGAGAGACAAAAGAGAAATTTGTATTATATTCTCAAAGTATAGTTGTATACAATTCTTTGTTCAAAAGTCTATATTTATAGGCATAAGATGAAAATCCTAATTTCAATGGGTATTAAACCCTAATAATAAAGCTCATTAAAGTTTAACTTAATATATGGATATCCACCATAAATAAAGATATTCATAACACCCCCTTGGATATCCATAAAGATAATGTGCCTTGTTAAAACCTTACTAAGATAAAAACCCTATGGGAAAAAAATTCTTAGTGAAGGAAAAAGAGTACACACATCTTTGAATGCATAACATGTTGCCTCATTAAAAACCTTACCAGGAAAATCCATTGGGACAAAACCTCAGTTAAGGGAAAAAGAGTGCAACATGTATTACTCTTCCTCATAAAAATATCATATAAGATCTTTGAATCTTCATAATTCAATATTGAATACAATCTTCAAATATTGAAATAGATTATGCATTAGTGAATAAATATTCTTAATTATTACTTGAAATGATTCATTGAATATTATTCTTTTGAAGAACAAGAAGGACAAAACTTTAAAAAATATGTTTTGTTTTATTATATTTGATATATCCACCTTGAAATATAGATTTTGTATTATCTCTACACAAGATAGCTTGCATCTTATCTTGTGAACGCAATTCAAGAATCTTCTAGACATGTTTAGCCAAATACATATTTTGGTTTTGCTTCATGTATAACAATTATTTAAAGGTAATGATTTTGTAGCACTTAAATAATATTTCTAAATCAGCTAAGGTACGATACTTCTAGATCAAATAATGTATATATGATGATTTTAGACCAAGAATATCATTACCTTTTTCTAGAGAGTGGAATGAATTGTTTACATTGAAAGACCTATAAACCATAAGGGTGATCAATGATATGCGTTATGCATGTGAAGTCTCTTTAAAAAATTTTCTATACGTTGATTGATACACGAGGATTTAAGGAGATCTCTTCATGAGTCTCAACGATATTCAAATCATCGCATACACAAAAATAAAAATTTAGAGCTAAATCTCTTAATAAAAATACTTGGGAAAATTAAATAATTCATATAGCATCATGCTAATAAGTATTCAATGAGGCGATTATACCAAATACGCTTAAATTGCTTCAAGCCATTAAAAGATATATTCAATATGATTGAATAATGTTTTCAAGAACTTGAATTAACTACTTGTGGCAATCTAAATCTTTCTAGAAGTTTTATGTAAATATTACTATTAAAAAGCCCATTCAAATAGGATTTAACACCATCCATTAGGCAAAAACTGCGTAATTTTATTTATTTTCAGAATGATCAAAATCTAAAAGTAGTTGCATCTACCATCTAGGAATATATTTTCCTCATAATCAATTCATGTCTTTGTGAGAATCATTGTGCAACCAAATGAGCTTATATCTCATAATTTTCCGTTTTAATTTCTCTTTTTTTACAAAGGCTCATTTATATCCACGAGCTTTACATATTTCAATGTACGGGCTATATGCCCAAATACTTTTCTTTTCGAAAGAGATTTTAGTTTTGGCTCAATTACCTCTTTTTGTTTGTTAATAATTTCTTTGTTTATATTTCCCAATTGACAATGGTTCATGATCCATATCATTAAATAAATCTCTAGTGTTATATTGCATGCAAGTATATTAACGATGTCGATTTAATTTTAGTTCCACTTATATTACCATACATGACATAATCTATTAAGATCTTTTTATTATCAAGTACCTAAGTTATGTCAATGTCTCTGTTAGAGACCTTTTAATCTTTTCTAGAGATTTTTATAATACGTTGATTCCTCGATCAGGCCATCATAAAATATAGCTCCTTTTTTTGAGGATTTTTATCTTTAGAACCTATTTGTCTACCACGCTTCAAGCGTAAGTTAAACTCATTAGCAACTAGAGTTTGTCCTTCCAAGATATCTCTAATCATTCATAGTCGGTATACGTGACTCAATCACTCTTTTAGGGTCAACAAAATCATCTGGCAATTGATTTGCAAAATAAATTATCCTTTGAATTTATAATTCATATTGTTGAATTTGTGGATCAAACTAAAAAATGATAATTCATTCCAACTTATTTCCTTTTCTAGCTATTTTATTTTCTCCCTCTAATGTTGGGTAAACAAATTCATTAAAATAATAGTTAGTAAAACGAGTTGTAAATAAACTCTTTATCAGAAGCTCAATATATTTAATTATCTAGGAAAATTTAAATTTGATATATATTCCCAATAGAACTCATCTTTGTGCGTTATGGTGGAGCAATTAGAACATATATCGTACACAAAAAAAAATCTAAGATAAAAAATATTTGGTTTTAGACCAAAAAACATTTGTAATGAACAGAACTTATAATTATTTGTTGGCTTGATACGAATTAGTGATATTAAATTTTAAATGACATGCCATCAAAATTATCAAGACCAATTATTTTTATAAGATAATCTAGAAAATATGCTCATAATTTTATTAACCGAACAAGTAACCTCGCAAACATCAAGTTGTAGGTTAATAACAAAGATACATATGACCATTTAGTCGATGCATCGATAAAAATCATAAAATATCTAGATGAACTATAAGAAAGGTGTATGGTCCCACATATATCACCTTATATTCGTTATAAAAAATTAATAGATTTATACTTGATCTTAGCTCATGATGATCGAATAATCAGATTGTTTTGGTAGCAAGTATCACATGAAAAGATTACCTTAAAGAAAATTTTAGTTCTTCAATAAATGATCACATGAAAGTATAAACAAATTTTCGTATCATAATTAAACTGGGATGACCTGACCAATCATGTGAAATAAAATTATTAGTAAACATTTGGTTTATAATAGCATGAGCTTAAATTGTATTAATTCTTATATAGTACAATATGGATAACAGTGTATTTTATTTTATCAAGATTTTCTTATTGCCTTGAGTTATACTCGTAATATTGAGATAGTCAGTGATAGGCGTGGTATAAGCGTTATTTGAGTGCAAGTGTACACGTCGTCAAGTAATAAAATGATAAGTATATCGTGTATCGTCTCTACAGGGATTAGTATACTTAATATGTTTCCTCTTGTTCCCTTGCTCCTGAAAAGAAAGTAAAATCACAAATAAGTTGATTTGTTTTATCTAACTAAATAATTAAATAACAAAACATAAAATAAAGAGATTGAAGATGATATAGAGAAAGTGGGTAGGATCCAGTTGTGTTAATTAGTGGATTCAAATGATCTTCTTCTTGTCCAATGCAATCACTCAATACTGCTTCGACAGTACTACAGATACTACCTCGGCAACGCTGGTGCTCTTCTGCCGCGACAATCTCTTGCTCGTGGACAGAAGTATCAAAGTTCAGCAAAGTGTCCGTAAGTGACTCCTCTCATCTCTGAGTCAAAGTGCTATTGATGCTCAGTCATTGACGATACCTCTCGGCGTAAATCAAAGATAACCACCAACCAATCCAACACTTCTTTTAGCTACTGAAACTCTTAACCTACCCTTAGTGTCTCCACAAGAGTATAGGCCAAGTTAGTGTTAACAACACCGCACTTATCCATTTCGTGAATCTACACCTCTCGATGCTAGATAAATAGATTACTTGCAAACTTCCCTCTCGAGCTGGATACAAGAACAAGGAATGGCAATAGGATAATCAAACTTTGATTTTATTGCATAAGAACAAAGATACAAGAATCAATCTCTTCTCACTAATATCGACAACCTTCACCTATCCCTAAGAAATTTAGAACATGTTATCGTGTAAGTACAATTCTTAGGGAGAAAGGGTTTTCTCTACAAATCGGCTCTCTCTAAATCGGCTCCCTTAACATAGTGGTCGACTAGGGTATTTATAGTCTTAACCTAGGGTAAACCTTTCCTAAATAGACTTCAAATTGGAGTAGGGAAGAAGTCTTCTTCAAGGTATCTGATATTTCCAAGTTTGCCGCCTTCTAGAAGGGTTTTCTCGCTTGGTCTTTGAATTGGGCTTTTAGCGCGCTAGCCTGGTCCAATTGGTGCGCTGCATCTTCTAGAATATTCTTTATATTTTTATCTTTCGTTACGCCTCCATTATTGGTGCTGCCACACTGGATTCTACCGCGGCCTCGCTTCTACCTCAGCCGCAACACTGCTTTTCTGCCGCTTCTGCTCTGGATATTCTTGCATGTACAGAATATGTAAAAATATTTGCATTCTCTATAAATATTGACTTTGTAAGTGATGATAATGGAATATCCAATATTTGAGCAAAGAGTCTATATTTCGGTTCAAGTTGGTGTATAATAGATGCATAAAGTACCATGAGAAGAGTAGTAAATAACTGCCTTTTAGGCACTCATCAGTCAGCATCCCCTTGACTAATATTTTCAATATATTTCTACAAATATCTTTAAAACTTAATAAGTCTCTTAGTGACTTTGACGAGTATAATACACTATAAATATTGAATAAAGTTCCATTTGACAATAACATATTTTCTCAGTCAGAGTCTTCTGTGATATTAGTACTTCCGAATATATTAATCATATTATTCTCTTGTATTTAAAATGGAAAAGTATGCATAATTATGCACCTTTTAATATGTGTTTAATTTCATTTACTTCGAGGAATAAAAAATATATACTTTGTACCATTCACTTCGGGGAATTAAAAATATTAAATTTAGTACATCATATCAAATCGGTTATCTATCAAAGATAAACTCTCAAGAGCTCTTCCGAATCATTGATATTTCAGTACTTTGAGATATAGTACTCATATTTTCTCTTGTATATAAATGGAAAAATATTTCTTATGCTTAAGTATAGTATGAGTATTTGCACTATTTGTTTGGCATAAATAGTCACATTTAATTGTATATTTTATTCTAGAAATAATAATATTCTTCAAAAATTAAATTAACATAAACCATAAATAAATAATATGTAACATAAATTAACGATAAATTAACATAAAACATAAATAAATAACATGTAAAAGGAATTAACATAAATAAATAATAAATTAAAATAAAACAAAATAAATAAAAGATCAACTATTCCTTTTAGAGGTTATAAGGGAAATAAAATAAATGACGAATTAATCTCTTCAACGTTTATGAGAAAATTAACAATATCTAATTAAGTTGGATTAATAACGCCATAATTATTTTAGCCACAAAGAAAATTTGTTTATATTTTCTTTCGTTTGTCTTTCATGATTATGGATAAAGTTTATAATACTTTTGCGTTTGACAAGTACGAGACTAATATTTGTACCATTGCACTGATTACATAAAGATTTTGGTAAGATCTATATCATTCTTGTCATCTTTATAATTCTACTTATTGTGGATATAAGCATTTTCAAAAAAATCATCTTATTCATATCTATTTTATGACCTTAATCATGACCACAATTACTAATGTGACATTTATTCTTTCCGCTATAAAATATCACATTCACTTTAGGGAATGAAGCGGAGACTAATAAGTATTTAAAACATTTTCTTGATATTATGTCTGCAAGACAACATTAATATATGAAAAGTATGGTTTATTTTTCTAACATATCATCATCAATGATACTCTGCACATAATTGAGTTTTATTCACTAATCATATAGTGAATTATCATGCTTGCATTCACTTCAAAGAATGAAACAAATTCATTAATCACATGGAATAAATATCATGCTTGCATTAACTTCAAGGAATAACATAAATCTAATAATTGTATAGAATAAGCATCATGCATGCATTCACTTTAGGGAATGCCTCTTATAAAAATTCTTGGATCAAGATGATTTTTGTAACTTAAACTTGGGAGAAGTTTATAGTCGAGTTTTTTTACACAAAAAAAATATTCCTTTTAAGCAAATATAAACTTTATAATATTCATATTATTAAATAATATTTGATCAACCAATATATATACAATACATACAAGAAATAAAAATGTAATCCTCATATGCGGCGTTATTAAATCAGTCTACAAGGTCCTTTAAAAAGAACCTCCTTTGAGACTAGTAGCCTCGCAAAACAGGATGTCCAACCAATATATTTGAATTAAACCAACATAACAGAAAACATATTAATTAATTAAAGTTTCAATATTTGTTTCAATATCATGTAATACTTAAAAAATAATTAATAAGTAAAACATATCAGACTTTGCGAGCTAAGTTGAGTATATGATAGATTTAGTCATCAATATCTTATTAAAGTTTTTTTCGAGAATTATCGATAAGAACCATAGTAATTGATAAACTTTATGGCTACACAAACACCAAATAACCAATGATTTTTTAAAAATTAAAAATCAATTAAAGATCAAGAGAAAAAATAATCGATAATTAAAATATAATTGAGGGAGAAAAACTTATTTTTTATTCATGCTAGTGATAAATTCTTTTCAATAACTCCTTCAAAATTGGAATGAAAAACACCTCTGTTGGTTAGATTCTCGTGCTAACAACATATTGTGAATAAAATAAATAATAAGAATAAAACATGAAAACAAAGATGAAATACAAAATAGAGAAATTTCCATTATATTCTGAAAGTAGGATTGTGTACAATAATTTATTCAAAAATTCATATTTATAGACATAAGATGAAAACTTTAATTCTAATGAGTATTAAAACCTAATAATAAAGTCCATTAAATTTAACTTAATATATAAATATCTACCGTAAATAAAGATATTGATAACGATAAAATGATTTTAGTTACTATTGTACACATTAAAAATGATTATGAAACCAAATTTTAAAATCTAAATTGATAATTTTATAATTCAAGAGAAATTAATCATAATTTTTCAACTCTTCGTATTCCTTAACAAAATGATATTATTAAAAAAAATTAAAGAAAATATTTAATTGTTTTACTAAAGTACTTTTGACGAAAACCACAAGACAACTTGTTATATGTTTAACCGTATAATTGTCAGACTTATTTTAAAGGAAGCACTGAAGTTTTCAAAAATAAAAAGTTATCTTTATCCGTCTGGTACAAATATTTTGCATTAAAGTAAATTAAGTCATGTTAAAAGTGATGCGTTACTTTTTAAATTCTATCGTGTATTTAATAAAGGAACTTTACTAATTTAAGAGAATACATATGATTTTTAATAATTTCCTTCCAATAAAGGTAGAAATTCTTGGAAGTCGATCATAATAGAGAACAATCATTAAAGGCAGATAAAGTTCTATCGAAAGGGAACCATAAGATCTACCTCTAGAAGAGGTGAATATATCTCTAGAAGAAAAAAGAGGGTCGGGTCGGGTTTAGAGGTTTTTTCCTAATATATATATGAAAAAATTATACTATTAGTCCCGGGTTGAATCGGATTTTTTCTACCCTAAACACAAGATCACCCTTGAAAAAACCTAACCCTTGAAAAAATCCAACACAATTGGATCGAGTCGGAACCTGTCGGATTTGGGTTCCGTGCCCATCCCTGTTACCTACACAAAGGAACTCACCATATCAAAGATGGTGAAATTTGTTTCCAAAAGCAAACAGAAAAATAAAAGCAACTCTTGTTTACAGGCAGGGAGGATGCAAGGAATAATGGGAGCATGCCGTTTTAATAAAATTAATCTACTTCTTATATATATATATATATATATATATTAAATTGATAACATAAGAAAAGACTGAATTTAGAAAACCTATATAGATATATATACTATAATACAAAGGGAGGAGAAACCTGCAATGAAATTCCAAGAACAGGATCTCTCTCAACTTGGTCACACCTTTTTATGGGCGACAATGAAGAATGGAATGAAAAAGGAATGGTGATGCCTATGACTATTCACAGAGGTTAAGACTCTCCCTCACATCTACATGAAGTAGCTCAGAGGTTTCTTCTTTCTTGATCCGCCTTCTCCATACAAATCATTCCATTGAAGAAGCTCATTCATATTCGTAGACTCTGAGGACACACTTGCACAAACCTGCATTCGTTAACAATACCAAAAAGAATTATTATTATGAGGGACATATATGCATATACATTTCTATCAAATATACTGCCAACAGCTGCCGGACACCAAATCATCATCTTCAATGAATGGCAATCAATAATTAGCTCTACAACTAATATAATGATCAAGAATAAGCATGGTACCTGTTCATGGGCATATTTAAAATCATCCATTTTCAAAGGACGAACATCAGAGCTACTATACAATGATGGTGCAGGTCTATTCTCAGACACCGCCGAAGCTCTCTCCTGCAATTGCATTATATATTTAAGTCTCTGGTCAAATACAGCGTATACTCTTACATGTAAGAATGAAAGCAGTGAATCATAGATGGTGTACAATTATCAGTCAAAAAAACAACCAAGTCCAAATCATGGGCATATAGGCAACAAAAGAATTGTCCACTTCAAATTGCATTTGATACATTTGAATTACTACTTATTCTTTTTACTTGAAATCAATCATTCTTAAACAAAATAATAAGATATTGTTTCTTTCCCTTATCATCTCTTAACCCTAGATGTAGAAAAATATATTTAATCTTCTTCTTGGATTGGGATATACATGATTTGGTAATAACCCACTAAATATCAATCCGTGTTGGATGTAATGGTAAGACGGATTGCACTCCCGAGAGAATCCAAATTCAAGCCCGAACATGGACCATACCAAATATATTATAATAATCCACAACATAGATTTGGATAGACCATGAATAGTCAAAATGTGCAATACTACTAGCCACTATCAAAAATTGCATCAGGACATGTATAGCCCATGTCCAAGACAGATGCACCACTTCCCAGCACAATTTACTAAAACCAGAGCACACTATCATATGGCAAGTAACTGAAAACTTCATATATAACAAATAAGCTAAAATATCAAACTGACCTTCTTTTCCTTTTCCAAAATTTCTCTTATGGGACAACGTGCGGCAGTCACACAAAGATTCTGCAATGAGAAAAATTACGCAAGGGAAATAAAACATTGACAAAAGGGAAAGGAACTTAACCTAATAAAAATATTGAATTTATCTCTGAAATAATTTATATAAGTCAGTTAACAAGAATAGTGAAAAAGTAAGTTCAAACCAATTTATGCCAGAACCAATAAGAACAACATATTTATAGCTAAAAAGGAGATGTCGACCAGACTTGCACAAGTTGGTATAAGAATGTAATTTGCAGTTGACCAACTCCTATCCTTATCTAGTCCGCAACACTCCTGTACAGTTCCAAAGATAATAGAGAGAAGTAAAAAAGGAGAAAAGATCAACCTTCAGGTCACTTCCAGAATAACCATCAGTCATATTAGCAATAGCTTCCAAATCAACATTGGGTGACAATTCCTCTTTGGCTAATATAACTCTCAGAATCTTTTCTCTGTTTGGAGCATCTGGCAAATTAACCATCAATCTGCACAAAATTCCACAGGGAAGTCACTAGTGCTTAGCATGATGTCAGACTACAGCAATTCAAAGAAACAACACAAGTTACCTTCGGGGAAGCCTCCGGATGACTGCCTCATCAAGGTCGAATGGCCGGTTAGTAGCAGCAAGTACCAACACTCTTTCTGTATCTTTGGTACGAAGGCCGTCCCAATTTACCATAAACTCATTCTTCATTTTACGCATAGCCTCATGTTCACCTGGATTCTCCCTTCTTCCTAACATACTATCAACCTAAAATAACCACCCAAGTCAATAAAACTACATATCCTATCTGAGAAACGGGAGGAAACTTTATGACAATAAGGAAAAGAAACAAAACTATCCAAAAGACAATAAGAATTATATCTAAGTTGACCAACCTCATCAACAAAAATAACACTAGGTGCAATTTTACTGGCCAGAGAGAAAACTGCTGTAACATACTTCTCTCCTTCACCAAACCACTGCAAGTAATATAAATGTGTGAAATGTATATCGAAAGAAAAAACTATCCAAAAAAAAAGTACATGCCAGTAGCCCACAGTACTATGAACGTAAAATACCTTTGAAGTAATGCTGGACATTGATATGTTAATAAAGTTGGCACCAGCTTCAGTGGCAACAGCCTTGGCAAGCATTGTTTTGCCAGTACCAGGAGGCCCAAACAGCAATATTCCTTTGCAGGGCTGCAAAAGCAATAATATAGAAAACAATATATCATCAGGAATTGCTTTGACAATGAAGAATTCCAAAAAAAATATATACGATAAGCAAAACCATATATTGAAAGAACCTTCGTCAATTGCCCCTTGCAAAACAATTCAGGCCTTTGAAGGGGAAGCATAACCAATTCCTTCAAGGTGTCTTTGACATTCTCAAGGGCTCCAATATCATCAAAACTAACCCCAATATCACTTGGGGGAATAACATCGGCAAGAAGTTTCTTTTCGAATTCATTCTCAGTGACCACATCCTGGAAATAAGAAAAATAAAATCTTCTTCAATAACATGCTAACCTTGCAACTTGAAATGTTACAGGCAATCGTACAGTGGAAAATGGATACACAGAACCTAGGAGAAAGAAGACAATTGTACCTTAAGTGATTTCTTCAGGCTTTTGCTTTCGTTTTGAATGCCTTGCAAAATGTCCAACCCATATTTGATGCTGCAACAGAATTCAGATAGGAAGTAAGCATAAGAATAAGATGGAGACATTTCAGTTCAAATAATATCATCTCCTTTAATATTTCGTAGATCTAGGATGCAATAAATAAACCGAAAATAGGACCTTTCAGTTGAAACTATCAGTTTAGCATCTTTGATCAAAGCTTCAGAAGAATTCATGAAGTGGTGACTCAGCGCCCAACCGACTACTTTCTCCACGCCTACAGTAGTAGAAAGTAAAAAATTAACAAGTTGAAGTAAAAATGTACTACAAGATTTTATTATTACCTCCTGAATTTATACTCCAGTTTTTACTTTAATTTCAGGGAGAAGTTTTACTTAGCGATCAACATAATATATTTTTAAAAAGGACCCATGAAATTTTATTCATGAATGATAGTAAATTATTAAAAATAAGGAAAAGGAATATACACTTCAAAGTAAGAAGATTAAGTATACTAACTCTCATTTGTAAGTGTTTGATCTTTAATGCAAAGTGTGTCAAGATCAGGGCAATCCAATCCATTTCGACTAAGAACCTGAGAATAAAACAATTATGAAAATCTCCAAATAGAGACTAGTACCTCAAATGTTCAAATAAATTAAATGTTTATTAATTTTGTTTCTATCTGTTTGGTATTGGGAGGGGTTGGGTGGAATAGATGCATTTTTTATTTTAACCTTCTTCATGTTTCTTTTAGTTTCTCATCACAATGGGTTAAATACAAGGTTGCCAAGGCGCTAGGCGCAATCAATGAGCAAAGACATCTATATAGCTCGAAGCACAAGGTGCAAAAAAGCGCTTGCTGACCATATAAAAATCAAGTAATATATGATAATAATAATTATTCATTTCATAAACTAAACTCTAATAACCCATTCACTAATTTATTACAAAACAAAACATAATGTGTAATTAAAAATTGACACTAAATTTAGTTAACCTACATAATCTCTTGAATAGTTTATCCTAGTTCAATGTTTTTCTCCAGATAAAAAGGCTAGTTCCATTGTATTTTCTTATCAGTTTTTTCTATTTATTTACAAATCAGTGTCAGGTCCAGGTGTCTAAAATTTGAGCTTCTGTCTTCTCCAAATGTCTAACTAAAATTGATCAGACTGCCATGACAGACAGATTACAAAAGTAATGAAAAATTACTAGAAAAGTTATAAAATAGAGAACAGAAAAAGTAAGAATTAAAAACAGAGAGAGAGAGAGAGATTGCTATACTTTGAAAACTAAAACAGAGTAACTTCTCTGCTTTTAAACAATGAAAACAGACTTTTGAAGAGGGAGAAAATAAATAAATTGAACCATGATTTTTCCAATAGAGCTTTAGGAAAAGGGTAAAAGAGAGATTTAGTTGTAAGTTCATAATGATGAAAATCAAGAGTAAATATTGTATTTTATTGTTGAGCACAAAAACTGGTAATAAGCGCTCGCATGTTTCAATTAGAATAGCCTAGGAGGCTTTGAAGTGTTTTTAGGTTTTCTTGCTGTGCCTGAGCACCTAGGTGTGCACCTTGACTAGAGTAAAAGTATCCTACAATTACGAGAAGTTCTACCAAGCATAAAAGTAGGATAACCAATGTATTATATGAACAGAAGCTCCTACAGGCATCAGAAAGAGGAATTGCTAAAACCGGAACAACAAAGCAAGAGTTTAGTTATACGCACTGAGCGAATGCAAGAAATATTTGACTGTGCTTTAAGGATTTCAATGTCGCGTTCCAGTTGCTGCTTCCAGTCCAAAAGTAAAGCTTCATCCTGACATATCCATCCAGGATTACTAAATTAAATATTCCAGTACTCGTAACAGGATAACAGATGCAGAAACTGGCATAAACATACCTGAGGCAGTTGGATTGTCACTTTGTTAGGGAAAAGCCGAGAAACTTGTTTCATGGTTTTAGGTGTTTCTTTGCTCCTATCATGAAGTCTACCAAAATTATCCTGCAGAAACAATGATACTTGCATTAGGTGTGTTATCCAGAAGAGAAAACGGGGAGGCAAATAATAGATCAGAATGCCCAAAGGATGTCATGTCAACACAATTGAGGAGTGAGGACAATCATCAAGAACAGAATTACTCAAACTGGATTCTGGAAACACTATTCAATAAAATGGCATGTGAATTAAGTCATGCTAAATTCACATGAGGATCATACCCAAAACTTTTAGCAATGATAATCATGCCACAGCTCGAGAGAAAATAAGAGCATTCAGATTCTAAGTGTAAACATTGAAATGTTAGCAAATGGTAAGACATGGTCCTTCCAAAAGTTAACACGACTAGAGAGTTAGAAAACACCAAGACAGTCAGGCTTACAAAGATTTCGACAGTAGTTTAAAACTCAACACAGTCGCAAAAATAATCCAACTTCTTTCAAGAAATATAATGCAGAAGAGAGGGTCTATTGCTTATCATACTGGAAATGCAAGATCAAGTAAGGCAGTCTGGTTGGATCCAAATTTTGTGAACAAGAGGCCACCAGGATGAGACTGAAGAAAAAAAATTGCAGACGTCAAAAAGTTAAATACTCCATACAGCATCAACGCAAGATGGAGCTGAACAAAAAGTGGGTTGCATACTTTCTCCTTGCAATTATCCATCTGGGTATGAGAACCAATCATGATAACATTAGCTGGCAAATTCTCAATCTTACTCTTCAGGGAAGAGTACATCTGTATTTCCAGCCATGGACTTCTCTATTTCTTTCAGAAACAATATCAAGGGACTATTCTTGCTTTCATTCACTGCAACCTATAGAAGTGAGACAATTTAGAGCTCAATGCTTATAAATGTCAACACCACAAAAGCAATAGCCCTGAAGCCTTAATCAAAAGGACATGTACCTCAAAAAGTTCATTAACAGCTAGCTTATCAACGTCATCGCCTCCAGAAGTATCCAAACGAAGTGAGCTAGCTATAGATTGAAAAAACAAGATTAGATAAAAAAAAATAAAGTCCACAATGTATCATAAAAGATGTTTGAAAATAATGCACAAAATGGCTAAAGTGATCACCAGCACAGAAGAAACCATGATCTTCTTCACAAAGACCACCAAGGTCGTTTCCCTCCAGAATAGATCTGTCAAATCTGACCCCAACTTTTGAGGAACCATTTTCTTCAAAAGCAAGGAGAACTTTTCCCCGAAAACCAATTGTTGGTCCCCTATGCAGTACACAAATATTACACTGCTTAACCTTTTTGCAAAGCACGATCAAAAAGACTACTAAAACCGCTCTTGAAAAAAATTACATACTATATCTACCATGGCAACACTAGCAGAAAATCTTTAAAACAAATATGAACATCTAATATGATTAGCAACAGTATGAAGGACTGCAGTCAGATGTGGTCTGAAATATAAGCTAGCAAGGAAAGCACCAAAATAAGATAAAACTCCAGATTTGATTTCGAGCTATATAAAAAAGGGTACTTGGTAGGAAAGAGAAAACTCTCATATATGTCTAGCTAAATTGAGTAGAATAAGATACCTTAAAGCAGGTTGTAGAGAGGAAAGTCCAGGAGATGTAGCACCTACAAACTTAACCCTATCACCTGAGTTTTACATTAAGCAATTTTAGATCACCAAGTTAACCGTTCAGAAAGATATGGAATTACGAAATAACAAAACTAAATCTTCTATCTCAAGGAAGTGAAATACCTTTCTTAAATGTATAGTTTTTAGATGTTGCAGTAGATACTTCCTGCTTTGGCAAAGCCTGAGAGCTTAGCGAAGAACCACCTGTTATATCAGCTTCGACACTAGAAGTTGGTCTCTTCTGCTGCAAAGCAGCAGCCTGTGCAGCTCTTTTGGCATATACATAAGCCCTCTCAGCCCTTGAAGGTTCTTTCACAGGATCAGCTTCTTTTGATGTTGATCCCTGGATATATTGGGAAGAAAATAATTGAAGATAGATGTCACAAAAAAAGTTCAGACATTTAGAAATTAGAGATGACAAAGAAATTTGTGCAACCAGAACACTACTTGGAACAAACATCTTGCTCTCAAAACATAAAATTGGCAACGAATCAAAACAAGCTGAGATGTGAAAGAAGCATACTCCAGGCAACAGAAGAGAATCGACAATCAGCAATCTAGCACCAAAATGTTTAGCAAGTGCCTTCACCAAAGTCTCCTGATATATTTCTGAACCTATACATATCCAAATACAATTAAAACTCAGATCAGCGCTTATAAAGAGCACATAGGAAGAATTAAACATTGTTTACAGAGACAACTAATAGAAAACAGCAGTCATACCTGAAGGACCAGATAACAGTATACGAGGACTCATAGTAGGAAGATCTGAGGCATATTTTGCAAATTTATTACACTTCAAATGCACATAACTTGATGCTATCAAAACTTTCTTTGTGGTATCACTGTTACAATGAAAATTTCAAGCAAAATTAACCAAATTTACCCAACACTCCAAATCTGGTAAATAGGCAGTGAATTCTATGCTCTGCAACATGTAATGTTGGGTGGTCAACATTCAATGCATGGTGCATACAGACTTGCAGAATTTGTGAAAACTAGATTGGCAAAACAAGAATAAACCGTTGAGAAAGACAAAGCTGCAAAACCCAATTCAGAGCAAAAGAACAAAATTTACCTCAAATAATATGGAAAATTCTCAAATGAGACATCTATATTGTCTGGATTGAAAATGCCTTCCAGTAAACTATCTTTAAACACTTTCCGTTTAGTTGATATCAAAGCTGAAGGAGGTTCAAATTCCTTGAGCATCTCTCTAAATTCCCTTCGCTCATCAAGAATTTTAGCAATGCTCCCACTAAAATCAAAGTCAGTAGATGTACCAGCAAGAATACGCAATAATGGCCTTAGAGAGTAGCTTGCCCCAGGGATCTTTGTATAATCAGCATCCATACTATCATCTAATTCGTGTCTATCAAGATTAGAGTTTTCATTGTCTGCATCAGGTCCAGGAGGAATGATTTTCTCCCTTGAAGATGCAGTTGCTGGTTCAGTATTACTAGCACTATCCTTCATATGCACTTCTGGAACACGGTCATCTGACGCCTCACAACCAGAAGGTAAAGTAGACAACTCTGAATTTTCTTTTGTTGACAAAGAGGCCAATATTGTTGCCGCACCAGCAACGGCAGATGGGTCACCTGATTGTGCTTCGATAATCCCTTTTATAGGAGCAGTCTGAGTTTCTAGAACGCTTAAAGGAGAAGGTATGCCTGGGGCAGCTAAGTTATCATTGGTGAGCTGCTGAAAAATCTATGTTTCCATTAAAGAAATAAAAGGTTGCTAAGATGGAGCAAACATCAAAAACTCAATGTTGAATAATGAAAAACGCCGGAAGAAAGTACCATAAAGATTCTCATTTGGGAGTGGAGTATCAAAATTTGTAAAAAACATTAAAAGGATACATAAGCATGATTAACTGTACTAGTGAAAATCAACTCGTCGCCTGCATTTAGGATTAAACTAGCATTTTTACGGTAAGTCTTCCCGTTAACCTGGACAGAGCCTTTTCCTCCTGTAATTTCTAGTAAAGCAATCAAACTGCCATCGGTCTACATTCGAAAAGAAAAAGAAAATCATCACTGTCACAAACACATGAAAATTGAGAAATTATGAGAAAATGATTTCCAAAGATCCATACCTCTACGTGCTTCACTTTGCACAAAACACTGCTAATATTAGGATCTTTAAGACATAAATTACACTGACGACTTTGGCCAACTGTGAATATAGTGCCACACATGACCACATGAGGGTTCTGGGGAGGATGAATTGAACATTAATATCAGAAGCATAGGAATTTAGCATGAAATCAACATAAAAAATTGGAATCCATATAAAGAGGCAAAATAGCTAGCTACTTGGCACCTAGGCATTCGAGCAGAAAGAGTAAGATTACCTCTCCATGACTACATAATCAATGGAATAAGCAATACAATAACCAATGGAATTAACATAAAGATTCTCCAACAACTGAATATGTACAAAATATGAAATTTTCCTCTAAAAAATTCAATCTAACAACAAGAGAACCTGCCATCTCAGGTTTTCCCAATTTTTCTGAAGGAAAACCTCCATTGAACTAGCAAGACTAAATCGATGGAGTTCCCAATAGTCTAATGAATGGCAAGGTTAGACTACTGTCCTCAGAACCCCCAAGCATAATTGCCAAGTTAACAGTTTGTTTGGTAAAGTTTTTCAGGACATCAAGTTAACATTCCATTCACCTAAACTATTTGAGATATTTTGTCTAGTGAACAAAATCCAATGCATTTGAGTTCATGTCTCTTACTTAAAAGAGGATTTCAGGTTGACCTGTAATATTATGAACTCCAAGATTCTACTCCATAATTGGAACCTAATTACTCATAAATTATGTAGTAAGATTCCATTGACATCCAAAATTCACTAGCAGAAGGTTTTCAAATCCTTCAACCATTAACAGTTCTTGGAACAAATACGATAATTTTTTATAGTTTCACTTTTTTGGATTGTAGAACAAGAACTAGAGTATGACGTACGTAATCCTAATCATACCCTATTTAACACAGAGATCATGAACCAAAAGGCCTGCTCACACCAATAATAATAATACCATTTCGGCGAACATACCTGAGAATACTGAGAAAGAAGTTTTCCCCACGGAACCTTAGAACCTGATTTAGCAGGTTTTATTGGCTTCTTCTTGAACCGAGCGGTAAACCCTGAAGCAATCAATTTTGCATTCTCCGCGTCCATAGCAGATTCACCTATGTAAACAAAGGTAAAGACATCAACCTCCATTAAAAAAATCCCTCATAACCCTACAAAAAAAACAGAAACCTATAAACCCAATTGAGAAATCAATTGAGGATCGCACCTAAAGACCGTGGAGACACCAAAGCACCGTTCTCCACATCAACACCAGCAGACTTATCAGGGTCAGACGCATCAACGGCCTTATCCACATCAGATACCGGTAGATCAGAAGATCGAAGCTCCGTTACCCGTGAGTCCGATCCGGATTCCTTCACCGGACCTAGAGTTTCGTTCAGCGGCTCAGACACCGCCGCTCCATTGGTGGATGACGAAGCCGGCTCAGAAGCCTAAAGAGTAATAAAATCAGACCCAGATTCAAATCTAACGAGAAAAAAAAACAAATTCGACACACATGCAAATTGAAAACCCTAAATAGTTTTTTAAAAAGTGGATAATCAGAAAAGGGAAAAAACAAAGAGACCTTGGATCGTTTACTAGAGGTAGGAAATGATGTAGCGGGAGAAAGAAGGGGTCGTTTGGAAGAGGAGGAGCTCCGTCGCGTTTCGACCATCGCCTTGCTGAGAGAATGAAAATAAGGGAATTTTGAGGGTTTAATCACTCCGGATTTTCTCTGATCCGAAAAAGGAACGAACTTCGGGTCTACGGAGGAATAAAAAGAGAAGAGAAAGAATCAGAAAGGAAAAGAAAAGGGATGAATGATTGCGGAGAGATCGGTTAAAAACGTCCCCGTGTTGTCCACCTACAATTATTATTTGGTCTTTTCAAAAAAAAAATATTATTATTTGGATAAATTACACGGATAGCCATAATACTATAAGGTTGATATCGAACTGGCTATAATGCTTTAAAAAATGTCAAATACATCGGTGAACTATTAAAATGTTATTGAAATAATCACCGACCATTAAAAATTAATAGATCTGGTGATATAGCAGTTAAAAATAAAATAGAATAATTATACATTTACACTTTGTCATTCATACAATTTTTTTAATTTAATCCTAATTTTAATATAATAAATAATATAATTATTTAATTAGATGGTGACATATGTCATCACCTTATTAGATGACATTATTTATATATTTTTAATTTATTAAATTTATTTGAATATTGAAAAATTTTATTGCAGACAATAAATTTATAAGAAATGTTAGTATTTAATGTTAATAGATTGTGTTTGACACAGTGGTTATGCTATTTGTCTTCTTTGCTGTGAACTTGGGTTCAATCCCCAGTAAAGTGGTTACGGTTGCTACCAGCCGATTAAATAATTATATTATTTTATTATATTAAATTAAAAATATATATGAATGACGATGAGTAAATATGTAATTATTTTATTTTATTTTTAATTATGATGTCATTAGGTCCGTTAGTTTTTAACGATCGGTTACTATTTCGATATCATTTTAATAATTCATCGGTGTATTTAATGCTTTTTAAAGCATTGTGGTAAGTTCGATACCAACCTATAATATTGTGGTTATCCGTGTAATTTACCTTTATTGTTTTTATTTTATTTTTTGAGAAAACGGTGAAATTGAAATATATTTTAAAATTTTAATATTTTATTTTAAAGGCTATCAGTAAAAGTTTTAAAAATATATATTATAAATGTTTATTTAATTTTAAATAAAATTTAATTAATTATATTTTTAAAAAGTTGTGTTTTATTAATTATTTTTTAAAATTTTAAACCCTAAAACACTAATCTCTAATCTTTAAACATTAAATTTTAAACATAAATCCTAAATTCTAAATCCTACCCTTAAACCTAAACTATAAACATTAAACTCTAAACCTTAAACCTAAATTTAAATCATAAACCCTACAACTTAATTATATTATTTTATTATATTAAATTAAAAATATATATGAATGACGAGGAGTAAATGTGTAATTATTTTATTTTATTTTTAACTACCATGTCATTAGGTCCGTTAGTTTTTAACGATCGGTGACTATTTTGATATCATTTTAATAATTCATCGGTGTATTTAAAGCTTTTTAAAGCATTGTGGCCAGTTCGATACCAACATATAGTATTGTAGTTATCCGTATAATTTACCTTTATTGTTTTTATTTTATTTTTTTAGAAAACAGTGAAATTGAAATATATTTTAAAATTTTAAAATTTTATTTTAAAGGCTATCAATAAAAGTTTTAAAAATATATACTATTAATGTTTATTTAATTTTAAATAAAATTTAATTAATTATATTTTTAAAAAGTTGTGTTTTATTAATTATTTTTTAAAATTTTAAACCTAAAACATTAATCTCTAAATTTTAAACATTAAATTTTAGACATAAATCCTAAATTCTAAATCCTACCCTTAAACCTAAACTATAAACGTTAAACTCTAAACCTTAAACCTAAATTTAAATCATAAACCCTACAACTTAATTATATTATTTTATTATATTAAATTAAAAATATATATGAATGATGAAGAGTAAATGTGTAATTATTTTATTTTATTTTTAACTACCACGTCATTAGATCCGTTAGTTTTTAACGATCGGTGACTATTTCGATATCATTTTAATAATTCACCGGTGTATTTAATATTTTTTAAAGCATTGTGGCCAATTCGATACCAACCTATAGTATTGTGGTTATCCATATAATTTACCCTTATTATTTTTATTTTATTTTTTGAGAAAACGGTGAAATTGAAATATATTTAAAATTTTAATATTTTATTTTAAAGTCTATCAATAAAAGTTTTAAAAATATATACTATTAATGTTTATTTAATTTTAAATAAAATTTAATTAATTATATTTTTAAAAAGTTGTGTTTTATTAATTATTTTTTAAAATTTTAAACCCTATAACACTAATCTCTAATCTTTAAACATTAAATTTTAAACATAAATCATAACTTCTAAATTCTACCCTTAAACCTAAACTATAAACATTAAACTCTAAACCTTAAACCTAAATTTAAATCATAAACCCTACAACTTAACTACTAAATCATAAATTTTAAACTCTAAACTTAAACCTAAACCTTATCTACTAAAGCATAAACACAAATATAAACCTTAACACTAAATCTTAAACTTAAATTATATATCCTAAATTATTTTAAGTAAGTATTAATTATATTAAACAACTTAAATTATTTAAGCATAACTTTTTAAAAATATAATTATTTATGTTTTACTAAATTTTATTAAATAAATAAAATAAATATTAATCATAAAAATTTATGAAGCTCTTATTAGTAGATCTAAGGGATATCAATAGTAAAATACTTTCTGTACTAATAAAATAGTGAAGTATTATTGATTTCTATATGAAAGGGAGAAAAAAAATAAAACCACGAGTGTAATTAAGGGGTGCAACGATAAAGTTTGAAACGAAGAAGAAAAATAAACATAGACTTATGAAGTTTATTATTGCAAGGCGGTTAGCTACTTTTTTGTTTATGGTTGTTTATAAAAGTATTTTTCGATACAAATTTTATTTTAAACATATGCAATTAAAAACATTTTAAAATAATAAAAGTTTTTCCACCACAAAATTATTATTGACCCTTATTTTTAGCTTTTGAAATTTTGATTTTCAAAAGCTATATATTTTTGCTTTTTAAAATCATGGTTTGTAAAAGCTTCGCCTCAAATCAAAAATTTTAAACACAACCGCAAACAAAGTCTTAAGGTTGTCAAAATAAAATACAGTAATCGGAAAGTGACAATGAACAGGTTTAACATGATTACCCATCGTCGAAAAAATCATTTTTTGACTCAAATTTATGAGGTGAAAAAGACATTAAAAATATTGACTTTATTTTATCTTAAAAAACTTAAAATTATTATTTTTTTTAAGTTTTATTTACTTTTTACTCAATAAGAATGTCTATAGTACCAGAAAGCTAAAACTAAATGGATAGAGCTTGGTGATCGGAATACTTTTTTTTTCCCATGTCGCAACCTTAAGAAGATGGGAAAAAAAAAACTCGATCCATCTGTTGTCTAAAGGATGGTACCGAACTTTGCTTGTGCTGATACTGAAGATGCATATGCCGAAGTTAATTTTTTAATACGATCCATTAGTCTTTATAATGCATTTTATAAGATCATCTCAAAAATTTCAGTGTATCGTCTAAAATATTTCTTTCTAAATGGCAACAAAGAGGAGAAGAAAAGTTTGGGTAGCGAAGACGGATTACGATAATAATTTATTATCATATCTAAAAAAGATAAAGATAATAATCGCGCTCACATCAAGAAAAAAATATTAAAATATATAAATAGTGATATTATATATCTTATTAAATATCTATCTCGAAAAGAAGATAATGATACTATGATATTATACATTTAATGATAACGAAGACATAACAAAGACTTGATATCGATTAAAATAAATTTAAAAAAAATATATAACAGGTTAAAATAAGATTATATTAAAATGCTCTTGTTCAAGTGAGTTTACCAATCAGATTATCTCACTTATCATGACCTGTGTGAAACTGATTTCTACGCAAGTATTGTAGAACGATGAGTTAACTAAAAAATTCAAGCTAACGTGGATACGTTATCCTTTATGATACGTGGTAAGTTAATATGGGCAATTGAAAACAAATAAAGTGATAGCATACCGCACAAAAAGTTTATCGTGGGTAAGAGTTTAAGGTTTAAGCTTTTTATTTTGTTTTTTTTTTAAATATTTTTTTAGTTTTTAGCTTTTTAAAATGATAACATACGAATAAAAATTATTTCCTAAAATCAAAAATAACTTTTAGAATATTTTTTTAAAAAAATTTAGCTTTTTAAAATCAGTTTTGAATAAAATTATTTATATGTATTCGTTTATATCATCAATTCTTTTATACTTTTATCAAAGTATTTTTCAAAATCATTAAAGAACAAAGTCTTTATGTACTTAAATGCATTTTAACAATAATATTAAACACTTGTATTTTAAATTAAACAATCTAAAAATATTTTTTAAAATTATTTTTCAATCGTATTTTTTAAAAACAATGCGAAAACTAAGTTTTTGTATGGTGAGTTTATGTTTTCTGTTCGAGTTTATGGTTGAACTATTTTTTTAATTATTCCCTTTGTTTGTCCATGTTTAATAGTGTAAATTATTTTTAATTAAAATATGTCAAATTGAAACAATTTGAGTTAAATTTATTTAAATTGATTGAATATATGAATATTAAAAAATTCTCAACAATATTGTTGAGGCGATTTTTTTTTTCAAAATATTGAACATCCATTTTTATTTTTCGAAATATTGATGTTTGAATAATGATTTAAAAGTCGGATGCAATAGATGTTGACTTTGAACAGGAATTACATGAATATTGACTGAAAATGAAACCAATAAATGCCAACTATAGCACCTATAAATATCCTATAAAGACTGCTCCATTTAGCTTCGACTTTAGCATCATTTTTTATTGTTTAAAGATGGAGTCAAAAAGCTCCGACGTCAAACAGTCCATGATAGTGCAATATGTTGAAAAAAATTTGATGGCAATTCAATCTTTGGGATTTCGACTCCATATATTTGTATCCAAGGATACGCAACCAACAATCTTCGATGATTTACTTTTACCATCATATTTTTTTTAGATCTTCGGTATTCGTCTCGTCCTTTATAGTCGTTAAGTAAGGTTTCCCATGAGAATGATACCAAATAATATACTTTGAACTATTAAAATCATAATCAGTTGCTTGTATTTGATACAACTCCGACATAGATAAAGTTTTATTGTGTCATAAAAAATAAAATCAATATATATGACTTCTCAATCAGTATTTGTTTTACCATGTCCAACATGTACATGAAGATAATAATGATCACGTTAAATTGAAACTCCACCATTGAAAAATGGATCAACTCCAAATTACTACTACCAATAATAAATTAATATTAATTTTTATACAATAAAGATTCAAAATAATTAAAAAAATCAAACATAATTACTAACTACTTACTTAACAACTAGAATACTTATATAACCACTAATAATAAAAGTTAAAATTACTACTCAACTCAAATAAAATTTTTAATTTAAATATAAATAAATATTTATTTTTTTCTATTCTTACGACTATTAAATTCAAATCTTCATCTTTTTCCTCCTACTCAACTCAACTAAAATATAATTCTCTTCAAAAATTACTTGATAAATTAATAAAATGATTAAAATATAATTTTATTCATCTAAACTAAACTAAACACATAAAATAAAAAAATTATAAATAATTAAAAAATTTACTAAAATACTTACAATATAATTCTCTTCAATTCTCCTTCTTCAAAATACTAATCAACTCAATTCCCATCAAGAATATAACAATACATATATATATAAAATAAAAAAATAAACAATAATGAAAGTAAAAAATTAAGAAACTATAAATATTCAAAAACAAAAAATAAATTAACAATTATAATTTTTCTCAAACAAAAACTCTTCTCTCCAACAATTCTAACTCTTTCAAATTTATCAACTCATCTATCATTTTTTTCTCACTATTCCATTATATTTATCAATAAACAAATTAATCTCTACCACACATCTAACCTACCACACTCATCTAAAATTAAATTCCCAATAAATTCACATTCCATCCAACACAACTATGATACACTACATTATATTATGCTACACTACATTACACTACACTACACTACACATACGCCATTTTTTCAACCATTTACACTCTTACACACCAACACACAACTGCCATGCAGACTGCCACAGACTATTTGAAGTTGGAGTCTTTTGGCTCTATCTTTGAATAATAGAAAATAATTATCACACCCTGGGTTTCGGGACTCGATGTCAGGTTAACCCGAGATTTGGGCCTCGTGTTTAGGCCTTGAGAGTCTTGTTGGGCTTGAGGTTTGTTGTTGGACTTGAGTTTGAAATATGGGTTCAGGTTAGTTTGATAATTATCTAAATGAGATGTTTTGGAAAGGGGTAAAGAGGCTCATTTTTTTCATTATGCAGAGAATGAGATCACCTTCTTTACTACTCTTTCCCATCTTGCCCAAGCCACCTCTCTCTTTCAAATCCATCACCAAAGGTTGATTTTTGAAGTTTTGCTTAAAGAATCTCGTTTTATTACTTGAGAGAAGTGTTCTTGGCTTTGGAAGATCTATCTAGAAAGATAAGCTTTGTGTTAAGTGGTGGAGGTATGGTTTTTGGAGGGTTTGGGGTGAAACAATAATAGGTTTTTGAAAGTGTTTTAGGCTGGTTAAGGGTTGTTTTAGCTTCCTTTAATCATCCTAATATTGTAGTAACTTTTAGGCAGTCTCCTCTTGTAGTGAGGGAGCTTAGTGAACCATCAACAAGCTTAGACAAGGAGAAGATTTAAGAGTTGTTGTGGACTCCTCTTTGCTCGTTTTGGAGGTTGGTACACTTACAAATCCTTTATATTTCATGTGCATCATTATTATTTGACATGCTTGATTTGACTGTTTTGCGATGTATTGGTTTAGGTTAGAGTTTATGCTTGCTTTAATGGTGAATTGATTTACGATTGATGATATTGGATAAAATTGATTAAGAACTCACCTAAACTACTTCAATAATATGTATGAACATTTTGGGATCGAATGGTTTGGTTTAAGTTGAAGTTCATAGGCATTTTAGGGTCCAGACCTACACCTTCGTGCAAGCGTACCGATACCCGTTGGTCGGCGTATTGATACTACAAAGAGAAAACAAGGTCTAGAATAGTAGACATTTTAGAACGCCCTGCCCTTGTTTCAAAACCACTCTCTCCAATAACAAATCGTTTTGATACCTCCCTAGGGGCGTATTGAAACATGAGGGTGTATCGATACGCCATGTAGGCGTATCGATACAGGTAGGTTTACCTTGGTCTTTGGGAATTCATCATCTTAACGTATCGAAATAGAAGGGGGATCGTTTTGATATTGGGAAGTTTCGATACCCATATAAGCATATCGATACCCTTGACAATCAACACAAGTTTTTAAGGGTTGAGTTTGGAGGTTCCATAATATGCTATGGGTTCCTATGGGTTAATTAAGCTATAAAATAATTATTAAAACTTTGAAATTATGATGTGGACTTTGATATGATGAAATGTGCTTTGCATATTTGGTCTTTGGTTTGGTTGTGCTATAATTTAATGTGAGCATCCTATGTGGATCACCTTGGGTGGTTGAGTCTTTGTTTGGTGTGGTCTAGATACCTAGTAAGTGAATATTATAACACAATGAAGGTCATCCGATATGAGATTCTGGTGATGTATCGAAGGTCATCCGATGTGAGATTCTGGGTGATAACTTTGCTCGATGTGAGATTCTGAGTATACTATCTTGATGAGAGATTCAGAGCAGCCCGATGTGAGATTTTGGGCCGAGTGAGTCCCTTAGTATTGGGTTAGCAGTGGACCTCACTTTTGATTTGATTATTTTTATGCTTTGGTTGTGTTTGTCATATCATGTGTTTAGGCGATTGTGGTAGCGTCAATGCTTTATATCATGCCATTATATTCTCATCGAGCAAGTTCATAGTTATAATTTACTTGAAGCACATTCGATAGGTAGTGTACCCATTGAGCTTTAGTAAGCTCAGTGTTTTGGAATGTGTTTCCATGCGTATGTAAGTATACGGACGGACGACGAACGTGACAAAGCATCGTAGGACTTCAATATTAACCGGTTGGTAGAGTACAATTGCTAGATTAGTGGGCTATGTATTCGTAGGACCATTATTGTAATTGTAACTCTATTTGATTTAAATTGTCAAGGTCAAATGTTTTTTCAAACTTGTATTTGGAGCTCCACTTATATTTTGGATTTGATAAACTACATTTTATTTTTAATATTGTTTTTAATTATATGTCTTACTTGGTGGTAAGTTTTAGATTTGACTTGAAAATGTGAAAAAAATTATAAGAACGGGTTGAGCTTATGGCCCAAATGTGACAAGTGGTATTACATTAAAAGAGTATTACATTTAGATTTGACAAGTGGTAAGTTTTAGATTTGACACCTGGGTTTGGGGTATTACAATTATTGGTATCAGAGCCTAGGTTTAGTCGGTTGTAGAATATCCTCGAGGAAAAGAGTTGATATAGTGATAAGTGTCTAGCAAATACATGCCCATGAGTCTAAGTTGTACTTGAAAAGCTGAATTCCGATGGTGTAATCCTTTTTGTTTGATAGTGCAAAAGTATATTATGCCTAGGACAGCTAGGGACGTTGAGGAAAAGTTAGGTCCCCATGAAGGGAGAATTATTTCACCCATTTGCAACGTGCTTTGGATTAGATAGTAAGGACTATTCCGAGGTATACACCTACCTCACGTGAGGCACTAATCGAGAGAGTTCGTAGGTAAGGTGCTATGAAATTTTTGGGTTCTGGCCAAGATAATCCTATGAAAGCAGATTAGTGGTTATGTGATACTCGGTGGAACATGAGGCAAATGAGGTTGAGGTTCAAAGACAAGTTGTCTTATGTTCCATCTTTGCACAAAGAAAACGCGGAAAAATGGTGGAAAACAGTTGAGATAGAGTGATACCCTGATCAGACTACATTGAATGACTTCTTGGATGAGTTTGAGAAGAAGTACGTGGGCGATGCTCACATCGACCAATTGAGAGATCAGTTCATCCACCTCGTGCAACCATACAGTCTTTAAGTACGAGAAAGAGTTCCTACAATTAGCTATCAAGAAGATGAGATACAAAAGGTTTATGAGAGGTTTGGGGAAAGAGATCTAGACCTATCTAACAACTTCCCCACCGTATGTGTTTTCTAAGTTAACGGCTAATGGTCCTTCGGGAGGTCAAGGAAACATCACTGGAGGAATCAGTCCTCTAATAGTTCATAGTCTCAGTCTATGAGGGACATAAATCGTTGGAGCCAAGGACGGTGAGCATCGAATTAGAGTTCAAGGTTAAATCGTAGGTCAAAGTCTACTAGTCGTAAAAAGCCTTCATCATCATCCATGATGAGTCCCAAGAGTTCTCAAGGGGAGTGTGGGTGCACCGATTTGTAACGAATGTGGGCGTATGCATCGTGGTGAGTGTTGGGGACCGAATCGAGTTTGTTTTGAGAATGGGTCACTGGATCATCTTGTGAAGGACTGTTGTAACACCTAAAAAATTATTTATAATTTTAAAACCTTAATTTTGGAATCCCAAATTAAAATCTCTAGTTTTCAAATTCTTAATTTTTGAACCCTAATTTTTTGAGATTTTTAAATTAATTTTCTAAATTCAATAATAAATTTTAGGATAAAATTATAAAAGTTTAAAATTTTAAAGTTTAAATTTAAAATTTAAAAGTTAAGGTGATGTTTTGAAAATTCTAAAGATATCAATGGATTAAAAGGTAATTTACCATTTTTAATTATTCCTTTTCGTTTTTTGGCGTGAATTGTTTTAAATTTTTTTATTATTTATATAAAATTATTATATTATTTATTATTATTATATATATTGACGTTTGAGAACTCTTGGATATCTAATTTATTTTTAAATTAAATTTCAATCCCACTAAAATTAGTGATATTTTTTACTTTATTTTAATTATTGTTTTATCAAAACTTTTTATTTATTATTACAATAAATATTTTATATATTATATAAAATCTCAGATAAAGAAAAGAAATCCTTTTAAAATTCTACAACCTTATCATTATTATATATTATTGTAGAGACCCTTTCGCTAATTTAAAAATTAGAAGTGTGATAAAAAGGGTGCTAATTTTGAAATGATTGAAAATTTAGGGTTTATCTTTGAAAAAGGGAAATTGGAATAAAAATTAGGAATTAGGATTCCGAAATTGAAAATTGATTTAAAAATTCGGGAATTAGGGTTTCGGTTAAAATTTGAGAATTTTGAAAATTAGGGTTTGAAAATTACTAAATTAAAAGTGAATTAGGAATTTTGAAAAATAATTAATAGGAATTAAAAAGAGGAAAAAGTTTAAAAATGGGGGGAGTCGCCACCGGCCATTTTGGTAGGCCGGACACCGTAAAAACCAGAGATTCTTAAAATTGGGTTCGAGAGTCGGTTACAGTTTAAAAACGGGTTTAGGGTTTAAAAACTACCCAAAATTAGTACCTTTAAAATAACCGCTTAATTAATTTTTAGAAATTTTAGGTTTTAAAGTGGCGTTTAAATTACGGTTTGCTTAAAGATTCAAATTAATTTTTATTTTTATCGTGTCTTTATTCGAAGGCAACGCCTACACCGCGATCACTACGTTGGAACACGAGCCCGTTACGAGCGAACAAAAATATTTGAATTAGGTTTATTAATTAAGTGTGAAATGTGATTTAAATGACAAAATAAATGAATAACAAACATGGATTAGATGCTAAATGCTTGAATAAAAAAATCATAACAAAAGAAATACAAAAATATGTACATGAGAAGACAAAATGCATGTATGACATGAATATATACACAATGTAGTAAAACCTAAGTAAATGACAATACAAAGAATAGACGAATATATACAAAATAAACAATGTAACATGAATAATAAATAACATGTAAATAAATATGCATAAATAGATAAATAAATATATAAATAAATGAAATAAATGCAAAAAATAAAAGAAAATAAAATGAAAACAAAATAAATAAAATGGTAAAATGTCACTGAAAGTGATCGAATTGTAAGAAACCGAAAATTCTTAAGCCCTTACAACGTTATTTCTGAGCGAGGAAGGACCTGGAAAATATCATCCAGACACGGAGGGACTAGGAAATGATAAGACCAATTTAAAACAAGAGTTATAACTGAATCAGTGACCAAATCGCAAGATTTTGAAAACGTTGAGGGATCTGGGAGATGATTATTTTAGAACGGAAGGGTTTAATGAGCGCAAATAGATCATTTTAAAAAAGGACCTCAGTATAAAACATAAAATAAACAAAAAACAACCCCCATTTTTTATTTTCATCCGAAAACAAAAGAGAATCCCTTTTCCTCTCAAAAATAAGATAAACACCTTCATTCAAACCCCCAAACCCCTTCGTTCTTCAGAAAACCACCACCTTGGCCGACGCTAGCATCGGCCGGCGATGTAAAAAGACTCATTTTTTTCTTTTTCAAAAATCCAAGTCTGATTCAAAACCACATTTTAATTAAAACAAAACCAAACACTTCCTTTTCGTACCCAAAATCGAAAGAAAACGAAGAGAAAAAAGGAGGGAAAATCTCTTCCACTCGTTCGAATCAAAGCCAGAATCGATCCCTCTTCTCTTTCCTCACGACGGCTCACCGACGAAGGCTTGTAGCCTCTGTTTTTTTTTGCCGGTGAAGCAGAAATAAGCAACCAAAGGGTCGGGGTTCCCACTCAAAGGTAAGATTCAACCCCTAAACCTATGTGATGTGAAAACCGAAGTGGAAAATACCTCTAAAAGTTAGGGTTCTATTGATTTTCTCTGGTGGGGGAACCCCTTACATGTGTTCTTCATTTCGGTTTTATAGCCAAAGAAATTACATAAAAATCGAATGAACAAAAGCATCTAAAATCTCCTATTGGTTGCTCTGAAATTTTGGATGTATTTGCTGTCGATTTTTGCTGCGACTTAGCTCAAAAAATTCTCTGTTGGAAATGTTGGTTGCCTTTGATTCTCTGATGAAATCGTTGTCTTTTGGGCCGAATATCCCTCTGCCATGGTTGTAATCTTTTATTTCTCTGTGAACTCGTACGTTTCTGATGCGTTTTTTCTTGTTTGTTTACATGTGTTGTACGTCGGAGCTGGAAAGGGGACCACCGGAGTGTTCGGCCGGTGACCGGACGAGGGCGTTCAAAGAGTCTCAAGCATCTAAAGGGTTTGGCGATTGTACTTCACGTGCGCGTGGGGTGGATGACAGCTGGCGCGTGGGCGCGTGGGGATATCAACCGGCTCTCCTCCATTTGATCTGAGCCGTTAGATCTATATTTGATCCAACAGCTGGAAGCGGGCTGCGCAAAGGATAAAGATGTGTTAGGGTTTTTGATTTAGGCTAGGTTTATCAAATGGGCTCAGACCCGGCTTGTAAATAATCTACATTGAGCTTTGTATATTTATTAAAGGTTTATTTGTTGGGCTGTTAATTAATATTAATCAATATGGGCTATAATATTTATTTGTTGAGTTTTATTTAATATGAGTTTGTACTTGTTTAAAATTTTTTATTTATATAATATAAATCTGATATAATTAATAATAATAATATTAACAAAATAAAGAAAAAGGAAATAATAATAATAATAAAGGTTAACAATAAAAAAATGAAAAGGATTAAATAATAATAAGAAAGATGTAAATGGTAAAAATTTAAAATGTTTTTATTTTTTTGAAATAAAATAATAGTATGTAATATTTTTATTTTTAGAATTACGAGGAAAATAACAAAATCAAAAATAAATACATAATATATACAACTAAATAAAAAAACACAATATAGTAATATTATTTTTTCTTTAAATATGACAATAAATAAAGCCCATTATTCGAAATTAAAACAAAAATAGAATCGGATTTTGTGATCCCGGATAAAATTAGTGATTACAATTATATAAAGTCTCAAATAAAGAAATGAAATCTCTCTATATACATATTTTGGTCAAAGAGAAACCCCCAATTATTTCTTCCATCAAGATTCTTTAAAGCCTATGTTTTCATTCTTTATTACTTTTCGCGTTCAAAACCATGTTATTAGTAAATTTCATCGCTTTGGCTAAGGTGTGTTCTCTTACTAGTGCTATATGCGTTTTTTTTCTTTCAAAAATATATATTTTTCTGTGACATACTTAAAATTTTGTGTTTTAAGAAAAATATATTTTGTTTTGAGTATAGGTCTCTAGATCATCTTGTGAAAGACTGTTATGTTGCTACCATTATCGTACCGGTTTATACATAGAGGACTTCCTATTCAGCTTAGAGGGGTCGAGTTTTCACTAAAGGAGGTGTGAGTCAGACCACCAAACTTCAGAGTAGGGGCACATTTCATTCTACTGCTAGAACATGGGCAATTCAGTATGCATTCAAAGCTCAGGAGGAGTGCGAGCCCATCGATGTTATATCAGGTACTTTATTTTTATTCTCTGTACCTATCATAGAATTCGTGAACTCTGGGTCTATGCATTCCTATATCCGTAGTGGGATATCCGAATTATGGGGTTTGTCGGCTGAGGATCTAGAGATATAGGTTAAAGTGACAAGTTCGTTGGGTTTAGATGTGATAGTGAATAAGGTGTATTAGAGGTGTTTGATCGAGGTGCAAGATTCAATCTTCTTGGCGAACCTTATGGTCTTGCCTTTTCAAGATTTTGACGCAATCCTAGGTATGAATTAGCTGTTTGAGCACGACGCTAGCTTAGATAGTTAGAGCTAAGAGTTTGAAGCTGAGAGTTGTTGATGCATCCAAGTTAATGGTGAGAGGAGAAAGGAATCCTTGTATCCCTAACGTTGTTTCAGCTTTGTTGGCACAAAAGTTGATACAACAAGGTCGTGAGGTTTTCTTAGCTTACGTGATTGATACGAGGGTGGAGGTTCCAGTTTTAGAGAGTCTTCGAATTGTTTGTGAGTTTGTCGATGTGTTTCCCAAGGAGTTACTAGGTTTACCATTGGATCGAGAGCTTAGGTTTCGTATAGAGGTATTTTCAGGTACGATATCGATATCCATAACCCCTTACTGTATGGAACCAACCGACATGAGAGAGTTAAAGAGTCAGATCAAAGAGTTGTTTGTCACTTGGCTAGATTTTGAAATCAACATATCGTACGTCCTTAGGCGATGTAGATTAAGACAAACGCTTAAGTAAGCCTTCATAAATACTTCAAAAGATCAAACTTCCTAAGCACCGAAAAACGTGAAGCATTTTAAGTGAAAATAGATCAAACGAGATGAAAGAAGAACTTCGAAAAATGCTCAAGAACAAAAAAGAACGAATAAGAACGCTCAAAGGATTTTAGAGTAAATGCCTTTATTCCTTGGAAATTTAAAATACTCTAATACATCAAATGAGGACGGGAAAACTTTTATTTATAATTGAATTACCCTTGATTTGATGGTCTATATAGATTTTCATCAACGGTTAAGATACAACGCTACCCATTTACAAAATATAATTCTGGGAATATTCCCAACTAACTATGGAAAGTATCTTCTATGTTCACACAATATGTTCACATAACTTGAATGGATAAGGCTTCTAGAACCCTCCTTGGATTGGGCCAACATTGGTGGTCTTCTCGAGCCCAAAATCATCCTTGGAATTACTTGGGTAGGTATAAGTTCACCATGTGATGTCAATGTCTCGGACCTCAACCTACAGCCCATGACATTCTCCCTCACCAAACTTGGTGACTCCCTTGTCGCGCCTCTCAAACAAGTCTTAGATCGATCTTGGAGCTTCTCGCACACCTAGACTTGCTTTTAACTCAAAATCTGGCTTGTATGTACCCTCATAAGAATCTATCCCCATAAAGAGTACCAAACTATAATTCAGTTGTCCCCCATAAGGACTGCTCGCCTCGGTTTCTACCGTCATGTAATATCAATCATCCCAGGCACATCTTGATCATTCTCTCTATGTTCAAAAGATGCCTCACTCATCGACCTGACATTTACTCTACGCATCAATTCTTCGTCCTTGAAGCTTGACACCCCATTACTCCTCGACAACATCCATCGACACTTCGCTACCCTTAAAGTTTGATGCCTTGGCCACCTCGCCCATGGAGGGCTCTTCGACGACTTCCACTCCTACAGGTTCGAGCAACACATACTTATCCAAGGAAATGTCCCCAACGGTCGCCTCCAACTCGATGACTCCTTATCTTGGAGCATCTTCGACATACTGAATAGTTGTAAACTTCTTGGTCTTCTACCCAATGTCTCGTTGCACGAGCAAAATACATCATTGTCTTGGATCCAAGATATACATGACGTTGGTACACGAAATGATGATTTCTTGAATATGATTAAGAAATTTAATCTCAAAATAAAATCAAAGCCATCTAGCTCGATTACTTTGAAGTGTTCCTGGTCCTTCTATTCATCGATCTTTAGGTTAACTTTCTGCATTTTCCCTATAACAAGAGCTTCCTTGGCATTCATAATCTTGATCTTATCAACTGAGTCAATAACTTTAAGACTAATCTCATCTACACCCTTCTTTGACATGAACATTTCGTTTACCCCGGTGTCCACCAAAGAACTACTCGATCATCCCGCTACCTTGATGTTGACAAACATCAACCCATTCTGTTTCTATCCTTTCCTCTTGGCAAAATTTAGAATCATCGATCTAAGTCTCGCAACTTCCTTACTCTCGGGCTTATCCTCCTTGGACTGCTTAAGTCGATCAGGGTATTCTCACGCTAAATACGAACTCTTGCATTGGTAACACTTATGATTCACTACTCTCGACTTTCCTCTTTTAATGTTGACGATTACACCAAGTCTACTTAGTTCACCATCTGAATCATCATCCTGATGGATAATGGCATCGAGTAAGCTTTTCTTGTTCGGACAATCCTTCATTACACGAGGACCATCACAAAGGCAACACCTTATTGCACCTCGATCCTTCCGCTCATATGGTTTGTCATGCTGGTTGGACTTGGTTTATGGCTTGCCATCATCTCTACTATCTCTGGACACATCCTCGTCTCCTCTACCATTGCCCTTACCACGGGGCTTGGAATACTTAGATTCTATGGACTTGTATCCATCATACCCGATTAGGGACTCTGCAATAGCTAGGGCTTTGGAAAGTTCTTTGTTATCCCTCCACTCTAACTAGGTTTTGGCCAATGGCTTTATTCTATCAATAAATATGAAAAGAGCATCTTTCTTACACAAGTCGGGTATCAAGAGTTGTATCTCGCTAAACTCCCGAATGTAATCCTTAATGGATCCTTCGTGTAAAAGCATCCTAAACTAGGATCTGGCTTCTCGCTCAATGTTACTCGGATAAAACTATTGTTTTAACTCTACTCGAAACTCTACCAAGGTTCCTATAGCCGTGCCTCTATTACTCTCATCTAGGCACCTACGTCGCCACCATAACAAGACAACAACATTCAAATAAACAATAACAATGTTTACCTTTTCAATATTGTTAGTGATGCTTATTCCCTAGAAGTATTGCTCCATGCACCAAATAAAGTTCTCAACATATTTCGCCGACAAGGTTCCCTTAAACTCTTTTGGTTTTGGGATGTCTTTCATTGGTCTAGGTGTTGTTGGATTTAACACCCCATTTCGCAAGATAAATTGATAAACTAGTACTTCAACCTTGAAATCCAACATTTTTACCCTCAAAAGCTTTAAGCTTTGTTTCGAGAGCATCTTTCTTCACCTCTAGCTGATCACCCTAGTTATCTAGTTTCTCGAGCTGTGTGTCCATCAGTCGAGTCACTTTACAGAATCCTTCATAAATCCCTCAAGCCTGGTAACCTTGTCCTCAAGTGTTGATAAGTTGTCCCTTGAGTTAGCTCAGTTTTCTTTGTCATCCTAAGTTTTCACACGCTTTTGGCTAGCAATAACAACAGTTTTCCTCTTTGGTACCATCTCTTCTTGATGCTTTGTACCTCAAACAGCAAGAATGCTGCTTGAATAAGGCTTTGATACCACTTTTCACGTGGATAGACTTTAAAACTAGCCTACCGTGAGGCCTTAGACTCAAGACAAATGCCAAAGAAAGCCTTCTCAACACTTTTGGAAGATCAAACTTCCTAAGCATCGACAAACGTAAAGCATTCTAAGTGGAAATGGATCAAACGAGATGATCGAGAAAGAACTTCAAAAGAACGTTCAAGATCAAAAAAGAACAAATAAGAACACTCCAAGAATTTTAGAGTAAATGTCATTATTTGTTAGAAACTTAAAATGCTCTGATACCATTTATCACACCTAAGCTATACGATGGGCTGATTTCAAAGTCTTATCATATAACAAGTGGTATTAGAGCATTCTAACTTTTTAAGGAATAAAGACATTTATTCTAAAATCATTTGAGCATTCTTTTAAGGTCTTTCTCGCTCATCTCGTTTGATCCATTTCTATTTAAAATGCTTTACGTTTATCGGTGCTCAGGAAATTTGATCTTTCAAAAGTGTTGAGAAAGATTATTTAAGCGTTTGTCTTGAATCACATCTTCTAAGACCGCACGTTGGACTAGTTTCAAAGTCTGGCCACGTGACTTGTTGGGAAAAATGTTTATTCGATCGAGTGTTTTACCTTGAGGTGCTCCAATTCTATTTATGAAAAAGAAAGACGGGTTAGTGAGAAGTGTATTGACTACCAACAATTTAACAAGGTAACGATAAAGAATTGCTACCCTCTTCCGAGGAGCAATGATTTGTTTGATCAGTTGTGGGGTGCCCAAGTGTTTTCGAAGATAGACCTAAGATCCGGTTATTACCTATTGAAGGTGGTTGAAAAAGGATGTTCAGAAAACCGCTTTTAGGAAGCAGTATGAAAATTACGCATTCTTGGTAATGCCTTTTGGGCTTACCAAAGCTCCGATAACGTTCATGGATCTGATGAACCGAATCTTTCAGCCTTATATAGATCAATTTGTTGTGATGTTCATAGATGACATCTTGATCTACTCTCAGTCGAAAGAAGAGCATGATGAACATTTTGGGGTTGTGCTTTAAACATTGAGATAAACATCTTTATGCCAAGTTTAGTAAGTGTGAGTTGACTTTCAAAGGTAGCGTTTTGGGGTTATATCATAGAGGTCGATGGGATTTATATTAATCCTTGAAAGATTCAAGCTATAGTGGAGTGGAAACTGCCTAGAAATATCTCGGAGGTCCATAGTTTTCTTGGACTTGCGGGATATTATCGACGATTTATGAAGGGTGGTTTCTCAATATTTGTGGCACCGTTGACCAAGTTGTTGCAAAAAAGAGTTCCCTTTGTTTGGAATGAGAGGAGACAATAGTGCTTTGAACAGTTAAAGGCTTATCTTACTAAGATACCAATTTTGACTCAACCGAAGTCAGAAAAGGACTATGTTGTGTTCAATGATGCATCGTTGAATAATTTAGGGTGTGTTTTTATTCAAGATGGAAAGTTGGGTTGCCTATGCTTCAAGGCAACTTAAAACCCATAAATAAAACTACCCTAGCAACGATCTAGAGCTTGTTATAATCATCTTTGCGTTGAATTATGGAGGCATTATCTCTATGGGGGAGAAATGTTACAATTACACGAACCACAAGAGCTTAAAGTATCTCCTTACTAAAAAAGAGTTGAACTTGAGACAACAACGTTTAATAAAGTTGTTAAAGAATTATGACTGCAGAATTGAGTATCATCCAGGTAAAGCAAATGTGGCGGCGGATGCCTTGAGAAGAAAGTTCGTGGAGGACTTGAGAGTTATGTTTGCTTGTTTGTGGTTGACGGATGATGGTGGTCTTTTAGCCGAGCTTTGAGTGAAACCTACATTGGTACAAGAGATAAATAGGACCCAAGTATTGGATGAGGACTTGATAGCTCAAATATTCGATGCCATTTCCTTTATAATGCTGGTAGAAAGGGTGGCATAACAACAAATTAGGTGGTCGGTCAATACAGTACAAATTCAAAGTTCACAACATTATGATTATCTCGTCTAACGGGGGCGAATTCTTAAAGGAGCAGAAGAAAATTATAACCTCAAAATATTTTAAAAAAATAAATTTTATTTTTAAAATTTTTGGAAAATTTAATTTATTTTCTTTAAATTTAAAAAAGTATACTAAGTTTAAAATTTTAAATATTTTAATTAGTTTTTTTTCAAAATTTTAAGTTATTATTAAATCTCTTAAAATTATTAAAAAAATTCAGTTAAGCTCTTAACTTTTTTAAAAAAATTGGGATTTCAAATTTTTTAAAAATTTAAATTAATTACCCCAAATGTTTAGTACTCCAAGTTTCGTTACTCCAACTAAATACAACCAAAACAAATCCGATTCCGAGTTTTGATCATATGTTGTCCATGTATCCCTACTATATTTGTTTGTCTCTAATTAAATCACAACAGAGAAAAAATATCAATATATATTATCGAATTACAACATTATTCAACTTTATATGACTCCATTTATGGAAAATATGTACGTAGATTAAAATGACGATGAATAAAAGTTCAATAAATAAATAAATATGTAGTGAGTATTAATTTTTATTGCCATAGATATTTTGAATCCAATTAAAATAAATAAAAAACCTGCACAAGTTCTGTGAAGCTGAGTTGAGTTAGGTTTAGTCTGGCATTACTTTTAAAAAGTGCGGTTGAAAAAGTGATTTTAAAAGTGCAGTAAAAAGTAATTTTAGAAAGTTAGGTAGTGTTTGTCATTGATGTAAAAAAGTGATTTTGATAAAATAAAATGTCTATTTTAAGCATGATGTTGTAAGATATACGTGAACTTGGATGATGTTCAAATTCATTGATGTTACTATTTATTAAATAAATCAATTTAACCTATAATAAAATTTTTAAAATTTAATTTAAAAGTATAAACTATATTTTAGATTATATATGAACATAATAATTATAAATTAATAATAAATTTAAAATAAATTACAAATAAATAATTTTATTCTTAATATAAATATTATAAAAATATATCTTGATTTATAATTATATATGTATAATTATTTTATCAATATATTGTAAGGGTAAAAAAATAATTTTACTTTACAAACTAGCTTTTTCAATGCAAAAGCCATAAATTCTAGGTTTTGAGTTTGGGTGAAAAAACTAGTATGAAAAGCAATAAAAAACAACTAAAATTTAATAAAAGCATTTTTTAAGTGCTTTTAGGTCGTGAAACACAACCAAAAATACACTATTAGTGGTGTGTATATTCTTGACAGAGACGGAATTAGGATCAAACGTTGGGAAGAACAAAGGTTATAAAGATTTTAAAGTTAAAAATTAAGAGGAATAAAAATTTTATTTTACTATTATTTAAAGTAAGAGAGACCTTAAGTGCACCAAAAAAATTTAGGAGGAGCTTCACAGTTTGTATAATTTCGTTCCTAATTCTGGGTTTGTTTGTTATGAGTTTCGAAATTTTTCATTGCAAAGCGAAATTATTCATCTCTTATAAAATTCAGTTACGTTCGGTGACATATTTAAAAATAATTTTAAGAATATATATTAATATTATATTTAAATTTAATTAGTTTATTTTTGTTATATTTATACTTAGTTCATTTAATATTTGTGAATATATTTATTTATGTGTTTACAAACATAATAAATGATTTAGTATAAATAAATTTGTTAATTTATTTATAGCGGTATAAAATAAATTTCCAATGCAAACATTAATGAATTAGAAATAACGATATAAATAATTTGAAATCTCTGACCATATGAAGGATCTGTTAATACGGTTAATACGTATATTATTTTATCGATATTTACACATTCAATATATTTAGTTATAATTTAATTTTTAATTTAGTTTTAATTTTACTCTTAGTTAATGTAATCTCTAACTCAAACGTAAATTCAGTAAATATTTAATTATTTTATTTATATTTTTTGTAGTTGTAAGAGAAAGAGTAAAAGGTCTTGATTTCTTGAATCTTATGGAACAAAACTTAAATAAGAATCTTAAAAATATTTTTTTGGCATAACTTTAGTATTGAGAGATTTATCAGTCTTGAATTTTGAAAGCTGAGAATAATAATCGAAAACTTCTTTTTTTTTTCTTATAATTATATTTTTTTGGTTTTTATGAAAGATTGTAAATGAATTAAACTCAAATGAATTGTTTATGGACTTTTAAAAAAAATTATTATATAAATTGTCTGTGGACTTCTAAAAAAGTAAATCTTAAATGAATTATTTATGAACTCCCAACAAAAAATAAATTTAGTTGATTTTTATTATAATTTATATATGGGTAGAGATAAATAAATTTTAGCATGGTCACAAATAAAATTTTAAGGTAAATACAATTAATAAAATAAATAATTAATAAAAGAAAACTTAAAATTTAAAGTGGGCACATATTCATCTTAAATATATATTTATTAAAATATACATTCTTTGAATGCACTATATAAATATATGAATAAAAATTTAAAAAAATTCAAAATTATATATTATTTTGCTAAAAATTTGATTATGTCGATAAATTACTAAAAAAATCTTACATACAGAATTATAATAAAGTAATGTAATGTACTGTTTATGTTTTTTTTTTTTTTTTTTTTTGGGGGGGGGGGTCAATTCAATTAATGGATAATCCACATGAACCCTAGAACGTGAAGAAAACGAATAATCAGGTAATGTGGTTAATGCATGGATGGATTACATTTCAATCATTGACATGAGTATATTAAATTTTTTAAAATTAAATCATATAATCTACTCAAACTTATCGTATTATACATGGTTTAAATTAATAAAAAATTATAATTATATATCTCATTCAAAATATTTTTTTTAATTCTAGATAGAAAAAAAGAGTACACAAATTTTATTTACAGAAGTAAAGTGACACAAGCTCGACGATACATCATATTACATAGTAACATATTCAGTATCATGATGGAGATTTTTCATAATAAATTATGGTGGATTACTAAAATTAAGGGTGTTCAAAAATGCCCGACTAAGTTGACCCGATTTGACTCGATTTACTGATTATTCGAACACAAATAATTTGGTATTTATAAAAAAAAATAGTCCAGGTCGAGTCTGGATCACAATATTAGAAATTTTCAGGTGCTTAGTTTCTACTTTTTTATTTTTTATATTTTAAATATAATTATTATTTAAATAAAATATCCCTATATTCACTATATTCTCAAATCAAATAACTTAATTCCTAAATTCCAATCCCTCAAATTTTATTTTTAAAAAATAAAAAAATAATTAGAGACTCATGGT
Organism: Abelmoschus esculentus; assembly: GCA_035048815.1. Lineage (NCBI taxonomy): Eukaryota > Viridiplantae > Streptophyta > Magnoliopsida > Malvales > Malvaceae > Abelmoschus > Abelmoschus esculentus. The sequence goes on from JAUCBN010000032.1 coordinate 9,269,904, forward strand.
AAAAAAAATTAAGATTCATCATAAAAAAATAAATTATTTTTTCGAGATGAAAAATTCAAACTTTACTCGTTTATATATGCAATATTTTTACTTGTACATTAACCAAGATGAAAATCAACTAAATATTCTTTACTATTTAAATCATTAATTTTTGTATATTAAAATAAATTTAACTAATTAAAAATATTAAAAAAACTTCCCCTACTCCTTATGTTTTGTTTCGAATTAGATTATGCAATTTAAGTCTTAAATTGTAATATCCACATTCTTGAGTAAGAGAAAAACCTAATCGAATTGGGATTCCCAATCTAAAACCCTAATTTCTTTTTCTCCCAAATTAGAAAACCTAATTCGATTCAAATTGAGATTATTCCTAGGGGCAATTTCTTTTTTTTTTACTTGAATCCTAGACCAAATTGAATTAAAAAAATTATCTATAGTATAAACAAAATCCTAAGTCTCTCTCCTACCCATTGTTTGAATTCTTTACCCTACCCCAAAACTCTCGGTTTGTTGAGAGGTCAGAGAAACTTTTGTTTCTTCTTCTTCTTCTTGGTATCGTGTTGTCGTGTAGCTGTTTTCCTTCACCTTCTGTCGCGTGTGTCGCCATTCAAGGGCTGGGTAAGTGTTGTCGCCATTCAAGGGTCGGTTTTGACCATCGGAAGTGGTGGTGGTGGGTTATTGGACTAGGTTGTTGTCGGGTTGAGTAAGAGTGTTGGGAGGGGTGTGATTGCGGGTTATGTCGCTTGATCGGTGGTGTGAGGGTCCTTGTCGGTCGCTGTTTTATCGTCCCCAGGTTCGTCGGAAGTTCGTCGGTGCTGGATCCTTGGGTGGCTAGGGTTAGGTCGAGATATGGGAGAAGGATATGGAGTTTAATGAATCGATCTAGTGAATCAGACCAGTTTGTTATGTGAGGGAGGAGGAACCAAACCGAACCAGTGTGAACCGTAACCCAGAATCTGACCCGAACTTTGACTCGAACCAAACTTTGACCCGACCTGGATTGACCCATGACCAGTGACATCATTGATGAAGTCATCGATGACGTTAGCAGTGACGTCACCCATTGACCATTGACTTTGACTTTGACCGTTGACCATTGAGTTTTTGACCCGAGTCGACTTTTTTTAAAAGACCCTATTTTAACCTTTTTCGATGTCCTGAGTTCGTTTTTGTAGTCCGTTTTGTCATATTCAAAGCCGAAAGTCTTGTTTTGTCCATTTAAAGTATAGTTTTGGTATGTGGACTTGAATAAGAATTTAATTGGAATTTTCTGATCTTTTTCAAACGATGCAGACTTTGAAGAAGACGTTTTTCCTCCTCCGCCTCCACCTCGAGTTCAACTGTCTCCTACGAGTACCGCTCGTGATACACGCTCTAACTCAGCTAGAGTAGGACCGAGTTTAGACCGTGGGAAATGTCTGTGTCAGTAATAGTATTTGCTACGAGAGGTGTGTTCTCTTTCTGTGCTAGATTTGTGTTATATGTTTAACTATTATTGTGATACTGTGAACTTGAGATTCCTTGTATTTTTGTGAGCACTACTTGAACTGTGTGGTTCATATTTTATGCGGTTAATTGTGGTGTGACATTGAGATCATTTACATTCATAGCATTACATGTGCATGGGGTGTGTTGTACGGAGGAAGGTGGTTTTTACCACAACTGTGTTTGGCGAAATAAGGAGTGAAGGGTTCTAGGGAACTACCTCCACTGTGATCGGTTGGCTTTGCCACCACTGTGATTGACATTCGGAGTATGAGACTGCATTATTTGTGATATTGCATTTATCACTCATAGTGTTAATAACTACGAATATTTATATAATATATCTGTGATTGTGAATTGAGTGATAATGTGATTTATGAATGCACTTTTGAGACTCCCTGGCTTTATAGTTCACCCTTTTAATTTAACATTGCAGATACTCGGCCCTAGAGGTTGGTACTCGAAGCTCTCAACCAGATATTTGTTTTTTTCTCGATATTTTCAGTATGTTAAGTTACTAGAAATTTTTACTCTAATTGATTTAGGATTATTGGGGATTGAGATATCTTTACGTTCCATGCATTATTTCATATATTTAATTTTAATAATATTATTTAGAGTACTTATTTTTAAATTATATTTTACCGGTTGTGATGTAACTTTGGTATTTTAAATTACTTTCTGCTTTACTTAACGAACAAATTATAAAATATTAATTTTAACCTACCGTATATCTTAAGTCATGAGTAAGGGGTTATATTTTTGGTATCAGATCCGAGTTCAACACTCAGACTGTGAGGCCCGTAACCAATGTTTTTACAAGTGTTTGGAAAAATATACATGCATTAAACATTTTTGGTGATATGGGAAATTTTTGAAAAAAAATGTTTTACTGAGATTTTATTGATGTTTTGAAATTGAGACTCTAGTACCAAATCTAACTTAGGTTCTACTCTTGTAGATAGATACTATATCACCTCGTAAGAGTGTTAGACTTGCTACTGTTAGAGGTCGAGGTCGAGGTTTGACTACTGTGGCCGTTAGTGAGTCGCCACCTGCCATTGACCATGTTAACGATCAAGTTGAGATGCAAAATCAAGAAGTTGACCCTCAGCCTGAGGTACAACCTATTGTGAGCCGTCAGTCTGAGGATAGAGCCACATGTGAGCAAACACGTCATGAGGAGGAAGTGTTGGATTCTGATGATAATGAGACAGTGGAACTAGATAGTGCTATGGTTAATCGAAAGTTACTGAAATACTTTCGTGATCAGTTAGAAAATGCTAGGAAGTCGGTATCTGCTATCTTCCTAAGTGTTGGGATAAGGGTATTTGTGGGTATTTTGGATGAACATCCATCAGATGCTGAGCTTTGGATGGAAGACCTTGAGAGATTATTTGAGGAGATGGAATACCCTATCGATAAAAAACTGAGAGCTGTTGTTTCACTACTACAAGGTGAAGCATAACGTTGGTGGAAATCTGAACAAAGACTGATGTCTGTTGATCAAGTGACTTGGGAGACTTCTTGTCAGGCTTTCCAGAACAGTTATGTGGGAGAATAATATTTAGCCGATCGACGTCAGGCCTTTATTGATCTAAAATAGGAGAATATGACGATATCTAGGTATGAGATTAGTTTTGTGGATCTATCACAGTATGCAAATGGTTTAATGGATACTGAAAAGGATAAGTGTCGGAAATTTTTGAAAGGTCTTCGTTTTCCAATCCGTGAAAAGGTAGCTTCTTTCCAAGATAAATCTTTTAGTGATTTAGTTGACCGTGCTAAGACAGTGGAAAGAATGGAAACTATTTCTGTGAGTCAGTCAAAATATGAGAAAGACCGAAGTAGGAGATATTATGAATCGAGTTTTCAGCATGATGCCCCGAGTTATTCGGGTAAAAGAGCTAGAGAGGTGTCAGTGAAGCAAAGTAACCAGGGGTTGAAATCGATAGTGTCTACTGCCAGTGGAGGAGGATTATCAGCTTACTGACTGATCTGTACTTCCTCTCATAAGAAACATGGAGGAGAATGTAGAAGAAAAATCGATTCTTGTTTCAGATGTGGATCCTTGGGTTATTTCTTCAATGCTTGTCCTGAACCACCTACAGCTTCTTCCCTAAGGAATCAATCACAAGCTTTTGTTCAGACACCCAGTGTTAGTAGAGGACAAGGAAAATCTGTCGCCTTCAGTACAAGGATAAGAGATGATCAATTCAGAGTGTAGCTGCTTCGAGAATTAAGAAACCAGGTCTGATTCATGCTACTAGGGCTCATGATGACCGTGACCAAACAAATGTTATAGCGGGTATTTTTTTTATCCTTTCTAAACCTCTTTTTGCTTTACTTGTCAATGGGTAAATTTTGAGGCCAAAATTTCTTTTAAGGGTGAGAGAGTTGTAACATCCACATTCTTGAGTAAGGGAAAAACCTAATTGAATTGGGATTCCCAATCTAAAACCCTAATTTCTTTTTCTTCCAAATCAAAAAACCTAATTTGATTCAAATTGGGATTATTCCTAGGGGTAATTTCGGGTTTTTACTTGAATCCTAGACCTAATTGAATTAAAAAAATTATCTATAGTATAAAAAAATCCTAAGTCTCTCTCCTACCCATCTTTTGAATTCTTTACCCTACCCCAAAACTCTCAGTTTGTTGAGAGGTCAAAGAAGCTTTTGTTTCTTCTTCTTTTTCTTGGTATCGTGTTGTCGTGTAGCCGTTTTCCTTCACCTTTCATCGCGTGTGTCGCCATTCAAGGGATGGGTAAGTGTTATTGTTCCTTTTTCTCAGTCGTAAGGGTTTGGAAGGTATGGTTATGGATTTCTAAATCTGTTGGAGATTAGGTTTTTTGGTGAAAGGGGTCGTGTTTATGTTTGGTGGAAGTGTTGGGCTATGGTGGTCGATTTCTTGGTCAGTGTCGAGAGGGGAGTAGCCGTCGACAGTGGTTTATAGTGTTAAGGTTTAGGGATTAGTTGGTTGTAGGTGTTGTTGGGTTTGTTGAGTGTTTGGGTGGCTATTGGATTGTCGTCAGAGTTTTGGGTTGTCAGAGGAGTTTCTTTTGTCGTCGGTTTTGACTGCCGATAGTGGTGGTGGGTTATTGGACTAGGTTGTTGTCGGGTTGAGTGAGAGTGTTGGTAGGGGTGTGATTGCGGGCTACGTTGCTTGATCGATGGTGTGAGGGTCCTTGCCGATCGCCGTTTTATCGTCCACAGGTTTGTCAGAAGTTCGTCGACGCTGGATCATTGGGTGGCTAGGGTTAAGTTGAGATATGAGAGAAGGATATGGGTTTTAGTGAACCGGTCTAGTGAACGGACCAGTTTGTTATGTGAGGGAAGAGGAACCGAATCGAACAAGTGTAAACCGTAACCCAAAACCTGACCCAAACTTTGACTTGACCCGAACTTTGACCTGACCTGGATTGAACCTTGACTAGTGACATCATCGATGACGTCAGTAGTGACATCACCCATTGATCGTTGACTTTGGCCTTGACCGTTGACCGTTGAGTTTGACCTTGACCATTGACCGTTGACTTTTTTATCCGAGTTGACCTTTTTCAAGTCCATATTTTAACCTTTTTCGACGTCCTGGTCCGTTTTGTCAAATTCAAACCCGAAAGCCTTGTTTTGACCGTTTAAAGTATAGTTTGGGTATGTGGACTTGAATAAGAATTTAATTGGAATTTTCTGATCTTTTTCAGATGACGCGGACTTTGAAGAAGATGTTTTTCCTCCTCTGCCTCCACCTCGAGTTCAACTGTCTCCTACGAGTACCGCTCGTGATACACGCTCTAACTCAGCTAGAGTAGGACCGAGTTTAGACCGTGGGAAATGTCTGTGTCAGTAATAGTATTTGCTACGAGAGGTGTGTTCTCTTTCTGTGCTAGATTTGTGTTATATGTTTAACTATTATTGTGATACTGTGAACTTGAGATTCCTTGTATTTTTGTGAGCACTACTTGAACTGTGTGGTTCATATTTTATGCGGTTAATTGTGGTGTGACATTGAGATCATTTACATTCATAGCATTACATGTGCATGGGGTGTGTTGTACGGAGGAAGGTGGTTTTTACCACAACTGTGTTTGGCGAAATAAGGAGTGAAGGGTTCTAGGGAACTACCTCCACTGTGATCGGTTGGCTTTGCCACCACTGTGATTGACATTCGGAGTATGAGACTGCATTATTTGTGATATTGCATTTATCACTCATAGTGTTAATAACTACGAATATTTATATAATATATCTGTGATTGTGAATTGAGTGATAATGTGATTTATGAATGCACTTTTGAGACACCCTGGCTTTATAGTTCACCCTTTTAATTTAACATTGCAGATACTCGGCCCTAGAGGTTGGTACTCGAAGCTCTCAACCAGATATTTGTTTTTTTCTCGATATTTTCAGTATGTTAAGTTACTAGAGATTTTTACTCTAATTGATTTAGGATTATTGGGGATTGAGATATCTTTACGTTCCATGCATTATTTCATATATTTAATTTTAATAATATTATTTAGAGTACTTATTTTTAAATTATATTTTACCGGTTGTGATGTAACTTTGGTATTTTAAATTACTTTCTGCTTTACTTAACGAACAAATTATAAAATATTAATTTTAACCTACCATATATCTTAAGTCAAGAGTAAGGGGTTACATAAATTTTATGTTTAGATATGTAATTAGAGTTTTAAAATTTTATATTTGAATGTTAGATTATGTAATTCAAACTTTTAAATTTGTGTATATTTTTTTAGAATTAAATTTAAAATTAAAAAATAAAATAAAATACGGGTACCCGAGTACCAAAATTTTCAGATACCTGAGTATTCGGTATCTAAATTACCGGATAATCAAAAAATCTGAATTGAGACATGGGTTGTTTTTTTACTACCCGAATTTAAATACCAGTAAGTGAAATACCGCTGGCCTATCTGAGTTCCTCGAAGTAACAAAACAAAACCATCTGCAACCATGTTATCTTCCCATTAACTCGTTTATCATTTTTAATTTTTCATCATTCACATCAAAATAAAATTTATTAAAAAATATTTTTTTTCTTTTACTTTTTTGTTTCAATCTATCAAACAAAATCTTAACTTATGATAATAAGAAATAATAATAATTAATAATTTCCACATGGACGTCTTTATAAAATTATCAGTGCTTTTACAGTAAATATTAAACTATATTATTTATTAAAATTAAAAAAACCCTTCACATATTATTATTTACCCTAAACAGATACTAAAAATGATTATTAAATTTAGTTTAAAGAATAAAAAAAATTTCATTTTTTTAAAATCAAAATTTATTTAATTTTTGATTAACCTTCTAATTTTAGTTCTCGTCTTGATTAATCTAGACACATTCATATTATATATTCAATTTCAGTAGGTGAATCTTTTAACAAAATACTTTTATTAATATAAAATCTTAAATATAAAATTTATTTAAAATAATATTAAATTATTTAATACTTAAACCAATTCTGTAGATTTCACTCGTTTCTAATTAGTTAACTTTACTTAAATTCTAATAACATATTCAAAAGTACATTTTTATTAAACTAGTGTGGACAACATGAACTAGTCCTACCCCATCCGGTCCATTCCTGAACAACTCGGCCGAAAGCAGGAAGACCCCACACACGCTTGTAACTGAGCCCAAATATTTGAATTTTAAATGTACTCTGCCGCTCCAACCGGGTTTTCTAAAATGACAAAAATGCCATCACTCTACAATCTATTGAAGTAGCATGGAATTTCTTTTTATTCAATCTCCAAACCAAATGAGGACTTAGTAGTTAGTATGTGCCTAAGTTGATTCAAAGACATTTAATTTAACGTATTATTATAATAAAATTATTAACTAAATTGGTATTATATACAAGATATTTATAATTTTTATTTAAGAAAATAAGATGTTTAAAGTTTATCTGTAATCTAGACCTAAAATTACAGTGCAAGTAAAAGACCATTACTAATAAATGATACTTTGAGAGAGAAGACCATTTACAAATGGTGATTTAGGCAAAAACACCAACTACAAGTGACATTTTCTTACCTACACTATAAAAATTGATTAGAACCAAAAAAATATGATTAAGGATAAATATTCTAAAATAAAATTTTAAATTAGATTATTCTCAAATTTTCTCCTAAATCAAAACTAAATAAAAAATAATATATAATTTCAAAAATAATGAAAAAAATATAAGTTTCTACTTATAATTTAAAAATATTTTTATTATTTTAAAAATATTTAAAATTTAAAATTAATATTATTGAAAGAAACCACCATAAATTCATATAATACTCTAAATATATGTCATTTTTAATAGTAAATAACTGATTACATTTGATAAAATTAACCGATGATCAAGGCGGGTTTATTATTGGAGTGGCATATAGGTAAATTAAAGTCGTAGGCTGGGATGAAAAAGGAACGCGACCACCCGTCTTTAAAATAAGCAAAGCAGCGATCCCTTGTGTTTTCGAATTGAAGCTCCGGCGAGCAACTGAGGTACGGCGTGAACAACAACCCAAGATCTACGGCCTAGCAAATACAAATGGTAAAAGTTATTTACTTTTATGAGTATTATTTGTTCATTTTCTAAATCATCTTCCTCCCTACCATTTCCTCTAATTCTTATAATTTCGCAGAAATTTTACGATCCAAAATTGCAGTCATGGTTCATTAAATTTTAAGCTGATAGAGTACAATTGTTTTGTGATATTTGACAATTTGATCAACTGTGTGCTTTGTGTTAAACAATCTGAATTAGGGGTTAGTTTTTTTGCATCATGTCATTTGCTAATGCTGGTGTGGCATGTGCCGACTGGTATACTTTTTGCAGGACGGGCATAACTCTGAAGATTCAAAGCAAAACACTGCTGATATGACTGTTTTCGTGAGTTCATCGACCCTTTTCTGTAACAATGTGAATGAATGTTTGTTGTTCTGATAGTTCCAAACTTTTTTATGTCGTCAAGTCAGTTCATAGTTTATATCGGATGCAATCCCACAGTTTTGTCTTGTGGTTTCTTGACATGTCTTACTTTGAATAACTTTTGCAGGTGCAAAATCTTCTTCAACAAATGGTGAGTTCGTAATTGGACTTTGTTGTTGGAATATTTTTACTGTTATTGATAAATATTTGTTGCAGCAATCTAGGTTTCAAACAATGTCAGATTCCATTATCACAAAGGATATCCTTTTCACGCTTAATTTTTATCCTTGCTTCACTGATGCAGTATTAGTAAAAGATTGATTCACACCAAAATTATCTTTTTATTTTTGTCTTCATTCAGCCTGAAGCAGTAGGCGGTTTTAGTTTCTTTTGTCTACGTATTGGCCTATTGGGAACTATAGGCTATAATGCTAAAAAAGCCGTGCCAGACCGTGAGGTGTTATGTGAACCTGTATCTGATAACTGTTGTACTAACCAGATTTGAACATGTTCGAAACAGGGTTAGTTTTTTTCCCTTTATTATAGCTGTACTTTAAATATAAATAGATAGTCTCTTAGTATGGAAATAGTTCTTTTACCACAGTATTTTTGTGAAGTGTGGGACATCTACCGTTTACTTAACTCCGAAGCACTTGATGAAATGGGAAACCGTATAAACGAGCTGGAGCAGAGCATCAATGACCTAAAAGCTGAGATGGGAGTGGAGGGATCTCCATCACTACTACCTCCACCAAACCAAATTTCAGATGGAGCGAAGCAAGAGGAAGGCTCTGCATAAAACTTGGACAGAGTGTTTTTTCCAGTTGGCTGTGATTATGATTTTAATTTGGTATTGTTTTGTTTGAGATTACTGAGTGCACCCTTTTTCTTTATTTGTATTAAGTATTTCTTCTGTGAAATGGGATTAGACAATTATCTGCTTTGTTTGTCAATTTACAGAAGGAATTAATGAAATGAAGTGGCTTGTTGTTAGCATTTCTGCTCTACAATTCCAGATCTTAATACTTGAATTGCTTTATGAAGGCAACATTCTTAACTCACATTTCATTCGAAAATACATCATGGAAAGTACTACAGAACCAGAGTAATCATATGTTGCCACAATGAATCCTGAGTTTTCCCATGTCGGATGGTATAAAATTCAAAGTTGGTTATGATCTGAATTCTAAACTTGTTAGAATAGATGTTCCTCCTTTTTATTTAAACTAGAAGGTAAAATTCCAAACAGCACACTAAAGTACAAAGAATGACATGGGAACTTGTTCAATAACATATATAGAGAAATCAATGAAACCAAGAAACAAAGGAGGGCGAAAAACCTTAACCCCGGCAACGAGTAATGGCACTGCAGCCTCGATTGTATGGGTTAGCTTGTGCTCCCGGTTGACAGTTATAGTAGGATGCACCCCTTTGCGAGCATGGCACAGTGTTCCTCTGCAGAGCTCCATAGCTTATGTACTGCGTGGTCTGCAATATGCGCCTGTTAATCCCCGAGTCCATCTCAAACTCATCCTCCACCATGCATTCAGCCATCGAGCCCTCGCAGCCAGACTTGGTCGGAATCCAGCTCAAATGGTGCTCACCGCTCGCATCGACGGACGACAAGGCGATGATAAGAGCAACCAAGACTAACAGAACGGCTAGGAGAAAACCAGAGGGATTGGCCATGGCTTTTGTTGATGTTTTTATTTTGTTTCGGCTCTTTTATTGATGTATGATGCAGTTGTTGAAGTCGGGACAAGAAGAGAAGAGGGTGCAGCAACTTGTTTTAAAGCTACTAATAGAAGAGTTGGATGATCGACATTGACTAATCACTAATTACGTTGGCCCCATACAGAGACAACACAAAAATTTATGTTATGGGACGAATAAATTTATAAAATCTAAAGGGTCGTAAATTTTAAACATGAACCGTAAAACGAACATGAAAGATAGAAACATGTAAAGGCAGGCGGAGGAGGTAAATTGTTGACCATCCATGGATACTTAAAATCTGGTTGGTTGAAACTTGAAAATCCTGGTTCGTCCAACAACCTGCAATAGTTTGGCTGTCCTAATCCATTGACTAATAAAAAGCACAACCTAACCCAACAATGGAAGAAAAAGGAAATGTTTTATTTTCAGTGATATAGGTAGCTGATATGTTCAAAGACTTGTGCAATGTCAAACTCGAGTCGATAGCTATTCGGAAACTTCCTCGAAATCTTTGTTTTAGCTGTTAATGGATGACCTCTTCTGAACCTAATACAAGAAAAGAATGACAGAAATGGTAATGTGAAAACTCCAGAACAAAACAAAAACAAAAACAAATAAACAGTTGAAAATCCTGTCTGAGATATAATCAGCTTGGGGGCAGCTATTTTTAAATACCGATTTCTTCTGCGACGTTATTAGTATTATTTTATTTGCAAAAACTAAGTGATGCTTTTTTATTCACGGTGTTGGTTCTGCAAATTTCAAAGGCCCAATAAATAGTTTGATAGAATATTATTCGATATCGAGATTGAGATGTAATATTTTTAGAAATTAAGGAGTAGTTTTAGTATAGCTTAACTGTCAAATAGGTAAACTATACCTTTTAGTTTAGTTAGATATTTAAACTATTTTTCGGGTCAAATAGGTAACTAAAGTATCATTCTATAATTCATTTAAGGTTTTTTATTTATTCTTGTAATACTCATATTTTGTCCGAGTATTAGTACATATAATAAGATTATTATAAATAAATAATTAATTAATAATAATAATTAATTTAGAAAATAAATCCCACATTGGTGGGGATGTACATTACATACAATCACTCATTTTAGTGTATGAAATAAATCTCACATTGATAGAAAATGTACATTACATGCAATCACTCATTTTAGTATAAAAAATAAATCCCGCATTGATAGGAAGCCTCATTTTTTCCTCCCTAAATACCTATAAAAGAGAGAAATTACTATAAAAAAAAATGTTGAGAGCCTTGGAGCAAATCAAAAGAAATTATGCTAGACTAGCTCTATAATCCAAGCTTTAGTAAGTCATTCTTTTTTCTTATTATATTTGTTTATTTTTTTTTCATTTAGGCATTAGAATTTGTAATTAAAATATCTTATACACTTAGTACTTGTAATTGAACTTTAAATTTAATAGAATTCAATTTGGTTCTATATGCTTTATTTTATGTCATAATTATTCAATACTCAACGAACCGTTGAAAAAATAACCCAGTTATCGAAACAAACATGTGAGGTATCAAAACGCCTTGAATATTTCATTAAGCTTAAAAAATAGGACAATATCGAAATAACGAAAGGTTGTATCGAAATGCCTATATCGATACCATTTCAAAGAGTTTCGAAACCAAAACTCACAATTTTAAAATGTATCAAAATGTTCCAAGACCATATCTAAATGCCTGAAAAAACATGAACAAAATTTATTGAAAATATACATACCAAATCGAAATACCTTAGGGGCGTATCGGAACTCCTATAACAAAATCAATATTTTTGCTTTGAAATTGACTTGAAAAATTATAGATGGCTTATTGTTTTGACTTAATAATATTGTTTGAATTACCAATTGAGTAAGAACTTAAAAATTTATTACAAATTATTCCTTTGACTTCTTTGTTATATCAAAAATCAAATTTAGTTTTAACCAAAACTCTCCCTTAATATGTGCATAGGTTTAAAAATTAAGTTTTAAAGACTTCTCCCCTTTTATTAGGTCAAAATCAAAGAGATAAAGAGATATATAAAAGCATATAAAAAGAATTAAGCAAGCAAATAAGACATAAAATTAAGTTCATAATCCATAGCATTAAAAATAGCAATCTAACATGAAATCAAAGCATAGTACTTAAACATAAAACATAGGCGCATAACTCTTAAATCCAAAAAACATGAAATGATATGAAAATGCAAACTAATCCTAATAGCCATAACTAGTTTTTCTAAGAGCCAAAGCAAGAACCTAATAACTAAGAAAGCTACTCTTCACCTCTGTCGTCCTCAACATCATCATCATCAATATGAGAGACTTGAAATTAACGTCATTCATCATAGAAGGCTCCAAATAACATACTCAAAGAAAGATGTTGAGCTTCAAGTGATTGTACACGAATATCAAGAGAGTCAAGACAATCATCCATGTTGTCGAAGCGGGTGTTAATAGAGGCAAAACCGGTGGTTATTTGATTTTTCAAGCTTGCAAGTTGATCGGAAGTAACTTGGTGTACCGGCTCCGGATCAATAGGTTGAGGAAGGGTGCCTCTTTACGATTTCATTCTCCTTCAATAAATTGGAAATGAGAACGATTTAGTAAGTCTCACTGATTAACTCCTTAAGTGACTTTGGTCTATTATGCGAGCAATCAATCTCCAAGTGTAGAAAAAGAGAAATTAAGGCACATGCATATGAGAAAGATTGACATTATTTGGTGTGACGATTTTGTATTTGTTACACCAGATCTACAAAGATGATTTTTGCAAGGTTTGGACATTTTTTTTGGCAAAAGAAAGTAAGCCAAAATTCATCAACTTGACGAATTCATGAATACTTGCCACTGGACGGACGATCCACCACGATATGATAAAATTAAGAAAGTGATCATGCACATCGAGGTTTATGATAGATCCGATGAGAGTGTCAAGAGATTTTTCATCTTCAAGTCCCTCATCATCAAGTCCGAAAACATCACAAAGTAACTTGACATCAACATGAAATCGACGTCCCATGAGGAAGGGCTTAAAGATCAACATTTTAGATTTGACTTTGGATAAATTACTAGTGGCGTTGAAATAAAAGATGATAACAAGACGCGAAAAAAATTTACAGGACAAGGATAGGAATTTCATGAACATGCACCTTTAAAGAAGGTGTAAATATCGACAATAGAATTTTTCAAAGTCCAAGAAATTGATATCCACACAACGCTCCTTCTTGAGCTTATAATATCAATATTGTTGGCAATGCTCAAATTTAGCTCTATAAGAAAAAGATTCTTGATAGATATATTGAAGGTTAGGGCGATTTGGATCCTCCGCAATATTGGATGAACTTCTAGCCTCGGTTCTTTATCTCTTTTTAGGTGCTATGATCTATATAAAAACATTTAGAATTTTAGGCACTAAAGCCATTTATGCTTAACTAACCCTATTCAATCCAATAATAATTAATAACTCAAAGGTTTTAAAATTTAAAAAAGATTTTTTTTTAAATAAAATTTGTAAAAGAAATGAAAAAAGTGTACAAAAATACTTAAAAAAGTTTTTATATTTGAATAAAAAAATGAAATTTTTGAAATTGATTTATTGGATTTTGAAAACCCATAAATAAAAACAAGTTTATATATAGAAACAATTAATTTTAACTAACTAAAATTAAACAAAAATAAAAAATTTCAAAATTACCTTGAGTAGAGATTTTGGAAGAAATTTGGATTTTCAAGCACGAAACTTTGATATAAACTTAGGCTTAATGTTTTGTTGAAAAACCTCAAGAAAACTTAGGTTTGGTGCGAAGAATTGAGTCATTGAAGGGTTTTTTGTAGTAAAAGTCGGCCCAAGGTTTTTTTAGAAGGAAGAGTTTGTGTTTTAATTAGGTTTGAATTAAGATTTAAGCCTTTAAAACACATCTACCGCCACGCATTCCGATACGTCCTTTTAGGCGTTTTGAAACAGATTATTTCAGAATACTTTTTACCTATTTCGATACGGTGTTGTTTCGATATAACCTTTACCCGTGTCGGAACCAAAGGTGTATCGAAATGCTGTTTAGGCATTTCGATACCATCTTGGCCAGAAACATCCTAAAGATGAACTCTAAGAGATGGTATCGAAACCATTTGAGATTATTTCGATACCACTTAGCTAGGCTCTGCATTTTAGGCTTCTAAAGTTCTAGAAATGAATCTCTAAAGTCCCCTATATGCATGTTCATGATGAATTAACAGGATTATAATTCACCATATAATATTTTCCCATGCAACGATCAAAGAATTTTATTTTTCATAGTTTCAATGTCTATAAACTTTGCAAGCATATATATCAAAGAAGACATAGAAACATTTATCTTGCAACTTAATAATTGCTCATACAAAAACATGCTTAAAACCATTGACATATAAGATATTTTTAATAGAAGTAAAGGAGTAAATACAAATAGAGCTCATAATCTCAATTTTACCTTAGGAGTTGTCACTAAATGTCACTAATCCACCACTATTAAGCTCTAGCTCCTTGAATCATCTTTTGTCTCTTGTCATATTCCTCGAGCATCTATTATCAAGGTGCCATATATTTGGATTTAAAGCTTTGGCCTTGTAGCAATACTCAACCTACAAATATGAAATCACGTTTTGGCTTTTGGTACCCAAACTTGTTTGGGTCAATATGAGTTAGTTCCCAAGAACTTGGTTCTCTTAGAAATCCAAGTAGCAATAGCACACATATCATTCGAATCAATAATATTCTTTGGAATCCAAATACTCCTAATCATTTTACCTTTATTATGCCTAGGAAACCTTCTATGTCTATAGTTTCTAAAAGTCTTCCTAACATGATTAGTTATAGAAGATTCTTCTTTAAAGTAGTTATTAGGACTAATCTTGTCTAAAGAAACTTTTAAATCATTAATATCTTTTTGATGATCTTTTTTCATCTTAGAAAATAAATTATGCATGTCAAGATTTTTTTTATAGTTCTTCAAATTTCTTACGCTTTTCTTTCAACTTACTTTCTAACTCTAGATTAGTCCTAGTCAAGGAATCATTTTCATTTTTCAAATCTAAAACAATCTTTTTATTTTTCTTAAGTGATTCCTTATATTCTAAGAATAATTTGTCATATCTATCTTGCAATTTCTCATAATAAGCATCATTTAATTCATCATAAGTACGATCATTGCAAGAGGATTCAAGGGTTACCTTTAGCTCATTGTCAAGATCCATTAGACACAAGCTAACTACCTCATTTTCTTCATCGAATGATGAGTCCTCATCGCTCTAAGTAGTAACATGAGCCTTGTGCTTCTTCTTTCCCTTGAGCCTTTTCTTCTTGTATTATGGGCAACCGATTCAAATGTAACCTAGTTTCTTGCACTCATAGCATATGAGTTGGTCTTTTTTTTTTCTTTTCTCTTCCCTTTGAAGTCATTTTTCTTTGAATTCTTCTATTTCTATTTGACGTCATTAAACTGGTGAACCTTTTGGCTACCATAACAAATTCTTATAATTCTTTTTCTTCACTTGTGTTGCTCACCTTTTGAGGTAGAGAGACATTGAGGGAAATTCTTTTTCTCTTTACTTCTACATCTTTCTTCTCTAGCATTTTATAATATTTCTTTTTTTTTCTTCTTCCCTTTCTTTCTTTCTTCATAATCTCATGGGAGAGAAGAGATCCCACAAGAGCATCAAGCTTCAAGGCCTTGACATCCTTAGCTTCTATGATGACAGTTCTCTTCCTATCCAAAGACTCAGAAAGAGAGTAGATGCATTTCCAAATGTAATACCCAAAATTATTCCTAATTTTAAAACCTTAATTTTGAAATTCCTAATTAAAAATCCTAATTTTTAGATTCCTAATTTTTGAAACCCTATTTTTTTTTGAGATTTTAAATTGATTTTCTAAATTTAAGGAAATTTTTTTGAGATAAGTTATAAAGTTTTGAAAGTTTTAAATGTGAATTTAAAGATTAAAAGTTAAAGTGATGTTTTGAAATTTGATGACTTTTGGATAACTAATTTGTTTTTAAATTAAATTCTATTTTTATTGAGATTAATTATTATTTTTTTATTAAGAGTGTTTTTGCATTCAATCTTTTTATTAAAAACATTATTTTATTTTAATTGCTATTTTATCAAAACTCTTTGTTTAATATTATATATAGTATATAAAGTCCGAGATAAAGAAAAGAAATCACATTAAAATTATACAATCTTATTTTTTTATATTTATTATATTTATAATATGATCTAATAGAATTTTAATTCTAATTAGAATCAGTTATTTTTTCTCTATATATTTACATATCATGATCTAAGAGAAAACCCTACATTATTTTCTTTCATCAATATTCTCTAACGACTTTATTCTCATTCTTTATTTCTGTTCGAGTTCAAAACCATGTTATTTGGTAATTTAAATCGCTTTGGCTAAGGTGTGCTCTCTTACAGGTGCTACATTTGTTTTTTTTTTTTTGTGTTTTGTGATTATCAGTTTACTGTGACACTGTGATATTGAACATACTATGTGATATTGTGATCTTGAGTTATCCTATGAGACTGTGATCAGATTATCTAAACTGTGTGCTTCGTCTTCTATACGAATATCTTTGATAAGACTTTTGAGAACTATGACATTGATTGAATAACATGTGCATGGGTGGGATTGTACGGAGGAAGGTGGTTTTACCACATAGCGTTTTGGTGAAATAAGGGGTGAGGGGTTCTGGAGAACTACCTCCACATCGATCGGTTGGTTTAGCCACCACTATATTTGGCGTTTGGAGTATGAGATTGCATTCTATGTGACATTGCATACACCATTCTCTGTGTTTATTTATTAAGAAAAGATATATATTTTATCTGTGATTGTGAATTAAGTGATATTATGATGTTTGACTGCACTTTAGAGACACATTGGGCTTTATAGCTCATTCTTTTAGTTTTTTTTCTAGATATCTGGTCCTAGGAGTTGGTACTCAGAGATCTCTCTCGGATACGGTTTATTACTATTTTTAGTATGATTGTTTTTAGACATTTTTATTTTAAGATTATTAGGGATTGAGATATATTAAAACCTCATTTATAAAATCGATTATTCAAATTTGTTAATTTTAAATAAGAATATTTACTTTTTAACCGTGTTTTTATCTTTTGGTTTACAAATTTGGTTTTTAAACAACTTTTTACGATTACATGACATGAAAGTTTTAAAAGCAACAGTTTTACCCTACCGTTCTCCTCAAGTTAAAATTAAGGGATTACACCAAACAAGTTTCTCCTCCAGAATGATTTTACCGAATCCTTTAAGCCCATTAACGATTACGGAGAATCTATCAAACATCTTGGTGATGTCTTCATCCGAATCTATCTTAAAATTCTCATAGTTGAGATTTATAAGGCTAATTTTAGTTTTCTTGACGTCATTTTTTCCTTTATATGTTGTCTCAAGAGAACCCCATACTTCTTTTGCACTTTTTTAAGATGACATTTTTGAATAAATATCAGGGCCAAGTGCACTAAAGAGAATGTGTGTAATGCCTTGTCATTTAATGGAATCTTTCTTTTTTCTTCCTCCTTCATATCGCTTCTCGTCTTAGGGATTTGCCAATCACCTTCTTGCTTTATGGGAATGGACGTACCATGTTCGATTATATCCCAAAGGACATACATAATCATGTGAATTGATGAACAACCTAATCCTATTCTTCTAATAAGGATAGTTGTCCCCATTAAGGAAATTGATATCCACACAACGCTCTCTTGAGCTTATGATGTCGATATTGTTGGTAGTGCTTGAAACTAGCTTTATCGGGAAATGATTCTTGATAGATATATTGAAGGTTAGGGTGATTTGGATCCTCTACGAAATTGGATGACCTTTCAGCCTCGATTCTTTTCTTTTTTTAGGTGTCACGATCTAGCTAAAAATATTAAGAATTTTAGTCACTAAAACCACTTTTGCTTAACTAACCCCATTCAATCCAATAATAATCAATAACAAAAGGGTTTTAAAATTAAAAACAAAGTTTAAAAAATAAAATTTGTAAAAAATGAAAAACAATGTAAAAAAATACGAAGGAAAATTTTTATATTCAAATAAAAAATTTGAGATATTGATAAAAAATGTAGGATTTTGAAAACCATAAATAAAAACAAGTTTCTATATACAAACAATTAATTTTAACTAACTAAAATCAAACGAAAATAAAGAATTTCAAAATTATCTTGAGTAGAGATTTTGGAAGAAATTCGGGTTTTCAAAGCTTAAAAATTTAATATAACCTTAGGCTTGATATTTTGATGAAAAACCCTCAAGAAAAATTAGGTTTGGTGTGAAGAATTTAGTATAACCTTAAAAAGTCGGCCTAAGAAAACTTTGAATCAAAACACGAATTTCTTCTCAGATATGTGCAAATGTACGAGGAAACTAATATCAAATTGAAGAATTGTCAAATAAACTATGAAATGGAAAAGAAAGGGGAGACGAGTATTGTACTAAAGCCAGATATACAAAGATTTTGCTAAAGATGCCAAGAAAGAATGCTTAGAAAGTGAAGAAAAATAGTGAGTCTAGTTGCAAAGCTTGCGGTTGAAGTTACATGAAAAAGATGACGATATAAAGGTTGTTGCTATTGGAGCACGAGAAATGGCTCAACACGTAGGATGTTTAGCTGATGTGGTAGTAGAATTGAGTCAAAACATTGATCCAAAAATAGATTACGAGGAGAAAATAGTTGGGCTTTTAGAGGAAGTCAAGAAATTGGGAGCTAGAACTCGTCAATATCTTTAGTGTCTAATACTAGATGCAGTAAATATTTTTACCTGAAATGAATGTTATTCTATGAAAATCACTATTGTGATCAATACTTTACTGCATTGATGCATATGTTTATTTTATATAATAGCTTAACACTATTATTTAACAACATTGCATTAGCATACATGAATCTAAAGTAATTACGGGTTTCGATGATAGTAATTCAATATTAGTAAAAGTTCAAGAATCGAACATAATGAATGAAAATATGGGATAAGTTGTTAGCATTCAAGAAATATTATGAGAGCAGATAATCAAGTCTCAACCAAAGACAGATGACCAAATCTCAAAGCCACGTCTTACAATCTACCACTGGGTACCAAGTTCAAGCATGAAAACTCATTCTACAAAAAATATTGTCTCTAAGTCAAGATGCAATCAAAAGATTGGGGCAGGAAAAGAAGAAGCTGGATCCAAGCTTGATGTATTTTTTTGTCTGATCCTTGATTTGGTTATGTCAGTTCTAGTTGCCCTAAAATTCACTTGGCTCTGTTCTACAAAAAAATGGAAGGATGCCTGGATAATGACAAAATGCTGATTCATTATTTTCATGATAACTTGACTAGATCCGCTGCAACATGGTATAATAGATTGAAATGAAAACATATCTAAACATGGGTTGATTTGGCTAAAGAATTCCTGGGGTAATATAGGTATATTATAGACTTGGCTCTAGATTGTCATATTTTACGGAACATGAGAATAAAAAGTGATCAGAATTTTAGAGACTATGCGCTGGGATGAAAAATGTTAGTCGCTCAAGTACAACCACCCATGAAAAAAGAAGAGATGTCCCTTATGTTATATCTAATTCTTCTGTCTCCTTTCTTCGAGAGAATGCTTGGAAATGTAAGAGGAAATTTCAATGACCTCATGGTCATTGGTGAAGAAATAAAAGTTAGAATTCCATAGGGAAAAATCGAACTCATGCTCAAAAGTTTTATAAAAGTGTAAAAGAGAAAAAAGTGAATGGGTGTAATGTTCAAGGTTCTCGAAGTCGTAAGAGGAAAGGGTCACCTAGTTCTTTGAGCCGATTATAGAATATTCCCCCCAAAAGCACAAATCAAGAGATATTCGAAACGCCCATTATAAATTTATTTTCTTATCTTGTCAAAGCTCAATATCTGACTCTCAGGCCAATAAAGAAAATGTCAAACCTTTTTGCTCATAGTTATGATCCTGATAATATTTATGAATTTCATATGAGATTATCAGGTTATGATACCAAGAAATGTAAGCCTTTGTTGGAATAAATCAAAAAGCTGGTTAGCAAAAGAGTTATAAATGCCATATGGTATAATTTGTGGCTGATTTTGATAGAAATACCTATTGTGTTAGGTGTATTAATTGAAAGAGTAACTATCTATGAAAGATCATAATTTCTTTTCGACAAAGAAGTTAAATTTGGGAGGTAGCAAGATTCAATGAGCAACACACATGTTCAAATATATCACCGTCACAGGATCACATAAATTTAGACTCCGATCTAATATGTGCCTATACTCGACTATTGGTTGAAAATGATCCAAGGATTACGATTTCAGCATTAATAACATCCATTCAGAATCAGCTTAGATATATTCCATCTTATTACAAGGTTTGGATGGCAAAATAGAAAGTGATGACGCAAGTGTATGGAACAAGTGTATTCCATCTTACTACGAGCAATGAAAATATTTATCCTAAGAACCATTATAGAATATGAAACCATACCGACCCAACTTAAGAGGCAAGCTTATTCCTGGTAAAAGGATCTTCAACAAATTATTTTGGTCTTTTAAGGCGTGCATTGAAGGTTTTCCATTTTGCAAACGTATGATTCAAGTTGATGGTACTTGGTTGTATGGGAAATACAGTCATATCCTACTTGTAGTTGTTGCACAAGATGGAGACAACAATATATTCCCAATTGCCTTTGCCATAGTGGAAAAGGAAGATATCACTGGATGAGAATTCTTTTTGAATCATTTATGCAATCATGTCGTAAAAGAAGATGAAATTTGTATGATTTATGATATAGGAACTGTACTTTTATCAGTAATTGATAGAGTAGAAAGTTTATGGATTCCTCCACATGCATATCCAACATATTGTGTACGACATATTACGTCCAATGCGAAAAAAAGATTTAATAACAATGAGATCTGAAGAGAGATCTTAGGCGCAAGTAAATTATAGTTTTTTTTAAATTTTGTATGTTTTTATTTTATATAACTAACTTTTTTTAATAGGGTACAAACTTGTACAACCAAAATTTGATGCGAGAATACGAAATTGAGACGTCATGACCACCTCATATTTAATTTTGCTAATAACATTCCTAGGGAAAAATGGTCTCATGCATATGATGAAGGTCGACAGTACGGTCATATGACCACTAATCTTGTGGAGGTCATAAATTTGATTCTTAAAGAAACTTTACATCTCCCTATTGTAAGTATTATGTGGGAGACATACTTTAAATTGGGTAAATTTTTTTCCGACAAGGACAAGAAATTAACACTTCAATAAAAAACAGACAATTTTGGTCGCACACTCTACAAGACAAAATGAATGGACTTCAATCAAATGCAAGTGCTATGAGAGTTAGAACATTCAACCCAAGTGGAGCAGAATTTACTGTAGAAGGTAGAGTTTGAGGTGAATCAAAATTTTTATAAGTCAACCTTATTCGACGGTGGTATGATTCTATCAATTTCAAGCATTTTGATACCCCTGCTCTCATACGATTGCAACTTGTATGCATATTCATATAGATCATTACGTATATGCAGATCGATATTATAATATGCAAATTATGGTGAATATATATCGATTTTAGTTTAACACAATTATGAATCAAGATTATTGGCATGTAGAGCCAATATACGAAGAATGGTTACCAAATCTAGAGCTTCGTAGAAAATTAAAGGATCGACCGAAGTCTACACTTATTTACACGAATATGGATGATCCAGATGAAAGAGAAGGGAGAGTTCAGATTAAACATTGTTCCCTTTGTAGGGCAACATGGCACACTAGAAACAAGTGTCCAAATAGATCTACTAATGTCAACTATCGTGTAGGACCATCAACCTAACACTTATGATTGTAAAAATGTTTATGTTAAATATCTATTTTATAATTGGAAAAAAGTAAAAGACATAACCTTACAAATTAAAAAAAGGTCAATTGAAATAAAATACATAACATTAAAAATTAAAATAAGTCAATTATATGAAAAAATACAAATTATAAATAAAAGACAACATTAAAAATTAAAAGAAGTCAATTACATAACATTACAAATAAGAGATTCAAGGACTTTTCTATTTTCTTCTCCTTCTTGGTAATGCTTGTCGTTGTCGATGAAAGGATGATGTTTTGGTCATACCGTTTAGGAGGTTGAACCAATCGACGTGGTTGATCCGGGGACTCATCACCATTATTGATATCATCATCATCATCATTGATATCATGATCAACCCCATTTGTATCGAAGGTGGTGTAGCTAAAATTTCTTCATAAAACGACCATGATAAACTGCTAATATTAGTAGTTGATAAAAAAGATGTCATACTACTAACCCCCAGACCATCTCCATATAAGGATGTAGGATTATACTCAAATTGTGATATATATCCTTCACCATCATTGTACCCTGATTGAGTAAATGAATTGTCACCCTATGTAAAATTCGTTGGTGGTTGATCATGAACAGTACCATACCCAAATGAGCTCTCACCAACAGTTGTTGGGTGCGGTTGCATAGATGGAGTCCATGTTGGTGGTTGCCAACCTTGCGAATCTTCCAAGTTAGTTTCATTTGCAGTATGTTGGGAGCTCCCATCAACCCATGATGACAAATGGACATGTTTAGAGCAACGTGGCTCTTCAAACCATTTACTTGAAGTTTCAGAGGGTACTAACGATGGTTTTTCGTTTTGGCTATACCACGAATAATACTCTAAATTAAAATCAAAATTACTTTCATCGACTGGACTCAACTCTTCTGTCCATCGTGTATATCTTTTTCCATATCTCAATAAATTTGGCTTGCTTTATAACTCAATTCTTATCAAATCTACCTATTCCTGCTCTAGTATGAATATGTTCCATACTAGGAGGAGATCTAGAAATAGGTTGATGAAAGTTGAATTGCCTCAACACTCGAGAAATGGATCAAAGGCACAATTGCACCCAAAATGATCTACATTGTTGTATGAATGTAGGTATATAACCCTTTATGGATGGATTCTCATATATACCTACATTCATACAACAATGTAGATCATTTTGGGTGCAATTGTGCCTTTGATCCATTTCTCGAGTGTTGAGGCAATTCAACTTTCATCAATCTATTTCTAGATCTCCTCCTAGTATGGAACATATTCACACTAGAGCTGGAATAGGTAGATTTGATAAGAATTGAGTTCCAAATAAACTGTATAAAATAAATTTTTATTAATAAACAAGTATTTAATATATTAAAAAAATAAATCAAATTATTTTAAAATATAAAAATAAATACCTCAGTCTTTCTGATTGTTTCAATCTTCAGTCTTATGTCTTGAACATTATTATAAACAAGTCTTGCATTCTTCAACTTATGACTCCATCTAAAATGATATTGAACTCATTCTGCATAAATAAATATTGCATATATCGATAAATAATAATAATAAATCTAGTTTTACCTTCCAATAAGTAAAAATTGAATAGGGATTGGTGTTTCTACAATAGGAGTTAGATAAGAAAATCTATATCACGTCCACGACTATAATAAAATCAGACATCCACCCATATCTAACATCTTTTTCTCACCAATAATAATTGACGCCTTGCATATTTCATGGTTCAAGAGCGCCAGTGTTGTAGAACCCCAACTATATTCAATAGATGTGTTCAAATCAGCCAATATCGATAGATATTGTGTGTGAACAAGATTACCAGATGTATCCTGCATCAATATCCCACCAATGATTTGAAGTATATATGCTCGAGCTGCATACAAAAGTTCTTGCTCTGTAGAGGTCTCTGTTACGAAAAATTCATTTTGCAAACATGAAATTCTAAGATGTAGATCGCTCACACATTCCTTTAAAGGAATTTTTCCAAGATACTTCATGCAAAACTCAAATATATTATAGTTGTTGTGTCCAACCAACGGATTATCATTTATTGGTACACCTAACTGTATTGCTACATCTTCTAAAGTTATTGTGCATTCTCCAAAAGGTGTATGCATCTCAGGTCTCTATCTTTTGATCAATGCAGTAACCAAGCCAGGAATAATCTTAAACCCACAAAGAAATAAGGCATTGTAAAAAACCCGCAATGTGTAAGTAATAAGTTATGTGCTCCGAAGGCTCTTTAATTTTTAATCATCGACGGCGGATGGTATGTTCTTCACCCTATATGTATAATAATTATATAATAAATTAATATAAAATTAAAAATGGTGATATAATTTTATTTAAATAACTTACTTTCTCATCACTAATATGAGAGAAAATATGTTCAGGATCACGGTACAATAAAACTTCACCTTCACCAGATGTCATTTTAGAATAAGTCTACAAAAAAAAATCCAAATATTCAAACAGACACCAATTTAAATATAAAAATTATATCAATAAACATAATAAATAAAAATAAAAATAAATATATCGTGATTAAATTAAAGTTTAATAGAATATATAGAAAAAATTATATCAATAAATAAATTAAATAAAAATATATATAAATAAATAAAAATTAGAATAATCACGAAAATTTATTATACACTATTTGAATATAATATAACAAGAAAAAATATATAACGAATTTGAATTAAATTACAATATAATATAACACAACTAAAAAAAATTATAGACATACTTTGTAGCACTACAATTATCAGCTTCCTCTTCGTATTCGACCTTCTTTCAAAATTCTTTTGGTTTCAGAAGTTGGTTTCGTTTTACCAGTTAATATAGGTAGTGAGCATGATACCATAACGTCATACACTCTTGGCAGTAAACAAGCTTAATTTGACTCCACTATTTCAATACCATAATCCAATAATTTTTGCATGCTTTAGCTACCACCGTTTCATGCATGCACCACTACTCTACCACAATTCATTAATTTTGCCTCCATTGACCTTACAATTATTGCATGCACCGTTTCATGCATACAACCACCTTTTCTTGGATTATTGCATGCCATGCAACCAATCAATTGAGAATTTAGTTAAAGATAATAATAAAATATGGAGAATGCCAAGAGTACACGGTGTTTTCCCCTAATCACTGTAGCTTTTGTCGTATTTCCCTAAATTTTGACCAAAAACCATTATAACCCTATTTTTTAATTAGGGTTCCGTATTTCTCAAAATTTGCCATAAAATTGATTAGAGGAATCATTTGCTTGTGCCTTGAGGTGTAGGGTTTGCTTCCGGTTAATTCGATAGGTAGTCGAACCGAATTAGTCATAACTAATTTTAACCAAAAATTTTAAAAATTTAACCATTAATCGAATCGAATTATTCTTAACTGAATTAATTAAATCGAAATTATTTTAGTCAATTTTTGAATTGATCGAAATTTATTATAAAATCTTGGACAAATTGTACAATAGGTCATTAAGTTATGGTAAAATTAATTTTTAGTCACTTAACTTTTGTTTTTTTAATTTAATAAAAATTTAATGATCATTTATAATATATCAAAAAAATTTAATGACTATTTTATAATTTTTAAAATTTTAATGACTAATAATTTTTAAAAAAAGTTCTAATTTTTGGTTAATTTTGTTAGGCTTGGAGGTGCTCGATGGATAACCGGTTAAACCTTGTCAAGTGATGGATAACACTTAATTTGGGTGTTAATTGTGGAAGCACAAAGATAAAAATTGGACACAATGATTTTAGAGTGGTTCGATCTTCGAACAAGCACCTACATCCACTACCTTAGCTTCTCACTAAGGATTTCCCAAATTCACTAAGAATTTCAACCTTTTGAGGAACAAAGGGATAACCTTACAAATCTTGATTCAAACCTGAATCAAGCATCCAAAGTTCATAACTCGAACCTTGAGAATTAATTCACAAAGAGAAAATTTAGCAAACTTTTTAATCCTTCTAATAAGGTTAATGTTTGCAATCTAAGAACTCACCAAATCCTAATACACTTAAGCATATATTGACAATTAAGCTCACAAGTGTTTTGTCTATCCAAAGATTGAAATTTAGCTCTAAGACAATTTTCTCATCATAGTATTCTTATAATTGAAGCATTGGTCTTCTCTTGATGCTTGGGAATTCCTTTTATCATCTTAAATAAGATTCTAGCCATTGGTGACCGTTGAGATTGATTTGGAGCCGTTTGGAGCTGATTTCGAGGCTTATTTCTACTTCTGGTACAGATGGTATCTAAACGCCTAAAAGTGGTATCGATACAGTTGCTTTGGAAAATAGTCGTTGAACCTACATTTAAGAACTGGTATCGAAACACCTAAAAGGTGTATCAAAATCCTTAGCTCATGTTATTGAAACGGGCCTTAGCCGTTTCAATATTGCTCCTATCTGTTGGGTTTTTTCAAATGAAAGTTTGGGGTGTATCAAAACGAGTATCGAAACCAAGATTCACATTGGCAAAAAGGTATCGAATATTCCTAGATTGCATCAAAACGCTTGTGCATTTTTGCCTTTAAAAAGCATGGCTGTATCGAAACACCTGAGAGGTGTATCGAAACGTCTAGGTTAAAAACACTTCTTTGGTTTCTTTAAATCATTAAAAAAAACATTTAAAATCTCTCAAAAACCTTTTAAATATATGTTCAAGTTGTTTGGACATAAAAACCATTTTTGAAATCTTTTCAAATTAGTCCAAAACTATTTTTCAATTATTATATCAAAATATTAGTTCTACAATCTCCCCCTTTTAGATATAATTAAACCAACTTGAAAAGTTGTTCTTGAGATTGCTCCCCTTTGTGAAATAAACTTTGAATAAGAGAATTAAGGATTTCAACAATATTAAAGCTCCCCCTTAATAAACCATTTGATAAATCAAATTTTTACAACATTCTTCCCCTTTTTTGTTATCTAAAAAATGGTTCAAAACAAGGTTTAGAAACTTTGAAGCTCATAACATAAGAGAATTTTAAAATTTCATTTGTTTTAAAATCAGATATCAAAAGTTTGTTTGTAAAAACAAAAGGCTCCCCCCTTACTCAAGGCATCACTAAGTTGTTAGTCCAACATATATGATAATCTAGTTTTAAAAAAAGAAACAAAATTAAAGCTAAAAACTAGATTTTACCACACTTGAACTCAAAGGAGGATGTGAAGTCTTCCTTCTTCAAGTGTCCTTCTTGTGTATGAAACTCCCCCTTAATGTTGCACTTTATTGCTCATACCTCCAGCACACCTAAACAAGACAATCAAGTAATTTTTGGTATCCAAATTGCTTTGGATCCTTTAACGTTATTAACACAAATTTTAGTCCCCTTAGGAATCTATTTTTCAATTTCATCCTTTTTAGTTGAAGTGATTAGTTCTTTTGGGACCCAAAAACTTCTAAAACATTTTTCATCAATAAATCTAGGGACACTAGATTGTCTCATATAAAAATTTGATTTTTCCAAATCATTTTCCTTTTGAACTTCTATGGAAATAAAAAAATTTTCTTCTTAAAATCATCTAAAGCAATTTGATGATCTTTTTCTATCTTTTGAAGCAAGTTTTATAAATCAAAAACTTTAAGCTCAAATTCTTTTCAATAGGATGTTAATCCCTCTCGATTGAGCCATGGATTGTCGATTGATCGGTAATTAGTCGAGCTCTCTGGATCTTTTCAATAGAATGTTAATCCCTCTCGATTGAGACTACTCTGATACCAATTGTTGGGCTTGGAGGTACTCGATGGATAATCGGTTAAACCTTTCCAAGTGATGGAGAACACTTAATTTGGGTGTTAGTTATGGAAGCACAAAGATAAAAAATCGGATACAAGGATTTCAGAGTGGCTCAACCTTCGAACAAGCACCTGCATCCACTATCTTATCTTTCCACTAAAGATTTCCCAAATTCACTAAGAATTTTAACCTTTTAAGGAATAAAGGAATAGCCTTACAAATCTTGATTCAAACCCGAATCAAGCATCCAAAGTTCACAACTCGAACCTTGGGAATTAACTCACAAAAAGAAAACTTAGCAAACTTGTTAATCCTTCTAATAAGGCTAATGGTTGCAATCTAAGCACTCAACCAATCCTAATACACATGAGCATATATTGACAATTGATCTCACAGGTGTTTTGTCTATCCCAAAATTGGAATTTAGCTCTAAGACAATTTTCTCATCATAGTATTGTTACAATTGAAGCATTGGTCTTCTCTTGATACTTGAGGATTCCTTTTATCATACTAAATGAGCTTCTAGCCGTTGGTGACCGTTGGGATTGATTTGAAGCCGTTTAGAGCTGATTTCAAGGCTTATTTCTACTTATGGTACAGGTGGTATCGAAACGCCTAAAAGTGGTATCGATATATTTACTTTAGGAAATAGTTGTTGAACCTACATTTAAGAACTGGTATCGAAACATCTAAAAGGTGTATCGAAACCCTTAGCTCATGGTATCAAAACGGGCCTTAGCCGTTTCGATATTGCTCCTATCCGTTGAGGGGTTTTCAAATGACCATTGGGGGTGTATCGAAACGGGTAACGAAACCAAGATTCACAGTGGCAAAAAGGTATCGAAATATTCAAAGACCGTATCAAAACTCCTGTGCATTTTTGTCTTAAAAAAGCATGGCCGTATTGAAACACTTGAGTGTTGTATCAAAACGCCTGGGTTAAAAACACTTCTTTGGTTTCTTTAAATCATTAAAAACACATTTAAAATCTCTCAAAAACCTTTTAAATATATTTTAAAGTTTTTTAGACATAAAAACCATTTTTGAAATCTTTTCAAAGTAGTCCAAAACTATTTTTCAATTATTATATCAAAACATTAGTTCTAAAAATTCGGTTAATTAACCAATTTTAAACCGATTAATAAATAATTAAATTTACCAAAAATATAATCATTAACTAAAGTTACCTAAAATTAGCCTACCGAATTAACAAAAATAAATTTATTTTGACCGGTTAATTCGATTAAAACCGAATAATGCACACCCCTACGCATGTGGATCATAAATTAAAGATCAAGATGTTTATTGCAGGTTTTGCATCCATAATTCGCGTGAAATTTTCTACGCAAAAGACAATTAATCTAGATGAGACCATGAACTGGGTAAGGGCATTAGAGAAGAAGATATAAGTTAGTCATGAACTGGGTAAGGGAATTAGAGAAGAAGATATAGGTTAGTCACACTGAGTAGGAGGATACCTTAGTAGTCAAGTCAGATAGAATGGTTCAACATGATTACATATTCGAGCAGTTCTAAAATTGGGTCAAGAAACAACTTGAACCCGATTCAAGGAACACAATTGAGCCCAGCTGAGATGGCTGAGCATAGATCAAAAGGACTATAATTTATATAAAATGGGCTACCAGTGTAAGAAACTTTTTGGGATTATAGTTGACATTGAGGAAGAGGTATAAAATAAAGACGTTCTTATTCAGAGAGGGATAAAGATATGTGAAAGAAATAAGAACAAGGGAAAAGACTTATTAATACAAATAGTTTTCCATTAAATCGTTAGGAGTCTCAATCCTTAATTTGGGACCCTAACAATATGTTTGGTAATTCTCCGATCCCCTAAAGTAAATATTAATTTCTATAATCATGCATGGTAATTTGAAATTATAATTACTAAAAGCATCAAAAGTCCTTACATGTAGGCGTCACAACAACATTTGTTATAAAAAGAAGCTTGGGCTTCTGCATAATGTCATGCGGCTAGACTTTGAAATCAGCCAACCGTACGACCTTAGACGTGACTCAAGACAAATTCCCAAGTAAGCCTTCTCAACACTTACAGAAGATCAAACTTCCCAAGCACCGACAAACGCGAAGTGTTCTAAGCGAAAACGGATCAAAAAAGATGAGCGAGGAAGAACTTCTCAAGAACGCTCAAGAACAAAGAAAGAACAAATAATAACACTGAGAGAATTTTTAAGAGTAAATGTATTTATTCTTGGAAACTTGGAATACTCAGATACTAAGGTACATCAAATGAGGTGGGGAAGGCCTCTATTTATACTTGAACTCTTCTCGATCCTACGGTCTATACAGATTTATATCGACGACTATGATATATCCCTATCCATTTACAAATCATAATTTTGAGAATATTCCCACCTAACTATGGAAAGAATCTTCTATGTTTACACAATGTGTTCACACATCTTGGATGGATAAGGCTTCTAGAACACTTCTTTGACCGGGCCAACATTGGTGGTCTTCTCAAGCCCAAAGTCACCCTTGGACTTACTTGGAAAGGCCAAATCGCATCAAGTGGTGCCAATGTCTTGGACCTCAACCCGCGGCTCATGAAATTATTCCCCATCAAACTTGGTGACACCCTCGTCGCGTCACTCGATCAAGTCTGAGTTCGATCCTGGAGCTTCTCGCACACCTTAGCTTGCTTCTTTTTCGGAATCTGGCTTGAATATCCCCCCATAATAACTGCTCTCTCCATAAAGAGTATCAGACTCTGATTCATTTGTCCCCCATAAGGACTGCTCACCTCGGCTTGCATCGCTAATGAATGTTTGAATTTATATATATTTTATTGATAATTATTTCCCATTGTCGATTTGATATTACTAATTTTGTTCTATTTTGACCATTTTCA
Source organism: Abelmoschus esculentus (assembly GCA_035048815.1). Classification (NCBI taxonomy): domain Eukaryota; kingdom Viridiplantae; phylum Streptophyta; class Magnoliopsida; order Malvales; family Malvaceae; genus Abelmoschus; species Abelmoschus esculentus. The sequence continues at coordinate 9,300,669 of JAUCBN010000032.1, forward strand.
TTATAGGAATTTATTTTTTAGAACCAACAAAAAAGAGTGGATTCTACATTTTTTTATCCACCGTGACTGGAGTCATGGGCACGACATGGAGCATGACGTTTTTCGACATGACAGATTTAGATCATCCAGTCTGCAACAGCTTCTAGAAGGCACAACTTCTAGAAGGCAGTACAGTCAACATCTTCTAGAAGGATGAACGAAATTATCTTTGGTGAATTATCTTATGAATTATCTTAGAAATTTAATTTCGAAATTTGAATTATTTATATTTTAGATTATCTTTAGGATTTATTATTTATTTATTTATTTTATTTTTAGGGTTTTAGAATAGTATAAATACTCCATTGAGGTAAAGCTTGAGATGTACTTCATTTTGCTTTCCCCTTGGGTTATAAAAGTTCTATCTAGTTTTTTATTTTTTTTTATTTTTGAGTTTTTATTCTTTTTCTTTTAGAAAAATGCTAAGTATGATCTCAATCATGCTTAGCTAAACTTTCATTTAGCCGAAAGCTAGTGACGACTCAATTCATATTGTGAGAATCGTAAAACATTTCATACATGCAGATAATATTCTTGATTTTCTGAAATCAATGATTGACAATCGGCTTTTTCTTTAATGATCTTGACGCCTTTATTTCAAAAAAGTGCACGTTGACTTGAAGATTGTTTAGATCTATTGTTGGGAAGAAGAATCAGCTGGTAGCAAATTCGGCTTTCTGTGAACACATTTAGTGGCGGTCCAATAAGGAAAATCAAGATCGGGTTTGATTCTTTGTGAGACGCTATAACTCGAATCAGGCTTTTCTAGTACTTAAAGTTGTATTGGCGCTGACAGCGATAGACGTGGTTAGTCTAACAAAGACTGAATTCTGGAGATAGACTTGATAATATTGGTTTACCGAAGAGAGAAGCAAGTTACAAGGGTTGAGCCTTGTAGACTATAACCGACATGGATCTTGAAGTAAAACGTATTTCAATGATCAATTTAGAATTGAGGCGAAGCGAAGCTTGGGGCTATATACTTTAAATTTATTACTTTAAATTATTTGCTTTCATTTAATTTCATTCATTATTAGATTAAATTTGTTTATTTATATTAAACCCCCATTTTCTAATTTATTGTTTATGTTTTGGATCATGATCAATACAATTCAACGTTGGAAATTCCTTAGTCCCTGTGGATCGACCCTACTTTCACTATACTATTCTTTTATTTAATTTGAGAAATAAGAATTATTTATTTGAGAATTCGATACTAATCAAATTGGCACCATTGTCGGGGACTTTGGTAAAATTACTAATATTGTTTTGTTTTAATCTATGACCATGTCACTTCCGGGAAAACAAGTAGATTACGAACTTGAGATTGAAGCTCTTGCCCGGAGCCTGCGTGGAGAGACCCTTAGGTGTAGAAGGTTGAATCGAGACCTTCAACCAAAACAAATCCCGATTTTGAGGAAATTTCTTATACCAGGGAGTTATTTACTTCTGATGATGAAGGATTAGAACAAATATCTGAACAAATAATTCGAGAGTTAGCTGCAACACCTGATGAACAACAATCACTTTGTATCACGTTCCCAAATGGTGAAACACCATTTGAACTAAAAACGCGTTTGATACATTTGCTTCTGACTTTCTACGACTTGTAGAATGAAAATCCACACAAGCATTTAAAATAGTTTTATATGGTTTGTTTGTGTATGAAACCCCAGGGAGTATCCGAAGATCAAATAAAACTTCGTGTATTTTGTAATCACTAATTTTATCCGGTCTAAACCCGTGTTTTAATTTTAATTTTCATTCGAAAAATGGGCTTGTATTTGGTAATCAAAAAAATACAAAAAAATATATAGCACTTGTTTGCCTTTTAAATCTTGTATTACTTTAATTTTATTGAAACAAAAACAAGAATAGATATATTACTATTAACTTGTTATTTTGTAAATAACACATACATATAGTTTTATTTTTAATATTTTTTTAACTATTTATTTATTTTTATTTTTATTTTTATTATTTTTTTCATTTTATTTAAAGTTTCTCTTTTTTTTCTTTGTTCTTAATATTATATTTACCTTTTTGTCTCATACGCTTTTTTATTATTATTATTATATTATAAATAAAACTTATAATTTTAAACCCATCATATAAATAAATAAGAACCCAAATCCATTATTATTCAGCCCATTTACAGTTTAAAACCCATACATACAAGCCCAATATTTAAATGAATCTTATTTTAGCCCATACAAGGAGCCCAACCAGCTAAACCAGAAACCCTAATCTGATTCTTATCCCATGCGCAGCTGCGATGTGGCCGTTGGATCTAATCGAAATCCAACGGTCCAGATCGAAGGGAGGATAACCGCTCAGTCCCCGCACGCGCCACGCGCCAGCTATTGGACTTCCCACGCGCGCGTGAGCTGCACGCCCCGAACTGTTCGGCTTCCAATCGACCTTTCGTCTTTCTCTCGCCGTCCGATCGCCGGTGATCCCCCTCGTTGTTCCGATCGCCACGTACACAAAAAAACAAAGAAACATCAGAATTCGTACGTTACAAAGCCAACAATTGCAGAAATCAGAAACCAATTACACAAAAGCAAAAGGACAAACAAAGGCAGAGATTTCAGGGCAAAAAGGCAACCATTCTCAGAGGGATTTCGGCCGGCTAAATCAAAAAAAATCAGAACACACACATGCATCCAAACGAGAGAAGCAACCAATATAAAATATAGGATTTTTTATTTTCTATTTTCGGATGTAATCGGATATAAAACCGAAAGGAAAACACATTGTAAAGGGGATTATTCAGAAACCCACAAAAACTTTCATCAATAGAACAAAAGGCATTTCGAGAGGTAAATCCTCTGTTTATTCTTGCACTCAATAAACGAAAAGTAGTTTAAGGGTTTAAAAACTTTTTACCTTCGACGACTCCCTTTCTCGATCCCTTGGTTCCTCTTCGTCTTCTCCGACAACAAACCCACGGTATTCGTGCGTCTGAGGGTGAGCCATGTGAGAAAGAAGGGGAAGCTTTCTTGTTCTTCTTCTTTTTTTTTCCAGATCCGCAATGGAGAGTTTTTCCTTTTCTGTTTTGTTTATTTTGCGGGTTTAAGAATCGAAAAGGAGGAAAGTATCGGGTTTTGAAAAAGTTTTCGAGGAAGAGGAAAATCTTTGGTGATCGACGTTCATCTTTTCTGGAAACCCAGAAGAACATTCAAAGAATGTTCATCATTTCTGGGGATTCCTGATGAACAAGGGAGAGGGTTGAAGGCTCTTTCTTCTCGGTTTGCAAGAAATGGTTAAAAGGGGTTTGATTTTAATTTTAAGATATGTTTTATACTGAACTCAAATTTTAAAAATGGTTTTATTAAATAATAAACCCCTCCGTGTTTATGTCTCAACAACCCAAGTCCCTGTAAATTCTTTTTCTCTTCTAATTTAGTCACTAATCTGGTGATGTTATGATCTTCCAAATGGTTTTATTGAATCCAGGCCCCTCCGCGTTTTGTAGGTTTTATCTGAGCCCTCGCCCTTGGTTAAATAGTATTACAAGTCCTCCTTATTTTGTTCTTTATTTTAATTCAGTCATTTTCAGTATTATTTTATTTATTTTATTTTATTGTAGGTATTTATTTTAAGTTCCTATGGTTGTTATTTTTGTTAGTGTATCTAATCTTATCGTGCTATATTTTTATACACATTTATCATCTATGTTTATTTATAATTTTGTATACATTCATTATGTCTTCGTTACATTATGCCTTTTTATGTTTTTAATTTCTTTTGCATATGTTAGTTGTTTTTTAGTTAGCATGTTTCTTATATACTTTTTGTGACATGTTTATTTATTTATTTATTTAGGTTGTCATGCACATTTATTTACATTTTACTTATACATTTTGCTTTAATATTCTCTTTTTATGTATCATGACATATTTTGTTCAGCTTAAACCATATTTCACCCTCCATTTATTAATTAACGAACCTAACGATTACGTCTTCATTCGGTCGTAACGGGCCCGTGTTCCAACGAAATGGTCGCGGTGTATGCGTTGCCTTCGAGTGAAGATTCGGTAAAAATAAAATTGAATTCGAATACTTCAACAAACTGTAATTTAAATACCACTTTAATCCAGAAAATTCAAAATTAATTAAGCGGTAATTTAATAAAGGTGCCAATTTTGGGCGGTTTTAAACCCTAAACCCGTTTTTAACCGTAACCGACTCTCGAACCCAAATCATTTCAAATCTCTGATTTTCCGGTGTCCGGTCTACCAAAAGTGACCGGTGGCGACTCCACCTTTTTAAAAAAAAAATTATTCGCTCCCAATTTCCGAATTTTAAAACATAATCCTAAACCTTTTTAAATCATTTTCCAACTTTTTCAACGAACCAATTTTAAAATCAATTTCAACTTCAAAAATTCCCAAACCCTGTTTCAACGCTAATTTTAGAAACCCTTAATTCAAAATTCCCCTTTTCAATTTCAAACCCTAAACTCCCAAATTTTGGATCTAAATTCCCCTTTTAAGGCCTAATCCTAATTTTTAAAATTAAACCTTAAATATTTTGTTTTGAGACATTATAAGCCCTAAATTTTTTTATCATTTCAAAATTAGCACCCTTTTTGCCTAAATAATTTTAAACGCGATTTTTATAAGGGTCGCTACACATTTCTTTTTTCTTTAGCCGATTTGGCAAAAGATTGGTTGTTTTATTTACCTTCTGGTTCAATTAATACATGGGCTGATATGGCATGATTGTTTCTTAACTGGTTCTTTCCAGCGGCAAAAGAACAGCGAATTAAGGAGAAGCATCTTAGGAATTCGACAAAAGGATGAAGAGTTGTTATACGACTATTGAGAACGATTTAAAAGACTTTGTGCTAGTTGTTCGCAACATGACCTAATTGAACAAACCCTTCTACAATACTGTTATGAAGGACTACTTCCAATGGAAATGAAAATGATTGACACAGCTAGTGGTGGAGCCTTCGTAAATATGACTCCTACTGCGGCCAAAAATCTTATCTCAACAATGGCCGTTAATGCACAACAGTTTCGCCCAAGTCAACCCACTCGACGGGTTCACGAGATAAGTAAATCTTCTTTAGAGGATAAAATTGATAAGTTAAATAATATGGTTCAATCTTTTATTGCAGGTAAAATAATAACGCTCAAGTAACTGTCGTTGGAAATTTTCCAAGGCCTCCTCAAAGGCAATATGATGTCAATGCAAACACTTATAATTCAAGGTGGAGGGATCATCCAAACCTCAACTATGGATCAAATCAAACTTATCAACCTAGGCCACTTGCACCGCAACAATATCAACCACAAAAATCATCGTTAGAATCAATTGTCGAATGTTTGGCGTTATCTTAGGAGAAATTCCAACAAAAGACTGAGGCATACTTTCAAGAAATTGACAAACAAATGAGTCAACTCACATTAGCTGTGAGTCGTTTGGAATCAAAGGGAAAGCTACCATCGTAAATTGAGCCAAACCCGCGAGAGAATGTTAGTGCCATCACCCTTCAAAGTGGTACCATTGTCGAAACTAAAGAAGATGCCACACAATCCCATAAAAAGAAGAAAGCCGAACCACAAGCTATCCCTACGCCATCTCCTTATGACGTTCCACCTCTATTTCCATCGAGATTAGTGAAGCGTGATAAGCAAGTCGAGGAACAAGAAATTCTTGACATGTTTTAGAAAGTGGAGATAAACAAACCTCTTCTCGATGTGATCCTAAAAATTCCAAGGTATGCTAGATTTTTAAAGGATCTTCATACAAATAAAAGAAAACTTACCGGGAATGAAAAGGTAAACTTAGGTGAAAATATTTCTGCCGTAATTCAACGTAAAATTCCACCTAAGTACAAGGATCAATGTATGTTTTCTATCCCATATAAGATTGGTAAAGTTGGTTTTAAACGATTTATATGCGATTTAGGCACTTCAATTAATCTCATGCCTCTTTAAATTTATAATTTATTAAGTGTTGAGCCTTTGGAGGAAACAAGTGTGACGATCTAGCTTGCCGATAGATCTTTAGTGTATCCTGAAGGAGTTCTTGAAAACGTTCTTGTAAAGGTAAAAGATTTACTTTTCCCTGCAGATTTCTATGTCATTAACATGGAAGATGATCGCACCAATGTCTCTTCCGAAATTTTACTTAGTAGGCCCTTTTTGAGCATATCACATGCTAAAATTGATGTAAGAAGTAGAATTTTTACCATGGAGTTTGACGGCGAAGTGGTAAAGTTTGACGTGTATAAGGCCATGAAATATCCTAACTCTATGCCTAATGTTAGTTGTGTTAATATATTTGAACCTCCTATGGATGAATATGTTAAACATAATTTTTCTGATGAGTTATACAGGAATCCGAATGTTGGAACTATTAAGGAAAAATGGATATCTCTTCTAACGTGGACTCACGATCATTTTGCAAGGACATAAGTAAAAATTTAAATTTGATATCTTCTCAAACTAATTTTTTCTCATTTATCTTGCAGGAATCAAAGTCGAAATTGAAATTGTTGCCGGATAAATTAAAGATCGGAGAAGATATTTTGTCAAAAATGAAGGAATTCCATGAATAAAAAATTTCTCATAGAGAAATTCTCAGTTGGAAAAAGAACATGAGTTGGCAAAATAATTTCTCGCAGAACCTGTAGTCTGAATCAGGTCGTTAAGCTAATGACGTTAAACAAAGCGTTGAATGGGAGGCAACCCATTTTCCTTATTTTTTCATTTATTTATTTTTATTTTTATTTAATTTATTTTCAAATAAATTTGCACATTATTTTCCACAGATTTGAATGGCTTGTTCGTGCATGAAATTTGAAAGATTACAAATAGCCACCGAAATCGTCAACAGCCAAACTTACCTTAGACACGGGGAGTATCTCTATTCCTTTTCTTGTACTTTAATTTTCATATTGAGACAATATGCTTAAAGTGAGGGGAGTGATTATATTTCTCCTTACTTGTTCATGTTGGTTTGAAGGTATATTTAAGTACTTACGATTGTTGCTTGTCTTGATTGACTTGTTAGTTTTATCATAATCCCTTGTTTACAAGCTTAAATTAATTGTGTTATACATAGATAATTAACTCGAGTTGATTAGATATTTTGGTGAAAGTTTATAACCTTATGGCATAATTGTTAGCGTTGCTTAAATATGAGTTTATGCTTATTTTGCTAATGAGTTGTAGATCATTTGAATGTGAGTGGATTAGAGAATCGAGGCGAGGTGCTTGGGTTGTCATCTCGTTTCTAGTTTAAAGATTCGGTGAAAAATTGAGAATACAGAGTTAGAGTTAATGAGAGTAGCGCTAAAAAAAGAGAAGAAAAAAGGAAAAATGTCTTTTTTAAAAAAAGAAAATAATAAGCGCTTGAAAAAAGAATAAAAAAGGGAAAAATAATCTCTTTAAAAAAAGAAAATAAAAAGTGCTTAAAAAATTAAAAAAGAGAGTGATATAAAAGGGAAGGAAAATAAAACTCACACTCTGTCAATCATTTATCATGAAGGATCTATACTTGATTTGATTTCGTCTCACAAGCAAATAGCAAAAGCTTTGCATATCTACCTCTTATTTATTTGGTTAATTATTGTTTATTGAAATATCACGTCGACTTTTTTTGATTGTCTTATCTAAGTTCTTCAATTCATGTATGTACATGAGATTTAACATAAAATTTTTGAGTGAATTTTGATAAATGAAGAAAATGAGAATTTGAGTATGCTTGAGGATAAGCATTGAATAAGTGAGGGGGAATTTGATGAGTGTTTGAATTTATAGATATTTTATTGATAATTATTTCCCGTTGTCGATTTGATATTATTAATTTGGTTATATTTTAACCATTTTCAGTGTAGGAACTTATTTTCCAGAACCAACAGAAAAGAGTGAATTCTGTATTTTTTTATCCACCGTGACAGAAGTCACGGGCACGACATGGGGCATGACGTTTTCTGACTTGGAAGATTTAGATCATCCAACCAACAACAGCTTCTAGAAGGCAGTATAGTCAACATCTTCTAGAAGGATGAACGAAATAATCTTTGGGGAATTATCTTAAAAATTTAATTTTGAAATTTGAATTATTTATATTTTCGATTATCTTTAGGATTTATTATTTATTTATTTATTTCATCTATTTTTAGGGTTTTAGAATAGTATAAATACCTCATTGAGGTAAAGTTTGAGATGTACTTCATTTTACTTTTCCCTTGGGTTATAAAAGTTCTATCTAGTTTTTTATTTTTTTATTTTTGAGTTTTTATTCTTTTTCTTTTAGAAAATGCTAAGTATGTTCTTAATCATGCTTAGCTAAACTTTCATTTAGTCGAAAGCTAGTGACGACTCGATCCATATTGTGAGAATCGTAAAACGCTTCATACATTCAGATAATATTCTTGATTTTCTGAAATCAAGGATTGACAATTAGCTTTTCCTTTAATGATCTCGATGCCTTTATTTCAAAAAAAGTGCACGTTGACTTAAAGATTGTTTAGATCTATTGTTGGAAAGAAGAATCGGCTGGTAGCAAATTCGGCTTCATGTGAACACACTTAGTAGCGGTCCACTAAAAAAATCAAGATCGGGTTTGATTCTTTGTGAGACACTAGAACTCGAGTCGGGCTTTTTGATTACTTAAAGTTGTATTGGCGCTGACGACGATAGACGTAGTTAGTCCAGCAAAGACTGAGTTCCGAAGATAGACTTGGGAATATTGGTTTACCGAAGAGAGAAGCAAGTTACAAGGGTTGGGCCTTGTAGACTGTAACCGATATGGATCTTGAAGTAAAATCTATTTCAATGATCAATTGGGAATTGAGGCGAAGCGAAGCTTGAGGCTATATCCTTTAAATTTATTACTTTAAATTATTTGCTTTCATTTAATTTCATTCATTATTAGATTAAATTTGTTTATTTATATTAAACCCCTATTTTCTAATTTATTGTTTTTTTTTATCATGATCAATACAATTCAATGTTGGAAATTTCTTAGTCCCTGTGGATCGATCCTACTTTCTCTATACTATTCTTTTATTTAATTTGAGTAATAAAAATTATTTATTTGAAAATTCAACGCTTGTCAATAGCAATGTAAAATCAATTGTACCATACAAATCTTCATCACAATCCCTGTGTTCAAGAGATACTTCACTCATTGACTCGACATTTACCGTACACGTCAATCCTTCATCCCTGAAGCTTGACGTCCCATTACTCCTCGGTAATGCAACACCCATTGACACTTCGCTACCCTTTGTTCTGGTAGAATTTTAACTAAACATGCTTCATTTTCAAGTCATATAACATTGATCATATTAACATTCAAGATCAAGGAACAAACAAGTCATATAACATATATCAAATAAACACCTAAACCTTATCATGCATATCAAATCATTTTATCTTGAGAATTTAAGTGTCATATAGCAAGTGGGTGTCAACAAGTTCAGGTAGCTTAATGTTTCTTTTTAATTTAGGCCTTGACATTATCATATATTTCAAATATATTATTTTCAATTAACTTTCTTTCATTATTTTTACAGTATCAAGTAGCGTACTTCCATTAGCATAGCATATCTTCAGGGGTACCAAGTTCAATATCATATAATATATCTTTCAGGTTGCTTTATATTTCATTATATCATGTATTTTAGGTATATCACTTTCAAGTAGTTAGTTTTCATTTGTTTAACAATACCAAGTAACATATATTTCACTTTATTACCATGTTCAATAGCTAGCTTCCTTCGACTTAGCAATATCAAGTAACATGTATTTTCTCATGTACCGGGAAAGGTGATACACAAAATATCCACGAAGGTATCGAAACACCAAAAGATGTACACAAAATACCATCAATAGTACACGAAGTACGGGTACACAAAGTACCATCAGTAGTACACAAAGTACATAAAATTAGTACCGAAGTACTGGACAATAGTACGCAAAGTAAATAACATTATTAGCTCTAGACTCAACTAGCAATCGAGGCTTGTATATCTTTATTATCAAGTATTTTTACGTATTCAAGTTCATACAAGTCAAGTATCTCAAGATCATGTAAATTAAGCTTCTAATTTCAGCTTTCAGGTTCATTTCAATCTAAGTTCAAGTATTAGATTTTCTAATTCATGTTACAAGATTTCAATTCCAAGTTCTAGTATTCAAGTTCTTTAACATCTATTACATGTTTGTCCAAACAATTTCAAGGTTTCATATTCAATTTCAAGGTTTATTTAACAACCAAACAATGCCTTATTTCATGAGTATAAGATTTATGTATGCTTTACATACCTTGTATCCAAGCAATAGTGTGTCATATACATACCTTGGCATCTCCAAGCAATATAAACATGATCATACATTCATTTCAATGTATGCTATCAATCGTAGACAAGTATATAACTTTTTATCACCCATTACCATGTTTATAACATTCCAAACAATTATCAAACTATTATTTCTTCTTCCCATTTTATTACCAAGTTTATATTTAGTTCATTTTGATAAAATTTTAATTAAATCAAGGATTGGTTAGGTCCTAAGTCCTAACCTTAAGATATCTACACTCACCCATACTTCAAAGCTAGTTTTGGATTGCTAATATTTTGTTTCAATTGTTGGCTAGCTCACCCTTCTTCCTTTCACTTTGTTGTTCTCTTTGATCCTCATTTACATACACAAAGATATGTAAACCATATTAGAATCAATTTAATACCTATTCATCTCACCAAGAGTACTAAAACATTATTTTTTCAAAACAGTTTCAGCATTCTACCAGCTTCACTACCTTGCACTAAATCGAGCATATCTCGTAATTCGTTAACCGAAATTGTGATTGCCATATACTGTTGGAAAGATATCTAACCCATATAAATGAAGATAATTACCTTGAATTTTATATCCTAGCCAATTAAAGCAGGTTATTCAATAAAGTTACATTTTTTAGATTCTCGTAGGTCCTGACCTACCTTCACTAAACATCTTATATTTCTCTGTTCACAACTTCAAATGATGCATGATTTTTTTCAATTAAACTAGACTCATAAGAGTACATTCATAAAAATTTTAAGACCCAAATTCCTTATACACAAGAAATGACACACGTTCAAACACACTGTCCAGAACAGGGTATTCTGGACAACATGTGTATCCTTCATTTTTTGCTTCCATTAGGTCACCTAAACCTCCATATTCACTCATTAAAAGATTAAATCAAATATTTAACTCATTATAGAACACATCTTGTATACAAAATAACTTCAAATTCTCCCTCTAACAAACCCAATTCAGGTAACAAAAACCAGTTTCGGTTTTCAGCCCTATCAATGGACTGTTTTGGTTCATATTTCACTTTCTTGCATGAAATCACTAACCCTAGCTTACTAAAACACGAAATAATGTTCTTAACACATAAATCAAGTTTTCTAAACTATAAATCAAACAAAAACGAGCCCAAAATATCCAAGAAAATCAAGATAACTTATTATTCTCAAAACAGTCCAAAGATTCTTCTAGCTTGATATATAAGCTCTAATGGCCTCTATAAGCTTCATTATCTGTTTATAAACCAACCTTAAGCTTTTTAACTCTTTAATTTGATGAAAGGATGAAGAAATTTGAAGCTCTCTCTAAGCCTCCATGGTGTCTCGTGAAAATGTTTTGGGGAAGAATAAGAAAGTGAAGCAAATAAAAAAAGGATTAAAACCCACCCAATAGCCAAACACCCATCTTTATTCATTATATTTTCTTTTTATTTATTTTTAATCTCATAATTTGTATTATAACATAACTTTCTTATTTTATTTTTTTAATTACAAGATGACTATTTGTTATCTAGCTTTAATTGAACACTTGAAATTCTTTCATTAAGATTTTCTTTAATTTAATTGAACTTTAAATCCTTGTTACAACACACTTCAATTTTTTTAAAATTTATCTTAATTCGAGTCATAATCGATCTAAGGAAACTCAATTTCAAGAAAGTGCACTTAAAATGTTGTTTTACAATTCTCTAAGCTTTCAATAGCCTAGCTTAATTTCTAATTGCTCAACGACTTATTTACGCTTTCTAACTAGGCCCGATTGAGGATATTACAATTCTCTCCCCTTAAAATAAAGTTATCCTCGAATTTCCCTAAAAGAAAGAGAAACAAATACTAATATTTCATAGCCATTTCAAGTCCCCACCCCTGTTGGTGTAACTCAATTGAATGGAGCAATCCCATAGGGATTTGGTGCTCTACTTAATTCTTTGACTTATTAGACATTCACATACGAAACTTATGATAACTGCATTTATTTCTGACAATGTATATTGTGGTCACCGACCCTTGTACATCTTGTCTATTTCGGATTATATTAGAAATAAGTTTTGAAGAGTTTCTTACAAGGTTTCTTTCTTATGAGTTTTTGTTGTTAGGATCACTTGACCTTAACTCTGAAACAGAGGAATTCTCATCCCAATGAACAGAGAATTCAATATTAAATTTTTGAGACAAGTCTTGAGATGACAACGTAAATATCAAGGACAACCTATTGGAGATTTTTGATTCTTGGAATCAAACTTATTTGAATCGTAGTTTAGTTAAGAGCTTATACTTCTCGTGCACTCAATAGTGCTCACTAACGGCAAGTAATGCCATGAGAATAATCTACAAAGATTAGATTCATAGGATCTGAACAAAATTTCAAGATTACTTTATTTGGGTGTTCAAACTACTAACCCAGATTTGATTTCCTATTAAAGCATTAACATTCACATTGGCTTTATCAGACAATGGACTTTCTTTGACTGCCATTAAGGCTTATTATCATTTTCTAGGATATTTGTCTTTTTAGGGCTTCTAACTTTATATTTTTTAAACACTTTGACATTAGGAGGAGAATCTTTTATCAAGTATGAACCTTAAGCTCCAACATGCATTGTTGTTCGATATATTATAACATCACCTAGCTTACTAGGTTCAAAAGCTTTTACACTGAAGTTTATCTATTACTTCTTTATCTTTGTTCTTATGACATATTATTCATTTAATTCTTACAATAATGATATTTTAAACTTTTATTGAAGATGATTCTTTTCCATCCTCTCAATATTCTCTTCATTTGAGGAACTTTCATCATCCAGAACAAATTTTATATTAGACGTATTATTATCGATAAACAAGGAGTTAGATAAACAAGAACACAAGCATACTTGATAAACAACTCCTAAATGGCATAGTTCATTCCTATATGATGCAAGACAAATATTTCGATCCGAGAATCACGCAACTGAAATCTTTGATACCAATAAATGTAACACCCCTACCCGGTTCAATAGAAAACCAGTTAGGGAGCATTACCGGAGCAAGTAAGATTGACTAAAAAAAATCAGAACAATTTAAAAATTTTCCAAATTAGACTTATCAATAATAAATAAGTCAAACCTTATCAAACATTTAAACATGTGATTATTATTATTAACAAGTTGTCATTAAAATTTTGGTTCATCCGATTTTTAAGGCCCATTAAAATTTTGTCATAACCTACCCGTATTATTAGCTAACCATATATTTTCTTTAACATGTTCTAATGAAGTAACATTTTCTCAATCAAATATATACACCAAATAAGCCTAATTACCTACACATGTAAACTGTTCATTTATTTTATCTTAAATAATTCGAACCTAGGAATTAATATATTGACTCAACCTGTTCGAGCATACATAACATTCAGATTTAATCATATGACCCCTTTTTCTTAATATTAATATGCCAATTAGTGTACCATTTATGTATCGTAACATTTTATGAATTAAACCAATCTAAGCCTTTCATGTCATATCATCATTCAAGACACTAAAAGCTAATTGAATCATGTATAACTATAATATCAAACAATTATAATAGGCTTCTTCACAAGTCTTTATACACTCATTAATAATTTAAATTATGTGCAACTAACTATGATCAACTATGCCACCACTAGGATGTATTTAAATATAATTTACCATATAAACTTTAGTGTTTGTGCTTGCTCTACTAATCTCAACTCCACCGCTTGTATCCAGACGATAACCTGATGTTTGGGAAGAAGAAAATACGAGAGTGGTAAGTACAATTTGTACTTAGTGAGGTAGCACCTATAGCCAACTTTTAAAATCATATAATTTAGATAATAACATTGTCATCAAATCAATTTCATTTATCAATTCAATTCCAAGCCTTACTTATCTTGTCAAGGTTCTTTATCTAGTAGTCATTTACTTTATATATTTCTTAACTCATTTCATATATTATTGATCAGATCAAGTTCGTAAATCCAATAGAAATTTATTAGTCATACTTTCATTTATTTCTTTATAACCATGTACTATCATGTTTGTATTTTAATTAGCAATTAACTAATTATGATTCATCTTAGTTTATTAAAAATCATATACCTATCATGTTTCGATCTTATAAACAAATAACAATAACTATCTATTTATGAACATATATCAAGCCAATAGCATGAATATCAAACAATTACATGCTTTATAATTCATTTTCATACTTTGTTCTGGTAGCATTTTAACTAAACTTGCTTCATTTTCAAGTCATATAACATTGAATCATATTAACATCCAAGATCAAGGAACAAGCAAGTCCTATAAAATATATCAAATAAGTATCTATACCATATCATGCATATCAAACCATTTTATCTTGAGAATTCAAGTGTCATATAGCAAGTGGGTGCCAACAAGTTCAGGTAGCTTAATGTTTTATTTTAATTAGGACCTTGGCATTATCAAATATTTTAAATATATCATTTTCAATTAATTTTCTTTTATTATCTTTATAGTATCAAGTAGCTTGCTTCCATTAGCATAACATATCTTCAGAGGTACCAAGTTCAATATCATATAATATATCTTTCAAGTTGCTTTATATTTCATTTAATATGTATTTCATTATATCATGTATTTTAAGTATCATTTTCAAGTAGTTAGTTTTCATTTGTTTAACAATATCAAGTAACATATATTTCACTTTATTACCATGTTCAATAGTTGGGTTCCTTCAGCTTAGCAATATAGAGTAACATGTATTTTCCCATGTACCGGGCAAGGTGATACACAAAGTATCCATGAAGGTATCAAAACACCAGAAGATGTACACAAAATAGCATCAGTAGTACACGAAGTACAGGTACACAAAGTACGAGTACACAAAGTACCATCAGTAGTACATAAAGTACACAAAATTAGTACCGAAGTACAACACATGGATGGCTCCTAAACAGCTCCCACGTCAACAGGCTCGAGCAACACATGTCTATCCAAGGAAATATCCCCAACAATCGCTTCTAACTCGATGATTCCTTGGCTTGGAGCATGCTCGATATGCTAAATAGTTGTCAGTTTCTTGGTCCCTTGCCCAATATCTTGTTGTACGGGTACAATACATCTTTGTCTCAGATCCAAGATACACACGATGTTGGTACACAGAATGATGATTTCTTGAATATGGTCAAGAAATTTTAATCCCAAATAAAATCAAATTCATCTAACTCGATTATCTTGAAATGCTCCATGGCCTTCCATTCACCAATCTACAGCTCAACCTTTCGCACAGTCCCTATAACAGAAGCTTCATTGGCATTCACAGTCTTGATCTTGTCGGTTGAATACACAACTTTAAGACCAAGCTCCTTTGTAGCCTTCTTGGACATGAGCAAATCGCTTGCCTCAATGTCCACCAAAGCACTCTTGTATCATCCCACCATATTGATGTCGACAAACATCAACCCATTCTTCTTCTTGCCTTTCCTCTTGGCAGAACTCAAAATTATTGAGCCAAGCTTCCCAGACTCTTCACTCTCATACTTGTCCTCCTTGGATTTCTTAACTCGATCAGGGCACTCTCGTGTTAAATGCGGCCCCTTACAACGGTAATACTTACGACCCACCCTTAGCTTTCCTCCTTTGACGTTGGCGATTGCACCAAGTCTACCTGGTTCACTATCTATATCCTCGTCTTGATGGATTATGGCATCGAGGTGGCTTTTCTTGTTCAGATAATCCTTCACTATGTGTGGACCATCATAATGGTAGCGCTGTATTGCACCTTGATCCTTTCGCTCATATGGCTTGTCATGCCAGTTGGACTTGGTCGATGGCTTTCCATCATCGCTACTATCTCCGGAAACATCCTCGTCTCTTCTACCAATGCCCTTACCATGGGTCTTGGAAGACTTGGATTCCATGAACTTATATCCACCATACTCGGTCAAGGACTACGCAATGGCTAGGGCTTTAGAAAGTTTTTTGAAATCCCGCCGCTCTAACTCGGTCTTAGCCCATGGCTTCAGTTCATCCATAAATGTGAAAAGAGAATCCTTCTCACATAAGCCAGGTATCAAGGGTTGTAGCTCGCTAAACTCTCGAATGTAATCCACAATGAATCCTTCATGTCGAATCCTCCTGAACTTGGATTTGGCTTCTCGCTCAGTGTTACTCAGGCAAAACTGATGTTTCAACTCCGCTTGAAACTCTACTTAGGTTCCTACAATCGTGCCTCAATTACTCATATCAAGGCACCTACGTCGCCACCATAACAAGGCAACATCAGTCAAATAAACAAAAAGTGTTTACCTTTTCGGCATCATCAGTGATGTTTATTCCTCAGAAGTATTGCTGCATGCATTAAATGAAGTTCTCAACATCTTTCATCGATCGGGTTCCTTTGAACTCTTTTGTTTTGGGATGTCCTTCATTGGCCTAGGTGTTGTTCGATTTAACAACCCATTTCACATAGCAACCTGATAAATCGAACCTTTCGCCTTGAGTTCTAACATTTCCACCCTCAATGCCTCAAACTTGGCTTTGAGAGCATCTCTTCACCTCCAGCTGATCACCCTGTTCATCCAGTTCCTCGAGGCGTGTGTCCACGAAGTCGAGTCGCTCTACAGAATCCTTCATAGATCCCTCAAGCCTGGTAATCTTGTCCTCAAGTGCTGACAACTTGTCCTTGAGTTAGCTCGACTTTCTTTGTCAGCCTGGGTTTCCACACCCTTCTAGCTAGCAGCAACAATAATCTCCCTCTTTGGTGTCATCTCAAACTCGATGCTTTGTACCTTGAACGGCCTAAAAATTGCTCGAATAAGGCTCTGATACCACTTGTCACGTGGTTAAACTTTGAAACCAGCCCACTGTGCGGCCTTAGATGACGTGACTCAAGAAAAACGCCTAAGTAAGCCTTCTCAATACTTACGGTTGATCAAACATCCCAAGAACTGACAAACGTGAAGCGTTCTAAGCGGAAACGGATCAAACGAGATAAGCGAGGAAGAACTTCTCAAGAACGCTCAAGAGAAAAGAAAGAATGAATAAGAACACTGAGATGATTTTTAAGAGTAAATGTATTTACTCCTTGGAAACTTGGAATACTAAGATACTCAGGTACATCAAATAAGGTATGAAAGACCTCTATTTATACTTGAACTCCTCACGATCCTACAGTTTATACAGATTTACATCAACAACTATGATACAATCCTATCCATTTACAAATCATAATTCTGGGAATATTCCCACCTAACTATGAAAAGAATCTTCTGTGTTCACACAATGTGTTCACACACTTTGGATGGATAAGGCTTCTAGAACACTCCTTTAATCGGGCCAACATTGGTGGTCTTCTCAAACCCAAAGTCACCCTTGGACTTACTTGGACAGGCTAAATCGCACCATGTGGTGCCAATGTCTCGGACCTCAACCCTCGACCCGTGACAATAACGTGATGGTTATAAAAAAATTAAAAAATATATTTTTTTATTTATCTGAAAATAACAAAATATTACAAGTTATCAAAAGTTCGCGTAATAACATATTTTATATTAAAATTTTAAATTTTCTTTTAATTTAGTCTTGAGTATACAAATTAATCCTAATATTTTAAAATTCTATTGATTTAGTTGTTTTTTATTCTCCCCACTAAAAGCTCTATCACCCCACCATTAACTGGATGCATGGGGAACCAAATTCAAACCAAAAACAGCAACTCATATAAAGAATTTGGAGAGTTTTTAATATTATGAGTTGCTGTCATAAGAAGTTCAAGGCCGAACCCATCAGGATTGGATGCGTAGGAGACAACTTGACTTTTGTCGTAATTGTTGTAGACGGCAAGTAAAATATTACCCACACAAGGTCGAAAAACATAAGGAAATAAACATATTTTAAAGGTCTTTATAGGCATTTTCGAGTTTTACAACACAAGGGCAAAGGAAAAAAATGGTGACAAACTTTTCTTCTTTAAAAGAAACATCTATTCGAAGAATATCTTTTCAAACTTCATACCTATAACATTTGATTCATAAATAATTGGAGAGGAAAGAGAAGTTCTTCTATAAGTTGCTCTTTTCTGGTGGGTGGGGTTTGAGTTTCCCATGCCACCTATTATGGTGGGGGTAATAGGAGCTTTGTATGGGAAGAAAAAATTGGACTAAATTGGTAGAATTTTAAAATATTAAGGGTTATTTTTTAGAATTATCACCCATTAAATTTTAGATAAATTATAGGGATAGCCACAATACTATGGGGATGGTATCGAAAAGGCCACAATACTTTAAAATACGTCAAATACACCGGTGAACTATTAAAATTGTATCGAAATAGCCACCGACCGTTAAAAAACTAATGGACTGATGATGTGGTAGTAAAATTAAAATGCAATAATTACACATTTACTCTTTGTTATTCATGTATTTTTTTTAATTTAACCCTAATTTTATTATAATAAAATAATATAATTATTTAATTAGTGTCACCACCTTATTGAAGGATATTATTTTTATATATTTAATTTATTAAATGTATTTTCTTTCTTTGATCAGGTGGTGACATGTGTCACAAGGAGTAAAACAAAATTCAATTGAATTGTTTTCCCAAAAATTCAAACCTGAAATCCTAGCGTGAAAATCTTCAAGCAAAACCATTAGGCTTCTGATATTTTGTATATATTTTGTATATATGTATTGCTTCTGATAATTATTTATTTATATTTATTTCTTTTAATTTAATTAAAAATAATAATTAAATTATTATATAATAAATTAAAATTTTAAAATTAATAAAATTTTATTTATAAACCCTAAACCCTAAATTCATTTAAACTGTAAACCCTACCCTCTAAACTTTAAATAGAATTCACTTAGTGTTTATGATTTAAATGAGTTTTAGGATTTAAATGAGTTTTAGGTTTAACTTTTTAGGGTTTAAGTTTTATAAATAAAATTTTATTTATAAACCCTAAAACATAAACCCTAAACCCTAAAAAGTTAAACTCTAAAAGATAAACCCTAAAACTCATTTAAACCATAAACCTTAAAATTCATTTAGAGTTTAGGGTTTTAGTGTTTAAATGAGTTTTAGAGTTTATGGTTTGTTAAATAAGATGTTATTATAATTTAAATATTTTAATTTATTATATATAAAATAATTTAATTAAATTAAAAAATTAAATTTACTATTTTATGTGAATAAATATAGAAAAGTGTATGTATTATATAAATGTTGAAGGGATTTGAATCACAAAAACTACCATAGTTTAGTGGTTTGGTTCATAGACATGGTTCATGTGGTTCCGGTTCAAATCTTCCCAGGTTCACCGCCTGATTAGAGGAAGAAAATAAATTTAATAAATTAAATATATAAAAATAATATCATCCAATAAGATGGTGACATGTATCACCACTTAATTAAATAATTATATTATTTTATTATAATAAAATTAAGAGTAACTAAAAAAATGTATGAATAACATGGAGTAAATGTGTAATTATTCTATTTTAATTTAACTGTCACGTCATCAGCCCGTTAGGTTTTTAACAGTTGGTGGCTATTTTGATACCATTTTAATAGTTTATCGGTATATTTGACTCGTTTTTAAAGTATTGTGGTTTTTCGATACCAATCTCATAGTATTGTGACTATCCGTGTAATTTAGCGTTAAATTTTTAACAGTGTCAAACTAATTGTTATTTTTTAAGTTAGAAAATCAATTTATAACTTTTGATACTTAAAAGACTCAACATATAATTAGATTGTAATCCAACCCCTTACCAAGTGCTCCGAACATAAAAATTGTACTTCCAGGAATTCCAAGTTTAAAGTGAACTGAATTTGTTCTTCATCGTCAGCAACAACCAGTCTGCAGGGAGGAAGAGTAACCCCGATAGCGGCAATAAATTCTATCGCCACAAGCATTAGACGGACGACAGACATACAAGATCGAGTAGCCATTTTAGTTTGACTAATTTATTCTTTCTTGAAATTAGAAAAAAAATATCCCTAAGAAATGAATATAAATGAACTAGATTTTTATGACATTTTCTTAACAGTATTTAAAAGGAATAAATTATTTAAAAATATCACGTCATATATATTTATAAAATTATAAACATAATATATAAAAAATCTAATAAAAAAGTTACGGTAGCGATAGACATCCAAAGTCTTCATGTGACTCCGTTCATGTAATTTTTGGTTTTGATAGAAATAAAGCTTCATATCAGTTTTAAATCAACAATATTTAATTCATTAATCGATTAACTTAGATTAAATTTTACAAAAATTTAAGATAAGTATGGGTCTCATAACTTATTTTTCTACATTCACAATATTCTTAAAAAAATAATTTACGTACAGAATTTAATAAATTTCTATATATGTTATTAGAAAGTCAATTTTTTAATATTTGTAATAAGAGGTTCAAATTTTCCCTAATAGTATGACCTAATTTTTAGGTTCATCTTTGGGAAATAAAATCTTAAAAATAGCTTTGAACTAATCTACTTGAGTGAAAAAAATTGGCTTAAAAATAATTTTAACCCTTAATGTTTATAGTTTTTGTCGTTTTGGCTCTTATTTTTTTTGGGATAAATTTAGCCCTTTACCTATATCTTTTTTTTGACAAATATCTTATTTTTTAACTAGATTGATGACTGAACCGTTAAAAATTTAACGATGATACATATATATATATAGAATATAATTTTAAGTGACATGTAACCTATTAAATGCATATATATATATAGAATATAATTATTCCAATATAAAATATAAAACAATTAAAATTCAAATAAAATATTAAAAATTAATTAATTTTAAAATATAAGATTATTAAACATTCTTAATCCTAACTACGATAAAATCAAAATCTTATTCGAATTGTGTTTATATTTTTTAAGATAAGATTTTGACTCTATCGTAGTTAAGAGTGTTCAATAATTTTTTATTTTAGAATTAATTAATTTTTAATATTTTATTTAAATTTTAATTGTTTTATATTTTATATTAGAATAAAATTATATTCTATATATATGTATTTGATAGATTATATTCCATATCATTTAAAATTATATTCCATATATATATCATCGTTAAATTTTTAATGGTCCAGTCATCAAGCTAGTTAAAAAAATAAGATATTTGTCAAAAAGATATAGGTTAAGGGTTAAATTTATCCAAAAAAAAGAATAAAGGCCAAAACGACAAAAACTATAAACGTTAAGGGTTAAAATTATCTTTATATCAAAAAAATTATATAAAATTTGAATTAAAAAAATAACTCATAAAACTCGATAACTCAATTTTTTTTTAACTCGAATAGTTATAATTCTCACCCTTACATGAAAGATATTGTATAGTTCCCGATTAACCCTACTATCCGCCTTATTGCTCCACCTTTCTTTTCCTCTCTTCTTCTAACTCTGAATGTGCCTCTTGTTTTGTACCCGGGCAACCGGTTTACCCTTCTCAGTTTAAAAACAACTAAAGATGTTACTTTATGTTATATTACAAATTATGAAAACAGGCATCATCACAGCGCATCTAGTGTAGTGGTATCATAGTACCCTCCCACGGTATTTACCGTGGTTTGATTCCCCGGATGCGCATGATTTCTATTCTCATTTTTAATTTTGCTCTTCGCCCAAGTCGACAGTCTGAGAAACTGACAAGGGATTTCGATATCCTTATCCTATATGGAAATCCTCAACTCAGTTCTGTGACCGTAAATGAGATGAGATTGGGTAAAAGTTCGGTCAAAATTTGATTCGATTGAATTTGTCTCAAGCTCGATTTGAGTTTTTAACGAGTCGAGTCGAGCTACATAATACCCGATTCGAAAAGCTCACGAGCTATTCGAAAATATAAATATACTATTTTTTATAATTTAAATTTCTAAATTTAAACCCTTAAACATAAGTCTTAAAACCTAAATTAACATACTAAAATCAAAAAATAGCAAGCTTAAGTTTACACATGTGTATCAAAGTTTTCTCCATTAGACTTTAGAGATAAGAGTTACTCGAGTCTAACACAATCAAAGATCGGTCAATACTTGGTTCGATTAGGCTCGAAAAAAAACTCAAACTCAACTCGAGTTCTTAACAAGTCG
Source organism: Abelmoschus esculentus (assembly GCA_035048815.1). Classification (NCBI taxonomy): domain Eukaryota; kingdom Viridiplantae; phylum Streptophyta; class Magnoliopsida; order Malvales; family Malvaceae; genus Abelmoschus; species Abelmoschus esculentus. The sequence goes on from JAUCBN010000032.1 coordinate 9,323,140, forward strand.
AGCCGAGCTCAGATTTTTCAAGCTCGTTTAAAATTACTCAAGCTTGAACTCGACTCGAAATCTTAATGAGCCGAGCTTAGCATTACTCGAGCTCGACTCGGCTCGTTTATACCCCTATCTGTGATATTATTGATGCACAAAACCATAACTTCCAAAATAATAACATTCTTTTAACCATTAAAACAAATTAAAACAAAATAATTCATGTATTCAGTAAAATAATGGGATGAACCGTCGATATAAGTGAAATGCAGATGTTTATGTTCTAGTTAAAAAAATAAATAAAATTTGATTATATTATTTATATTCCTATACTCTCTATTTTTACATTTACTTTTATATTAATATAGGGTAGGCTTATATGTGTATTTTTTATTATTATTTTAATAATATTTAGTGTTTATTAAAAAACTTAAATATTATTCAATAAACTTAATATCTTATTGCGTTAAATTAATTTATTTTTAAATTATAATTAAAAAAATTAAACGTTTATTATTTTTTATCTTTTTTTTATGTTATTTTCTGTGATTTGAGAGTGAGGTAATCAACCTTTGATCAAATGATTGTCACTCCTACGATATAATATACTGTGGGATTGAGTTTATCAAACATTCGGTATCCTTTTATAAATATCAAATTGTAGGTTTAAAATAGGACTACAAGTAGCTAGAATAAAAACAAAATAATATCCATTCTAAGTATCTGAGTTTAAAATATATACAATCAAATAATTAAAAGAAATATAAATAAATTTTATCGTATAATAAACTCGTATCTTAAGATAAATAGTAAGACTTTATTAAAGCATATTGGAGGTTAACGTGTAAGCATGCAGGCCATGCACACGTTTCACAGGATCTACCCTCTGCTAAGGGTTGGTTTGAGTAGTACAGCTGTGTAACAGCTTTAACAGCTTTAACAGCTTTAATTTCTTTTTTTTTCTATTAGGAGGTTAAGCTCAATACTTGTGTATAAATAATGAAGGTTGGAGGCTTAACAATTATCTTATAATTTCCAGATTGTTTTCTACATTGAATAAAATTCTCTCCTCTTTACAAAGCAGGGTAAATATAATCTTGAGTTTAACTACTGACTCGTAAAACTATTCTATTTCCTAACTCAATTTAGATGATGTTGATGTCTGTTTTACTAGGATTAAGATAAAAAGAGAGTTCAAAGTATATATATATATATATTAATTTTAGTTTTTAAAATTATTTTTTATAAAAATTAATGTATAACGTTTTGTTTCGTTAATCTTAAATGTTTGATATTAATATTTATTTTTAAAATTTTTTATCATTAAGTCAAAATATAACATGTAAGTTTGATTTTAATTTATTTTCAATATTTTTATTAAAATTAAAATAATTTTAAAAAGTTTATATTCTCAAAATAACTTAAGATCCTCATAATTATTGCATTTATCGCGGTTCATAATCTTATCTAAATTTACCATTATTACCGATGGTTATTACGACTCATTTTTTCAATCATCTATTACCGATAATCGTCGATTGATTTTTTTGCAAGCAGACATGTTAACTCACAAAAAAAGTAATAAACATGTTATTGGGGATTGATCACAACAACAAATAAAATCATGATTTAAGATTTAGATATTTGAGACTATATTAAAAATTTTATAATTTTTAAAATAAAAAAACTAAATTTATCACGAGTTAAATTCTAATTGATTATTAAATTTTTAACAATAATTAATACATAAAATTTTAATAAAAATTACAATTTACATTATATGACATCATTTTCAAAGTATTAGCCGTTAGTTGTAACGCATAAATTAAATGAATTTCCTCGAAATTTTACCATAAATTTTCTTTACAATTTCCAAATTACATCCGATTAACACATAAAAAATTATATCGGGAACTTTTTTCATCACGCCATCTATAATTTTATTTATTAAAATTTAATTATTAAATTTTTTTTTATATGTCATTTTTTAAATATTAATCTTCATTTTTTATATCACGTAAGAGGTGAATGATTAAAAAATTAAAGGACAAATTATTATGCTAGTCACTTTCGTTTACCTTCTGTACACTTTTAGTCAACGATTTTAAAAAGCGACCAGTAAGGTCACTATCGTTTTCGGAGTATAAAGTTTTGGCCACTTAAACGTTAAGTATCATTAAATATTAACGAAAAGATGATCTAGTATAATAAAAAAATAATAAATTATTTAAATAGTCCTTAAACTATTATTATATTTTTATTTTATCTTTAGTTTGACCTTAAAAATTTTAAAATTTTATACTTTTAACATCTTCCAAAAAGAAACTAACCCTAACCTTTATCCTAAACCTTAAAATCCTCAACCAAATAACATTGAAATAAAATCTCTTCCTTTTGTCTGATAATTGCTTAAACTCTATCATCTGCTGAGCACCAAAAACAGGTATGTAATAATATCATTCTAACAAAACCTTCAAATATGCTTTCTTTTTTAGCAATTAATGTGAAAACCTAGTTCTGAGTCTTGACTTGCTCCACCTTCATGTATTTTCAAGTTCAACCTTTTCAATTTATGAGCCTATGACCTGAAGTTGATGAGAATTGTTTCTTAAAATTCTGAAGTTAAGATCAATTCTGAAAAATCTCAAGAACTTCTGATAAAAAGCATGAACTGCATTTTACTTTTTTATATTCTTTTCATTTCATTTTATGTTTCTTTTCCTTCTTTTGATTTTGAATCTAATAATATCAACTCAATGTAGATGATGTGGGCATCTGATTTCGATGAATCTATCCTTTGAAATTTAGAGAAAATCTGTTTAAAGGTATTGACTTACGATTTTTTGGGACTCGAGGGAATGAAGATGGAGAAGAAAACCTAGAAAATGGAAATGATAATATAATGGGTGGTCTACGACTACAATTGAAGCCTTCTTTCTTTTGAGAATGAAGGGATTAAAGCAGCATCAACTTATAACATTTGTGGTTTGACGCGAAATTTATGGTCTAGAAATGATCGTTTCCAAATATGCGGTGTTATCTCACCGACTAGGGAATGAGATAATGATTTGCCTGTCTTTGTTGTGGCTGTCATTTTTATCATGAACCGCCAGAAACTCATCAAAGAAACCCATTCAATTGATGACATGATAAAGGTAAAGCCCATCGGGGTTGTTAATTTTTGCCATCCTCCCTCTCTACACAAATGTGCACAGCTTTAAGCATTTATTTTAGTAATTACTTCTTTCATAGATTGTACTTCTGTTTGGTTACATCTTTTAATTATTTGAGCCGATCTTTTTTAAAATCGATAATTAAAAATATATTAAGAGTAAACGAAAATAACTATTACAGTAGTTTACTTTAAAATTTAATAATAAAGGAACCATGTTCCTCAAAAAGACATAACGTTCAAAAGTCAAATACTTATCCTTCCACCCTTCAAACCGTTATCGAAACTCATCAATGATGGCTGCCCCAATTAAGGAGAAATTGTATTATGGTTTTTTTTCTGTTATGATATTCATCCGATCAACCAATTTAATATTTATATTTAATATTTTTTATTTTATTTTTTTTATCAAGTGAATATTTATTAATATTTATTGTAAATAAAATTTTAAAATATTCTTTATCAAGTGAATATTCAATCAGTAAAAAAATGAGGAAAAAATAATTAAATAGATACATTTAATTAATTGGTCCAATGAATAATATGGTGAGAATAACCCATAATATAATTTTTCCTAACTAAGAGTTCGATAAAGAGTCAAAACAACAATTTAACGTAATGGCTAACTTATTCCATTTACTCAGGTTTGAGTCTCTATAACCCCTAAAATTAACCTAATTTCTTACATTAAAAGTTAAGGTTTATGTTATTAAAACTTGTGTCATAAATTAGGGTTTTTATAAATTAAATATGATATTCTGATAAATTATTAAATAACTAATAATTTAAAATACTAAAAAACCAAACATTTATTTAAACTAAGTTCAACCCATTAATTTAATAAGCATTAACTGTCCTTAAATCCAAAATAAAAATCTAAAGTCCAAGGTTTAATACATAATAACAAAATATCCGGAATAAACAAAATTATTCTGAAAACTGTAAAAAATTTGCAGAAAGTATGAAATCAGGAACCTCCAAGTACCGTAGTCTAGAACAATATATCTGAAACAAAAACTGAGAGGGTGTAATCTAGAGAGCCTAGTGTGTCTCTAGTGTGCAGATAATCAGGATACAAAACAGTTTAAAACAGATAATGTAGTGTATACATGATATGCACCCAACTCCGAACGCTATTAGAAGAGTAGGTTCCCCTGAACTACTCTAACTCTGTCACACCAATAGATGTGGAAACTCGACCCGTAGGTGGAGCCACTGAACAGAAGTGAATATATCACTAATATTCCCCGTATAGAAAAATCCAATCAATGTTATGACATGAACAAATACAGAATTAGAATGCGTGCCTTAACACTAACAGGAGGAATGCATGGTAATTTCAGGATCATAAATGTAATTATAAACGTAGAATAAAACAGGGCAAACTATTTCAGAAAATCACAGGATGATGCATTATCATACAAAATCTAACAGAATCTGCACACACAGAAATAAACGGAATTGACAGAAGAGAACACACCTAAAACAGGAAGCTCAACATCGAGAATGATGTCTATTGGACTTGGCACTACCACTAGATCGAGCGGGTGTAGAATCTACGAGTAACAAAATATTAGACACACTACTATGCCACTAAACCGATAAGTATACGAAACAAAAATAACCGAATACTCACGTGCATGTCCTGAAGACTGATGAACAGGAGGTCATCCAAGAGGTCGAGGAGGTAGATGCTCGGGGTCGAAATCCACATCACCTGAACCAATCGATAAACCAATTCAGAATCCAATACAGATAACTTCCAAATAAGCATTTGAACATAAAAGTCCTAAAAACGACACTTTGTGTTAGAATTTTAAAAAAAAAAGACCGCGCCATTGAACTTAGGACGTTGAAAAACATATAGTGGGACCGGGTCAAAAAAAGTCAACGCTGATGTCAATACTGGTCAATGCTAACGTCAGCGGGTCACAGGTCGGGTTGGATCGGGTTTTGGGTCATCGTAGGATTTTCCCAGGAAAATTTGGAATTCTCAGAAAATCCAGTCTTTAAACCTTTCTAGATTCGATTCCTTGTTTCCCCTATTCTCGATTTGATTTAAACCGAATTAAACACCCTAAAGTTCAAATCAAACAACACAAGATTCAAAATAATCTTTCATCAACAGATTCAGATTAAACCGGAATAAAACTCATAAAAATTCTTCAAACTTATAACGAAAACCATTCCTTTACTCAGCAAACGATTAAAACCAAAAAAACCAACCACTCCTAATCGATAGAACAAAACAGAACAATTCTTCATAAAACCAAAACCCGAAACTAATAGCACAAGGACAAAGGTTGGATGCTTACCAAAAATTTACTAACTAGAAAGAAACGAAGATCACATCAATGCAAGCTTGAACAAAAGAGAGAGAAATGACAGATATGAATGCTTCAGTTTGCCAACGAATAAAGTAGGATTGAAACAAATAAAAATTAAAGAGGGATATAAAACTGAAAGGAGAAATCGGGGTAAAAATCAGTTACCAAAAGAAATGGTTTAATTATCAGATAAGGGTCTAAAATTTTTAAAACTTCATAATTGAACCCTTAGACTTACAGAAACTATAATTTAGTTACTGAATTCAGAATTAGGAATCCCCAATTTCTAGGGTTTGAATTAGGGATTTAAGGTTTTTAAATTTAAGGGAAGTTCGGGGTGTTACAACTCTCCCCCCTTACAGAAATTTCGTCCTTGAAATTTACTTGGATAAAAAAGATGCGGATACTGGGATTTGATAACAGATTTGTACTTTTACGTAGCCTCGTCATAACCTCGATTACGCCAAAGAACCTTAACCATTTTAATGGTTTTCCTCCGAAGGACTTTCTGATCCTGAGCAATGATCTCAACAGGTTCCTCCTCATAACACAGATCTGGACGGATCTCAAAATCCTCAACTGGTATAACATGAGACGGATCAACTCGATAGCGTCTCAATACAGAAACATAGAAGACATCGTGGATACGCTTAAGCTCTGGTGGCAACTCAAGCTGATAAGCTACAAGTCCAACTCGTCTGATAATACGTTAGGATCCAATATAACAAGAATTGAGTTTGCCTTTACGGCCAAAACGGAGTACCTTCCTCCACAGAGATACTTTGAGGAAAACCTCATCACCAACCTCAAACTCGAGATCCTTACGCCTCAAATCTGCTAGGATTTTTATATATCAAAAGCGGCCTTAAGCCGATCATGTATCATCCTAACAGTTTCCTTAGCCTCATGCACAAGATCTGGTCCCAATAATTGGTGCTCATTAAGCTCAGTCCAACCAATAAGGGTACAACACTTCCGCCCGTAGAGAGCCTCATAAGGTGTCATCTTAATACTGGCCTGGTAACTGTTATTATATGCGAACTCTGCAAGCGGTAGGAAATCCTCTCAACTGCCTCTGAAGTCCAGAATACATCTTCGCAACATATCCTCAAGGATCTGAATCACTCGCTCAGACTGACCATCGGTCTGAGGATGATATGTTGTATAGAAGTTCAATCTAGTACCCAGAGTAGAATGTTGAGAACCCCAGAACTTAGACGTAAACCTCAAGTCCCGATCAAAAATAATAGACAGAGGCACTCTATGCAACTGAATAATCTTAGGGATGTACAATCGGGCTAACTTATTCAGAGGGTAAGTAGTTCGAACCTGAATGAAGTGTGTAGACTTAGTCAATCGATCAACGATGACCCAAACAAAATCCTTCTTTGATGGATTCAAAGGTAACCACTGACAAAATCCATAGTCACAAGCTCCCATTTCCACTGAGGAATCTTGATAAGTGCTTAACTCACTATCATTTTTTACACCTTTCATGGGTTATAATCATCAATTTTACACTTACTTGAACCAATGCATATACTTAATGTGAACTATTTAGGGATTTTGCTGTTAAAGATAATATTTATAGAAAAGGCAAGCTTTACTACATTTTTGTATCTATGTAGGAAGAAGTATTACCGTGGCAGTAACTGTGGCTGAGGTAGGACCTGATGCCGAGGCAGAAGAGGACAAGTGACGACATGGTAGACAAGCTGAGAAGAAAAATGAGGAGAACGTTGTTGGACAAGAATCCCAAGGATCGAAGCTGGATAGCACGTGGAAAGCCCAAGATAAAGGCCACGCGAAAAAACTCCTAGTTGGAATAAACTTTGAAATATTTTATGTACTTGACTTGTTCCCTACTCCAAGTTGTATTCCTACTTAGGAAAGGTTTGCCCTAGGCCAAGCCTATATAAGCCATAGCCGTCCAAGGAGAAGATCAATCATACACATTAGAGAATTCGGAATTAGAGAGCTTAGATCTAGCTGACTTTATCTTTTAGTTTTTCTTTCTTTTACATTATGTTCTAAGTTTCTTTAGACTTAGGTGAAGGTTGTAAAGTATCAGTGTGACGAGATTAAACTTTGTTTCTTGTTCTCAATGCAATAAAACATCAGAGTTTGCTTATTCTTTGCCATTCTTTGTTCTTGCATTCAAGCTCGGGAGAAAAGTTTGTAAATAATCTATTTATCTAATATCGGGAGAGTTAGATTCATGAAAGGAATAAGTACAATGTTTCAATCGTGAAATACTAACTCGGCCTAGAGATAGGTTAAAAGTTTTAGCAGCTAAAAGAAGTGTGGGATTGGTTGATGATTATAATTGATTCACGCTGTGAGGTATCATCAAGGACTGGTCATCAATAGTAGTTCGAATTAGGGATAAGCGTAGTCATCTAAGGATACTTTGTTGAACTTTGATAAAGTCCACCCAAGAGCAAGGGATTGCCACAACGAGCGAGTATCTTCACTGTCCAGGCAGTAATCTGCAGTTCTGCCGAGGTAGTGTTATACGATTACATTGGACATAAACAAGTCGATCAAATCCACCATACAACACAACTGGATGTTGGCCACTTTCTTTATTCAATTCTTCTATCTTTATTTAGTTTTCCTTATTAGTTTAATCAAATCCAATTCTCTTGTGTTCTTTATTTTATTTCCTTTTCAGAGCAAGAAGACTAAAGGAAGCATATTGAGTAGACTAATCCCTATGGAGATGATACATGATTTACTCATCACTTTTTTACTTGGTGACGTATTCACTTGCACTAAATTGCACATATTTGGCACGCATTAAGTTTTTGGCGCCGTTGCCGAAGATTGACAACTAAATTTTGCTTTCTTTATTTTTTTGCTTTTTAATTATTTTATTTTTATTTTAATTTGATTTATTTTTGGTATATGACCAGGGCTAACCCTACAAATCCTTTGTACGCATTAGATCCAGAAATCGAACGTACACGTCAAAGGTTAAGGAGACAAATCCAAGGAGCTATGGAAGGCCATCAAGGCAATCAAGCAAATCAGAACTTACCTGCCGGCAATGGAGGCTTTCCGCCGCCACTACTGCCGCTGCAGCTTACTGTCAAACTTGCTGGAGGAAGATTTAAATGGGTTAAATCCTAGAGTAGTTACACCTGAAATAGAAGCGACCCACTTTGAGCTGAAACCTGTCATGTTCAATATGTTAAACATTATTGAACAGTTTGGTGGGTCTATGACAGAAGATGCTAAGCAACATCTTAAGTCATTCATAGAAATTTGCAATTCCTTCAAAATCCAAGGAGTCCATGAAGTTGTCTTAAGATTAAAATTGTTCCCTTATTCACGGAGGGATAGGGCTAAAACCTGGCTAAATAGCATTCCAGCATGATCAATAGGATCTTGGAGTGAACTGTGCCGAGATTTCATTACGCGCTTTAATCCTATCAATTTATATGATAGAATTTGTAATGAAATTACCTCTTTTCGACAGACTGATGTCGAACCTATGTACGAGGCATAAGAGCGCTACAAAGAGTTATTACACAAGTGCCCATTACATGGGTTTCCATTATGGACATAAGTTACAATGTTTTATAATGCCACCAATGCCCCGACAAGGATGATGTTAGATGCATCTGCCAATGGAACACTCCTTGATAAAGAACCTGAGGAAGCTATTGAAATCCTGAATAAATTCGTCAAGAATGATTTTCAATTCCCTACATCTAGGCGAGGAGGAGTAAGACGCCAAGTCACAGTGAATAAGTTAGAAACATCAAATTTAGTGATAGCAAAATTGGCCTCTCTTACCAAGATGGTGTAAAACACGCAACTACAGCAAAATACCCATGCGGTTAAGGCCATTGATTCTTTTTACAATTTATATGAAGGTAACCAAAGTTCTTCTGAATGTATACAGAATCAAGAATCCAGCCTGTATGTTGGAAACTATAACAGAAACAATATAATATCCAACACATAAAACCCCTCATGGAAGAGGCATCCAAACTTTTCATGCAGTAACCCCAATAATGCCTTAAATCCAACTACTCAACCCTCAGGATTCTAGCAACCAATGCAACATCTACCGCAACAGCAAATAAAGCAACCTATACCACAACAGCAGATGTAACAACAGCCTGTAAGTTCCCTGGAAAATTCTCTGAAAGCTTTTATGATGAAAACTGAATCATACATGGTAGAGAATAGAAACTTTATCAAAAGAACAGATGCATTCATAAATAGAACTTAGATGAGGTTACAGAACGAAGAGGCAACAATTAAGGCATTGGAAACTCAGGTTGGGCAGTTTGCCCAGAACATAAACACTAGACCACAAGTAGGATTACCTAGCAATATTGAAGTTGCTAAGGTAATGGGTCATGAACATAGGAAAGTAATCACTACTAGGAGTGATCTACAGTTGAAGGAGAAAGTAGAAAGCTCAACAGACAAAGTCCCAACAACAGAAGCAGAAGCAGAGAACTTGGATGAGAGCAAACTGATCATGTTACAATAGAAAACACTGCCTCAGTAGAGAACTCAGTAGTACCTGAACAAACTGCCGATACAGCGACAGACTCAGTGGTCCCAGGTATTAAATTCCAAACTAAAGAAACCCTGGAAGAGATGAGACCACCACCACCTTTCCCACTGATGCGTGCTAGATATGCGCAATTTTAGTACAAGTGAACACGTCGTCATGTAATAAAGTGATAAGTATCAAGTATCATCTCCTCAAGGATTGGTATACTTAATATGCTTCCTTTGATCTTCTTGCTCTATAAAAGAAAATAAAAACACAAGTGAATTGAGGTTGTGATTTAACTAAATAATAAAAACTAAATAAAGATAGAAAAATAAGATAAAGAAGGTGGCTAGGATCCAGTTGTACTGTATAGTGGATTTGATCAACTTGTTCTTGTCCAATGCAATTGTATAAAACTGCCTCGACAGGATTATAGATTACTGCCTCGGCAGGACTATAGATTACTGCCTCGATAGTGATGTCTCTTGTCTGTCGCGACAATCTCTTGCTCTTGGGAAGACTTTACCAAAGTTCGGCAAAATATTCTTTAATGATTCTGTTTATCTCTAAGTCGAAATACTGTTGATGACCAATCCTTGATGATACCTCTCAGCGTGAATCAATTATAATCACCAATCAATCCTACACTTTTCTTAGCCGTTGAAACTCTTAACCTATCTCTTGGCCAAGTTAGTGTTTCCCGATTGAAACATCATACTTATCCCTTTCGTGAATCTAACTCTCTCGACATTAGATAAATGTATTACTCACAAACTTCTCTCGAATTTGAATGCAAGAACAAGGAATGGAAAAAATAAGCAAACCTCGATATTTTATTGCATTAGAAACAAGAAACAAAGTTTGACTTCCTCACACTAATACTTTACAACCTTCACCTAAGCCTAAACAAAATTAGAACATAAAACTAAATTTAATTCTATACTCTAAGCTATGAGTCTAATGTGTCTCATATCCTTGGACGACTATGCCTTATATAGGCTTGGCCTAGGGCAAACCTTTCCTAAGTAGAATATAACTTGGAGTAGAGAACAAGTCATGTACATAGGTCAAATATTTCCAAGTTTATTTCTTCTAGAAGGTTTTCCCGCGATGCCTTGTCTTTGGGCTTTCCTTGTGATATCTAGCTCCGATCCTTGGGCTTCTTGTCCAGCAACGTTCTCATAATTTTTCTTCTCAGCTTGCCCACCATATCGCTACTTGCCCTCTGTTGCCTCGACATCAGGTCCTGCTGTGGCAGTGGTGTGGGCAACGTTAGGTATATCTACCGTATACTGGGCCTCGGCAACAGTGTAGACAGTGAACTGCTGCGATATTGCCTGGACTGGTTCGGCTTGAGTGATTTGTATAACTTTATGGTAGAAGTCTCTGGTCCACCCTTTCTTTTGAGTTGTGATTTCATCATTATTTTCCGTTGGTACACCTGCAGCAATACACAAACCTGTGATCAAACATGGAAAATTTAAGGGTCCTCTTTCTTTCTTACCACACTCTTATATTTCTTGTAGAATGATTTCTCCCACTTTGATGCTCTTTTTGTTGATGATGGATTAGATTCAAACCAATATTCTTTGGTCTACCGTGCTATTGTGTGATGTGGGGATAAGGCGTCGCTTGACAAATGTTGTCCGCATCTTTGCCTCAGGCTTGAGGTTCTACTGAGCCACTGATCCTTTATGGGTTCCAGTTTCCCAATTCGTGCATTTGTAACAAAGGTCATCCTTGATCAATTCGTAATCTTGGTCCGTTACTTCCTCTATAAATTCTGAATGATATCTTGTTTAGAAGTTAGGCCGTAGAACTTGTTGATTGTTTCGGCATCAAGGCAGACTGGCCTGCCTCAGTATTGGATGTAGAGTAAGTCTTTTCTTGGCCGATGTGCGTAGAATTCTCGCACAATCGTGGCATTGGCTCGTTTAGGTTGCAGGAAAAAGAGTTATGATTTTTTATACTTGATTCTGTCGAACAAGTAATGTTCAATGCCAAAATTCTCCTCATCAATGTATTGGAACCCTTGTTCCTCCCACAATTGCATAGAGATGAAAGACTTATTGAAACGTTCTTCAACGGGGGTAGGGGCGAATCGGGTGTAAGTTGCCATAGATGAGCAGGGGAGATTTTCTTGAAGATTTTTAGAGAGAAGCTTGGAATTTTTCTGAGAAAAATAAGATAGCTGTGAGATTATAAAGAATATAGTAAGAGAGAGTAATCAATTCTAAAGAAACAAGATTGCAAGAGTGAATAGTTCAAGATGGAGTGATCGATAATATAGGCCTTGGCAGTGTGACCATTTTAACCACTAGCCGTTATGTAGCCTTTTGATTTTTACTGCCCATTAGCATTTACTTCCGTAGAGAGAATCTCGGCAGCTAGCTGTTACGCTGTTTTTGCCCATTGAGACTGCTGCGACTCTGACACTGTTTACTACCTTGGCAGATTTCCTGCTGTGAACTATTTCTCCTTTATTCTTGATTATTGTCCTAAAAATTATAAACACTAAACAAAAACTAAAATTGAAAATAAACAAAAATAAAAATATATGATAAGAAAAACATAAATTCTAGAATAAAGCTAATCCTAATATAAGAAAAAAGATAAGGGAAGAGATTATATTATTAGTGAAGTGTATGTAAATGCATCTCCCAATCTGCTTATCTCTTGTTGGCCAGAATTATCCTTTAAGTGTAGGTCATCGGCTTTAGGTTCATCCCTTTTTATTCTGATCTTCACTACACCCTGTTTGTCTGGACAGTATGTTGTGCTATTGTTTTCCTTCACCTATGCCTTACTTTTCCTGCCAAAACTCCTTTCATAGCAGATATCTAATTTTTTGCCGAGCATTCTACCCAGGCAGTGACTATTACAGTAGGATTCCTTTGTGTCTGCATCTATGGTATGAAGGATTTTGCATTCTTCTACATCATCATACCTTTTTAGATTGTGGAAGGCATTGAGTTTAACTTATTGGTCATTGACCCTCATAGTTAACTCTCCTTTTTCCAAATCAATTAGTGTACGTCTAGTGGCAAGGAAAAGTCTCCCAAGGATGATCGGTGCATTCTCATCTGCTTCATAATCAAGGACAAGAAAATCAGCAGGAAAAATAAATTTATCTACTATTACCAATATGTCCTCGATTTTTTCTTCGGGTTGCACGTATGATCGATCCTCAAGTTGGAGCATCACAGTAGTGGGATTTGTCCTTCCAATTACGAGCTTTTGAAAAACAGAGTTGGGAATTAGATTGATGCTTGCTCCAAGGTCGCATAGGCCTTACCTTCATAGTGGTTACCTATTGCACAAGGTATGGTAAAGCATCCAGATCCTTCAACTTTGGTGACATGCGGTTGTGTAGCATTGCCATGCATCCTTCAGTTCCTTTCACTATTTCAAACTCACCTAGCCTCTTTCTTTTAGACATAATGTCTTTCAAGAATTTAGCATAAGTAGGCATTTGTTCAATTGCCTCAGCAAAGGGTAAGTTGATGTGAACTTGCTTTAGGATGTCTAGAAATTTTTTGAGTTGGTGATCCTGTTTTTTCTTTTTCAACCTTTGTGGGAGAGGTGGTGGTGGTCTGATCTCTTCCAGGGTCTTATTGGTTTGGAATTTAATACCTGGATCCACTGTGTTTATCATTGTCTTGGCAATTTATTCAGGTGCTGCTGAGCTCTTTGCTAGCGCAGTGTTTTCATGATCAGTTTGTTCAGCATCCAAGTCCTTCTTGTCTGATTCCTCTTGTATTGATAGTGTGGCTTTGTTTGCTGAACTGCCCAATACCTCTTTAAGTTGTAGGCCACTTCTCTTTAAGTAATCAATTCTAAAGAAACAAGATTGCAAGAGTGAATAGTTCAAGAGAGAGAGATCGATAATATAGGCCTTAACAGTGTGACTGTTTTAATCACTAGCTATTTTGTAGCCGTTTGATTTTAGTACCCGTTAGCATTTACTACCGCGGAAGGAATCTCGACACCTAGCCGTTACACTGTTTCTGCCCATTGGGATTGTTGCGACTCTGACACTATTTACTACCTCGGCAAATTTTTTGCTGTGAACTATTTCTCCTTTATTCTTGATTATTGTCCTAAAAATTATAAACACTAAACAAAAACTAAAATTGAAAATAAACAAAAATAAAAAGATACGATAAGAAAAACATAAATTCTAGACTAAAGCTAATCCTAATAAAAGAAAAAAGATAAGGAAAGAGATTATATTACTAGTGGAGTACATGTAAATGCATCTCTCAATCTGCTTATCTCTTGTTGGCCAGGATTATCCTTTAAGTGTAGGCGGGCTTTAAGTTCATCTCTTTTTATTTTGATCTTCACTGCACCCTGTTTGTCTGGACAATATGTTGTGCTATTGGTTTCCTTCATCTTTGCCTTATTTTTCCTGCAAAAAGTCCTTCAATAGCAGATATCTAATTTTCTACCCAGGCAGTGACTGTTGCAGCAGGATTCTTTTGTGTCTACATCTATTGTGTGAAGGATTTTGCATTCTTCTGCATCATCATACCTTTTCAGATTGTGGAAGGCATTGAGTTTAACTTGTTGGTCATTGAACTTCCTTTTTTCGCATCAATTAGCGTACGTCTAGTGGCAAGGAAAGGTCTCCCAAGCATGATCGGTGTATTATCATCTGCTTCACAATCAAGGACAAGAAAATCAACAGGAAAAATAAATTTATCTACTCTTATCAATATGTCCTCGATTTAAGAGAGTTCAAGGGAAGGTTTGACCTACTCCAAGTTGTATTCTACTTAGGAAAGGTTTACCCTAGGTCAAGCCTATATAAGATATAGCCGTCCAAGGGTAGAAGAGATTCGAATTGAGAGAGTTCACCCTATGAATCATTGTTCTCCTTTCCATCATATTCTAAGCTTTCTTAGGGTTTAGGTGAAGGTTGTTAAGTATTAGTGAAAAGAGATTGTATCTTGTTTCTTCTCTTAATACAATAAAATATCAAAGTTTGCTTACTCTTTTTCATTTTTGTTCTTACATCTAAGCACGGGAGAGAAGTTTGTAAGTAATCTATTTATCTAGACTCGGGAGAGTTAGATTCACGAACGGAGTAAGTACGGTATTTGACTTGATTGGAAAATACTAATTCGGCCTAGGGATAGGTTAGAGTTTCAGCGGCTAAAAGAAGTGTGGACAATCAAACAAGTCCCCAAAGTATTTTTTGGAGAAAGATTTCTATAGACTCAAAAGAATAAACAAAGGCAATACTGCTGAAGATGCAGTGCAAAAGTATGGACAATATTTCAAGTAAGGTGGTGGACATAATTTTAAAAAACACTTAAATACTTCCTTTCATGGCAAGGCCACGACAGAGAATTACCTCGGCACTGGATCTACGCTCCCAAACTCGAACCAAGCATTATCCTCAATGCTTATATTAAATGCATGCAATAGGAAATAAAATAAAAAAATGAAACAAGTAAAGATATATAAAAGCAGTTTGAATATGTAAAATTAAAGAGACTCCGAAGAGCTGCTGGTAACAATCAATTTTCGTGGCCTTGTTGCTGATTGTTTCATTTTTGGCGATGGTGATGACTAAGCTTTGGCTTGTTGGGGCGGCTGAACTCTTGTAGGTGGTTTCCGTTGTATTGGAGCGTCCACTTCTTCTTCGACAATTTCCTCGGTGACCATAATATTTGTCCCGCCTTCATTCATTGTGTCTGCCCAGACATGGTAAGTGCTAGGTCCGAAAGCGGTTGAAGACTGATATACGTAGGCATCTATTTCTGCCGAGAGACTACCCATGATGATGGGGGATCCTGGTGGAGTGCTGAAGACTTCTCTCCTCTTTGATGGCCGTCGGCTGACAGATGATGCCGCGACAGTTTTTGCTACCCTAGATGGGCCAGTAGCATGGAATTGTCGCTGAGGGCCAGTAATGTAGAATGATCGTGGTCCTCCTAAAGCTGGAGTTGCCTTTGTGTAGGGTATAACTATGACAAACATATTGGTGAGGAATTCTAGAAGCTGCACCCCTTGGTTGGGAAAATTATGGAGCATCATCTGGGCTAGTGTGTTGTTGAAGTCCCTCTGGTACTTCATGTACCGTTATTGTCGAAGATCCATAGTTGTCATCCTGATAAGGGTCTGCCGCAGCAGTTCTGTGAGCAACGTCAGGTATGTCTGCCGTGAACTATACCCCAGCAGTTGTGTTAGCAGTGTTGTGGGCAACTTCAGTATTGCTAGGTAGTCATCCTTGTGGTCTAGTGTTCTGTCTTTGAGAAAATTGACCAACTTGGGTTTCCAGTGATTTAATCGCTGCCTTTTGATTTTGCAACCTCATCTCAGTTCTATTCATGAAGTCATCAGTTCTCTTCATGAAACTGTTATTCTTAGCCATATATGATTCTGTTTTCATTATGAAGGCCTTGAGAGTGTTTTCTAATTAATTCATGGGGTACTGCTTATGCATCTGCTGCTGCAGCATTGACTACTGTAGTTGCTGCTGCGACAGTGTATGCTGATAACCTGAGGCTTGGTTAGTGGGGTTCAAGGCATTATTAGGATTGCTCCATGAAAAATTTGGGTGCCTTTTCTATGTCGGATTATATGTATTGGATATCATATTATTATTCTGATTGTAGTTTCTCACATAAAAACTAGATTCCTCATTTTGCATATACTCAGAAGAATTGATCATTTTAACCTCATGAGTATTTTTGCTGCAATTGCATATTCTGAACCATCTTGGTTAAAGAGACCAATTGTGCTACCACCGAGTTGGTAGTTTCTAGTTCATTCACTGTGGCTTGGCGCCTTGTTCCTCCTCGCCTAGAAGTAGGGAATTGAAAATCGTTCCTTACGAGTTTGTTCAGAATTTCAATAGCTTCTTCCGGAGCTTTTTCAAGGAGTGTTCCATTTGCCGAGGCATCTAACATCATCCTTGTCGAGGCATTGGTGGTATTGTAGAACATGATCACTTGTGTCCATAATGGAAATCCATGCAATGGATACTTTTTCAGTAACTCTCTATAGCATTCCCATACCTCGTACATAGGTTCGTCATCAGCCTGTCAAAAAGAAGTAATTTCATTACGGATTCGATCATATAAGTTGGTAGGATTAAAACGCGTAATGAATTTTCGGTAGAGTTCACTCCAAGATCTTATAGATCTTGCCGGAATGCTATTTAACTAGGTCTTGGCCCTATCCCTCAGTGAATAGGGAAAAAATTTTAATCTCAAAATGTTTTCACGGGCTCCTTGAATTTTGAATGAGTTGCAAACTTCCGTGATGGACTTGAGATGTTGCCTGTCATCTTCAGTTGCAGACCCACTAAATTGTCCAATAGTATTAAGCATATTGAACATCACAGGTTTTAGTTCAAAGTGGGTTGCTTCTATTTCTAGTGTGACAACTCTAGGGTTCAGTCCATTCAGATCTTCCACTAGAAGATCTCTAACAGTTAGTTGCCACGGAAGTGGTTGCTGCGGAAAGCCTCCATTGCCGGCAGGTAAGTTATGATTTCCTTGATTTACTACCATGACTCTTTGGATCTGTCTCTTCAACCCTTGATAGGTACGTTCGATTTTTGGATCAATCTCGTACAATGGATTACTTGGGTTGGCCCTGGTCATACACTAAAAATAAACCAAGTAAAATAAAAAATAAAAAATATAATAACTAGAAAAAGAAAGAAAATAAAAAAACAAAATTTAGTTGTCAATCCCCGACAACAGCGTCAAAAACTTGATGCGTGCTAGATATGTGCAATTTTAGTGCAAGTGAACACGCCGTCAAGTAATAAAGTGATAAGTATCAAGTATCGTCTCCTCAGGGATTGATATACCTAATATGCTTCCTTTGATCTTCTTGCTCTGTAAAAGAAAATAAAAACACAAGTGAATTGGGGTTGTGATTTATCTAAATAATAAAAACTAAATAAAGATATAAAAATAAGATAAAGAAGGTGGCTAGGATCCAGTTATGCTATGTAGTGGATTTGATCAACTTGTTCTTGTCCAATGCAATTGTACAACACTGCCTCAGCAGGACTGTAGATTACTTCCACGATAGTGATATCTCTCGTTTGTCGCGACAATCTCTTGCTCTTGGGCAGACTTTACCAAAATTCGGCAAAGTGTTCTTTAATGATTTCGACTATCTCTAAATCAAAATACTATTGATAACCAGTCCTTGATGATACCTCTCGACGTGAATCAATTATAATCACCAACCAATCCCACGCTTCTCTTAGCCGCTGAAACTCTTAACCTATCTCTAGGCCGAGTTAGTGTTTCTCGATTGAAACACCATACTTATCCCTTTCGTGAATCTAACTCTCTCGATATTAGATAAATGGATTACTCACAAACTTCTCTCTCGAGCTTGAATGCAAGAACAAAGAATGACAAAGAATAAGTAAACTTCGATATTTTATTGTTTTAGGAACAAGAAACAAAGTTTGACTTCCTCACACTAATACTTTACAACCTTCACCTAAGCCTAAACAAAATAAGAACGTAAAAATAAATATAATTCTATACTCTAAGCTATGAGTCTAATGTGTCTCATACTCTTGGACGACTATGCCTTATATAGGCTTGGCCTAGGGAAAACCTTTCCTAAGTAGAATATAACTTGGAGTAGGGAACAAGTCATGTACATAGGTCAAATATTTCCAAGTTTATTTATTCTAGAAGGTTTTCCCGCGATGCCTTGTCTTTGGGCTTTCCTTGTGCTATCCATCTCCAATCCTTGGGCTTCTTGTCCAGCAACGTTCTCATCATTTTTCTTCTCAGCTTGCCCATCATATCGCTACTTGCCCTCTGCTGCCTCGACATCAGGTCCTGCCTCGGCCTCAGTTTACTGTCGCGGCAATACTTTTTTTCACAACATAAATATGTAGTAAAGTATTCATTTTCGATAAATATAATCTTTAATAGCATCATCCCTAAATATATTATATTAAGTATATGTATTGGTCCAAGTAGGTATAAAATTGATGATTAATGCCCATGAAAAGTGTAGAAAGTGATAGTGAGTTGAACACTTATCAACCACAAAGGTTGATAAAGCAAAAACAGGATCATCAATTCAAAAAATTCTTATATATTTTAAAGCAAGTCCACATCAACTTGCCATTTATAGAGGCAATTGAACAAATACCTAATTATGCTAATTTCTTGAAAGACATTGTGTCTAATAGAAAAAGGTTTGGTGAGTTCGAAACAGTGACTACTACCAAAGAATGTATGGAAATGGTATATAATCGCATGCCACCAAAATTGAAGGATCCTGGATGCTTTACAATACCTTATACGTTTGGTAACCATTATGAAGGAAAGGCCATGTGCGACCTTGGAGCAAGAATCAACCTAATGCCTAAATTAGTATTCGAAAAGCTTGGAATAGGAAGGGCAAAACTCACAACTGTGATGCTCATTGTTGGTCATTGACCCTCATTGTCAACTCTCATTATTTCATATCAATTAGTTTGCGTCCAGTGGCAAGGAAAGGTCTTCCAAGGATGACATTTAAAAAGGTATGATGATGCAGAAGAGTGTAAAGTCCTCCATAAAACAAATGCAGGAACAAAGATATCTTGTTTCATCAACCTAATGTCTAAATTCGTATTCGAAAAGCTTGGAATAGGAAGGGCAAAACCCACAACTTTGATTCTCCAACTTGCGGATCGATCATATGTACAACCCAAAGGAAAAATCGAGGAAATACTATTAAGAATAGATAAATTTATTTTTCCCACTGACTTTCTTGTCCTTGATTGTGAAGCAGATGATAATGCACCGTCATCCTTGGAAGACCTTTCCTTGCCATTGGACGCACACTGATTGATGTGGAAAAAGGAGAGTTGACAATGAGAGTCAATGACCGACAAGTAAAACTAAATGCCTTCCACAATTTAAAAAGGTATGATGATGCAGAAGAGTGCAAAGTCCTCCATACAACAAATTTAGGCATAAAGATATCTTGTTTCAACAGCCACTGCCTTGGCAACACGCTCGGCAAAAAATTGGATATGTGTTATGGCAGAATTTTTGGCAGGAAAATTAAGACAGAAGTGGAGAAAACCAACAGGACAGCACACTGTCTAGACATAAAGGGTGCAGTGAAGATCAAGACAAATGGGATGGACATGACGCCAATGGCCAACAAGAGATACTCACCTTAGGAGATGCATTTGCATGCACTCCTCTAGTGACATAATCTCTTTCCTTAAATTTTATTAGTTTATTACTTTAGTTTAGAGTTAATTTTTGTATTTATATTTTTCTTTAGTTATTTTTCTTGTCTATGTTTATTTTAGGATAATAAGTAAGAACAAAGGAGAAATAGTTCACAGCAGGAAAAGTGCTGCCGGGGCAGAAAACAGTGTTAGAGCGGAAGCAGTCCCAACGGGCAGAATAGTGTAATGGCTGTTCTACCGAGATTCTCGCCGCGATAGTAAAAGCAACGACAGTAAAGGCTAATGACTACAAAATGGCTAATGGTTTAAACGGTTACAAGGCCGAGGCATAGATAAACACATAGTCACCATTGTTACGTGTAGGCGGCTCTACCACATACGATTAGACAACAAGTCACCCTCGTTACGTGTATGCATATTCTTTATTTCCATAATCTTTATAGTGCACTCAATCCTAATGACATGTCATTCGTGTTCGTATCTAAAGTTAGTGTCACTAACCAATATCAAGTTCAAATATGCATAATAGTTTGTTTCTCATAATACATCCATAATGTGTTTAACAAATGAACCGATAGTCATGCCCATGGCACCATCATGTGTAAGGCAATTAACCACATTATATTCCAATTCATTTTCATACTTCCATAATCCAAGGATGTCTATATAAATCATGCATTTCCAGCAATTAACCCATGCATGCATCATTTCAAAATCACAATTATGCATTACCAATCTCATTAAATCATCTTCTTAAATGTCGTTTGATGAGTGCCTAAAAGGCAGTTATTTACTACCCTTCTCATGGTACGTTATGCATCTATTATACACCAACTTGAACTAAAATATGGACTCATTGTATAATATTGGATATTCCGTTATTACTACTTACAAAGCTTAGATTTATAGAAAATACATATATTATTACATATTCTATACATGCAGGGATATCCAGGGCTGAGGCAGTAGAGAAGCATCGTTGAGGCTGAGGCAGAGACAAGGAAGGGACAACATCCTGAGTGGCAACATCAACATGATAGGCGACTGAAAGACAAAAATATAGAGAACATTCTGGAAGATGCAGCACACCAATTGGACCAGGCTAGCGCACTAAAAGCCCAAGTCAAAGACCGAACGGGAAAAGCTTTCTAGAAGGTTGCAAACTTGGAAACGTCAGATCTCATGTAGAAGACTTGCTCTCTACTCCAAGTTAGAGTCTATTTAGGAAAGGTTTGCCCTAGGTTAAGACTATATATAGCCTAGTCGGCCACATTATTAAGGAGAGTCGATTTTAGAGAAACCCTTCCCCTAAGATTTGTACCTATCGACATTATGTTCTAAATCTCTTAGGGATAGGTGAAGGTTGTAGATATTAGTGAGAGGAGATTATTTCTTGTTTCTTTGTTCTAATGCAATAATAATATCGAAGTTTGATTATCTTATTGTCATTCCTTGTTCTTGTATTCAAGCTCGAGAGAGAAGTTTGTAAGTAATCTATTTATCTAGCATCGAGAGAGTTAGATTCACGAAAGGGATAAGTACGGTGTTGACGACACTAACTCGGCCTAGAGATAGGTTAAGAGTTTCAGAAGCTAAAAGAAGTGTTGGATTGGTTGGTGATTATCATTGATTCACGTCGAGAGGTATCGTCAAAGACCAGTCATCAACAACGCTCTGACTTAGAGATAAACGAAGTTAACTGCGGATACTTTGCTAAACTTTGATGTATCTGCCCAAGAGCAAGAGATTGTCACAGTAGAGAACACTAACGCTGCCGAGGTTGTATCTGTAGTACTGCCGAAGCAGTATGTGTAATTGCATTGGACAACAAGAAGATCAATCGAATCCACTAATTGACGTAGCTGGATCCTAGCCACTTTCTCTATATCGTTCTCAACCCTTTATTTTATGTTTTGTTATTTAGTTAGTTAAATAAATCCACTTATCTGTGTTTTTTACTTTATTTTTTAGGAGCAAGGGAACAAGGGGATACATATTAAGTATATCAATCCCTGTGGAGACGATGCACGATATACTTATCACTTTATTACTTGCGACGTGTATACTGCATGCGCTATTATTACACGCATCATCATTACCAAAAATAGTCGAAACTTACAATAATGCATCAAAATCATCTAATTCACTTAATCTTAAACTACGGAAAGTTTTTACACTATCCCATAGTCCCCAAAACATAACTGAACCAATGTGATTCACTTGAAACCCAAAATCACTCTCCGACAATCGAAATGAGCCTTCGTCGATGCTCCAACGACAACACCAATGCACCAACCACCTATGAACCTTCTTGCACCTCTTGTACAAAATTAAAAGAAGAGTATATGTACATCATAACATGCTCAAAATATCAGCCACATCAAAACTCCACAAAGCTATCGAAAACCTAGCCAAAAAGACCAAAAACTAAGCCAAAATGCATCCAAAACAACATCAACCCTTAACCTTATGAATCTAACATCTAATCCACCTCAATTATGATCTAAAATCACTTCCAAACCATCATTATTTCCATAAAAAGAAGAGCACCTAAAACAGCCCCTATAACAATCGAAAATCACCTTAAAACATCACCGATTACATTATTCCGTGATTAATTTGATATTAAATCATTTCAAAATTCAATAAATCATTTAATTGACATAATATCATAATTAATCCATCCTAAAATCAATATTAATTGAGATCTAAAAAGATTTCACAAAAACCTCCATAAAACTCATAGATCTAGAATTAACAACATAAAATTAAGTTTCATTTATTGATTAGCAAGCCAATACTTGGGAATTTCAATAAAGAACCTTAGAAAAAGGATGATAAATCAGAACTTTACCTTTTAGATTAACTCCACCTAAAAGATGAGAAATCCTCTCTTGATTTCCTTGAGAATGGATGTTGATTTACGAAATTGATGAGTAGGTTTTGTAGAGAATGAAAAGATGAGTAAAATGAAACAAATCTTGTTGAAAATGAAGATGAAACCAGTAAGTAATTGAAGAAATTTGGAGATGAAGATGGAGAGAAAATGAAGAGAAAGTTTGAGAGAAAAGATGAGAAAATGGAAAGTTACAAAAGAAAATGAAAATAGTTTCTAAATTAAAACCATTAAAAAACAATTTTGTTGGATAATCTTTAATTAAAAATAAATTGGATAAATGACCCTCTAAGGATTTTAAGTATGGCTTGCTTTCTTATTTAGTCATTAAAAATCTTAATTTTTGAAAATTACCAATTAAACCCCATAATTCTTTCCAAAATTTATAATTTAGTCATTAGTACCAAAATTAAACTTAATTAAAAATCAAATTAATACTCAAATAATATTCCTTTAATTTTAAAACACCTTTTTAATATTTTTAAACCTTTTCACAAAATTATTACTTGTCCAATTAAAATATTACTATTTTTTATAATTTTCCTAGAATAACAAACCGAAGAATCTGATTCGACCCGAATCGAATCCTCCAACCCAAAACTTAAACTACTAACCCCAAAACCGGGATGTTACTAGATCCAAGAGACAACAGTCAAAGCACTGGAAACTCAGCTTGGGCAGTTTGCCCAGAATATAAATACTAGACCACAAGGAGGATTACCTAACAATACTGAAGTTGCTAAGGTAATGGGCCATGAACAGTGCAAAGCAATCACTACTAGAAGTGGTCTACAACTTAAGGAGAAGTTAGGAAACTTCGTTGACAAAGTCCTTCCAAGAGAAAAGAAAAAGAGGACTTGGATGCTGGAAAAACTAATCATGCCACTGAAATCCCAACAAAAAGCACTGCCCCAGCAGAAAACTCGGCAGTACCTCAACAAGTTGTCGAGACAACAAAAGACTCAGTGGTTCTAGGTATTAAATTACAAACTAATGAGACCCTAGAAGAAATGAGACCGCCACCACCTTTTCCACAAATGTTGAAAAAGCAAAAACAGGACCACCAATTTAAAAAGTTCCTGGATATTTTAAAGCAAGTCCACATCAACTTGCCATTTGTTGAGGCAATTGAACAAATGCCTAACTATGCTAAGTTTTTGAAAGACATTGTGTCTAAGAGAAAAAGTCTTGGCGAGTTTGAAACAATGACTGCTACTGAAGGATGCATGACAATGTTGCATAATCGCATGCCACCCAAACTGAAGGATCATGAATGCTTTACCATACCTTGTGTGATTGGTAATCACTATGAAGGAAAGACATTATGTGACCTTGGAGCAAGCATAAACCTAATGCCTAAATCTGTATTCCAAAAGCTTGGAATAGGAAGGGCAAAACCTAGAACCGTGATGCTCCAACTTGGCGATAGATCATATGTGCAACCTGAAGGAAAGATCAAGGACATACTAGTAAGAGTGGATAAATTTATTTTTCCCGTTGACTTTCTTGTCCTTGATTGTGAAGCAGATGACAATACATCGATCATCCTTAGGAGACCTTTCCTTGCCACTGGAGGCACGCTCATAGATTTGGAAAAAGGAGAGTTGACAATGAGAGTTAATGACCAACAAGTCAAACTTATTGCATTCAACAATTTGAAAAGATATGATGATCTAGAAGAGTGCAAAGTCCTCCACACCACAGATGCAGGAACCAAGATATCCTGTTTCAGCAGCCACTGCCTCGGCAGTATGCTCGGTAGAAAAATTGATGCTTGTCATGGCAGAATATTTGGCAGTAAGATTAATACAGAGGTGGAGGCAACAATTAGGAAAACACAATGTCCAGACACATTAAGATCCAAATGGTCAGAACCACATGGTGCAATAAAGATCAAATCAAAAAGGGATGGGAATGAATCCAAGGAGAATGACCAACATCTAAAGCATTATTTTGGCCAACAAGAGATAATCACCTTAGGAGATGCATTTGCATGCACTCTCTCAGTGTCATAATCTCTTTCCTTTACTTTATTATATTTTTAGGATTAGTTTAGTTTAGAGTTAATTTTTATTATTATATGTGTCTTTAATTTTTTTTTTGTTTATTCTTAATTTTTTAGGACAATAAGTAAGAGAGTAAAGGAGAAATAGTTTACAGCAGGAAAAATATTGTCGGGGTAGAAAATAGAGTTAGAGTCGCAACAGTCGCAACAGTTCCAACGGGTAGAACAGTGTAATGGCTAGTCTGTCGAAATTCCCATCACGGAAGTAAAAGTAAATAACAGTAAAGGCTAACGACTATAAAACGACTAGTGGTTTAAACGGCTACATGGCCGAGGCCTATATAAGCACATTCCTTCTCTTGAACTATCACTCTTGTATTCTTAGTTTCTTTAGATTTATGTGCTGATCTCTTTCTCACAATACTCTCTGCTTATTTCCAAGCTCTCTTAGAATTTTCAGAAACTTTCCAAGAAACTCTATAAGATCCTCAACTCTCCACTACTTAACCATGGCCACTTACAACCGATTTGCCCCAGCCACTGTTGAAGACCGTTTCAACAGATCTTTCATTTCTAGGCAATTGTGGCAAGAACAAGGGTTCCAACACTCTGATGAGGAAAATTTCGGCAACGAGCATTATTTGTTCGACAAGATCAAGTATCAAGATTGGGAGATCTTTTTCCTACAACCTACTCAGGCCAATGCCACCATCGTGCGGTAATTCTATACTCATGGGACAAGCAAGGACTCTCTATACGTCCACTACCGAGGCAGGACGATCAAACTTGATGCCAAGACAATCAACCTATTCTACGTCCTAACCACTGTTCATGATGACCATGCTGCATTCATGGAGGATATCACCAATAAAAATTATGAGCTGATCAAAGATGACCTTTGCTATGACAATACTCATTGGGAAACCGGTTCCCATAGAGGATCGATAGCAAGTCAAAATCTTACACTCGAGGCCAAACTACGGAACACATTTGTCAAAAGATGTCTCATCCCAACCTCCCACAATAGCACGATGGACCAAAGAAGATTGATACTCATTCAATCAACCATCAACAAATGAAGCATCAATATTGGAGAGATAATTTTACGAGAAATTTACAAGTGCTGTAAGAAGGACAGAAGACCCCTATATTTTCCTTATTTAATTACTGGTATTTGTAATGTTGCAGGTGTACCAATGGCAGAAACGGACGAATTCACAGCCCAAAGGCGAGGATGGACTAGGTACTTCTGCCACAAAATCATGCAGATCACACAAGCAGAACCAGTCCAAGCAAATCCTTTGTAATACACTGCTGACACAACTGCCGGGGCCCAATACACGGCAAACATACCTGACATTGCCCACACCACTACTGCAACAGACCACTACCAAGAGATACTTCAGAGGATGGCAGCTATGGATCTTCGCCAGCAATAATACATGGAGTATGAAAGAGACTTCACCAGCACATTGGCCCAGATGATGCTCTCGAATTTTCCCAACCAAGGGGTGCAGTTTCAAGAATTCCCTATCAACATATTTGTAACGTTACATCCTACACCGAAACGACTCTAGCTCTAGGAGGACCATGACCACTCTTCTCCATTGGCCCTCAATAACAATTTCAAGTTGTTGGCCCATCTAGAGAAGCAGACTCTGCCACGGAATCATCTGCCAACAAAAAACAATCCAAGAGGAGGAGAGTCTTCAACACCTCACCAAGATCCCTCATCATCATGGGCAGTCTCTCAGCAGAGATAGATTCCTATGTACACCAAAGTTTAACTGCTGCCAGGCCAAGCACCCACCATGCCTGGGTAGATACAATGAATGTTGAAGATGATGGAGGAACGAATATAATGGTCATCAAGGAAATTAACGAAGATGAAGAAGGAGAAAAAGTGGACGCTCCAATACAATGGACACCAGCAACAAGAGTCCAGCCACCACGACAAGCAAAAACTCAGCCATCGCCATCACCAAAGATGAAGCAATCAGTAGCACGACCTAGAAAATTAATTGTTATCATCAGCTCTTTGGAGTCCCTTTAATTTTTTTATACTTAATGATTCTTTTATATCTTTACTTATTCTTTATCTTATTATTTTGTTGCCTACTTTGTTCCCCTAATATAAGCATTAAGGATAATTCTTGGTTCAAGTTTGGGGGTGTAGATCCACTGCTGAGGTAATTCAATGTCGCGGCCTTGCCATGAAAGGAAGTGTTTTTAATTGATTTAAAAAAAATCTATATCCATCACCTTACTTGAATTATTGTCCATACTTTTGTACTTCTTTTCATCAGTATTGCCTTAGGTTATTCTTTTAAGTCTATTGAAATCTTTCTCTTTACCATGGTTAGGTCCTGTTTAGAAGGCTGAATTTTAGGATACTTCAGGGAGAAAACTTAGAAGCTTGCTATAAGGTTGATCTTAAAAACACTTTTGGGACTTGTTGGATTATATGAATTCTTTTAATGAACTTAGGTGATAAAGACTTAGATTTTTGGACATATAACTAGAGGTGCCTATCACTGGCTCTAGGAATCACTCTTTTTCATGCTAGAGGTGCCCAAAATTGGCTCTAGTATGCTTAAAAGAATAGCAAAAGAAAGAAAGAAATATTGATGAGAAAACACAATCCTTGAGGTGCCCGAAATTGGCTCAAGAATTTGTTGTTTTAAGAAGAGTATATTAAATCCAAGTCTATTTCTCTTGAACTTAGAGTTTTTCTAAGAAAACCTTTAATCAAGCTTGTCCACAAAAACGCACACACTCACAAAATCTTATAGCTTGTTTTCAAGTAAAACCCTTGGGTAACAAAAAGGTTAAGTCTTAAGAATAAGCACAGTTATGGTGGGGAGAATAGATGAAAATATAAGACCAAGAAAGAGTAAGGTTTGGCAAGTTGATGGTTTGCATTGCTTGAGGACAAGTAATAGTTCGAGTTTGGGGGGGGTGATAAATGCTCAACTTACTATCACTTTTTACACCTTTCATGGAAAAAGTCACTAAATATACACCTACTTGGACCAATGCATATGCTTAATGTGATATATTTAGATATTTTGCTATTAAAGATGATATTTACAGAAAATGCAACCTTTAGTGCATTTTTGTATCTTTGCAGGAAAAACTATTACCGCGGCAGCAACTGAGGCCGAGGCAGGACCTAATACCAAGGGAATAGATAAGGAAAAGTAATGATATTGTAGGCAAGCTGAGGAGAAAAATGAGGAGAACATTACTAGACAAGCAGCCCAAGGATCGAAGTTGGATAGCACGTGGAAAGCCTAAGATAAAGGCCACGTGGGAAAGCCTCCTAATGGGATAAACTTGGAAATATTTTATTTATGTACTTGACTTGTGTCCTACTCCAAGTTGTATTCCTACTTAGGAAGGTTTGTCGTAGGACAAACCTATATAAGTCATAGCCGTCCAAGGAAAAGAAGAGATATTAAGAGCTTAAACCTACACCTTAGAATCTTCTTTGTTTTCATTATTCTTCTAGGGCTTAGGTGAAAGTTGTCGAGTATTTGTGAGAAGAGATTGAACTTTGTTTTCTTGTTTCAATACAATAAAATATCAAAGATTGCTTATTCTTTGTCATTCTTTGTTCTTGCATTCAAGCTTGGGAGAGAAGTTTATGAGTAATTCATTTATCTAATATCGAGAGAGTTAGATTCACGAAAGGAATAAGTATGGTACTTTAATTGGGAAATACTAACTCGACCTAGAGATAGGTTAGGGTTTTAGCGGCTAAAAGAAGTGTGAGATTGGTTGATGATTATAATTGATTTCATGCCGGGAGGTATCATCAAGGACTGATCATCAACAGTACTTCGACTTAGGGATAAATAGAGTCATCAAAAGACACTTTGCCGAACTTTGGTAAAGTCCACCCCAGAGTAAGGGATTGTAGCAGCGGACGAGCATCATCGTTGTCAAGGCAGTAATCTATAGTACTACCGAGGCAGTGTTGTGCGATTGCATTGGACATAAACAAGTCAATTGAATCCACTATACAACACAGCTGGATCCTAGCCACTTTCTTCATCTGTTTATTCTCTTATTATTTAGTTTTCTTTATTTAGTGAAATCATCCCCAAAATTACTTGTGTTTTTTACTTTATTTCTTTTTCAGAGTAAGAAGATAAAAGAAAACATATTAAGTACAAATAATAATAATAGAAATTGTGGGAATATTAAAAATTCTGAAAACTTAAATTACAAAAAATTTAAATCTAATTCCTAAAAATGGAAACTAAAAATCTATTCCCTAAAAAATAAAAATAAAGAAAAGAAAATAAGATAGAAAATTAGGTTACTCGTGGAGTGCAATAAATTGCATCCCCAGCAGTAACCATCTTTCCTTTTTTAAGTGGAGGAGAAACTGATGTTCTTGTTGCTTTCTCCTCGTTAGGTTGTTTCTTTCTTATGTATTTTTGTTCAAGGGGTACGCTGCCTCGGCAAGTCTTGTTTAGGCAGTCTATTTCTGCATCGAAGTTAAATTCATTTTTAACGTCGATTTGTTGACATTCATCTGGTTCTTCTGGATGCTTTAAGCTTTGAACACATTGATCTTAACTTGTTGATCATTCATCCGTATGACTAATTCTCTTTCTTCGTAATTGATCAATGTTCTACCCGTGGCTAGGAACGACCTTCCCAAGATGATTGGGGCATTTTCATCTACTTCACAATCTAAAATTAAGAAGTCAGTAGGAAATATAAACTTATCCACTCTTACCAGAATATCCTTAATTTTTCCTTCCGTTTGCATATAAGAACGATTTGCTAGTTGCAGCATCACTTTTGTTGGTTTTGCCTACCCGATGCCTAGCTCTTGGAATACTGACTTAGACATTAGATTAATACTAGCACCTATGTCACACAGTGCTTTGCCATCGTATTGATCTCCGATAGAGAATGGTATGATAAAGCTACCATGATCTTTTCTTTTGGTTGTGGCCTTATTATGCAGCATTGCCACACACCTTTCTATCGTGGCAATAATTTAAAATTCTCAAATTTTTATCCTCTTGGATACAATATCCTTAAGGAACTTAACATAGTTCGGTATTTGTTTTATTACCTCCACCAAAGGTATATTAATATGTACCTTTGTAAGGATGTCTATGAATTTCTTAAACTGGTATTCATGCTTTTGTTGCTTCAGCCGTTGTGGGAAAGATGGTGGTAAACGCATATATTCAATCTTTTGAGAGCATTAGAATCGTATCTGCGGTGTGGCTACGACATCTTCTATTGCGAAATCATCATCGATAACGTCTGTTGGTTCTTTTGCCTTAGGTTTTTCTTCAGTAGCCTCTTGTGGTGCTACTGTTTCAAAATTCTTACCTATTGTCTTAGTAGGTATTTCAGGGTCCTTTAGTTGTAAACCACTTCTAGTGGATATAGCTTTACATTGTTTATGCGGACCAGTTCTAGCGACTTCAGTATCGCTGGGTAGACTTCTTATTGGTCGATTTTTCATCTATTGTGACATCTGTCCTACTGCGATTTCCAGTGTTTTGAGAGCAGACTCATTATTTTGCATTATCATCTTTACTCTGTCCATGAAAGTGTCGACCCTTTGAATGGATTTATTTGTGTTGGCTATGTAAGTACAAGTCTGAGCCATGAACGTTTGCAGCATATTCTCCAAAGTTTAGACATCTGATGTTTGCAACAGCGGTAGCGCCTGTTGCAACATCTACTGCTGAATAGTTTTGTTATTCTGCTGAAATCCAGTATTTTCATAGGTTGATATTGCGGGTTTAGTGTATTATTGGGGTTACTCCATGAGAAGTTTCGGTGTTTCCTCCATCATGGATTATAATTGTTGGACATATTGTTTCGATTAAAATTTCCAACATAGAAAGAGGATTCTGGGTTTTGTGACATTCGTTTGAGTTGTGATTGTCACCGCATGTCTCATAAAACACAATGATTGCTTTTACTTCTTGAACGTGACTCAGCTTATACAGATCCTTAATCATGTTTTTAAAAGTTGATAGTTGAGCTAGGATGGAATCTGAAGAACTGGGATTTTTTATACCTCGCGTTGTTATGCCGCGTCTAGTTGTTGGGTGCTGATAATTATTCTTTGTTAACCTATATAGAATCTCTAGACTCTCATGAGGTAGGTGGTATAGTAGGGTGCCATTGGCGGAAGCATCAAGCATCATTCTCATGAGAGTGTTAACTACGTTGTAAAATATGGATACTTGAATCTATTCTGGCAAACCTTGCATGGGGAATTTTCTATATAATTATCTATATTTTTCACAAGCCTCATACATTGATTCGTATTCATTTTGCCTAAAGGATGTGGTATCATTTCTTAGCTTATCAGACATATTGGTTTAACTAAAGCGGGAAAGAAAACTTCGGCATAGTTTTGTCCATAAATTTAACGATCTCGGATGGAGGTTGTTTAACCAAGATTTTGCCCTATCCCTTAGTGAATAGGGGAACAATTTTAATTTTAGAATGTCGATAGAGACTCTCAGTAGCTTAAATGAATTAAAAAATTCCAAAAAGGACTTGAGATGTTGCCCAACATCTTGATTGGTCGATCCCCAAACTGGCATAGGGTGTCGTTCATGTTGAACATGACCAGTTTAATCTCAAAGTGTTTTGCCTCTATATTAGTCATAACAACAGCAGGAGTTAATCCATCCAAATCTTCCTCAAAATAATTGTGGACGGTACGTACACGTTCTTGTCTTAGAAGGTTTGCTGGGTCAACAACTGCAAATGCGTCGCGGTTGTTCTTTCTCATACCTTACGTTGTTCTACTAACGTTGTCCTGCTAACTTTGTTCTGCTGGCATTCATGCTAACGTTTTTCTTCTAATGTTGAACATGAATGGTTTAAGCTCAAAATAATCTTCCTCGGCGGCATTCATGTTAACGTTGTTCTGCTGGTCAGGTGTAGGATTTATTCTTTCTTGTACCTTACGTTTAAGATCTCTTATTGTTCTTTCAATTTCTGGATCGTAAGGGTATTGGTCTATATACGGATTGGACCTGGTCATACACAGAACAACCCTAGTAAGTTTAAAGAAAACTAAAAATATAAAAAGAAAAAGAAAAGGTTGTAGAAATAATTAGTAGAAAAATTGAACGTCAGTTCTCGACAACAGGGCCAAATTTGGTAAAGTCTCGAGAGTCTTATATTTTTACACCTTTCGTGAAATTGTAGCATTTAAGGTTGTCGAACCCATAAGGACTGGATCAACTTCACTACTTCTTAAATCTACAATTATAAAAATAAAAACACAAGTAATTGGTTGATTTGGGATAACTAAATTAACTAACTTAAAAATTAAATAAAGAAAGAGAATAATAATAATAGAAATGAGGTCAAGTTGAGTGCTTTGTAGAGAAGAATCTAGTTGTACTAATTATCCACTTATTAATGTAATGGATTGACTTGTCGCCTCAACGGGTCGCACTAAGGGTCGTCGCAGCTGCCTAGGCGGGGTTATGACTTGTCGACAATTCAACTTTCCATAGTTCGATAGAGCATCCTTGTAGGTCTCCTCCTTATCCCTAAGCGAGGAGAACAATTGAAACCCACGTCTTGATGATAACTCTCGACATGAATCAAAGGTGAATAACAACCGATTGTATGATTCCTTTTAGTCGATGAAGTCTTGGGCGGTTTATCTCTAAACTGGATTAGTCAATTCCCTTGAACAAAGACCGTATTCTCTCGTTTTGTAAGCCTAACTCTCCCGATATTAGACAAATAAATTTTTCTTCACATATTATCTCAAGCTCATATGCAATGCCAAGAGAGAATAAACCATGAAAATAGGTTTGCATTAATAAATATCAAATATAATACAACTCTTTTCTCCAATTACTCCACAAACAACCTAAACCTCGAGAGGATTTTAGAACATGGTGTAACCGACGGCTTAAGGGTTTATGCTATGGAAAATCCGACTCCCCTTAACCTAAAACTAATTGGTGGCTTATGTAGGCCAAGCCCTAGATTAAAGTCTTCCACATAAGGAAAAACTTATACGAGGAAAAGAATACAACTCATTATTATATTAGGACACTTTATTCTATTTCCTAAAATAACTCTTTATTCTCGCGTTGACCTTTGACAAAGCTTGACTCCTTTAATCTATTCCGTCTTTCTCTCACTTTATGTCCGTTATGATCGACATCTTTTTCCATCTTTTTCAAGCACCAGTTGTCATCTTTATTCTACTGTCGTGGCCTCCAAAGTGCTACCGTGGCAGGTACTTATATTTATTCCAGCTTTTAGTTCCACATCCATCCTCTTATTTGGCTATTCCTATGACGTGTTTTCTGTCTAAGAAAGAAAACCACCAAATGCATCTATTTTATGCCAAATAATAGATAAATTCATGAATTAAGTATTCGGATACTGAAATATGGAAAATAAGCAGAATTATTCAATATTGTCTTTAAATATGTTCTTTATTAGCAATAAACAAGTGGAAAAATGATATGAAAAATAAAAATTTTATACACTTATCAAAATTCCTTGTGAGGTAGCCTCAAAACACAAAACAAACTCAACCTCCATAGTGGAAATAGAAGTTAAGGCCTTCTTGACACTCATCTAAGATATAACTCCACTAGCAAACATAAATATGTAACTTGATGTTGATTTATGTGAATTAACACAACCAGTAAAATCTAAATTAGAGTAACCAGTCACCTCCAAATGGTTAGATCGTCTATATGTAAGAATGTATTCTTTTATCCCTTTGAGGTACCTCAAAACATTCTTTACAACTTTTTAGTGGTCTATTCCCAAATTATTCTGATATCTTCCCAACATCTCAATAACAAATGCAATGTCAGATCTTGTATAGACTTGAGCATACATTATGCTTCTAACAGCTAAAGAATATGGAATGTTTTTCACTTGCTCCTTCTCAAATCCGTTCATCAGGCATTGTTCAGATTTAACTTATCATCTTTCACGATATGAGCAATACTTGGTGAATAATATTTCATTCGAAATATTTCTAAAATTTTGTTGATATAAGTTTCTTGAGATAGACCTAAGATACCATTATGTCTATCACGATGAATATTAATACCAATGAAATAAGTTACATCGATCACACATATCATTCATATCAAAATTTTTAGAAATAAATTTTTTCACCTTATGTAGCATACCTCAGTCATTCGTTACAAGTAAATGTCATCTTCATATAGAATAAGGAAAAAATTTACTCCAACTAACTTTTGGTATATATTAATCCCTAATATTCTCAACAAAATCAACTTCATGAAATTTCAAATACCGCTGTCGAGAGGCTTATTTCAAACCATTTATAGATTTCATTAACTTACAAACCAAGTGTTCACCATTACTAGAGGAAAATCCTTCAAGTTGTTTCATGTATAACTTTTGCTCTTGGTCACAATTAAGAAAGACAATTTTCACATCAATATGTTGTAACTCAAGATCAAATTGAGCTACTAATTCTAACACACTACATAAGAAATCTTTTTTAGATATTGGACTAAAAGACATAGTGTGATTCTTTCTTGCTGAGTGAATTCATTAGCAATGAGTCTTACTTTATATCTTTCTATGTTGTCTTTTGAGTTTCTTTTTGTTTTGAAGACACATTTATATCCAATGGCTTTTAAACCATTAGGAAACGGTATAAGATCTTAAATTTCATTGCTCTTCATAGAATTTATCTAAATCTTTATAAAAGCATACCATAATTTTGATCCATTATAGCTCATGGAACTTGAAAATGACTCTGAGTCATTTTCAGCTCCAACATTATAGTCAGATTCTTGTAAATACATAAAATTATCACTAAAAATTGTTGATTTTTTCTCTAATAAATCTTCTAAATATTGAATGAACATTCTTGTAACGACCCTTTAAAAAACAAGAAATTATATGTTTCAGAATTTTTGGGAAAATGAAATGAAATTAAAATTTTAGGATTTAAAAAATTTAAAATGTACTTAGGAAAGGGAATTTGAGGAACAAAAGTTGAAAATTATAACCAATCAAATTAAAAATTTAGAAAGTTAAGGATTTGAAAATATTGAGAAATTAGAAATTTATCTTGGAAAAGGAAAAATGAATTTAAAAAATGGGAATTTGGGAATTTATGAAAATTGAGGATTTGAGATTTAAAAAATTGCATTAAGATTTTTCAATTAGGATTTTGGAAAAAATTATGAATTTAAAAATTTAGGGTTTGAAAAATTAGGATTTTAATTTAAAAATGGGAATTAGGGTTAAACGAAACTAAAATAAAAAGGGCCACTAAAATTGTAAATGATTTAAAAGAGATTATAAAACTTAAAAAGATTTAAATTTAGGAATCAAAAAATGTTTAAAATGTTTTAGAAACAATTTAAAAAGGTGTTGGGAAACGAATTTAAAAATTGAGTCGTCATCTTTCGTTTAGGTAGATCGAACACTGTAAAATCAGATATTCGAATGAAATTAGATTTGAGAGTCAATTACGTTTTAAAACGGGGTTAGTGTTTAAATTTACCAAAAATTGATATCTTTTAAAAATTATTATCGCTTAATTAATTTTGAAACTTGTGAATTAAAGTGGCATTAAATTAAAATTTGATTAAAAATTTGAAAATATTTAAAAAAATCTCTTTATACGAAAGTAAACGCACAAACCGTCTCCATTATGTCTGATATCGGTCCCGTTACAACCGAATAAAAAGACATCGTATTTAATAGATTAGTTAAGTGTAACTTAAGCAAATTAAATATGAAACAATATAACAAAATACATGTGCAATAAAATAAAATACATAAATAAAAATAAAAAATGAAAACAAAATAAAAAAGGTAAATCAAGAATACAAATAAATAAATAAACATGAAATAAATTAAATAAAAAAATTTTACAGACACTAAAAAATTTAACTACCGGAAAGGATTACAATGAAAGAAAATACAAGCTTAAAACGAAATCAAAAAGAGAAATAAATTAATATCATTGATTAAAATAAAACCGAAAGGAAAATAAAGGACCAATTCGAAAGGAGTTAGGAGATATATTAAAATTAATAATTAAAATTGAATGAAAACAAAATAAGAATACCGACTCAAAATGAAAATGGGACTAAATTAAAACACTTTAAACATTTCGAGGTCAATTTAAAAGAAATCGAACGGATTATGTAATTTGGCGATCAGATTGCTATAAGGGTTCAAAATCAAAGGAAGTCTGGGAGTAGTTTACGAAATATGAAAGGGTTTATGAAATTATAAACCCGTTTTAAAACAAGTTCTTAAGTATAAATAACAAACAAAAATTGAAAACACCCATTTTATTCATTTTCAAACCAAAACACAAAGAACCCTCCCAAAATTATTTGAAATGCCCATCCGTTTTCTAGAAGCATTAAGAACATTTGAATGTTCATGTTCTTTTGGAAAACCCAACAAATGAAGAACATTATCATGTGAATCTAGAACGTTGCCGCCTATTTCACGTTTTGAAAACCAGACTCATAAATAAAATCTTTTTTTTCTTTACAAAATCCATACTCGATTCAAAAAACTCTATTTCACAGAAACAAAATCAAAACATAAAAAGAAATGAAATGAATCTCTCCTTTAACGAAAACTGAGATGAATCATCCCCATTGCTAGAAACTAGAATCCCCTTTGAAGAGCCTCTCCAGTCCAATTCAACCTAGCAGCGCGATGACCTTGGGCTTATCATGGGAAGAATGAAGATTGAGAGGCCTAGGATTCTTCGAAGGTAAAAAACCAACTTGCTTCGGTTTATTGCATGCATCAACACGAGAAAATATACCTGAAAAATGATTTTATTGCTTCTTTTCAGTGTGAGAACCCCCTTTACATTATGTGTTTGTTGGTTTAATTAATAACCGAGAAAAAAAGAAAAAAAAGAAATGTATAAAATTCTATTGATTTTCTGTTGAAAATTTGTTGTGTTCTCTGATAATTCCTTTGATGTATGCTGGAATTTGTTGAAATTAGTTATGATTGTTTGTTTGCATTTCCCTCTACGAAAATTTACACTTCATTTTGTTTGTTTGCATGAATCGACGGATGATAGGAGGCCATCGAAGGCACGATCGTATGGTGATCGGATGACGAGCGAAGTTGAATAATCAATCTGGGGTAGTGAAGAGGCACGCGTGACTTTTAT
The DNA here is from genome assembly GCA_035048815.1 of Abelmoschus esculentus. Lineage (NCBI taxonomy): Eukaryota > Viridiplantae > Streptophyta > Magnoliopsida > Malvales > Malvaceae > Abelmoschus > Abelmoschus esculentus. The sequence continues at coordinate 9,360,414 of JAUCBN010000032.1, forward strand.
GTGCACGTGAAGATATCTAATGGTCGCACGTAGAGTGCTTGAAGAATCTAGAATTTTCTCTCCAAATCAATCTGGACCATTAGATCTAAGGGTTGATCCAACAACTCTGGGGCGACTGCACATAAGAGACAAGGCATTAGATTAGTGTTTTGGTTAATGGGTTATTCGTCTTAGACTTTGTAATATTTATTTTTATTGGGTTTCGGTTTAATTATTGGGTCAAATTTATTTATTATTCTGAGCCTTATTTACCGGGCTTGTAAATAAACTGTTATAAATATATTAGACTTTATTTTATTTGATTATTTTTTTATTTATGTATTAATAATAATAATAATAATATGATAAGGCAATAATCTTAGTAGATAAAATATAAAAACTAGACTAAAAAAACGAGCACTCAAAAATAATAAGGAAAAAAACGTAACAATGACAAAAAGAAATAAATATTCATAATGTGTATTTTTGGTATTTCTCAGTTTAATGATAATATAGAAACATTAAAAGTGGTATAATGATTTAAACTCGTTATTCAAATTAAAAAAGAAAAAACATAGGTTTACATCCTGAATAAAATTTGTGATTATAATTCTTTTGTGGATCATATTATTGAACTGGTTGTTTAATAATTTTTAGGTTTTCTTGAACAACTTAATCCACTGGAGTGTTTTCAACAGCTTGTGGAACTTCATTAATTGGTTGTTCAACACACGACTAATACTGAGGAATGTTATATATGATAACCAATCTGTCACTTGAAGTGGATGATCGATCCACCTGTATTGAATCCCGAGATAGATCACTCCTACTTATTGAGTCATTTTTAAAAAATTTTGTATTTCTTGATTTCATAATTCTAGTGTTATTAGATAAAAACAGAATTTATAATCTTTAGACTTTTTAAAAAGATCTAATTAAATACTTACTAATAGTCCTTAAATCTATTTATTTTTTGTGGGTTATAAATTCTCACTTCAAATGGGTATTCGTATATGTCGCAGACTCAGTTTTTAGCCTTTTAATAACTCAAAAGGTATCTTTGAGACAACCTTGATTGGAACCTAGTTTAATACATACACAGTCGTCTTGAGAGATTCAACCCATAAAGACTTAGATAGCTTAGAGTTGCTAAGCATACTTCACACCATGTCCATTAAAGTTTGATTTCTTATTTTCGCAATACTATTCTGATCTGGCGAGCCTGACATGGTGTATTGAGCAACTATACCTTTGTCTTGAAGAAATTTTACAAATATAACGTATGCTTGTCCATAATTTTTGAATCTACCATAGTGCTCATTTCTTCTGTCTGTTCTCACAATCTTTATTTACTTACCATATTGTTTCTTTACTTCAGCCTTGAAAATCTTAAAGGTTTCTAATGTTTCACTTTTATGATGAAGCGTGTAGACATACATGTATTATGAGTAATTGTCTATGAAAGTGATAAAATATTTTTGACCTTGTACATCTATATTTGGGTAACAAATATTAGAACGAATGGATTTTTAATATGGTTAAATTTCTTTGACACTTTTCTTTAACTTGTTAATCTACTTATTCGTAATGCAGTCTACATAAATAACAAAATTAATAGAATTTAAGGTAGAGTACCCCATCATTTACTAATATTTTAATCCTTATAATGGAGATATGAACTAAGCTCCTATACTATAAAGTAGAAAAATCTTTATTTATAACACAACATTTAATACCGCTTGAATAAGCATAACACTATGAGTGTTATTATTTTGTAAATCAATAGAGTAAAGACCATCACATAAAATTATATTTTCAATAATTTTAGATTTATAAAATAACTTGAAACCAATATTTGAAAAATTAAAACAATATCCCCAACGACACATAAGTCTTGAAATAAAAATTAAATTTTATAAAAAATAGTAATTTAAAAGGTCTTTTTTAAAATTAAAACAAAGACACTAAGCATTAATTCGCAGGTCTCAATAGCTTTCACATGCGAGTGTATTTTATTTCGTGAATAGATGTATCGCTTAGCTCCCACTTATTCCTTTGGGTTTTTAATCCTGTAATAAATTTGATACATGCATTGTAGAACCAGAATCAATCTATCATGTATTATAATTAACATCGATTATATTTGACACAAATCAAATAAATAAGATTGATTTACCTTTGTTTTCAAGTCAATCATTATAGTTGACAGTCTTTCTTCATTTGTTCTTTCTTTTTATAAAAGAAACACATAAACTCTTTTTTGATGTCAGTTTGGGGTTGCATTTTAGCCTTTATTTTTTGTTTGACTTGGACTAATTTCTTTTTTGAGTAACTATCAGTGCACTCTCTACCATCTCTAGTACGAGCCTACCATATTCTTGATCACACATGATCAAAAGTTTATCAATAGATCATTTATCTTTATGTGTGTTATAATATATCTGAAATAGTCCATATTAAGGAGAAAAAAGTATTCAATATATAGTTCACCAGGAAAGATTCATATATTTCATCCTCATGTGCCTTAAGTCGAACTATCTAATTTCACATCTTATTGATGTGATCATGCACACCTTTCACCGTAGTGAGATTTAGAGGTGTGAACTTCATAATTAAGGTGTTGACTAATAACTTCTGAAAAATCTGAAATTATTTTTCTGTAGCCATTAATAGCTCTTGGATGTTCTTATAATGCTCAATTGAGTTCTGAACATCAACATAAACTTTACTCTAAATGAACATAATACTTAAACAATTGGATTATTTTCACTTTTCATATAGAGCAAGATCAACCTGATTGTTGGTGTCACTGATATGTGGTTCAGATTTTCTTATAGCAGTCCATACACTCTAATTGAAGAAGAATACATTCCTTTTAGAACTTAAAATTCTCACTAGTTAATTCAAGAATAACTACTCTATTATCAAATATATACACAGGTAACGATGCAACAAAATAAATTGACATAAATGATTGATATAAATTTGAGGTAAATATACCAATGAAAATTATAGAAATAATGAATCTAGTGATATTAAAATTATTTGTGGGACCTGTGAATTAATACTTAGTGTCTTTGTTTTAGTTTTAAAAAAGACCTTTTAAATTACTATTTTTTTTTTATAAATTTAATTTTTATTTCAAGATATGTGTCGTTGGGGATATTGTTTTAATTTTTCAAATGTTAGTTTCAAATTGTTTTATAAATCTAAAATTATTGAAAATATAATTTTATATGATGGTCTTTACTCTATTAATTTATAAAATAATATGGCTAAATTTTATAGCTTCAAAATATTTTGTAACATAATTTTTCTCAAAATTTTAAGCTTCAAGGATCAATATGCCATTTTAATTTTGAGAAAAATACAAACTTTAAAATGATAAGGCAAATATTTAACATGGCTTACATACTAAATGTAAGTATAAATCGAGAAAAAAAACAGAGGAAAAGATCGACATAAATACATTAAGCCATTATTAAAACCATATGTCAATTGAAGATGTTGCACCACAGTCCTGCACTTCGAACCACTCTGGTAACACCTCGGACCACTGTGAAATATATAAAACTCGATTACAGAAAACTTAAAAATACTAAGATCTTTTAAATACTCAAAATCTTAATATATAAAATATGTGATTCTTATATTTGATGCTTAAATTATCACTCACACACAATGGGAAAGTAGAAATATAGAAATATGGTAATCACCACGAACCATTTTCGTAGTTGGTTAACCAACATATTTATATTTTTAATAACCAAAGTAAAATGTCTATTACCCAATCAGATCCAAATCAAATTTTAGTTAACCAAATAAATGATCAATGGATTTTATGATCACTGATTAAGAATGATCTAAATTTATAAGTTAACCCATATAATTTATTAATAGCTAATCAAATTTGGTTTTATATACCTTTAATAGGTAATATAAAAATAAATTTTATAATAAAAGTATATTAAATAATATAATACGCTAGTTACAAAACAATCAAACAAAATAAAAGGATTTATTTTTGTTTCCTAATGGTGAATGCCAGAATACAACACCTTGCGATTTTTATTTCTTCATTTATTTTGTTTCAACTTTTATTATTTAATTACCCGAGATAATATTGTGTGTAGTATAAATTAGACTATAATGCAAACTCACGATCTTAAAAATATATCAATCGAAAATTTTAATTATATATTCTAAAAATTATTAACAATTATAATAATTTTTAACAGCTATGGTATCATTAATTCTCTTTAATTTTATGGCCGCATAAATTAATTGTTTTTAATAGATATAGGGGTGTGCATTCGGTTAATTCGATCGATGATCAAAACAAATTAACTAAAATTGAATTAATCAAAAATTTTAAAATTTTAATGGTTAACCGAACCAAATTATCTATAATCGAATTAACTGAATCGAAATTATTTTGGTTAATTGGTTGAATTAAACGAATTAACTAAAATATATTAAAAATTTTGGTTGAATTACATAATAGATTACTAAATTATACTAAAATAATTTTTTTAGTCGCTAAACTTTCATTTTATACTAATTTGTAAAACTAAAATTGATTTTAATATAACAAATATGTTTGAGAACTATTTTGAAATAAATTTTTAAGTCCCCAAGTCAAAAACTAAACTTTAAGTCAAACCAAGAACACCAAAAATATTTTTCTAAGTATTTTACTCCAGGTGTTTCGGTACCATTCAAACTGATATCGATACTGAGTCTCTCTTCTCGAAGAATGTTCTTGAGTTTTAACACTCATTTCGAAACACGTTCCGATACCGGAACGAAATTGTCAAGAACTGTTTCGAACCATGTATCAAAACCATGCTTTATTATTTAAAATATTTTAAATAATGATCAGGCGTTTCGATACCCTGAAAATTCTTCGACTGTTCTTTAAGCTTTAAATGTTTTTGACCATTAGTGACAGTTAAGCTTTAAAAGTTAGTTGACCGTTTCGGTACCAGGTTCTGTAGCGACCCTTATAAAATTCTTAAAAATAATAGGTGTGTAGTAAAAAAGGGGAGAAAGGGTCACTAGTGGAATTGAAATTAGGGTTTGAAAAGTGGAATTTAGGGATTTGGGTTTAAAATAAAATTTTGGGCAAATTTAGGATTAGGTTTTTAAATTGTGTACAAAAAATGGAAATTTTGAAATGTTGAAAGAAATTTGAAATCTAGGATTCTTTAAAAAAATAGGAATTGAAAAGTTGAAATTAGGGATTTGAGATTAAAAAAGGGAATTTTAGATTGAAAAGGGAAATTTTAAAATTAGGGATTTTTAAAAAAGGGTGAAGTCGCCACCGGTCACTTTTGGTAGACCGGACACCGTAAAAACCAGAAATTTGAAATAATTTGGGTTCGAGAGTCGGTTACGGTTAAAAACGGGTTTAGGGTTTAAAACCGCCCAAAATTGGCACCTTTATTAAATTACCGCTTAATTAATTTTAGATTTTTTAGATTAAAGTGGCATTTAAATTAATTTTTGTTTAAAGATTCGAATCAATTTTATTTTTACCGTGTCTTTATTCGGAGGTAACGTACACACCGCGACCAATGCGTTGGAACACGGGCCCGTTACGACCGAATAAATACGAATTTAATTAGGCTCATTAATTAGCTAGGTGTGACGTAAGCAAAATAAAAGACATAATTGTAAAGACAACAAACATAAAGACAAAATAACATATGACACATAATAACAATTAAAGAGACATAACACCATAATAAAATAATATAAATATAGATAAATATTATCACTTCCATAACCCTAACAAAGCATGTGAACTAAACCAATAACATGACATATATAAAAAGTTACTAACAACATTAAAAATAAATAAATAAATGTCATGGGTAAAAAATACATAAACACCTAAGAAAATTACATAACACATGATAACAAAGATTAAAATAAATAGACCAACGAAACAAACAAATAACATATATAAATAAACAAAACAAAACATATAATAAACAAATAAAAAAAAACAATAAAAGATACCAATAAAAATATTCATATTTTCATTGAACCATAAGAATGGAATACACAATAAATATTTCAAAAAGAACTATATACATCTAAATATGCTCGATTAAAATCAATCCACAAATTAAACTAAACGGTAAAAGTAATGATTAGATTAGGGCATAACTTGAAAAATAACCGACCGAATGGGTGAAGTGATTCAATGAGAATAAAAATATAAATAATGGAGGCTACCAACTTACAAATGGAAATGGAAATGGAAATGGAAATGGTTTCGGCAGTGAGTGAAAAAAAAAGGTTAGGGGTCCTTTATTTTTAGGGTAAATGTTATATATATAGTTAGGGTAAAGGGTAACATATGGGAATAAAATAGGTTTAGGTTTTAATATATAAGGGTATCTATAATATGATGAAGGGTATTTTAGGTTTATCCCTTTAAAAATAATAACCAATTAAAAACAAGACCTTGGGCACCAAGTAGGGATTTTTATTATATATTTTTATATTATAATATTATATTTAATAGGTCAAATTTATTTATGGTTTGGGCTTATAAAAGTGGGCTCTAATAAAAGGCTTTTATTTATATCATATATTTATATATTTTTGGATTTTTGGTTTTAATTAAGAGATAGTAAGGATAATAATAATTATAAAACAAGTGATAAAATTAGGGTAAGTTAAGGTGATTTGGGTATTAAAAAGGGATGTGGATTGATTTAATTCGAGCATAAACCCGGATAAAATTAGTGATTACAGTTGCCCCTCTTTGCTTATCGTTGTGAAACAATGATAAAGCAAAGACTACAAGCACTAATTTTATCCGACTTCTCTGTTTGGAGGTACTCTGATTTCTGATCATTGCAGCATCTGATGGTCCCTCTCTTCGAGCGCATACCGTGGTGGGCGACCCCTTTCTTCGAGCATATGTCGCAAAAAACAATGTTGATCCCTTCTCCGTAGAATCCACGACTTCGAGATGCTTTGATTTCTGATCATTGCAGTATCTGACGGTCCCTCTCTTCGAGCGTATACCGTGGTGGGCGACCCCTCTCTTCGAGTGTATGTCGCAAAAACAATGTTGATCCCTTCTCCATAGAATCCATATCTTCGAGATGCTCTGATTTCTGATCATTGCAGCATCTGACGGTCCCTCTCTTCGAGCGTATACCGTGGTGGGCGACCCCTTTCTTCGAGCATATGTCGCAAAAAACAATGTTGATCCCTTCTCCGTAGAATCCACGTCTTCGAGATGCTTTGATTTCTGATCATTGCAGTATCTGACGGTCCCTCTCTTTGAGCGTATACCGTGGTGGGTGACCCCTCTCTTCGAGTGTATGTCGCAAAAACAATGTTGATCCTTTCTCCATAGAATCCACATCTTCGAGATGCTCTGATTTCTGATCATTACAGCATCTGACGGTCCCTCTCTTCGAGCGTATACCGTGGTGGACGACCCCTTTCTTTGAGCATATGTCGCAAAAAACAATGTTGATCCCTTCTCCGTAGAATCTACATCTTCGAGATGCTCTGATTTCTAATCATTGCAGCATCTGATGGTCCCTCTCTTCGAGCGTATACCGTGGTGGGCGATCCCTCTCTTCGAGTGTATGTCATAGAGAACGATCTTGTTGACAAGTGATGTCTTGCCTAGAGGCTTTTGAGGTTGTTGGTTGCCTTGACTTCTGGTTGTCTTGGCATGAAAACAATATTTGTTGGTCTTTGTATATTCTCGATTGGTTGACCTCGATCGTTTCTTTACTTTCTTCGTCGTCTTCTTCTTCTTCATCTTCTTTTCTCCATTACCCTGAAAATCTTATAAAAGGTATCGATCTTTGATCATCTTTTCTCACATTTTTTTCTCTCCTTTTCTCTCTTTTTTTTCTTTTCTTTCTTTCTTTCTTTTTTTCTTTTTCTTTTTCTTTATTTATTTTTCTCTCTCTTTCTTTTCTCTCATTTTTTGTTTTTTTGTCTTTTTTTTCTTTTTCAAATATCCTTAAGAAAGGATCGAATTAAAAAGAAATTCATCTTGAGAAAATCATCCTTAAGAAAGGATTTAATTGAAATATTTGTTTTGAGGAAAACAACCTTTAAGAAATGATCAAATTAAGAAATTAGAGTTTTGAGCAAAACATCCTTAATAAAGGATCAAATTGATAAATTTGCTTTTAAAATAGCATCCTTAAGGAAGGATCAAACTAAGAAGTTTATTTTGAGAAAAACATCCTTGAGAAAGGATCACATTGATACATTTACTTTTAGAAAAGCATCCTTAAGGAATGATCAGACTAAGAAAATGCATTCTTAAGAAAGGATCAAATTGAGAAATTTGCTTTAAGAAAAGCATCATTAAGGAAGGAGTTAGGAAACTTGCTTTGAGAAAAGCATCTTTAAGAAAGGATCAACTCGAGAAATCTGCTTTGAGAAAAGCATCCTTAAGGAAGGATTAAGTTAAAAAACTTGCTTTGAGAAAAGCATCTTTAAAAAAAGATCAACTCAAGAAATCTGCTTTGAGAAAAGCATCCTTAAGGAAGGATCAAGTTAAGAAACTTGCTTTGAGAAAAGCATCCTTAAGAAAGGATCAAACTAAGAAGTTTGTTTTGAGGAAAATATCCTTAAGAAAGGATCAAATTAAGAAATTTTCTTTAAGAAAAGCATCTTTAAGAAAGGATCAAATTTAAAAATTTGCTTTGAGAAAAGCATCCTTGAGGAAGGATCAAATTTGCTTTGAGAAAAGCATCCTTAAGGAAGGATAAAATTGAGAAATTTGCTTTGAGAAAAACATCCTTAAGAAAGGATCAAATTTAAAAATTGGCTTTGAGAAAAACATCCTTAAGGAAGGATTAAATTAAGAAATTGGCTTTGAGAAAAGCATCCTTAAGGAAGGATTAGATTAAGAAATTTGGGTTTTAAGAAAAACATCCTTAAGGAAGGATCAAATTTGAAGTTCAAATATAAAGTGATATCTTGCTTAAAGAATACCTGAATATCTCATAAAAAGTGGTGTCTCCCTTTAGAGAACACCTAATATCTCGTCTAGATGTCTCGATATTTGATCGCCTTGACACAAAAAGCTCTTTGCCCCCAAATAACCAAAGGTTGAAAGGCCTTCAAAAACCACAATCGTGTAATTTGAATGTCTTTTGATCTTTGTTAAGATCTATCTCTGTAGATCAAATCTTTAACCAATCTTCAAAATTCCTGTTTAAAAAGAGTAAAATGCGATGATGACACGAATTAGAATGCTCATGATGCATGGATATCTAATATAGATGCATAAATATTTAATCTAAATGATGCATGAATATTTAATCTGAATGATGCATGAATGTTCTTTTTCTTTTTCTTTCTTCTTGGAGGATAGGCTCTCACTTTCTATTTACTAAACTCATCGGGCTTTCATCTTTCACCTTGTCTTGAAAGGAGATCATCATCTTGTGCCGATTGGAACAAAATCTTTCACCTTCTGTAATTCAACAGCTCATACTTGGTTGACAATGACACATCTAAACCAGTTGTCTCCGAATTCAGTTACATTCAGTTTATGGTAGTAGCTCTCAATCTCATATTCAGGCTTAGATCACTTAAGGTCTATCTTCAACATGTACATTGGGGGTTATTCTCTTGTATTTTTCTGTCTTTGGGTCATCTGATTGACTCTCTTTAGGCCCTCGATATAACTTTTGCCCCAAAGGCTTGATGTTCATCTCTGCTCAATCTGTAACCACAATAGGCTCGGGTAATCTTTGTTTATTTATGCTAACCTGAATTCTCAAAGAATATCATCTTTCAAACGAAGTGGTATTTTCAAGAGACATCTTGTATCATACATTGCCCCTTCTTCTCGGGTCATATCAAAGATGATCATTTGCATCAACGACCTTGCATTTTGTAAATCTTTTTGAACAAAACTTTTATTAAAAAATAATCTGCTAATTGTAAGTAAAAAAATATATACATGTTTTGGAAAATCCAAAAATTAGAAAAGAAAAGAAGAAAAAAACATGGGTTCCTTGGATATCAAATGCGAGAGTGCCTTAGACTCAACTCTTTGTGTTCGGTTTTTGAACGTTGTGGCGATATTTGAAGTTTTGGAATTTCCTTCAGATTGCTCGGTTCATCCTCATGATTATCTTATTTGCTCGATCTATTCGAAGACTACTCCTTCTAGTTCTCAATATATTTCTCCCGTTATATTCAAACTTTTCGTACTTGCCCCGCTAGTATCTTCTTGAGAATTCGAAGTGTGCTTCAGACTGCATCTAGTTATAGGAGCATTTTCTTTCTCATTCTATTTTTTCTTTTTATTTTTCCATCTTTTTCTTTCTCTTTTTTCTCTTTCCCTTTCCTTTTTCTCTCACATCTGTTAATTTTCTTCTTTCTTTTAAATTTTGGGGAAATCAACTCATCACAATCCTTTGTCTCGAAGGTAATGATGGAGCATACAATAAAACTCCGAGTTACTCGGTATAGTCATAGATTTGAAAATATTACCATCACTCATGAAGCAAAAGATTTGGGATGGTGCATTGCTACCTTATTAAGTCTTATTGCTTCAGCGGAGTGCCCCGATACTTCCACACTCTTGTTCGAATATGTCTATTATCAGGTTTCGAATATTAGAGTGCTTTTGTTTAATCTTTGTTCTCTCCTTTCTTTTTCTCTTTTCTCTCTTTTTTTTTCTTTTCTCTTTTTTTCCTTCTCTCTTTTTTCTTTATTTTTCTTTTTTCTTTTTTTTTCTCTGGATGCAATCTTTTTACTTAGAGGAATTCTTGAGATCAATCAATTTCACCGGGCCTTTTCTAGGAGATTTTCTTATCATCGAACATCACTGAAGGAGTAGTAGTCTTATTTCTCGTGCATTACTGACCAAAGCTACTGATTAAGAAACCATACTTCATCGTAATCACAACGTTCCAACCATTTCTGAACCCACGTCACAACAAGCATGTGACATCCAAGGAACTCTGAGAGAAAAAGGAAAACACATATGTTTTTAAAAATATGCATTCTTTCATTGAAACGAAAAAAGAGCAAACATAACATAAGCCCTTACAAAAAAGTATTTGTTACTTTCGGGCAAACAGTAACAAAATTAATTGATGCAAAACTTAAAATGCAAGGAGGCAGAAAATGAACATCTAAACTCGAAGATTAGAATCTTCCCAAAGATCATGTCCTTTACTCTTTCTTAAAACTTTAGAATACCGACCTCAATCAGTCCTTGAACCTTGTTCCTCAAAGCTCCACAATTCTATGTTGTGTGGCCTGTGCTCCCCATATGATAGTCACATGTGGCATTGACATTATATCCTTCACGGTAAGGAGGATCCTTTGGCTTAGACTGCACCAAAGTCAAAAGTTTCTTCTCAATGAGAATTGGGAGTAACTTGGTGTAGGTCATAGGAATTGGATGAAGCACCTTTGTAGGTCTTGTATGAGTATGAGGACGGCCCTGAGTTTGATTGGTTGAGTGAGAACTCACCACATAGACATGAGAATCTTCCTCTTTCTGAGAAATTGTGCTATAAGGGTCCTTCATCTTTCCCTTCTTAATAGCATACTCGATGCGTTCTCCGGTCATAACCAACTCCGCAAAACTACTGATAGGGTGGCTTATCAAGTGATCGTACAACACTCCCTCTACTGTATCCACAAACATTTGAGAAAGTTCACTTTCTTTGAGCGAAGGTTGTACTTGTGCTGCAGCATCACGCCAACGTCGAGCGTACTCTCGAAGGCTTTCGTTATGCCCTTGTTCCATCCCTTGTAGCATGAGTCGATTTGGAATCATATCGGTTAGGTGCCTATACTGGTCTGTGAAGGCTTTGGCCAGATCCTTCCATGACTTAATTTGAGCACGAGTCAACTGATTATACCATCTTGTAGCAGATCCCACCAGACTATCCTAGAAAGAGTGGATTAACAACTTCTCATTGTTGGTAAAGCCCGCCATTTTTCGGCAAAACATAGTTATATGTGCAATAGGGCAAGTCGTCCTGTCAAACTTCTCAAATTCTGGGGTCTTGAACTTATATGGGATCTCTAAACCTGAAACCAGACTAAGCTCACTGGCATTCAACCCATACCATTCTTCTTCATCCTCTCTTATCAGAAGCTTTTCTTCAAACTCGTTCTTCGTTTCCTCTAACTGCTTCGAAAATTCAACCTTTAATTTTTCTAGCTCATCGAAGTCTGGAATGTCATCCCCGACATCTTCTACATTAGTGAAAGTCACACCTGGTGGGGATTGGGTCGAGGCACCGGTTTGAAGAGATGATGTTACTACTTCTTGTGGAGGTCTAGAAGTGTTAGCAACAAAAACAGGAGGGCCCAAGGGGTCTTCAACAGAACATTTTCTTTGTTGGTCTTCTACTTTCCTTAGTCCCAACAAGTGAGCAATTTGTTTCATCATGTCTTGTTGAGACTTGATCATAGAATCTCCTAATTCTTTTCGAGTATACTCTAATTGTCCCATGAGATTGGCTTCTAACTTGGCAAAGTCTTCTTCCATTAGCCCTTCCCGGTGTTGGTTGAGTGCAAGCGAGAAACCTTCAATTACGGACATGAGATCCCATAATTAACCTCCTTGTTTAATTAATGCATGATATATGCTATGAGATGCATGAGATGTATGCATGAATGCAAGTAAAGGTGTTGATCCCGCTAGTGATCGCCTTTTGAGCAACTTTCACCGGTTAAGATCTTAATGCCCCTTTTATTTTTTCTATTTTTTCTTTTTCTTTTCTTTTTCATCTTTTCTTTTTCTCTTTTTTTCTCTCTATTTTCTTGCTTCTTTCTCTATTCTCTCGATTTTGTTTTCTTTTTTTTTCATTTTTATTGTTTTTCCTCTCTCTTTTTCCTATATTCTAAATCTCTTTTCTTCTTTTTTTTCTTTTCTCTTTCTCTTTTCAATTTTTTTTCTCAACCTTTTCTTTTCTTTAGTTTTATTTTCTCATTATTTTTTTCTCACTTTTTTATTTCTCTTATCTTTTTCTCTCCTTTTTCCCCTCTTTCTTTTTCTTGTTTTGACTCTCTAACTATAGTGAAAGCCTCTGATTGAACAAACCACTTAGTTCAACACTTTCATGAAATGTTGATACAAAAATGATAAAGCAAAAATGTAAGCAAGATAGGAGACAAAATAATCCTATTTATCCCATCGAAAAGAACCTAGGTTAACCGCATGGCTTTAATCGGGTAGGTTGACTAGATTCTCTAAATGCAGTTTTGGTTCTATGCGGTACCCAAATTGTCCTCGCTGTCCTCTTCTAAGAGTAGCAAGGCCCCCGATCATCACCTATCACAGGCTCATCTTGACCGAGTTCAATTTAGGGGGACCCTTTCACTATGCCCATACGGAGGAACAATATCCTCACGAAAGCATAGGATAGTCGAGCCCCGAAGGTACTTTGCTAGGCCCATACGGAGAAACAATATCCTCACAAAAGCATAGCATTTTCCCCCACTTAGAGACGAGTTGAAATATGTTGAAAGCTCGAATTAATAAACAAATAATAATTTAATTGCCACTTTATTCCACAACTTCTAAAAATTAATTAAGCGGCATTTAAAAACAAGGCTTGACTCGTTTGAAAAGTTGGTCTCCCTAGCGGAGTCGCCAACTGTAGCGACCCTTATAAAATTCTTAAAAATAATAGGCGTGTAGTAAAAAAGGGGAGAAAGGGTCACTAGTGGAATTGAAATTAGGGTTTGAAAAGTGGAATTTAGGGATTTGGGTTTAAAATAAAATTTTGGGGAAATTTAGGATTAGGTTTTTAAATTGTGTACAAAAAATGGAAATTTTGAAATGTTGAAAGAAATTTGAAATCTAGGATTCTTTAAAAAAATAGGAATTGAAAAGTTGAAATTAGGGATTTGAGATTAAAAAAGGGAATTTTAGATTGAAAAGGAAAATTTTAAAATCAGGGATTTTTAAAAAAAGGTGGAGTCGCCACCGGTCACTTTTGGTAGACCGGACACCGTAAAAACCAGAGATTTGAAATGATTTGGGTTCGAGAGTCGGTTACGGTTAAAAACGGGTTTAGGGTTTAAAACTGCCCAAGATTGGCACCTTTATTAAATTACCGCTTAATTAATTTTAGATTTTTTAGATTAAAGTGGCATTTAAATTAATTTTTGTTTAAAGATTCGAATCAATTTTATTTTTACCGTGTCTTTATTCGGAGGTAACATACACACCGCGACCAATGCGTTGGAACACGGGCCCGTTACGACCGAATAAATACGAATTTAATTAGGCTCATTAATTAGCTAGGTGTGACGTAAGCAAAATAAAAGACATAATTGTAAAGACAACAAACATAAAGACAAAATAACATATGACACATAATAACAATTAAAGAGACATAACACCATAATAAAATAATATAAATATAGATAAATATTATCACTTCCATAACCCTAACAAAGCATGTGAACTAAACCAATAACATGACATATATAAAAAGTTACTAACAACATTAAAAATAAATAAATAAATGTCATGAGTAAAAAATACATAAACACCTAAGAAAATTACATAACACATGATAACAAAGATTAAAATAAATAGACCAACGAAACAAACAAATAACATATATAAATAAACAAAACAAAACATATAATAAACAAATAAAAAAAACAATAAAAGATACCAATAAAAATATTCATATTTTCATTGAACCATAAGAATGGAATACACAATAAATATTTCAAAAAGAACTATATACATCTAAATATGCTCGATTAAAATCAATCCACAAATTAAACTAAACGGTAAAAGTAATGATTAGATTAGGGCATAACTTGAAAAATAACCGACCGAATGGGTGAAGTGATTCAATGAGAATAAAAATATAAATAATGGAGGCTACCAACTTACAAATGGAAATGGAAATGGAAATGGAAATGGTTTCGGCAGTGAGTGAAAAAAAAAGGTTAGGGGTCCTTTATTTCTAGGGTAAATGTTATATGTATAGTTAGGGTAAAGGGTAACATATGGGAATAAAATAGGTTTAGGTTTTAATATATAAGGGTATCTATAATATGATGAAGGGTATTTTAGGTTTATCCCTTTAAAAATAATAACCAATTAAAAACAAGACCTTGGGCACCAAGTAGGGATTTTTATTATATTTTTTATATTATAAAATTATATTTAATAGGTCAAATTTATTTATGGTTTGGGCTTATAAAAGTGGGCTCTAATAAAAGGCTTTTATTTATATCATATATTTATATATTTTTGGATTTTTGGTTTTAATTAAAAGATAGTAAGGATAATAATAATTATAAAACAAGTGATAAAATTAGGGCAAGTTAAGGTGATTTGGGTATTAAAAAGGGATGTGGATTGATTTAATTCGAGCATAAACCCGGATAAAATTAGTGATTACAGGTTTGATACACCCCTGCTATAAAAACCAAGCGTTTCAATACCATAATTTATAGTTTTGAAACCTCTATAATAAATGCACAACGTCTCTTTCTTCTTTTGTACTGTTTCGAAATAGGTAGCCCATGTTTCGATACCAGATGTTGCAGAAGTGCATTTATGGTGAGAATAGAAGCTCCAACGTCTATAATTATAATCCCAACAACCTAACAGTTAGAAATCAATTAGAAGGTATAAAATGAATCATTTCCAGCAACTTTAACAATGATTGAACCTCAAGTAAACATCCAAGCATTCCAATTCAACTCCAAGCACTTCATTGCAAATCTTTGTCTCTCAACTCTTGTATTTCAATTTATTTCTTTGTAATTGAGTTTGGGAGTGTTATTCTGTAATTGAGACAAATTATTCTTATGAGAGAAACCAAATTTCCTATTTCTTATCTCTTGTAATCTCTTGTGAGGTTTAAGTCAATTTTGGGTAGAAAATTGACTTATTGTAAAGGTTAGCCCTTAAACCTAGAAAAAGATTGAATTCATTAGTGAATTGGTTAGAAAATCCTTAGTGGGAGCTAAGGTAGTGGATGTAGAGCTTGTTTTGAAGCTTGAACCACTATAAATCTTGTGTCTCAAATTTTTCATTTTTCTACCAAATCTTCTCAACAAAATTTTAATTGTCAATTCAACCTCTCTTTGCCAAATTCATTATGTAATTAACTCAACAATTGGTATTAGAGCTAGATCTTTGAAGGGACTAACATCCCCCAAAGAAGATCCAAGGTTCATTGATCATTTTTTCGATTCAAATCAAATGGCCTATACTTTCAAAAGTTGGAACGAGTCTCACTCCATCACCAAGCCTCCTTTCTTCCATGGTGACAACTATCCCTATTGGAAGAATAGGATGAGGTTGTTCATCAAATCCAACGATTATGTTCTATGGGACTTAATTGAAAATTACCCTTCAATCCTGATGAAGCAAGAAGGAGATAGACAAGTAGCGAAGAAAAGGAATGAGATGACCGATGAAGAAAGAAGAAGAATGTTAACAAATTATAAAGCCTTGCACATTCTCTTTTGTGCTCTTGGTCCCAACATCTACTCTAAGAAGACAACTTACGAGGGCACTAGTGATGTAAAGAAGACAAAGATCGGTCTTCTTAATCTCAACTACGAGAACTTCAAGATGTTTAATAAATTATCGGCAATTGTTAACAGTCTTAAAAGTTTTGGTGAGATCATCCCGGAGGAGAAACTCGTATGAAAACACATTTACTCTCTTCCCGAGTCTTGGGATAGCAAGAGAACGACTATCATCGAATCAAAGAACCTAAAGACTCTAAAGCTTGATACTCTTGTGGGATCTTTTCTCACCTATGAGATCATGAAGAAAGGAAGAGAATAAGAGAAAAAGAAGAAAGATGTGAAGCTAGAAAAGAGAGAGATAGAAAAGAAGCAGCAAGGCATTATTCTAAAAGCTTCAACATCTCAAAAGGAGGTTGACACTAGTTAAGAGGATGAGCTAAAGGAATTGGCTATGCTAGCAAAACTGGTCACAAAGCTCATGAGGGAAAACTGGAATAAAAGATTCCAAAGGAACAAAAAAATTAAAGGAAAGGGCAAAGAGGAGAAAAAAGATCAAATTATTTGTTATAAATGCAAGAAATCGGGTCACATAAGGGTCGATTGCCCACAATACAAGAAGAATGGTTTTGAGAGGAAGAAGAAACGAAAAGCTCATGTTGCCACTTGGATTGATAAGGAGTCATCATCCGATGAGGACAACGAAGTGGCCAATATTTGTTTCATGGTTCTTGATGTGCCCAAGGTAACCTTTGAAACATCTTGTAATGATATTACTTATGATGAATTATATGATGCATATGATAAATTAAAAGATGTTTATGATGAGTTGGTTTTGAAATTCAAAGAATCGATTTTGAAAAACAAAAAAACTATTTTCGATTTAAAAGAGAAAAATGATTCTTTGACAAAAACAAATTTAGAACTTGAAGAAAAGGTTGTTGGTTTGAAAGATGATTTAAATTTTTTTAAAAAAAATGCAAATTTAAACAACCTTATTTTTAGCTTGAGTGATGATCACCACAAAGTAACGAATGAACTCAAAGAACAAATCAAAGTGGTTGGTAGCCAAAATTTAAAAAAAGGAAGTTCTTCAAAAACCAACAATGTGAAAAAGAGTTTCAAAAATCATAAACAAAGAAATTACAATAGGCATGCTAGACACAAAAGGATTAGGAGTGCATGGGCTCCTAAGAAACTTGTTATTTCTGATAATATTCATGTCATTGCATCTTGGATTCCTAAGGGAACCAAACTTTTGGGAACTAACTCTCATGGGCCCAAGATGATTTAGGTACCAAAAAATCAAAAACTAAATCTTTGTTTGTAGGTTGAGTATTGCTTCAAGGCCAACGCATCAAGTCAAAACATGTGGTACCTTGATAGTGGATGCTGAAGGCATATGACTAAAGACAATGGACGATTTAAGGAGTTAGAGCTTAGAAGTGGTGGAGTAGTAACTTTTGGTGACAACTCCAAAGGCCAAATTGAGGGTATTGACTCTATTGGTAATCACTCCTCTATACTTATTGAAAATGTTCTTCTTGTTAAAGGTCTTAAACATAATTTGTTGAGCATTAGTCAATTATGTGATAAAGGTTTTTATATCTCTTTTTATAGATGTGGTTGCAAAATAATAAAAATAAAATATAATAAAACAATGCTCATAGATCATCGCATAGAGAATATCTATATGGTGCATCTAGATGATATAAATCTTTCTCATGCGTTCTTAGTTGCTAGTGATGAAAATGATGCATGGTTATGGTATAGGAAATTAGGGTATGCTAGCATAAGTGTTTTAGAGAAACTAGTTTCCCAAAATCTTGTTAGAGGTTTGCCTAAGCTTAAGTTTTCTTTAGACAAAATATGTGATGCATGTGCTAAGGGTAAACAAAAACGAGTTTCTTTTAAATCCATTAATGATGTTTCAACTAGTAGAGTATTACAATTGATTCATATGGATCTTTTGGGCCAATTAGAACTCTACTAGCTTGGGTGGGAAATCATATGCATTTATCATTGTTGATGATTACTCTAGATACACTTGGGTTCTATTTTTAAGTACTAAAGATAGCCTTAGAAAAGTTCATCACTTTTTCAATTATTTTTGAAAATAATCTTGATAAAAAAATTTATCATATTAAAAGTGATCATGGAATCGAATTTAAAAATTTAGGTTTTGAGAATTTTCATAATGAAAATAGGATTAGCCACAGTTTTTTGGCACTTTGCACTCCTCAACAAAATAGGGTAGTTGAGAGAAAAAATAGAACTTTAGAAAAAATGGCTAGGACCATGCTTGGTGAAAACAATTTACCTAAGTATTTTTGGGCGAAAGCCACAAACACTTCTTTTTATATCATTAATCGTGTATGATTAGGCCAATTTTAAAGAAAAACTCCTTATGAGATTTTAAAATCTAAAAAGTCTAACATTAGCTATTTTTATCCTTTTTTGTACAAGTACTTTGTTTTTAAACAATGAGAAAGACAATTTAGGTAAATTTGATGCAAAAAGTGATGAAACTATTTTTCTTTGACATTCTCAACATTTAAAGTCTTATAGAGTTTTTAACAAAAGAACCTTAGTTGTAGAAGAATTTATTCATGTGGTTTTCGATGATAACCTACTTCCTATGAAGGATTCTTATGATGATGATGATGTATGAATCATTGAAACTATTGATAAGGGATAAGAATCAAAGGTGGATAGAGTTCCAACCAATGAGGAAACACAAGATCCTCCAATAGAAGCTTTAGGAGATGTAAAGCTTGAATAAAGGGAAGTGAGCTACCCAAGAGAGTTCAACTATGTCAAGAGTGATGAAATCTTAGGTGATCCATCCAAGAGGGTAACCATTCGTTCTTCTCTTAGATTAATGAATCATATTATATTTATCTCATGCATGGAGCCTTAAAATATCAATGAAGCTTTAGATGATGATTTTTGGATATTGGCTATGCAAGAGGAATTAAATCAATTTGAGAGAAGTAATGTATGAACATTAGTTGATAGGCCTAGTAATAAATCTACTATAGGAACTAAATGGGTCTTTAGAAACAAAATAAATGAAAGTAGTAACATTGTGAGAAATAAAGCTAGATTAGTTGCTTAAGGTTGCACTCAAGAAGAGAGAATAGATTTCGATGAAACTTATGCACCCGTAGCTAGGATGAAAGCTATTAGAATGTTACTTGCATTTGCATGTTATCATGATTTTAAGCTTTTTCAAATAGATGTCAAAAGCGTTTTTCTAAATGGATTTATAAATGAAGAAGTGTATGTTGAACAACCACTGGGTTTTGAAGATCCAAAATTTTCAAACCATGTTTTTAAATTGACTAAAGCTTTATATGGTTTGAAGCAAGATCCTAGAGCTTGGTACGAAAGGCTTTCAAATTTTTTGATTGAAAAAGGCTTTAAAAAAGGAAAGATGGATATAACACTTTTTATAAAAAAGTTTAAAAATGACATCTTAGTACTTCAAATTTATATTGATGACATTATTTTTATTCTGCTAATGAATGTTATTTTATCAAAAATTTTCAAAGATTATGGAAGGTGAATTCAAGATGAGCATGATGGGGGAGCTCTCATTCTTTTTGGGACTTCAAATCAAGCAAAGGAATGATGAAACCTTCATTAATCAAGCTAAATACATCAAGGATATGCTCAAAAAGTACCTTAAAGATATACCTTGTTTAGGTCTTTGGTATCCTAAAGACTCTTCCTTTAATCTTTATGCTTATTCGGATGCTAATTATGGGGGATGTAAGATAGATAGAAAAAGTACTTCTAAAATATGTCAATTCTTAGGTAGTATGCTCATATCTTGGTTCTCTAAGAAACAAAATAGTGTAGTTTTATCTACCATCGAAGCGGAGTACATATCCTTAGGGAGTTGTTGTGCTTAAGTTCTTTGGATGAAGCAACAACTCTTAGATTATGGCATTAGAGTTGAAACTATACCTCTAAAATATGACAACACTAGTGCTATATGTCTTACTAAGAACCTCATTCAATATTCTAGAACTAAAAACATAAAAATTAGACATCACTTCATTAGAGATCATGTGTCTAAAAATGATGTTGCTCTAGAATTTGTTAACACCTTAAATCAATTAGCAAATATCTTTACTAAGCCTTTAGACAAAGAACGTTTTTGGACCTTTAGGAGAGAGTTAGGTTTAACTAACCTATCTTGACTCTTTGTGTGTTATTTTTGTGTCAAATATGCTTGAATCTTGATTGAAATCATACTTATTTCTTTATGCATCTTTTTGCTTCTATGCATGTTGCTAAGGGGAGTATGAACTTGTTCATACTTTTTAATCATGTCATAAAATTATATGCATGCTTCTATGGTCTTTAGAGACTCATTTCTAGTACTTTAAAAGCCTAAAATGAAAAGCCTAGTTAAGGGGTATCGAAACAAGTGAGACCGGTTATGATACATGTTTTTCTCGATCTTCTTCGATCACTTTTGGGTAACATTGTATCAAAACACCCAAAATGTGTTTCGATGCTGGTGGTTTTGATAAAGGATGGAAGTGTTTCGATACAGGCTGTTTCGAAATGCTCTTATGGGCATATAGAAACACTCGGAGGTAGATTGTTTTTTTAAACACCCTAAAATCATATTTCATTCTAATTAAAACACAGCAACAACCCTCTCTCAAACCCTAGCCAAAAACTCTTTATAAAACCCCTTTTTTCATAAATTTTTCATCAAAAATCACACAATTTTCTTAAGGGATTTTCATCAGGATATCAAGGCTAAGGTAACATCAAAGTTTGGTGCTTCAAAAACCATCAATTCTATCCTAATCAATACATAAGATATTTTTCAAAAAAAAAACTTAATTTCGTTGAGTTTTAGGTTGTTAAAGTTTATATTTTGAACATATATTGATTGATTATTATATGGGTTTTCAAAATCCTAATAAAATTTTTCAAAATCAAAAAAAAAATATTCAAATATAAATTATTTTATCGTATTTTTTACTGTTTTTTCAAGTCATTTTTTTCAAAACCCTTGAATTATTGATTAATAGGATTGAACAAGGTTTATAAAGCATATATTTTTTAAGTGCCTAAAACTAATCCTTAATTGTTTTAAATCCTTAGATTATGGTACCAAAAAAGCGTCAACGCACCGAAGGAGGTAGCTCTTCGAGTTTTGTTGCCTGTTCTTCCCGGACTGATCTTCAACTGGTCTATGAATGTTGTTTGTACGACCACTCCAAGATCGAAAACTTCCAACAGATTCACATCCATAAGCTAAAAAAGGAATATTGTATGAATGTGAGCTTCATGAATTCCGTAAAGTTTCAATCCTGCTATCTTCGGCTCTTACAAGATTTGAAGTTCATGATCTTTCTTTCATCCATCGGCAAATTCTACCCGACTCTTGTCCTTATCTTTTATGCCAATGCATCTTGCATTCTCTCGAAGGAAAAAACTAAAGTGATTGTCATCGAATCCTACCTCATGGGACAAAGTTTTCAAATTGATGTTGACACATTTGTTGATGTTTTTCGTCTTGAGGATGAGGGCATTGAGAATGAGAATTCACTTGACACCTTTACGGGTTCCATCATGAATCTCGACATCCATGATCGGGTTTTGCACCTTATCATCTCTTGGTGGATTCTCCCATCAAATAGAAAATACTCATGCATTCGTCAAGTGGACGAATTTTGGATCAATTGCTTTCGTCAAGCTCGACAACCCAATCTTCCTCAAATTATCTTTGTCGATATTGTTTGGCAAGTCAAAAACCGTGCTACTCCTCTAGTTCGATCCTTTTCCTATGCTTGTGTTCTCAACTATATCTTTGTGCATTTGGGAATCGATTGTTCTTATGACCTAGTGGAATCAGACAAAGAACCTACCGGTGAAACTTCTTTCAACCGTTCCCATTTCCAATATATTAGAGATGAATAGGTTCGTGGTGAGGCTCCTCCTCCTCCTCCCATTGATCCAGAGCCCCTTCATCAAGTTTCTCCCAATGTCGAGTTGATGATTTTTCTCACTTCTCAGTTCGAAGGCTTGAGCACTCATATGGATACTAGGTTTGATTTCATGACCTTTTACTTCAACACTCAGTTTGATGCCATAGACACAAGGCTAACAAGCCTTGAGAATCAAAACCTTTCCATGCGACTCACTCTTGAAGCTCTTAGGGATCAATGGCATCTTCACAATGCTCCTAGCAAAAACGACAACGATAATGGTGATGATGGTGAGGACAGTGGTGATGAAGAAGACGAGTGATCTTAGCTTATCTAGTCTTGCTATGGCTTTTTAGGACTAGTTATGTTTTCTTTAGGTTTAAGTTGCATTTTATTATTATATTAAGACATATGTATTTATGCTATTTCTTTTGCTATTGTCACGGACCGTGAATCGTGACTATGCGGGACTGAGCGAGATGCTTTCTGGTGGTGCTTAAAGCTTGGGAGCGGGATAGCATTAAGAGTGTAGTACGTGCCGAGCAGTCGTCCCATCTGGGATGGGCGCGTTGATCGTGCACCACATTGGTCGGGAGCTGTCCCCGCTTTCCTGATGAGCTCATGGGAGGGCGAAACCAGTAAGCATCGGAGATCGTTTAGACTGATCCCCGGGCATGCGAGAGTCCCGAGGTGCCTCACGAGTAGAAGTCCCTGCGTGAAAACTCTAACCACGTGACAAGTGGTATTAGAGCGAGGCTGTGTGCTAGCTGTTGGATTTGCCAAGCGCCCCATTATTGCGGAGCAAGTTAGGTGGACGAGCGTGTTAGCTCGCACCCCAAGAGAAGCGGATGTTCGCGAGTGGGTCCTCTAGAAAGAGATTGAGACGAGGACAGGTAGGCAGGAAGCCGCAATGAAAGTTCTTCGATTGGTCAAACTACAATGGGACACCTCGGTAAAGTGGTAGGTGGCCATGAGGTGATTGCAAGAAGACTTGTGCCCGACATAGGAGGGCGGCCCTAGGTTAGTGGGCCAGTTTGGGAGAATTGCACACTAGTTCCTGACACGTTTAAAGAGAGGGAAAGAGTTTCCTCCCCATGCACGAGGGCGTGCATGAATTGGATGGAGGAGAATATCACGGACCATGAGTCATGACTACGCGGGAACGAGCGAGATGCTTTCTGGTGGTGCTTAAAGCTTGGGAGCGAGATAGCATTAAGAGTGTAGTACGTGCCGAGCAGTCGTCCAATCTGGGATGGGCGCGCTGATCGTGCACCACACTGGTCGGGAGCTGTCCCCGCTTCCCTGATGAGCCCATAGGAGGGCGAAACCAGTAAGCATCGGAGATCGTTCAGGCTGATCCTCGGGCATGCGAGAGTCTCGAGGTGCCGCACAAGTAGAAGTCCCTGCGTGAAAACTCTGACTACGTGACACTATTCTTTAACATTTGTGTTGGATTTTGGTTTTATTAATGTTATGGTATGTTTGCATTTAAATTGCTTGCTTGTTCATTACTTTATGTACCTTATCTTTAATTGATTTTGATATAACAAAAAGAGGGAGAAAATTATAAACAATTTTTTTAAAAGCTATGTAAAAATTAAGGGGGAGTTTTCAAGTTTTCAAACTTAAAATTTTGTTTTTAAACTTAAAAATTTATGTTGGTTTTGCTATATCAAAAAGGAAGAGATTGTAAAATTAAATTTGATTTTGATATAACAAATATGTTTGAGGATTATTTTGAAATAAATTTTTAAGTCCCTAAGTCAAAAACTAAACTTTAAGTCAAACCAAGAACACCAAAAATATTTTTCTATGTGTTTTACTCTATGCATTTCGATAACATTCAAATTGGTATCAATACTGAGCCTTGCTTCTCGAAGAATATTCTTAAGTTTTAACACTCGTTTCGATACTGAAATGAAACTGTCAAGAACTATTTTGAACCATGTATCAAAACCATGCTTTAATATTTAAAATATTTAAAATAATTATAAGGCGTTTCGATACCCATTTTGATACCCTGAAAATTCTTTAACGATTCTTTAAGCTTTAAATATTTTTTATCGTTAGTGGTAATTAAGCTTTAAAAGTTAGTTGCCTGTTTTGATACCAGGTTCTATACACCCCTACTTTAAAAACCAAGCGTTTCGATACAATGACCTATTATTTTGAAACCCCTATAATAAATGCACAACGTCTCTTTCTTCTTTTATACTGTTTCGAAATAGGTAGCTTGTGTTTCGATACCAGATGTTGCAAAAGTGCATTTATGATAGGAAGAGAAGCTCCAACGTCTATAATTATAATCTCAACAACCTTAACGGTTAGAAATCAATGAGAATGTATAAAATGAGGCATTTCAAGCAACTTTAACAACGATTGAACCTCAAGCAAACATCCAAGCATTCCAATCCAACTCCAAGCACTTCATTGCAATTTTTTGTCTCCCAACTCTTGTATTTCAATTCTTTTCTTTATAATTGAGTTTGTGGAGTGTTATTCTATAATTGGGACAAATTATTCTTGTGAGAGAAACCAAATTACCTATTTCTTATCTCTTATAATCTCTTGTGAGGTTTAAGTTAATTTTGGGTAGAAAATTAACTTATTGTAAAGGTTAGCCCTTGAACCTAGAAAAAGATTGAATTCGTAAGTGAATTGGTTAGAAAATCCTTAGTGGGAGCTAAGGTAGTGGATGTAGAGCTTGTTTTGAAGCTTGAACCACTATAAATCTTGTGTCTCAAATTTTTAATTTTTCTACTAAATCTTTCCAACAAAATTTTAATTGTCATTTCACCCTCCTCTTGGCCAAATTCATTGTGTGATCAACTCATCATAATTTGATAAAAAAAATTAGTAACCATTTTCTAATATAAAAAATTTAATGAACATTCTATAATTTTTAAAAATTAAATGAATAAATATATATAATATAATATTTAATATATAATAATTCTGGTTAATTCGGTTAATTCGTCTAATTAATCGGTTTCGAACCGAATTAACCGATAACTGAATTTTCAGGAAAAAAAATGTTAACCAAATTTATCTAAATTAATCGAATTAATTAACCGAAATAATTTTAGTTTGATTAATTAATTCGATTAAAATCAAATAATACATACTCCTAAACAGATGACATTGACGATGACAATTTAGATTATAATTTTTAATTGCTATGTTATAAACTTATAAACTTATTTTTCTGTACAATTAATGAAAATGTACTTTAAGTTGTCTACTAAAAAAAATCAAATTGTAGAAATGTTTAATTTTTAAAACATATTAAAAAAATAATATGTTTTTAAAATTAACAACTAAAAAATATTTTAAAAAATCAAGGAACTATATCCCATTTTCAAATAATACAATAATTTTAATTTAAATGAATGGTATTATTAAAATACATAGTTGATAATGTTATATTAGATATTTACGCTTTTAATAGTCTAATAATTATATTTTTCTTGTAATTTGAACTTTTAATAATCTTTATTAAAAATAACTTTTAATAGTCTAATATTTATATTAGAATGTTTGTCGCATGGTTGGCTTGCTGACCTACAAAATGAATGATGTTCAAAATCCCTTGAAAGCACTTTGATATGTTCAATAATTGCACCAATACAATATAAATAATTTATTGGACCAAAGAGCTTGTAGAGTTAATTAT
Source organism: Abelmoschus esculentus (assembly GCA_035048815.1). Lineage (NCBI taxonomy): Eukaryota > Viridiplantae > Streptophyta > Magnoliopsida > Malvales > Malvaceae > Abelmoschus > Abelmoschus esculentus. The sequence goes on from JAUCBN010000032.1 coordinate 9,386,511, forward strand.
TTTAAAAAATAATGTTTAGACTTAACATTTTAGAAAAATTTAAGGGTTTTATTTAATTTTTCTAAAAAATTAATGTTAAACTTAAATTTTAGAAAAATGTATTTGGGCTTGATTCAATGAATGTTATTTTGGATTTAGTTTGGTTTAATAGGTTTTAAAGTAAAAATTTTGAAATATGAATTTTTGGGTCGAAGACCAATGTGATACCGGATCAAAGGTGTTAAAAAATTATAAAAATATTATAAGTTATAAAACATATTAAAAAATAATATATTTATAAAATTATCAACTAAATAATATTTTAAAAAAATCAAGGGACTATATATACCGTTTCTAAATACTAAAAAAAAATCAACTAATTTTAACTTAAATGCTTAATTTATAAATAAGTGTTTAAATCATCACCTAATAAAATATTAATACATGACTTTTGTTTTTTTTTATTTTAAAAATAAATAAAAATAAAATAAATTAATATGATTTAATTTAAATAATATTCTAAAACATTCAAAAATCACAAAATAGTCTCAAGATCTTTAAGACCCCAAATCTTAAAATCAAATACACATCGTTAATAATCGGTATAGGAAGGATTTCAATCAGATTTCAAACAACGAACATAAAAGTTTTAGTTGTTCAACATTTGATAGCAATGTCTCTCATTAGTTATCGATGATGGGTGGTTGAAAAAAATGGACAGTGACTTTAAGCAATGACAAGATCCGACGAGACTATCAATGAGGATAATTATATCAATTTTGAAATTTTGAGATTCAGATTTTAGGGATTTAAGGCTTTTTTAAAAATCTAAAAATTAATTTATAAAAATTAAAATAGATACATATTAAATTATGATTGGTTGATAAATTTTTAACGGGGTTTCCTTAAAACCCTATCGAAATAAAATTTTAGGCACTTGTTTTAGCTAAAACAACCATTAGGCACTTATCACAGAAAAATGTATAGTTTGAAAACTTATTTTTGCGTTAAGAATTTTTTTTAACAATATTATTTTAAAACACTAACTGAATGAAATTTTATGCACATATTTCAGTAAAATAATATTATATATTTATTTAAAAAATATATAATTTAAACATTTATTCTAAAATTAAGCCTTATTTAAAAGAATGATACTAATAATATAGTTAATTGATATTGTTATATTAGATGTTTTACTCTTTTAATAATCTAATAATTATATTTTTTATGTAATTTTAACTTTTAATAGTTTTTGTAAAAAAAAAACTTTTAATTGTCTAATGTTTATATTAGAATGTTTGTCGCAAGGTTGGTGTACTCTAAACCCCTTGAAAGCATTTTATGTTTAATAACCGTGTCTCTTTTTATGCCTCTATTCACGTCTTCACTTTAAATTAAAGGGTTTTGGACGTAGAGTTTAGGGTTTAAGATTAGGAGTTATGGTTAGGATTTAGAGGATTAGGAGTATGATGTATATTTTAGGGTTTAAGATATATAAAATAATGGTTAAAGTTTAGAATTTAATTTTTAAAAAAATTTTAACAGAAAGCATGAATGAAGACATAATAAAGTGACAAAAGATTTTTACCTATTCAATAATTGAACCAATACAATATAAATATTTTATCGGACAAAAGAGTTTGCGGAGTTAATTTTTTTTAATTAAGGTTTAAACTTAAGTTTTTAGAAAATTTTAAGCGTTTTATTTGTTTTTTTTAAAGGAATTGGGTCTAATTGTAATATTTGAAATTTTAAAAAGGCATAATGAGAACTTTCAAAAAATATGACAATAATTTAATTAAAAGTTAAAACTATAAAATTTAATATGAATTTTAAAATTTATAAAATTATAATTATAATCTATTAATATTTTAATTTAATTTATAACATATATAGTTTAAAATTTAAATTCAAACAAAAAGTAGCTCATAATCCTTCCATCAAATCCAAAGCAAATTTATTTTAAAGTATTTACTATATTACTGATTTATTTTATCATTCTAAAGTTAAAGATGAGATGCATTACATAAGAATTCAACATGTTATATATATATATATATATCAACAATTTTAATATGTAACAACTTTATGATTTTACTAAAAAACCCAACTGGATTAACTATTATGGTTTGTTAGAAGCTTTACTGTAATTTGTAGAGGAGTTCGTTGTTAGAAGCTAGGCGATTCTACCTGATCCGCCACAAGGAAAAAAATTCCATCAGGCCTACGCTCGCTGCCGTGAATACGATAGGAAGTCAACATCCGCCGATAGTATGTACTGATTGTTCGGTTCTCTGCTCCACCGACGCTATCAAACCTTCATCTTTCATCCCACACATGCCAAGCCGGTTCTTATATTCTGAGATACGATAGGTGAAATTTGCCAGGTTTAGTCACCGGCAGAACTCAGGGGATTTAAAGGTATCCGATCTCTATCGAATATTGATTTTATATATTAAATAAAAATATTAATATTTAAAATATATAATTTTTTTTAAAACAATTATATTTTAATATCTATCGATAAAAAATATTAAAATATATATTTTGGTCTCCTATATAATAAAGGTTCAATTCATATGGCATTACTGTCTCGTCCGCCCTCTCATAGAGTAATGCTCGTATCGCAGCGTCTTCTCCAGCCTCCACTCCCAACAGTGATGCAACAAGCTACACTAGCAAGTAACATACCATAAAAACATAAATTACAGTAAATATATGTTGCTTTTCGACAGAGAAGTGTCTTACGAATAGGCTGGTTTTTCCGGTAAGGTTTGGAATTCCATGCAAGGAAACCAGCTCTGAAGAGAGTTTTTTAAACTTTTGTCACCTAGAATTTCGTAAGACCTTACGACTACTGAATTGCCGAGTGATGCAAACAAACTCACCAACTAGGCAAAGTTTGCTCCATTTGAAAAAATACTCCAAATCTTCAAAATCGCAGAGTCCAAGTGTTACGCCAAGACTGACGCAAAGCTTTCGAAATCCATCGACTGGAATTTATGAACTGCTATAGATCTTTCTTCTCCTCTCTTTCTATACTATGAATAAGCCTCTTGTTTCTTAAGAGTAAACAAGCGCATCTAGTGTAGTGGTATCATAGTACCCTCCCACGGTACTGACCGGGGTTCGATTCCCCGGATGCGCATCCTATGGAAAGCTTGACCCCTTTTGCTCAACCCTTAAAAAAATCTTCAGTTGGGGAGATTTAATTTCGTCATAACTTCAAACTTTCATGCTTTAAGCTTCCATAATGGAAACTTCTGTTAGTACGTGAAAATGTGTGATCAAGTTCTAAGATTTAGGCCTTGTTCTTTGGCATGAACTTTCGAGAGTCAATTTGGATGAGAAAATATGCTCATTTGGTTTTTCAATATTCGACAATTGAATTCCCATTTTTGAAAAAGTATTTCCGAACGGCTCTTACCTTTGAGCCTACAAGCTCCATATGGATCACCCTACAAGTTATTTCGTCATTGTTTAATGCTTGAATAGTAATTAATTCCATGCAAAAAAGGGAAAATATATAGGTGAAAGGGAACGAAACCTGATATTTCTTGATAAACAAATTTCTCGATAATTCTACACACCGTCGGTTCCAGATTGGTCATCCTTCCGCCTTGGGGTAAATGTCATCTAGCCCCTTATCAAGTGCACTGAACAGAAAAAATTCTGCTTCCAGGAATTCCAAGTTTAAAGTGAACTGAATTTGGTCTCAATCGTCAGCCACAACCGGTCTACAGGGAGAAAGAGTAACCCCCATAACGAAAATAAATTCTATTGCCACAAGCAGTAGACATGCACGATCGAGTAGCCATTTTTGTATGAGTACTTAAAATGAATAGACATAAACTGGATTAGAGAAATGGAGTACACAATACACATAATGGAATATAACACAGCTGCTTTTTATAGACCAAAGATTGGCCATGTTACCGTATACACAAAGCGACTAAATGTTAGGTTTATGGTCCTCTAGGGTTTCGTAAGATCTTACGACCACTCAATTGCCAGGCCGTCTCTAGACCAGGGTAATGGAGATGCCCGTCCAGGGCCCATACCTACTCAAGGCCTCGCACAAGAAAATGAACAGTATAATGTGATTCTTGGTTCTTATGGATGGATGTATAAAGATTTAGTAATGAACATATATAGAACTAGATAAGTTCAATAAGTTTTAAGGATCTACAGACCAATTATTGATCTATCATAGTCGTTTAAAATAATAAAGAACATATTTATTATGGATATATTTTTAAATTTATTTTTTAAATATTTGATATTATGGATATATCTTTAAATAAGAGTATATAACAATAATAAAGATCATCGTATTATAATGACATAAAGATAATTTTAACCCTTAACGTTTATAATTTTTGTCATTTTTGCCCTTATTCTTTTTTTGGGATAAATTTAGCCCTTAACCTACATCATTTTAACAAATAGCTTATTTTTTTAACTACTTTGATAACTGAACCGTTAAAAATCTAACAATGATAACATGTCATATGAATATGGTAATATATTTTAAATGACATGACATCTAATCTATCAAATACGTATATATATATATATATATATGAAATATAATTTTATTCCAATATAAAATTTAGATAAAATTTTAAAAATTAATTAATTCTAAAATAAAAGACTATTAAACATTCTCAACTCTAACTATGATAAAATCAAAGTCCTATCTTAAAAAATATGAACACATTTCGAAATTAATTAATTTTTTTAGGTAAGATTTTAATTCTATTGTAATTAGGGTTAAAAATGTTTAATAATATTTTATTTTAAAATTAATTATTTTTTTAATATTTTATTTGAATTTTAATTATTTTATATTAGAATAAAATTATATTATATATATGTATTTGATAGGTTAGATGTCATGTTATTTAAAATATATTATCATATGCATATAACATGTCATCATTGTTATATTTTTAACAGTTCAGTTACCATGGTGTTAAAAAATAAGTTATTTGTCAAAAAGATATAGTTCAATTGCTAAATTTATCAAAAAAACAATAAGGGCTAAAACGACAAAAATTATAAAAGTTAAAGGTTAAAATTATCTTTATACCTATTATAATAATCTAAAACTACTATATTTATAACCGGTGTGATCGTAGTACCGTAGGTTATCATGAATTGTTAAATTGTCTTCGACCGAAACGCAGGTTCAGATTATTTTAGTTGGACAATAAAATTGAATTTACTGAACTTAATGGAATTAATTATTATAACAATAAGATTAAATCGAATATTGGACTAAATTCAACAGTGAAATAAATTTAAGGAGCAGTTCTAACGGTAAAGAGTAACATATTGAATCTAAAATTTTGGTTTGAACAATTTAATCTATAAATATATAAATTTATCTAGATTTAAATTCAAACACACATATTGATCTTATTATTTTATACTACATGAATAAGTTAGAATATCGTTGGTTGCTCAACCTTTCTTCTCTCTTTTTTAACTATGAATGAACCTCTTGTTTTGTAATCAGGGGTTGTAAACGAGTCGAATCGGTTTTGATTCATTAAGAAATTGAATCGAGTTCGAGTTTTATTCGAGTCTAATCAAGTCAAGTATTGATTAATATTTGACTTACTCGAGTAACTTTTATCTATCACGTCTCATTTAAAACTTAACGAAGAAAAAATTTTGATACACAAATTATGTAAAATCAAAGTTGTTAATCTTAAGTTTTAGTGTGTTAATTTAGGGTTTAAGATTTATGTTTAGAGATTAAATTTTAGGCTTTAAGTTATAAAAATAAAATATAGTATATTTATATTTTTAAGTAGCTCGTGAGTTTCGAGTAGGATATGATGTAGCTTGGCTCTACTTGTCAATAACTCGATTCGTGTTCAATCAAGTTAAATTTTAACCAATTCGAGCTTGAGTAACTCGCAATGTATCCGTTTCATAGCTTGGGATGTTTTTTTGTCTTAAAATTAATTATTAGTCAACTGCTCTCAACAATAAGCAAGCGCATCTAGTGTATTGGTATCATAGTACCCTCCCACGGTACTGACCGGGGTTCGATTCCCCGGATGCGCATTACTTTCAGTCCAACCAACAACACTCTGAAATAAATTAGAAGGGGTTTCCATTTCCTTTATTTTTTTGAAAGTTTTTGGATTTTCTTATCCTTTTGAAAGCCTGACCCTTTTTGCTCAACCCTTCAAATAAATGCACAAGTAAATTAATGGGTTGAACCTTCAATATGCGTGAAATGCAGTTGTTTACGTTCTAGCTTTACTGCTTTAGCTAAAGCGCGGGGTTTGGTGGTTAGTTTCATAGATGGAACAAGATGAGTTCAAACTTGCAGGCTTTAAGCTTCAATAGACAATAATGAACTTCTGTTGGTCTGATTTAAGCTTGAATATTTAACTTTCTGTTGTCACGTGGTTTTCAGATTTATGCTCCAGTCTGCTTGGACTTTCCAACAGTCAGTATGGTTGAGAAAATGGTCGTTTGAAACGTTTGGAGTGACCATTCAATATTGCTTTTCCGTTCAACAGTTAAACGGCTCTATATTCGGGACCTGCCCTTTGAGCCTACAAGGTCCAAATGGATCACTGCTTGCTGCTTGCTGCTTGTACAAGAAATGGAAATTTGGTATTCAGCTATCCAGATTGCTTCCAAGTTACCATGTACAGCTGGAAGCAGGTAACAGTTGTTACTTTATTGTTTTGTCCGATTTGCCTGCAGATGGGACGGGACGATGCTGACATGAGAAAGTGAGCGCATGGATGCAACATGGGAGTCGAATTAAAACAAGAACCTTGGTTTTAGCTTTTTGGAAATGAAAACACCCACGAACTCAGCAATTTAGCATAGCAAATTCCTTAGCCTGCACGTTCAACATAAAATGATTCTCAGTTGTAGAATTTTACATCACTATAACGACACATTTATATTTACTTATCTGAACAAAAAACTTTCCTGCCAGATACCACTAAAGAAATTTCCCTAGACTCGTTTTTCTAGAAAATAATCAATAAGGAGAACAAACTCAATTTTCAAGATTTTATGATACACAGAGACCAATTTCTCTGAGTCCAACCAATATCCTGCAGTTGAGGTTTAGTTTTTGATGTTATGAGTGTGGTCAGAACCCAACAAATCATAGTAAAGGTGGCAGAGGGTAAGCTGTTGGATTCAATCTCCATCCACCACATCAGTCTTCTTATTATCAAGATAGGAAATTCATTAAAAATAAAAGCAAGATACTCGATACAGAACTCATGCACAAATAATGGCCTGAAACAAACATTAGATACCAGGGATGGCAAATGAATGGTAGGGGTAGATACTTCCTTCTATCTATACTCAGGGACGGAGCCATACAAGGAAGGGACAATCGCTCTATATTATAATTATATAAACACTGGGTTTTGGTTACTACAGATTGCAGATAAACAACAAGGAAGACACGTGGTTCCACAAGTGGACAATTATGACTCTGAGACAGATCACCTCGAGAAAACTGCAGCACAAGCACCAACACATGTCAAACAAAATACATGAAAATTAGGAGTTAATACAGGTAAATATAATTTAAATTAGAAAATTTTAATTATTTGTATAATAATAATAATAATAATAATAATAATAATAATAATAATAATAATAATAGAAGAGAGAGAACAACAAGAAACAGATTTGGAAAAAAGTTTGCTTAGTCTCTAAATTATATTTTAAGTTAAATACATACTGAACATTTTATATCATATTTTATTTAAGATTTTTCAGATTATTGAAAAGAACTTATCATTCAATATTAATATAGTATATGCTTTTTTATATATTTTAATTTTATATTTCTTTAAAAATATATTTTAAAATCTTAAATATTTTTTCAATCAACCTCTCATATCGCATTTCTCTCATTATTTAATATATTTTATATGTTGCTGGTTTCATCGTTCATCTTCAAATGTTGTGTATCTTATTGTTCGGTATTCTTCACCTTCTGGTCGTCAATTGAAACTCAATCAACCTTTTTCTATTCATTGTTGGGTGTTTGTTACGTTGTAATCAAAATCATTTATTTGTCAATTTTTGATGATGAGATGGTGGTGTTTTCGGTAGAAGGGATTCGATGAAGATAATAATGATCGGTGATGATTGAATTAATAATCGAAGTAAAGAAATTTATAGATTTAAGGTTAGAGTTTATTTTTTAAAAAACTAAAGATTGTTGGATTAATTAATATTTTTATTTTCAAATTTTAATTTCAGAAAATAAGAAAATCATGTTTCAACTTTTATTGAATAATAGAAAAAATTTAGTGTCTGTCAAAAAAACCTTAAATAGGTGTCAGAATAAAATATTAGGTATCTATTTGACCAAAAATATAGTTTAAATATTTATCTAAAAAAATATAATTTAGGTTCTTATTTGATTGTTAAGCCTTAAAAAATACCAAATTATATTTTTAAGTTTGATACCTAAATTTTGTTTCGAATTAAATATGTGCTTTATATTTTATTTTGTTATTTAAATAATATTTTTCTATTAAAGTGATTAAAAAAATTATTATCTAATTATAACATAACATGTGATTTATTTTTATTAGTTTTTAATATTAAATTTTAAAAAATAAAAAACTTAAATTTCTTTAAAAATATTAAATATTAAATACCCTAAAGTTTTATTCTATGACCACCAATTCAGTGATCACTAGTCACCCTCACTATCGTCGGACAAACTTCATGACTAAAATATTCATCATCTTTTCGTTAATTACACTGTTGATGAATATTTAATAATTGGAAAAAGATTGATTAAGATTTAACCGACAGTTAAAAAGTGATATATTAAACGATGAAGTAGAAGATGCTTAGACGGTGAACGATAAAAATGAAGATGTGGGGATGTAAGATTTTAAGGGAGATGTAATTTAAAGATTTAAATGAAAATAAATAGAATTTTAAGATTTTTTTAAAAAAATTAAAAAGTAAGAAATGAAGCTAAACATAGACCGAATAATCTTTATTTAAGGTAATGAAAAGTTAAACCTATATAATAATATTTTTGAAAGATTACAACAATTTTCATGACAATAAAAGGAAAACAGGCAGCACCAAGCCCAAACTAGTTTAAATTTCATAAAAAATGAATTTAATCCTCATCAGTTCCCTTTCTCTCCACAAGTCATAGCCGAAGCCACCTTCAGGAAAGCAGGCCTGGAAGAAATGTCTTCCCACCAAGCTTTAACGTGTGGGCGCTCATTTATGAGATTCGCACAGGGAGTTTTCATGAAATAGTAAGTGAAAGACAAGTGGAACAGATCCGCCAAGCTGTAAAAATCACCGGCAAGGTACTTGGTGCGACTGAGTTTATCTTCATATACGTCCAGCACTTTGCCAAGCTTCTCGGTGTTGTCATCGATGATGGCTTGATCGGGGTATTTTCCCTGCAGAGGTGCGGCGAAGAACTGGAAGATGATCGGGGAAATCGCAGGGTGGTAGTGTTGGGATTCAACCTCCATCCATACTTTAACCTCGGCTGCCTCTTTAAAGCTTTGGTGCCGGTTGAGATCATCGCCTGTTTCCTTGAACTTTTCAGCAACATATGCCGAGATTGCTCTAGATTCTGATATATAAAGACATAAACAACGATCAAAACATGTGTTTTCTGCAAAAATATTTGGATCATAAGGTGATAATAACAGTAACAGCATTACAGAAAAGACTGAGATCGCCATCTTCTAGCACCGGAATCTGACCAAATGGCTGCATTATAGCACAATAAAGTTATGAAATACTCGTAATATATAGTCAGTAATCAATATGAAATAAAGAATGATGCATTGTGTTTACATTCTTGTCTAAGAAAGGAAGTTTCTTGTGCTCGCCGGCAAAAAGGTCGATGGGGATCAGCTCAAAATCTGCTTCCTTCTCATGCAAACAGGTCATTACACGAGAAGTGCAGGGGGACAAGGCAGCCCCGTACAACTTGAGTGCCATTTATTTTCAGAGATTTGAGAGTGAAAGTGAATGGAGAGGGAGGAGAAGGCGTAAGCAAGGAAACGTGAAGAGATGAAGGGCACAAGTGAAAGAGGGAAGGTGTAGGTCTTTATAGAGTAATACATAGTCTTCAATTCATGACCATCTTGCCTTTGCCACCATATTTTATTAGAAAAAAAAGTCTCTAAGTACATTTCCTTGTTTACAAGTTAAATGAATACTTAATCAATTAAACTAATTTATAGGCTTAAATAAAAAATTAATCTTTAAATTATATATTTTATAAGTATTCAACTTTCAGATTGTCTTTTAGTCAAAATAAGTATTTAAATTATTATTTTATTATTTTAAGTCTAATAATTGTTCAAGTCAAAAAATAAATATTTTAATCAATAAGATGTTGATATGTCACAAAAATGTTTTTGATCAAGAGATAAATCAAGGATAAAAGATAAAAAAATATACAATTTAACTACTTATTTTAACAAAAAAAAAACTTATGTACTTAAAATAACTAAAAACAATAATTAACATACTTCTTTTGACTAAAAATAATTTAATAACTAACAAACAAAGAATGGACATAATTTAAGAGCTCATTTTTTATTTAAGCCTAATTTATATTAACAAATTTAAATATTTAATATTTAATCAATTTATTATCTTTATGTATTTTATATAACATTAACTATTTTATACACAAGTGTAGGGGTGATAATGAGTTTGACCAACCAGCTCGCGAGCTTCTCGGGTTCGGTTTGGTCAAAGCTCGGTTCGAGTGAGCTTGACTCGGATTCGAGTTTGGCTCGAGACCTTAATGAACCGAGTAGGGTCTACCCAAGCTCGACTCAAAAAGCTCGTCAACATATTCGGAATAATTATATTATATATGCTACATATACATTAAAAATAATTTATTTAGTAAAAGAAACACAATAAAATAAAAAGGAAAAATCCACTAAAAATAAATTAACTAAAATAAATTGAGTATTTTTTCTCTTTCTCAATATTTATTTTGTTTCGTTGTTGGTTATGAAAAGAGTTTTGAGTTGATCGATCTATGGAATGGTCAAGAGGGGATGAATTCGCAATAAAAAATTTTGGTGGAAGATTTTTGGTGAAAAATGGAAAAATGAAGAACACAAGATTTATAGTGGTTCAAGCTTCGGAACAAACTCTACATCCACTACCTTAGCTCCCACTAAGGATTTTGAAACCAATTCACTGAAGAATTCGAACTTTTTCTCGGTTCAAGGGATAACCGTTACAATTCGAATCAATTCTTCTACCCAAGAATTGATTCAACCTCACAAGAATAAAATTGAAGAAAAATGGGCAAATAAATTTCTCTCACAAGATTGATAAGCCCCAAATACAATTAAACTCTCCCCAAACTCAATTACAAAGTATCAAAATGAAATTACAAGAGTTGGGAGCAAAAAATATGCAATAAGTGCTTGGTTGTTGGATTTGATTGCTTGGATGTTGCTTGAGGTTTAATAGTCCTTAATGCTGTTGAAAATGCTTCATTTTATACCTTCTCATTGATTTTTAACTGTTGTGGTTGTTGGGAATGTAAATAAGGCCGTTAAGACTTCATCTTCCAATCATAAATGTACTCTGCAGCAGGCGATATCGAAACACGAAGAACCTGTTTCGAAACAGACTAAAATAGAAAGAGTCATTGTGTATTTAATAGAGGAGGTACCGATACATGCTTCGATACCTTTATGAAACTGTAAAGTTTGATATCGAACCATGTTTCGGAACAGGCTAACCACCATTCAAAGTCTTAATTGCCACCAACGGTCGACTCATTTAATACTAAAATAGTCGTTGGGGTTTAAGGGGTGTATCGATACTGGTATCGATACCATGAGTCATAATTTAAAATGATTTTAAAAATAATTAAAATACACATTGGTTTCGATACCTGGTTTGAAACAGGTGTTGGCAGTGACGAAAAGGTATCGAACCATATTTCGATACTTGTTCTTGATTTCAAGAACAAGGCTTTAAAACCCAGGTCGGTATCGATACCTGTTCTTAGGGTATCGATACCCTCGTGCAAAAACACTTAGAAATTTCATTTCAAAGTTGTTGGTTTGACTTGAAAACAAAAATTTGACTTTGGGACTTAAAAATTTATTGCAAAATAGTCCTTATACTTAATTATTATATCAAAATCAATTTTAGTTTTACAATCTTCCCCTTTTTGATATAAAAAAACCATTGAAAAATTTTTAAGTTCAAATAAAGATTTTAATTCCAAAAACTTTGAAAACTTTTAAAGAGACTCCCCCTTAATATATGCATAACTTTAAATTTTAAAAGTGAGTGGTTTCCTAACTTAAAAACAAGATATTTCTTCCTCTTTTTGTTAGATCAAAATCAATGAAATATAAGGCAATAATCAAAACAATCATAACATTAAAGAGAATATAATTCATAACATAAAATATCCATAGCATAAAATATTCAAAATCCAACAAAATAAGTTCAAAGCATAAAGAAATAATAAAGGTGTATAAGTTCTAATATGAATGAAAATGCAACATAATGCTAAAAAGAAATATAATTAGTCTTAAAGCCAATGCAAAGCATAAGAGAAAGCTAAGATCAATCATCGGCCATGTCATCACCATCAAGTCCCTCATCATCATCATCATCATCATCATCTTCTTCTTCTTCTTCTTCTTCTTCTTCTTCTTCTTCTTCATTGTCATCTCCATCGACATTTGAATTGAGTCATTGGATATGACGAAGAGCTTCAAGGGAGACTCGCATGGAATGACCTTGAGTCTCTAGGCCCGTCAATCTCGTACTTATAGCATCGAAACTCGATTGGAATTGAATTGACATAGTGTCAAGCCTTCCATCCATGGAATCCAAACGAGCATTCAAAGTACCAAATTGAGCATAACAAAGAGTCGAACCTCATAGTGAGAAACGCCATCATGTCAACATGTGGAGCAACTTGGCGAAGAGGTTCCGGATCAACGGGAGCACGAGGAGAAGGAGGAGTAGCACCACGAACCCATTCACCATTGGAGACATTGTAAATGGTCACGATTAAGAGTTGTCTCACCAATGTGTTCTTTTAAGGATCTCGCTTTGTCAAAAGAGCAATCGATTTCCAAATGCAAGAATATAGAGCTTAAAATACAAGCATAAGGAAAGGAAAGGATTGGACAAGTGAAGTGGCACGATTTTGGATATGTTAAACGATACTTAATCCAAAAACTATCAACTTGACGGATGCGAGAATACTTACCATTTGATGGAAGAATCCATCAAGAGTTGATAAGATGGAGAAAACGATCGTGCACGTCAAGTGAGGTGATCGATCCGTGTAATAACCAAGAGAGTCTTTATCCTCAACACCCTCGTCCTCAAGACCAAAAACATCGACAAAAGTAATGATATTAGTTGTAAAAGATTTGCCCATAAGGAAAGACTCAATTGCCACCACTTTGCTCTTGTCCGAAGAAAGAATACCTTTGGCATTAGAATAAAAGATAAGGACAAGAGTTGAAAAGAACTTGCTGGAATGGGTGAGAAAACTCAAGAACTTTCAATCGATGATTCGGTTATAATATTTGAATGAGAACTTGTGTGAGTTCATGAATTGAACATCCATACACCGCTCCTTTTTGAGAGTATGGTTGCGGTACAGATTGAAGTTGTCAATCCTACGAGATGTATCCAAACTCTTTGCAAAAACTTCTTGAATATCAACTCATAAAACACGAGAAAATAAGGAGCTACCGACTTCGGTACAAGATCGTTTCTTGGGTGCCATGATCTAGAGATTGAAACAATTTTAGGATTAATTTCATAAAAACATGTATGCTCTAACAATCTATTTCAATCCTATTAATCAATAATTCAAGATATTTGTGAATTTAAAAGCAAATTTTAAAAATTCAATGAAATACCAATACGATAAAATCGATTTATATTCGAACAAAATTTCTTTTATTTTGAAATCTTTTTTTGTAGGATTATGAAAACCCATACAATAAGCATTCAAAATATGTTCAAAATCTAAATTTTAACAACCTAAAATCAAACGAAAATAAGGTTTTTTAAAAATTACCTTGATTATGGATTAGGAGGAAATTGTGGTCTGTGAAGCACCAATTGATGATATGGTGTTGTCTTTGATGAGTAGATGAAAATTCCTCAAAGAAATTATTGATTTCGATGTTAAAATTGATGGATTTGAGAGAAATTTATAAGGAAAGTTGGCTAGGGTTTGAGAGAATGTTTAGAAGTGTTTTAATTTAAGTTAAATTAGGTTTAGGAGTCTTTTAAAAGCAATCTGTTGCCGTTTGGTTCGATACCGGTATCGAAACACCCTATTTCAATGTTAGTATCGATAACCTGGTATCGAACCTTGTTTCGATACCATTTTTCCCAGAAAATTCCCAGATGAACAAGATGAACAGGTATCAAAATATGTGCTAGTTGTATCGATACCACTTAGCTGTGCTTTGTATTTTAGGCTTCTAAAGTACTAGAGATGAGTCTCTAAAGCCCCTAAAGTCATGCAAATGATGTTAAGACATGATTAAAATACATGAACGAGATCATACTCCCCCTAGAAACATGCATAGAAGCAACAAGATGCAAAACAACATAGGCATGATTTTAATCAAGATTCAAGCAAAAAAAAAATTGCATAAAACAACACTTAAGAGGTCAAGATAGGCTAGTTAGACCTAACTCTCTCCTAAGGGCCCAAAAACGCTCTTTGTCTAAAGGTTTAGTAAAAATATTTGCTAATTGGTTTAAGGTGTCAACAAACTCTAAAACATCATTTTTAGACACATGATCTCTAATAAAGTGGTATCTAATTTCTATGTGTTTGATTCTAGAATGTTGAATGGGGTTCTTGGTAAGACATATGACACTAGTATTATCACACTTTATAGGAATGGTTTCTACCTTAATGCCATAATCTAAGAGTTATTGTTTTATCCATAACACTTGAGCACAACAACTCCCTAAGGATATGTACTCCGCTTCGGTGGTAGAAAGAGCTACACTATTTTGTTTCTTAGAGAACTAAGATATGAGCATACTACCTAGAAATTGACAAGTCCCGGAAGTATTTTTCCTATATATCTTACAACCTCCATAATCCGCATCCGAATAAGCATGTAAATTAAAGGACGAGTCTTTAAGATACCAAAGACCTAAACAAGGTGTGTCTCTAAGGTACCTAAAAATTCTCTTTATGGCTACTAAGTGTGATTCTCTAGGACTAGCTTAAAACCTAGCACACAAGCAAACACTAAACATAATATTCGTTCTACTTGCAATAAGGTAAAACAAAGATCTTATCATTGATCTATAAAATTTAGAATCAACACACTTACCTCTTTCATTTTTGTCAAGCTTAGTTGATGAGCTCATTGGAGTGGCTTGAGGCTTTACATTCTCCAAGCCAAACTTCTTGAGCATGTCCTTGATATACTTAACTTGATTGATGAAGGTGTCATCCTTCCTTTGCTTAATTTGGAGTCCCAAAAAAGAATGAGAGCTCCCTCATCATGCTCATCTCGAATTCAACTTGCATTAGCTTAGAAAATTCTTGGTAATAACACTCATTAGTAGATCCAAAAATAATATCATCAACATAAATTTGAACTACTAAGATGTTATTTTTAAACCTTTTTATAAAAAGTATAGTATCCACCTTCCATATTTCTAAACCTTTTTCAATCAAAAAATTTAAAATCTTTTCATACCAAGCTCTAGGGTCTTGTTTCAAACCATATAAAACTTTAGTTAATTTAAAAACATGGTTTGGAAATTTTGGATCTTCAAAACCTGGTGGTTGTTCAACATACACTTCTTCATTTATAAAACCATTTAAGAAAGTACTTTTGACATCTATTTGAAAAGGCTTGAAATCATGATGACATGCAAATGCAAGTAGCATCCTAATGGCTTCCATTCTAGCTACGGGTGCATAGGTTTCATCGAAATCTATCCCTTCTTCTTGAGTGTAACCTTGAGCAACTAATCTAGCTTTATTTCTCACAATGTTACCAATATTATCTAGTTTGTTTCTAAAGACCCATTTAGTTTCTATAGTAGATTTATTACTAGGCCTATCAACTAATGTCCATACATTATTTCTCTCAAATTGATTTAACTATTTGATAAGTGATCAAATCGCTATCACTTTTTATAATTTTCATGGGCACTTATCATCAATTCTACACCTACTTAAACCAATGCATGGACTTAATGTGATATATTTAGGAATATGCTATCAAAGATTATATTTGTAGAAAAGGCGTACTTTACTGTATTTTCATATCTGTGAAGGAATAAGTACTGCCGAGGCAGCAAAGAAGAAAAAGCGATATGGCTGGTGATTGAAGGAGAAAATTGGGGAGAGCATTGCGGAGCAAGAAACCCAAGATTCGAAGCTAAACAACACAAGAAAAGCCCAAGGACAAGGCCACGCGGGATGAAACCTTCTAGAAGACCAAACTTGGAAATATTTAACCTATGTGCATAACTTGTTTTCTACTCCAAGATGTACTCTAATTAGGAAAGGTTTGCCCTAGGCCAAGCCTATATAAAGGCATAGCCGTCCTAGGGTTTAGAGGAGGCGAAAATTAGAGAGAATTAGATAGACGAATTTTGAGAGAGTCTTAGGAACAATTCTTCCCATCATGTTCTAAGTGTTCTTAGGGTGTTGGTGAAGGTTGTTAAATATTTGTGAGATTAGATTGTATTTTGATTCTTATTTCAATACAATAAAATATCAAAGTTTGCTTACTCTTTGCCATTGTTTGTTCTTGTATCCAAGCCCGGGAAGGAAGTTTGTACATAATCTATTTGTCTAGACTCGGGAGAGTTAGACTCACGAAAGGAGTAAGTGCGGTATTCAACTTAATTAGAGGATACTAACTCGGCCTAGGGATAGGTTAAGAGTTTCAACGGCTAAAAGAAGTGTGGGATTGGTTGTTGGTTATAATTGATTAACGTCGGGAGGTATCATCAAGGACTAACCTTCAACAACGTTTCGACTTAGGGATAAGCGAAGCCATATAAGGATACTTTGCCGAACTTTGGTAAATCTACCCAAAAGCAAGGGATTACCGTAGTAGAGGACATTGTCACTACCGAGATAGTATCTATAGTACTGCCGAGATAGTGTAGTGCAATTGCATTGGAACAAGAAGCAGATCAATCGAATCCACAATACGATACAACGTGATATTGATCCAAAAATCGAAAGGACTTATCAGAGGCTGAGAAGACAGATCCAAGGAGCCATGACAGTGAATCTAGGAAATCAGAACCTACTTGAAGGCATTGGAGGCCATCAACATCAACCACTGTCGCGACAGCTAACTGTTAGAGACTTTCTGGTGGAAGATTTAATGAATTAAACCCTAGGGTTGTTACACCAGAGATTGAGGCAACCCACTTTGAACTTAAACCTGTAATGTTCAATATGCTTAATACTATCGGACAATTCAATGGGGCTGCAACAGAAGATGCTAGACAACATCTAAAATCCTTCATGGAAGTATGCAACTCTTTCAAAATCCAAGGAGTTCATGAAGATATTTTGATGCTGAAACTTTTCCCCTATTCGGTGAGGGATAGGTCCAAAACTTGGTTGAATAACATTCCGGCAAGATCAATTGGATCTTGGAGTAAACTCTACCGAGAATTCATTATGAGATTTAATCCTAAAAATCTATATGATTGAATCCGTAATGAGATCACTTCATTTAGACAGACTGATGACGAATCTATATACGAGGCTTGGGAACGCTACAGAGAGTTACTAAACAGATGTCCACTACATGGATTCCCATTATGGACACAAGTAACCATGTTCTATAATGCCACTAACGCCCCGACTAGAATGATATTGTATGCCTCAGCAAACGGCATACTCCTTGACAAGGCCCCGGAAGAAGTTATAGAGATTCTGAACAAACTCGCAAGGAACGATTTCTAATTTTCTACTTCTAGGCGAGGAAGATTAAGATGCCATGCCACAATAAATGAATTAGAAATCAATAACTCGGTGGCAACACAGTTGACATCTTTAACAAAATTGGTTCAGAACATGCAAGTACAACAGAATACTCATGAAGTGAAAGCTATAATTCTTTTGAGTATATGCAAGACGAGGAAACTGGATTTTATGTGGTAAACTACAACCGGAATAACAACATGATGTCAAATACATATAATCCGGCATGTAAAAGGCACCCAAACTTTTTATGGATGTAACCCCCTTAGCCCGGCCTATACGAAACCAACACTAACGGGTCATAGGGGTAATATCGAACCAAACCCATGAAGGTCCGATTTGATAAACAACCCTAAAATTTGATATATTTTTTCTAGATGTATAATTATGTTTCTATATGTCTTGGTCTTATACAAAGCATTAACCGAAGCAATTTGATCACAAACAAGCATCCAATTAAGCACTTAAGTGAATTAAGGACTAAAACGTAAAAATTTTAAATTATAATGAAAAATTAGAAACTCGTTTCATCAAAGTTCAATTGGACATACAAATATCCTTCACGGTAAATTTCAAGTCAAACGGAGCATTCTAACATCATCAATTACATGTTTCACTAATGTAGGGATCAAAATATAAATCTTTCAAATTATAAGGACTTTTTCCAAATTGATTTATCCATATTTAAATTAAATAAACTTTATGCATCCATGTGAAATTTCAGTTCAAAATAACATCTGTAGATACCCTAATTTAACAAAGAAAGATATTCGGGACTAAAATGCAATTTCCAACAACTATCAAATTCTAGTAGCCAAAGGTTTCGAAACCCTCCACAAAGGTTTCAAAAATTTATGTAAAAGGTTTCAAAACTTCCTGAAGTTTTCGAAACTTTTCGCGTCCAGTAACTTTCCAGAATCAAAATTGTCCGCAAGGTTTTGAAACCTTCATGAAGGTTTCGAAACTGTTTGGCAAAGTTTTCGGAACCTTCCCTAAGGTTTTGAAACTTTGGGTCTGGAACCTAAAAATTATTATCAACGTCAAGGACATCAAATAAACTATAGACATGCTACCTAGAACATGATTAAAATCATAACGTTCATGCAAGTACATGCTTCAACAATCCAAACAATACCATGATTCATCAATTAACAATCAAAGCAACATAGGTCTTATTAGAACATAAACTAAAGCAAAAATTCACACTCCTTACATAGGTTGTGTTTACACATTGCCAAACCCCAACTTATTTGCCAAAACATACCAAAATTTGAGATAACATTTCCCCTTGGTTTTCTTGCTCCGAATATAGTCCCGAGTGCCCTTATTTTTCTATAAAGATGAGGAAGCTCTACATAAGGTCATCAATGCATAAAACAAAATCATTTTAAATGTCATGTTTGCATCCTTCATGCTTAATTGAAATAAGTAAAACCAAGTCATGCTCATCAACATTGTCAAATCCTTTCATGTTTCATGCACAAGAATACCATTTCACTTCATGTATGCATATTGGCTTTCTAGTAATCACTTAATGTGAACTTTTAGTTCACCGAATACATAGATCCCTTTTTCCATAATTGGAGACTCATGGTCTCAACATGAATTGGTCGGACACATAGTCACCCTTATATACATGTTTCCCCCACTACGCACGGTCGGACACAAAGTCACCATTGTTTACGTATGGGTCAACTATATGCACGGTCGGACATAAAGTCACCCTTGTTTACATATAGGCAAACACTACACGCACGGTCGGACACAAAGTCACCCTTGTTTACGTGTAGACATCATCATTATTCTCTTTATTTTTATAGTGCATTCAATCCTAATGACATGTCATTTGTATTCGAATCTAAAGTTAGTGTCACTAAGCCAATATTGTTTCCAATCATGCATGTTAACTTGTTGCTCATAATGCATTCATATCATGTTCATCATGTGAATCATAAATCATGCTCAACGGCTTATCAACATAGGGCAAATAACCTCATCATATTCCAATTCATTTTCATCTCATAATGCATCCATAATGTGTTCAACAAATGAACCGAATGTCATACACAATGGCACCATTAATTGTAAGGCAATTAACCACATATTATTCCTATTCATTTTCATGTTTCCATAATCCATGGATGTCTTTATAAACCATGCATTTTCAACAATTTAACACATGCATGCTTCATTTCAAAATCATAGTTATACATCTTCAAAATCTCATTAAATCATTATCATCAAAGCCATTACCGAAATTTCCGATACTTAAGAAAATACATCAAAATCATTTAAGTCACATACTCTTGAACTATGGAAAGTTTTCACACTATTCCTTAGTCCCCAAAACAGAACTGAACCAATGTGATTCACTTGCAACCCAAAATCACTCACCGACAAGCGAAATGAGCCTTCGTTGATGCTCCGATGACAATCCATTGCACCAGCCACTTAAGCACCTTCTTGCACTTCCTCTAAAACATTAAAAATAGAGCATATTCACATCAAAACATGCTCAAAACAGCAGCCACATCTGATCACCACAAAACTATCGAAAACTTAGCCGAAAAGACCGAAAACTAAGCCGAAACGCAAACTGAACAACATCAGCCCAAAACCTAATGATTCTAACATCTAATTCACTTTAATTATGAACCAAAATCACATCTAAACCATCCTTATACCTCCAACAACATTAGAACACCTAAAACAGCCCATAAAACAACCGAAAACCACCTTAAAACACTACCGATTACGTTATTCCGAGATTAAATTAATGTACCATCAATTCAAGACTCAATTGATCATTTAATTGATATAATATCATAATTAATTCAACCTAAAAACAACATCAATTGAGATCTAAAAAGATTTCACAAAAACCTCCATAAAATCCATAAATCTAAAATTAAAAACATAAAATCAAGTTTTAATTATTGATTAGCAAGCCAATACTTGAGAATTTCAATAAATAACCTTAGAAAAAGGATTAGAAATCAGCAAATTACCTTTGAGATTTTCTCCACCAAAATATGAGAAATCCTCCCTTGATTTCCTTGAATATAGTTGTTGATTTTGCAAAATTGATGAATAGGTTTTGTAGAGAATGAAAGATGAGTAAAATAAAATAAATCTTGTTGAAAATGATCAAGAAATCAGCAAGTAATTAAAGGAAATTGGAGAAGAAGATGGAGAGAAAATAGAGAGAAAATATGGGAGAAAAGATGAGAAAATAAGTGGTTGAGAGAGAAAAATGAAATTATCATCTTTTAATAAACTACTTAAAAACCATTTTTGTGGATAAATCATTAATTAAAAAAAATTGGGTTTATGGCCTTCTAAAGATTATAAGTATAGCTTGCTTTCTAATTTAGTCACTAAAAATGCCCATTTTTGAAAATCACTAATTAAACCACCAAATCTTTTTCCAAAATTACAATTTGGTCACTAGTACATAATTAAACTTAATTATAAATTAAATTGAAGTTCAAAAAACATTCCTTTAATTTTAAAACATCATTTTAATATTTCCAAGCCATCTCCCAAAATTATTACTTGTCCGATTAGAATATTATTATTTTAATTTTCCCGGAATAACAAACCGAAGAACCCGATTTGATCCGAATCGAATTCCCTAAACCATCAATAAAAATACTAACCCCAAATCTGGGATGTTACAATGGAGTAATCCTAATAATGCCTTAAAACCTACCAACCAGACCTCTAATTATCATCCACTACCGCAGCAGTAGATGCAGCAGTCACCGCCGTAGCAGCAAATGCATCAGCAGCAACAACCTATGAACTCACTAGAGAATACTCTCAAGGCCTTTATTATGAAAACTGAATCATATATGGTTGAGAACAATAATTTCATGAAGAGAACTGATGGCTTCATGAACAGAACAAAAATGAGGCTGCAAAACCAAGAAGCTGCGATAAAATCATTGGAAACCCAAGTTGGTCAATTCACTCAAAGACAAAATATAAGACCACATGGGGGATTACTGATAGGCATGGTATAAGCGCTATTTTGAGTGTAAATGTATACATCGTCAAGTAATAAAATGATAAGTATATAGTGTATCGTCTCCACAGAGATTGGTACACTTAATATATCTTCCTTCGTTCCCTTGCTCCTGAGAATAAAATAAAAACATAAATAAGATGATTTGTTTTATCTAACTAAATAATTAAATAAAAAAACATAAAATAAAAAGGGTTGAGAACGATTATAGAGAAAGTGGGTACGATCCAGTTGCGTCAATTAGTGGATTTAATTGATCTTCTTCTTGTCTAATACAATCGTACAACACTACTTCGATAGTACTGTAGATACTGCGTCGGCAATGCTAGTGCTCCTCTGCCGCGACAATCTCTTGCTCATGGGCAGAAGTATCAAAGTTCATCAAAGTGTCCGTAAGTGACTCTGCTCATCTCTGAGTCAAAGTGTTGTTGATGCTCAGTCCTTGACGATACCTCTCGGCGTAAACTAAAGATAACCACCAACCAATCCAAGGCTTATTTTAGCTGCTGAAACTCTTAACCTACCCCTTAGTGCGTCCACAAGGGTATAGGCCGAGTTAGTGTCGACGATACTATACTTATCCCTTTCGTGAATCTACACCTCTCGATGCTAGATAAATAAATACTTGCAAACTTCCCTCTCGGGCTTGGATACAAGAACAAAGAATGACAATAGGATAAGCAAACTTTGATTTTATTGCATAAGAACATGAATACAAGAATCAATCTCCTCTCACTAATATCGACAAACTTCACCTATCCCTAAGAAGTTTAGAACATGTTATCGTGTAAGTACAATTCTTAGGGAGGAAGGGTTTTCTCTACAAATCGACTCTCCTAAACAATGTGGTCGGCTAGGATATTTATAGTATTAACCTAGGGCAAACCTTTCCTAAATAGACTTCAACTTGGAGTAGGGAATAAGTCTTCTTCAAGGATTCTGATATTTCCAAGTTTGCTGCCTTCTAGAAAGGTTTTCTCGCTTGGTCTTTGAATTGGGCTTTGAGCATACTAGCCTGATCCAATTGATTGCTGTATCTTCCAGAATATTCTCTATATTTTTATCGTTCAATGTGTCTCCATTATTGGTGCTGCCATACTGGATTCTGTCGTAGCCATACTTCTGCCTCGGCCTCAACACAACTTTTCTGCCACTTCAGTACTGGATATTCTTGCATGTACAGAAATTGTAATAATATCTGCATTCTCTATAATTATTAATTTTGTATGTGGTGATAACGGAGTATTCAATATTTGAGCAAAGAGTTCATGATTCGGTTCAAGTTGGTGTATAATAGGTGTATAAAGTACCATAATAAGGGTAGTAAATAACTGCCTTTTAGGCACTTATCAATTACCTAGCAATACTGAAGTTGCTAAGGGAATGGGCCATGAACAATGCAAAGCAATCACAACAAGAAGTGGCCTACAACTGAAGGAAACAATTGGCAAATTAGCAACCAAAGCTCCATCAACAATACACGAGGATACAGATAAGGAGGACTTAGATGCTGAACAGACTAAACACGAAGATGATGCCCCAGCAGAGAGTTCGGCAGCATCTGAAATTCCTACCAAGACAGCAAGACAAACAGTGATCCCAGGGATTAAAATCCAATCTAATGAAACCCTAGATGAAATGAGACCACACCACCTTTCCCACAAAGGCTGAAAAAATAGAAACAAGACCATCCGTTTAAGAAATTCCTTGATATACTGAAGCAAGTCCACATCAACTTGTCATTCATTGAGGTAATTGAATAGATGCCCAACTATGCTAAATTCTTGAAAGACATTGTGTCTAAGAGAAAGAAGCTAGGCGAGTTTGAGATAGTGACAACAACTGAAGGATGCATGGCAATGCTGCACAATCGCATGCCACCCAAATTGAAGGATCCTGGATGCTTCACCATACCTTGTGCGATTGGTAACAATTATGAAAGAAAGACACTCTGTGACCTAGGGGAAAGCATAAATCTCATACCTAAATCAATTTTTAGAAACTTGGTATAGGAAGAGCGAAACCTAATACAATGCTGCTCCAACTTGCGGATAGATCCTATGTGTATCTAGAACGAAAAATTGAGGACATATTGGTAAGGTTGAGAAGTTTATTTTCCCTGCCGACTTCCTTGTCCTTGATTGTGAAGCAGATGTAAATGCACCGATCATCCTAGGAAGACCTTTCCTTTTTATTGGATGAACCTTGATAGATGTGGAAAGCGGAGAGTTGATAATGAGGGTCAATGATCAACAAGTCAAACTCAATATATTCCTCAAATTGCGAAAATTTGATAGTCGAGAAGAGTGCAAAGCCCCTCCAAACAACAAAAGCTGATACCAAAATATCCTATCTAGGCAGCACACTTGGCAGATTATTTGGTAAGAAAATTAAGACCAATGGAGAGGCAGAAAACAAAGATGGGATTGGCTAGCAACTGCAGAAAAAACCAGGCCTACAAGAGACAAGCAACCTGGGAGATGCATTTACATGCACTCCACCAGTAACCTAACCTCTTCCCTTCTATTCTATCTTATTATATTAGGATTAGTTTTATTATTTAGACGCGTATGTTATTTTCAGTATTTTCTTTTAAGTGATTTTTTATTATTAAGCTTATTTTAGTTTTCTTTTTAGGACAATAAAATCAAGAATAAAAGAGAAGTAGTTTAGAGCAGAAAATCTACCGAGGGTAGTAAACAGTGTCAGAAGCCACAAAAGTCCCAACGGGCAGAAATAGTGTAACAACTATCTGCTGAGTTTTTCGCCACGACAGTAAATGCTAACGGGAAGTAAATTGAAAATGGCTACAAAACGGCTACACTGCCGAGGCCTATATAAGCAGCATCCCTCTCTTGAACTATTCACTCTTGCATTCTTGAATTTCTTTAGCATTCCACTCTTGCTCTCACAATACTCTCACATTATTCTTGAAATTTTTCAGAACTCTCGATCAAAACTCTCAATCCTACAATCATCAATGGCAGCATACACTAGATTTGCCCCCGCCACTGTGGCAGAAAGATTCAACAAATCTTTTGTGGCTCGGTAGCTGTGGGAAGAACATGGATTTCAACAATCTGAGGAAGAAAATTTCGGGATCGAGCACTTTCTTTTCGACAAAATTCAGCATAAAAAATGAAAACTCTTCTTCCTACAACCTGATCAAGCCAATGCAACCATAGTGCACAAGTTCTATGCACATGGACCCAGCAAGGACAACCTTTTTATCCACTGTCGAGGCAGACCGGTACGCCTTGATGCTGAAACAATTAATAAGTTCTACGGCCTAGCACCGAGACGAGATCGACATGCCGAATTCATGGACGACATCACCATACAAGATTACAGGCAAATCAAGTAGGAACTTTGTTACAAAAACACTCCATGGGAAACCGATGCCCATAGAGGTTCTGTGACATGGCAAAGCCTCAAGCATGAGGCAAAATTGTGGTGCACATTCGTCAAGAGATGCCTCATCCCTACTTCCCACAATAGCACAGTGGACCGCAAGAGATTGGTGTTGATCCAATCAATCATCAACAAGAGGAGCATCAACGTTGGAGAGATCATTCTTCGAAAAATTCGTGATTGTGGTAAGAAGGAACGTGGACCATTATATTTCCCCTGTTTAATATATGCTTTATGCATTGTTGTAGGAGTACCAGTAGAAGATACCGACGGATACACACCAACAAGGCAAAGATGGACGAGAGAATTCTGCCATAGAGTGATGCAGATCACACAGGTAGAACCTGTCCAGGCAACGCCACAACAATTTACTACTGACTTCACTACAAAAGCATAATACACGGCAAAGATTCCATGCACTGCCGATGCCCCTACTACAGCAGATCCCTACCAGGAAATTCTTTAGAGGATGGAAGCCATGGACCTTCGCCAACAAAGATACATGAAATACCAACGAGACTTCAGCAGCACCCTTGCTCAAATGATGATGCAGAACTTTCCCAACCAAGGAGTGTAATTTCCAGAATGCCCTACAAACATATTTATAACGACAGCACCTTACACAGAGACCACTCTAGTCCCAAGGCCGAGATCATTCTTTACCTCTAGACTGCAGCAGCAGTTCCACGTAGCCGGCCCATCTAGGGCAGCAGACGCTGCTGCGATATCATCCAAAAGTAGAAGACCTTCAAAAAGAAGGGGAGTTTTCAGCAGTCCCCAAAGATCATCGATACTAATGGGCAGTTTATTAGTTAAGATAGATGTCTATGTCCATCAAAGCTTATCAACTACCGAGCCCAATATCCAGCCTACCAGAGAAGATCCAGAAAACGAAGGATGCACTAAAATCATGGATATAGACGATGATGGAGGAGAAGAAGTTAATGCCACAATAAAAAGGGCAACACCTACGAGAGTTCAGCCACCAAGAAGGGAAAAGCCATCACCATCACCAAGGGCACAACCATCAATAGCCAGACCGAGAAGACAAATTATAGAAGAAAGTTCTTCCGAAAAATATTAATTGTGCTTCTTTATTATTGCCCATATAAAATGTTTTTTATTTTTTTATCTGCTTATATTTGTTACCTACTGTCTACCCCTAAATTAAGCATTAAGGACAATGTTTGGTTTGAGTTTGGGGGTGTAGAGCCACTGTAGAGGCTATCTACTACCGCGACCTTGCCATGAAAAGAAAGTTTTTAGTGATAATTTTTTTATCCACCACTGTACTTAAAACTATTGCCACAATTTTGTACTGCTCTTCATCAGTTTTGTCTTAGTTTATTCTTAAAGGAAATAAAAATCTTTCTCCTTATCATAGTTAGGATCTGTTTTGAAGGCTTAATTCTAGGATACTTAAGGAGAAAAACTTAGAAGCTTGCTATAAGGTTGAACTTCAAAACACTTTTGGGACTTGTTTGGCTATAGGAATTCTTTTAATGAACTTAGGTGATAAAGACTTAGATTTCGGAAAAGTGACTAGAGGTGCCTATGACCGGCTCTAGGAAAGACTCTTCTTCATGCTAGAGGTGCTCAAAATTGGCTCTAGTATGCATAAAATAATAACAAAAGAAATTAAGAGCTAAGAAATAGAAAACACAATACTTGAGGTGCCCGAAACTGACTCAAGGAATTGTTATTATAAGAAGAGTACATTAAAACCAAGTCTACTTGTCTTGAACTTAGAGTTTATCTAAGAAGGCCTTTACTCAAACTTGTCCATAAAAACACACACACACACTAGCCTTATAGTTTGTCTTCTAGGTACACCCATGAGTAACCAAAAGGTCAAGTCTAAAGAATAGACATAGTTATGGTGGGGAGAATAGATGGAAGCATAAGACCAAGAGAGAATAGAGTTTGAAAAATTGTTGGTTTACATTGTTTGAGGACAAGCAATGGTTCGAGTTTGGGGGTGTGATAAGTGCTCAAATCACTATCACTTTCTACACTTTTCATGGGCACTTATCATCAATTCTACACCTACTTGAACCAATGCATGGACTTAATATGATGTATTTAGGAATATGCTATCAAAGATTGTATTTTTAGAAAAGTTACACTTTACTGCATTTTCATATCTATGTAGGAATAAGTACTGCCGAGGCAGCAGAATGAGGTTGAGGCAGGACCTGATGCCGAGGTAGCAAAGAAGAAAATACGATATGGTTGGCGATTGAAGGAGAAAATTGAGGAGAACATTGCAGAGCAAGAAGCCCAAAATTCAGAGCTAAATAACACAAGAAAAGCCCAAGGATAAAGCCACGCGGGATGAAACCTTCTAGAAGACCAAACTTGGAAATATTTAACCTATGTGCATAACTTGTTTCTTACTCCAAGTTGTACTCTAATTAGGAAAGGTTTGCCCTAGGCCAAGCCTATATAAAGGCATAACTGTCCTAGGGTTTAGAGGAGGCGAAAATTAGAGAGAATTAGATAGACGAATTTTGAGAGAGTCTTAGGAACAATTCTTCCCATCATGTTCCAAGATTTCTTAGGGTGTTGGTGAAGGTTGTTAAGTATTTGTGAGAGTAGATTATATTTTGATTCTTATTTCAATGCAATAAAATATCAAAGTTTGCTTACTCTTTGTCATTCTTTGTTCTTGCATCCAAGCCCGGGAAGGAAGTTTGTAAGGAATCTATTTGTCTAGACTCGGGAGAGTTAGACTCACGAAAGGAGTAAGTGTGGTATTCAACTTAATTAGTGGATGCTAACTCAGCCTAGGGATAGGTTAAGAGTTTTAGTGGCTAAAAGAAGTGTGAGATTGATTGTTGGTTATAATTGATTAACGCCTGAGGTATCATCAAGGACTAACCTTCAACAGCATTTCGACTTAGGGATAAGAGAAGCCATACAAGGACACTTTGCCGAACTTTGGTAAATTTGCCCAAGAGCAAGGGATTACCGCGGTAGAGGATATTATCACTGCCGAGATAGTATCTAGAATACTGCCGAGGCAGTATAGTGCAATTGTATTAGAACAAGAAGCAGATCAATCGAATCCACAATACGACACAACTGGATCCTACCCTCTCTCTCATAATTGTTCTTACCTTAATTAGTTTAGTTTAGTTTATTAGTTAATTCGATATCAAACTAAATTGTATTTTTACTTTTCTTTTATAGAAGCAAGGATACTAAGGGAATCATATTAAGTATACCAATCCCTATGGAGACAATATTTGATAAATGCTTATCACTTTATTACTTGACGACGTGTACACTTGCACTTAGTTGCACATCTTTTAGTACTATTTTTGCATAGCCAATATCCAATAATCATCATCTGAGGCTTCATTGGTATTCTTAGGCTCTATGCATGAGATATATGCAATATGGTTCATTAATCTAAGAGAAGAACGGGTAGTTACCCCCTTAGATAGATCATCCAAGATTTCACCACTCTTGACATAGTTGAACTCTCTTAGGTAGCTCACTTCTTTTTCTTCAATCTTTACATTTTTTAAAGCCTCTATTGGAGGATCTTGTGTTTCCTTATTGATTGGAGTCCCATCCACATTTGATGCTTGTCCATCATCAATAGTTTCAATGATTCCTACATCATCATCATCACAAAAGTCCTTTGTAAGAAGAAGGTTATCATCGAAAACCACATGAATTGACTCTTCTATAACTAAGGTTCTTTTGTTGAAAACTCGATAAGCCTTTGAATTTAAGGAATATCCAAGAAAAATGGCTTTATCACTTTTTGTATCAAATTTACCTAAACTGTCTTTTCCATTGTTTAAAACAAAACACTTGCACCTAAAAGGGTGAAAATAGTTACTTTTAGGTTTTTTGGATTTTAAAATCTCATAAGGGGTTTTCTTTAAAATTGGCCTAATCATTAATCGATTGATAATATAACATGAAGTGTTTGCGGCTTCTGCCCAAAAATACTTAGGTAAATTGTTTTCATAAAGCATGGTTTTAGACATTTCCTCTAAAGTTCTATTTTTCCTCTCAACTACCCCATTTTGTTGAGGAGTGCGAGGAGCCAAAAAAGTATGGCTAATCCTATTTTTATTACAAAAATTCTAAAATCCTAAATTTTGAAATTCAGTTCCATGATCACTTCTAATATGAGAAATCCTTTGATCAAGATCATTTTGAGAAATATTTGAAAATATGATGAATTTTTCTAAGGCTTCATCTTTTGTACCTAAAAATAGAACTCAAGTGTATCTAGAGTAATCATCAACAATAACAAAAGCATATGATTTTCCATCCAAGCTAGTTGTCCTAATAGGTCCAAAAAGATCCATATGGATCAATTGTAATACTCTACTAGTTGAAACATCATTAATAGATTTAAAAGAAACTCTCTTTTGTTTACCCTTAGCACATGCATCACAAATTTTATCTAAGGAAAACTTGAGCTTAAGTAAACCTCTAACTAGATTTTGGGAGGCTAGTTTCTCTAAAACACTTATGCTAGCATGTCCTAGTTTTCTATGCCATAATCATGCATCATTTTCATCACTAGCAACTAAGAATGCATGAGAAAGGTTAATGTCATCTAGATGCACCATATATATATTTCCTATAAGATGACCTATGAACACTATTCTATTTGATTCTATGTCTATTATTTTGTAACCATGTTTATCAAAAGAGACATAGAAACCTTTATCACACAATTGACTAACGCTCAACAAATTATGCTTAAGACCATTAACAAGTAAGACATTTTCAATTAAAATAGAGGAGTGATTACCAATAGAGTCAATACTCTCAATTTGGCCTTTGGAGTTGTCACCAAAAGTTACTACTCTACCCTTTTTGAGTTCTAACCCCTTGAATCGTCTCTTGTCTTCGGTCATATGCCTTGAGTATCCACTATCAAGGTACCACATGTTTGACTTGAAGCTTTGGCCTTGAAGCAATGCTCAACCTACAAAAAAAGATTTAGTTTTTGATTTTTGGTACCCAAATCATTTTGGGTCCATGAGAGTTAGTCCCTAAAAGTTTAGTTCCCTTGGGAATCCAAGATGCAATGACATTCATATTATTAGAAACAATGAGTTCCTTAGGAACCCATACACTCCTAATTTTTCTATATCTAGCATGTCTTTGAAAACTTCTTTGTTTGTGGTTTTGAAAATTCTTTTTCACATGGTTGGGTTTTGAGGAGCTCCCCTTTTCAAAAGTACAACTACTAACCACTTTGATTTGTTCCTTAAGCTCATTCACCATTTTGTGGTGATTATCACTCAAGCTAAAAATGATGTTCAAATACACATTTTCTTTTTGAAAGAATTTTAAATCATCATTTAAAACAACAATCTTTTCTTTAAGATCCAAAATCGTTTTTGTTAAAGAATCATTTAAACATCTTGTAACTCATCATATGCAACATAGAGTTCATCATAAGATAAATCATTACAAGATGGTTCAAGGGTTACCTTGGGCTCATCAAGAGCCATAAGACACAACTTGGCCACTTTATTGTCCTCATCGGATGATGACTCATCATCACTCCATGTGGCAAAGTGAGTCTTTAGCTTCTTCTTCTTTTCAAAATCCTTCCTTTTGTATTGAGGGAAATCAGTCCTAATGTGATCGGGCTTCTTGCATTCGTAACAAATAATTTGATCCTTCTCATCTTCCTTGCCATTTCCTTTAAATTCCTTCTTCCTTTGGATCCTTCTATTTCTATTAGACCTCATAAGCCTAGTGAATCTTTTGGCTACCATAGCCAACTCTTCAAGTTCTTCTTCTTCACTATTGTCTACTTCTTCTTGTGACATTGAAGATTTAAGAGCAATCTATTGCTTCTTTTTCTTCTTCTCAATCTCTCTCTTTTCAAGCTTCAGCTCTTCTTTCTTTTTCTCCTCTTCTCTTCCTTTCTTCATTATCTCATGGGTGAAAAGAGATCCCACAAGAGCATTAAGTTTGAGAGTCTTCAAATCTTTGGATTCAATGATATCCATTCTCTTTCTATACCGAGACTCGGGAAGAGAATAGATGAGCTTCCTCATGAGCTTCTCCTCCGGTATGATTTCACCAAAGCCCTTGAGACCATTTACAATAACGGAAAACCGATCGAACATCTTAATGATGTCTTCATAAAAATCCATTTTGAAGTTCTCATAATTTAGATTTAGAAGATGGATCTTCGTCTCCTTGACATCGTTGGTACCCTCATATGTAGTCTCAAAAGAGTCACAAACTTCTTCGGAACTTGTATATGATGATAGCTTGGAGTAGATGTCGGGACCAAGAGCATAAAAGAGAATGTGCAAAGCTTTATCGTTGGTGAACATCCTTCTTCTTTCTTTATCGGTAATCTCGTTTCTCTTTTTGGGCACTTGTCGATCTTATTCCATTTTTATCGGGATTGAGGGGCCATCGTTGATTATATACCAAAGGAAATAATTATTGGAATTGATGAATAATCTCATCTTATTTTTCCAATAGGGGTAGTTATTCCCATTGAAGAAAAGTGGCTTTGTGATGAAGTGAGACTCGTTCTAACTTCCGAAGGTGGAAGCCATTGACTTGTAGATATGATCAACACTCCTTGGATCTTCTTTGGTAGATGTGAATCTTTTTCAAATATTAGGCTCTAATACCAATTGTTGAGTTGATCGATCCGTGGAATGGCCAGGAAGGGGTGAATTGGCAATAAAAAATTTTGGTGGAAAATTTTTGGTGAAAAATGGAAAAATGAAGAACATAAGATTTATAGTGGTTCAAGCTTCGAAACAAGCTCTACATCCACTATCTTAGCTCCCACTAAGGATTTTAAAACCAATTCACTAAAAAATTCAACATTTTTCTCAATTCAAGGGATAACCGTTACAATTTGAATCAATTCTTCTACCCAAGAATTGATTCAACCTCACAAGAATAAAATTGAAGAAAGATGGGAAAATAAATTTCTCTCACAAGATTGATAAGCCCCAAATACAATTAAACTCTCTCCAAACTCAATTACAAAGTATCAAAATGAAATTACAAGAGTTGAGTGCAAAAAGTATGCAATAAGTGCTTGGGAGTTGGATTTGATTGCTTGAATGTTGCTTGAGATTCAACGGTCCTTAATGTTGTTGAAAATGCTTCATTTTATACCTTCTCATTGGTTTCTAACCGTTATGGTTGTTGGTGTAATCACTAATTTTATCCAGGATTCAAACCCAGGCTTTTATTTTTCGCTTCAATTATAATAATGGGCTCAAAGTTTAATTATTACATTAAAAATTCAAAAAATATTATATTATTATATATATGTTTCTTTTGCTTTAGTTGTTATTATCTTTTAAAATTTTTTTACAAACTTTAAAATCAAATGTTATTATGGTTGCTTGTTATCTTTTAAAACTTATCAAAAGATCTAAAAATATTATTATATTATGCTAATTTGTATTTGTTCTTGTAAATATATTTCCCTTTTGATATATTAAAATAAAAATCCAAAAATACTTTTTCTTTTTATTATTATTATATAAGAAAATCCAAAAATAATATAATGTATTTATTTTTTAAGCTTTGTTACTTTATGTCATTATTATTATTATTTTATTTCTATATTTTAAGTATTATTTATTACTACTACTCTTTGATATATTATTATTACTATTTTATACTAAAGTATTATTATTTTCTTTTGTTCGGGATTTTTTTCGTTATTGTTAATATAATTTTATTATATATTATTATGTATTTATAACAGATTAAAAAATATATATAATAATAATAAAAACCAATTTTAAAAATAAATAGCCCAAGTTTATTTCATTTAAGAGTCCAATTACAAAAGTGTTAAAACCCTTTAAATAAGAGCCCACATTTCATTAATACATAGCCCGAAATAAATATACATGGCCCAGAACAAATATTATAATCACAAGCCCAAAGAGCTAGTCCAGACGAGATGAAAAATCCTAATTACCACCCTTGTTTATCTTTTGAGCAGCCCACCCTCAGCCTTCGAATGAAAGAGCAGATCAACGGTCCAGATACAAGAGATGAGAAGCTTCTGGAGGAAACACACGCCACACGTGCGGCTCATCAGTCCCCTCACACGCGCGTGTGACGCACGTTCCAAACCCTTCGGATTCCCTCTATCGATTCATCTCTCCGACGCCAGACGATCGCCGGTGATGGTCCCCTCCTCTCCGACAACGGTACACACACAAACAAACAAGAAAATTCTTATCAGATTCGTACAAAAGGACGGCCAAAAATAGTAAATCACAGGAGCATTACAAACAAAATATCTCAGAGATTCCAGAGGCATAAACAACAATAAATTCAGTATGCTGCAGAGGGATTTCGGCCACACCAATACAGAGTTTAGAGAGTCGAATCAAGACAAAATAGATCAACCAGTAGGTTTTTTGAACCCCTTTTTCTTATTCGTGTAACAACGGCTATAAGAGAAGGCCGAAAGTATATTGTAAGGGTCGACACCCACCATTTCAGATATACAAAAAAAAGTTTCAGAGGTAAAATCACCTCTCTTCTTCTTTCCTTCCTTGCATCGAAATCAAAAAGGGGTTTAGGGTTTGTTTTGTTTACCTTTCTTTTGGTTTTTGCTCTTCAGATCTCCTCAAATCCGGCAATAAGCTTCGCGACCGTTGGATGTTATTGGTGAGCCGAGAGAGGAGGAAGATCTTGTCCTTCTTCTCCTTCTTCCTTTCGAGTCGAGAGAAGATAATGCTTCTCTTCTCTTTTTGTTGCTTCGATTTCTTCATGAGAGGAAGGCTTTAGTTTCGGATTTTTTTTAAAAAAGACAAAGATTTTAAATCATTTTTGGGTCAGTTTTGTTTTGCCAGCCACCAGTGACGGTGGCCGGAATCTGGGAATGGAGTTGGCTTTCTAGAGAAGGATGAACAAGGATGAATGTTCATCCTTTCTGGGTTAAAGCCTACAGAACAGAGTGAATTTCTCTTATTTTACTTCTGTCGGTGAAAAAATAAAAGGGAGAGGGATGTTTAATTATCTGTTTAGGTTTTATACTTCCCCTAATTTTGTAATGGTTTATTTACACCTAATAAAACCCTCTGTGCCACACTAATCACGTGAGTGGTCCCTATGCGTTTAAATTGTTTTTCAATTTCGTCCTTATTTCGGTTATAATCATTGTTTTTAAGATGGTTTTATTTACTATAGGTCCCTCCGTGATTCTGAGCTTCTTTTTGAGCCCTTCCCCAATTTGAAATAACCTTTCAAGGTTCTAAATAATTTCTAATCATTTTATTTTGGTCATTGTTCTAAAATAAAGTTTGTTCTTCTTTTATTTTAACCCAAAAATTTTGTTTTGTCTCATTTTAATCCTTTCCAGTAAGGTTTCTTTTGTTTTATTTTAATGTCTTTTTTATTTATTTTATTTAATCATTCTTTGTTTTTATTTTTTTTATTCATTTGTACATAATATTATTATCTTTCTTTTAATCATACATGTTTATTTATTTTGTTAGGTCATGCATTTTATTCATGTTTTTGTTCATACACATATTTATCTTGGTTAGCTTTTTATTCACTATATTGTTTGTGTACTTAGTTACGTTTATTTATTATGTTGTTGTTATTTATCTTGCGTTCCTTCAATGGCATGATTAGTTTTAGTTTATTTTTGGCATGAATGCGTGTTAATAAGGTTCACCTTTTATTGTATGCTATTTGTGAAGTTGCATGAGGTTTTAACGTAAAGGACATGATTTCTTTTGGTGTATATACATGCATATGAGGTGACATACATGATTAGCCTTATATTAGATACAAAAATTGTTGTCTTTAGTTTTATTTTTAAGTGCCAACCTATTTTGTTTCACATTTAGGTTATTTTATCTCTAATTTCATGGCATATTTTTCTTATTTTATTATGTTTGCTACCTAAATTAACCTTTGTTTCACGTTTATATTATGTAGCTAGAATCATTTCATGCGACATGTTCATGTTATATTTGCCATCTTTTTAGCTTGTTCTTACATGATACATGTTTATGTAATTACGTTTGTCACTCGCGGTCTAATTCATGTAGTATAATCTTGCATGTTATTTTTCTTTGTAGTTATTTAATTCATGTGCACTTTTTTACCTTGCTTATTTATTTGTGTCCATTTGTTTACTCTTAATATTGGGTTGTATTTATCTTTCTGTATATTATAATACGAATCGATTTCACACCACTCCTTTTAATTAATGAACTTAATAATGTCTTTATTCGGTCATAACGGGGCCGTGTTCCAATATAGTGATCGCGGTGTATGCGTTACCTTCGAATAAAGACATGGTAGAAATAAAATAAATCCAAATCACTAAACAACAATTATTTTAAGTGCCATTTTAATTCAAAAAATCCAAAATTAATTAAGCGGTTATTTTAAGGATGCCAATTTTGGGCGGTTTTTAACGTTAACCCCGTTTTAAACTGTAACCGACTCTCGAACCCAAACCATTTCGAATCTCTGGTTTTTACGGTGTCCAATCTACCAAAAGTGACCGGTGGCGACTCCAATCCGTTTTTTAAAATTATTTTCTCCCGATTTCCGAATTTTAAAACCTAATCACAACATTTTTTAATCCCTAAAATTATAATTTTAAATAAAAACTCCAATTTTGAATAAAATTTTAGCTTTTCAAAATCCTTTTTATTTTTAGGCATTTTCAAACCCTAATCTCAAAATTCTTTTTCCAAACCCATCTTTAAAATTATTTTCCACCCTTTTTAAAGCTTCTTAAATCCTCTTTCCCAAATTCTTTTTAACCCTATTTTGTAAATTCCTTTTCAACTTAGGTTTTCAAAACCTAATTTCCCAATTTTATCCCAATTTCCCCTTTTTGAAGTTAAATCCCCAAATGTTTTATTTTGAGACATTTTAAACCTCAATTTTCTAATCATTTCAAAATTAGCGCCCTTTTCGTCTAATTAATCAACGACTCGATTTTAAATGGGTCGCTACAGTTGGGAATGTAAATAAGGTCGTTGGGACTTTATCTTCCAATCATAAATGAACTATGCAGCAGACGGTATCGAAACACGAAGAACCTGTTTTGAAACAGACCAAAATAGAAGGAGTCGTTGTGCATTTAATAGAGGAGGTATCGATACATACTTCTATAGCTTTATGAAACTGTAAAGTTCGATATCGAACCATGTTTCGGAATAGGCTAACCACCATTCAAAGTCTTAACTACCACCAACGGTCGACTCATTTAATGCTAAAATAGCCGTTTGGGTTTAAGGGGTGCATCGATACTAGTATCGATACCATGATTCATAATTTAAAATGATTTTAAAAATAATTAAAATACACACAAGTTTGGATATCTGGTTTGAAACAGGTGTTGATAGTAACGAAAAGGTATCGAACCATGTTTCGATACTTGTTCTTGGTTTTAAGAACAAGTCTTTAAAACCCAGGTCGGTATCGATACCTGTTCTTAGGGTATCGATACCCTCGTGCAAAAACACTTAGAAAATTAATTTCAAAGTTCTTGGTTTGACTTGAAAACAAAAATTTGGCTTAGGGACTTAAAAATTTATTGCAAAATAGTCCTTATACTTAATTGTTATATCAAAATCAATTTTAGTTTTACAAAGAGTTTTTAACGAGATCCTATCTCTTTTATAGAAAAATATAACAAAATTATTTATTTTGAGTCGAGCCGATTCGAGCCTGACGAGATTCAAGCCCTATAATATTATTTTTGAGCCAAGTCCAAGCCTAATATTTTGAGCTCACCGAACTGAGCCCAATAACACTGTTTCCAAACCGAGCTTAGCCAAACCTCGTTGTCACCTCTACACAAGTGCTTGCGGAAACTTTGAATTAGATTTAGGGTTTATATATAAACTCTATTTAGGATTTAGGGACTTAAGTATAATAGTTTTGAATTTAGGGATTATTGATAGAATTTTAGGGTTGGAGTTAAAATTTAAATCTCTAATCATATTACCCTAAAACATAAATCTTAAATTATAAACTATAGTTGTTAATTCTAAATTCTAAATTCTAAATTCTAAATTCATACACAAAACCCCTAAACCAAAATTCTAAAACCTAAAATTAATTCACTTATAAAAATATTTTTTTTATCACATGTATAAAATAATAATCTTTTATATAATATTTTATTTGTCTTGCGTGCTCAATAATGTAATGAATATTTAACAAAGATGTAGTCTTATTTTATGTAAATATAAATGATTATTTAAGGAGGTCTTGTTCCAACATTTATTTATAATTGTTTAGAAAGTTTTAGTTTTATAACATGTAGTGATTCAAGTATATTATTATTACTAGAAGATTTAACAATTAAAAAATTTCCTAATTTATATTATAATTTTTTAGTTTGGATTTTAAAACTTTTTAAATTTTTATTTTGTAATTCAAATTATGTTTTCTGTTAATAGCCTTTAAAAATACCGTCATTTAATTATAAAATGACACATGACCTACTTTTTTATTTAATTTTTATTTTTTTAAATATGAACTTAAAAAATTCAAAGTTTTAATTTCTTTCAATCAAACCTTCAAATCATATCTCATTCACCATCCACATCTCTATGTGTCAATGATTAATTGTTTATCACCCAACAATATATAATTAAAGAAAATCGTTTAAGTTAGACTAATTAGTATCATAATATTATAAATATTTATAATTAAATTTAAACAATAACTCAAACAACTTGAATTGATTCATAATTTTTAAAAATAAAACTTGAATTATAAAATAGAACTCATCAACTCAATTTATTTATTTATTAAACTTTATTCAACTCAATCAAATACTCCCTTATACTTCTTATCTTACAAATCTTCATTAGAATTTTTCATACAAATTGGTTATATTATATTCCAAGAATTATTATGTATTGCAAATTTTGAAGCACTTCAGGATACACTGAGTCACCTCGGTGTATTAGATTTCAATGTTTCAGATCTTGGTCAAATATCATTATTTTGTAAGTCGGAATTAATAAGGTTTAATTAAGACAAGTTGAATTTTGAAGAGATTAACGAACATTGCCTTGGATAATTTTAGTACAAAAAAACTTTTTTTATTATTAGTTATAATCCTCTTACAGATTACACGGAAAACAATGTCTCTGAGGTGAATTAGCAAAAACTAAACTTGATTAGATAATTGGTTTCGATTTTTTTAATCAATTAATTATTTTTTAAAATAGTAATATAAACAATTCAGTTGATTTATCCTACTGAGAGAGTCCTCTTGAGATTTGTTCTTGTGATTATGTTATTCGGACATTTATACATATAATGAGAATCAACAACTTTTGGTCACCACTTAGACACAACTATAAAAGAGTTACTTAGATTTAGTGATGTGAGTTAAAGAGTTAATCTCATTAATGTGATTCAATTAAGAGAGTCTATCGAGTAATAAATTTTTATTAATCTCATTTAAATTAAATATTTAGATTCATATGAAAGGTGAAAATTAAAAATTTTCACAAACATATTAATTTTAGAGTTTGAAACGTTAGCTTAGGAGTTAGAATTTTAGGAATAGGGATAATAGTTATAATTTATGATTTAGCATTAAAATTTAGGGTTTATATAACTTAAGATTTAGTTTTTAAGGAAATATAACAATTATTTAGATTTTTATCTATAAACTCTAAATTTTAACAATCATCTCTAAGTCTAAACTCCTATATTTAAATGTTTATATCCCAAATTAAATTTTTAAACCTTAAAATTAAGACATTTGTGACTTTTATTTTTCGTCTTCCATACATTAAATAATTATTCACTAAATAATTTTTTTTCAAATATTTAAATTAATTTATTAACAAATTAGATATATGCAATTCTAATAAAAAACAATGAACTTTATTATATTAAAATTTTATTTAATTACTTCTAATCATTTATTTCTTTTTAAAAAGTTAATCATTTATTTAAATTTAAATTAAAGACTTATATCATAAATAAGTAATTAATGTACATCAATATTTTTATTTAAATATTTAAAATATTTTTATTTAAAATAAATATTTAAAATACTTTTCTATAGAGTAAATACTTAAAAACATATTTTATTGTGAAAATAGAAACTAAATGTATTTTTTAAACGGTCACATATAACTTTTAAGAACCTAAATAAAAAATATACTTTAAATTCTTATGACCAAACTTATTTAATTACTTTAAATATCTTATAACACACGTATTAAGAATGATACTTTAAATATCTTTGTGGAAAATTTAACTATTATTGTATTAATAAAAACTATACTACCGATAAAATGACTTTATTAGTCTGATAATTTAATATTATGGATGAACATAAACGAGAGCAATTTATATTAAAATATTATTAAATTTATTTTATATAAATAAAATATTACCCTACACGCTTGCATCTATAATAGTATGTATACTAATAGAAAATTAAGAAACTACATTGTTGCAATCCAAATCAAATAAACAGAATAATTGAATGGGGGAGAAAACAGATAGAATATAAGTAGAAGAATAGAATTCTCAGAGGAAAGACAGAGAACAATTTCATTCCAAAATGTCGATAAAACAAACCTAAAACCATTTGGGGGTTTTATTCTAATTCTAGACACCTAAACTATGTCGTTTTAAATACTTAGTAAAATAACGTATAACATACATCTCTTGAAACTTGTATCACAAAGTATTCTACCTTCTAATAATGTATGTAGGCATTTAACATTGTATGCCGACTCTACCAATACCGATCCTAAGAAAATAAATAAATGAAACAAGGAACAATAGAAGAACAAAGTTATAGTTTAGAATATTTACAAAAATTACAAAGTAGATGATGGTGGGATAAAGATACAAAAAGAATATATGACAAAGGAATAGAGAACTCACATCAGAAAGATGCCTCTGGGCCTGACCTAGGGTAAGAAAGTTGTGAGAGTCAAGCTCACTCATCTCACCACCGGTCACAAGATCAAAGTGGCAGCGGGAGAAGCTTCAACAAACACTTGACTCAGTGACATGTCATCTCAGTCAACAAAACAAAACAAAAAGAACAAACAACACACAACACATGCATGGTGATATTAATGTATGGCAAAAGTCAATAGTATCAAGTTTAATTTATTTTTGGATTTTAAAAACCTTGATAAAAAAAATCTCCTACAAACACATTCTATGAATATAATGATGAGAATTCACAAACATGGTGATTCTAGGCTTCTAGCTACCAACAATTACCCTAGAAATGTGGTTCATCAAAAAATCCGACTCAAGATCATTGGATAATCATGTTACTAAATTAAATAATTTAAGTCGCCCTAAAATTCAAGAATAGTTGCCCCAACCAATTTTTAATAATCCCTGCCAGCATTTTATTTTTCTTACCTTCCATCAATACCAAGGATTACCACTATATTCTTTTGGTGACCAAAAGCAACATTGTACTGAGAACCTTCAATCAGGCAGAATTAGGCCACTGACCAATCCGAACTGAAGTATTTGGGTAACACACCTGCAAGCAGAATGCCCATTTTAGACGCTTTCCATGTTAACTCCCAAAAATTCAAAAAGAAAATTAGTATAAAAATGCATAGTTTCTAACATACATATTTAACACAATCTAGTTAGTTGTCACATTCTATTATGCGTATCTCACTGTATACTTGGATAACTCTGATAATCAGAAAACCCCAGCTTCGGTGCTCATCATCGCACCCAAATTTTGAAGATATTGTCTTAAATGCCTATTCACTATAAGCTACTGAAGGAACAAGCTTGTTACACAAAGATTCGAATGCTGATTCCCCAGCTCGGCCATCATTACCATTCAACTAAAATTTACAATTATGTTACTCATACAAAGGTCACAATAATCTCAAAAATGGTAAGAGGGTGTAATATGGGAACATTGACATTGATTTGCTGTTCATGATAAATTCTATTCCTTAAAAATAAACTTATTGAAGAGGAAATCCATTGGATTTGAACAATCAAATGGTAGAAAAAGTTAAATATAATTGTTTGAAGATTAAATGTATGAAATAATGACAACAGCAAAAGTAGTGGACAAAAGTGGAAACTTCACCTTTGATAAAAGAGAGAGAGAAATATGGTGAAGTATCAGGTTCAAATGCATTTTGTGATCTGACAAGACCAGAAGATCCACCATTAATCTTAAGGCTGAAAACATGGACTGTGCCCTTGTAACTTGAAACTGCTAACCACTGGGCATTTGAAGAGAACACCAGACTATAAATTTCAGCTCTATCAGCACCCCTCCTTACCTATAAGTATATACAAGAATATTTTCAGAATTCCTGCAAAGTTTTTGAATCTAAGAAAATGAGATAATAATTCTCGAATTAGAATACAACTCAGATTCGTAAAATCCACTGCAGGAATTAAAATTTTCAGACATCTTACACCAACCGTATACAGAAAATTAAAACAATTTCTCAACACTCATAACACATGATAGCTTATTAGAAAGCCACGAAACAATAGGATTAATTAAACACACGCTTATGATCCTCTTAGAAATAACCATTCATTTGCTACAAGTACCCTAAATTTTATTCACAGTTACTAACATTTTAACTCAACCTGTTAGCATCTTAACAACACATTGTCAACCTTCGATTTGTGCAGGTGCGACCAAAATATGCAAATATCTAATTTGAGCATCATCGGACAAACATTCAAATGAAATCTCTTACAAATTATGTATCTTTATATTAGTTCAACTAAAAATCCCTTAAATTATCAGAAATTAAAACCCACATGTGCATAATTCAGTTCCAAAAAACAATAGGTGTTAAAAGATAATAGGGTTAAAAAGGTATACCTCTTGCAGCAAGCTACCGTCAACAGTATTAAAAATTTGAACCAGCGTCCCTTTTGTGCTAGTGGTAGCAAGCAACTGCCCATCTTGTGAGAGTGCAAAGCAGGCAATTCTCGAATCATGAGCCGTAATAAACTTAGTCCTCTTCGAGGCGTAATGCTCAACTCTAACTTGCCCCTTCTACAATCTAGGACAAACCAAAACCAAGGACCCGACCACCTGAGACACAACGCAGAGTCCCTTTGGATTCGCGATAGTCTTAATCTGGTTAATTTGTATAGATCAAGTAGAATCGATTGATTATTAGACGATGTTATGGTTCTAGAAATTGAAGCTATACAAAACAACAGAGTTCCAACAAATGAACTCGTGTGTGTTGAGTTGGATTGGATTGGGTTTGGGAACGAAGCTTTGGAGAATTAGAGAAGACGTGGATCCACAAACGAGGGGTGCTTTGCTTTGTCCCGACGCTAGATTCCTTATGGAGAA
This sequence comes from Abelmoschus esculentus, assembly GCA_035048815.1. Classification (NCBI taxonomy): domain Eukaryota; kingdom Viridiplantae; phylum Streptophyta; class Magnoliopsida; order Malvales; family Malvaceae; genus Abelmoschus; species Abelmoschus esculentus. The sequence continues at coordinate 9,429,279 of JAUCBN010000032.1, forward strand.
ATTATTTTATGTTCTAGGCTATTAAAAATTTTTATATGGTTTTTACAAATGATTTTAAAAGTAATTTTAAATTATTAATTTATTTTTAAATTATTAATAAATTTATAATTAATTTTATTTAGTTATTTATTTTCTATTTATGTGACATAAAAGGATAAATATTCATTTTAAAAAGTAATATAAAAAATATATAATATTATGAATATATTTATTTATGGTGGATATCTATATATTAAGTTAAACTTTAGTGGGCTTTATTATTAGGGTTTAATAACTATTGGAATTAGGGTTTTTATCTTACTATGCCTAGAAATATAGACTTTTGGACAAAACATTATACACAACCCTATTTTGAGAATATAATTCAAATCTCTCTTTTAACTCTCATCTTTGTTCTTCTATTTTATTCTTATTCTTTATTTTATTCATAACACGTTATCAGCTCGAGACTCTAACTAACAGAGGTATTTATCGTTCGAATCCTAAAGGAGTTATTGAAAAGAATTTGTTACTAGCACGAATCAAAGATAAGTTCTTCTCCTTCAATTATATTCTAATTATCGATTTATTTTTCTTTCTTGATTTTTAAAATCTTTGATTTGTTGGTATTTCTGTAGAAATAAAGTGGCTCAATTATGCATATTTTTAATAGCATAGAACTGAATGGTACAAAGCACATATTTTTCATTTCCCGAAGTGAATGAAATAAAGTACATATTTAAAGGTGCATAATTATGCATATTTTCCCATTTTAAATTCAAGGAAATAATGTAAGTACTATGTTTGGAAGTACTAATATCACATAAGGCTCCGACTGAGCAAATATTTTATTGTCAAATGAAACTTTATTCCATATGTAGAGTGCATTATACTCGTCAAAGTCACAAAGAGATTTATTGAGTTTTAAAGATATTTGTAAAAATTTATTGAGAATATTAATCAAGGGAATGCTGACTATCTCAATATTACGAGTATAACTCAAGGAAATAAGAAAATCTTTGCAAAATTACATGCACTGTCATCCATATTGTACTACAAAAGAATTAGTACAAATTGAAGCTCATGCTATTGTAAACCAGATGTTTACTAATAATTTTATTTGGCATGACCGGTTAGACCATCCCGGTTTAATTATGATACGAAAATTTTCTGACACTTTTATGTGGTCATTTATTGAAGAAATAAGATTTTCTTCATGGTAATTTATCATGCGATACTTGCTATGAAAACAATTTCATTATTCAATCATCAACCGCTAACATAGAGTATAAATCTATTAATTTTCTAGAATAGATATAAGGTGATATATGTGGGCCCATACACCTTTCTTAAAGACCATCAAGATATTTTATGATTTTTATTGATGCATCGACTAAATAGTTATATGTATCATTGTTATTAACCCGCAACTTGGTGTTTGCAAAGCTCTTGTTCAGTTGATAAAATTATTAGCACATTTTCCAGATATCTTATAAAGACAATCGGTTTTGATAATGTTGATGACATGTCATTTTACATGTTGTATCACTAATTCACATCAAGCCAACAAATGATTATAAGTTCTCCCCATTATAAATAGTTTTCGGTCAAGAACCAAATATTTCTCATCTAAGATTTTTTAGATGTGCGATATATGTTCTAATTGCTCCACCATAACACACAAAGATGAGTTTTGTTGAGAATATATATCAGATTTAAATATCTTAAGCTTCTGATAAGGGATTTATTTACAACCCGATTTACTGACTATCATTTTAATGAGTCAGTTTATCCAATATTAGGGAGAGGAAATAAATAACTGGAGAAATAAATAAGTTGAAATGAATTATCATTTTCTCATTTTGATTCTCGTACTACACAATGTGAACTATAAGTTCAAAGGATAATTCATTTAGCAAATCAATTGCTAGATAATTTTACTGACCTTAAAGAGTGACTAAGTCATGTATACCAGCTATGAATGCTCCGATTAAATTTGATATCATGGAAGGACGAACTCTAGTTGCTAATGAGTCTAACTTACGCTTGAAGCATAGTAGACAAGTAAGTTCCAAAGATAAAAAAATCCATGATAAAGAAAATGAACTATATTTTATGATGGTTTGATCGAGGAATCAATGAATTATGAAAATCTCAATAGGAGATTAAAAGGTCTCCAATAGAGATATTGACATGACTCAGATACCTAATAGTAAAGAGATCTCAATAGGTTATTTCATGTCTGGTAATAAGTGGAATTGAAATTAAATCGGCGTCATTAATATATTTGTATGAAATATAGCACTAGAGATTTTATTTGATGATGTGGATCATGAATCATTGTCAATTGGACAATGTAAACAAAGGAATATTGACCAAACATGAAATAGAAAATTGAGGCAAAACTAAAATATCTTTTGAAAAAAGAATTATTTGGGCAAATAGCTCGTACATTGAAATATGTAAAGCTCGTGGATATAAATTAGCATTTGTGAGAAAGAGAAATTTAAAAGGAAAACTATAAGATATAAGCTCATTTAGATGCACAAGAATTTTCACAAAGACACAAAATTGATTATGAGGAAAATATATTCCTTGGTGGTGGATGCAACTACTTTTAGATTTTAATCAATCTGACAATAAATAAAATTACTCAATTTATGTCTAATAGATGTTGTTATATCCTATTTGAATGGGCCTCTTGATAGTAATATTTACATGAAACTTATGGAAAGATTTAGATTGTCATAAGTAATTAATTCAAGTTCTCGAAAATATTATTCAATCATATTGAATATATCTTTTATGGATTGAAACAATTTAGGTGTATTTGATATAATCGCCTCATTGAATACTTATTAGCATAATGCTATATGAATTGTTAAATTTCCCCGAACATTTTTATTAAGAGGTTTAGCTCTGAATTTTTATTGTTATGTATGTCGATGATTTGAATATTGTTGAGACTCGTGAAGAAATCTCCTCAAATCCGTGTGCATCAATCAGTATACAAAAAAATATTAAAAGAGATTTTACATGCATAACGCATATTCATTGATCAATATTATGGTTGTTAGGTCTCTTAATGTAAACAAAGATTCTTTTTGCCTCAAGAAAGGTAATGATATTCTTGGTCTAAAAGCATAATATATACATTATTTGATTTGGAAGCATCATATCTTAGCTGTCTAGAAATATTATTTAAGTGTTACAAGATCATTACCTTAAAATAATTGTTATGCATGAGGCAAAACTAAAATATGTGTTTGGCTAAACATATCCTAAAGATATGTGAATTGATTTCACAATATAAGATGTAATCTATCTTGTGTAGAGATAATGCAAAATTTATATATCAAGGTGGATATATCAAATATGATAAAAAAATATATTTCTTTCAAATTTCGTCCCTCATGATTTTTATAAGAATAGTATTCGCGATTCATTTCAAGTAATAATTTGAAAGATTTATCCACTAGTGTATAATCTATCTCAATATTTAAAGATTGTATTTAATATTGAATTATGAAGATTCAAAGATCTTATGTGATATTTTCATGAGGATGATTAAATACTCGTTGCACTCTTTTTCTCTTAATCAAGGTTTTGTCCCAATGGGTTTTGCTAGTAAGGTTTTAATGAGGCAACATGTTATGCGTATCAAAGATGTGTGTACTATTTTTCCTTTATTAAGAATTTTTTTCGTACAAGGTTTTTATCTTTGTAAGGTTTTAACGAGGCACATTGTCTTCATAGATATCCAAGTGGAAGTGTTATGAATATATTTATTTATGGTGGATATCCATATATTAAGTTAAACTTTAGTGGGATTTATTATTAGGGTTTAATACCCATTGGAATTAAGGTTTTCATCTAATGCCTATAAATATAGACTTTTGGACAAAGCATTGTACACAACCCTACTTTGAGAATATAATACAAATCTCTCTTTTATCTCTCATCTTTGTTCTCCTTTTTATTTTTATTCTTTACTTTATTCACAACATATAACTTATTTTTAGTGGATGAGAATTGAGATTATAGATAATATGATTAAATGAGATCATATAATATTTTTTATGTAAAATATAATTTTATTTCAAGAGAACAATATATTTTACATCACTTAATTATAAGTTTAGTAATAAATGAGTTATTTAAAAAATAATAATTTTCTTACTCAATTAAAATTTGTGATAAATTGATCACTCTTTTAAAAGTAATAATTTAGTTAATCAATTAAAATTTTGTGACAAAGGGGTCACTCTTTGGTTAAAATTAAAATATAGTTGGTATAAAATAATAATTTTAATCTTAAAATTTATACATTTTTTAATTTAATCTTACTCCAAAAATAATTTAATAAATTTAACCTATTTTATTTAAATTTTTTGACATTAAACCTTCTAAAAACTTTTAACCATTTGCCACACTGATCAACTTGATAATCGACAAATGATATAGCTTGCGAACACAATTAAATCACTTATTTTTTAAAATAAAATATATATTATAACCTTAATGTCTCCCAAAAATTTTAACATTACACCCTCCAAGCATTTGGCCACTTGTTGCATTTCAAATTGATAATCTACATATGAGATAGCTTTCAATTTAGTTAGTTATCTAAAAATGTTGACCCCCAAATTTTAAAAGTTTTAATTTCGCCTTAATTTTATTAAAAATTCATATTAATTTTTAAATTTTTGAATATTTATACTTAAACCCCTTTAATTATTTTTAAATTTCTTGTTAAATTTCTCAAAATTATTAAAATAATAATTAAAACCTTAAACTTTTAAAAACTTTATTTTAAGCCTATAATTTTAAAAGAATAATTAGACCCCAAACTCTTACCTTAAGTTTTGCCCCAGACTACTAGATAACTTACGAAAGAAACGTACACATTAGAACTTCACTAATTAAATTTTTAAATATGAAAGGTTAGCTTTATTAAATTAGGATCAAAATAATAGTATATATTTTATGAACTAAAATTATTATTCTACCAGTTTATTTTTTTTAATTTAATGATAGAATGTTGATTGTCACAAAAATTTAATTGAATGGATCAATTATTACTTAGAAGATATCAAACATGTTTATCATAAAATTTTAATTTAGTGACTAAATTATTATGATTAAAAGAAAAACAACATATTTGTTATCAAACCTATAATTAATTGAGTGGCTAAATTATTAATTTATAAGTGTTGCATGTAGCATCTGATCGAATATACCCAAGAGGTTAGTGAATTGAAATTTTAAATAAGGATGAAAAATAATGGCAAAGAAAATCTTACAATTATATTTATAGTTGTTCGACTCTTTCAATAGAGTCTACATTCACTACTTTAGTTACCACGCTAAAGATTTTTTTCAAATCTACTAAATTATATATTTTTAAAATAAGTAATAACCTTAACAATTCAACATAATTATACCCTAAAGTCTATTGAAATTTTTCCCAAATTTTAGTATAAATAGGTAAACTCAAAAATCTTTAAAAAAAAATGTGTTTATGAAGTTTAAGTTCTCTCATAGATCTAAGAAGCACCATATAAAGATTTACGATGAACAATAATAATGTTTATAAGAAGATAGACTGTAAAGCTTAAATACAAGAACTCTTTTGCTTGATTATTGATATGGACTTTCTTATTATCTTAAATCATTTGGAGTCTTTTTTTTATGTCTCTTAATAAATTTTTAGTTTTTTAGTTGTGGAAAGAGGTTTGAAATCATTGAATAACATAAAACGAGTACTTAATGCTTACTTACACAGAAATTTTAAAACTTAAATTTATAAATATAACAGTTAGAGATCAGAGTTTCAAAATAATAAAAAAATAAAAAGTTGAGACATGATCGACAATGAACTTCAAAACTCAACGTAGACTTTCGAAACTATATACCATCATAGTTTTAGTACTTTTACCCAAAAAAAATTATTTGAAACAAGTTTTTGACTTTATGGAAATTTTTTAGTCATAGGGATAAAGTCAAAATACTTGAATATTATTTTTGACATAGAAAATATTTTAAAACCTGTTTTAAAATTCTTCAATAAAATTTACAAATAATTTATTGAGTTATATAAAAATTTAATGATATAACTATAAAAAAGAAAAGTGACTTGTACTGTTTTACACTTATTTTAATAATGTTATTATATTCAATTCCTTAAAATAAGACAACTAGTTCTCAGATATAGGAAACAATTCAAGCGATTTGAAAAAATTATTAGGTGAACCTTGTTCATACTGTGGTCCTAAGCAATCACAATTGTTTATTTTAATTTTTTTGAAGGTGAATCATTACTTCTTTCTTATATATAATTAGTGGATGGGTAGTTATTATTAGAAAGAGAGGAAGATACAGGTTGTTAGAATAAACCTACAGCTCATCATCCAGCTCATCTGCATGATTTGTGCCAAAATTGAAGAAATCCATGATTTGTGCCAAAATTGAAGAAATCCATGAATGTATTCTCTTTTATAAAAAGCATATTACTCATCTTGTAAACACACGATTTATATGCATATTCTATAAAAGTTAACATGGTATCATTCGCCATTTCTTTTCTGGTTCAATAAGCTTCCACTGCTTTTATCCTCGTTATGGCGACGACCGATTATGATGGCTCCTCTGATGATATCTCCACTCAGCCCTTCTCCAACAAACAAATCAGCGTGAAACTTGATGACCACAACTTTCTTCTATGGCGTCAACAAGTGTTGCTTATGGTTCGTGGACAAGGCTTGGATCATCATCTTGATAGTGAATTCTCTCTGCCGGTGAGATTTCTTTCCCATAGCGATGGTACGACAGCTTCGAATCCATCATATCAGAAGTTCATTAAGCAGGATAACTCTCTTGCTTCCTGGTTACTCTCCACTGTGAGTTTGTCTGCTCTTCCTCATTTGGTTGGTTGTGATTCATCTTCCTCCATTTGGTCTACGATTGTTCTTCGCTATTCTAAACTTTCTACCACTCATGTCATGCATCTACATTGTAAACTGAGATCTCTAAAAAAAGGTACTCTAACTATTCATGAATTTGCTACTCGTATAAAGGAGGTGTGTGATCTTCTAGCTGTTTGTGGTAGTCCCATTTCTGAAATTGAGCAGGTAGCCACGGTGCGTAATGGGCTCCCAACTGAATTTGAATCTATTGTGGCTGTGATCTCGGCAAGCAAGGAACCCTACACGTTTGATGGAGCTGTATCTCTTCTTGCTGATGTCGAAACTAGACTTGAGGATCCTTTTCGTTTTGCTATTGGTGTTAACAATACTGTTGTTAACTCATCCATTGAACCACATGATTCACGCCAAGATTTTGGATATCCTCAGGGAGGTCGTGGTGGTCGATCCGGACCAGCTGGTAGATTTAAAGGTCGTTCCCGACTCTAGTGTTAGATTTGCGGAAAACTTGGTCATCTAGCAGATCGATGTTGGCATCGATTCGATCAGCAATATCAACTCCAATCTCAACATCCTAGAGACTCTCATGCCTGTTGTTGTACCCATGATAAACCACAAGGTGCATATGATCCTTTTGTTCCATCTGATACTTAGTCTCCTCCTGTTGAAGACTCTCCCTAAGTCAATGCTCTAGTTGCTTCACTCTCTACCTGGTACCCAGACTCTGGAGCGACATATCATGTCACCAACACCCCCTCTCATGCGACGACTGCTCAGAAATATACAGGCCAGGGTAAAGTTTATATCGGTGATGGTTCTTCTCTTCCTATTTTGCATATTGGTGAATCGTTTCTTGCTTCAAACACACGATACTTATCTTTTCATAATCTTCTACATGTACCTAACATTACACGTAATCTTATGTCTGTGTCCAAGTTTACATCCGATAATAATGTTTACTTTGAATTCCATTCATCCTATTGTATTGTTAAGGATGAACAGACAGGTGCTGAATTGTTAAGAGGTATTCAGAAAGATGGTTTGTATGCTCTTCATTCTCCCTCTGAAGTTTTTGCAGTAGCGTATTCTACGATCACAAATGATTACTGGCTTTGGCACAACAAACTTGGTCATCCTTCCTTTGACATAGTTAGTTCAATTACATAAAAGAAGTTTCCTAGAAGTGACATTACTCTTTGCTTAGCCTGTCAGCTAGGGAAAAGTCACACTCTTCCTTTTGAATCTTCTACTTCAGTTTACTCGCAACCTTTTCAGCTTGTTGAATTAGACATTTGAGGTTCTGCACCAGTTTCTTCAAATGGATGCAGATACTACATGTCTTGCGTTGATTTATTTTCCAGAAATGTTTGGTTGTATCTCCTTAAAAAGAAATCAGATGCATATTTGGCTTTCCAATTGTTCTATGCGTTAATTAAAAATCAATTTAATACCAATCTTCTTGTTGTTCAAGTTGACGGTGGTAGGGAGTTTAAATTTCTGGAAAAACAATTGGCTCAATTGGGTGTACAATTAAGGGTTACTTTTCCTCATACCTATCAGCAAAATGGTATTATCGAACGAAAACAAAGACACATAATAGAAACTACATTGACACTATTAGCACATGCTTCTTTGCCTATGAAATATTGGTCGTATGCTGTGGTTAGTGCCACCTATTTAATAAACAGAATGCCATCAAAAAGTATGGAATACAAGTCACCTTTTTAACTATTGTTCAACAAGCTTCCTGATTATAAATTTTTAAAGGTTTTTGGTTGTCTATGCTATCCTCATTTATGACCATTCAATCACCACAAGCTTGCTTTTCGATTGAGTCCTTGTATTTTTCTGGGGGTACTCATTTACTTATCATGTCTATGTTTGTCTTGACCAAAAAGTTCGAGAATTTTTATTTCTCGAAATGTGATTTTCGATGAAATGGTGTTTCCTTACAAAGAGCAAGTCACTAAAAGAGTTTTGCGTAATGATCTTTCTTCGCCTCTTAATGTTTCAGCTTCTGGTTCTCATGTATCGAGTGTTGATCCATCCAGCTCATCTGCAGCACCTACGACACCTTTTGTTGGTCTAGAAGAGTTTCCAGAAAATCCACCAGCAGCACCCACGAATGTCTCTAAGGGCAATCCACAAGAAGTTCATGAAGATAACTCAGTATTAACACCACTTGATCCTGAAGAGCTTCCATCTGATATTTCGGAAATGTCTCCAGTAATTGAAACGACACCTTCTATTGGATCAGTTCCTTTCATTATTGAAACAGAAGTGCCAATAACTACTGCATTATCACCTGCATCATCTAATCCTTTAGATGTTGTTAATGATACCAATGTACCCGAACCTGTTACATCTAATACATACAACATGAGGACAAGAAGCAAGGATGGCATCTTCAAACCCAAAGTTTTTCATTTCAGTCAGGTGAGATCCCAACTAATATTCATTCAGCTTTACAAGATCCAGATTGGAATGTAGCAGTAATTGCTGAGTATAATACCTTAATTGAGAATGATACTTGGCAATTAGTTGCTTTACCTTCAGGAAGAAGAGCTATTGGTTGCAAATAGCTTTTTAGAATTAAAAGGCATCCTGATGGATCTATTGCTCGTTATAAATCTCGTTTGGTAGCCAAAGGCTACTCTCAACTTGCAGGGCCTGATTTCAGAGAAACTTTTAGTCCAGTTGTTAAGTCTTTTACAGTGAATTTGATTATTTCCTTAGCCGTTTCTAACAATTGGCAAATTCGACAAGTAGATGTGAATAATGCGTTTTTAAAGGGAGATTTGCATGAGGATATTTATATGTCACAGCCTGATGGTTTTCAAAAGCATTCAAATGATGGAAGTATTCTTGTTTGCAAGCTCAAGAGAGTTCTTTATGGCTTGAAACAAGCCCCCAGAAACTGGTTTAACAAGCTTCAGTCTTTTCTGGTTGGTTTAGGTTTCAAATCTTCAAATGCTGATGCTTCACTATTTGTTTACAATAGAGATGAGGTGCTAACATACATGGTAGTTTATGTAGATGATATCCTTATTACTGGTGTATCACTTGATCATATCAACTCAGTGATAACATAATTGGATTGTCAATTCTCTCTCAAAGATCTTGGACAATTGAATTATTTTCTGGGGATCGAGGTTAAACATATACATGATGGAATGTTCTTAACACAACAAAAATATATTGTTGAACTCCTAGTGAAAGCTGATATGCGAGATACAAGCATCGTACCTACTCCTATGGCAGCAAATCTCAAATTAAGCAAAACTGATGGTGAATTGCTACTTGATGCTCAACAGTATTGAAGTATCGTAGGCTCGCTCCAGTACGTGTGTCATACAAGGCCTGGTATTTCATTCTCTGTGAATAAAGTATCTCAATTTATGCAGCAACCCACAGAGTCCCACTGGTTAGCTTTCAAACAAATTCTTCGATACTTACGATCCACCATTGATTATGGATTATGGTTTTCTCCACAACAAACATCAACTCTTGAAATACATTCTTTTGCTGATGCTGATTGGGGTAGTGATCCCGATGATAGACGATCAATTTTTGGCAATTGTGCATATCTTAGAACACATTTAATTTCTTGGAGCTCACGTAAGCAGCGTGCTGTTTCTAGATCAACTACAGAGGCTGAGTTTCGAAGCATTGCTGATGTAGCCTCTGAAGTATTATAGATTCAAGCAGTGCTTAAGGACATGTTCATCTCTGTGGATGCCATTCTAGTATTATGGAATGATAATACCAGTATTGTGGCAATGGCAGCAAATCATGTAATGCATGCCAAAACCAAACATGTCGATCTTGATATGTTCTTTGTGCGAGAGCAAGTCACATCACGAATGCTGGAAGTAAAGTATGTCCCTGATCACAGCCAAGTTGCTGATGTTCTTACAAAGTCTCTATCAGTTACCTAGTTTTGTGAATTCTGATCTCAATTATGTGTTTAAAAATTCTCAAAAGTTGAAGAAGCAAAGGAAATATTAGAAAGAGAGGAAGATACAGGCTGTTACAATAAACCTACAGCTCATCATCCAACTCATCTGCATGATTTGTGCCAAAATTGAAGAAATCCATGATTTGTGCCAAAATTGAAGAAATCCATGAATGTATTCTCTTGTATAAAAAACATATTACTCATCTTGTAAACACACGATTTATATGCATATTCTATAAAAGTTAACAGTTATTAGGTAATCATTTAAAGATGAACGATTCTAATTACTTGGACCATGGATAACGGTTATAGGTTAAAATCTATGTAAACTAACCTTAGTTTTAGGTGTTGTATAACAAAACTACCGAAGATATTTAGGGTATTGTAGAGGGGTGGATATCGTCCACCTCTTTCTCATGCCTCTATTCGTGTCTCTGTTTTAAATTAGAGGGTTTAGGGCGTAAGCTATAGGTTTCTCGGTTAGGGGTTGTGGTTAGGGTTTAGGGAATTAAGGGTAGGGTGTATTTTTTAGTGTGTAGAATTTAGGATCTAGGTTATAAAAAATAAGAGTTAGTGTTTAAAATTTAATTTTTAGAAAATTTTAACGAGAGGCATAGATGGAGGAATGATAGAGAGACAAAAGATTTCTACTCATTATAGAGCGAATATTATAACACAAACACTAAATTTGATTTTTTTTAGATAACATTTTAGGTTCTTATTTTTTTATCAAATTTTATAAAGATCTACATTTTATTAATTTTTATCTTTAAAGTGAGTTGTCATTGTTTATAAAGATTTATTTTTTATTTTTTATTCTTAAATCAAACTGTCATTCTTTATAAAGATCTAATATTTTATCAAATTTGTTAAAAAATAAAACCTAAAATATTATAAAGATCTAATATTTAATTTATATAAATAAAATTTAAAATTTATCAATTTTTATCCTAAATTGAGTTGTCATTTTTTATAAAGATCTAACATGTTATATTTTTTATTCTTAAATTGAACTGTCATTCTTTATAAAGATCTCACATTTTATAAAATTTGTTAAAAAACACAATCCTAAAAGAACTAACATTTTAAATTATATAAATAAAATTTAAATACTACATTTATATGTTATATTTGATTCTTTAAAACACTAATACTATATCTCGGGGAGGCTGACTCCGTAAGCTCCTTCATAAATCTGCTTTGCAGAGCATTTAAATAATCTATGTATCAAAATATATACGTATTTAAATATGTTTTCAATTATATTTAAACGAGCATTTACAGATAAAATTTATATTATAATATTAAAACAATTAACATTTGGATTACGAAAAATCTTACTGATAAATGTTAATATTTGAAGACTCAATTATTTTGGGGTTAGTTTAAAGTATAAGTTATACTTAATGTAGAAATACGTGGTACGAAAGTGTACGGGTGATAACGAATCAAGCTAAAGTTTGGGCTCGAGGTTCAGCGATTCAAAATTTTAGGTTCGGGTTTGGCTCAAAAATAATATTATTAAGTTTGGTTCGGATTCTAAGCTCGTCGAGCTCGTTAGGCTCAATTCGGCTCGACCCAAAATAGACAATTTTGTTATATTTTTCTATAAAAAATAAGACCTCGTTAAAAATTCTTTTCATAATCAATACCAAAAACAAAATTCAATATTGAAAAAGAAAAAAATGCTCAATTTCTTTTAGTTAATTTATTTTTAGTGGATTTTTCTATTTTATTGTTTTATTTTTTTTCTAAAGAGATTACTTCTAGTATATATGTTGCATATATATAATATAATTATTTTGAGCATGTTCACTAGCTTTTTGAGCCGAACTTGGGTATGCTCTATTTAGCTCATTAAAGACTTGAGTCGAAACCGAGTCCGAATCAAGCTTTGACTGAGCTAAGCCCATATAGCTCGCGAGCTGGTCAGGCTCATTATAACCCCTAAATGTACATAGCTTTTTATAGTAAGATGCAGACCCGACTGTAAGAGGAGCACTATGAATAGTCTCTTATAATCCTCGATTAGTCAAGGGTCCCTAAATTTAGTTATTTATTTTTTTTAAATTTTATTTTATAATTTATTAAATAAATTAATTAATTTAATAATTAAAATTAATTTTTTAGATATATAAATAAATAAATCTAATAATAAAAATAAAATATTTTAAATATTAAATTAATTATTTAAACTAATGATATGAATAAAAAATCAATGTATATTTTATGTTTAAAACTAAAAAATAAATTTTAAACGGTAATCATAAATTCTAAGTCATAATTAACTCTACATCAATACTTAAATTTTAATCTTAAATCATAATTAACTCTAAATCTAAATATTTTATTGTTGATACATAAAAAGACATCAAAAGAGATAAAAATATATTTGTAATAAAAATATACTTTCGTTACATAAAAGACACTATATATAAACAAACTTATATATCAACAAACTTATAAAAATTATCATTATATGTTTAAAAATGACACTATATATAAACATTTTAAAGGGTTTTAAGCTATTTTTTAGTTTATCATAAATTTTTGTTAAATATTGATTGAGTTTTAACATATATGACTCAAACATCAATGATTCAGGTTTATTCTTTTAAATATATATTTTTATGTGGATAATTTAACCGAGTTTTTCTTTATTTTTATACATATTTAAAGTCTATTGAAATCTATATTTTATGATTGTGACGATGATTTGGTGGAATTTAACATTTTTTATTGACGAAAATTAATATTTTTTTGAATTTTCATATAAAAGAATCACAATGTTGTTTATAAGGTAATATATCAAGGTGAATCAGGTAAATTAATATTTATATCTAAGATAAGGCTAGATCAAATTTAAAAGCTTATAAATTAAGACGGTCAAAAACTCTTTTTGTTCCATTGTTATCCTTAAAAAATAAATAACATAAAATTACTTAATAGAGACAAAAATAAACAAGATCCAATTGGACAACTACAATCCGTGGCCGGAAACATACGCGTGAAGCAAAACACCAACATCACAGTAAGTGAATGTTTGATTCACGAAAAAGATTATTATTAGGAGTAATAATTTTTTCGGAATTTTATTCTTATGTTTGATTTGTCTTTATTTCTATTAAACCGAAAAAGATTATTACCAACAGTAGTATTTTTTTGTCAACATTCAAGGAATATGATTTCTATCATTCTCTTAGGTATTTATCAATTCCCACCACCTTAGACAATTTTACCCTTAAAATAATAAATTTTTTTAATTTACATCCTTTCTAGCATATTTAAATGACATAAATTTATTAAATAATTTTGTTTTATATTAATTTAATATTAAAATAGTTTTATACATATTTAAAAATTATTTTAATATTTAAATAAAATAAAAATTATAAATATAAAAATATTTGATAAAATATTTAAATAAAGATATTAAATTGACATAGTTAGTTGCTTTTAGACATTTATTACTGATAAAAAATAATTCAAGTTTAGATTTTTTATTTTGATGAGAGATTCCAAATATCAAGTTTATAAAAATGAAACTAATATAATTCATTTAAGTTTACTTCAATTTGGTTTCACATTAAATGGATTAAAACTCAAAATTATAAAATTAACTTATTTTAGATTAAAAAAAATAGTTATAAACACTTGTTAGAAAATTCGATCATTATTAATAAAATAATGTTTGTTTAACAAAAATATATAGTCTTAGGACGAGTTTTTAACCGTAAACTATTTTTTAACGATTTATATAATTATTTTAATCACTAAAAATTAACTAAATTCCTTATTAAATATTATGATAAAAATAAATATAATGTAAATATATTTATGTAATAGTTTGTTAAATATTATTTAAGATATTAATTACATTTATAATATGTTAAATATAATATTTTTAAAAAATTTAGTTGTTGTAACAAAAATAATTGTATGATTTTTAATATAAATATTTTTAACTTGATATTATAAGTTTAAATAATTAAAAATAAAATATTCATAAGGATAATCTGGTAAAATTTACCTTCAAGTAATTTTATATTCCATCAATCAAACATTTTCATCTAATATTGCTACCAAGTAAACCAAACAAAGTAATTCAATATTCCAGTAATATCTCAAGTAATGTTACATTCCAAGAATCTTATTCATAAAGGTAATCTTATATTCTGTGAACCAAACGCACCCTAAGGATGCTAATTATGGTAGAACATGTATTATGTTGTTTAAATAGACTACAAAATAGGGCAATACTGACAAGTAATAATAATAAATAAAAAAGAACAAAAATAAAACGTGTTGTGGTATGGAGGTCACTATCTTAGAAATAATTCACCCCGATGTCTGTAATCATTACTTTAGGCGGTTGTCCCCCGAAGGTTAACACGATCGCTCTGAACGATGAACATCCAAAATTTGGAGTAGACTATGACAGTAGTGATTGTCTAATCTATAAACAAGAACTTAACTTCTGTGAATAAAACTCTCAAATTTTACAAAAAAAGCATAAAGCTTTTCTAGCCGATGATGATTGAGAAAATGAGAAGTGAAACCTCTTATTTATAGGTTATTTATAGGTTGAAAGCAGGGGCAAATCGTCCAAGAATCAAACAAATTTTTATTTAAAATTTAAACTTTAAATTTAATATCAGATAATATCAAATCAAATCTCGTATAATATTTGATAATATCTATTTAAAATTAGATTTAATAATAGATAATATAAAGTCAAATCTCTGATATTTATTAAATCTAATCGGTTACACATTTAAAATTCAAAAGGAATTTTAAATTAACCGAATTGCTCTCATGTCTCCTATAAATACAGAGTGTAGGATTCAAGCATTACCCACAATCTCCCTCTATTGCGAAGGAATCCTCTTGGAAAAACACAGAGCTCGATCAACACAAGAAGAGCACTAGTGAAATTAGTTACTTAAGTACATAGTGAACGAATCTTGAACTAGTATGTAGTGATGATGACTAATCCTCCTCTTAGATAAATGAAACTAGTCTTTAACTTTCTAAGATCGGGGTAAACTCATAACACATAACTAATTTCTTCATCTACCAAAGTTCACGATGTGAAGATGTGTATATACATGAAGTATATATTTAGTCATCTTACCTCAAGATTTTAGTAAGTTTACTAGAAAAACGGCCCATCATTTTTCATAGAAGGCGACTAACTCTTCTCACTTACATAGGTTATTTCTTCAAGTTTATCTCAATATAAACCATCCAAAATCGGGCTATGAAATAATTAAGAGCTTTGTAAAGCTCAACCTTACAAGAAAATGAGGTGATTTCTTCAAGTTCGTATTAAATGAACCACCCAAACTTTGGGCTAAAAAATCATTAATAATAAAAGTTCAATCTCTTTGTTCCTTAAACTTAGTAATATTCTTCTCAATAAAACAATCTAACCTCCTTGGATAGAATTTATTAAGAGTTAAAATAAATTCATTTTTCCGATCGGTAAGTTACATTAGTCCTTCGCAATAAGTCTAAGAACTTATTAAGAGTAGTTATTCAACCAATATCGATAAATTTATTAAGTCTTTCTCACCAAGATCACACAAAACTTGGGCTATAAATTTATTAAGAGCATTAAGCTCAACCTAGGCATGTACATGAAACGTCGTAGGGATTGGGTAAATGGACATGTACACTATAAGTCATTCCATGGTTTCGTTTGACTACATTGAACTTAGATTACTAAGTTGGGTATTCACCATGAATCACTCAACCAATGGGCTTAAAATCTATCCCCCTCGACGAATCTAGAATTTGTTTCTTGCTCAATCCTTTGGTAAGAGGATCAACCAAATTCATCTCCAACTTAACATACTTTAAGGTGAGTACTTAATTCTTTATTAGGTGCCTCACATATTCATATCTTATGCGAATGTGTCTTTTCTTACCATTATAAGCTTGATTTAGAGCCACATGTATCATAAATTACGAATCGCACAATAAAAATATTGAAAGATTCAGTTTTCGCCACAAAGGTATCTTTGCTAAAAGATTCTTTAGCCTCACGATTTCTTGCCTAGTTAAGTCTAGATCTATAAACTCTGACTCTATGGTGGAGCGTACAATACAAGTTTGCTTAGGAAACTTCTACGAGATTGTAGCTTCACCTTAGTGAAAACATATTCATTCGTAGAGCTTACCTCATCACTATCAAAAACATAGTTGACGTCACAACATTCTTTCAAAGCAACAGGATAGCCAACAAAAATGAGTTTCCAATCCATAGTACTCTTAAGGTACTTTAGTAAGAGCCTAAGAATCGTTCAATGTTCACCACTTGAATTATGAATATATCTACTCAATCTACTCATAAAATAGGCAATATCGGGTCGATTATAGTTCATTACAACATTAAACTTTCAATAATTTTAACATATTCAACCTGGGAAACACAACTTCCTTTATTTTTAACAAGATGAGTACTAGAGTCAAAAGGGGTTCGAGTAGAGATGACATCCCAACTATCAGAACTCTTTAATATTTCTGAGTGAACCCTAGACTACTAGTCTAGCCTTATATCTCTGGATTGACCCATCTGTCATGATTTTTTTCCTAAAAAACCAAGTTTTTTGCTGATAGGTTTAAATCCTCTAGGCAAGTTTACTAATTCTCAAGTATGATTTAGACATTATTGACTCTAGTTCATCATTAATAACGCTTCTCCAAAAATTAACATCAATAGATCTCATAGCTTTTTCATAAGTTTTAGGATCCTCATCTAACAAGAAAATTAAGCTATAGGATCTGATAAGATGTCTAAATCATTTATCTCAAACATAAAGGAAGTAACAAAGTCTGATCCAAAAAAGGTTTTTATCCTTTTTTTCTTACTTCTTTTAGGCTCTAACTCAAACTCTAGAGCATCTCATGCGACTCTATTGATAGTATACTCAATAAATATTACATCAACGGTTTAGGACCGATGGTGAACCTTCTAGGTAATGCAGGACCTAAGAGATCAAATGGAAGGTACATAGACAAGTAAATCCCTTATGACACTCTTTTAATTGAAGAGGATTCATCATTCGAGGGGAAGTAGACTACTCAAGAATTTCAAATTTTATTTATGTCCTAATTTTGAATTTAAAATTGAATAAAGAATTAAGAAAATCGAAATAAATAAAAGAAGAATGAATCAATGAAATGTTTCTTGGGAACTTGAGTAAAGAGTAGACCATTTTTTTTGGGGGGGGGGGTTCTATAATTTGAAAGCGAGAACTTCTTTCTTTATCTTTATTTGGTGTAACTACTTGAGCCGGATGACAGGAAACTCTCATGTCCGATTTTGAAGGGAGAATCCCGTAGGGCCCTATCCTAATTTTTCTTTTGCTAGGCCCGTCTCTAAAAATCCTACTTTCTTACGGTTACAAGGTTCATTCGACTATGAAATTCAATCCTAGAAATACAATATCCCACTTTTTTTTTACTACCCAGGGTTTCGATACATTTCGAAATCGTGAAATTTCTACTGGAGCAGGTGCTATTCGAGAACAATTAGCCGACCTAGATTTGCAAATTCGTATCGATTATTCGGTGGTAGAATTGAAAGAATTAGGAGAAGAAGGTCTCACGGGTAATGAATGGGAAGATCGAAAATTAAAGTCAAGCAAACCTACTTTAGCTAGACACCCCTACACTTTTAGGTATTGCAAGTTAGGTGCATAACCTTTCCACAACTCGTATGAAGTTGAATCTAATTTCTTATGAGGTACTCGGTTTAAGATTTACCAATAGAATAGCTTCCCCCAATATGTTATCAACTAACCTAGAACTTATCAATAATGAATTTATCATCTCTTTTAAAGTTTTGTTTTTCTTCTCGGCTATACCTTTTTGTTGAGGAAAGTAAGGGGAATAAGTTTCATGAACTATGTCATCCATCTTATATATATCTTTAAGAAATTTAGATCCACATTCACCACCTCTATCGGATAGACAAATCTTTTAGTCATTCTTAATACTCTGAAGAAAAGATCTCAAATAGCTACAAACATCTTTTAGTAGCATTAATGTCTATCATTTTATCTTTATTTTAGACAAGATCATTGCCTTAAAAGACAACAAAAATATTTATCTACTATGACTAAAAGAAAGATACCTTAGAGATTATTAAGATTATTATTCTAACTTCTGCACTAAGTATATAATATTTATTTAGTTACAATATTTTATAAATTGGAATAATGAACATAGTAACGCACCAAGTAGGTTTAGAAAGAGAAGTCGTGCACAAAGAACAGTTAAATACCAAGTCTTTCAAAGAATCAATCCTAGACATTCATTTTTTAAACTATCTTACTACTTTCCAATTAATCTCTTATGAATATTTGTCTGCTTCATTTAGGTCTTTTAAAAGTAATGCTTAATATATATTTCCTATAAAAAAACTTATTAAGCATACTCAAGAGTTTTCTACTTAAAAAGTCATCTAGCTTTCTTTTACAAACAAGTCTATAAGATACTCACTAAGCTTACAGACTAGGTAAAAACTTAATATAAATTCATGTATTATAAATCTGAATTAAATAATCTGACCTTATAAGTAGAAAACACAATTCATGTAGACCTTGTCTATTTTGATCATGCTTGTAGCTTCAATCCTTGCATCATAACCCAAAATTTATCGTGACTGATATTTCATATCTATTTTGAATCTACAAAGTTCAAATAAAAATTATATATGATTAGTCACGAAAATAATTTACTAACAGTAATAAAAATAATTCACTGATAGTAAAAGATGATCTTTAGAATTTTGATTTTTATCTTCAACTTCACCACCACCTTCGATTATTGACCCATCAAGTGCATCAAGCTTGAACAGAACCAAAATCAACTTGACGATAATGTCATTTTTACAGTAGAATTGTTTCTAAATTGTTGGTTAAATAGACTGCAAAACAGGGCGTTAGCACTGACAAATAATAATAATAAATAAACAAGAACAAAAATAAACCATGTCATGGTAAGGAGGTCACTGTCTTAGAAACAATTTGCCTCGATGTGTGTAATTGCTACTTTAGGTGGTTGTCCCCCGAAGGTTAACACGGTCGCTCCAAACGATGTACACCGAAATTTTGAGTAGACTATGGCGGTACTCGTCTAATCTAAAAGGAAGAACTTAACTTCTGTGAATAAAACTCTCAAATTTCACAAAGAAAGCATAAATGTTTTCTAACTAATGATTGAGAAAATGAGAAGTGAAACTTCTTATTTATAAGTTGAAAGCATGAACAAATCTGTCGAAGAATCAAACAAAATCTAATTTAAAATTTAAATTTTAAATTTAATATCAGATAATATTAAATCAAATCTCGTATAATATCAGATAATATTCATTCGAAATATCAGATAATATCTAGTCAAAGTTAGATTTAATAACAGATAATATCAAATCAAATCTTTGATATTTATTAAATCTAATTGGTTATACATTTATAATTCAAAAG
Source organism: Abelmoschus esculentus (assembly GCA_035048815.1). Taxonomy (NCBI): domain Eukaryota; kingdom Viridiplantae; phylum Streptophyta; class Magnoliopsida; order Malvales; family Malvaceae; genus Abelmoschus; species Abelmoschus esculentus. Next base: position 9,449,630 of record JAUCBN010000032.1, read on the forward strand.
GAATTTTAAATTAATCAAATTGCTCTCATATCTCTTATAAATACAAAGTGTGAGATTCAAGCATTACCTACATATTATGCATTGGAAGATAATTTTTTTAAACAAAACTTAAATGAAACCTTATATTTATTTTAACCAAAGTATTTTAATATATAAAATAAAAATATAGTTTAAAGATTTATTTTTATATGTCCAATTAGTCTTAATTAAGTAGATGATTTTTTTTATTGAAGATCAAAAGATTTTAAAATCTTTTGTGCACTCGAAAAATAACTTTACTGAAACAAACATATTTGATAGGTTAACCAAGATATTTATCTTTGTTTTTTCACATTTTTTTAAATTATAAGTTTTAGATATATTAAGAACAACTATTTTTACCCCTTGTTTATTTTTAAATAAGATTAGAATTAAAATTTATAGAAAAAGCAGCCTAACCTTATAATATATAATTATTTGTGTTTTTTGTTCTTAGGAATCTCATGACCGATGGTATTTATAGACTATAGTGGTTTGTTTTTCCATAAAACCATCATCAGTTCATCTAAAATAAAATAGAGAAATAAACTAAATTTAACAAGAGAAAGTAGTTCAGGAAATGATTCATTTATTAATCTGTTATAGAGAATTTAAATACATGAAAAATTAATCAATTATTTCTAAAATATTTCTAACAACCTCATAAGACTAAGGAGTCAAAAATTGACTTCAACTGAATAAATTATTCATAAATTTCAAAAAAATATCGAATAAGAAAAAAATAAAACAAATATTAAAAAAATCTACTGAGATGTATTATTTTTAACCCTACCTCTTAGTGCATACATAGAATTAATGACACCAAGAGTTGCTCTGAAGTATTGAAACCAAGATGTTTATCTTTGCTTTTTCACAATTTTTTTAATTATAGGTTTTAGATATATTAAAAACAACTATTTTTACCCTATTTTTTCATTTTTAAATAAGATTAGAATTAAATTTTATAGACAAAGCAACCTAACCTTGTAATATATAATTATTATTATTATTTTTTTTTGCTTAGGAATCTCATGACCAATGGTATTTATAGACTATAGTGGTTTGTTTTCTCATAAAACCACCATCAATCCATCTAAAATAAAAAAAGAGAAATAAACTAATTTTAACAAGAGAAAGTAGTTCAAGAAATGATGCATTTATTGATCAATTATAAATAATTTAAATACATGAAAAATTAATTAATTGTTCCTAAAATGTCTCTAATAACCTCGTAAGACTAAGGAGTCAAAAATTGACTTCAACTAAATAAATTATTCATAGATTTCAAAAAAAAATACCGACTAAGAAAAAAGATAAAAAAATATTAAAAAAAATCTACTAAGATATACTATTTTTTAAACAAGCTAATAGTGATTACAGTAGTATCTGTTCTAGAATATAGTCTCCACCATTTGACATTGATGGCTCAATTACTTTGCTGTGATCATTGGTGCTTGAACCCGTGACCACTTAGAATAACAATCGTTCCGTTAACAGCTTGGGCTAGAGGGCTCGTGCTGAGATGTACTATTTTTTAACACTACCTCTTAGTGCATACTCAGAATTAATGACACCAAGAGTTGCTCTGAAGTATTGAAACTCAGATTTTCCTAAAGCATTTTTAAATATGTCTGCAATTTATTGACTAGACGACATCCCCTTCAGTTCAATTTCTTGATTCAACACTTTCTCACAAAAAAAATGATGGCTGACTTCAATGTATTTCGTTCGTGCATGAAAGATCGGATTTAAAGAAAGCCTGATAGCACTTCGGTTGTCACAATAATTTTGTACTGGATAATCTATTGCACCAAAAAATATCTGTTATTAAACACTTCATCCAAATACACTCTTATACTGCCATTGTTGTTGTCATATATTCAGCTTCAGTGCTAGAGAGTGTAACGACCGATTGCTTTTTACTGCACCATAAAATAGCAACAAAGCAAAACCTAAAAGAATACCATGAAGTTGATAGATGATCTTTTATGCTGCCAGTCCAGTCTGCATCAGTGTATCCATGCAATAAAAAATTATTTTTTTCTTGTAGAAAATATCGAAATCAGTAGTCACCTTGATGTATCACAAAATTCTCTTTGTAGCATCTAAATGTGAAATTCTTGGAGCTTGCGTAAATTGAGAAATAACCCCAACAACATACGAAATCTCAAGTCATGTGATAGTTAAATAAATTAAACTACTAATTAATTGTTTGAACTTTCTAGCATCTTTCAACAACTCTTTTTCATCTTTATTCAACTTAAGATGTGTTTCCATTGAAGTTAATTTTTCTTTGGACTCTCCCATACTAAAAATTTGCAACAACTTGTTTGTATAACTACGTTGACAAATGGAGTATTCTTGAATTGATTTTCTAATTTCTAAACCAAGAAGAGAACCAACCTCTCCCAAGTTCTTCATTTTAAAATGAACTGATAGTTTATTTTTTCAACATAGAATGCAGTTTCATACTACAAACGCCAAACACAGTGGTGGCAAAGCCAACCGATTACATTGGAGGTAGTTTCCCAGAATCCCTCACACCTTATTTCACCAAAGCGTAGTGTGGTAAAACTATCTTCCTCCGTACAATCCACCCCATGCACATGTAATGCAATAAATGCAAATGATCCCAAATATCTCATCTTAGTCAATCATAAAAATACGAAACACACAGTTCAAATAAATTGGTCATAATATCACAGAGTATTACAAAATCACAGTATCACAATGAACAATTAGTCATAAAACACAAGAATATAGTACATGAAGATAACACACATTTAAATTAATTTAACAGTAACGCAAGAAGAAACACATTTGAATTCATTTAACAATAATACAAAAAGAAATACATATTTAGCACAAGAAAAAAACACATTTAAATTTATTTAAAAATAGCACGAAGAAAGAAAAAAATACACATTTAACACAATAATAAATAAGTTAAATTTAAGAAGTTAACATTAAAAAATTTACCCTCATAACCAATTTAATTTATATTATTTCATAATAACTATAAAATATTTAAATACTTAATAATTCGTCAAAACCAAAAGTTAAAATTATAACTAAGATTTGATAATTTAAAAAGTATTAAAATTCCCAAAATACAATATCTCAAAAACTTATTAAAAATAATATTATAGTCTAATTGTTCAAATAAAATATCTAAATGTAAGAAAAATAAACTTCTTTGTTTCTGGATCCATGCACCTCCAACCTTTTCTACATGAATCATAGCCTATAAAAATACACTTCTTCACTCTCGAATCAAGCTTAGTTCGATCAGATTTTAGAACATGAATATAATAAATTGAACTAAATACCCGAAGATAATTCACTTTTGGCTTTTCATCTTATAGAAGTTCAAATAGAGATTTTTCTTTACCTTTCCATGGAAGTAAGAGATTTATAACATGACATGCTGATTGAAAAGCTTCTACCCGAAGCTCTCGATGGAGATTTTTATCATGCAACCATGACAGGCTCATTGAGTTAAGATGAGTCAATTTTCTCTCGAAAATACCATTCTGCTGGGGAGTTTTTGGACATGGCATCTACCATAAAGTCTCATTATCATTGTAATATTGAGAAAACTTATCATACATATACTCAATTTCGTTGTCACTTTGTAGGCATTTGATTTTCTCCCCAAATTCATTCTTTATAGCATTGTTGAATTCAACAAACCTTAACAATGCTTCACCTTTTCCTTTAAGAATTTCACCCAAGTGTACCTTGAATAATTGTCTATCAACACCATGACATAACGATATCCACTATAGTTGAGAGTTTTCATTGGTCCCATTAAGTTATTGTGAACCAATTCAAACGTACTTGACCTGCGGCTTGCGGATTCCATAAAAGAAAGACGATGCAACTTGTCAAATTAACACCCTTGGCAAATTATAGCTTCATGAACATCATGTAGCACCTGTATTCCACCTAACAACTTTTTAGAGAAGATCTGTTGTAGTAGTTGATAGCCTAAATGACCCAATCGAACATGCTAAATTTTTGCACTGCCAATTTGACATGTTTTCTTCACATAAGTTTTTCCTACAGACAAGACATATAGAGAACCTTTCCTTTCTCTAATGGTAAGAATATCGATAGAAATGTTTTTCATGTTGTCAAAAATTTTAACATCTTTGAGCCGAAATATAACATATTTTCCAAAATTAATAATTTGAGCAAAAAAAATTAAATTTCTTTTCAAACCTGGAACATGAAAAACATCGTTCAACTTCACCGAACTTCTGTCATCTATGTCAATTTGCACATCTTCTTTTGCCATGGGATAATCTGAATTATCAGTCGTAACAATGACTCGATCTCTTTCGTGTTAACGCGAATTCGAGAAAAGTAAACCATTTTCTGTGGCACGATGAGAACAAACCGAATCTACAATCAATTCCTCTTCATATTTTTCAATATTGTAGAGAGCTTGCATTCGAGTTGAACCTTTATCTACTTCTACAATGAAACACTTATCCTAATTTATTTGATCACTGTCGTCTTTCTCACTTACAACATTAACTTTAGAGAGTTTCACCTTGCAATTTCTCTTTCTATGTCCAAATTTTTCACATATGTAGCGCTTGATAGCATTTTGACTTTGATAACTAACATTAACAGTCCATTTATAATTTTTTTTCTTTATTAGTCTTGTGCCATGTATTTCTCTTATAATGCTTCCCTTTTAAAAAGAGAACAACTTCAGAATTATGACTCCTCGCCATCTATTTTGCCAAGACTTCTTGCTTCACTGATTTTTTTCAACATCTAATTATGAAATTTTAGCACAAATACTTTTAATTTTCAAGAAATATTTAGAAATAGACATATTACCTTGTGTTAAGGATGCAAGGTTATTCTCCAAAAATTGCAGACGAGCTATATTCTTTTTAAAAGTAATCGCTCGAGAGTTTCTCATAATTTTTTTGCTGAATTTACATCCTGGACATGATCAATGAACTTCTTGCTAATAAAAATCCTCAATTTAAAGAAAGCTTTTTTACATTTTATCTTCATTTCCTTCTAGTTTCAGCATTTTCCTGAGTGCCGACAAAAATTTCTACATTTGCTCCTGTAGCCCAAATCCCATAGATCTTGACCTTGAAGAAATGCTTTTATACTCATTCCCCAATAATATTAGTTCGTGCCCATAAGTCTCTCAACATCATTTTGAGTGTTAAAATTATTTCTTACATTTGTTAACTTTAAACCTTAAACCCTACAATACAAAAAAAAATGATTTGATAAACAAAGATAAATAATTATCTTTTTTCTTTAACCTGGTTTTGATATCATTGAACAAAACAGAGAAATAAACTAAAGTTAACAAAAGAAAATAGTCAAAGAAATGATGCATTTGTTGATTTGTTGTAGAGAGTTTAAATACATGAAAAATTAACCAATTGTTCCTAAAAACTCTCCAACAATCTCATAAGACTAAGAAGTCAAATTTTTAACTGAATAACTTTTTCCTAGATTTCAAGAAAAAATATTATAAAAAATAATAAAATAAATATTAACAAAATCTATTGAGATACACTACTTTTAACATCATCACCCATAAATGCGTGTAACCTCGAAAAAATATAGATATGTCTAGTTTATTATATTATCTATAATTCATTTAATAGTATACTATATTCAATAACTTTCTAGTAATTATTTATTCTTACACTTTTTAGTTATATTTATATATATATATTTTGAATTAGATATAATGGTTATAATAGTATCTGTTATAGAGTATACTCTCAATCATTGGACATTGATCGTTTAATCACTATGTTACATTATTGGTATTTGAACTCATGATTTTCAAGAACAATTATTACCTTGACCATTAAGACAAGATACTAACTATAATGGATTATTTATATTCGGAGTAGAACAAGATCAAATTTAAAAGTTTATATATCGAGAAGAATTTGAGACAATAAAAAACCCATCCTATCCTACCTCGTTATCATCCCTCTTTAAAAAATAAACGATAAAAAAACTACCTAACCTAGAGAAAAATAAACAAGATCCAATTGAACAACTACGATCCATGGTCGGAAGCATCCGCCTACATCAAAACCCTAATATCACTCGAAGGATGCTTACTATAGTGGATTACATACTATGTATTTATTGGATGATATTTTTTAATGAAAAAATTAAAATGTGATAAAATAAAATATTATACTTATTTAAAGAAAAAAATTATCATTTAAAATAAAAAATAAATATAATTTAAATATTTATTTTTTACTAGACCAACTAGCCTTAATTAAGTGGATGCTATTTTATTAAAAATTTAAATTTTTTCCAAGCACTGGAAGAACAACTTTTTCTATGGTTAGTCATGATATTCATTTTTATTCTTTCACATTATTTTAAATCAAAATTTATACCTATTAAGAACATATATTCTTTTTTTAGTCTTATTAGGGTAAGATTAGAATTAAAATTGGTAAGAAAAACAAGTTTATCACATGATACATAATTATTTTTGTTTTTGTTGCTAAGGAATCTCATGACCGACGTGTTTATAGTGACTTGTTTTTCAATAAAAACTACCACCACCCAAAAATGCACTTAACCTCGAAATTATTAATGAAAAAGAAAAATAAAAAACAGTTTTTCAATAATGATGTTAATTTTAGCAATCGAGATTGAAAATAAAAAATAGAATGTTAGAAAATCTATTCATTCATCCCATTTTTCTACCGTAAGTTTTTTAATTTTAAATATATAATTGTTTTTTAAGATAATTTAGTGTTTAATTCCATTCTTGTACATCAGTTGTCATAACTTAAACTATGTGGATTGTCTCAGAGTTTGTATTATTTGAAACAAACTTTCTAAAATCACAATAAGATTTTTATATATCCTGGTCCACACTGTTGCTACACATGGAACATAATGATACAAATTGACTTTTATTTTTATGAAATTGGATATAATAAATTTTAGGATAAATTACTTCAGTAACCACCTAACTAATTGGGGATACCTATTTTGACTACTTAACTAACGAACTCGTCAATCAGGTCACAACTTTTAAAATCTACCGATTTGAGTCACCGCCATTAAAATTTAACGAAAAAAGTTAGAAAAATTCTACAACGGGCGTCGAATATTGTTGAACACCACTAACGATGAATATTGTTGAACACCATTAAACTAATTAATAAATATTAAAAATTTCAAGGACTTAATATATAATTAATAAGTATTTAAAATAAAATTTCAATGAAATTATTTTGTATAAGGAAAACTATACAAATGGTCATCCAACTATCACTTATTTTTAGGGTTGGTCACCAAACAAATTTTTTTCATCAAAATCATTGTTAATATTTTATTTTATTATTATTTTGGTCAACAACGGTTAAATATTTAACAAAAATTGTGACATGACATGCTTTAATAATATGGATGGTCATCTAACTATCATTTTTTCTTGTGTTGATCACCCAATTAATTTTTTCATCAAAATCATCATTAAAAATGTATTTTATTATATTTTGGTCATCAACTGTTAAATATTTAACGGAGATTATGATATGGTATGATTTAATAATAATTTTAGTCCTTCAAATTATTACATTATATCAAATTAATTCAAATAAAAATAACTTATCAAATATTTTAACTAAACCTCAAATTTTTTATCCCTTTTCTTTTTCCTCTTGCAACGCTACTTTAAAAATTAATTTGTCAACTGTTAGAATTTAAAAAATATTTGATACGGATATAAACCCAAGATCTATACATGTCAAATCATCAAGAACAATAAAATAAATAAATTGAATGCCGAAGCGTACCCGAATTAATCGCTAGAGTTTTTCCAGAAGGTTTGATCTTTCAAGAAGTTAGGTTTTCTCTTGCGGCACAACTCTCAGACGGGGAAAAGAGATTTGTAAGTTGACCTAATTCTTGGGGACCATAACCCTTTATATAATTGATTTAATAACCAACTAGTAGTTGATTTAATAACTAACTCTAAAGTATTTATAACTCTGCCCCTCATCAAATTATAAATACATCTTATGGTATCTACACTTTTAATTCCATGATAATTTAATACCTATAACACGTGTAACATAATTGGTCACTTAATTACGTGTTAAATTTTATAATAGCAATATACATTATACATATGTGCCCAATATTATTGAATTTTAATCCAACAATCTCCCACTTGGGCAACATATGTTTCTTGACAAATGTATAACCTTATGAGCTCAAAAAATTGCTATTATATAATAGATATTCTAAAACAATCTCGTCCATCAATTATATTCATATAGGATCAAAGCGGTCTTCATCATATCAATCATGACTGGACCCATCAATGGTCACGTATAAAAACATAATCAAATGACATAGATCAATCATGGATGCGTAGCATGGAAATTACATGTAAATGTGAACCGAACATGCCTATTTCCAACTGGTCCTCCTAAACTTTAATGAGATCAAATTTTACTGAATTTAGAGTGTGCATAAGCCAAAATAACTTTATTTCTGCAGAAATTAACCTTAAACTAAAGTAACCGAAATTGTGTCTAAAATGAATGAGCATTTATCAAAATTATAAACTCCCACTAAAACTGAATATACTTAAATAATATTACACCCATATGAGTAGTGTGCTCATGAAAGACCTAGGGTGATAGTTTCTCAATAAGCGTGCAATTATAGAGTTTGTACCAAAATGCTCTATAGACACACAAACACTCTGAATTTTCTTTAACAACTAGAAACTAAAATTTTAAAGTGTTCCTATTGTTTATAGAATAAATGATGCATATTTATTGTCACAAAATAACTGAAGTAGTCTTTCTATTCAATCTATAATTAGCAGCTCATGTGACAGAGTCTTTTGCATTAATATTCTAGTAGAATCGACGCTTGTAAACTTGATGATCTCTAACTTACCAGAACTTCGATATGTGAGCATATAAATTTTGTTCTCTAAAGTCATTTCATAACTCTATTTGCTGCTATCCAACAATTCATATTAGATTTACTTAAATATCTATCTAACATTCTAATAATGTACGCAATATCCAAATATATACATACTTAAGCATAAATTAGATTCTCAATAAATTATGGAATCTTTTGTATTTTATAAATTTCAAGGTTACTTGTAGGGCACTGAAAAAAATATCTTCTTTAGTAATATGAGTGTCACTTGATTTACTCCCACTGAACTTATAATACATACAATTTTCAACCAAATTTATCTCAAAATCAAATGAGATAATCAATATAAAATTTATAATTTTATTAATGAGAGTTAAACTTAAGCTCATATATGGATATCTTTAATTTACATATCATTAATTTTGTATCATTAGACACAAATCAATGATTGTACCATATAATTAATTTATTCAATGTTGTCATTGAAAAACACAAGCTTAACATCCATCTTATGTAGCTCAAGATTAAAAGCAATAAGTGTCAAATTATTTTGAAAGAGTCTTTCAGTATAACTTGAGAGAGAGTCTTCACAAAATCAATGTATTCTTTTAGAGTATATCCTTTAGATACAAGACATGCCTTATACTTGTCCACATTATCATTTACATTCCTCTTGATTTTAAATATTAATTTACAACCAATTGGTTTATATCTTAAGGTAATGCGACAAGTTCTTAAACTTTATTGTCTTGTATAAAATTATACTCTTTTGAATAACATCAATCTACTTTTGAGAGTTAAAATATTTATGGTTTGATAAAAGAAACTGATCAGGCTGTCTTTTATCATTCCATTATTATCTTTATTTTCTTGATAAAATACTAAGTAATAATCCTCAATAGTATTTCTCTTTCCTCTCATGGATATCTTTAAAGACACATTATTTTAGGTTATTTTTAGGTTGTTGAGTTTGTTCTTCTAAAAAATAATTACCTTATCATGAACGAGAGTTGTTCAACATTGTGTTGCTGATGTACTTGATTCACTTTTTATTAATGATAGGTGTGAAAACATAAACATCGTGGAAAGTGATAGTAGAAATTAAATTGATATTCAATTCCTCCTTAACAACAATGTATCTAACCTTATTCTCCCTCCAAACTCAATCCTAAAAATATTATAAATTTCTTATTAAAATAATCTTAATTATGGGATCATAAAATTTACAGCTCATGGATCACTCAAAATAGCCTAACTAATTGCTTACTTTTGAAGTTTTAATTTCTTTACATGTATCCTAGCTTATACGAAAGAATCAACACTTTATACCTTATTGTTATTCCTTTGGAGCAGGACCCTTAGCAATTTTATTCTAATATATATTTTTTATTGCCCTTATTCTTAGAGATGCTAACCAAAGAGCACTAACTGATTGAGTATTTTTATAATTATAATGCTTCAACTTTTCTTCCTCTTTAACACAATGAGAAAAAATCTCATTTGAAGTTTATTTCTCCTTTAATAATTGTAACTAATTTTGAATTAGTTAAAATGTATAGGAAGCTATACTAAAATTATAAGAACAAACAATTGTTATAAAGTTTGATCTTATGTGCCTTAAGTTTTGAAGCAATATAATATATTCCCTCACATTTCCTTGATCCTTATACTTAATAGACATCAAGTAAATCAAAAGTGATATCATGTTAATCTTAAAAAAAATATTATCTTTTTTATCAAGGAAACCCTTAGTATGAATATTTTTTTTAAGATTTGTGCTCCTAAAAATTTATAAAATATTTATACATTATGATCATTAGACTTGAACGAACTCGTCTCTCAAAATCCTATTTATGGATACTTAACGCCGTGAGAGGTGCAAGTTGTTTTTCACTTAGTGAAAGTTCTATGTTTATATAACCAAATACTATATATAAGTGTCTTTTCTATTCCTTGAAATTAATTTCACTAAACATAAGTATAGAATGTATTCAACAGATATTATGATAGTAAAAATAAATCATCTAAAGATAGAACAAAAATAAGTAAATAAACAAGCTCACATAAATATCTATAAGTAAACAATAAATTCAAAATAATGGCTAGTTCCCCTCAAGATATCAAGTACAACATTAATATCAAGTCTTTGGACAGTAATATTAACTATAAGCGGTACTCTTGTTGTAGCAATCAAACATTGACAATAAACTATGTCAAACAATAGATTAGTCTTTGGACTAACGTATTGTTCACATAAAATACCATATAATTGTCACACATTTATCGCCACAGTTGTCATTGTAATTCGACCAAATATTACAAGGACCTATAATTATCTTAATTATCTTAATAAACGCATGAATTACAAAGACCTATAATTATCTTAATATTTTAAATAAACTAATCTACATAAAAGCGGTCACTTTGGTGACATTATGTTTCAATTAATCTATTAAAATATTAGATATCCGAAGCCAAAATATGAATTTAATTGTTTAAAAATATTTTTCTTAATTTTATCTTTTACTCAAGATAAAAGATAACCCAAATAATAATAAATTTGAATAAAGGTAACATCATCACAAGATATAGAACCCTCCAATAATATTTTAAAAAATATTAATTTCTAAGTGATATCTTGATGTAGTAATCAAACATTGATAATACGAATATGTTAAACAAAAATCTTCCTTTGGACCGATTTATTGTTCACATATAAAACTGAATAATTATCACATGTTTATTACCACAGATGTACATGTAACATTACTAATTATTAATCTTCCTTTGAGCCGATTAATATTAGCATAAACTGAATTGCATGCACAAAACCTTCTATATTTTAAAATAAAATAATTTCCACAATAAAGATCACTTTGGTGACTTAATGCTTCAACTAATTTATCTTAAAATATATAACATAAATATATCAATATTCAAACTTAATATTTATAATAGTCAAACATGAAATTTCTGATAACACTTGAGTTTGCAAAATAAACCAAATTAAGGTTGTCTTGATGGGGCTATCAGAGTCCAAATAACCGAAATCTTTGACTGTTCTTCAAAAATTCCTTAAATATGTTTTTACCAAAACTAAATTCGATCAAAACATTTAGTCTTTAATCAAAAACAAAATACAAAAATATCATACAAGTGAATAATTCGTATAATAATTACTTAAAACTTTAATATAATCATAATAATATAATAATCAAAAATAAATTTTTGATCAAACCGAATTGAATATATCAATACCAGATATATATTCTATAATCTAAAATAACTTGTGATCAAACTAAATACTGAATATATTAACCAAGTAACTACGTAAAGTAGTAGTAAACTTTAAAAAATAACATGCCAAAAGATTATTCAATCATAACTTAATAGACATAAACCGAATATAAAGCTTTAATAGTTAACCTGAATATAATTTTTTTTTGAATCATGATAAATTTATCATGAAAAATTCGAAATTAATTATATTTTCTTTATTATTAACGACCAAAACTAAAATTTTGATCTAAACGAATTTAACTTAATATCAATGATCAAAACTAAAATTTTGATCTAACCAAATTTAAATTAATACCAATGATCAAAACTAAAATTTTGATCTAACCGAATTTAACTTAATATCAATGATCAAAACTAAAATTTTGATCTAACCGAATTTAACTTAATACCCAATGATCAAAATTAAAATTTTGATCCAACCAAATTAAACATATAATTTAAATAAAATATATTTAAAAATATATATTTCATAAAAGTAAAGTAAATATGTTACTATCGAAGTAATTGGAATCCAAACTTAAAATTTAATTTCCAATTAATAACAACCCAAAAATAAATAAATAAATTTTGATACAGACAAAACCTAATCTTCATATAAATCTAGATTGATTTCTATGATTTCTTAATTAATCGATTCAAACCCATAGACGTAAAACCAAACTGAATCGAAGAAAATATAAACAATGAATGTTAATCCATCGGAAAAGGCCGGATTGGCGAAAAACCAAAAAAAATCATAGAAAACAAATCAAATTGATTTGTTCTTAAAATACGACAAATATATATAATTTAATCTCATACGATTAATTATAAAACCATATCGAAGTAAATAATCCGTAAAATTATATTTAATTTTAGATCATATCAATAAATTGAAACCCAAAACTTATGATCTCAATGAATTGACATAATTCTGGCATTGATGCCACTTGTTAGAATTTAAAAAATATTCGATACGGATATAAACCCAAGATCTATACATGTCAAATCATCAAGAACAATAAAATAAATAAACTGAATACAGAAGCGTACCTGAATTAATCGATAGAGTTTTTCCAGAAGGTTTGATCTTCCAAGAAGTTAGGTTTTCTCTTGCGGCACAACTCTCAGACGGGGAAAAGAGATATGCAAGTTGACTTAATTCTTGGGGACCATAACCTTTTATATAGTTGATTTAATAACCAACTAGTAGTTGATTTAATAACCAACTCTGAAGTATTTATAACTCTGCCCCTCCTCAAATTATAAATACACCTTATGGTATCTACACTTTTAATTCCATGATAATTTAATACCTATAACACGTGTAACATAATTGGTCACTTAATTACGTATTAAATTTTATAATAGCAATATACATTATACATATGTGCCCACTATTATTAAATTTTAATCCAACATCAACTCTTTTTTTTCTTGTCTTTGAACAACTTATTAAGTTTTAGATTATCAAAAATCATTTTAATTTTATAGTTTATTCTTTTAAAATCTATGTTAAAAGAATAATTTCTTTTTCTTTGAATCGGGATGATGTTTTTGTCGAATAATTTCTTTTCCAATCCAAAGAAGGTTGTGTTTCAATATCTGAAAAGTCACTGATGCCAAATTTGTGTGAAGTTGTAGGAGTATCCATATGAAGATCGAAAAGTTGGGTTGTTCAATGAAAATTTAAGTGAAACCAAATTTTATTTAAATCCCAAGAAAAATTTTACGACATGCATCGAATTGATCTATATTTACATGTTAAATATTTTATGACTATTGATCTATATAAACTTTTATGTGAATTGATAAATCGAATTTTTTATAGATCCGATAAATATAAAAAATGATAGAAAATATATATACTAGTAGTTTGGGAAAAGTTAAAGAAACTAGATTAAATTTTAAAAGAATAAATCATAAAATTAAAGTGATTTTATATAATCTAAAATTTAATAAATTGCTCAAATATGCAAGAGAAATAAAGAGAATTGACAAATTAATTTTTTAAAGTAATATTATAAGAGAAAAAATGAATTGAGGTTTAATTCAAATATTTGATGAGTTATATTATATTAGAATTAATCTGATATAATATAATAATTTTAGGGACTAAAATTATTATTAAGCCATGTCATGTCTCAATTTTTGTTAAATATTTAACAGTCGATAACCAAAATAATAATGAAATAAAATATTAACAAGATGAAAAAAATTAGTTTAGTGACCAACTCAAAAAATGAGTGATAGTTTGATTATCATTTGTGTAGTTTTTCTTATAAAAATAATTTAATCAAAATTTTATTTTAAATATTTATTAATTATATATTGAGTCCTTAAAATTTTTAATACTTATTAATTAGTTTATTGGTGTTCAGCAATGTTCATTATTAGTGGTGTTCAACAATCTTCGACGCACGTTGTAAACGTATCCAAAAAGTTAACGGTGGTAACGTGACTGTTAATTAAAATTTGTAAATAAAATTAATTATTAACAATCCAGTGACAACACATATTTATTATTTAATTTAATCACCACCTGTTAGTGAGAAATAAGAGAAGAAATAAAGGGTTGAGTGATGTCATTAAGAGAATTTGAACCCATAAATCATGAGTTAAACAACTAAGCCAAAGTGAATCTTTTGATATGAGATATTCATATGTATTATTAAATCATTGCTTTATTAGTAAAACCATTGGAGTATCTGAGCTCTCCCTGAATCATATAAATAGCAATGTAATTCACTTTATAATTTCACCTTGATTAATAAAAAATATCATTATCAATTTAGCAATGCGAGTTGTCATAATATTGTAAACTAATTCTAAAGAAAAAAATAAAATTGATATTTTATTTAATACGATTTTCGTATATCATCATTAAATAATATTTAATTAATAATTTAATAAATTTTTGTAAGGAACTTATGAAACATTTTATTTAAATAATTCAAAAATAATCCTTAGAAAATATTTAAATTGTCCATTAAACATGACTTGTTGATGATATTCGAAAGAATATATTAGTTAGATAAAAGAGTTAGTTTGTTGAGAATTGGTTTATCACCTAAATTTTAATTCTCTAATCCTTAAAACAAAAGAGCTTTTAAATATTTTTTTATTTTAATTACTTGTATATCAAATATAAATCCTAAATTAATTATATTAATTAGTTTCATATAAGTTTTACGTTAGTTGCAGTTTAAATACTTAAAACACAATTTAATTGTGATACGGGAAATATAGCAAGTAAAAAAATAACTAAACAAAATTATTTAAATTATAACCCCTAAAATTTACTTAATTTCTTAAAAAAATAAAGTTTTTCGTTATTAAAACTTGATTTCTAAGTTAGGGTTTTATTAATTAAATAATATGATTCAGATAAATTATTAAAATAATTAATAATTTAAAATACTGAAAACTTAACAAACCATTAAATAAAGTTCAACCCATAAGTTTAATAAACATTACAGTTCAGAAAGTCCGAAATAAAATCTCAAATTCAAAGTTTATTACAAATAACAAAATATCCAGAATAATTATGATTATTCTGAAAACTATGAAACATACGTAAATAGTCTAAAAGCAGTAACCTCCAAGTACCGTAGAAGTCTAGGTCGAAGATCTGAAACAGGAAAATGAGAGGGTGTAAGCTAGGGAGCCTAGTGTGTCTCTAGAGTACAAATAAACAAGATTACAGAACAGTATATGCAGATCATATGGTGTATGCATGAAAATGCACCCAACTCCGAACACCAACAGAAGAGTAGGTTCCCCGTGAACCACTCTAACTCCATCACACCAACAGAAGTGTAAACTCGACCCGTAGGTGGAGCCACTGAACAGAAGTGAATATATATCACTAACTTCCCCGAACAATTAAAATCCAACCAGATGCAATATCATATGCAGATATAGAATCAGAATGCATACCTTATAATCTAACATGAGGCATGCATGACAAATATCAAAATAAAAAATGTAATGTCAAGATGATGCACGATCATACAAAATTTAGCAAAATTAGCACAGATAGAATAATAAAATTTTAACAGATGAGAGCACACCTGAAACAGAAGGCTCAACGACGATACTGACATCGAATGGACTCAGCTCTACCACTAGAATGAGCCGGTGTAGAACCTACGAGTACAGAATATTAGATACACTACTATGCCACTATACCGAAAAGTACACTAAATAGAAATAAATCGAAACTCACGTGCCAGTCCTGATTACTGATAAACAGGAGGTCATCCAAGAGGAGGAGGAGGCAATTACTCAGGGTCGGAGTCTACGTCACCTGAACAAAAAAAAAACTATTTCAGAATCCAGTACAGATAACTTCCAAATAAGTTTTTGAACATAAAAGCCTTAAAAATGATACTTCGGATTCAAATTTCGAAAAATTGACATCGTCATCGAACTCAGTACGTCAAAAAACATTAAGTGTGCTCGAGTCAGAAAAAGTAAATTGCTGACGTCAACACTGGTCAACGCTGACGTCAACAGTGACATCACCAGGTCAACACAGGTGTCAGTAGTGATGTCAGCAAATGACATCAGTAGTGACGTCAGCAGATGATGTTAGCGGGTCAGATGTTAGGTCGATCGGGTCGGGTTGATTGCAGGTTCTAGAATTTTTCCCGAGAAAATTTGGAAAAATCCCAGATTTTCTAAGAAAATTTTGGAAATTTTCCAGATCTCCCCAGGCTTCAATCCAACAGATTTTTGGACACTCTCCCCTCTTGGTTCGATTCAAAAATAGATTTAAAATACTCCCATAACATCTAGATCGATTCAAAGGCTTACACCTGTAAATACCCTTTCTTAATTATTAGAAAAAAATTAATAAGTGGTGTGAAAAAGTTACTAATTAAATTATTTTGAAATTGCCCAAAAATTAGAAAATTAGGTTTAGATTAAAAAATTAGGGATTTCGAATAAAAATTAGGAAGTAGGGTTCCCGAATTGAAAATTGATCAAAAATTTTGGGAATTAGGGTTTAAGTTAAAAATTGGAAATTTTGAAAATTAGGGTTTGAAAAAACCTAAATTAAAAGTGAATCGAGAATTTTGTAAATTAATTAATTAAAAGGAATTAAAAGGAGGAAAAAGATTTAAAAATAGGGTGGAGTCACCATCGGCCACTTTGGTAGGCCGGACACCGTAAAAACCAGAGATTCGAGAAAGATGGATCCGAGAGTCGGCTACGGTTTAAAACGGGTTTAGGGTTTAGAAACCGCCCAAATATTGGTACCTTTATCAAAATAACCGCTTGAATTAATTTTGAATTTTCCGAATTTAAAGTGGCCTTTAAATTAACATTTTTTTAAATATTTGAATTGAATTTTATTTTTACCGTGTCTTTATTCGAAGGCAACGTATACGTCGTGACCACTACGTTGGAACATGAGCTCGTTACGATCGAATAAAGACGTTAATGTTAGGTTTATTAATTAGATGTGAGTGTGACTTACAAAAAGAAAGGAAACAATACATAAAAACATGAACATAGAATAAAAACATAAACAAGACAAATATACATGACAAAAATGTATAAGTGAAAGTAAAGGACATAAAATAAATGTTTTTGCATAAGAAACTAAGGTATAGTGAAATATATATAAAATGTAAAAGTGACAACGTGAACAAAATATATAACAAGATAAATACTACATATGTGAAAAGAATATACATAAAAAATACATAAAAAAAATAAAAAAAAAGCATAAGTAAAGAAATAAATATGTAACGTGTAAATAAGAAAATATATATACATAAACAAAAAGTATAAATAAATAAATAAAATAAAAACCACTATAAAAGGCCAAAAATAAATAAAAACAAAGTTGAAGAAAACAAAATAAATAAAATACATTCGAAAGGTGGCCTGATTGAAGGAATTAAAAAACATTTAGGCCCTAAAGCCGTTATTTTACCAAGGGGAAGAGCTCGAAAATAATCTCCAAGGCACGGAGGGTCTAGACATGAATAAAATCAATTTGAAAAGATGATTATAATTGGATTAATGACTAAATCGAAAGAAAAAAAGAAGTTGCAGGGACTTGGATTGTAAGAACATAAATATGGAAGGGTTTATGAACGTAAATTCCCCTCTTTCTTTTATTAGCTTAGTACAAAACACATTTAAAAAAACTAAATCTTCCCCTTTGGTTCATCATTTCCAGAACCGAACACAAATGAACCCCAAAAACCTCTACCATGTTCATCTTTTCTCCCAGAAAACACCTTCATCTCCAGATTTCGGCCGTTCTCCACCGTAAAAAACTAGCTCCCGACCATCGGGAACGGTGGTCGGAGAAAATAAAAACCTTTTTTCGAAGACCAAAACCAAAAAACCCTCTCCCTTAGTAGAAACAGAACCGAAAACCCAACGTTTTCAAATAAAAAAAAGTGGAGTGACCCTTCTTTTTGATTCGATTCGAAGAAAGAAAAAAGAAGAACGAAGCCCCCCTCTCTTCTTGACTCACTGAAACAGCCTTGCGGCCAAAGCTTGTCGTCGGCGAGAGAGGATCGAAGGGCTCCAAAGTGAAACCCAGAAGAAAAAACGAAGGTAAACAAAATTTGCTTTTATCCTTTTTATGCGTACAATGAGAAGAGGGTATACCTATGGAATTTTCTTGTTCTATTGATCTCGAAAATGTGGGGAATCCCACTTACATTGTTGATTGAATCGGTTTAAATACCCATTCGTTACATCGATTTTTAGAGAGAAAAAAGATCTAAAATTCTCATTGGCTCTCTGGTTTTGTTTTTATTTTGATAATCCCTGAAATATGTTGGGCATTTGGTGGCCGAAATTCTTTGATTTTTTCTCTGTAAATCTACGTTTCGCTTTGAAAAATCGTACATATCTGACATACTTTGTTATCTTCTTGTATGTTTAAACGGCCAGATGCTGAGGGGACTACCGGCGAAGCTATCGGCGGCGAGGAAATAATGAACAAAATAATTAATTATGGAAAATAAATATGTACAAAAAGCACACGGTAAAAAAAATGATAAAATATATATTTTAAAGTTCAATAAAACATAAACACAAGTTAAGAAAGATTAAAAAGATTTACATGCTTAATTTAATATGTATAATAGTAAATTTTTTAGATTTTTCTGAGGAAATAATGAACAAAATAATATTATAACTAGAGATCAACTTTAAATTTTTAGCTCGTTATTCAAAAGAAATAAAATTAAAACACGAGTTTAAAACCGGATGAAATTAGTGATTACAACACCAAAACAAAACCGAAAATCAAAACCCATTCCTTCTTTTTGGATTCAAACACCTCAACTAAAAATAACATTCAAACTTCTTACCCCCTACAGAATCGAATCAGAAATGGATAACAAGGAGGACCGAAAGCTTACCAACACCACCAAACAGAACGAATCGAATGCCACGAGGAAAACTCCAAACACACACGAAAAGGGGATTCAATTAAACTTTTAGAGAGTTTCCAAGAGGTGTTCTCTCGGTTTGACTTCCTTGGATCAGAACCAAAGTTTAATGAATTAAAAACAAAATCTCCCAAAACATAACCGAAAAAAGAAAAAAAGGAAGGAATTGATGTCTGAAATTGATTAAGGGTAAAAATACCCAACAGGACCATAAACGTTTTAGAATTCAAAAAGTGGACCCTCAAATAACCAAAATTTATAGATTGATCCGTAAAAATCCCCAATTCTTTTAGGGTTTTAGATAGGGATTTAGGTTTTGAATTGGGAAAAAAATAGGGTGTTACAACTCCCCCCTTATAGAAATTTCGTCCTCGAAATTTACCTGGATCAAAGAGATGCGGATACTGGCTTTGATAACAGACTTGGTCTCCCACGTAGCTTCATCATGACCTCGATTACTCCAGAGAACCTTAACCATCTTAATGGTTTTCCTCTGAACAACTTTTTGGTCCTGAGCAATAATCTCAACAGGTTCCTCCTCATAACATAGATCTAGACAGACCTCAAAATCCTCAATTGACAGAACATGAGACGGATCAGCTCGATATCGTCTCAGTACAAAAACATGGAACACATCATGAATGCGTTTAAGCTCAGGTGGTAACTGAAGATGATAAGCTATAGGTCTAACACGCCTGATAATACGGTAAGGTCCGATATAATGGGGACTGAGTTTGCCCTTACGGCCAAAAAGGAGTACCTTCCTCCATGGAGATACTTTTAGAAAAATCACATCATCAACCTCAAACTCAAGATCCTTACGCCTCAAATCTGTGTAGGATTTCTATCTATCAAAAGCGGCCTTAAGTCGATCCCGAATCAACATGACTGTCTCCTCAGCCTCATGTACAAGATCTGGACCCAGTAAACGGTTCTCATTAAGATCAATCCAACCAATAGGGTTGCGACACTTACGCCCATACAGAGCCTCATAAGATGTCATCTTAATACTGGCATGATAACTGTTATTATATGCGAACTCTGCCAAAGGTAAGAAATCCACCCAACTACCTCTGAAATCCATAATACATCCTCTCAACATATCCTCAAGGATCTGAATCATACGCTTAAACTGACTATCGATCTGAGGGTGATAAGCAGTGCTGAAGTTCAACCGAGTATCCAGAGCAGTATGTAGAAATCTCCAGAACTTAGACGTAAACCTCGGATCCCGATCAAATATAATAGATAAAGGCACTTTATGTAACCGAAGAATCTTAGAGATGTATAATTGGGCCAACTTACTCAAAGGATAAGTAGTCTTAACAGGAATGAAGTGCACAGAATTGGTCAATCGATCTACAATGACCCAAACAGAATCCTTCTTTGACGGAGTCAAAAGTAAACCACTAACAAAATCCATCGTTGTATGCTCTTATTTCTACTGAGGAATCTCAATGCGCTGAAGAAATCCAGATGGACGCTGATGCTCAGCTTTAACTTTCTGACAAGTTAAGCACTTGGACACAAAAGTAACAATGTCTCGCTTGAGACCTTTCCACCAGTACTTCTCCCAGAGATTCTTATACATCTTATCACCACCAGGATGCATAGAATACAGACTATCATGGGCCTTCAGAAGAATAACTTATTTCAACTCAGAATTCTTCAGAACACAAAATCGACCCCGGAAACATAAAACTCCATTCTGATCAATGGAAAAGTCCTAAGAAGTCTCTTCCTTGACTTCCATAATACGATGAACCAAGAAAGGATAATTGAGCTACTCAACCTGAATCTCAGATATCAGAGTAGGAACCACTCGAAGCTATGCTAACAGACTGCCATCATCAAACAAAGTCATCCGAGCAAACAGAGCTCTCAAATCAGAAATGGCGTTGCGACTCAAAGCATCCGCAACGACATTAACTTTACCGGGATGATAATCAATCTCACAGTTATAATCTTCCAGAAGTTCCAACCAACACCGTTGTCTGAGATTAAGCTCATTCTGAGTGAGAAGGTATTTCAGACTCTTATGATCCGTGAAGATATAACACTTCTCTCCATAGAGATAGTGTCTCCAGATTTTCAAAGTAAAAACCACTGTCGCTAACTCCAGATCATGAGTAGGATAGTTACACACATACGGTTTCAACTGACGAGAAGCATAAGCTACTACCTTCCCATACCCCATCAAAATATAACCCAAACCGGTATACGAGGTATCACTATAAATTGTATAGGGTTTCCCTGA
Organism: Abelmoschus esculentus; assembly: GCA_035048815.1. NCBI lineage: Eukaryota > Viridiplantae > Streptophyta > Magnoliopsida > Malvales > Malvaceae > Abelmoschus > Abelmoschus esculentus. The sequence continues at coordinate 9,471,548 of JAUCBN010000032.1, forward strand.
CTATGACGTATCAGAACTGGTGTTTGGGTTAGAACAGATTTGAGTTTCTCAAAACTCTCATGCTGAGCATCAGATCAGGTAAACAAAACATATTTCCTCAGAAGCTTAGTTAACGGAGCGGCTATAGAAGAAAAACCCTCTACAAGCCTCTGATAATAACCAGCTAATCCCAAAAAACTACGGATCTCTACCATATTCTTGGGTTGCTTCCACTCCATAATAGCCTTAATTTTTTTCGGGTCAACCTGGATACCCTTAGCTGAAACAACATGATCCAGAAATACAACCTCAGAAAGCCAGAACTCACATTTACTGAACTTTGCATAGACTTGTTTCTTTCTCAGAGTTTGTAAAACAATACAAAGATGCTGCTCATGCTCCTCCTCAGACTTAGAATAGACCAGAATATCATCGATAAAGACCACAACAAACTGATCCAGATAAGGTCAAAACACCCGATTCACCATGTCTATAAATGTTGCAGGGGCATTCGTAAGGCCAAAAGGCATTACTAGAAACTCATAGTGACCATAACGAGTCCGAAAGGCTGTTTTGAACACATTAGAATCCTTAACCTTGAGTTAGTAACAACTAGATCTCAGGTCTATCTTAGAGAACACAGAAGCTCCACGAAACTAGTCAAACAGATCATTGATACGGGGAGAGGGTACTTGTTCTTGATGGTCAACTTTTTCAACTTCCGGTAGTCAATGCATATACACAGAGAACCATCTTTCTTTTCAACAAATAAAACAGGGGCTCTTCACAGAGAAACACTGGGTTGTATGAAACCTCTATCCAGAAGTTCATGTAGCTAAAATTTGAGCTCTTTAAGCTTATTTGGAGCCATCCTATACGGTACCATAGACACTGGAGTAGTCCTAGATATAAATCGATACTAAACTCCACCTCCTCCCGCTTAGGGGGAACTCTTGGTAACTCTTTTGAAAAAACATCAGGGAATTCGCACACAACTCGGATCTTATCCATCCTAGAATTAGATTACCTTGAGTCAAGAATATATGCAAGATAGGCCATAGATCCTTCCTTGATCATTTTCTCAGCTTTTAGAGCAGAAATCACATTAGTCAGAAAACCTCAAAGCTCACCAATAAGAATCACCTCACGGTCATCAAAAGTCCTCAGAGTTGCCCTTTTACGTTCATAGTCCAAAGTAACTCAGTGTGCTGATAGTCAATCCATTCCTAGAATCAAGTCAAACTCTCCAAACAGTAGCTCCATCAGATTAGCAGGAAAGATTTCCCCTTGCAACTCAAGAGGACAATCTTTATACACTTTGGTAACCACCACAAGGTTACCTACAGGACTATAAGCTGAGACAGAACTACCAGTATCCTCTACAGGAATTTCCAGATACCCAGATACAGAGCTAGAAATATAGGAGTGTGTAAACTCATTATCTAACAGTTCGAAGAAAGAAATAGCATGAACAGAAAAAGTACCGATTATGACATTTGGCTCATCTCGGTCTTCCTGTCTCCTCGTAGCATAAACCAACCCGGGTTGAGATCCTCCTGATCTGGCAGATCCTCTAAATTGACTAGGTATGCCTCGAGTACCGGTACCGGATGCAGCAGGTCTACCTTGACCTCTTCCCACTGCAGGAGTCTGAACTGATGTCTGTGATTGCCTCGAAATATAACCAGACTGTGATGCCACTAGACAATCCCTGAGACGATGATCAAAAAAACCACATCGGAAACAGGCTCCACTCTGCATACGACACTCTCTTGAGTGTCACTTCTTATAGAATGAACATTGAGGTAAGGCTCGGGTACTAGTGGATCCAGGTCCACTAACAGCAGGAACAACAGAAGAAGTTGGTCTAGAACATGCAAAACTCTATGGATTAAACTCACCACGGCCCATTTTTCGAGACTAAAAATCCTGACTGTGCTGAGTAGGTGTCATAGTCTGTCGTCTACCTTTATCCTAAACTTGGGACCCAGCTGAACCCTCAAGCTCTTATAACGCTCGGCTATCCTGGCACGCTGAGTAATCATCTTATATTCCGTATCATGGTGAGTGGCAACAACAATCTTCAACGGTACCTGGAGTTCCTTCAGAAAATAATCATATTTCTGCTTCTTAGAAGAAACTATACCCGGAGCATACTAAAGCAGTCGCAGAAACTTTATCTCGTAGTCATTCACTGACATATCATTTTGATGAAGATTCAAAAAGGCATCTTGAGACTTGGCCAGATACTAGGGTCCAACATACCTATCCTCGAAAGTCTTTCTGAAAATCTCTCAACTTATCTTTTCCAACGCAGTAACTTTTTCCTCTGCCTTCCACGAATTCAAGGTCTCACCCTGAAGCAACGATATAGCTGCCCTAAGTTTTCTACTAGAAGGGTACTCCATCTCAACGAATAGATGCTGAAGCTTCTTGAGCCAGTACTCTACATCAGCTGTGTTTATACAAGTCTTACCATCGAACATGGTCATATCAGCAGCCAGAAACTCTGTAGATATGAGTTTTCTATCACCTTCATTCTGCCGCAAATATCTGAGCAACTCTCTCTACATGGTCATAGAATCCAAACCAACAGTCTCGTTATCCCTAGAAACATAAGGTCCCTCACTCTGGACCGGCTGATCAATCTCGACTTGTTAAGCCTCGGTCTGAACCTCAAGTAAATCATTTCCTCCTATATCTTGGGCCAAACTCTGATCTTGTGGCGGGTCCACAAGAGGCAGAACATCACTAGTAGATCCAACAGAACGACCTCGGCCACGACCTCTACCAGTCGCTAAACGTGTACTTCGACGCAGTGGCATGGTAGAATATCTACAAAAGGACAGACAGAATCCCTATATTAAAATCGGTACTTGGAATAGTAATCAAAATATTTCATAAAATTTCAAAACAGAGTCAAAAGGGAATCCAGATTTATCGAACAAATTTGCAAAAATCTTTTTCAGATCAAAAATCATTTTGGATCTCACAGTCTAAGGGTTGAACCTGGCTCTGATACCATTAAATATAACCCTAAAATTTACCTAATTTCTTCGAATAAAAGTTAGGGTTTTTCGTTACTAAAACTTGATTTGCAAGTTAGAGTTTTATTAACTAAATAATATGATTTAGATAAATTATTAAAATAATTAATAATTTAAAATACTTAAAACTTAATAAACCATTAAATAAAGTTCAACTCATAAGTTTAATAAACATTAGAGTTCAGAAAGTCAAAATAAAATCCCAAATCCAAAGTTTATTACAAATAATAGAATATCCGGAATAATTATGACTATTCTGAAAACTATGAAACATACATAAATAGTCTAAAAGCAGTAACCTCCAAGTACCGTAGAAGTCTAGGTCGAAGATCTGAAATAGGAAACTGAGAGGGTGTAAGCTAGGGAGCCTTGTGTGTCTCTAGAGTACATATAAACAAGATTATAGAATAGTATACGCATATGATATGGTGTATGCATGAAATACACTCAACTCCGAACGCTAACAGAAGAGTAGGTTCCCCGTGAACTACTCTAACTCCATCACACCAACAGAAGTAGAAACTCAACCCGTAGGTGGAGTCACTAAACAGAAGTGAATATATATCACTAACTTCCTCGAATAATTAAAATCCAACTAGATGCAATATCATATGCAGATACAGAATCAGAATACATGCCTTATAATCTAACGTGAGGCATGCATGACAAATATCAAAATAAAAAATGTAATATCGGGATGATGCATGATCATACGAAATTTAGCAGAATAAGCACAGATAGAATAACAAAATTTTAACAGAAGACAACACACCTGAAATAGAAGGCTCAACGATGATACTGACTTCGAATGGAGTCGGCTCTACCACTAGAATGAGCCGATGTAAAACCTACGAGTACAAAATATTATTCACACTACTATGCCACTACACCGAAAAATATATTAAACAGAAATAAATCAAAACTCACGTACGGGTCCCGATTGCTGATAAACAGGAGATCGTCCAGGAGGAGGAGGAAGCAATTGCTCAGGGTCGGAGTCTACGTCACCTGAACAAAAAAAAACTATTTCAGAATCCAATACAGATAACTTCTAGATAAGTTTTCAAACATAAAAGCCTTAAAATGACACTTCGGGTTCAAATTTCGAAAAACGAACAACGCCATTGAACTTAGGATATCGAAAAACATATAGTAGACTCGGGTAAAAAAAGTCAACTGTTGACGTCAGCGTTGGTCAACGCTGATATCAGTAGTGACGTGACCAGGTCAATGATGGCGTCAATAGTGACGTCAGCAGATGACGTCAGCAATGCCGTCAGCGGGTTAGATATCGGGTCGGTCAGGTCGGGTTTTCAGGTTGGGTCGGGTCGATCACGGGTTCTAGAAATTTTCCCGAAAAAATCTTGAATCTCCAAATTTTCCGAGAAAATCTAGAAAAATTCCAGATTTTCAAGGAAAATTCTAAAAAAAGCTTGAATCCAACAGATTTTTCGACACTCTCCCCTCTTGGTTCGATTCAAAAACATATTTAAAACACTCCCCTGCCATCCAGATCGATTCAAAGACTTACACCAAAACAAAACCGAAAATCAAAACCTATTCCTTATTTTTGGATGCAAACGCCTCAACTAAAAATAACATTCAGACTTCTTACCCCTACAGAACCGAATCAGAAATGGACAACAAGGAGGATCGAAAGCTTACCAATACCACCAAACAGAACTACTCGAAGGCCACGAGGAAAACTCCAAATACACACAAAAAGGGGATTCAACTAAAGTTTCAGAGAGTTTCCTGGAGGTGTTATCTCGGTTTGACTTCTTTGGATTAGAACCAAAGTTTACAGAATTGAAAACAAGATTTAATCGGAGAAATTAAATCTCCCAAAACATAACCGAAACAAGCAAAAAGGAATGAATTGATGTCTGAAATTGATTAAGGGTAAAAATGCCCAACAGGACCCTAAACGTTCCAGAATTCAAAAAGTGAACCCTTAAATAACCAAAATTTATAGATTGATCCCTGAAAATTCCCAATTCTTTTAGGGTTTCAGAATTAGGGATTTAGATTTTGAATTGAGAAAAAAAACATGGTGTTACATAAATTATCTTTCATATAGCTAAAAAAATTAAATCACTTAAAATTTACTAATTTGATTTACAATTTTAAGTTTTCAATTGAGTTTATACGGGATGTTGAGATTATTTCAATTAATATACAAATTTTAAGAAAATTGTCTAACATTTTCAACAGTTGCCTCAAATTAAATAAATTCAAAATTTAAAACTTTATCTATTTATCTAAAATAAATCGTTAAATTAACCGTAAGATATGATATGATGATTACTTATTTTATTCGAACAACAATAAATACCTTTAATTAAATTAAAAAATATTAAATTGAAACTTTAAATATTAAATAAGATAAAATCCCTTACCCTATATCAAACTTTAAATATTTAAATATGTTTGTATACCAAATATTTTAATTACACTTTTTGATATTTGTATATCATATATATTTAAATATAAATATATTTTTAATACAATTTAAACAATAATTTAAACATCTAAATCTGAATAACATTATGGACATCTTTACAATAAATTATTCTTCATTACATTAATGTTAAAGATTTATTTAAAAAATTCTATGAAACATTTTAAATCAATCTTCATGTGTTTAATTTTATTTTAAATATCAATATATAATTGTGTTTTTCTCCTGTCTTCATGTGAGCTAATTAGTCTTGAATTCCATGCTCGTATATAAGTGGTTATAACTTAAATTATATCTATTGCATCAAAGTGTTAATATAATAGATCCTGATCCATACTGTTATTACACATGGAACATAAGTTATCATAATAACACAAATTGATTTTTATTTTTATGAAATTGGATATAATAGTTCTTTAATTAAATACGTACTATTATATACCGATTGTTGTTTCATATTTGTAAATTAAGATTTTATCATCATAGAGATTAATGTTAATATGGAAAGTATTCTTAAAAATTATATGATACTAATCAACTGATCATGCACATGCAGCACATCATAATATGGTATGTAGGAAAAATATCATCATCATGTACAATCGTGAGAAATTATATCATGGGTAAGTTCCACCACGTGTCCATGGGACCAATCACTAAAAATCACACACCTCATCAATTTTTTCATGTCATATTTTTTTAAGTGAATCTTCACTTTAAAAATTATTTTTAAAATAAATTAACAGTAAATATAAGTGAGATTCACTTAAGAAAATATGATATAAAAAAAATGATGAGATGTATGTTTTTTAGTGGTTGATCCCATGGATGACGTGGTGAGACTTACCCATGATATAATTTCTACTTAATCGTGAACAAAAATTATTTATCTTTAATTATTTTTTTTATAATTTAAATTAAAAATTCTTTTAAAATTAAATTTTAAACTATAACCTTAAATTGTACGTTTTAAAACCTAAGTCCTATACCTTAATACATCTTACGCCTAATTTCTTGAATCTTAACCTTAAATCTTAAATTAAGAGAAATAATATTTTCCTCCATATTTACTTTCTATATGTATATACACTTTCTATATATAACCTACTACAGTTTTTTTATGGTAACTTCGACATCACTGAGAAATAATGAAAAACTTCGTAACTTTTAAAGAGAAAGAGTCCATTTTCATCCAACCATTTCAGTAAATTCCCCACCCCGCGTCTCAGCCGCGTGTGAGGAGTAAGTTCCTACGTTTATAATTTCAGTAACTCACCGCTAGGCATAACCTCTTTAATTTCCAGAACAAGTTTTCTAAAAGCAATGGCCAGCACTACTGGTGAAGACATTCACATTCCAGTTGATGTTCCGATGTCCGGTGACCGACGGCTGCGTAAGCCATACGGTTCGAATGATCTTATCTCTGTCAAAGCCGCATCCTTCCGCGGTTCTAAGGTCTCTTACCTTTTTCTGTGCTTACAATTTCAGTTTATTTGAGAACCGGAACTTCCATATGCCACATATGTGTATATAATGCCATGTCTGTGTTGAACATGGAAGGATTCGAATTGGAGGGTGGTGCTGAGTCTGGCATTTCAGAGCATCGGCGTAGTTTACGGCGATCTCGGAACTTCGCCGCTTTACACTTACACGAGCACTTTCAGTAATGGGATAAAGCATAAAGATGATGTATTGGGAGTTCTTTCTTTGGTATTTTATACACTCACTCTCCTTCCTCTGATTAAGTATGTTTTCGTTGTCTTACGAGCAAATGACAATGGCGAAGGTACATTTTTTTAATGTTTTCACAAGATTTTTTCAATTGCTTTTCTCTTAAATCTGTAATTTGTATGCGTAAAAGAAATTATAATACCAAATTTTATCAAAATTAGGAGGAACGTTCGCACTCTACTCACTGATTTGCCGATATGCGAAAGTGAGTTTGGTCCCGAGTCAACAAGTCGAAGACAGTTCTGTATCCAATTACAAGCTAGAATTGCCAAGCAAGCGGCTGAAACTAGCATCAGTGCTCAAGTCTAGCTTAGAGAAGAGCCAATTTGCCAAAGTTCTCTTATTGCTTATCACCATGCTTGGTACTTCCATGGTCATCGGCGACAGTGTCCTCACTCCGTCCATCTCGGGTAATCGCTTCGTTAATCGCTTCGACCTCTTCTTTGTACTAATTAATGTTTCCTGGTGATCGTGTAGTTTTATCTGCTGTTGGTGGTGTCAAGGAAGCAACATCTGCCTTGACAGAAGGTAGTATAGCTATGAATGTAGTGTGTTTGTTTCCTTTGGTGATCATCGTGTCTCGTGTGTGTAACAACTTTTGGACCAAATTTGGTGTAACAATTAACAAACAGATATGATTGCTGGGATATCGGTTGTGATCTTGGTGTTCCTCTTCATGATTCAAAGATTCGGAACATCGAAAGTCGGTTACGCCTTTGCTCCCTTCCTTTGCATTTGGTTTATACTCATCGGTGGAATCGGTTTCTACAACATTGTAAAACATGATATCACTGCACTTAAAGCCATCAACCCTATGTACATTGTTAATTACTTCTTCAGGAACAAAAAGGATGCTTGGATTTCCCTTGGTGGAGTTGTTCTTTGCACAACAGGTTCGTTAAAGCTTGCGCCGCCGCCGTTGTTCTTTTTGTTGTAACGGGAAGAAAGGCTTATAGATTTTTTGTTTATTGTATTCAGGAGGTGAAGCTTTGTTTGCTGATGTTGGTCATTTCTCTGTTCGGTCCATTCAACTTAGCATGTGCTCCCTGGTGTACCCGGCTTTGATTTTGGCCTACACTGGACAATCTGCTTACCTCCTCCAACATCCGGATGCTGTTTCTGATGCATTTTTTAAAGCTATTCCAGGTCATAAATTATGTTCATAGACAGGAAATTGTATTGTTTTTCCACTGTTAATCATACAAAAGTGTTGCCTCTTATGATTATCATACATGCAGGTCCAATGTTTTGGCCAATGTTTATAGTGTCCATAGTAGCTGCAGTTATAGCAAGCCAAGCAATGATTTCCGGGACGTTCTCGATAGTCCATCAATCGCTTTCCCTTGGCTGTTTCCCTCGTGTCAAAGTTGTTCACACATCTTCAAACCATGAAGGGCAAGTTTATATCCCGGAAATCAATTATTTCTTGATGTTTGCTTGTGTTGCTGTCACATTTGGTTTCAAGACAACAGTAAAAATCGGCAACGCATATGGTAAATCTTTCTTTCCTTCATATTTTGAGAGTTCTAATCACTTCTCAATTTGCAATGTTCATTGATTTCTATTACTACAGGAATTGCTGTTGTGTTTGTAATGACACTAACATCATCCTTGTTGGTTCTCATCATGATCATGATATGGAAAACCAACATATTTTTAGTAATCTTCTATGTCGTTACCATCGGATTTGTAGAGCTGCTCTATCTGAGTTCAGTTCTCTATAAATTCACCTATGGAGGGTATTTGCCATTGGTATTTTCAGCATTCATGATGACTGTAATGTATGTTTGGAACAATGTATATCGAAGAAAATACTTTTATGAGCTTAACCACAAGATTTCGTTGGCGAGATTAAAGGAATTATCCGTAGACAATAAAATGGTCCGGATCCCCGGACTTGCAATGTTCTATTGGGAGCTGGTTCAAGGTATCCCACCCATATTCGAGCATTATGTTTCGAATGTACCAGCATTGCATTCCGTCATCGTCTTTGTTTCCATGAAATCACTCCACATTAACAAAGTCCCTGCGGAAGAAAGATATTTTTTCCGAAGAGTCGAACCAAGAGAACTCTTCGCCTTCCAATGTGTTGTTCGATACGGATACAACGATGTTCGTGAAGAGGCCTTTGAGGAAACATTGATTAGGAGACTTAAAGAGTTCATTCAAGAAGAGACTTTACTGCAAATCCAAACCATATCTGCCCACGAGAACATGTCCGAGAGTGAAAAAGGATCGGACATGGAAGTGATCGAAAGACCTGAGGAGATTACAAATCCGAATCAGACGGAAGTAGAGAAGCTTCAAGAGATCATGCCTCTGGAAATAGAACAAGTGGAGAAAGCTTGGGAAGATGCTGGTATTGTTCACTTGATTGGCCAGAGTGAGGTGATCGCAAGCAGAAAATCCAATATAATCAAGAGGATTCTGATCAATTATGCTTACAACTTGCTGAAGAAAAATCTGCGACAAAGCGAGAATGTGTTCAATATTCCTCATAAGCGTATGCTTAAAGTTGGCATGACTTATGAACTTTAAAAATTCTGTAAGTACTCGTACCAGTACGAGAATCCCTTTCTTTTAGATCTAGAAAACACTAGAACTAGTTTTATTTCCTACTGTTCTTAATCTTATATTAGTCATCAGCAATGAAGGAGAATATTTTAAGCTCATCTTTATGTTTTATAAAATACTTTATTATATGATAGCAAATTTTGACCTCATAAGGTTATACATTTGTCAGGAAACATATGTTATCCAAGCGGGAGATTGTTGGATTAAAATTCAATAATAATGGACACATATGTATAATGTATATTGCTATTATAAAGCTTAACACGTAATTAAGTGACTAATTATGTTATATGTGTTATAAGTATTAAATTGTTATGGAATTAAAAGTATAGATACTATAAGGTGTATTTATAATTTGATGAGGGGCAAAATTATAAATACTTAATAGTTGGCTATTAAATCAACTATATAAAGGAGTTATGGTTCAAGAATTAGGTTAACTTGTATATCTCTTTTTCCTATTTGAGAGTTGTGTGTCAAGAGATAACCTAACTTTTTGGAAGATCAAACCCTTTGGATTAATTCAGGTACGCTTCCGCATTCAGTTTATTTATTTTATTGTTCTTGATGATTTGACATGTATAGATCTTAAATTTATATTCATATTGAATATATTTTAATTCTAACATTATGAACTTTAAAAATTCTGTAAGTACTCATACCAGTACGAGAATCCCTTTCTTTTAGATCTAGAAAACACTAGAACTTCTTAATCTTATATTAGTCATCAGCAATGAAGGAGAATATTTTAAGCTCATCTTTATCTTGTAGCTACTTATGATTCCTTTAAATAGCATCGAACTGCAATGGTTGCCTGCCTTTCTTCTTTCTGTTTATGGTTCTCTATATCTATGTAAATACTTTAATCTATTTGATACGAAAGATCAAGCTCACTTCTCATATCTAGCCAAAGATTATCAAGTTTCTAACACTAGATTTTAGGTTGTAACTATCTTTTTTCTGGAGCTATTTATTTTTTCCTTTCTGCCAGAAGTTTGCACTCCGAACAACCTTGTTGGTTTGAAGAATTCTCTTGTGTTTCGACCAAAAAAAGTGACCAACATTCCGATTCCTTTAGTGACGTTCTTAATAAATTTGCTTCAGAATCATGGTTTCTTGAGCTTGAAATCGAAGTACCAGAAGGCAGCAGAGAGCAAAGAGCGAGTCCAGGGACGAGGATGACGATGGGTTTTTGGCTGCCCAATCACGATTGATAAAATAAATTATTGTACTTGATCTCGTTCTAGACTGAAAACATGAGAATTTAAATGTCTCAAAAATTAAAAGAGAGAATTTGTTTGACCCATTAAAAAATGATAAAATATTATACAATTAAAAATATATTGGTTTTGAATTTTTTTTAACTTAGATTCAAACTCGTCCCACCCTACTCCGTCTAAAAACTTAAAATTTCCATCAAAATCCTTGTTTGATCTGATCGAGTCTATGGCTCTTTGTCATCCCTTCGTTTGAACCAGTAATGAAACAATCTCATAATTTAATCACAAATAAACGTCAGGATAAAAGTTTACAAATAGTCATTAGGCACTTTTAAAATCTTTAGTTTTAATTTAAAAAGCAATAAATTTAATTATACAAATATTATACTAACCCTGCACCCTCGGTTATAATCTTGTTCCTCTGCTCCATGGTATGCCTATGCCCTGTCCATCCAAATCTACCTTGTTTGTTTGTTTGTTTGTCGTGACAAGCAAACATCTGGTTCAAGCAAATATGATACCACAATGGTTTCTCAGTCGTGGTTCAGTCAGACTCCCCAAACTCAACAAGGTTAGGAAAGCCTGGAAACTCGAGTTCACATAGATTGGAATCAAAAGCTTAAGGCTGTAATATTTAAGATTAAATTAATTGTAATGGAAATAATATGTAATAAGAAGGGTTAAGTTTATTATTTTTCAAAATTAAAATTAAATTGTTTAAAATTAAAAATGTAAAGAATTGAATGTGTTATTATATAAAAATTAATAATAATATTAAAATATTTAAAGCTTTAATTACTAAATTAAATAATTTAGCCCTCTTGATTAGTTATCACCGTGGAATGAGTTCTTTTTGTTGAGTAATCCCATATTTGGTTATACCAAACATGACTCGAAAAAATAACATAAAGGTAAATATTTTGAATAGTCGGTAATTAAAAAATTAATATCAATTTATATATTAATATTTTAATATTGTATGTGTATTTTATAAATAAAATAACTGGATTTATATAAATATTATTAGTTTTTCAATTAAAATTAATTTTCAAGTTTTACCTACGTAATTTAAATATATAAATAAATTAAAGCGTGTATAATATGAGTTATTAACGTAACATAAATTCCATCCTTTGCTTGATTAATGTTTAATGTGACATAACCAAGTGATTCAAGCCGATATATTTGATTTTTAGTAAAAAGAGAGATATTTTCTCAGAAAATATAAGTTAAGATTTTTTTAATGTCGTTGTTAATTTAATAAGTATAAAAATTGAATTTATTATTTTGTAAATGACTAAGTTATATAATCACAATATTTATTTAATTGATTAATTAATTCAAATCAAATAATTTATAAATTTATTATAGGGATTAATTTTACGAAATCAATTGATTTTTATACATAAATTATCATTTTATATACGTTTTAAATATAAATATTTTTATTTAAAATATTATAAATAATTAAAATTTATATTAAAAATATCAGCAAAATAATGTTTAAAATACATTCATTTCTCAATCCTCGAATCCATGTCCGTTTCAACAAGCAAAATAATATTCATTAGTGCTACTTTACATCGATTAAACATCAATTTCATGATCAAGAAAAAAATCTATTTAAACTTTTAATAGTGTGTCGGTGATTATTTATTTATTTATTTTTAAAAGTATACATGTTTGATTTATGTTTATTTAAAATTTAATATTACGTAAATATTTATTTATTTTTTAAGTGTTCGTATTTATTTATTTAGTGTTCACGAATATATTCATTTAAGTATTTCCGAACACGTTTGTTTAAACAGTGACGGATCTAAAAAATATTTTAGAGTAAATACACATAAAATTTTAAAATTAAAAAAAAACAACTTATAAATATTAAATAAATTTAAAAATTAACTCATAATGTTTTTTTAAAATAAAAACAAATATATAAAAATTTAGAGTAACCATCTATACTAAATATTTGTACATGTTCCTTTGTGGACAAAGTAGAGGTTGTCCTTAGATTTCTCATTGCCAACAAGCTTTTTCTTTCTTTTATATTGGCTACTGTACGATCACTATCGGGTTTTGTTCTCTGTTTTAGCAAACCAATTTTATTAGTACCTGACAGTTCGGTCGAGTGTCTAAGGCGCTAGATTTAGGTTCTAGTCCAAAAGGGCGTGGGTTCAAATCCCACAGCTGTCAGACTTATCAATCCTTAATTTACGCAAAAAATTATATGCCGTATAAAGATGATCCTAATTTTTTTAATTTTTTTAATTTAAACCCTAATTTTAATATTATCTAAAATAAAATCATAATTATCTAAATCAGAATTATAATAATATAAAAATTACAATTACGAGCGTTGTGATTATATATTTTTTCTTGAATTCATTTGTATGCTTGGTTAAAGAAATATCATTTATGTCTGTTTAAATTATTTAATGCAAGTCGATATAAAACAAGTGCATCATATTATTACTAATCGAGGGCAGGTGATGGAAATTTCCTTCCTATTTTATAGTTTGATTAAATATTAATATATTGACCGACTAGGATTAAAGAATTAATTTGATTAAGATCAAATTAAATAAATACATTTTTATATTGTTATTAGAACATACAATATGATGTATAATAATAATAACGATGATAAGTACATAATAATAAGAATATATGAATCGATAAAATTTATAAATAATATATGAATCGATTTTATGTAAGTTTTCTTGACTGAAATTTTTATGTTTGATATAGTATTTTAATATTTTGAAGCATTTCAATAAATAGTCCTTAATTATGATATGTTTATAATGTCATGTTTATAATGCAATTATATTGGTTTGGTCTATAACCTAAGAAAACTAATTATATGTGTAATTTATGAATTTTGTAAGAAAATATGGTTTTAAGAATTTTTTTTATAGATTCGCACAAAAAAAGATATACTTAAAATTGTCAAGTGAGAAAAAAAAATATAGATCATTTAGTTTTATAGTGAAATTTTAGTATTAAATTTAAAATAAAAAAATACTGTTTATTTTAGAAATGTCAAAAAAAATGTGTGAATAATTTAAAATATTATACATAATTTTTATTTTTATTTTTCTTCATCTATATATAATTTTTTGATTTATTTTAAAATTATCAGAATATATTATTTTGGTGATAGAGGATATTACTCATAACAAGTAGAACGAAAGATGAGACCTTTTAAAATCTCTATTTTTAAATTCTTAACTTTCTTTTATTTTTTATCTATATAAAATTTATATTCATTTTAGAATTATTTATTTTTAAAGGTACACAAGCTTTTATTTTATCTTTCAAAATTAGTCTATTAATCTAAACTAAACTCCTTAAAATCAAGTTAAGACGTAAAATGTAAGCGTCATATAAATAAAAATTCAAAGAAGACGGACAACGATGTAAATTTACTATAAATAATTAAAATTTTAATAATAGTATAGAATTTATTTTTGTTGGCATATTATATTTAATATTATTATTTAATTTTATATTTATTTTATTTACATATAGTGAGAAACTGTAGTGATACTTGAGGAAAAAGATAATAACTCATTTGTCAATATCAAAAGCTAAAAATAATCATTCATTAGTTGTAAAATGTTAAAAAGTTATTTATTAAAATTATTGATCAATATAAAAAATTTTAATGGTCAATTTAAAAATTTAAATGACCACTTTTAAAAAATTATTTATTAAAATAATTAATCAATTTAAAACTTTTAATAGTCAATTTAAAAAATTAAATGATCACTTTAAAAAATTATTGACTATATTAACAACAAATAATATTAAAGATTCAATACAATATGATGATTCATTGAAAGAAAAAATGCATATACATAGTGAACCATTTAAAAATACATATTTAAATAGTAAATTACATAACGAGAGTTTATATGATAATCTAAGAAATGATGAATGTTTATATAGTCTATCATCGAAAGAGGATGCTTTAAATAATAAATCAGAAGATACTAATTTATATAGTAGATCATTTAAAGATAGGAGTTTAAAATATAAATTATATAAATAAAAAAGTGAAGGAAAAAATTTGAGTCGTATTAAAAATTTGAATTTATCTCAATTTAAAAATTTTGACCATAATCATTTTTTTGTACAACCTATTGATAAAAGAAAACTAATTCTGAAGACAAAATCAAGAGTGACACTTATTGTCTCCATAAAATACTTAATAAGATTTTGAAATTTTTAATTTTTTAACATCGATTTTTTTAGTCAATTAATTACAATGAAAGAAACTCTAAATTTAAAAATATGACATAAAATATCAAATGGTCTTAAAGTTTTGTTAAATAGTAAAGACTCTCAACATAAAAAGAGTGTGAAATATTTAATTGTTCGTTCTAAATTTATTGATTGTTCGAAATTGAAAGATACAACAACAACTATACTATATTGGTTATATTTTATCTTATACTTTACGGTTGTACAAATATTTTATTTTTAATTGAATATATGCTATTACTTTATAATAATGCAGGTTGAAAAAGAGAATAAAATTTATAATTTTAACGATTAAATCAAAATTATAAAACTTATTCGCACAAGTTCATATCAAATGTAAAATAAAAAATATAAACTATAAATTGTTGTGAATAAAATAAAGAACAAGAATAAAATAGGAGAATAAAGATGAGAGAAAAAAGAGAGAGATTTGTATTATATTCTCAAAGTAGGGTTGTATACAATGCTTTGTACAAAAATCTATATTTATATGCATAATATGGAAACCCTAATTCCAATGGTTATTAAACCCTAATAATAAAGCCCATTAAACTTTAGCTTAATATATGGATATCCACCATAAATAAATATATTCATAACACTCCCCTTGGATATCAATAAAGATAATGTGCCTCATTAAAACCTTACTAAGATAAAAACTCTGTGGGAAAAAAATTCTTAGTGAAGGAAAAAGAGTACACATCTTTGATACGCATAAAAAGAGTACACACATCTTTGATACGCATAACATGTTGCCTCATTAAAAACCTTACAAGGAAAACCCATTGGGACAAAACCTTGGTTAAGGGGAAAAGAGTGCAACGCGTATTTACTCCTCCTCATGAAAATATCACATAAGATCTTTGAATCTTCATAATTTAATATTGAATACAATCTTCAAATGTTGAAGTAGATCATGCACTAGTGGATAAATCTTCCAAATCATTGCTTGAAATGATTCATTAAATACTATTCATCTGAAAATCATGAGGGACGAAACTTGAAGAAATATGTTTCGTTTATCATATTTGATATATCCACCTTGAGATATAAATTTTTTTATATCTCTGTACAAGATAGCTTGCATCTTATCTTGTGAAAAACATTCACATATCTTCAGGATATATTTAGTCAAACACATATTTCGGCTTTACCTCATGCATAACAATTATTTAAAGGTAATGATCTCGTAGTACTTAAATAATATTTCTGGACCAGCTAAGATACGATGCTTCCAGATCAAATAATGTATATAATGTACTTTTAGACCAAGAATATCATTACCCTTTTCTTGAGGCAGAAAGAATCTTTTTTTTACATTAAGAGACCTAGCAACCATAAGATTGATCAATGAATATGCATTATTCATATAAAGTCTTTTTCAACATTTTTTCTATATGTCGATTGATGCACAAGGATTTGAGAAGATCTCTTCACGAGTCTCAACTATATTCAAATCATTGACAACAATAAAAATTTAGAACTAATCCACTTAATTAAAATGCTCAGGGAAATTAAACAATTCATATAACATTATGCTAACAAGTATTCAATGAGGCGATTATACAAAATACCACTAAATTGTTTTAAGCCATAAAAGATATATTTAATATGATTGAATAATATTCTTGAGAACTTGAATTAACTGCTTCTGACAGTCTAAATCCTTTTAGAAGTTTCATGTAAATGTTTTTTTATTAAGAGGCTCACACAAATAAGATGTAACAACATCCATTAGACGAAACTAAGTCATTTCATTTATTTTTAGAATATCTAAAAGTAATTGCATCCACCATCGAAGAATATATTTTCCTCATTCAATTTTATGTCTTTGTGAGAATCCTTGTGCAACCAAATGAGCTTATATCTCATGATTTTCCCTTTTGATTTCTCTTTCTCACAAAGGCTCGTTTATATCCACGAGCTTTACACATTTTAATGTACAAGCTATAGGCCTAAATACTTCTTTTTTCAAAAGAGATTTTAGTTTCGCTTCAATTGCCTCTTTCATGTTGGTCAATCGTTTCTTTGTTTACATTGCCCAATTGATAATGATTCGTGATCCACATCATCAAATAAAATCTCTAGTACTATATTACATGCAAATATATTAACGACGTCGATTTAATTTCAGTTCCATTTATTACCAGACATGACATAATTTATTGAGATCTCTTTATTATCAGGTACCTGAGTCATGTCAATGTCTCTGTTGGAGACGATTTAATCTCTTTTAGATATTTTCATAATCATTAATTCCTCGATCAGACCATCATAAAATATAGCTCCTTTTCCTTTTTGAGGATCTCTTATCTTTGGAACTTACTTGTCTACTACGTTTTAAGTGTAAGTTAAACTCATTAGCAACTAGAGTTTGGCAATTGATTTGCTAAATGAATTATCCATTGAACTTATAATTCACATTGTGTAACATGTGGATCAAAAAGAGAAAATGATAATTCATTCAAACTTATTTCTTTCCCCAGCTATTTCTCCCCCTAATGTTGGGTAAATTGAATATTAAAATGATAGTCAATAAATCGGATTGTAAATAAATTTCCTATCAAAAGCTCAAGATATTTAAATCTGATATATATTCCCAACAAAACTCATCTTTGTGCGTTATGGTGGAGCAATTAGAACATATATCGCAAACAAAAAATCTAAGATGAGAAATATTTGGTTCCTGACTAAAAACTATTTGTAATAGGGAGAACTTATGATCATTTGTTGTCTTGATACGAATTTGTGATACTATATATAAAATTACATGTCATCAACATTATCAAGACTGATTGTCTTTAGAAAATAATCTAGAAAATGTACTTATAATTTTATCAACTGAGCAAGTAGCCTCGCTAACACCAAATTGCGAGTTAATAAGAAGGATATACATAACCATCTAGTCGATGCATCGATAAAAATCATAAAATATCTAGACGGTCTTTAAGAAAGGTGTATGGGCCCATATATCACCTTGTATCCGTTCCAAAAAATTAATAGCACTGTATCTTAGATGTTGATGATTGAATAATCAAAATGCTTTCATAGCAAGTATCACAAGAAAAATTACCTTGAAGAAACTCCTAGTTCTTCAATAAATGACCACATGAAAGTGTCAACAATTTTTCGCATCATAATTAAACCAGGATGGTCTAACCGGTCATGCCAATAAAATAATCAGTACATCTAGTTTACAATAGCATGAACTTCAATTTGTACTAATTATTATGTAGTACAATATGGATGATAGTGCATGTAATTTTGTCAATATTTCATTATTGCCTTGAGTTATACTCGTAATATTGAGATAGTCAGCATCCTCTTAACTAATATTCTCAATATATTTCTATAAATATCTTTAAAACTCAATATCTCTTTACGATTTTGACGAGTATAATGCACTGTAAATATAGAATAAAGTTCCATTTGGCAATAACATATTTGCTCAACGAGCATAATGCACTGTAAATATGAGATAAAGTCTCATTTGGCAAATAACATATTTACTCAGTCGGAGCTTTCTGTGATATTAATACTTCCGGATATAGTACTCATATTATTCCCTTGCATTTAAAATGGGAAAATATGCATAATTATGTACCTTTTAGTACGTGCTTTATTTCATTCACTTCGGAAAATGAAAAATATGTGCTCTATACCATTCACTTTGGGGAATGGAAAAATATTAAAAAAATAGCACATTATATCAAATCGGATCAAAGATAAGCTCTCAAGAGTTCTTCCGAAGCACTGATATTTTAGTACTTTGAGATATAGTACTCATATTTCCCTTGTATTTAAATGGGAAAAATATTTCATATGCTTAAATATTGTATGAGTACTTGCACTGTCTACTAAGCATAAATCGCCATAAATTATTGCATATTTTATTCCGAAGTAATCATATTCTTTTAAAGGAAAAATTAACATAAAGGATAAATAAATAATATATAAAGTAATTTAACATAAATAAATAATAAATAAAAATAAATTAACATAAAATAAAATAAAAGATCTAAAGAAAATAAAATAAATGGCAGATTATTCTCTTGATGGATTATGAGAAAATTATCAATATCCAATTAAGTTGGATCAATAACGCCATTATTTTTGCCACAAAGAAAATCTGTTTATATTTTCTTTAATTTATCAATCATGATTATGGATAAAGTCCATAATATTTCAGCGTTTGACAAGTACGAGATCAATGGTTTGTACCATCGCATTGATAACATAAAGTTTTCGATATGATCTCTATCATTCTTGTCATCTTTATAATTCCACTTCTGGTGGATATAAGCATTCTCAAAAGAATCATCTTATCCATATTTATTTTATGATATTAATCATGACCACAATTACTAATGTGATATTTATTCTTTCCGCTATAAAATATCACATTCACTTTAGGGAATGGACAAGACCTCATCTGCTGAGCTTATTGTGCTAGACCTCATCTGCTGAGCTTATTGTGCTAGCTCAATTTCACGATCTTGCTCTTTTGGACTGAACTCCATCTGCTCAACTTGTTGTGGTGTCTCATCTTTATATACATGAATTTTATCATTTGTCGGTGACTACTTCATCTAGTGAAGCAAGCAGATCATTCTGACTTCTCCTATAGAATGATTAGGACCTTGTTGACATGTCACTGGATCAGACTCATAATAGATCTCAGGTTCAACTGAAGAAGCTTTGGCTGCATCTCACCAAGAAAATCAGGAAAATAAGGTATCTCATGTCTTGTACCACCAACATCAGGTTCCGCCAAGTTTTTATCTACAAAAGAAAAACAGAATTCATCAAATACATGTCGAGAGATATAATGTAACACCTCAAATTTGAACTTAGAAGTTTAGAGGTCGGTTTAGAGTTCTAATGGACCGATTTTGTCGGTTTAGCCTAGTTTAGGATTAAATACTTAAAAATTGATTTTTAATCAAAATAAATTATAGAAAAATATTATAAAATCCTTAATTCATATAAATTAGACTTTAGTCAAATTAATTTTGAAAATCGATCCTTGAAACCCTAAGATTTTGAAATTAATGACTGTTTTATAAAAATTGAAAATTTAGGGATAATTTTATGAAACAAGTCAAAACTTTGAATCTTTAAGGGGCTTTGATCCAATTATAATCCTAGCTGTTCTAGGATTTCTAAATATTAATTAATTAAGCCCAAAATCTATTTTAAATTAAATAACATAATTAAACCCAATTTTAAACTCTTAAAACCCTTTTTAATTAACCTAAACATAATTTATTTTTCTAATTTTCGTTTTCCCTCATTGGAGACATC
Organism: Abelmoschus esculentus; assembly: GCA_035048815.1. Taxonomy (NCBI): domain Eukaryota; kingdom Viridiplantae; phylum Streptophyta; class Magnoliopsida; order Malvales; family Malvaceae; genus Abelmoschus; species Abelmoschus esculentus. The sequence continues at coordinate 9,492,133 of JAUCBN010000032.1, forward strand.
CGTTCATCAAGTTTTCAAAGTAAAAACTTATTCTTTTTCAATAAAAATCGTTTATAACAATTATCTTAACTTTTCTCCTTCAAATTTTCTTGTTTTCTCATTGTTTTCTCGTTTTAAAACCCGAAAAGCAATTAGATCGGTTTTATAGGTGACATTTTTTCAATCCTATAGAAAAATAAATTTCTTTACTGAAATTCCCAAGTTCTTGGCTTGGAGAATTTTTTTAATCCTTTAATTTCATAAAAATCAGTTTTTTGGCTAAAAATCTCAATTTTCGTTCAATGCTTTTTAACCATTGTTTTTGGTTCTTAAATGGATTATTTTAAATGTTTTAGGATGTTTATAATGTTTTTTTAATATCCTTAATCCCGGACTATAGGCTTAAGTGAAGTTTGGTGTGTTCCGACAAGTTTGCAAGCATGATTAAATTTTGATATGCTTGTGACATAATAATTGAGGTTTTTGTTTGTCAAGCACGATGTTTGCAAGCATGATTAAAATTTTTATGTTATTGAATGTTTGTTATATATATGACTGATGAGTGCCTAAAAGGCAGTAATTTTCTACCCTTCTTATGGTACTTTATGCACCTATTATACATCCACTTGAACCGAATCATATACTCTTTGCTCAAATATTGGATATTTTGTTTTCACCAAATACAAAGTTAATATTTATAAAGAATGTAGATATTATTACAATTTCTGTACATGTAGGAATATCCAGAGCCGAAGCAGCAAAAAAGCTATGTAGAGGCCGAGGCAGAAGACCGGCCGCGGTAGAATCCAGTGTGGCAGCATCAACAATGGAGGCGCATCAGAAGATAAAAATATGAAGAATATTCTGGAAGACACGGCGCATCAATTGGACCAGGCTAGCATGCTCAAAGCCCAATTCAAAGACCAAGCGGGAAACCCTTTCTAGAAGGCGGCAAACATGGAAATATCAGAATCCTTGAAGAAAGCTTGTTCCCTACTCCAAGTTGAAGTCTATTTAGGAAAGGTTTGCCCTAGGTTAAGACTATAAATATACTAGCCGGCCACATTGTCTAGAGGGCCGATTTGTAGAGAAAACCCTTCCTCCCTAAGAATTGTACTTCCACGATAACATGTTCTAAATTTCTTAGGGATAGGTGAAGGTTGTTGATATTAGTGAGAGGAGATTGATTCTTGTATTCTTGTTCTTATGCAATAAAATCAGAGTTTGCTTATCCTATTTCTATTCCTTGTTCTTGTATCCAAGCCCGAGAGGGAAGTTTGCAAGTAATCTATTTATCTAGCATCAAGAGGTGTAGATTCAAGAAAGGGGTAAGTACGGTTTCGACGACACTAACTTGGCCTGTACTTCGGTAGAGGCATTCGAAGATGGGTTAAGAGTTTCAGCAGCTAAAGGAAGTGTTGGATTGGTTGGTGGTCAACCTTAGTTTACGCCGAGAGGTATCGTCAAGGATCGAGCATCAACAGTACTTTGACTCAGAGATGAGCGAAGGCATTTACGGACATTTTGCTGAACTTTGATACTTTTGCCCACGAACAAGATATTGCCGCGGCAGAGGAGCATTAACATTGGCGAGGCAGTATCTGTAGTACTATCAAAGCAATGTTGTGCGATTGCATTGGACAAGAAGGAGATCAATTGAATCCACTAATTGACATAACTGGACCCTACCCGCTTTCTCTATAATCGTTCTCAACTCTTTAGTTTATGTTTTGTTATTTACTTATTTAGTTAGATAAAACAAACCATCTTATTTGTTTTTTTATTTTATTCTCAGGAGCAAGGGAATGAAGGAAGACATATTAAGTATACCAATCCCTGTGGAGACGATACACGATATACTTATCATTTTATTACTTGACGACGTGTACACTTACACTCAAAATAGCGCTTATACCACGCCTATCAATGGTTGTTGATAAAACATGATTAAATTTTTATATGCTTAAATGTTGCTATATGAATTGTTGTTTGTAAGCATGATGGAATCTTATTGCTTTGCTATGACATTAGTTATATGTAAATATGAACATGTCCATGAGTTGCTTGACTAAGTGAAGTGAATATTATGTGACATAGACTACTATTTTAACTATGTTTTAAGGTTATCTTGCATGTGAAATTTATGAAAGTAAAATGTGTTTAGATTTTAAATGTTTCATACATTCGTGTCAGTTGGTCTCAAAATGATTTATAAGTTGAACATCTCATGAAATTTGTGGTTTTTGATATGCCATGTACTATAGTAAACTAGTTTGAATTTACATTAGTTAATACTGGAGACTTTGAGGTGATTTTATATGATGTTTAATACATGTTGTGGAAAATACACTTGTTGCATGGTTATATGTACTTGATTCTAATCATAGTTGATTATTGTTCTATGTGATGTTTAAGTATATATTGTTGGGGTTTATTTTGGGTACCATTGCTCTAACTACTACTAGGAAATTGTTTTATATTGTACTTGAGCTACTTGGAACTTGCTTTTTGCTGGCCTCACAAGTTTTGCAAAATATTTTTGCGTGTTAAAATTGTTTTTCTATTATATTCTACTTGATATGGAATCAAAAAGAAAGCTAAAACTTGGTAATAGAGGAGTTACGGAGATCCGAAAGAATAAATAGATTTGCATTGTGGTATTGTGATATTCGATCTTTAGTCGAGAGAGTCCTCGATCCTATTTGAGTGTAAAGTGGTTTTGAATCAGTTTAGTCTGAAAATTTGTTGTGCTGGTGAGTAGTAAGAGACTAGATCACTGATGTGCCTTTGGGAGTTTTAAAGTGCTTTATGTGCAAGGTGAATCCAATGAGTTAGAAACGTTTGGGTTATGGTGTGGTTGTATACTCTTGATTGCTAAGTTTCTATGGTTTGGAACGTTGAGGAGGTAGAAAATTGAAGTTCTGGAGTTGAGGATATTGTTTGTGAGTATGAACAACAATCATCCATAGTATAAGATCACTTATATGCATATACATTAGACATCTTAGGACATGCATGCATTCTTGAGCATAACATTAGATTGCATTTGCATGCACTTGCATAGGTATCTAGGGTGACATACATGACTCATGCATACATTGTCCATATTTGCAAATGTTTCCCTCTTAAAAAAAAGAAGTTGTGTTGAGGTTGGTTCTTTAGGAAAAAATTATAGGTTTATAAAGGTGCTTGGAAGATACTCTTGTTGGTTTTGAGCCTATTGCCTAATGGGTTAAGTTACTGTTCTGGTTGGAAAGTAATCTTAGATAAGGATTGGTTAGTTAGGCTTAAAGTTGTGGATGGTTGAATTTAGGTTGAGTACCTTGAGAGTAATTTTGGTTGAAGTTTGTTGTTAGTAAAGAGGAATACTGACTTTTGCAAGGTTTCTTCAGTGAAAGTTAGGTTGTGTAAGAGTTTTTGTGTTATCTTTATATTTGATAGGAGTACTACTAGGTATCTTTTATTTGGTATGGTTCAGAAAGTGGTAAGGTCAAGGGCAAAGTTGATCTTATGTTTTGTTTTGGAAAACGCTAGTTGAGTTTTTGGAAAAAAATAAATATTTTAGAAAAAGAGTTGAGGTGATGAAGGATGCATAACAGACTTGTGTGAACCTTAAGATGTGGTGGTTGTGTCATTTGGCTTAGCTTTTGCATGTTGTGTTCATTAAGAGTTGTGTCAAGTTTTGCTTGGGTATGATCAGGTTGTTGTGGAGGTTTTGGATGTAATCCTTGAATATCTCTATATGGAGAAGTTGTGTGATAAGGAACGTTGGGTAGTTTATAACCATTATTGGTCAGACAATCTTTTGAGCTTGTTTTATCGTCAAGAAGTGTTGCGAAGGTTTGTGTTGTTGAGTTATATGTTTACGATTAGTTTTCTTCTATGTGGTTGTTGCTTAACATTAAGAAGGATGTTAAGATTAAGTGGACGGAGGGGTAGCATTAAGTTTGGAAAGGTTAAAGAGGCAGAAGTTTGGGCTTAGAAAAAAAACTAAGTGAGATAAGAGTTGGTTGATCATAGTATCAGGTTGTATGATGGTTTCGTCAGTTAGTTATTATTTGGGAAAAGTTGTGTGGATTATAATTATGGGTTGTAATGGATTAGTTTCAGAGTGTTATAAAATCAAGAGCAATGTTGGCCTGGTTAAGTTTATCGAAGGGTGTTGGCCTAGTGAAAAAGTTGTGGGTGAGACTTTTCATGGTTGAGATGTTTCGAGGTAAGTTTCTATTGGATGTTTGGTGGAGCCGCGTGTGCAGGGAACAGTTGAGGTGCAGGGAATAGTTGAGGTTGTGTTGATGGGTTTTAGATGTGGTGTTGGTTGTCTTTTATGTCTCCGTGGCACGTGGTTGTATTGTATGATGCTATAAGTTAAAATGATATCATAATGAAAGTTGTGGTAGTCTTTTTCTTTGTATTTGAAAATAAGGAGCTGTGAAAGGAGTTTGAAAACAGTTGTTGTTTGATGGGCTTGTTTTAGATAAGGATGAGTTGAAAGTGAATGTTTATTTGGTTAGTAAATTGAGCTTGAGGGCCAGTATTCTTTGAGAATGTTGTCGTCGTCGTAAGTATTAGAGTAGAGATGTGTGAACAAATCTCCGTAAATTTTGTGACGTGGTTTCTTAGCAGTTAAAAGAGAGTATTTTCTTTGAGAACGATTGGAGCTGTTGAGCAGTAGGCCTTAATGTGGTAAGGTTTTGAGATAGATAATGGGTTTTCAATTGAGTTTATGAGTGTTCTCTCGTTAATAGACATGTAACCGGTATAAGTAAGTTATCCAGGTCTAGAAAGGTATATTAAGGTGTTTCGACATAATCTTTGGGTTCTTGGTAAGGATGTTGTCATTGGTAGAGTTGCTTATAACCGTGTTTAGAAGTTTTATGATTGAGTGGTACTGTTTAAGGTTTATGTTGGTGGAAGTTCTTATGTGTTATTGTGGTAAGCGAGACTCGGTAAAAAGTTTTGATTGTTTCCTTGTATTTTTGAATATGTTTGAGAAAGTTAAGCTTATTAGTGGAAGTGGGAAGTTGTTGTAGTTTGTCGAGAGTTGGTTGCCAACCTTGAGTAAGGAGACGTTAGGAAAAGAAAAATGGTTTTTCTTTTGGATTGAGGATGCAAGGAGTGTCATTATTCTGTGAATCGTTGCAAGTTGTGATGATGGGTGGTGTAAAGATGAGACTGAATCTTTTATTTATGAGATGTATATTGAGATTTTGGTTTTGGGTAGAAAAGGTCCCTTTTGTTAAGATCCAGTGCGAGTCGGAGTGTTTAAGTGGTATCTTGGTGTTTGGAAAGTCACGTAGGAGTAAAAGGAAATTGTGAAGACCAGTTACCTTACCTCTTTCTATGGTGAAAATTTCGAGGACGAAGTTTCTTACGTGGGGAGAGTTGTAACACCCCAAATTTGAGCCTAAAAGTTTAGAGACCGGTTTAGAGTTCTAGTGGACTGGTTTTGTCGGTTTAGCCTAGTTCAGGATTAAATACTTAAAAATTGATTTTTAATTAAAATAAATTATGGAAAAATATTATCAAATCCTTAATTAATATAAATTATACTTTGGTCAAATTAATTTTGAAAATCGACCCTTGAAACCCTAAGATTTTGAAATTAGTGACCATTTTGTAAAATTGAAAATTTAGGGACAATTTTATGAAACAAATAAAGAATTTGAATCTTTAAGGGGCTTTGATCCAATTATAATCTTAGATGCTCTAGGCTTTCCAAATATTAATTAATTAAGCCAAAAATCTATTTTAAATTAAATAACTTAATTAAACCCAATTTTAAACTCTTTAAACCCTTTTTAATTAACTTAAATATAACCTATTTATCTAATTTTCGTTTTTCCTCATTGGAGGCATCCGTTCATCAAGTTTTCAAGGTAAAAACTCATTCTTTTTCAATAAAAATCGTTTACAATAATTATCTTAACTTTTCTCCTTCAAATTTTCTTATTTTCTAATCGTTTTCTCGTTTTAAAACCCGAAAAGCAATTGGATCGGTTTTATAGGTGGAATTTTTTCAATCCTATAGAAAAATAAAGTTCTTTACTGAAATTCCCAAGTTCTTGGCATGGAGAATTTGTTTTAATCCTTTAATTTCATAAAAATCAGTTTTTCGGCTAAAAATCTCAATTTTCGTTCAATGGTTTTTATCCACTATTTTTGGCTCTTAAATGAATTATTTTTAATGTGTTAGGATGTTTATAAAGTGTTTTTAATATCCCTAATCTCGGACTATAGGCTTAAGTGAAGTTTGGTGTGTTTTGACAAGTTTTCGGTTGTTTTGATATGTTTTAGGGGGTGTTGTGTAGGGATCCGAATTGTTGGTTTCTTTTGTGAGTTTAAAAGCATTAAACCCCTTTTTTTTGATGCTTGAAACTGGACAAGAGTTAGGCGATCGCGTTTGAAGACGTTCTGTTTCGTTTTGGTAGTTTGGCGAGCAAGTATCGGTTATCGGTGACTGGATTATGAGGGCTGCAAACTTGGCATGGTTTTAAATGTTTTTCAAAGGTTTGGGGTGTAGGTAAGGTGTGGGAAACCTCCCTACACACCGAAGTAAGTTTAAAGTATTGCTTTCTTAAAGGTTCCCATATTATGCTTTGTTTTTATAATGTTATTTGTTATACTCTTATTGTGTTGTGCATATGTGATTATGCATGTATATAAATGCCCATGAAACTGTTTTTAAAGAGATTTTATATATATTCGATGTTCCCACGTTTTTGTTTTGAAAAATAAGATAAAAGTGGTTTTATTGGTTTTTGCAAGTAATGCATAAAAAGTGGGATACATGTGATTTGAATTTTGTTTTGAATTAAGTTCTGAGCATTCATTTTTGATAATATATTGGCTAGTTAAGTGATGAACCTTATGTTTCTAGAGTGTACTAGAGTCTAGAGTGTGATTAAAGTGTACTATAAACATTTAAAAGTCGCACGTGTATAAATTCCTTGTGTGTTGTTGCTGCGTGTAATAATAATACAATTGTGCAATGTACACATCGCAAGTAATAAATTGATAAGTATATCGTGTATCGTCTCCATAGGGATTGGTATACTTAATATGTCTTCCCTTGTTCCCTTGCTCCTGAAAGATAAAGTAAAAACACAGATAAGTGGATCTGTTTGACTAACTAAATAATTAAATAACAAAACATAAAATAAAAGATTGAGAATGATATAGAGAAAGTGGGTAGGATCCAGCTACGTCAATTAGTGGATTTGATTGATCTTCTTCTTGTCCAATGCAATTACGCAACACTGCTTTGGTAATACTGCAGATACAACCTCGGCAGCGTTAGTGTTGTCTACCGCGGCAATCTATTGCTCTTGGACAGATGCATCAAAGTTCAGCAAAGTGTCCGTAGTTGACTCCTCTTATCTCTAAGTCAGAGCACTGTTGATGGTTGATCCTTGACGATACTCTCAGCGTAAATCAATGATAATCATCAACCAATTCAACACTTGTTTTAGCTGTTGAACTCTTAACCTATCTCTAGGCCAAGTTAGTGTCTACAACACCGTACTTATCTCTTTCGTGAATATACATCTCGCGATGCTAGATAAATATATTACTTACAAACTTCTCTCTCGAGCTTGAATGCAAGAACAAGGAATGACAATAGGATAAGCAAACTTTGATATTATTATTGTATTAGAACAAAGAAACAAGAAGCAATCTCCTCTCACTAATATCTACAACCTTCACCTATCCCAAAGAAATTTAGAACATAATGTCAATAGGTACAATTCTTAGGGGAAAGGTTTCTCTAAAATTGACTCTCATAACAATGTGGTCGGCTAGGCTATATATAGCCTTGACCTATGGCAAACCTTTCCTAAATAGACTCTAACTTGGAGTAGGGAATAAGTTTTCTTCATGAGATTTGATATTTCTAAGTTTGCCGCCTTCTAGAAGGATTTTCCCGTTTGGTCTTTGACTTGGGCTTTTAGTACGCTAGCCTGGTCGAATTGGTGCACTGCATCTTCCAGAATGTTCTTTATATTTTTATGTTTCATTGAACCTATAATGTTGATGCTGCCACTCTAGATGCTGCCGCGGCCTTTGCCTCTGCCTCTGCCTCAATACTGCTTCACTACTGCTTTGGCCCTAGATATTCCTGCATGTACAGAATATGTAATAATATCTGCATTCTCTATAAATTTCGTCTTTGTAAGTAGTGTTAACAGAATATCCAATATTATGCAAAGAGTCCATATTTCAGCTCAAGTTGGTGTATAATAGATACATAAAATACCATGAGAAGGGTAGTAAATAACACTCATCAAATACCCCCAAACTCAAACTATTGTATGTCCTCAAGCAATGCAAGACATTAAATTGTCAAACCTGACTCCCCTTTGGTCTTACTTTTCCATCTATTCTCCCCACCATGGTCATGTCTATCTTTCCGTTTTAGCCACTAGTTTACCCAAGGACTTTTACTAAGAAACAAGCTATAAGGCTAGGTGAGTGTGTACGTTTTATGGACAAGTTTGATTCAAGGCTTTGTTAGATAAACTCTAAGTTTAAGTCTAATAGAATTTGGACTAAAGCTGTCTCCTTAAAACAACAAGTCTTTAGCCAATTTCGGGCACCTCAAGATATGTATTTTCTAATTTCTTCCTTTTTCTTATTATTTTCTTTTTAACCGCCTATTTAGCATACTAGAGCCAATTTCGGGCACCTCTAACATGAAGGAGAGCAAAACTAGAGCCAGAGATAGGCACCTCTAGTTATTTTTCCAAAAGGTTCTAAGTCTTTATCACCTAAGTTTATTAAAAGAACTCCTAAATCAAACAACTACAAAAAGTGTTTATTTTCTTTCTAACCCTAAAGCAAGCTTCTACATTTTATTCCATGAGTATCCTATGGTTATCCCTTCAAAACAGAACTTGGCCATGGTAAGGAGAAATATTTCTATAGTCTTAAAGGAGTAAACTAAAGCAAAGCTGATGTAGAGCAGTGCAAGATTAAAAAACAATAATTCAAGAAAAGAGAATATTATAAAAAAAATCAAAAAAATACTCCTTTTTCATGATAATATCGCGGCAGTGGGTAGCCTCGGTAGTGCTTCTGCACCTACAATACCCCCAAACTCAAACCGAGCATTGTCCTCAATGCTTAAAATATAAGGCAAACAACAAGTAAATGAGAGATGCGGTGTCGGATCAGTCTCTGCAGATCTACTCGGAGATGTCTTATGTGATTCCCAATTCTGTCTAAAACACAACAGAAAGAAAAAAATAAAAACAAAAATAAAACTAAAACTAATAATTAAATGTTCAAAATTAAACCAAAGGAGGATGTCATGTAGATGCATCGCCTAAAGTGATGGTTGCCATCGTTTTCGTCTCTTGATGTTTAGAGTAATGCTTCAATCGTTGGCCATTCATTTTGAATTCAACACCTTCTTTTTGTGACTTAATTGTGACTACTCCATGGGGATAAACCTTAACAACTTTGAAAGGACCTGACCATCTGGATTTGAGTTTCCTAGGGAATAACTTGAGTCTGGAGTTAAAGAGACACCTTTCGAGATGAACAAATATTGCATATCGCAACAAATGATGCCGATACTGCCGAGGTAGCACCCATAGTAGTACATGACTACGAGGCCCAGGCGCTGCTTGAATATATTTCAGAATCTATCATGGAAGACATACAAGCAGTAACGACAACTCCCTAATCAGGTTATACGATGATGTGTCCCAGAAGAGGAACAACAAGCAATTCTTCAACAATGTCACGATCTATCGTGCGGAGGATATTTTGGCAAAAATAAAACATTAATAAAATTGCTTCAATCAGGATTTTATTGTCCGACGCTCTTCAAAGATGCCCACCTCTATTGCAAGGCTTGTGATCGATGCCAAAGGACGGACAATATATCTAAACAAAATGAGATACCGCAAAAGTCAATACTGGAAGTAGAATTATTCGATGTATGGGAAATAGATTTTATGGGACCATTCCTTTCATCTCAAGGAAATTTCTACATCTTAGTAGCAGTAGATTATGTGTTCAAATGGGTTGAAGCAATCGTCATACCTCACAATGACGCCAAGACAGTATACAAATTTCTCAAGAAGAACATATTCACAAGATTTGGAGTACTGAGAGACATCATTAGCGATGAAGGTAAGCACTTTGGCAATAGACCCATTGCCGCGACACTAAAGAAAGTAGGTGTCACTTATAAAATGGCTATGACATATCATCCACAAACAAATAGCCAAGCTAAACTTGCAAATAGGTAATTGAAACAAATCCTCGAAAATGTAGTACACACTTCTAGAAAGGATTGGTCTCATTGGCTTGACGATGCTTTGTGGGCATATAGAACAGCTTACAAAACGCCCTTGGGGACATCGCCCTATAGATTAGTATTTGGAAAAACTTGCCATTTACCCATGGAAATTGAGCATAGAGCTTACTGCTAGTAAAGAATCTGAATATGGAATGGGAAAGAGTTGGACAAAAACGACTACTAGACCTTAATGAATTAGATGAATTCAGGACGAAAGCTTATGATAACGCCAAGATCTATAAAAAGAAGACGAAACGCTGGCATGACAGCAAATTGCTACCCCAGTTCGTTGTTACAGCCTTCATTCTCCAATCTGGATAAATGACCAGCTACTTGAGTCTCAGTACCTTTTTTATCTTTTATCTCCACATCAAACTCTTGTAGCAGAAGAATCCATCTTATCAATCTTGGTTTGGCTTCCTTTTTGGAGAAAAGGTATTTAAGCATTGAGTGGTCTGTATGGACGATAACTTTAGTACCAATAAGATAGGAACGAAACTTATCAAAGACAAACACTACTGCTAGTAATTCTTTCTCGGTTGTAGTGTAATTTACCTGAGCATCATTGAGTGTCTTGCTAGCGTAGTAAATAACATGGAAGATATTGTTTTTCCTTTGTCCAAGTGCTTCCCTGACAGCATGATCACTTGCATCACACATTAACTCGAAGGGTAGGGTCCAATCTGGTGGAACCACTATCGGTGTTGTAACTAGCTTTTCCTTTAGGGTCTCGAATGCTTTAGTATATTCGTCGGTAAATTCAAATTTTCGATCCTACTCAAGTAGGTTACAGAGAGGTTTAGAAATTGTAGAAAAGTTAGAGATAAACCTTCTATAAAAACCTGCATGACCCAAGAAGCTTCGAATTCCTTTCATAGAGATGGGTGGAGGTAAATTCTTTATCACATCAACCTTGGCTTTATCAACCTCAATTCCTTCTGATGATATTTTATGGCCCAATACTATGCCCTCGTTTACCATAAAATGACATTTTTCCTAGTTGAGAACTAAATTGGTTTCCTCACATCTTTGTAGTACTTTCTCCAAATTATCGAGGCAGTGAGCAAAGTTGTCCCCAAAGACTAAAAAATCATCCATGAATACTTCCATGAAATCTTCGATCATATCTGAGAAAATTACCATCATGCATCTCTGGAAGGTAGCCGGGACATTGCAAAGGCCAAACGACATTCTTCTAAAAGCATATGTTCCATACGGGCAGGTGAATATGGTTTTTGCCTGGTCTTATGGAGAAATAGCAATTTGATTATATCCTGAATAACCATCAAGGAAACAATAATAGGATTTACCAGCCAGTCTGTCAAGCATCTCATCAATAAAGGGTAGAGGAAAATGGTCTTTCTTTGTTGCTTTGTTCAACTTTCGGTAGTCTATACAAACTCTCCACCTTGTCACAGTTCTTGTTAGGATTAACTCATTGTTCTCATTGGTTATGACAGTCATGCCACCTTTTTGGGGCACACATTGTATTGGGCTTACCCATTCACTGTCAGAGATAGGATAGATGATTCCAGCATCAAGCCACTTGATTATTTTCTTACGAACTACCTCCTTCATGGCATGGTTAAGTCTTCTTTGGGCCTCCACGATGGGTTTTTGACCTTCATCTAATATGATTTTATGCATACAAACGGTTGGGCTTATTCCCTTTATGTCATCAATTGTCCACCCTAGTGCTGTCTTATGCTGCCGCAGCACTTCTATTAAGCTCTGTTCCTGTTTCGACTGCAGCATAGAAGAAATGATTACGAGCATTGTATGGTTGGGTCCCAAATAAACATACTTTTAATTGGCAGGCAAGGGTTTTAATTTAGTGCTTACTGGCTCTGCACTAGTGGGTTCATTATCCTTTCTTTGATAATTCAAAGGTACAATATACTTACTTGGGAAGTGGGTTATCCAGTTTGTTTCCTCAATTTCTTGTGCCTCGAGACTCTCAATTTCGTGTACGTTGTTCAGAGCATGGGTATAGCAATCATCCTCCAATCTACTGAGGTAGTGATGCATAGAATTGCTGATTACTCTGTCAGGGCAGTTATTTTCCAGACATGGTTGTAACAAGTCTTCGTCTAAGGTCTCTGATATTTGACATTCTTCTGGATTGTCATGATTTTTAAGCATATGAAAAATATTGAACTTGACTTGTTGATCATTTATTCTCATAGTCAATTCTCCATTTTCTACATCGATGATGGTGCGTTCAGTAGCAAGGAAAGGTTGACCCAATATGATCGGTGCATTATCGTCAGCCTCACAATCAAGGACGAGAAAATCGGCAGGAAATATAAACTTTTTGACCTTAACTAGAATGTCCTCAATTTTGAGTTTAGGATGCACATAGGACCGATTCGCAAGTTGGAGCAGTATTGATGTTGGTTTTACCTACACTATTTCAAGTTTTTGAAAAACTGATTTGGGCATTAGATTGATGCTTGCTCCCAAGTCGCATAGGGCCTTTCCTTTGTAACCATCCCCAATCGCACAAGGGATTGTAAAGCATCCAGGATCCTTTAGCTTAGGCGGCATGCGATTATGTAGCATGGCCATGCAGCCTTCAGTGGCTGCCACCGTTTGAAACTCCCCTAGCCTTCGTTGTTTGGATACTATGTCCTTTATGAACTTGACATAGTTGGTTATTTGCTCAATAGCCTCAACTAGTGGCAAGTTGATATGGACTTGCTTTAAGATGTCTAGGAATTTCTGAAATTGATGATCCTATTTGTGGTTTTTAACCTCTACGGAAAAGGAGGTGGTGATCTTATGTTCTCCAGGTTTCCTTGGATATTAAGTTTAATACTTAGGGTGGACTTATCTGCAGCTGCCTCGGCAAGTTATTTGGGTCCTGCTGGTCCTGCTAGTTCTACTGGTTCTGCTGCCGTGGCAGTGCTTTCGGCAGGGTCCTGCTCAGCTTCTGAGTTCTCATGATATTGATTTTCTGATTGGACTCTATCAGTTGAGGTCCCTTCTTTATCTTTTAATTGTAGGTCACTTCTTATCGTAATTACCTTGCATTCCTCGTGGCCTAATACCTTAGTAACCTCAGTATTGCTAGGTAAACCCCCTGGTGGTCGAGTATTTTGTCGTTGGGCAAATTGACCAACTTGGGTTTCTAAAGACTTGATTGTAGCCTCTTGGTTCTGCAGTCTCATCTCAGTTCGGTTCATAAAGTCATCAGTACGCTTCATGAAGCGGCCATTCTCTGTCATGTATGCATCAGTCTTTAACATAAAAACCGTGAGAGAATCCGCCAATGCGTTCAGAGACTGTTGCTGTTGTACCTGCTACTGTGGCATGGACTGCTGAGTGTGCTACTGCGACATGTTCTGACTTTGGTGCTAGAATCCAGGGGCTTGGTTGATTGGATTTAAGGCATTGTTGGGGTTACTCCATGAAAAGTTTGGATGCCTTTTCCAAGATGGGTTGCAATTGTTGGACATCATTTGATTGTTTCTGTTATAGTTTCCAACATATAGGTTGGTTTCCTCATCTTGCATGTAATCAGATGATTTAACTATCATAACCTCATGTATATTTCTCTGGGCTTGCATATTCTGAACCATCTTAATTAGAGAAGCCAATTGTGCTGCCAACGAACTAGGTGTATCTAATTCATGGGTTGTGGCATGACGTCTCATTCCTCCTCGCCTTGATGTGGGAAATTAGAAGTCGTTCCTTACGAGTTTGTTCAGAATCTCAATGGCCTCCGCGGGTGCTCTATCCAAAAGTGTTCCATTTACGGAAGCATCTAGCATCATCCTTGTGGAGGTATTGGTAGCATTATAAAACATGGAGACTTGCGTCCACAAGGGAAAACCATGTAGTGGGTATTTGTTTAACAATTCTCTGTAGCGTTCCCATGCCTCATACATCGTTTCATCATTATCCTACCGAAATGATGTGATTTCATCACGGATGCGATCATAGAGATTTGTCGGATTAAACCTCGTAATGAATTCTCGGCAGAGTTTCTCCCAAAATCCTATGATTCCTGTTGGGATGCCATTTAACCATGCTTTCGCCCTATCCCTCAGTGAATAGGGGAACAACTTCAATCGTAAAATATCTTCACGGACTCCTTGGATCTTGAAAGAATTGCACATTTCCATGAAAAATTTAAGATGTTTCCTTGCATCTTCAGTAGCAGACCCATTAAACTATTCAATTGTGTTCAACATGTTGAACATCACTGGTTTGAGCTCAAAGTGAGTTGCTTCAATTTCCGAGGTGACTACGCTAGGGTTTAATTCGTTTAGGTCTTCCACCAGAAAGTCTGTAATAGTGAGCTGCCTCGGCAATGGTCGCGGCAGTGGCTGCTGCAGCATTGCTGGTGGCAGTACATTATGATCAATATGTGGAATTTGTCCTCTTGGTGGATCATCCATGACTTGGAACAGGTTGCGCCTCAGATGGTGTCTTGTGCGTTCGATTTCAAGATCCAATTCGTACAAAGGACCACTCGGATATGCCCTGGTCATACACCAAATAAGTCAGAGTTAAAAAAAGAAAAAAATAATTAGAATTAAAGTTAGATAAAGAATGGTTAAAGAGCAAGAAAATAAAATAAATAAAATTTAGTTGTCCATCCCCAGCAACGGCGCCAAAAACTTACTGCGTGTAATAATAGTGCAATTATGCAGTGTACACGTCACAAGTAATAAAGTGATAAGTATATCGTGTATCGTCTCCGCAGGGATTGGTATACTTAATATGTCTCCCCTTGTTCCCTTGCTCTTGAAAGATAAAGTAAAAACACAGATAAGTGGATTTGTTTGACTAACTAAATAATTAAATAACAAAACATAAAATAAAAGATTGAAAACGATATAGAGAAAGTGGATAGGATCCAACTGCGTCAATTAGTGGATTTGATTGATCTTCTTCTTTTCCAATGTAATTACACAATACTGCTTCGGCAGTACTGCAGATACAACCTCGGCAGCGTTAGTGTTTTCTGCCGCGACAATCTCTTGCTCTTGGGCAGATGCATCAAAGTTCAGCAAAGTGTCCGTAGTTGACTCCGCTTATCTCTAAGTCAGAGCGTTGTTGATGACTGGTTCTTGATAATAACTCTCGGCGTAAATCAACGATAATCACCAACCAATCCAACACTTCTTTTATCTATTGAAACTCTTAACCTATCTCTAGGCTGAGTTAGTATCTACAACACCGTACTTATCCCTTTCGTGAATCTACACCTCTCGATGCTAGATAAATATATTACTTACAAACTTCTCTCTCGAGCTTGAATGCAAGAATAAGGAATGAAAATAGGTTAAGCAAACTTTGATATTATTATTGCATTAGAACAAAAAAACAAGAAACAATATCCTCTCACTAATATCTACAACCTTCACCTATCTCTAAGAAATTTAGAACATAATGTCGATAGGTACAATTCGTAGGGCAAAGGTTTCTCTAAAATCGGCTCTCTTAACAATGTGGTCAGCTAGGCAATATATAGTCTTAACCTAGGACAAACCTTTCCTAAATAGACTCTAAATTGGAGTAGGGAACAAGTCTTCTTCATGAGATCTAATATTTCCAAGTTTGCCACCTTCTAGAAGGATTTTCCCGTTTGGTCTTTGACTTGGGCTTTTAGTGTGCTAGCCTGGTCCAATTGGTGCGCTGCATCTTCCAGAATGTTCTTTATATTTTTATCTTTCATTGCACCCACAATGTTGATGCTGCCACTCTAGATGCTGCCGCGGCCTTTGCCTCTGCCTCGGCCTCATCACTGCTTGACTGCTGCTTTGGCCCTAGATATTCCTATATGTACAGTATATGTAATAATATCTGCATTCTCTATCAATTTCGTCTTTGTAAGTAGTGATAATGGAATATCTAATATTATGCAAAGAGTCCATATTTCAGCTCAAGTTGGTGTATAATAGATGCATAAAATACCATGAGAAGGGTAGTAAATAACTGCCTTTTAGGCACTCATCAATTGTATTTTGCCTTTTATTCTAATGCTATGTGATGGGAGTGGTACTGTCACATACGGGTTGATCGGAGTTGTAATGTCACCGGACACCAAGGTGAGATAATTCATGTTGAGAGTGGTATCAACATGCACATGCTTTGGGAATGGTACTAACATGCGGTGAGATAATTCATGTTGAGAGTGGTATCAACATGCGCATGCTCTGAGAGTGGTACTAACATGTTGTTACCCATTTATCCTAACGATTTGGAGTGGTACAAATCGGATCACTAGCACCAATATATGTTTTAAATTTTTAAAAGTAAGTGTCATGGTTTTTGCTTGATTGCATATGGTATTATACATGCGAGGTTTTATGCATTGGTATACATGTGATTTTAGCATTGATATGTTGTAGTATGTAAGACTTGAGCTTTGTGCATTGAGATGCACATGTAAGAATTGCTATGTGAGTAGCATGTCAGACATGTGTTTTAGTTTTTCAAGCAGGTGATTTCAAAATGGTTTTTACTAAAATTTAATGATGGCATTTTTAGCCATGGTTTGATGACACTTACTGAGTTTTAAAAGTGGCGTTGTTAGCCATGTGTGTTTTGTTTTATAAAGAGCATGACATGTTTTTAATTGATGAAATTGGTTTAACATGGGCTGCATTACAATGTATTTTTATACTTGTTTTATTCACTCACTAAGCTTATACTTACCCCCTCATTTACCTTACAATGCAGATTATTTGATATGGAGGCAGCAAAGAGAAGCAAGGATCCAAGTAACCGTCAAGTGAAAGCTCAAGTGTGTCTTTATAACATTAGCAGTAGTGATAGAGCAATGGGATGGGTTATCATATTGTGAATAATGTCTATGCTTTTGAGACTTTAAATGGTTATATTCTTATACTTATTTGATAAATATCAAAGTTGATGTTAGCTCGTGACTTTGACTTGAATTTCATATTGATATTCCTTTAGTTATAATATAGTTATTTTGAAGTTTGGTTCTTGATATCCTTATGTGTGAATTTGAGTATTGTTGATAATGAAGCATGACTACTTATGAGTTGAATCTATGATGTTGTTATTTAGGTTGAAATGCGTCTAGAAATCATGTTGAGAATATTGAGGTAGTTCTTCCGTGTGTTTATAAGATTGTTGATGTTGAAGCATACTCTTTGGAGTTAAATATATTATTGCTAACTAGGTTGAATTGCATCTAGCTAATATGCCACGACATATGATTAAAGTGTTTTTAGGTGAATTTGCATATAGAGAATGTTATGAAACCTTTGGAAGCTAGAAATAGTTCCTAAACTTTGAGCATGCAATTAAATGACTTGTAGATTTTATTTTAAGTCTTAAATTTACGTTCAAGCATGAAATATACTTAATTAAATATTGATAACCTTAATTTCACAATCAGGGTATAAAATTTTGGAAATTATAATTAGGTCCCTAAAACTTGTTCGATTAAATTAGGACTAGTTTCTCTTTAGTCTCCGCTGCAATTGAACTCGGTCCTTGCATAAACATGTAGGATCTAATCAAAGCATTTAGAGAAGATAAAAGATATTTTTTTTTACGATTGTTTATCGGGGTGAGTCTTCGGATTAACCTCGGTATTCTTCGCATAACTCTTTCGAGTCGGGTGACGTCTAGACTGGGTCGAGGGGGTTACACCTAAATTCTCTCATTAGTTGTCATACATAAGTATCCTTTGTGCTGAGGGTTGATCCCTAGAAAAGTATACACTTGTGACCTGAAATCTATTTTGTGCCTCTAAAAATCCCTTAAATGTGGAAAGCACCTGCATCCAAAGACTCTTATAAGATCATAGTCTGGCTTCTTCCCATGCAAAACCTCAAGAAAGAGATCGACCTTGTAGAATTTTTGCAGGCAAGCGATTAATCAAATAAACTACCATGATCACTACATAGGAACAGAACTTCATAGGCAAAGATGCTTGAGCGGCAACATTAAAACAAGTTCTATCACATGCTTATGTTTACGCTCCACATATCCATTTTGTTTAAAAGTATGTGGGTAAGCCGATAATTAATTCCTTCCTTAGACAAGATAGGAGACAATCTTCTATACTCACATCCCATTCACTTTGTACCTCTTTTATGGTACCATCAAATTGACTTTTAACCAAGGTATGGAACCGTTGAAAAGCAACAATAGCTTGACTTTTTTCCTTCAACAAGTAAAGCTATGTATTCCTTGTATATGCATAAACAAAACATATATAACACTTTAAACCATTAAAAGATATATGTGAAGGAATCCAAAGATCCGTGAACACCAACTGAAAAAGAGAGCTATAAACAGTGGTTGATGCATAAAATGGCAGCTTATGACTCTTTCCCATATAACAAGCAACACACATAACCTTTTTATTCATATTTTTTTCAAGTTGTAAATTAGCATTCTTACAAATTTGAAGTAAAGTGTCATGAGCAGGATGCCATGTCTTTGATGCATCAAATCATATATGCTTACAAATATTTTTGCACCTACACTGCATATCTCTTTATCTTTTACTAATGGTTAAAATTTTTGAATTATCAGTTTTATCAATCTTCAAACTGATACCATTATCAACAACAAGTATACCTGGACCTTGATAAGTTGCTCCATTTATAATATTGGTTGAATCTGGAGTTACATGGTGGGAGTCTCCTGAATCCACAACCCACCAATTAGTGTTAGTTGTAGTTGAAGTTGAAATCATATGTGCTTGAGCTCCATCACAACTCAAAGGAGCTCAACATTATCAACATACATTGTATATTGAACACGACCATATCAAAAACTTGAGCTGTGTCAAGACCAGCAAAATGCTAATCAAATTTATACCAACATCAATTAACCAGATGACCATTCTTGTCAGATATTGAATCCTGAACCTTCCTCGACCACGAATACTATTTCTTCCACCAGTGTTAAATGATCGATTGACCCTATACACTTGATTCTGACCATTATAAACTTGAGCATCAGAAATACTTATTGAGGATGAACCACATTTACAACATGAGCACTCATTGACAAGAACTAAGGTTGTGAATTGAAGCCTGCCAACTGAGTATCAACATTAGTCAATATATTGCACACACGATCAACTAACAATAGATCTTTTTTAGTAGTTATCACAACCATTAAGGGTAGAAAATCCCTTGGCAAACCATTTAATATACTAGTTATATGCTCAAACCTAGAAATTTTATATTCATAAGACTCAAGAGCATCATACACTTCTTTAATACGAGAAATATACAACATCATGCACTCATCATCACCCTTTTTGATAGATCGAAACTTATAATGGAGACTCATTACAAAAGTAGTGAATTTATTCGAAAAAAACTGAACCACTATATCATATACCTGAGTTATTGTTTTTGCACCCACAAATTGTGGAAGAAGATGAGCACTGATGGTAGACAATAACCAGGAGGCAAGAGCACTCTGTACAACATAATCCTCGTATTCTGGATTTTTTGTTTGTCGACCATCAGAAAGAGCCACTACTCATGGAGGAATCTCAACCTCTCCATACAACATGACCTCAAATTTATGGCTACGTATAGTGAGAAGTACCTGTTGTTTTTATAGTAGAAAATTCTTCTCATCCAGAATGATATTCACTTTCTTGTTCGTGAACAGGGGCAAATCTGGGCCTAGGCCTACCTAGGTCATGGTCCAGTCCATGCTTTAGAAAATTCTTTTTTATATATAAAGAGTGTTTTAGGTAAGTAAAAATAATAAGAAATGACCCATTATAAAATTT
This sequence comes from Abelmoschus esculentus, assembly GCA_035048815.1. Lineage (NCBI taxonomy): Eukaryota > Viridiplantae > Streptophyta > Magnoliopsida > Malvales > Malvaceae > Abelmoschus > Abelmoschus esculentus. Next base: position 9,512,172 of record JAUCBN010000032.1, read on the forward strand.
AATTTAGTTTTTATATTTTAAAAAATCATATTAAAATAAAATAAAATAAATATTATCGGTTATTATATTTTATAAATTAAAATTAATATCATTCATTACATTTTATAAATTATATAATTATTTTTAATAAATATAATTTAAATATATTTTATACTAAATAATTAAATATTTTTAAAAAGTAATTGAATTCTCCCAACAGAACTATGGTTTTACTCTAATATATAATATAAACAACAAAATAAAATAAAATAAAAATTAAGATCAAAATTTTTTAAAAAATATTTTTAACTGAAATGAATATAAACCATTTGAATATAAATAGAAAAAAGACCTTAAAAGTAGATAAAAATATAATATATTTTCCGATTATTTAGATTGAAATATATATAATTTAATATTAAAAATAAATTAAATTCACTTTTTTCTAACTTATATAAATTTAAATTCATATTTTTATGATATATTTTTTAAAAATTAATAAAATTATAGATAAAAAAATATTTTTTAAGAAATATTTCGGTTCTATTTAAGTTAAGATATAGATAATATATTTTTAATTACGGAGAATAAAATTTTAAAAATTTAAAGTTATGTATGTAAGTTTAAATAAATTTTTATTTATGGCCTAGTCAATAATATTTTTCTAGATTTGTCATTGTTCGTGAACATTTGATCCAATCGTGAATGCTCACCGGGTGTTCCTCGAGGAACTTCAACAACACTTAACATGTCTTCTCTTTACTTAACAACGGAGAAGATCTCCCCCAAAACCTTGGTGATTTATACCATATCAAAATAAAAGAACAATAGAGAAATGAAGAAACATCTGTATTGGATTAACAAAGAGAGATGATAATAAGAAGAGATTATAGCTCTCTTTTCTACACAAAATGCTAACTCTAACTGCTTCAGCAAACTAACTAACTCAAAGTTATTAACCTAACAAACTTTTGTTAACAGACTCCACACGTATGCATGCATGGAATGCATGACACATACATGACATGATATACTATGCTTATAATAGAGCCTGAGCGTAGTCTGCTCTTACTCTTGACCGGATCTATATTTTATTTTATATTAAAATTTATAATCTAAAATTTATTTTATTCTTTTGTGATTTTTTTGTTGGTATTTATATATTCTGAATAAATAAAATTTAAAATTAATTATTTTAAAATTCAAAACCACCCATTTACTAAACATGTACTTTACTCAACTGAATTATTAAAAAATTAATAAATAAAATTAATATAAGCCGCAATTGAGTTCGAATCAGTGACATTTGTCAATGATTTTTATTGTTTTCAAAGTTTAATGTAAAATATTTAATATTTAATTTTGATCTGTGATCATATTTTTTTTGATATTATTATCAATATTATAATTTGATAAACGTGAGTCGTGATATGAAGAGATTATTTGTTGAAGATATATAATAAAAAAATAACAATACCGGTATCATAAATTTCATCCTTTTCTTGAGTAAAGTTTAATGTTACATAATAGAGTGATTCAAGCCGATGTATTTGATAAAAAAAAAAAGATAGGAAAAAATAAATCGAGATATTATGTTTAATGTCGTTGTGAATTTTATAAGTATAAAAAATTTAATTTATTATTTTGTAAATACAAAAGTTGTATGATCACAATAATTAATTAATTAATTCAGATCGAATAATTTATAAATTTATTATAAGGGTTAATTTTTCGAAATCAATTAATTGTTGGTACATAAATTACCATTTTATAGCGTTTTAAATATAAATATTTTTATTTAAAATATTATAAATAATTAAAATTTATATTAAAAATATCAGCAAAATAATGTTTAAAATACATTCATTTCTCAATTGTCGAACACATGGCCGTTTCAACAAACAAAATAATATTCATTACTGCTATTTTACATCGATTAAACATCACTTTCATGGTCAAGAAAAAATTTATTTAAACTTTTTATAGTGTGTTGGTGATTATTTATTTATTTAATTTTTTTTAAAAGTATATGCGTTTGATTTTTTTATTTAAATTTTAATATTGTATAAATGTTTATTTATTTATTTTTTAAGGTTTTTATATTCATTTATTTAGTGTCCACGAACATATTTATTTAAGTATTAACAAATATGTTTGCTTAAGCAGTGATAAATTCAAAAAAATATTTGAGGATAGACAAACATAAAATTTTAAAATTTTAAAGAGAAAAATTAATAAATATTAAAAAAATTTAAGGAGTAATTCATAAAATTTTTTAAAAAATTTCAAGGAGAACAACTCATAAACAAAAAATTAAGGCGATCATCTATACTAAATATTCGTTAACATGTTCATTTGCGGAGAAAGTAGAGGTGCCCCCCCCCCCCTTAGATTTCTCATTGCTAACAAGCTTTTTCTTTTTCTTTTTAGTTTCTTCGACCAATTAAATGATGATAAAACTTTTTTTCTTAGTTTTGTTCAATGACTCTTATCATCATATAATTAATTAATTAATCAAATAAAGTTATTAAAATATAGCATACGACCCAATTAGGGATGTAAAAAACAGTTATTCGAATGTGTTTCAGGTTGAAAATTATTAGGTCGGGTAAATCGGATACAAATCATTTCAGGTTGATTTTATATTTTGACTCGATTCATGTCGGGTGCGGATCCATTTCAGATTGGGTTCAAACGGTTCGGGTCCAAATCTAATAATTGACAGTTTCATTTCATGTCGGATTCATTTTAAGTCGGTTTTGTTTCAGGTCAAATTAATTTGAGTTTTAAATTCATAATAATTAAAATTATTAAATTTGATTTTGTACAAATAAGTAAAAAAATGATAGACTTTTGGTTGAATGGTTGATAAATCATTTCGATTTAATTATTTAATATCTAAAGTCTTTCACTTGCATGAATCCGGTTAATTAAAAATAAATATTTTGTTGTAGACTTAAAAAAAATATCTTATAATGAATAATGATTCATATCTTAAAAATGTGATAAATTACAAAAATTAAAATTTAATAAAGAATAAATATTAGACTATAAAGTCAAAGATTAAATTTTTAAATTTAAAAAATCAACATTAATAAAATAAAAATATCAATCTTATTAAAAATACTAAACTAAATTAGAAAAATCAGTAATAACCAATTCAAAAAAATAACTTGTAAGGACTAAATTATAAAAATTATAAATTAATAACAATTAAAAAGTATTCAAAAAATTAACTTTAATAAAGTTTAATACATTATAATTTATAATTATACTATAGTTTAATACATTTCGAAAATGAAAATATAAAATTTAGACAACATATAGAATTTATATTATAAACAGAATAATAATATATATAATTTATACTATAGAAAGAATTTATATTATATATAGAAATTATACTATATATGAATTAATAATATAATATAGAATAATACTATTTTTGCAAATGTATTAATACTATATGAAAAAGAAAATTATACTATATATTATACTATAGAATGTATAATACTATATATAAAATACATTAATAATTTAATAATTAATATAAGTATGTATATAATATATATTGATAATAGAAATTTATATATTAATATATGTTATAGGTATATATTATATACAATTATATATTAATAATTAGATGTGTCATTTATACATTATTATATGTATAATGTATACAATTATACATAGTACATTCATATATAATATAGTGATTAGATGCACACATAGTAGTAGTACTAGTACATTAAATATACTATACTATACTAATATATGTATACATAGCACGTAAATATATACGCAATACATTAATATATGTATACATAGTAATTAGATATTTAGATGTATCATGTATTCATGTATGTATTATAATCATTAATTTTATTCGGGATGTTAAACCTGATTTCTAATTTTTGATAAATTCAAATAACTTGCTTGAATTTTATTTATTGTTATAAAAAAATTCAAAAAATATTATACATGCCTTTATCCATTGCAACAATAATTTATGTTTACTCACATTTATTATTAAAACTAAAATAAAAAAATATCATAATCTATGTTTGAAAAGATAAAAAAAATATATTGGTAAGTATTAGGCTATTTTAGTTATTTAAATACTCTTTTATTATCAATTAAAAAAATATAAAATATATTATATATCGTTTGTTTTACCTTTCGTTTTAATCTTTTTTAGATAGAATTGTTTTCTTCTTCTTATTATTTTATTTTATTTCATTTCATTTATTATTTTATATTATTATTAATTATTATTATATACATATGTATATAAATAAATCAGATCTAAATAATAAACCCAACACAAATAAAATAAAAGCCCAACTATTTATTAGTCCAAATAAACAATAACCGAAGATAATAAATTCACAGCCCATATTTAATTAAAACCCATTAGCCCAATCACAAAGCCCAACTAGATAACCCATGGAAACCCTACCCTAACAATTTTTCTCCTTATGCAGTTGAAAAAAAGCCATTGGATCCAGATCAGATCTAACTTTACAGATCAAGATCAAGATCAAGATCAAGAGAAACTTTCACATGATTCCACGCTCCCATGCGCCTACCTTAAAGCTAAACCACACGCGCGTGCAATCCACGCGCGAGATCATTCGACTCCCAATTTGACGCTCTAACTTCCAGACGACTCTTTTACTTCGTCATCGTTCGATCGTCAGTGTTCCCTTCATTACTCTGACAATCACGATTCGGGCAAAAAAAAGAAAAAGAAAAAAAATTACTGTCAGATTTTATATGAATTTCAGAAACAAAATGCCAAAATCAACAGATAATTACGACCAAATATCAGAGATTTTAGAGATAAGCCAACAATTTCAAAACCAACCAGCCAACAAAATCAGAACAGTGCAACGCATAAATCCAAAATAATTACAAAAGGCACCAGGAGAATATTTTCATATTTTTCTTTTAATCTCTTGTAATACGGCTATAAAGAGAAGCCAAAAACCCATGTTAAGGGGTTCTTCCCCACCGATTCAATCAATTCACGTAAACTTTTAATAGGTATATCCTCAATTTCGTATAGAGTAATCAAAATAGATTAGGGTTAGTTTTTACCTTCATCGTCCGCTTTCGACTCTTCCGATCTTCTTTCTCTGACAATAAGCATGGGTCCTTGTTCCATTCTGGTAAGTCGAGAATAAAGAGGAGTAGTGTTCGTCTTTTTTCCCTCTTTTGAATCGAGAAAAGAAAACTCTTTTTTACTAGTTTCCAAAAGAAATATTTTCTTTCGGTTTTGTTTTTTTGAAAAGGTGGTTTGTTTTTGATTTATTTAGGGTTCGAAAGAAAGAAAAGATTTTGGAAAAAATGAAAAACATTTGAATGTTCTTCAAATGTTATGGGTTTCGTTGAAGGAAAACATAGAGAATCTCTCATTCTCTTGTTTTTTCGGTTAACAAATGAATAAAGGGGGTTGGTTGATTTTAATTATGTTTTATACCGAGCTCCAAAATAAAAATGGTTTTTTTACTTCATTAAACCCCTCCGCATCAATTAAACCCTCTCCGCGGTCCCTGTTGTTTTATTTCGTTTTAGAAATTGGTCACTGTTCGTAAACATCAATTTTGTTTATTTTAATTCGACCTTCAAATGTTGGTTTTCTTTTAATTTGGTCACTGAATTTGTTCGAAATCAGCACTGTAATTTTATTTCTCTTTAATCTTGGTCACTGCTTTTAATTGCTTTTCATTTTGTTTTTGATTTAACCCCTAAATTTTGTTTTATTTTATTTTAGTCCTTAAAAGTATTAGATTCTATTCTTTTCAATTTATTTTGCATATTTATTTGTGTTTCATTTATATCACATTTCACCATGCATTTTAATCATGTTTTTCTTTTTCAATTTTTCATGTACATATATTTGTCCTTTTGTGTTATGTTTTATTTGTGCATTTTATTTTAATGTACATATATTTTATATTGTTTACATTACTTTGCTTAGGTCACAACTCAATAATTAATGAATCCAATGCGATACATTTTTATTCGGTAGTAACGTGACCGACATCAGGCATATTGGTGACGTTGTATGCGCTTACCTTCGAATAAAGATACAATTAAAATAAATTTGAATTTCTTAGCAAATAATTAATTTAATGCCACTTTAACTCAGAAATTCATAATTAATTAAGTGGTATTTTGTAAAGGTGCTAATTTTGGGCGATTTTAAATGTTAAACCCATTTTTAGTCGTAACTGACTCTCGAATCCAATTTATTTTGAATCTCTGGTTTTACCATGTCTGATCTACCAAAGTGACCGGTAACAACTCCATTTTTTTTTAAATTAAATTATTTTTTAAACCAACCATTTTAAAATTGTTTTCTAACATTTTAAAACCAATTTTAAATCCCCTTTTCCAATTTTCATGTTTTAATCCTTAATTTTTAAATTTTCTTTTTTTAATTAAAATCTTCATTTTTAACCTAATTTCAAATTTTCCGATTTCTAATCCCTATACCTAATTCTTTTCAAATTCCTAATTTTTGATTTAAAATCCCCAATTCTTTTCAAATCAATTTTCAACCTAAACCCTCGATTTCTCAGTTTCCCTTTTCCAATTTAAACCCTAAATTTTTACTCTTCCAAAATAGTGTCCCCTTATTTCTACACCTATTATTTTATTAAATTTTTAAAAGGGGTCACTACATGTATAAGTATATAGTAAATGTATATATGTATATGTATTATACTATTATATATGTATATATATATATATATATATACATATAATATTCAACTAGCATGTATTATATATTTATATATATATTATATACATAACATAACATTATATGTATTGTATATTATATACTTATATACTTATATGCCAACATAACTTTATATGTATTGTATATTATAAATTATTACTTATTTACTCTACCTTGTTTTTTATTTTTTACTACGTGTCCTATTTTGATATTTTTTATTAGTATTATGTTTGTTTTTATAGCATATTATTATCGTTACCATTTATATATTTTAATCTTATTTAGCTTTCGATTTTGTTTTTGATACTACTTATTATTATTTATTTATTATCACACTTTCTATTAAATAAATCTTATTATTTTCTTTTTTAATCTTTTAATCCTTTTGTTTTCTCTTTATTATCTTTTTTAAATATTATATTATTATTATTATTATATTTGTGTTATTTAAAATAAAAAATCAAAAATATTATATCCCCTTTTATTTTTAATCTTTTGTCATTTCCTTTCATTTTTGTTTTACTATCATCATCATCATCATAGTTGTTATTATTATTATTATTATTATTATTATTATTATTATTATTATTATTATTATTATTATTATTATTATTATATTTAGTTTTATTATTTTTTGTTATTATTATTATATCATATAATAGATTATAAATAATAAAACCCAAAAACATTAAATAAAAACCCAAGGTTATTAACAGTCCATATATTCAACCCATGAATAAAATAATTTTAAAAGTTCAATAAAATAATTAATCCTGAAAATAATTACATCAGCCCACTATTTTATTACAAACAGCAGCCCAATCCCTTAGTCCAACCAGATAAACAAAAAAAGCCTAGAGTAAATCTCCCAAATTATACGCGTAACCCATTTGTGGCCGTTAGATTTGATCTTAGATCTAACGATCACAATTAAAGAAAGAGGATGCTTATGGAACAATGACGCGCCACGCGCCAACGCTTCGCCTCCTACGCGCGCGAGGGAGGACCACGAGGGGACTCTTCGAATCCAAACTCACCTCTTAAGCTTCTCAGGTCGCCGGCTACCGTCCGATGAGCTCCGATCATTTCTCCAGTGATCCCCCGTTCGTGACTCATGCAAAAAGACAACAAGAATATCAGTATTTTGTACTACAATAAAGCCAAAACAAAGACTTCTAGAGGCTAAAAAATGATTATGGCAGAGGATTTCGTCCAACATTTCAATACGACTCCAACATTCATAGAAATTCAGAGCAGAAATCACATGAATACAATCTAAGTTTCAGCACACATATACAACAAATTGACATCACCAAAAACCAATTAGAATTTAGGATTTCTTTTTTTTCTTTTTCTCATCTAATTGGTTATAAAACCGAACAAGAACATCATTTTAAGGTCTCTCCTCACCTATCGAAATTGAATACAAAGCAAAGAAGGTTTTTGAGGTAACATTAACCTCTGTTTTTCTCCTTGGATCGAAATGAAAAAAATACAAGTTAGGGTTTCAAGATTTTTACCTCTGTTTTCGGACACCATTTAGGGTCTATCTCTTCTCCATTCTTCCTCTCCGACAATAATCCTCACGTCTCCGGGATATCGTTGGTGAGCCAATAGAGAAGAGGAGAGGTTTCTTTTCTTTTGGTCTCAGTTTTCAAACAAAAAAAAAGCTTTTTCGATTTTGGTTTTCTAAAAAAACGAAAGGAAGTATCTTTTTTTTTTGGTTTCGAAAGAGTTTTAAAGAAAGGGGTTTTGATTTGGTTTTATTAAAACAAAGGTTTAGATCTGGTTTTAAGGGTTTCGAAAAATGAAGAAACATTTCTTTTTTACATTGCCGTTCACCTCTAGCGGCGACCAAGGCGGTGATTTTGGGTTTTAGCTCGCCAGATTTTGGAAATCTTAGAAGAACACCATCGTGTTCTTAATCTTTCTGGGTTTCCAAATGAACAACCCAGAGAATTTAATTTTCTTTTGGTTTTCGGTTCTAACAAAAATGATAAAAAGATGATTTTTGTTTATTTTGTTGTGTTATATACTGAGGGACTAAAAAGAAAAAGGGAAAATTGCTTTATTAAACCCCTCTGTGTTCTTCAAATTTGTTCCGCAGTCCCCTCTTCTCTTCTAAACGTTTTCAATCTAGTCATTATTTGGATTATAATCATTTTTAGCAAAGGTTTAATTATTTTTGAGTCCCTCCGCGTTTTAGGGATTCTTTTTAGGCCCTTCCTCATTTCAAAATTACTTCCATGGACCTTATATCTTTAATCTATTTTACAATTTAGCCACCTTTTTGTGTATAAATAGTTTATTTTCAATTTGACCTCAAAGTTTTGTTTTTTTTCGATGTAGTCCATTCCAGTGGCTCCCTTTTTTATTACTTTGGTTTATTTATTTATGCTTGTGGTCTTTTTTATTCTTATTATGCATGTTAATGTACATATTTTCTTTATTATATCTTTTTTATGTACATGCAATTTTGTATATGTTGCTTATATCTTATTTTTGCTTAATCTCACATCCAATGTTAATTAATGAACCTAATATCAAACTTCTTTACTTGATCGTAATGGACCCGTCACCCGACGTATCGGTGGCGGTGTATGCGTTTACCTTCGAGTAAAGATACGACAAAATTAAATTAAATTTGAATCTTTAAACAAATTTCAATTTAAATGCCACTTTAATTCGGAAAATCCTAAAATTAATTACGTGGTTATTTTGACAAAGGTGGCAATTTTTGGAAGTTTTAAAATACTAACACCATTTTTAAATCGTAACCGACTCTCGAACCTAATTTTTAACGATATCTGGTTTCTCGGTGTCTGGTCTACCAAAGTGACCGGTGGCGACTCCAACCATTTTTCAATTATTTTTCAACCCCTTTTTAAAACCCTTTTTCAATTTCTAAAATTTCCAAATTGTTTTTTAAATCCCTAACCCTAATTTTAATTCCACTTTTTTGTAACAAAATCCCCAAATTCCTTTTTAGCTTTAATCCCCAATTTTGTCATCCATTTTTATATTAATTTTTATTTTAAACCCTAAACTTTAACTTTTTGAGACATTTTCATTTTTCTCAATTTCAAACCATACCATAGTTTTCAAACCTAATTCTCAATTTTTTATTTTCAAATTTCAATCCTTAATGTTTTACCTTTTCCACTAGTGACCTCCTTTTCCTCTTTTTTAATACACCTATTATTTTAAGAAATTTAGGGTCGCTACAGTTTCTAAAGGACCTCATGGACTAGTTTAACAACATCAAGTACAAAGATTAAATCATTCTTTAGGGATTATTTGTTATTTGATTGTCTCTCTATTATTTGTTTGTGTATATGTTCTGGAATTCATGATTTTATATATTAGGGTTTAGGTTCTCTCTAAATTGTTTTTTCTGAATATGTTGGTTGGTTCGCTGTTATTTGGTTGGTCGGTTCTCTATTATTTGTGTGAATGGTTTAATTCAAGTATATGGGTTGGACTACCTGACCTGTGATGCTATTGGTGTCAAAGGCGGTTTCTAAAGGACCTTATGGACTGGTTTAACAACGTCAAGTACAAGGATTAAATCATTCTTTAGGGTTTGTCTGTTATTTGATAGTTTGTCTGTTATTTGTTTGTGTATATGTTCTTGAATTCATGATTTTATATATTAGGGTTTAGGTTCTCTCTATATTGTTTGTTCTGAAAATGTTGGTTGGTTCCCTGTTATTTGTTTGGATGGTTTAATCCGAGAATATGGACTGGACTACCCGACCTACGATGTTATTGATGTCAAAGGAGGTTTCTAAAGAACCTGATGAATTGGTTTAACAACGTCAAGTACAAGGATTAAATCATTCTTTAGGGTTTATTTGTTATTTGATTGTCTCTTTGTTATTTATTTGTGTATATGTTCCGGAATTCATGATTTTATATATTAGATTTTAGGTTCTCTTTAAATTGTTTGTTCTGAAAATGTTGGTTGGTTCTCTTTTATTTGTCTGAATGGTTTAATTCGAGTATATGGGCTGGACTACCCGATCTATAATGTTATTGGTATCAAAGGCGATTTCTAAAGGACCTCATGGACTGTTTTAACAACGCCAAGTAAAAAGATTAAATCATTCTTTAGGGTTTGTCTGTTATTTGATTTTTTGTATGTTATTTGTTTGTGTATATGTTCTTGAATTCATGATTTTGTCTCTATATTGTTTGATCTTAAAATGTTGGTTGGTTCTCTGTTATTTGTTTGGATGGTTTAATCCGAGTATATGGATAGGACTACCTGACCTACAACGTTATTGGTGTCAAAGGAGGTTTCTAAAGGACCTGGTGAACTGATTTAACAATGTCAAGTACAAGAATCTAATCATTCTTTAGGGTTTTTCTGTTATTTGTTTGTGTATATGTCTTGGAATTCATGGTTGTATGTTCCATTTTCTATTATATTCATGTTTAATTATTTTTTTGTATTATTTTTTTGTGTTTTAATTTATTTATTTTCTAACAAAATGTATATTCTTTTTAAGTAATATGAATGAGTTTTCATATGAGTTGGACTATCTTGGACCTAGTGACAGAGTTCTAAATGAGTTTAGTAACCTACAATCTGAAAGGGTTATGTTCCTCTATTTTATATTGTAATATTTACTACTTTTTTATATTTTCTCTGGTTCTAATACACTTTGATTTTTTTTAAAGGATGCATATGAGGGAGTTTTTGAAACTGTTTGCAGCTCTAAGAGGAAGGCTGTAAGTAGAAATTCAAGTGAGTTTGGTAGTAGAACTTCTCTTGTTTGGGATCATTACTCAATCGTTAAGCTTTTAAAGGGTATTTATGCTCAATGTAAGTATTGCAAACTCAAAACGAACAAAGCTGATTCTTATGTTGGTACCTCTAACCCCAAAAGGTATACTAAAAATATCAATATTATAAAGACTTTCTTGCTATTAATATTTTTAGTAGTACATAAAGTTCTTTTGATCGAAAAAGGTATTATGAATTATTTGCAAGGCTATTCTCTGTTATGGTATACTATTACTAAACATTGCATGTTAAAGCATGAAAAAAATAAAAAAAAATTATTGGTTGATTCATTGCATTCTGTATCAAGTTGTATCTACTTTAAATGTGATGGATGGTCTGCTTGCACATCTCATTCTTATTATGCTCTAACTGCTCATTATGTTGATAATAACTAGAAACTTTAGTCAAAAATTTTAAATTTTTGAAGTTTTCTCCAACCTCATGATGGTGAGTATATTTATAATTTTATGAAAAAATTGTTATGTGAGCGCGGTCTTAAGAAAAAAACTTTTACCATCACTTCGGATAATGCTTCACGGAATGGTTAAGCGTTTGAAAGATGATTTGCATACCATTTCTCCTCTCCCATGTAATGGTAAGCATTTTTATATACGATGTGTTGCCCATATTTTGAACTTGATAGTTCAAAAAGGGTTGCAGGTAATTGCTCATATTTATAAGTTTATTGATTCTTTTGATTCTAGATTTTGTAGCTTTGAGTTGGCTGTGAAAGACTGTGATTCTTCTTTTTCTGGTAAGTTGATTTTGGATGTATCTACTCGATGAAACTTTACTTATTTAATGCTTTGTAGGGCCTTTGAAGCTAGATTAGCTCTAAACTTATTTGTTAATAGGGAAAATGACTTGGATAATGGGAAACTGCTCAGTTAATATGTGATTTCCTTGAGCTTTTTTTTTAAATTACTAATCTGTTTTATGGTCCTAAGTATCTTACAACTAATTTGTACTTGGCTAATATTGTTGCCATAGAGAAGTTGTGTGATGCTCACAATGATCCTTGTGAGGGAATTTTTAAAATAGCAGCACACATGCTTGAATTATATGAGAAACATTGGTCTAATCACTCAATTATTCCATCATTTGCTGTTTTGCTTGACCCTCGACATAAATTATAACTTCTGAAGGAGTTGTATGGTGTCCTATATGTTGAGAATGATGTTGACAAAAGGGTAAATGTTGTTTACAATGAGTTTGTTAATTTATATATTATTCAAAGTTTGTCCTTTGTTCCTCTGTTAATTTCTTTGTTCAAAGTAACTCTTTCCAAATTATAAGTGTGTCAAGTTCTAGTCGTCCTCCAACATTTAAAAAGTATAATATGTTTCAAGTATGTTTCTGTTTTAACATATTATTATATTTTTAAATGTTTATGTATTGACTGTTTATACATTTTCTTGTTAGAACTTTAATGTTAATTTAGCTGCTTTAAGTAGTGGAAAATATGATGTTAACTCATACATAAATCTTCTCCTTTTCCCTCGTACTGAAGATAGCCAGTTTGATATTTTAGATTATTAGAAAGCATAAGCTATTTCATTTCTTGTTCTTTTGCAGATGGCAAGAGATGTTTTAGTCATTCCAATCACTTTTGTTGCTTCTGGATTTTCATTTAATATGGGGGAAAGAATCATGAACAAGTTGAGGGCTAAACTTTTACTCCAAAATGTTGAAATTTTTGTAACAACCCATAATTGATTTTATGGTTTTGAACCGGAGAAAAAGATGAAGATTATCTTACTATTGTGCAAGAATTTCAATATTAAGTCTCGGTATATATTGAATTCTAGTTAAATGTAAAGCCTTTATTTTCTTTATTTTTAATTTTTATTAATTTTATGAGATAGTTTATAATTGTTTTTTTACAATCTATTTCAGATCATGTGTGGAGCTTAATGATATTTTCTAAGGGGGTATGTTGGCTATTTCAACGTAATGCATAAACAAGTATTCTACTTTAATACTTATAGATTGACTTTTTTTTGATATCTTATGTCTTATTTGTTTTGCATGTTGATTTAATATCATATGTCTTAATAGTTTAAACATGTCTTAATGTTGTCGTAAAAATTATAGATTATAGATTGATGTAAGCATGTTCTTTACTTCTTATACCTGTGAATATTTATAGTTATCATTTGTGAATGCTTATGTTCTACTTTTTATAGCTTGGTCAAATTAGAACTTATATTTTGCAGTTAAAATCTAAGAATGCTTATACAATGAATTGTTTGATGCTTATAGACTGGATTATTGGATTAATGTTGTAGTTTTTGATTGTTGATTGTTGATTATTGCATCTTGACTGCTTATTGTTGTCTACTGCTAGTTGATGTCTGCTGCTGGTTGTTGTCTGTTGGTGATATATGGTTAATTTGTTTATCTAATTAGTTGTTGTTGGTTAATTTATGCTGGTTTTTTAGGTAAGAAGTTACCTATAATTTAACCTTACTGGTAGCCTTTTGATTTTAGTACTCAATGATGATAATTCTAGTTGCAAAGTATTTGCAAATAGCATTGTAAAATTTTTGTTATAAGATCTGAGGGCTCAAATTTTATACGTAAAATATTTAAAATTATACATTATTGAATAATAGAGCAATCACATTTCACAATTGACAAGTATTATTTAAAATTATAATCTGAAATATATAATCTGAGTTGTTTCTTTTGTAAGTTATACATTATTGAATAATAGAGCAATCACATTTCACAATTGACAATTGTTATTTAAAATTATAGTCTGAAATGTATAATCTAAGTTTTTAGTAATATTTGTTTAAAGTTGTATAATCTGATTTTTAATAAATTAAAAATATTTTTAATGGATATTTGGTACTTAAACTTATAATTTTTAAGTATAACAACGTACAAGACTAAAATACGTGAAATTTGAACTTAAGTTAGTTAAGGTTTATAACATGGACTTAAAATATGTGAAATTTTATTAAGTATTAAGTTTATTAATTTTAAATCATAACTGTTATTTATATTGACATGTATATTAATTTAAAGTGTGAATTTATATTAATAATTTATAAGTATAATATAAGATTTTCTATTATATAATTTAAAATTAATAAGTATTTTTAATATAAGATTATTAACTATTTGTAATAAGTATGTTATACATATTAAAATATAAATATAAGTATGTCATATGTATAATATAAACATTTGTAATATAATTTAACTATAAATTATTAATTAAAAATTAATAATCATAAATTATATAAATATTATTTTCATATTATAAATAAAATATAAGTATGTTATATAATTTATTTATATAAATATTAATAGGGGTGAGTATTCGATTGAGTCGAGCCGAGTTGAGTTAAAAATTTCGAGTTATTCGAGTTGACGAGTCATATTTTATAACTTAAAATTTATTTAAAGTTTTTCGGTTAGAGTTGAGTTTAAGAAATTAGAGTCGAGTCGAATCGAGTCGAGTTTTAGAGTTCTATAAATATTTAATTGTAAATATTTATCATGTTATAGTACGACTTGATTCCAATTTAAACGACTTTCTCTAATCATATAAGATATGTATATATATTTTTTCTTATATAGTAATATTTTTTTTATATTTTTATATATCAATGTATATATATCATAAAAAGTTGAGAGATTCATCTCAAACTTAAAAATAAATCCTTTAATTATTAAAAATTTTGAGTTATTCGAATTTTCACTTTACAACTCAAATTTTATTTAAAATATTTTCGAGTCGAGTCAAAACGAGTCAAGTATTTTTGCTTCGATTCGATTCGAGTTGAGTTTTGATCACCCCTAAATATTAATATGTATAATATAAATATTTGAATTAAAAGTATAATATAAGTATGTTATATAAATAATTTATATAAATACTATGTTAACATTAGTTCAGGCTAATAACAGGTCGAGTTATTTATCAGGTTGAGTTCAAAACAGATCGGGTAAATTCAGGTCTCGGCTCAATTTAGTTGGATAATATCGGTTATCTGTCAGGTCAAACTCGGGTTCGGGTTTGTTTCAGTCGGATACAGGTCGTGTTTCAGGTCCACAATAACAGGTTGAAATTGAGTTTGGGTCATTCTCAGTCGGATACAGTTTGAGTTCGGTTATTACAGTAACAGATCCAACTCGGATATAGATCAGATTCAGATCATTTCATCCCTGAGTCAAACCAAGTTCAGACTCAAACAAGTTTCAGACGAGTTTTCAAGTCGGGTCAACTTTTTACATCCCTGAATCTAGTTATTAAGAGAAAAACAAAATTAAAAATAATAATTACAAATTAAAATTAGGTAGACAACTAAAAGAAAAACGTTATGTTAAATATCAATTTATTTAAAAAATAATTAAGGTATTAAAACAATAACATGTGTACTATTCAAGTAGTTTTCCGAAACAACTATATGCCGCATTGTCTACTGTACGATCACTATGGGGTTTTGTCGTCTACTTTAGCAAACCAAGTTTATTACAAACTGACAGTTTTCAAACCAAGTTTATTACAAACTGACAGTTTGACAGTTTATTAAAAATAATTAAGGTGTTAAAACAATAAATGAATGATAATACATATCCCACAGCTGTCATATATTTTAATCCTGTTTTTTACACAAATAAATTATATGCCGTATAAAGATTTTCTTTGGGCAAACAAAGTAAGTCATTAATATTATGGGATATGTATTATCATTCATTTATCCTGCCTCTAAAAAGATACAAACAAAAAAATTAATAAAATGTTATTATAAATAGGATAAGTCTATAACGTGCATCGAACATTACTAAACACCACTAACGAACGATAAACATTGTTGAACACCATTAAACTAATAAATATCAAAGATTTTAAGGACTTAATATATAATTAATAAATATTTAAAATAAAATTTTAATTAAATTATTTTCTATAAGGAAAACTACACAAATGATCATCCAACTATCACTCATTTTTTGGGTTGGTCACCAAATTTTTTTTTATCAAAATCATTGTTAACATTTTATTTTATTGTTATTTTGGTCACCGACTGTTAAATATTTAACAAAAATTGTGACATGACATGGTTTAATAATAATTTTAGTCCCTAAAATTATTATATTATATCGAATTAATTTTAATAGAATATAACTCATCAAATATTTGAACTAAACCTCAATTCTTTTTTTTCTCTTGCAATATTACTTTAAAAAATTATTGTCAAATTTCTTTATTTCTCTTGAGTCTTTGAACAATTTATTAAATTTTAAATTGTATAAAATCACTAAAATTTTATGATTTATTTTTTAAAAATTTAATATAGTTTCTTCAACATTTCACAAACTATTAATATATATATTTTTATCATTTTTATGTTTATCTGACCTATAAAAAAATTCGATTTATCAATTCAGATATAAGTTTATATAGATCAAAAGTCATAAAATCTTTAACATGTAAATATAGATCAATTCGACGCATGTCGTAAAATTTTTCTTTGAATTAAATAAAATTTGGTTTTACTTAAATTTTCATTGAACAACCCAAATTTTCGATCTTTATATGGATACTCCTACAATTTTACACAAATTTGGTATCAGTGACTTTTCATATGTCGGAACACAATCTTCCTTGGACTGAAAAAGAAACTATTTTATGAAAATATCATCCCGATTCGAAGAAAAAATTATTCTTTTAACTTAGATCTTAAAAGAATAAATTATAAAATTAAAATGATTTTTTATAATCTGAAACTTAATAAGTTGTTCAAAGACACAAGAAAAATAGAGGGTAGACAAATTAATTTTTAAAGTAGCGTTACAAGAGGAAGAAGAAAAGGGATGGAAATTTTGGGGTTTAGTAAAAATATTTGATGAGTTATTTTTTATTTGGATTAATTTGATATAATATAATAATTTGAATGACTAAAATTATTATTAAACCATACCATATCATAGTTTTCATTAAATATTTAATAGTTGATGACCAAAATATAATAAAATAAAATTTTATTGATGATTTTGATGAAAAATTAGCTGGGTGACCAACACAAGAAAAGAATGATAGTTGGATGACCATCCATATTATTAAACCATGTCATATCATAATTTTTGTTAAATATTTAACAGTTGGTGACCAAAATAATAATGAAATAAAATATTAACAATAATTTTGATGAAAAAAATTAGTTTGGAGACCAACCTCAAAAATGAGTGATAGTTGAATGACTATTTGTGTATTTTTCCTTATAGAAAATAATTTAATTGAAATTTCATTTTAAATATTTATTAATTATATATTGAGTCCTTGGAATTTTTGTAGAACTAATGTTTTGATATAATAATTAAAAAATAGTTTGGGACTAATTTGAAAAGATTTCAAAAATAGTTCTTATGTCCAAACTTCTTGAAAATATATTTAAGATGTTTTTGAGTGATTTTAAATATGTTTTAAATGATTTAAAGAAACCAAATAAGTGTTTTTAACCCAGGTGTTTCGATTCACCCTTAAGGTGTTTCGATACTTGTTCACCAATGCAAGGTTTTCAACGGCAAAATCATAGTGGTATCGATACCCTTTCACCACTGTGATGTTTGGTTTTTATACCGGTATCTATACTACCTGTTTCTATACTGGTATCTATACCAGTTTCTATACCGGTATCCATACCACCAGTTTCTATATCGGTATCCATACCACCTGTTTCTATACCGATATCTATACCACCTGTTTCTATACCGGTATCTATACCAGTTTCTATACCGGTTTCTAAACACCCCCAACGGTCAAAACGATTTTATGAAAACCCCTAAAGGCTAGGAGCGGTATCGATACTGGTATCTATACTCGTTCATAAATGCAGGTCAACGGCTATTTTCCAAAGGAGGTGTTTCGATACTAGTTCTAGGGGTATCGATACTGCCTGCACCAGAAACAGAAATAAGCCTTGAAATTAGCTCCAAACGGCCCCGAAACATCCTCAACGGTCATAAAGGGCTAGAAGCTCATTTGGGATGATAAAAAGAAGCCTCAAGTATCAAGAGAAGACTAATACTTCACTTGTAACACAATTAAGATCAAGAAATTGTCTTAGTGCTTAATTTCTTATTATTTGGGTAGACAAATACTTGTGAGCTTAATTGTCATTATATGCTCAAGTGTAATTTGGAATTGGGTGAGTCCTTAGATTGCAAACATTAGCCTTATTAGAAGGATTCAAGTTTGCTTAAGAATTCTCTTTGTGAGTGAATTCCTAAAGTTCGGTTGTGAACTTTGGATGCTTAATTCGGGTTGTGGATCAAGTTTGTAAGGTGATCCTTTGTTTCTCAAAAGGTTAAATTCTTAGTGAATTATGAAAATCCTTAGTGGAAAGCTAAGATAGTGGATGTAGGTACTTGTTCGAAGGCCGAACCACTATAAATTCTTGTGTTCATTGTCCAATTTTCGCTTTCACCACAAATCACCCATATCATCGATTCTCCATCAAATTGGCAAGCTAAATTGGTTGTGCATCGAGCCACTCCAAGCCTAAAAATTGGTATCAGAGCGAGGCTCAATCGAAGAGGATTAACATCCTATTGAGAAGATCTGGTGAGCTCGACCAATTATCGATCAACCGACATTCCATGGCTCAATCCATTGATAAGCCACCTTTCTTTGACGGGTCCAACTACTCCCAATGGAAGATAAGAATAAAGTATTTCATCAATTCAAGAGACTACAAGCTTTGGGATATAGTTGAAGATGGTCCATTTGTGCCAAAAGAAACAAAGGCGAAACGGAGCGTGGAAGATCGCAAGAAGATGGTGCTAAATCATAAAGCTTTGCACATTCTTATGTGTGTATTTCATCCAAGCATCTATGAAAAGATTTCTTCTTGTGAGAGTGCCAAGGAAGGTTTGGACAAGCTAGAAGTCATATACGAAGGAACAAACAAAGTAAAGGAGACCAAGATTGGACTCCTCAACCAAGAGTATGAGAACTTCAAGATGAATCCGGAGGAGGACATTGCTAAGATGTTCGATTGATTCTCCACCATTACCAATGGACTTAGAGGATATGGAGAGATCATTCTGGAGGAGAAGCTTGTTCGTAAGCTCATCTATTCCCTTCCCGAGTCATGGGACTCGAAAAGGACTGCCATCATCAAAGCCAAAAATCTAAAGACACTCAAGCTTGATGAACTCATGGGGTCACTCCTCACACATCAAATTATGATGAAAGGAAGACAAGAGGAGAAGAAGAAGGAAAAGATTGAAGCGATAGGGAAGAAGAAGGATAAGAGCTTAGTGTAAATGTCAACATTGTTGCTCTAAAATCCTCCAAGTGCATCCACTTTGAAAATTCAAGTGAGGAGGATAGTAAAGAAGATGAAGAGCTTGCCCAACTCTTCATTGAATTCGATCGATTCGTGAGGAACAAAAGTAAAATATCCTTAAAGCACGAATCAAAGAAAAAGATGAAGGACTCCCACAAGTCTATCAAAAAGGAATCATCTTCAAAGAAGCAAGCATATGTGGTTACATGAGGACTCCACCGAAAATGAAGAAGCCAACCTATGCTTGATGGTCCTCAATGAGGGGGAGGTAGCTTCTAACTCTCAAACTTTAAATTCTTATTCATTTGATGAGTTGCAAGAAGCTTATGATAAATTGGTTTTTGATTTCAAAATTGCATTTTCAAAGAAAAAGAAATTGAATTCAAAGTTCAAAATTGAAAATGATTTACTTTTGAAAACCAATTTGGAGTTTGAAGCAAAAATGAAAAATTTTGAACTTAAAGTTTTTGATTTACAAAATTTGCTTCAAACGGTGAAAAAAGATCATCAAATTGCTTTAGATGGTCTTAAGAAAGAAAAAGATTTGATTTCCAAAGAGCTTGAAAAGAAAAATAATTTGGGAAAATCAAATTTTTACATGAGACAATTTAGTACCCCTAGATTTATTGATGAAAAATGTTTTAGAAGTGTTTGGGTCTCAAAAGGACTAATCACTTCAACCAAAAAGGATGAAATTGAAAAATAGATTCCTAAGGGGACTAAAATTTGTGCTACTAACGTTAAAGGATCCAAAGCAATTTGAATACCAAAAATTACTTGATTGTCTTGTTTAAGTGTGATAGAGATATGAGCAACAAAGTACAAGATCAAGGGGGAGCTCCATACACACAAGAAGGACACTTGAAGAAGGAAGGCTTCACATCCTCCTTTGAGTTCAAGTGTGGTAATATCTAGTTTTAGCTTTAATTTTGTTTATCTTTTATTTAAACTAGATTATCATAATTGTTGGACTAACACTTAGTGATGCCTTAAGTAAGGGGGAGTCTTTTTGTTTTCATAAACTAAGTTTTAAAATTTGATTTTAAAATAATTGACATTTTAAGATTCTCCTATGTTATGATCTTTAAAGTTTTTTAAACTTGGCTTGAACCATTTTTGATATAGCAAAAAGGGGGAGAATGTTGTGAAAATTGCTTTTCGAAGAATTTCAAATGGATAAGAGGAAACTTTAAACGATTTAATTATTTAATTATCTTATTCAAATTTTATTTCACAAATGGGGAGCAATCTCAAAAACAATTTTTCAAGTTGGTTTAATTATATCAAAAAGGGGGACATTGTAGAACTAATGTTTTGATATAATAATTGAAAAATAGTTTTGGACTAATTTGAAAAGATTTAAAAAATAGTTCTTATGTCCAAACTTCTTGAAAATATATTTAAGATGTTTTTGAGTGATTTTAAATATATTTTAAATGATTTAAAGAAACCAAATAAGTGTTTTTAATCCAGGTGTTTCGATATCTGTTCATCAATGTAAGGTTTTCAAAGGCAAAATCATAGTGGTATCGATATTCTTTTACCACTATGATATTTGGTTTCTATACCAGTATCTATACCAATTTCTACACCGGTATATATATTGTCTGTTTCTATACTGATATCTATACCAGTATCTATACCGGTATCCATACCACCTATTTCTATACCGATATCTATACCACTTGTTTCTATACCGGTATCTATATCAGTTTCTATACCAGTTTTTAAACACCCCCAACGGTCAAAACGATTTTATGAAAAAACCCAACGGCTAGGAGCGGTATCGATACTCGTATCGATACCCGTTCATAAATGCAGATCAACGGCTATTTCCCAAAGAAGGTGTTTCGATACCAGTTCTAGGAGTATCGATACCGCCTGCACCAGAAATAGAAATAAGCATTTAAATCAGCCTCAGATGGCCCCAAAACATCCCCAAAACATCCCAACGGTCATAAACGGCTAGAAGCTCATTTGGGATGATAAAAGGAAGCCTCAAGCATCAAGAGAAGACTAATGCTTCACTTGAAACACAATTATGATCAAGAAATTGTCTTAGTGCTTAATTTCTTATTATTTGGGTTGACAAACACTTGTGAGCGTAATTGTCAATATATGCTCAAGTGTAATTAGGAATTGAGTGAGTGCTTAGATTGCAAACATTAGCCTTATTAGAAGGATTAAAGTTTGCTTAAGAATTCTCTTTGTGAGTGAATTTCCAAATTTCGATTGTGAAATTTAGATGCTTGATTCGGGTTGTGAATCAAGGTTGTAAGGTTATCCTTTGTTCCTTAAAAGGTTGAATTCTTAGTGAATTATGGAAATCCTTAGTGGGAAGCTAAGGTAGTGGATGTAGGTACTTGTTTGAAGGTCGAACCACTATAAATTCTTGATTGTCCAATTTTCGCTTCCACCATAAATCACCCATATCATCGATTCTCCATAAAATTCGCAAGCTAAATTGGTTGTGCATCGAGTCACTCCAAACCTAACAATTTTTAATCTTTGTTATTTAGTTTAATGGTTTTCAACAATGTTTATGTTAGTGGTGTTCAACAATGTTCATCGTTAATGGTGTTTTGCAATGTTCGACGCCAATTGTAGAATTTTCCTTATAAATAATGTTTTATTAAATTTAAATTTTTTATCGCATTAGTTTTTGTTCTTCTGCTAAAAAATTTTGTGTTTTATTCTTACAAATATTATTATTTTGATATAATAATATTGAATGATAATTTATTGTTTTAAAATAAAATATTGTTATCTAATTATTATTTTAATCCGTAAATTCATTTTGATAATAAAATTTATTTGTTTTAAGACAAAATATTATTATAAATGTTTGATTTAATTTTTACGACAAAATAATATTTATTATAATAATAATTCATTTAAATGATTGTTTCTATCTTTTAGAGAATGAAAAATATGACATATTTCTTGCTAAATTTATAATTAAGTGGTTTTAACGTAATTTACCATTTTCATTTTTTTAATTCAAATATCCACTATGATGATGCTTATTTTTGTAACAAGTATTTTAAGGCCATTTAATTCTATTTTAAATAGAATTAAATTAATATGAAAATGACTATTTTACCCTTAATATTTAACTTATAAATAGTGAGAATATTATCCCATTTGAGATATCCCTAAGAAAGTGTTTGCTATAGAAACACTTTTTTTGGTTTTCTTAAACCAATATTGAGTGTTGTTTTTGAGTTGAGAGAAGAGCAATACCATCAGAGTTCGCTCCATCTTTCGGGTGTATGAAATTTGGAGAACCATGTTAACCTCAGGGTGTCGTTCGTTCATTATAGCGATTACACACATCGTCGCTTCTAATGCAGTGGTTAATACCACGACACAGTTTGATTTTGAATAGTTATTTTTTTTTTCAGTCAGTTCTAACACCTCATTTTGTAGCAATCTATTTTTCCAACAATTTAGAAGCGAATTCCGTTCATTGCTGTCTAAAGTTGATCGATGTTACCAATTTTTATGTCTTGTCATATTATGATTCTGGTAAGTAATTTTTTTACTTATGTCCGAAGCTAAAGACTATTCTTAACCTGATTGGTATCGTAAATTATAATACATATTATCAGTTCATGGTTTCATAAAAAAATCAATAGTTACTTGAGAGAAAAGATAACGGTTTAGTGAGTGTATTTGCATTATTTTTGCATTTAAATGTATTAAAATGACGTTAAATTGATTATACTATGCGCTTATGAAAATGATGGTTTCAAACATATAATTGAAACATTTAACAGTGTTTTTTTATAGCATCATAATTATATTAATTATAAACGTTTCTCTAATTATTATTATCGTTAGCAAAAGAAATGTTTTATGAGAAATTGATAGCTTTCGATGCAATTATTAGCAAACGGTAAAGTGTTACAGTTTATTACGTGTTATAATGCACTATAAATTATGATTACTTTCAACCGGTTAAAAAGCGTATAGAAAACGTATACCATTCTTAAATCGGTTGTTAAAGAGTGAATTAAAAAAAAATTGCATGTAACCCCTAAAAGTAACCTAATTTCTTAGATTACAAGTTAGGATTTACGGCTTGAAAACTTGTTCCTCACGTTAGGGTTTTACAAAAATAACTATAAAATATTTGGATAAATACTGAATAATTAATAAATTAAAATAATAATAAAATTAAACATTTACAAAATAAAGTTCAACCCATAATTTATTTAAACAATAAATGATGTAAAATCCAATAAATATTTAATGTTCAATATACAGAAATATTATTCAAATTATAAACAATCCAGAATCCGAAACGGGAAAACATACTGTAAATCAGAATATAAATCAGGAATCTCCAAGTATCGTATCGAGCCTAAGATTGAGATCTGAAACAGAAATCTGAGAGGGTGTAAGCTGGGGAGCCTAGTGTGCCTCTAGAACAGATAACGGAATAACAGAACAAATTATACAGAACAGACAGAGTATGCATGATATGCACCCATCTCCGAACACCTTAGAAGAGTTGGTCCCCAGACCACTCTAACACCATCACACCAATAGAAGTGGTATCTTGACCCGAAGGTGGAGCCACTGAACAGAAGTGATAAAATCACTAACTTCCCCGTACACAGATAATCCCAGATGCCATGATATATGCAGATACAGAATCAGAATGCATGCCTATTATCTAACAGGAGGCACGCATGACAGATAACAGAAACAGATATGATATAACAGAATGATGCATGACCATACAGATAACAGAATCGAATATACAGAACAACAGAATTTACAGGCTGAACGGGAGAGAACATACCTGTATCAGAAGACTCAACGACGACCGTGACGTCTACTGGACTCGACTTTACCACCGGGCTGAGCAGGAGTAGAGTATAATTTACAGAATTACGTTAGACTTTCTACTATGCCACACTACAGTAAAATAAACTAAACAGAATTTAACTGTTACTCACGTGAAGGTCCCGAATGTGGATGTATCGGACCACGTACAGGAGGAGGGGGAGGTAACTGCTCGGGGTCGGAATCCTCGTCACCTGAAGCAAACAGAAACGTGTACAGAAACTTTTACAGAAAATTTCTAAATAACGTATCGAACATAAAACCCCCAAAAACGACACTTCGGGTTTGAATTTCGAAAAACGGACCGCGCCATTGGATTCAGGACGTTGAAAAACATAGAGTGGGCCCGGGTCAAAAAAAAGTCAACTGCTGACGTCAGCATTGGTCAATGCTGACGCCAGTAGTGACGTCATCAATCAACGCTGATGTCAGCAGATGACGTTAACAGTGACATCAGCAGATGACGTCAGCAGTGATGTCAGCCGGGTCGGAAAACAGGTCGGAGATCGGGTCGGGTTGCGGTTCGGGTCGGGTCGGGTCGTCGGGTCGGGCTAGGGACGGTCGGTTGGACCGTCCGGTTCGGTCTAGACCGGGTTCTCCTGGACCGGTTCTGGATCGATCTGGGCCAGTTTTCTCCTGGATTTTCAGCCTGTTTGGTTCCCAGGAAAATCTAGAAAATTTCCAGATTTTCTCGGGGTCCAAACACGTCCTTTTTCCCGATTTAAACCCCCTATTCAATCCGTTTTCGATCCAAACCATTCTAAATTAATCCTATACCCGATTCAACACTAAACCCACATTTTAAACGGATTAAAACCACTTTCCTCACCAATTATTCGAGCAAAACAGTGACTCAACCCCCATGAACATTTCAACCAAACATTCGACTGATTCACCCAACTGAACCGGTTTAAAACTACACCAAATTGACACCAACAAATATTCGAACCTAAAACATTTAAACTTATAACATATTGGAAACAAAACGAGAATTAAAGTTTCTTACCTCAACTTCGAATCAAGGCCAAGAACACTCATAGGATGAAGATTAACAGGAAAAACAGAGGCAAAATAATGATTTGAATGTTTGAATCCAAACTCACTCTGATGATTAATTCGATTATAAACTGAATTAAGGACCACGAATTAAATTCCCTTTACTCAAATGGTGAAATTACCATACAGGGGCTTGATAGTTTTGAATCCTCTCATTTTGACCCCTAAACTTTTAAATATTTTCAATTTAGTCCTCTATTTTCAGAAATTTTAATCCCTAAATTTTAGGGTTTTGTTAGGGATTTTGACTTTATATTAGGGAATTTTGACTCGGATTTTGGGTTATTACAACTCTCCCCCCCTTACAGAAAATTTCATCCTCGAAATTTACCTGGATCAAAGAGATGCGGATACTGGGCTTTGATGAAAGACTTGGGCTCCCACGTAGCCTCATCCAGACCTCGGTTACGCCAGAGAACCTTAACCATCTTAATGGTTTTCCTCCGAAGAACTCTCTGGTCCTGATCAATGATCTCAACGGGGTCCTCCTCATAACACAGATCAGGTCGAATCTCGAAATCCTCCTGTAGCGACCCTTATAAAAATTCTTAAAAATAATAGGAGTGTAGTAAAAAAAGGGGAGAAAGACTAGTGGAATTGAAATTAAGGTTTGAAAAGTGGAATTTAGGGATTTGGGTTTGGAATAAAATTTTGGGGAAATTAGAAAATTAAGATTTAAAAATTAGGTTTTTAAATTGTGTACAAAAATTGGGAATTTTAAAATGTTAAAAGAAATTTAAAATCTAGGGTTCTTTTTTTTAAAAAAATAGGAATTGGAAAGTTAAAATTAGGGATTTGAGATTTAAAAAAAATTAGATTGAAAAGGGAAATTTTAAAATTAGGGATTTTAAAAAAGGTGGAGTCGCCACCGGCCACTTTGGTAGGCCGGACACCGTAAAAACCAGAGATTCGAAATGATTTGGGTTCGAGAGTCGGTTACGGTTAAAAACAAGTTTAGGGTTTAAAACCGCCCAAAATTGGCACCTTTATAAATTACCGCTTAATTAATTTTAGATTTTTTGGATTAAAGTGGCATTTAAATTAATTTTTGTTTAAAGATTCGAATCAATTTTATTTTTACCGTGTCTTTATTCGGAGGCAACGCATACACCGCGACCATTACGTTGGAACACGGGCCCGTTATGACCAAATAAAGACGTTTAATTAGACTCATTAATTTAATGTGGTGTATGTAATTTACAAAATTAAAAAAAAGTAATATATATATATATATAAACATTTACATGAATAAAAAACCATAAAATGCATGGCATATATACAAAGCATGTAACAACATTAACAAAAATAAATAAATATCATGAATAAAAAGGTACATAAACACTTAAGAATATTATACAACACATGATAACAAAGATTAAAATAAATAGACCAACAAACAAATAACATATATAAATAAACAAAACAAAACATATAATAAAAAATAAAAAAACAATAAAAGATACCAATAAAAATATTCATATTTTCATTGAACCATAAGAATGGAATACACAATAAATATTTTAAAAAGAACTATATACATCTAAATATGCTCGATTAAAATCAATCCACAAATTAAACTAAACGGTAAAAGTAATGATTAGATTAAGGCATAACTTGAAAAATAACCAACCAAATGGGTGAAGTGATTCAATGAGAGTAAAAATATAAATAATGGAGGCTACCAACTTACCAATGGAAATGAAAATGGAAATGGAAATTTTCGGCAGACAAGGGAAGGGGAATGCGGCTGTGTATGGTTAAAATGATTAGGGGGGTCCTTTATTTTTAGGGTAAATGTTATATATATAGTTAGGGTAAAGGGTAGCATATGGGAATAAAATAGGTTTAGGTTTTAATATATAAGGGTATCTATAATATGATGAAGGGTATTTTAGGTTTATCCCTTTAAAAATAATAACCAATTAAAAACAAAACCTTGGGCACCAAGTAGGGATTTTTATTATATTTTTTATATTATAAAATTATATTTAATAGGTCAAATTTATTTATGGTTTGGGCTTATAAAAGTGGGCTCTAATAAAAGGTTTTTATTTATATCATATATTTATATATTTTTGGATTTTTGGTTTTAATTAAGAGATAGTAAGGATAATAATAATTATAAAATAAGTGATAAAATTAGGGTAAGTTAAGGTGATTTGAGTATTAAAAAGGGATGTGGATTGATTTAATTCGAGCATAAACCCGGATAAAATTAGTGATTACAGTTGCCCCTCTTTGCTTATCGTTGTGAAACAATGATAAAACAAAGACTACAAGCACTAATTTTATCCGACTTCCATGTTTGGAGGTACTCGGATTTCTGATCATTGCAGCATCTGATGGTCCCTCTCTTCGAGCGTATACCGTGGTGGGCGACCCCTTTCTTCGAGCATATGTCGCAAAAAACAATGTTGATCCCTTCTCCGTAGAATCCACATCTTCGAGATGCTTTGATTTCTGATCATTGCAGCATCTGACGGTCCCTCTCTTCGAGCGTATACCGTGGTGGGCGACCCCTCTCTTCGGGTGTATGTCGCAAAAACAATGTTGATCCCTTCTCCATAGAATCCACATCTTCAAGATGCTCTGATTTCTGATCATTGCAGCATCTGACGGTCCCTCTCTTCGAGCGTATATCGTGGTAGGCGACCCCTTTCTTCGAGCATATGTCGCAAAAAACAATGTTGATCCCTTCTCCATAGAATCCACATCTTCGAGATGCTCTAATTTCTGATCATTGTAGCATCTGACGGTCCCTCTCTTCGAGCGTATACCGTGGTGGGCGACCCCTCTCTTCGAGCGTATGTCGCAAAGCATGACCTCCTTCTTCAAGCGTATGTCATAGAGAACGATCTTGTTGACAAGTGATGTCTTGCCTAGAGGCTTTTGAGGTTGTTGGTTGCCTTGACTTCTGGTTGTCTTGGCATGAAATATATCTTTGTTGGTCTTTGTATATTCTCGATTGGTTGACCTCGATCGTTTCTTTACTTTCTTCGTCGTCTTCTTCTTCTTCATCTTCTTTTCTCTAATACCCTGAAAATCTTATAGAAGGTATCGATCTTTGATCATCTTTTCTCACATTTTTTTCTCTTTTTCTCTCTTTTTTTTTTCTTTTCTTTCTTTCTTTCTTTTTTCTTTTTCTTTTTCTTTATTTATTTTTCTCTCTCTTTCTTTTCTCTCATTTTTTGTTTTTTTTTTTGTCTTTTTTTTTCCTTTTCAAATATCCTTAAGAAAGGATCGGATTAAAAAGAAAATCATCTTGAGAAAATCATCCTTAAGAAAGGATTTAATTGAGAAATTTGTTTTGAGGAAAACAACCTTTAAGAAATGATCAAATTAAGAAATTAGAGTTTTGAGCAAAACATCCTTAATAAAGGATCAAATTGATAAATTTGCTTTTAAAAAAGCATCCTTAAGGAAGGATCAAACTAAGAAGTTTATTTTGAGAAAAACATCCTTGAGAAAGGATCACATTGATACATTTTCTTTTAGAAAAGCATCCTTAAGGAAGGATCAAACTAAGAAAATGCATCCTTAAGAAAGGATCAAATTGAGAAATGTGCTTTAAGAAAAGCATCATTAAGGAAGGAGTTAAGAAACTTACTTTGAGAAAAGCATCTTTAAGAAAGGATCAACTCAAGAAATCTGCTTTGAGAAAAGCATCCTTAAGGAAGGATTAAGTTAAGAAACTTGCTTTGAGAAAAGCATCTTTAAGAAAAGATCAACTCAAGAAATCTGCTTTGAGAAAAGCATCCTTAAGGAAGGATCAAGTTAAGAAACTTGCTTTGAGAAAAACATCCTTAAGAAAGGATCAAACTAAGAAGTTTGTTTTGAGGAAAATATCCTTAAGAAAGGATCAAATTAAGAAATTTTCTTTAAGAAAAGCATCTTTAAGAAAGGATCAAATTTAAAAATTTGCTTTGAGAAAAGCATCCTTGAGGAAGGATCAAATTTTTTTTGAGGAAAGCAACCTTAAGAAAGGATAAAATTTTCTTTGAGAAAAGCATCGTTGAGGAAGGATCAAATTTGCTTTGAGAAAAGTATCCTTAAGGAAGGATAAAATTGAGAAATTTGCTTTGAGAAAAACATCCTTAAGAAAGGATCAAATTTAAAAATTGGCTTTGAGAAAAACATCCTTAAGGAAGGATTAGATTAAGAAATTGGCTTTGAGAAAAACATCCTTAAGGAAAGATTAGATTAAGAAATTTGGGTTTTAAGAAAAACATCCTTAAGAAAGGATCAAATTTGAAGTTCAAATATAAAGTGATATCTTGCTTAAAGAATACCTGAATATCTCATAAAAAGTGGTGTCTCCCTTTAGAGAACACTTAATATCTCGTCTAGATGTCTCGATATTTGATCGCCTTGACACAAAAAACTCTTTGCCCCCAAATAACCAAAGGTTGGAAGTCCTTCAAAAACCACGATCGTGTAATTTGAAGGACTTTTGATCTTTGCTGAGGTCCATCTCTGTAGATCAAATCTTTAATCAATCTCGAAAATTCCTGTTTAAAAAGAGTAAAATGCAATGATGGCATGAATTAGAATGCTCATGATGCATGGGTATCTAACCTAGATGCATAAATATTTAATCTAAATGATGCATGAATATTTAATCTAAATGATGCATGAATGTTCTTTTTCTTTTTCTTTCTTCTTGGAGGATAGGCTCTCGCTTTCTATTTACTAAACTCATCGGGCTTTCATCCTTCACCTTGTCTTGAAAGGAGATCATCATCTTGTGCCGACCGGAACAAAATCTTTCGCCTTCTGTAATTCAACAGCTCATACTTGGTTGAAAATGACACATCTGAACCAGTTGTCTCCGAATTCAGTTGCATTCAGTTTATGGTTGTAGCTCTCAATCTCATATTCAGGCTTAGATCACTTAAGGTCTATCTTCAACATGTACATTGAGGGTTATTCTCTTGTATTTTTCTGTCTTTGGGTCATCTGATTGACTCTCTTTAGGCCCTCAATATAACTTTTGCCCCAAAGGCCTGATGTTCATCTCTGCTCAATCTGTAACCACAATAGGCTCGGGTAATCTTTGTTTATTTATGCTAACCTGAATTCTCAAAGAATATCATCTTTCAAACGAAGTGGTATTTTCAAGAGACATCTTGTATCATACATTGCTCCTTCTTCTCGGGTCATATCAAAGATGATCATTTGCATCAACGACCTTGCATTTTGTAAATCTTTTTGAACAACACTTTTATTAAAAAATAATATGCTAATTGTAAGTAAAACAATATATACATGTTTTGGAAAATCCAAAAATTAGAAAAGAAAAGAAGAAAAAAACATGGGTTCCTTAGATATCAAATGCGAGAGTGCCTTAGACTCAACTCTCTGTGTTCGGTTTTCAACCTTTGAACGTTGTGGCGATATTTGAAGTTTTGGAATTCTCTTCAGATTGCTCGGTTCATCCTCGTGATTATCGTATTTGCTCGATCTATTCGAAGACTACTCCTTCTAGTTCTCAATATATTTCTCCCGTTATATTCAAACTTTTTGTACTTGCCCCGCTAGTATCTTCTTGAGAATTCGAAGTATGCTTTAGACTGCATCTAGTTATAGGAGCATTTTCTTTCTCATTCTATTTCTTCTTTTTATTTTTGCTTTTCTCTCTCTCTCTCTCTCTTTCTCATTTTCTTTCTTTTTTTTTCTTTTTTTTCTCACATCTATTAATTTTCTTCTTTTAAATTTCGGGGAAATCAACTCATCACAATCTTTTGTCTCGAAGGTAATGATGGAGCATACAACAAAACTCCGAGTTACTCGGCATAGTCATAGATTTGAAAATATTACCATCACTCATGAAATAAAAGATTTGGGATGGTGCATTGCTACCTTATTAAGTCTTGTTGCTTCAGCAGAGTGCCCCGATACTTCCACACTCTTGTTCGAATATGTCTATTATCAGGTTTCGAATATTGGAGTGCTTTTGTTTAATCTTTGTTCTCTCCTTTTTTTTTCTCTTTTCTCTCTTTTTTTTTCTTTTCTATTTTTTTCCTTCTTTCTCTCTTTTTTTATTTTTCTTTCTTCTTTTTTTTCTCTGGATGCAATCTTTTTACTTAGAGGAATTCTTGAGATCAATCAATTTCACCGGGCCTTTTCTAGGAGATTTTCTTATCATCGAACATCACTGAAGGAGTAGTAGTCTCATTTCTCGTGCATTACTGACCAAAGCTACTGATTAAGAAACCATACTTCATCGTAATCACAACATTCCAACCATTTCTGAACCCACGTTACAACAAGCATGTGACATCCAAGGAACTCTGAGAGAAAAAGGAAAACATATATGTTTTTAAAAATATGCATTCTTTTATTGAAACGAAAAAAAAGCAAACATAACATAAGCCCTTACAAAAAAAGTATTTGTTACTTTCGGGCAAACAGTAACAAAGTTAATTGATGCATTACTTCAAAAGAAAAACTTAAAATGCAAGGAGGCAGGAAATGAACATCCAAACTCGAAGATTAGAATCTTCCCAAAGATCATGTCCTCTACTCTTTCTTAAAACTTCAGAATACCGGCCTCAATCAGTCCTTGAACCTTGTTCCTCAAAGCTCCACAATTCTCTGTTGTGTGGCCTGTGCTCCCTATATGATAGTCACATGTGGCATTGGCATTATATCCTTCAGGGTAAGGAGGATCCTTTGGCTTAGACTGCACCAAAGTCAAAAGTTTCTTCTCAACGAGAATTGGGAGTAACTTGATGTAGGTCATAGGAATTGGATGAAGCACCTTTGTAGGTTTTGTATGAGTATGGGGATGGCCCTGAGTTTGATTGGTTGAGTGAGAACTCACCACATAGACATGAGAATCTTCCTCTTTCTGAGAAATTATGCTATAAGGGTCCTTCATCTTTCCCTTCTTAATAGCATACTCGATGCGTTCTCCGGTCATAACCAACTCCGCAAAACTACCGATAGGGTGGCTTATCAAGTGATCGTACAACACTCCCTCTAGTGATCGCCCTTTGAGCAACTTTCACCGGTTAAGATCTTAATGCCCCTTATTATTTTTTTTCTATTTTTTTTCTTTTCTTTTTCATCTTTTCTTTTTCTCTTTTTTTTCTCTCTATTTTCTCGCTTTCCCTATTCTCTCGATTTTCTTTTCTTTTTTTTTCATTTTCATTGTTTTTTTTCTCTCTTTTTCCTATATTCTAAATTTTCTTTTCTTCTTTTTTTTTATTTTCTCTTTCGCTTTTCAATTTTTTTTCAACCTTTTCTTTTCCTTAGTTTTATTTTCTCATTATTTTTCTTTCTCTCTTTTTTATTTCTCTTATCTTTTTCTCTCATTTTTCCTCTTTTTCTTGTTTTGACTCTCTAACTATAGTGAAAGCCTCTGATTGAACAAACCACTTAGTTCAACACCTTCATGAAATGTCGATACAAAAATGATAAAGCAAAAATGCAAGCAAGATAGGAGACAAAATAATCCTATTTATCCCATCTAAAAGAACCTAGGTTAACCGTATGGCTCTAATCGGGTAGGTTGACTAGATTCTCTAAATGTAGTTTTGGTTCTACGAGGTACCCAAATTGTCCTCGCTGTCCTCTTCTAAGAGTAGCAAGGCCCCCGATCATCACCCATCACAGGCTCATCTTGACCGAGTTCAATTTAGGGGGACTCTTTCGCTATGCCCATACGGAGGAACAATATCCTCACGAAAGCATAGCGTTTTCCCCCCACTTAGAGACGGGTTGAAATGTGTTGAAAGCTCGAATTAATAAACAAATAATAATTTAATTGCCACTTTATTCCACAACTTCCAAAATTAATTAAGCGGTATTTAAAAACAAGGCTTAACTCGTTTGAAAAATTGGTCCCCAGCGGAGTCGCCAACTGTAGCGACCCTTATAAAAATTCTTAAAAATAATAGGAGTGTAGTAAAAAAAGGGGAGAAAGGGTCACTAGTGGAATTGAAATTAAGGTTTGAAAAGTGGAATTTAGGGATTTGGGTTTGGAATAAAATTTTGGGGAAATTAGAAAATTAAGATTTAAAAATTAGGTTTTTAAATTGTGTACAAAAATTGGGAATTTTAAAATGTTAAAAGAAATTTAAAATCTAGGGTTCTTTTTTTTAAAAAAATAGGAATTGGAAAGTTAAAATTAGGGATTTGAGATTTAAAAAAAATTAGATTGAAAAGGGAAATTTTAAAATTAGGGATTTTAAAAAAGGTGGAGTCGCCACCGGCCACTTTGGTAGGCCGGACACCGTAAAAACCAGAGATTCGAAATGATTTGGGTTCGAGAGTCGGTTACGGTTAAAAACAAGTTTAGGGTTTAAAACCGCCCAAAATTGGCACCTTTATAAATTACCGCTTAATTAATTTTAGATTTTTTGGATTAAAGTGGCATTTAAATTAATTTTTGTTTAAAGATTCGAATCAATTTTATTTTTACCGTGTCTTTATTCGGAGGCAACGCATACACCGCGACCATTACGTTGGAACACGGGCCCGTTATGACCAAATAAAGACGTTTAATTAGACTCATTAATTTAATGTGGTGTATGTAATTTACAAAATTAAAAAAAAGTAATATATATATATATATATATAAACATTTACATGAATAAAAAACCATAAAATGCATGGCATATATACAAAGCATGTAACAACATTAACAAAAATAAATAAATATCATGAATAAAAAGGTACATAAACACTTAAGAATATTATACAACACATGATAACAAAGATTAAAATAAATAGACCAAAAAACAAATAACATATATAAATAAACAAAACAAAACATATAATAAAAAATAAAAAAACAATAAAAGATACCAATAAAAATATTCATATTTTCATTGAACCATAAGAATGGAATACACAATAAATATTTCAAAAAGAACTATATACATCTAAATATGCTCGATTAAAATCAATCCACAAATTAAACTAAACGGTAAAAGTAATGATTAGATTAAGGCATAACTTAAAAAATAACCAACCAAATGGGTGAAGTGATTCAATGAGAGTAAAAATATAAATAATGGAGGCTACCAACTTACCAATGGAAATGGAAATGGAAATGGAAAATAGAAAATGGAAATGGAAATTTTCGGCAGACAAGGGAAGGGGAATGCGGCTGTGTATGGTTAAAATGATTAGGGGGGTCCTTTATTTTTAGGGTAAATGTTATATATATAGTTAGGGTAAAGGGTAATATATGGGAATAAAATAGGTTTAGGTTTTAATATATAAGGGTATCTATAATATGATGAAGGGTATTTTAGGTTTATCCCTTTAAAAATAATAACCAATTAAAAACAAAACCTTGGGCACCAAGTAGGGATTTTTATTATATTTTTTATATTATAAAATTATATTTAATAGGTCAAATTTATTTATGGTTTGGGCTTATAAAAGTGGGCTCTAATAAAAGGTTTTTATTTATATCATATATTTATATATTTTTGGATTTTTGGTTTTAATTAAGAGATAGTAAGGATAATAATAATTATAAAATAAGTGATAAAATTAGGGTAAGTTAAGGTGATTTGAGTATTAAAAAGGGATGTGGATTGATTTAATTCGAGCATAAACCCGGATAAAATTAGTGATTACACCTCCATAGACAAAATATGAGACGGATCTGCTCGATAACGTCTCAGTACAGAAACATGGAACACATCATGGATTCGCCTGAGTTCAGGTGGTAACTCAAGCTGATAAGCTACAGGTCCGATGCGTTTGATAATCCGGTAGGGTCCAATATATCTGGGACTGAGCTTGCCTTTACGGCCAAATCGAAGTACCTTCCTCCAGGGAGATACTTTCAGAAAAACCTCGTCACCAACCTCGAACTCAAGATCTTTACGCCTCAGATCAGCGTAAGATTTCTGTTTGTCAAAAGCAGCTTTGAGCCGATCCCGTATCAATCTGACAGTCTCCTCAGCCTCATGTACAATATCTAGACCCAACAAACGGTGCTCAATGAGCTCAGTCCAGCCAATCGGGGTGTGACACTTACGCCCGTACAGAGCCTTATATGGTGCCATCTTAATACTGGCCTGATAGCTTTCTTTGTACGCGAACTCTGTCAAAGGTAGGAAATCCTCCCAGCTACCTCTGAAATCCAGAATACATCCTCTCAACATGTCCTCGAGGATCTGAATCACACGCTCAGACTGACCATCGGTCTGAGGGTGATAAGCAGTGCTGAAGTTCAGACGAGTACCCAGAGCAATATGTAGGGATCCCCAGAACTTAGACGTGAATCTCGGATCCCGATCAGATATAATAGAAAGAGGT
Source organism: Abelmoschus esculentus (assembly GCA_035048815.1). Taxonomy (NCBI): domain Eukaryota; kingdom Viridiplantae; phylum Streptophyta; class Magnoliopsida; order Malvales; family Malvaceae; genus Abelmoschus; species Abelmoschus esculentus. The sequence goes on from JAUCBN010000032.1 coordinate 9,548,188, forward strand.
ACTCCATGTAGTCGGACAATCTCGGAGATGTATAATCGGGCCAACCTACTCAGAGGATAGGTGGTCTTGATCGGAATAAAATGAGCAAATTTGGTCAACCGATCAACGATGACCCAGACAGAATCCTTCTTTGATGGAGTCAACGGTAACCCACTAACAAAATCCATGGTCACACACTCCCATTTCCATTGAGGAATCTCAATGTGCTGAAGAAGTCCAGATGGTCGCTGATGTTCTGCTTTGACTTTCTGGCAAGTCAAGCATTTCGATACAAAACTGACCACGTCTCGCTTGAGACCTTTCCACTAGTACTTTTCTCGGAGATTCTTGTACATCTTATCACCTCTAGGGTGCATAGAATACGGGCTATCATGAGCTTCTCGCAGAATAATCTGTTTCAATACAGAATTTCTCGAAACACATAGTCGACCCCGGAAACATAGAACTTCATCTTGGTTCAGAGAAAAATCCTGAGAAGTCCCCTCCTGAACTTCCGCAATGCGGTGAGCCAGATACGGATCATTAGGCTGCTCAGCCTTAATCTCAGAAATCAAAGTAGGAACCGCCCAAAGCTCTGCCAGTAAACTGCCATCCTCTAACAGACTCATCCAGGTAAACAGAGCTCTCAGATCAGAAATGGCGTTGCGACTCAGAGCATCCGCAACGACGTTAACCTTACTAGGATGATGTTCTATCTCAAAATCATAGTCCTTCAGAAGCTCTAGCCAGCAGCGCTGTCTTAGATTAAGTTCCTTCTAGGTGAGAAGGTACTTAAGACTCTTGTGATCAGTGAAAATATACCACTTCTCTCCATAGAGATAGTGTCTCCAGATTTTCAGAGAAAAAATCACGGCTGCTAACTCAAGATCGTGGGTAGGGTAGTTACACTCATGCGATTTCAACTGTCGGGACGCATAAGCCACTACTTTCCCATCCTGCATCAGAACACAACCCAGACCAGTTTATGAGGCATCACTGTAAACAGTATAGGGTTTCCCTAACTCTGGCTGTATCAGAACTGATGCTTAGGTCAGAACGGACTTCAGTTTATCAAAACTCTGCTGTTGAGCCTCAGACCAGATAAATGGAATATCCTTCCTCAGAAGCTTAGTCAACGGAGCGGCTATGGAAGAAAAGCCCTCCACAAATCTCCGATAATAACCCACTAGTCCCAGAAAACTGCGGATCTCTACTACATCCTTGGGCCGCTGCCAACTCATAATAGCCTCGATCTTGTTCGGATCAACTTGAATACCCTTAGCTGATACTACGTGTCCTAGAAAAACAACCTTCGAGAGCCAGAATTCATATTTGCTGAATTTTGCATACAGCTGTTTCTCCCTCAGAGTCTGTAAAACAATTCGGAGATGCTGCTCATGCTCATCCTCAGATTTGGAATAGACCAGTATGTCATCAATGAAAACCACTACGAACTGATCCAGATAAGGTCGAAACACCCTATTCATCATGTCCATGAATGCTGCAGGGGCATTCGTAAGACCGAAGGGCATTACCAGAAACTCGTAGTGACCATAACGAGTTCTGAAAGCTGTCTTGGACACATCAGAATCCTTAACCTTGAGTTGGTAATAACCAGATCTCAGGTTTATCTTAGAGAAAACCGAAGCTCCTCGGAACTGATCGAACAGGTCATCGATACAGGGAAGGGGGTACTTGTTCTTGACAGTTAACTTGTTCAGCTTCCGGTAGTCAATACACAAGCGCAGAGAGCCATCTTTCTTCTTAACAAACAAGACAGGGGCTCCCCACGGTGAAACACTTTGCTGTATGAAACCTCTATCCAGAAGTTCTTGTAGCTGAATCTTAAGCTCCTTGAGCTCTTTCGGAGCCATCCGATAAGGTGGCATAGATACTGGAGTGGTCCCAGGGTATAACTCAATACCGAACTCCACCTCCTTACGCTTAGGGGGTATACCCGGTAGCTTTTCCGAAAAAACATCTGGAAATTCACAGACTACGCGGATCTTATCCATTCCAGAATCAGGTTCTCTCCTATCAAGGATGTAGGCAAGATAGGCTATACACCCCTTCCTGATCATCTTTTCAGCTTTCATGGCTGAAATCAGATTGGACAGATAACCTCGGCGCTCACCGATAAGAGTTACCTCTCGGCCATCAGAAGTTCTCAGAATTGCCCTCTTACGCTCACAGTCTAGAGTCACTCGGTGAGCGGATAACCAGTCCATCTCCAGAATCAAATCAAAGTCCACGAATGGTAATTTCATCAGATTTACAGGAAAGTTTTCCCCGTGAAGCTCAAGGGGACAATCTCTATAAACTTTGGAAATCTCCATCTGGTGGCCTACAGGGCTAAAGACTGAAACAGAACTACCAGTGTCCTCCTCAAAAATTTTCAGATACCCCGCTACAGAACTAGATACATAGGAATATGTTGACCCATTATCTAATAGTGCGAAAAAGGGAACAGTGTGTACAGAAAATGTACCAGCGATGACGTTTGGCTCATCTCGGTCCTCTTGCCTCCTCGTAGCATATACCATACCATACTGAGATCCTCCTGATCTAGCAGCTCCTCTGAACTGACTGGGTCTGCCTCTACTACCAGTACCAGAAGCAGCGGGTCTACCCTGTCCTCTTCCCCCTATTGGGGTCTGAACTGAAGCCTGTGATTGGCCCGGAGCATAGCCAGACAGTGATGCCACTAGACAGTCTCTGAGACGGTGATCAAGGGATCCACATCGGAAACAGGCTCCACTCCTCATGCGACACTCTCCGGGGTGCCATTTCTTACAGAATGTACACTGAAGTACAGCTCGGGTACTAGTGGATCCAACTCCACTAGCAGCAGGGACAGCTGATACTGCAGGTCTAGACCGTGTCGAACTCTGTGGCTCATACTCATCGCGGCCTCTCTTCCGGGACTGAAAACCCTGATTGTACTGAACAGATGAGGCAGGCTGTCGTCTACCTCTATCCTGACCTTGGGATTCCATCTGAACCCTCAAAACCTCATTGCGCTCGGTTGTCCTGGCTCGCCGAGTGATCATCTTGTACTCAGTATCGTGATGTGTAGCCACTGCAATCTTCAGTGGGATTCGGAGTCCTTTCAGAAAGTGATCATATTTTTGCTTCTCGGTCGTCACTATACCAGGGGCATACTGAAGTAGCCTCAGAAACTCAATCTCATAATCTTTGACAGACATGTCATTCTGTTGCAGATTCAGAAAGTCCTCTCGGCATTTAGCCAAATACTTTGGGCCCCCATATCGGTCCTCGAAACTCTGTCTGAAGAACTCCTAGTTGATTCTCTCAGAAGCAGTAACTTTCTCTTCTGCCTCCCACCAGTTCAGGGCCTCTCCCTGTAGCAATGATATCGCTGCCCTCAGTTTCCTGTCAGAGGGGTATTCCATCTCGACAAACAGACGTTGAAGTTTCTTCAGCCAGTATTCTGCATCTACTGGGTCAGTACCGGTCTTGCCGTCAAACATAGTCATCCCAACTGCTAGTAGCTCAGTGAATATGGGTTTCCTAGAACCCTCATTCTGACGCAGAAATCTGAGTAACTCCCTCTATACTATCACTGAGTCCAATCCGACAATCTCACGGTCCCCAGGTACATATGGTCCCTCACTCTGGACCGGTTGATCAACCTCGGCTTGTTGAGCCTCGGTCTATATCTCAGGCTGAGCCTCTCCTCCAAAGTTTTGTGTCAGACTCTAAGCCTGTGGCGGGTCCACAGGAGGCGGAACATCACTGGAGGATGCAACAGATCGACCTCGGCCACGACCTCTACCGGTCGCTAAACGGGTACTTCAACGCGGTGGCATAGTAGATATCTACAGAAAGACAGACAGAATCCTATTAGAGTCGATACTTGGAGTAATATTCGAAATATTTCAAAAATTTTCAAAATACAGAGTCAAAACAAAATTCCGGATTTTTTTTTAAAAAATTTACAAAACATTTTCAGATCAAAATCATTTCGGACTTCACAGTCCGTGGGTTGAACCGGGCTCTGATACCACTAAATGTAACCCCTAAAAGTAACCTAATTTCTTAGATTATAAGTTCGGATTTACGGCTTGAAAACTTGTTCCTCACATTAGGTTTTTACAAAAATAACTATAAAATATTTGGATAAATACTGAATAATTAATAAATTAAAATAATAATAAAATTAAACATTTACAAAATAAAGTTCAACCCATAATTTATTTAAACAATAAATGATGTAAAATCCAATAAATATTTAATGTTCAATATACAGAAATATTATTCAAATTATAAACAATCCAGAATCCGAAACGGGAAAACATACTGTAAATCAGAATATAAATCAGGAATCTCCAAGTATCGTATCGAGCCTAAGATTGAGATCTGAAACAGAAATCTGAGAGGGTGTAAGCTGGGGAGCCTAGTGTGCCTCTAGAACAGATAACGGAATAACAGAACAAATTATACAGAACAGACAGAGTATGCATGATATGCACCCATCTCCGAACACCTTAGAAGAGTTGGTCCCCAGACCACTCTAACACCATCACACCAATAGAAGTGGTATCTTGACCCGAAGGTGGAGCCACTGAACAGAAGTGATAAAATCACTAACTTCCCCGTACACAGATAATCCCAGATGCCATGATATATGCAGATACAGAATCAGAATGCATGCCTATTATCTAACAGGAGGCACGCATGACAGATAACAGAAACAGATATGATATAACAGAATGATGCATGACCATACAGATAACAGAATCGAATATACAGAACAACAGAATTTACAGGCTGAACGGGAGAGAACACACCTATATCAGAAGACTCAACGATGACCATGACGTCTACTGGACTCGGCTCTACCACCGGGCTGAGCAGGAGTAGAGTCTACAATTTACAGAATTACGTTAGACTTTCTACTATGCCACACTACAGTAAAATAAACTAAACAGAATTTAATTGTTACTCACGTGAAGGTCCCGAATGTGGATGTATCAGACCACGTACAGGAGGAGGGGGAGGTAACTGCTCGGGGTCGGAATCCTCGTCACCTGAAGCAAACAGAAACGTGTTCAGAAACTTTTATAAAAAATTTCCAGATAATGTATCGAACATAAAACACCCAAAAAAGACACTTCGGATTTGAATTTCGAAAAACGGACCGCGCCATTGGATTCAGGACGTTGAAAAACATAAAGTGGGCCCGGGTCAAAAAAAAGTCAACTGCTGACGTCAGCATTGGTCAACGCTGACGTCAGCAGATGACGTCAACAGTGACGTCAGCGATGACGTCAGCCAGGTCAGAAAACAGGTCGGAGATCGGGTCGGGTTGCGATTCGGGTCAGGTCAGGTCGTCGGGTCGGGCTGGGGACGGTCGATTGGACTGTCCGGTTCGGTCTGGGCCGGTTTCTCCTAGACCGGTTCTGGATCGGTCTGGGCCGATTTTCTCCTGGATTTTCAGCCTGTTTGGTTCCCGGGAAAATCTGGAAATTCCAGATTTTCCTGGGGTCCAAACACGTCATTTTTCCCGATTTAAACCCCCTATTCAATCCGTTTTCGATCCAAACCATTCTAAATTAATCCTATACCCGATTCAACATTAAACCCACATTTTAAACGGATTAAAACCACTTTCCTCACCAATTATTCGATCAAAACAGTGACTCAACCCCCATGAACACTTCAACCAAACATTCGACTGATTCACCCAACTGAATCGGTTTAAAACTACACCAAATCAACACCAACAAATATTCGAACCTAAAACATTTAAACTTATAACATATTGGAAACAAAACGAGAATTAAAGTTTCTTACCTCAACTTCGAATCAAGGCAAAGAACATTCCTAGGATGAAGATTAACAGGAAAAATAGAGGCAAAATAATGATTTGAATGTTTGAATCCAAACTCACTCTGATGATTAATTCGATTATAAACTGAATTAAGGACCACGAATTAAATTCCCTTTACTCACATGTTTCGGTTTCAGGAAGAAGGAGAAAACGTTTCACCATGAAAATGGTGAAATTACCATACAGGGGCTCGATAGTTTTGAATCCTCTCATTTTGACCCCTAAACTTTTAAATATTTTCAATTTAGTCCTCTATTTTCAGAAATTTTAATCCCCAAATTTTAGGGTTTCGTTAGGGATTTTGACTTTATATTAGGGAATTTTGACTCGGATTTTGGGTTATTACAATGCATCATTTAAATGGCATTTTTAACTGAAGAGTTATAGTATACATGTTAAATCATTATGAATTAAAGCGATTATGGTGGCTTTATAATTTTTATTGAAATTATCTTAGCTTTGCAAGATAATATAGCAATATGGGTTACTGAAAGAATTCATTTAAATCATCTTTATTTAGGTGGTTGATATGCGATAACAGGTGAGTTTTAAATACCTTTTAAGATACGTATATTATCTTTTTTAAATGTATTTATTTTGTGACCATTTAATTTGTAACGGTTTAATTATATGAATATATTTTATAACCGTTTAATTATTATGATAGTAATGTATTTTACGATAGTGTTGATTAAAACCCTAATAATATAATTTATGTTTGTTTTAAATATCTTATTATATTATAATTATTTTATTATATTACCAACGTTCATGTTAAAAATATATGTGAAATAAGTTTGAAAAAAATTATTTATAATAGATATTCATTTTTTTCCTTATTGTACTAAAAATTTCTTGCGAGAAATTTAGACAATATGACAGTGGGGGAAAACGTAAACATTGAAGGAATGATTCTCCAAGCCAAATATTCTTATTGAGGAGCTATCAAGAATATAACATGGTTTCTATAATTTATTAAAATAAAAGGGAGTCTCATAGATGAGAGTTTCAATTACTTTCAATAAATTATTTTTGAGAAAAATTATTGTTAGTAATTATTTACAAAGCTACTAAAGAAATATTGTTTTTGGTTTTAGAATTAACAGATTTAAAAGAGATTGTTGATTTATGTGATGTGATTGTCACGAAAAATTTCAGACTATTTCTGATTAAAGATGATGCAAAGATTAAAGGTGCAAGCATGGTGAGAATGAGCAAGTCTATTTGAAATTATGAATCTACCAATAAGGTCAGATTATCTAGATTTGTTAGCTATCAATTCATACTTTATCACATGAATTTATATTGTACCTTTAAAACTAGTCTTATACTCAGTGAGAATATTTTAAACTAGTGTAAAGGTTAAGGCTAGAATGAATGATTATTTTAAATAGTGAGCCTTACATTAAATTTGCTTAGTAAGATACCGATGTAAATAAAAGTATCAAGCATTTTATTAGAGACCATAATTAAAGAAAGAGAAAAAATCATAGATGACTTATCAAAAAGTATTATGAAAATACATGCCTAGGATTGATTTTATGAAAGACCTAGTATTTAAGCATGCCTAGTGCAATACACCTCCCTTTCATGATAACCTACCTGGTGCATTGTTCTTCAATGTACTCAATTAATAAAAAGTACTATGACAAATAAGATCTCTTTAAACTTATTGTAGAAGTTAAAAAAATAGAGATTAATTTTATTGAGTAGAATACCAAATTTAGTCATAGTAAATAAAGTATATAATGATCTCTTCAAGAATAAGATGTTGAATGAAAATATGATAGACGCTAGTACTACAAAAAATTTATTGTAGCTTGTAAATTTCTTTGAGCTCTTCTCTTAAGTAGAAGAAAAGAAAGAGATGATCTATCTTAGGAGTAGTGTTAAAATCTCTTGTAGCAAACTTTGATTGGTGATTTAAATAGTTACTTTTTAATTGTTAATTATCTTATTTTCATGAATTTGTCACTGCTAATTTGAGTGAATTTTGTATGTTTTATGTGTAGTGACCTGTTTCTATAATTGGTGATTAAAAAGACAATTTCTGCATTTTCTAGAAGATTCTAGAAGATTTTGGAGACAGTCCAGTCAGCGAGATTTGAGAGAATTCTGGAGACGGTTCAGCAACAAGATTTGAGAAGATTTTTAGGATAAGATACTTTGTTTTTAAATTTTAAACTCAAGAATTATCTTTTTATCTTTTATTTTATTTTTGAATTAGTTTATTATTTTTAGGTAATTAGTAGCCTATAAATACCCTCTATGGGTAAGGCTTTAGATCATCCATCACTTTGTCTTTGAATTCTTGTCTTGCTTCTTTATTCTATAAAATTTCTTTTCATTTCTTTATTTTTAGTCTTTTTAATATTTTGCAAAAATATGCTAAGTATGATAATTGATATCATGCTTAGCTGATTTCTTTTAAGCCGAGAGCTAACAATGAATCAATTCAAAGCGTGAGAATTGAATAATACTTAATCCCCTTTGGGAAACATTCTTATTTTTCTGTTTTATTAGTTTGGCAATCGGTCTTACTTATAAAATTAAAACATTTTTCAAACCAAAAAGAGCTCGTTGGTCTAGATGTTGTTTTAATATACAGTGGGAGGAAGGATTTGCCTGTGGCAATTTGACTTCCTGTGAACACACTTAGCGGCGGTCCGCTAAGGAAAAATGAGATCGGATTCGATTCTCAATGAGACAACATAATCCGAGTCGGGCTTTTCCAATACTTAATCTGATTGTTTTAACGATAATAGTTGTGGTTAATCCACTCAAGAATCATCTTTCAAAGATAGGCTTGGGAAGATTGGTTACAAGAGAGAAAGGCAAGTTACAATGGGTTGGTCCTTGTAGACTGTAACCGACATGAATCCCGAAGTAAAAATCATTTTCAATGATCGACAAAATTGAAACAAAGTTAGCTCGAGGCGATTTCTTCATTTTCATTTTTAACTATTATTTCTTTCTCTCAATTTTTATTTTTATATTTTATTTTTTATTTTAGTTTATTTATTTTTCATCGCAATCTCATCAACCCCCCCTTTTAATTAATTATTTGCAGCATCCTGGACTGAAATCATTACAAAATTACATCAGAAGTTCTAAATTCTCTGTGGATCGACCCTTTTTACTATACTATCTTTTATTTATTTAATTTAAAGAGGAATATTTTATTTTGACTTGAAAAATGACGCTTGTCAAAATTGGCGCTGTTGCCGGAGAATTTTTGGCAAATTACTGATTAAATTTTGTTTTGTTTTATTACCAGGAGAAAACCGGGAAATCTTATTGAACTTGAACCGAAAATCGAAGCAAGAGCTCGTAGAACTCACGGCAAAACGCTTCGCAAGAAGAAACAACAAAGAGATCAAGACAAGCAAGCTAGTTCGGAATCTATTTCTGAACCATTATCTCGTACCCAATCCTACGGAGAGTCGAATCCGAACATATATCCTGCCTCATCAAACGCAAATTTTGAACCAAGACAGATGGCCAACCAAACGATTAGAGAGTTAAATACAGCCCCCCGAGATACAACCTCTTTGCATCACCTTTCCTAATGGGCAAGGGTTCAAGACTATCAGGGAAACAGAACCACTTCACTGATCAGCACATTTAAAGGTGTACGTTAGCGAAACCAAAAATGAGCAAGGGTGCACGGTAGCAAAACCCTTGATAGACCAGTCATATATCCTTTTTAAAATCAAACTCCACCCTTATCACTTTCACATGAATAGCCCTACCAATCTTCTATTTATTTCTCACGCCGGTGATCATGGGGAGTATTCTTTACCCTTCTTCTTTTATGCTTTAATTTCAATTTTGTATTGGGACAATACAATTAAGTGAGGGGGGGTAAAGATTGAATCAAATTCCATCTTACTTGTTTTATAATTTGCTTGATTAGATGCCTTGATTGAATTGGTTGAATGCTTAGTTAATTTCTTTCCTTTTCATCAAATATCTTAAGCATGCTATGATTATCTAGGCTCTTTTAATTATTTTGGATTTAGAACACTCTTGATAGTTGAATTGCATGAGTAGGAATTTAATTTGACTTCTTTGTAACATACCTTGATTTTGTCTATTGAACTTTCGCCTAGCTTGATTAATGTAACACACTTTGGTAAGGTATTGAGCCTTGAGCATGTTTCATCTATTTTTATGCTCGTTTTCCTTGTTTGAGTGTGTCGAATTAAATATTAGAAATCTAGAACTTGTGGCATGAATACATTTTGAGGATACACATGAAATAAGATGTTTTGATATGATTTGGGCATAGGATTACCCCATTTTTACCCAAGAAAAAACCTACCCTTTTAATTTTCCATTAGTGAACCAATTTTGAGCCTATATCCTTTTTTTTCACATCAACTTTAGCCTTTAAGCCTTTTTTTATCATTCTCTTTTCTTACCCTTTTTCAGGACAAAGAATTGAAGCATAGTAATGTCTTGTTCCACGAAAAAATGAAAGAAAGAAGAAGGAAAAAATGAAAAAAAATAAAAAAAGGGGAGGAAAATGCGAAAAAGAAAAAAAGAGAAAAAAAAAGAATCAAAAAGAAAACGAATAAAGGAAGTAGAAAAAAAAACAAGAAAAAAAGAGTTTGCTCGATTTTGGTTTTATTTTTTGATATAAATGTTCTTATTTATTTCATGCATCTTATTTGATCGTGGATGTTGGTTATGAATTCTTTGTCTTGATTACAAGCCTCATTTTAAGCCTTTTTCCCTACCTTTACCTAAGCCCCGTTATACCTTTTTGAAAGACCCATTTATCTTGCATCTTATTTCTTCTAAGTAGTGGAGAATTGATTATGTCACAAACTTATGGAAATCCTTGTTTGATTGCGACTTTGAGCGAAACTTTGCACACGAAACACATTTGAACGATTTGAGTGAAACCTTGTGAGGAATTGAGCTAGGTTGAATTGTTGATTGATGAAGGATATGAAGTTACAAGGTTGTTTGATTTATTTTTACTTATGTTTATTCTCCTTGATCGATGTTTTGGTTCAATTAGTTTTTGAGAGCATTGATTTTCATAAATTGTTTAAGTATGAGATGAATTGGAGGATTGCAAACTAGGTGTTTGATTGATTTGATTAAGGTATACTTGAGGGCAAGTATGAGACAAGTGTGGGGGAATTTGATTGGTGATTTAAATAGTTACTTTTTAATTGCTAATTATCTTATTTTCATGAATTTATCACTGCTAATTTGAGCGAATTTTGTATGTTTTATGTGCAGTGACCTGTTTCTATAATTGGTGATTAAAAAAGACAATTTCTGCATTTTCTAGAAGATTCTAGAAGATTCTAGAGACAGTCCAGTCAGCGAGATTTGAGAGAATTCTGGAGACGGTTCAGCAACAAGATTTGAGAAGATTTTTAGGATAAGATATTTTGTTTTTAAATTTTAAACTCAAGAATTATCTTTTTATCTTTTATTTTATTTTTGGATTAGTTTATTATTTTTAGGTTATTAGTAGCCTATAAATACCCTCTATGGATAAGGCTTTAGATCATCCATCACTTTGTCTTTGAATTCTTGTCTTGCTTCTTTATTCTATAAAATTTCTTTTCATTTCTTTATTTTTAGTCTTTTTAATATTTTGCAAAAATATGCTAAGTATGATAATTGATATCATGCTTAGCTAATTTCTTTTAAGCCGAGAGCTAACAATGAATCAATTCAAAGCGTGAGAATTGAATAGTACTTAATTCCTTCAGGAAACATTCTTATTTTTCTGTTTTATTAGTTTGACAATCGGTCTTACTTATAAAATTAAAACATTTTTCAAACCAAAAAGAGCTCGTTGGTCTAGATGTTGTTTTAATATACAGTGGGAGGAAGGATTTGTCTGTGGCAATTTTGACTTCCTGTGAACACACTTAGCGGTGGTCCGCTAAAGAAAAATGAGATTGGATTCGATTCTCAATGAGACAACATAATCCGAGTCGGGCTTTTCCAATACTTAATTTGATTGTTTTAACGATAATAGCTGTGGTTAATCCATTCAAGAATCATCTTTCAAAGATAGGCTTGGGAAGATTGGTTACAAGAGAGAAAGGCAAGTTACAATGGGTTGGTCCTTGTAGACTGTAACCGACATGAATCCTGAAGTAAAAATCATTTTCAATGATCAACAAAATTGAAACAAAGTTAGCTCGAGGCGATTTCTTTATTGTCATTTTTAACTATTATTTCTTTCTCTCAATTTTTATTTTTATATTTTATTTATTAGTTTAGTTTATTTATTTTTCATCGCAATCTCATCAAACCCCCCCTTTTAATTAATTATTTGCAGCATCCTGGACTGAAATCATTACAGAATTACATCAGAAGTTCCAAATTCTCTGTGGATCGACCCTCTTTACTATACTATCTTTTATTTATTTAATTTAAAGAGGAATATTTTATTTTGACTTGAAAAATGGCGCTTGTCATAGCTAGTAAATTTCTTTGAGCTCTTCTCTTAAGTAGAAGAAAAGAAAGAGATGATCTATCTTAGGAGTAGTGTTGAAATCTCTTGTAGCAAACTTGAGACAATTTTTCTGTTGAGAGAAAAATTAGTTGAAAACTCCTAATAAGTTTTTTCATAATATTCCTAATTTCTTAAACACTTTTATTAGAAATTAGGAAAAGTAAAATTCATTTGAATGAGAAAAGGTCATGAATCACTACCGATGATATATAAGGAATTTTGTAATCATTTGAGATTATTTATACTAATCTAATTGTCCAAGGCACTTATTGATTTATTTCTATCTTGAAATGTTAGAAATATTGGGGTGTCTTAAAGTGATGATTAAATTTAGAGAAGAACCTAGTAGATCTGCTTACCAAAGGTTAAAGATGGAAATTGGTTCTTTGTTCGTCGAGGGATGGGTTTAAAGTCCATTAGTTTAGGAATTCATGGTGGATACACAACTTAGTTATATAAGTTCAATGTGGTCAAACGAAATCATGAAGAGTATTCATATTGTACATTTTTATGAGTTATCCCTAGGATGAAAAATGTACATGCCCAAGTTGAGTTTTATTACTCTTAATAAATTCATACCCCAGGTTTTGGGTGCTCTTAGTGAGAAAGACTTGATGAATTTACCGATTTTGGTTGAATAATTACGCTTAATAAGTTCATAGCCTAGTTGAGTGGGTAGTTCTATCGCGAAGGACTAGATGAACTTGTCGACAGAAAGGATGAGTTTTCTTAAAACTCTTAATGAATTCTATCCCAAGAGTTGGATTGTTCTATCGAGAAGAACTTATTGAATTCATCGATTAAAGAGGTTGAATTTTTATTCTTAATGAGTTCGTATCTCAGAGTTTTTGTGTGTTTCATTTTACAAATGAATTGAAGAATTCACCTATTTATATGAGAGGATGAGCTTAAGGAAAAAGCTCTTAATTATTTCATAACTCTTAATTTGAGTGGTTTATGTTAAGGTAAACCTGATGAAATAACCTATGTAAGTGAGAAGGACTAGCTACCTTCTATAAAAAACGTTGGGCCATTTTTCTAGTACACTTACTAGAATCCTGAGGGGAAAGGGTTATATATATATATTCGTATATATACTTTATAGACACATCAAGGACTTCAGTGGATGAAGGTTTTAGTTGTGTGTTATGAGTTCACTCCTATCTTAGAAAGTTTCAGATTCGTTCACTTATCTAAGAGAAGAATTACTCATTCCACTATGTACTAGTTCCAGATATGTTAACTAGTGCTTAAGCAACTAATCTCGCTACTGCTCCTCATGTTTTAACTTCAAGGCTCTGATAATTTTGAAGGATTTTCTTTCGCATTTGTGGGGGAATGTTGGTAATGCTCATTTTTGTAACAACTAATTTAAGGCCATTTAATTCTATTTTAAATAGAATTAAATTATATATGGAAATTACTATTTTGCCCTTACTATTTAGCCTATAAATAGTGGACATATTATCTCATTTGAGATATCCCTAAGGAAGTGTTTGCTATAGAAGCACTCTTTTTGGTTTTCTTAAACCTAAATTGAGTGTTGTTTTTGAATTGAGAGAAGAGCAATGCCACCAGAGTTCGCTCCATCTTTCGGGTGTACAAAATTTGGAGAGTCGTGTTAATCTCAAGGGGTCGTTTGTCCATTGTCGCGATTACACACATCGGGACGAATTCGCTTCTAAGGCAATGGTTAATACCATGACACGGTCTAATTTCGAATAGTTATTTTATTATTTTCCAGTTAGTTCTAACGCCTCGTTTTGCAGCAATCTATTTTTTCAACATCCACAAATGATTTATGGAAAGCAAAAGTGTTTCATCTTATTAATAAAATGTCTATATCATCTTTTTATCAAGTAAAGATTGATATAATAATTTTTTTAAAAAAATTGGTTAGTTGCAAATATGAATGAAGGTTCACCTAATAAAAAGGATGACATGAAAAACTAATGAAATAGATTATTTTTACTAGTTGGGATATTCATAAATGATTGAAATATCCAATTTATATTTAAATATAATTATTTAAATTAGAATTTTGATATTTTCTCAATTGAATAAGCATGTGATTATGTAATGACAATTACAATACATAATTAACTCGAAAATAAATTACTTTCGAAAAGAATCCACATATAATTTATATAAAATGAGACTCAAACTTAGAACCTTTACCTCTCAACCTTATCATTAAACTAAAATCTCATGTGTATATATATATATATATTATTGATGTTTTAGTTAAAAAGAAGTCTGTTGTTGATGAACAGTCTATTGTGTTGATGGATGACGGATGGATGGATGGATGTGAAGTGCAAGAATCGGAATATGAAGTGGGCGAGGAGACCGAGTCACGTGCAGAGTCTAAAAACACATGGATTCTTGCTTCTTAAAAGCTAAAGAGACGACGTTTAAACACAAAAACAAAGATTCGGTTGGATATAGAAGGGCCAATTATCTTCTCTTGCATTTTATTCTCTTCAGCTTTTCCATTCCAAAGTGTTGCTAAAGTACTTCAAAGTTCTTTTTCGACATAATTAGTTCAAATGATAAGTAATTTAATATTGTTTAAATAAATTTTGAGTTTAAAGTATATATATATATATATATTATAGGATTCATCTACCAAAATTAAATATTAACGTGAATCGGTCTAAATTAATCGAAATAAAAAATTTAAAGCTAAAAAGAAAAAAAATGACCTTTGCTATCTATGCAAAGACAATCATATTCATCCCTCCAATTTCTTTGTCATGGATAAGCCTCAAAATATTCTACCTCCGTACCGACAACTCAACCCTAATCCATCATTTTTATAAATAGTCACTGATTTTTTTTAAAAATTTATAAAAAATCAAAATTATAATGTATCTAAGAAAAAGATTAATTGGATCAAATAACCTAAAATATTCTTATAATCTAAAAACAAATAAAAAAATAAGTTCTATAAAGATAAGCATACCAACAAAATTCAAAAGCTTGTTAAATCTCTTAGTCTCTGTCTAAACAAGACACATAAAGAAGGAAGAAGTGGTTCACAATACAAATTTTTATGCAAAAAGTATCCCCACCCAAGGTTGATTTTATTGGCAAGCAATCATCAACCAAGTGGGGATAAATCTTTCCAAGTGACCACCGACAAAAATATAAATTAAAAACTAGTGCCGATTGAATCTCTATGCGAATGAAAAACGATTGTTAGGGTATACTGAAATATGTCACAAGGATAGGTAAACCAAGCCATAGAACAAAAATAAAAACAAGTCAGAAGGACAAAAGAAAAATGTGTCATAAGGACAGAGGAAGAGCATACCATAAAAATAAAGATTTTTATTAAAATAAAAACAAAAAAACAATAGATTTAATGATCGATCATCAATATTAAAATTGATTATCAATCATCGATAATCGATCAAGTGATTGATGAAAATAAAAAGCAACTAGGATTGATATTTTGGTGTACAGAGTGGTGGCTAGGGTTAGGAGAAAGATGTGATATCAATGTATCTATTTAGAGAGAATTAGATATATAAACAGTAATAATAAATATAATCTGGATTGAAATTGGTAAAATAGATTAAATCAATATAATATCATAAATTTATATTATAAAGATTTAAGAAAAGGTTTTAAAATATAAAAATGATGATGCATCGTAGAAGATATCATTTATCACAAGATGAATAATTTTATAACAAACAATAAGGTAAACAAGATGAACATCACGTGACGAATAACACGTGATTAAGACTTCACCGAATTAAATGGGGAGACTATCACGTCATGTCCTCTTACCAGTAGGTATTCGTTACTTTGTTGATGATATTTTTCTTTCGTCCAATCGCTTGTCATCTTTAAATCCTGCTGTTCATACACAATCACAGATAACATGAATTACAAAATCAGGATTGAAAGGGGACCAATGCAGGAAAGTTGCAACAAATTGGATAAACAAATCTATCCCACATCAGCCAATCAATTTCACAACGATAAGCTACCAAAAAAACTTAAATTGCCATAATCCATGAAAGCAAGATGACTACTTTGCAGGCTGGGGGCAGGGATGGACCGCAGAGGGCTGGATGAGGCGGTCTGCCACTCTAAAAATTCGAGATTCGTATTGAATTTAGCAATACGACTGTTACTGGTTTCAACTTGTTTGTTTAACACAGTGTCGTCACTGTCATACTCCCCTTATACAAGCAAATATCTTAATGCAATCTCCAACTTTCTCTCCCCGCTCCTTATAAATAAGAGATGATGCAATCTCAAACTCCACCAGCTAAACCTGTTCACTCATTTGCCTGTTTCATTCATCTTTTCTTAGCCTGCATTGTTAACAACTTCTTTACGTCTTCAGAAAGCGATTGCAACTGGCTTGTGGTAATGGACAAGGTAAGAGATTTGGCATCGAAGAAGGCAGCTGTGATATTCACAAAGAGCTCATGTTACATGTGTTACAGCATCAAGACACTGTTTTACGAGCTCGGTGCTAGCCCGGCTATCCATGAGCTCGACCATGATCCTAGCGGGAGGGACATGGAGCGTGCTCTACGAGGGCTGGGGTGTGATCCCTCGGTCCCTGCGGTGTTCATTGGCGGAAGATTTGTAGGCTCAGCGAAAGATGTGATATCCCTTCATGTAGATGGATCACTGAAACAAATGCTCAAAGATGCAAAGGCCATCTGGTTCTAGTAAGTAGTAATAGCCATGTAAAAATAAAAATAAAAAGGAATCTAATAATTGCCTATTTCCCTTGGTAATTAAACTTGCAGTACTACCGTGAAGACTTTGTTTTTTTTACTCTTGAGTTCCTTCAACATACTGTATGAAATAATATGAACTTCTTGAGAAAATATTAACATTTAATTTCTTTTTAATATTCACCTGTGCATGCTTATTTGTCCCATTTTCTACCTTTACGGTTTCAGTAATATCTCAAGTGAAAATCTTGTAAGATAGTAGTTTTATAGCTTTAGTTGTATATAAGATGTTTTCTTAACAAAACAATGAAAATGACGTGTTGATCATATTGATATGGCTTATTAATAAAATATTAAATTAATTATTTAAAGTAATGATTTATAAATTTGTCTTATAGAGGTTTATTTTTGAGTTTTTGTTTAAGATTTTAAAAATTTTAAAGAAGATTTCACCGGTGACATGTAATGAAGCATTTGATTATGTAGGATTCTTTCCTATCGGAAACAGACATAACCACATGTCCTGAAATAAAACGTAAGATTGATCCCTACCGAAGCATAAAATAGAAAAAAGTTTCCACAAAATAGAAATGGGTTTGATTGTAGTTCCTGGTAATGAGGAATCATATTCATCCGTTTTAAAACTCATCCCCTGTCATGAATTTGACTATACTATGTTCACAAGTTTAATAAATGATTTTATATCAAATGATGTGTATATGTTACTCGAGTTCAGATGTAAGTATGGAATATAAATATTAATTACAAATACGACTGTACTTGAGAGACGAAGGTAATGGTGACTGATACAAATACAGAAGCATTTAAAATAGCAAAACTCCTACAATTGTGCAATACTATGAAAGCCAATTGCTTATATTCTTTGCAGCTACCGTAATCGTAGAAGTAAAAATTATTTTTCTTTTTTCATGTCTCTACTTGTGCTCTATCACTAAAATATTATATTTAAGATTTTGAATTAGGATTTAAGATTAGTATCCAGGATTAGGGTTTAAAAAAATTAGATGAATGTTATTTTATATGGTTTAAGGTTTATGCTTTAAAATTTAAGGTTAAGACTTATAATTAAATGTTTTGAGTAATATGAATATAAATCGTCTACCTCTTTTTCATGCCTTCATCTGTGCTTTCACTTTAAATTAAAGGGTTTAAGGTTTAAGGTTCAAGGTTAGGGATTGTGGTTAGGGCTTAGAGAATTATGAGTATAGTGTATTTTTTAAAGTCTAGGGTTTAGGATTTAAGATATAGTAGATAAGGGTTAGGGTTTAAAATTTAATTTTTTAAAATTTTTCAACATGAAGCATGAATGAAGTCATGATAAAGATAAAAGATTTTTACTCAGTAATGTGGCATTAAAATAAGACAAAAGAATTTGTTTTTATCGTACCCTTAAAACTTTTAAATTTTTTACGTATTTTAAAAATTATCTTTTGTGTTTTATATTAAATATATAATGTTAAGCACCCTTTTAATTTTAATTTCTTAAAATTCTACTAAATATAAATTTCATGCTTTCCGGCATAAAATTTTCTGTCTGTAATTCGTCCAGTTGCTCTAACAAGACCCAACCCTATACAAAGACAATAAAGCCGCACACCCAGAGTTCGCCGCTTAGGAAAATTCATTACTTATGTTCTTTATTATATTTAGTATTAATGATTTGAGTTTTTAAAATATTTATTATTAAAGATTTATTTTTTAATACTTTTTAATAAATGTAAGCTTGTTCTAATATTTATTAGTATGAGTTTATTTTTAATATTTAATTCTTTAATATTTATTATTAAAGTTTATTTTTTTCAATATTTATTATGACATAATCTTAAATTTTATTTTTCTCAATATTGTATTTATTAAGAGTTTCTTTTAATATTTATTATTATAAATCTACTCTTAAAATTAATATTTTTTTATTAATTATTATTAGAGACAGAGATTTAAATAACAGTATGTAATCACAATGACTGTTATATAACGGTAGTGTCATCATCTAAAACCGCAATACATGTGACTGTTATGCTCACAATAGTGTATATTATTAAAAATATTCACAACCGTGATATTCACAAAGACTAAATTGCATACGCTATGTCAAGACAATATGATAAAAAATATAACTATAATTATAATTATAATTCACAACTTAAATAATAATTTTTAAGTTCGTCTATATACCAAAATCCCAAGACCGATCCTTGGCTCCTACATTACACACGTGTGTTAGGCTTAGTAGCACCCGTGATGAAATGAAGTAAGCCTAAATGCATGTGAGCTCACATGCCGGAAGAATCATGCAAGTTGATAGGCGCAGAATAGAAAGATAGAAGCATCGAAAGGTCATCACATTCGAGATCTCCTTTGTAATCATTCTGCACAAGGGCTTAAAAGAAAGAGAGGATTTGTTAGACCCTGATTTAAATTGACTAGCTAGCCTCACAAATTTCTTTTGAATGTTATCTTATTCAAAGTAAAGAGTCTATTGAATTTTGTCCCTATAAATACTCTACCATGGAGCTTAAATTTCGGACAACATCAAGCTTTTAACCTTTCTCTCTTCCCCAAGTTTACTTTGTCAATGATCCAACCTCCTTCCACTCACACCACAATTTGATCTGCTGCACTCTGAAAACGATTCAACAGTCCTTAAGCTTTTCGAGAGACTTCTCGGACTCGAAACATTTTTTTCAAGCAAACAAATTGAACTACCAGGATTTTTCAACAAGTACAAGGTGATGAGGTTGGCCTCAGAGATTGGGTTAGTTCTATTCAGCAAGAGCTCATGTTGCCTGCGCTATAAGATCAAGATTCTATTCCAAGAGATCGGTATAACCCCGACGGTCTATGAGCTTGATCAAGACCCCGAAGGTAGAGAGATGGAGAGAGTGCTCACGAGGTTAGGGTGTAGCACACCGGTTCTTCATTGGTTGAAAGCTGATTGGTTCTGTTGGAAAAAAAACAATGAGAAATGATCGTCTTTATTGGTTCTTATTCTACTTCATGCGAACTTTACAATGATATCTCATATGCTCAAAATGGTTGAATGATGAATGAGAAATTGATGCTCAAAGTAAGAAGATCGTGAATAGAACAAGGAATGAAATCCTATTATCCCACATAGATGGGATAAATGAAGTCAGAAGTGTTTATATACACTTACCCACATAATTATTATTGAATGACTTTACTTTTGGGTTGGGTGCATGATTTGGGTGATGTAAATGTTTAGATTGGTTGAACCTTTTGTGGCTTATAGATATTTTATTATTATTTATTTATTCTTGGATTAAAAAATTTCTTGAGAAGCTAGTGTTATATAACATGGAAGAGTTTACTTCATCGTAGACCTAGTGTTGTGCCCATTTCGTAGTCATTTGCGTCACACATCAACTCGAATGGTTCAGTCCAATCGGGTGGTATAACTATTGGACTTGATGTAAGCTTCTTCTACAGTTCAGTAAAAGCACTGTGGCATTCTTTATCAAAGACAAAGGGTTGAATTTGTGGTAGCAAATTGCACAGCGACTTAGAAATCTTCGAGAAGTCCTTGATGAACCTCCTATAGAAGCCATCATGTCCTAAAACGCTTCTACTTCCTTTCACTGTAATTGGAGGTGGTAGCTTCTCTATCAACTCAACTTTTTCTTTGTCAACTTCAATTCCTTTGCTTGAAATTTTGTTCCCCAAAATCGTACCTTTCATAACCATAAAATTGCATTTTTCCTAATGAGTACAAGGTCGACTTCTTCACAGTGTTTAAATACTTTGGCTAAGTTGCCTAAGCATTTTTCAAATTTTCTCTAGACACAGAAAAATCATCTATAAATACCTCTGATAAGTGCTCAACTCACTATCACTTTCTACACTTTTCATGGGCACTTTTCATCAATTCTACACCTACTTGAACCAATGCATGTACATAATATGATATATTTAGGGATTGTACTAATAAAGATAACATTTGTAGAAAAGGCATACTTTATTACATTTTCATGTCTATGCAGGAACAAGTATTGCCGAGGCAGTAAACTAAGGCCGAGGCAGGACCTATTGCCGAGGTAGCAAAAGATAAATGGCAATATGGCAGGCAAACTGAGGAGAAAAATAAGGAGAACGTTGCTGGAAAAGAAGCCCATGGATCGGAGCTGGACAACACAAGGAAAGCCCAAGGACAAGGCCACGCAGGAAAGAAACCTTCTAGAAGAATCAAACTTGGAAATATTTAACCTATGTACATAACTTATTCCCTACTCCAAGTTGTACTCTATTTAGGAAAGGTTTGTCATAGACCAAGCCTATATAAGGCATAGCCTTCCAAGGGACTAGGAGAGCCGAATTTGAGGGAGTTTCCCTTAGGAATAATTCTTCCCAACATGTTCTAAACTTTCTTAGGGTTTAGGTGAAAGTTGTTGAGTATTAGTGAGAAGAGATTGTATCTTGTATCTTGTTTCTTGTTTCAATGCAATAAAATATCAAGGTTTGCTTACCCTTTGCCATTCTTTGTTCTTGCATCCAAGCTCGGGATGGAAGTTTGTAAGTAATCTATTTGTTTAGACTCGGGAGAGTTAGACTCATGAAAGGAGTAAGTATAGTATTCGACTTGATTGGAGGATACTAACTCGGCCTAGGTTGGAGTTTCAGCGGCTAAAATAAGTGTAGGATTGGTTGTTGGTTATAATTGATTAACTTCGGGAGGTATCATCAAGGGCTGATCATCAACAGTGTTTTGACTTAGGGATAAGCGAAGCCATCAAAGGACATTTTGCCGAACTTTGGTAAATCTGCCCAAGAACAAGGGATTACCACGGCAGAGATCACTACCGCTGCCGAAGACAGTAATCTGCAGTACTGTCGAGGCAACATGATGCAATTGCATTGGACAGTAACTGATCAATCAATTCCACTATGCAACACAATTGGATCCTACCTTCTTTCTCAAATTTGATCTCATCCTATTTTATTTAACTGTTTTATTTAGTTAAATCATAAACTCCAAATTCAGTTGTGTTTTTATTTCTTTCTACAGAACAAGAAGATTGAAGAGGACATATTAAGTATTTTATAATTTTCATTAAATATATTATTATTATTATTATTATCATTTATGTAATTTGACAAAATTTTAAATTTTTTTTAAAATTATATATAAATTTTAAATTTTCAAAGAACCGCGGTGTTGATAAAGTGCCTTTAAAAGCAATTTTGTTCCAACTTGGGATAATTTATGAAAAATGGAAACTAAAATATTTAGGCGAATTATTTTTTTCCTGTAAAAATAAATTATTATTAATCCTAATTAAATTGCCGACTTTGAATCTTAAATAATCTTTCAAAACAAGCTAACAACAGCATGATATGTTGATCGAATGTTCGAACCGTTAATTTTAGATACTAAATATCAAATTTTAATATGTTTTAAAAAATAAAAATCTCGTTATATATAAAAAAAGCTTTTTTTTTTAAATTCTAAATCTAAACATTAAAATAAAAATTCCAATATTTAACCAACAGACGAAATAATTGAAATCTTAAACAAAATGTATTAAAACTAATCTTCATCTTAATTAATGATCTCACAATTGTTAAGATTAAGAGGGGAGGGTGTTAAGAGGATGACTCATGCACCACATAGACCCTATTGGTTTGGACACGAGAAATCTTTGGTTTGAAGATCAGCCGTTTGACTAAAATAGCCAAAGAAGTTAAGCAACAAGACACATCAACAATTGGGACTCTGTCTTTGTCTCTCTCTCTATTAACCCATTTTTTAAAATTGTAATTAGATTTCTGGTTTGATCGGATCCGAAAAAATATGTGTAATCTGTATGATAAAAAATTGAAGTTGAGAAGAAAAATAGTGATATGTGATGGATGTGGAAGTTTATGTATTGCGTCATCCAACTTCGAGCAATGTCTATACACAATGACTCGAGTTTAAATAATTTTGTCTATAGTTGATTTTTTTTCTTCTGATTTTTCATACAAAATTTGTATGTTCATTTTCCTTTTGCTTCTAATTGCTATCATTGTTTACCATTGTAGTGCTTGTATATTCCTAACATCACACTTTTTTTTTCTCTCTTTCTCTTATTTTCAGCGTTTTATGTTTATTTTTGGCATAAAGATAATTTTAACCCTCAACGTTTAATTTTTTTATCATTTTGACATTCATTTTTTAAATAAATTTAGCCCTTAACATGTCTTTTTAAAAAATATCTTATTTTTTAACTAACATAATAACTAGACCGTTAAAAATTTAACGATGGTAGCATATGATAATATATTTTAAATAATATGGCATCTAAGCTATCAAATACATATACGTGGAATATAATTGTAAAACTAAATTTGAGTTTGATATAACAATTAAATAGAAGGACTATTCTTTGAAATAATTTTAAGTCCCTAAGTCAATATTTTTGATTTCAAGTCAAACAAAGATTTAAAAGAAAATTCTAAGTGTTTTTGCACGACGGTATCGAACCATGGTTCGATACCCCTTGATTTTCAAAGCCATGTTCTTATGTTCAAGAACAGGTATCGAACTACTATTCGAAACAAGGAGCTCACTGCCAGCCTCTGTTTCGAAGCACGGTTCGATACCCCTGGATTTTCAAAGCCATATTCTTGTGTTCAAGAACATGTATCGAACCACCATTCGAAACAAAGGAGCTCACTGCCAGCCTCTGTTTCGAAGCATGGTTCGAAGCATTTCGTGCATTTTCTAAGTATTTTAAAATCAATTAAAAATTGACCCATGGTATCGAACTATGGTTCGATACCACCCTTAATCCCAACGGCTATTTTTGTATTAAATGTTTTGACCGTTGGTGGCAGTTAATTTTTTGATTGGTGGTTAGCCTGTTCCGAAGCATGGTTTGATACCAACCTTCACAGTTTCAAAAAGGTATCGAAGCATGGTTCGATACCCCTTGGTTTAATGCACAACGGCTCTTTCTATTCTTGGTCTGTTTCGAAACAGGTTGTACGTATTTCGATACCGCCTGCTGTAGAGTGCATTTATGGTGGGAAGATAAAGTCTAAACGGCCATATTTATGTTCCCAACAACCACAACGGATAGAAATCAATGAGATGGTATAAAATGAAGTAATTTCAACAGCATTAAGGACTACTGAACCTCAAGCAACATCCAAGCACACAAATCCAACTCAAAGTACTTCATTGCATATTTTAGCCTCCCAACTTGTGTATTTCACTTTTATCAGTTGTAATTTAAGTTTGGGGAGAGTTTGTTTGTATTTGGGGATATTATTTCTTGTGAGAGAATTCTTCTTAGCCAAACCAAATCTCTTGTAACACCTTGTGAGGTCTAAATCAATTTTGGGTAGAAAATTGATTTGCTTGTAAAGGTTATCCCTTGAACCTAGAAAAAGGTTGAATTCAATAGTGAATTAGTTTCAAAATCCTTAGTGGGAGCTAAGGTAGTGGATGTAGAGCTTGTTCGAAGCTTGAAACACTATAAATCATTGTGTTCCTTATTTCTCAAATTATACCGAAAATCTCCTACCAAATTTTTTTAATATCCAATTCACCCTCCTCTTGGCCATTATTCAACATCGATCAACTCAACAATTGGTATCAGAGCTAGATCTTTGAAGGGATTCACCTCCACAAAAGAAGATCTAAGGGTTGTTGATCATCTCTACAACAAGAATCTAATGGCCTCCACTTCCGGTTCATTGAATGAGTCTTACTCCATCACCAAGCTATCCTTCTTCAATGAGGACAACTATCCTTATTGAAAGAATAGGATGAGGCTATTCATCAACTCCAATGATTATGTCCTTTGGGATATAATCGAGGATGGACCCTCTATCCCTATGAAGCAAGAAGGAGACCAGCAAGTGCCTAAGAAAAGGAACGAGATAACCGATGAAGAAAGAAGGAGAATATCCATAAATGATAAAGCTCTTCACATTCTCTTTTGTGTTTTAGGCCCCGACATCTACTCCAAGATGTCTTCATGTACAAGTACCAAAGAAGTTTGAGACTCCTTGGAGACAACTTATAAGGGCACCAACGATGTGAAGAAAACAAAGATTGGTCTTCTCAATTTAAACTATGGAAATTTCAAGATGGAGCCGGATGAAGACATCACTAAAATATTTGATAGATTTTCCGTGATTTTCAATGGTCTCAAGGGTTTTGGTGAGATTATTCCGGAAGAGAAGCCCGTGAGGAAACTTATCTACTCTCTTCCCGAGTCTTGGGATAGCAAAATGACGGCTATCATTGAAGCCAAGGACTTGAAGACTCTAAAGCTAGATGCTCTTGTTGGTTTTTCTTCTTACCCATGAGATCATGAAGAAAGGAAGAGAAGAAGAGAAAAATAAAGAAGAGGTAAAGATAGAAAAGAGGGAAGTAGAGAAAAAGAAGCAAGAGATTGCTCTTAAAGCTTCATTCTCACAAGAAGAAGTGGACACTAGTGAAGAAGAAGAGCTAGAGGAATTGGCCATGGTGGAAAAAAGATTCACAAGGCTCATGAGGGCAAATAGGAATCAAAGATTCCAACAAAAGAGGGACTTCAAAGCAAAGAGTAAAGAAGAGGAGAAAGATCAAATTATTTGCTATGAATGCAAGAAGCCCGGTCACATTAGGACCGATTGCCCCCTATACAAAAGGAAGGGTTTTGAGAAGAAGAAGAAACACAAAGCTCATGTTGCCACTTGGAGTGATGAGGAGTCATCATCCGATGAGGACAATGAGGTGGCCAATTTGTGTCTCATGGCTCTTGATGAGCCTAAGGTAACCCTTGAACCATCTTGTAATGATTTATCCTATGATGAACTTTATGATGCTTATGATGAACTACAAGATGTGTATGATGAGTTGGTTTTAAAATTCAAAGAATCCATTTTGAAAAGCAAGAAAACCATTTCCGATTTAGAAATGAAAAATGATTCTTTGACTAAAACGATTTTGGATTTGGAAGAAAAGGTTGTTGATTTAAATGATGATTTAAAATTTTTTCAAAAAGAAAATGTTGATTTAAACAACCTTATTTCAAGCTTAAGTGAAAATCATCACAAGGTGGTGAATGAGCTTAAAGAACAAATTAAGGTGGTTGAGAGTTCAACCTTTGAAAAAGGAAGCTCTTCAAAACCCAACCATGTCAAAAGGAATTTTCAAAACCACAAACAAAAAGGTTTTCAAAGGCATTTTAGACATAGAAAAATTAGGAGTGTTTGGGTTTCTAAGGAACTCATTGTTTCTAATAATTTAAATGTCATTGCCTCTTGGATTCCTAAGGGAACCAAGCTTTTAGGGATTAACTCTCATGGACCCAAAATGATTTGGGTACCAAAAGTGAAAAACTAAATTTTGTTTGTAGGTTGAGCATTGCTTCAAGGCCAAAGCTTCAAGTCAAAATATGTGGTACCTTGATAGTGGATGCTCAAGGCATATGACCGGAGATAAGGGACGATTTAAGGAGTTAGAGCTCAAAAAGGGTGGAGTAGTGATATTTGGTGACAACTCCAAAAGCCAAATTGAGGGTATTGGCTCTATTGGTAATCACTCCTCTATTCTTATTGAAAATGTCTTACTTGTTAATGGTCTTAAGCATAATTTGTTGAGCATTAGTCAATTGTGTGATAAAGGTTTCTATGTTTCATTTGATAAAAGTGGTTGCAAAATTATTGACATAGAATCCAATAGAATAATGCTCATAGGTCATCACATAGGAAATATCTACATGGTGCATCTAGATGACATAAACTTATCTCATGCATGCTTAGTTGCTAGTGATGAAAATGATGCATGGTTATGGCATAGGAAACTTGGTCATGCTAGCATAAGTGTTTTAGAGAAACTTGCCTCCCAAAATCTAGTTAGAGGTTTACCTAAGCTCAAATTTTCTTTGGATAAAATTTGTGATGCATGTGCTAAGGGTAAACAAAAGAGAGTTTCTTTTAAGTCTATTAATGATGTTTCAACTAGTAGAGTATTACAATTGATCCATATGGATTTTTTTGGACCTATTAGGACTATTAGTTTGGGTGGAAAATCATATGCTTTTGTTATTGTTGATGATTATTCTAGATATACTTGGGTTCTATTCTTAAGCTCTAAAGATGAAGCCTTAGAAAAATTCATCACATTTTCAAACATTTCTCAAAATGATCTTGATCAAAGAATTTCTCATCTTAGAAATGATCATGGAACCGAATTTCAAAATTTAGGTTTTGAAAATTTTTGTAATGAAAATGGTATTAGCCACAATTTTTTGGCTCTTCGCACTCCTCAACAAAATGGGATTGTTGAGAGGAAAAATAGAACTTTAGA
Organism: Abelmoschus esculentus; assembly: GCA_035048815.1. Lineage (NCBI taxonomy): Eukaryota > Viridiplantae > Streptophyta > Magnoliopsida > Malvales > Malvaceae > Abelmoschus > Abelmoschus esculentus. Next base: position 9,575,544 of record JAUCBN010000032.1, read on the forward strand.
GAAAATTGCTAGAACCATACTTTGTGAAAACAATTTACCTAAGTACTTTTGGGGGGAAGCCACAAACACTTCTTGTTACATCATAAATTGAGTAATGATTAGGCCTATTTTAAAGAAAACTCCTTATGAGATTTTAAAATCTAAAAAGCCTAACATTAGCTATTTTCACCCTTTTGGGTGCAAGTGTTTTGTTTTGAACAATGGAAAAGACAATTTAGGTAAATTTGATGCAAAAAGTGATGAAGCTATTTTTCTTGGTTATTCTTTAAATTCTAAGGCTTATAGAGTTTTCAACAAAAGAACCTTAGTTGTAGAGGAATCTATACATGTGGTTTTCGATGATAACCTCCTTCCTAGGAAGGATTCTTGTGATGATGATGATGTAGGAATCGTTGAAACCATTGGTGATGGAAAAGCATCAAAGGTGGATGGGATTCCAAGCAATGAGGAAGCACAAGATCCTCCAATAGAAGCTCTAGGAAATGTAAAACTTGAAGAAAAAGAAGTGATCTACCCAAGGGAGTTCAACTATGTCAAAAGTGGTAAAATCTTGGGTGATCCATCCAAGGGGGTAACCACTCGTTCTTCTCTTAGATTAATGAATCATATCACATTTATCTCATGCATAGAGCCTAAAAATATCAAAGAAGCCTTAGGTGATGATTATTGGATTTTGGCTATGCAAGAAGAGTTAAATCAATTTGAGAGAAATAATGTATGAACATTAGTTGATAGGCCTAGTAATAAGTTTACTATAGGAACTAAATGGGTCTTTAGAAACAAACTAGATAAGAGTGGTAACATTGTAAGAAATAAAGCTAGATTAGTAGCTCAAGGTTACACTCAAGAGGAGGGAATAGATTTCGATGAAACCTATATACCCGTAGCTAGAATGGAAGCCATTAGGATGCTACTTGAATTTGTATGTTATCATGATTTCAAGCTTTTTCAAATGGATGTCAAAAGTGCTTTCTTAAATGGTTTTATAAATGAAGAAGTGTATGTTGAACAACCCCGGGTTTTGAAGACTCAAAATTTTCAAACCATGTTTTTAAATTAACAAAAGCTTTATATAGTTCATTGATTTTGATCTAACAAAAAGGGGAAGAATTTTTTATGCTTTTAAGTTTAGGATAACCACCATATTTAATGTATTTAAAAATCGTGCACATATTAAGGGGGAGTCTTTAAAAGCTTTCAAAGTGTTTTTAAATCCAAAAATTTTGACTTAAACTTAAAAATCTTTAAATGGTTTTGTTATATCAAAAAGGGGGAGATTATAAAACTAAATTTGATTTTGATATAACAATTAAATAGAAGGACTATTCTTTGAAATAATTTTAAGTCCCTAAGTCAATATTTTTGATTTCAAGTCAAACAAAGATTTTAAAAGAAAATTCTAAGTGTTTTTGCACGACGGTAGCGAACCATGTTTTGATACCCCTTGATTTTCAAAGCCATGTTCTTATGTTCAAGAACAGGTATCGAACTACTATTCGAAACAAGGAGCTCACTGCCAGCCTCTATTTCGAAACACGGTTCGATACCCCTGGATTTTCAAAGTCATATTCTTGTGTTCAAGAATATGTATCGAACCACCATTCGAAACAAAGGAGCTCACTGCCAGCCTCTGTTTCGAAGCATGGTTCGAAGCATTTTGTGCATTGTTTAAGTATTTTAAAATGAATTAAAAATTGACCCTTGGTATCGAACTATGGTTCGATACCACCCTTAATCCCAACGGTTATTTTTGCATTAAATGTTTTGACCGTTGGTGACAGTTAATTTTTTGATTGATGGTTAGCCTGTTCCGAAGCATGGTTCGATACCAACCTTCACAGTTTCAAAAAGGTATCGAAGCATGGTTCGATACCCCTTGGTTTAATGCACAACGGCTCTTTCTATTCTTGATCTGTTTCGAAAAAGGTTATACGTGTTTCGATACCGCCTGTTGTAGAGTGTATTTATGATGGGAAGATGAAGTCTAAACGGCCATATTTATGTTCCCAACAACCACAACGGATAGAAATCAATGAGATGGTATAAAATGAAGTAATTTCAACAGCATTAAGGACTATTGAACCTCAAGCAACATCCAAGCACACAAATCCAACTCAAAGTACTTCATTGCATATTTTAGCCTCCCAACTTGTGTATTTCACTTTGATCAGTTGTAATTTAAGTTTGGGGAGAGTTTGTTTGTATTTGGGGCTATTATTTCTTGTGTGAGAATTCTTCTTAGCCAAACCAAATCTCTTGTAACACCTTGTGAGGTCTAAATCAATTTTGGGTAGAAAATTGATTTGCTTGTAAAGGTTATCCCTTGAACCTAGAAAAAGGTTGAATTCAATAGTGAATTGGTTTCAAAATCCTTAGTGGGAGCTAAGGTAGTGGATGTAGAGCTTGTTCGAAGCTTGAACCGCTATAAATTATTGTGTTCCTTATTTCTCAAATTATACCGAAAATCTCCTACCAAATTTTTTTTAATATCCAATTCACCCCCCTCTTGGCCATTATTCAACATCGATCAACTCAACAATAATTTGATTCTATTATAAGATATAAAATAATTAAAATTCAAATAAAATATTAAAAATTAATTAAATTTAAAACAAAAATATACTAAAAATTCTAAATCTAACTACAATAAAATCAAAATCCTATCAAAAAATATGAACACATTATGAAAATGAAGAATTTTATAAAGATTGCTATCGATAAATCAAAGGTAAGGGATCTTGAAACTAATCAATTGAGTTTTTGTTATTTTAGTTTAGAATTTAGGTATTTTAGTTTTTAATCTAAATTAAAAGTTTAGGATTTTGATTTATAGTTTAAGATTTAAATTTAAATTTAAAAGTAGTAAATTTGAGGTTTTAGATTTTGAGTTTTAATTAAATCTAAAAAACTCCAAAATTATAATAAAATAAAGTAGTAAATTGTTATGAATATATTTATTCATAATGGATATCCATATATTAAGTTAAAGTTTAATGGACTTTATTTTTAGGATTTAATACCCATTAGAATTAGGGTTTTCATCTTATGCCTATAAATATAAACTTTTGGACAAAGCATTATATACAACCCTATTTTGAGAATATAATAAAATCTCTCTTTTGTCTCTCATCTTTGTTCTCCTATTTTATTCTTGTTCTTTATTCTATTCACAACACGTTATCAGCATGAGACTCTAACCAACAGAGGTTTTTGTCGTTTGAATCTTAAAGGAGTTATTGAAAAGAATTTGTTACTAGCATAAATCAAAGATAAGTTTTTCTCCCTCAATTATATTTTAATTATCAGTTATTTTTATCTTTTGATCTTTGATTTGATTTTTAATTTATTTATTTTGTTGTTTGGTGTTTGTGTAGCGATAAAGTGGCTCAATTATCATGGTTCTTATCGACAATTCCCGAAAAAAATTTAACAAGATATTGATAACTAAATCTAAATATAGTGGAAAGTTCGGTATGTTTTACTTATTTAATTTGAGATTTTTTTGTCTTTATTTATAACTAATATTTTTTTTTATTTTATTATTACAATGAAAGTTTATGTTTTTAATCATGTTCTAAGTATTACATGATATTGAAATAAATATTAAACCTTTAATTAATTAATTAATAAGTTCTTTATTATATTGGTTTAATCCGAGTATATTGGCTGAACATCCCGTTCTGCGAGGCTACTGGTCTCAAAGGAGGTTCTTTTTAAAGGACCTTGTGGACTGGTTTAACAACGTCGCGTATAAGAATTAAATTTTTGTTCATTATATGTATTGTATATATATTGATTGATCAATTACTATTTAATAGTATGAATATTATAAAATTTATATTTGCTTGAAACCAATACAATTTTATGTCGAAAAAAAAACTTAACTAGAAACTTCTCCCAAGTTTAAGTTACGAAAATCGTCTTGATCAAAGAATTTTTATGGGAGACATTCTCTGAAGTGAATGCATGCATGATGCTTATTCCATGCAATTATTGAATTTATGATATTCCTTAAAGTGAATGCAAGCATGATGATTATTCCATGTGATTATTGGATTTATGACATTCCTTGAAGTGAATGCAAGCATGGTGATTATTCCATGCAATTATTTGATTTATGCCATTCCCTAAAGTGAATACAAGCATGATGTTTATTCCATGCGATTATTGAATTTGTTTCATTCCTTGAAGTGAATGCAAACGTGATAATTCACTATATGGTTAGTGAATAAAACTTTACAGTTCACTTTCATACCCATCTATGCTAGCTGTAGTAGTTCAATCGTTTAATTAGAACGTGTACCACCTTTTTCTCATGATTGATCTGTCAGAAACTACTCACATGTACAAAAGAGGGAGTGCTTCGCTTGGTCCCGATGCCAGATTCCTTCCTTATAGAGAAATTATTTTATGTTCTAGGCTATTAAAAATGTTGACATGGTTGTAGAAAATGATTTTAAAATATAATTTTAAAAGTAATTTTAAATTATTTAATTTATTTTTTGTGTTATTAATAAATTTATAATTAATTTTTATTTAGTTATTTATTTTTTATTTATGTGACATAAAAAGATAAATATTTATTTTAAAAAATAATATAAAAAAATATATAACTTATTTTTTGACTAATGCCACTGAATTTTTATTAAATCCATAAAAATTTATAATTACATCGCAATCAAGAAGCAAAATAATTAGGTTAAACAATCCAAAAATTTTTACAACCCAAAACAAAAAAAAATAAAATTTCTATGGAAATAAACATACCAATAAAATTTAGAAGCCTCTGAATCTCTTTGTCTTTATCCAAACGAGACGCATAATGTGAAAAGAAAGGAGTTGTAAACGATCCAAACTGTCGTACAAAAACTATCACTACTCAGGACTGATTTCATTGGCAAACGACCATTAACTAAGTGGGGATAAATCTTTTCAAGTGACCACCGACAAAAAACATAAATCAGAAAACTAACATCGATTGAATCTCTGAGTAAATAACAATCGATTGATAGGATATGCAGAAACATGTTACAAAGACAGATGAATCAAATCACAAAACAAAAACAAAATCATGTCATAAAGATAGAGAGAAAATGTGTTACAAGGACAAAAACAACGTGCTATAAAAGCAGAGATTTTTATTAAAATCAAAAATAAAACAAAGAAAATAATAGATTCGGTGGTCGACAATCAATACTAAAATTGATTGAAGATAACTTATTTTTAGTGGATGAGAATTGTGATTAAAGATAACATGATTAAACGAGATCGTATAATATTTTTTATATAAAATATAATTTTATTTCAAGAGAAAAATATATTTTATATCACTTAATTATAAGTTTATTAATAAATAAATTATTTTAAAAAAAATAAATTTGCTATTCAATTAAAATTTGTGGTAAATTGATAACTATTTTAAAAGTAATAATTTAGTTAATCAATTAAAAGTTTGTGACAAAGGGGTCACTCTTTGGTTAAAATTAAAATATAGTCGGTATAATAGTAGTTTTAGTCTTGAAATTTTTACATTTTTCAATTTAATCTTACTCTAAAAATAATTTAATAAATTTAACCGATCTTATTTAATTTTTTTTGACATTAAACCTTCTAAACACACTTTTGACCATTTGCCGCACTCATCAACTTAATAATCGACAAATAGTATAGTTTACAAACACAATTATATCATTTATTTATTTTTTAAATATATATTATAATCTAAATGTCTCTCAAAATTTTAACATTACACCCTCCAAGCATATTTTTTTAGTACTTGTTTCATTTCAACTTGATAATCAAAATATGAGATAGCTTTCAATTTAGTTAATCATCTAAAAATGTTGACCCCTAAATTTTAAAAATTTTAATTTCTCCCCTAAATTTTAAATATGAGATAGCTTTCAATTGAATTTTCATTAAAAGTTCAAGGGCTTTTTGAACCCTTAAGCTAAAATTTCATAAACTTTTTGAATCAATCCTCATGTGTTTAAGTTTACTTACATATTAATTAAACACGTATTACATACCGATTGTTGTTTCATATTTGTAAATTGAAATTTTATAATCACAGAGATTAATGTTAATATAGAAATTATTCTTAAAAATTATATGAGACTCATCAACTGATCATGCACATGCACATCATACTATGATAAGTAGAAAAATTTCCAGAACAAGTTTTATATGTATATAAACCTTTCTCTATATGTATATAACCTACTACAGTATTTATATAGCAACTTTGCTATAACAGAGAAATAATGCTCTTCTTCTTCTTCTGTATAAACAAAGAAAAAAAGGAAAGAGTCCAGTTTCATCTAATCAATTCAGTAAATTCCCAGCCGCGTGTGAGTCACTGCTGGTGAAGACATTCACATTCGAACAAAGAAAAAGTCCAGTTTCATCGAACCATTTATTGACTCGGAGTAAGTTCCGAAGTTTATAAATCTCAATAACTCACTGCTGCTGGGTATAATCTCTTCCATTTCGAACAAGTTTTCTAAAAGCAATGGCCACCACTACTGGTGAAGACAGTCACATTCCAGTTGATGTTCCAATGTCCGGTGACCAACGGCTGCGTAAGCCATACGGTTCGAAGGATCTTATCTCTGTCAAAGCCGCATCCTTCCGTGGTTCTAAGGTCTCTTACCTTTTTCTGTGCTTACAAATTCAGTTTATTTGAGAACCGGAACTTCCATATGCCACATATGTGTATATAATGCTATGTCTGTGTTGAACATGGAAGGATTCGAATTGGAGGGTGGTGCTGAGTCTGGCATTTCAGAGAGCATCGGCGTAGTTTACGGCGATATCGGAACTTCGCCGCTTTACACTTACACGAGCACTTTCAGTAATGGGATAAAGCATAAAGATGATGTGTTGGGAGTTCTTTCTTTGGTATTTTATACACTCACTCTCCTTCCTCTGATTAAGTATGTTTTCGTTGTCTTACGAGCAAATGACAATGGCGAAGGTACATTTTTTTAATGTTTTCACAAGATTTTTTCAATTGCTTTTCTCTTAAATCTGTAATTTGTATGGGTAAAAGAAATTATAATACCAAATTTTATCAAAATTAGGAGGAACGTTCGCACTCTACTCACTGATTTGCCGATATGCGAAAGTGAGTTTGGTCCCGAGTCAACAAGTCGAAGACAGTTCTGTATCCAATTACAAGCTAGAATTGCCAAGCAAGCGGCTGAAACTAGCGTCAGGGCTCAAGTCTATCTTAGAGAAGAGCCAATTTGCCAAAGTTCTCTTGTTGCTTATCACCATGCTTGGTACTTCCATGGTCATCGGCGACAGTGTCCTCACTCCGTCCATCTCGGGTAATCGCTTCGATAATCACTTCCTCCTTTTCTTTGTACTAATTAATGTTTCCTGGTGATCGTGTAGTTTTATCTGCTGTTAGTGGTGTCAAGGAAGCAACATCTGCCTTGACAGAAGGTAATATAGCTATGAATGTAGTGTGTTTGTTTCCTTTGGTGATCATCTTGTCTCGTGTGTGTAACAACTTTTGGACCAAATTTGGTGTAACAATTAACAAACAGATATGATTGCTGGAATATCGGTTGTGATCTTGGTGTTCCTCTTCATGATTCAAAGATTCGGAACATCAAAAGTCGGTTACGCCTTTGCTCCCATCCTTTGTATTTGGTTTATACTCATCGGTGGAATCGGTTTCTACAACATTGTAAAACATGATATCACTGCACTTAAAGCCATCAAACCTATGTACATCGTTAATTACTTCATCAGGAACAAAAAGGATGCTTGGATTTCCCTTGGTGGAGTTGTTCTTTGCACAACAGGTTCGTTAAAGCTTGCGCCGCCGCCGTTGTTCTTTTTGTTGTAACGGGAAGAAAGGCTTATAGATTTTCTGTTTATTGTATTCAGGAGGTGAAGCTTTGTTTGCTGATGTTGGTCATTTCTCTGTTCGGTCCATTCAACTTAGCATGTGCTCCCCGGTGTACCCGGCTTTGATTTTGGCCTACACTGGACAATCCGCTTACCTTCAACATCCAGATGCTGTTTCTGATGCATTTTTTAAAGCTCTTCCAGGTCATAAATTATGTTCAGCAAATTATACGCATAATTGATCAGAATCCTCTTGATTATGTTGGATTCTCCGCTTGCAATCACCTCGCTCTGGCCGATTAAATGAACGATACCAGCTTCTTCCCATGCTTTCTCCACCTGTTCTATTTCCACTGGCATGATCTCTTGAAGCTTATGTATTTCAGTTTGGTTCGCATTCACAACCTCCTCCTGTCTTTCGACCATTTCCATGCCCGATCCTTCTCCCCTTTCAGACATGTTCTCGTTGGCAGATATGGTTTGGATTTGCTGCAATGTCTCTTCTTGGATGAACTCTTTAAGTTTTGTAATCAATGTTTCCTCAAAAGCCTCCTCCCGAACATAATTGTACCCATATCGGACGACACATTGGAAGGCAAAGAGTTCTCTCGGTTCAACTCTTCGGAAAAAGTATCTTTCTTCCACCGGGACCTTGTTAATGTGGAGAGACTTCATGGAAACAAACACGATGACTGAATGCAACGTTGGTATATTCGAAACATAATGTTCGAATATGGGTGGGATGCCTTGTACTAGCTCCGAATAGAACATTGCAACTCTCGGTATCCTGAGCATTTTACTGTTGACGGATAACTCCTTCAATCTCGCCAAAGAAGTCTTGTGGTTAAACTTATCAATCGCTTTCCCTCGTGTCAAAGTCGTCAACAAATCTGCAAAACATGAAGGGTAAGTTTTTATCCCAGAAATCAACTATTTCTTGAAGCTTTGCTTGTGTTGCTGTCACATTTGGCTTCAAGATCACAGTAAAAATCAGCAACGCATATGATAAATAATTTGATTCCTTCATTTTGAGAGTTCTCATCTTTTCTCAACTTGCAATGTTGATTGATTTGCATTATTACAGGAATTGTTGTTTTGTTTGTGATGACACTAACATCTTCGTCGCTGTTTCTTATCATGAAACCAGCATAATTTTAGTAATCCTCTGTCGTCACCATCGGATTTGTAGAGCTGTTCTATCTTAGTTCAGTTCTCTTCAAATTCTCCTACGGAGGGTATCTGCCATTAGTATTTCGGCATTCACGATGACGGTCATGTACATTTGGAACGGTGTATATAGGAGAAAATATTTTTATGAGCTTAACCACAAGACTTCTTTGGCGATATTGAAGGAGTTATCCGTCCACAGTAAAATGGTCAGGTTTCCCGGAGTTGCAATGTTCTATTCGGAGCTGATACAAGGCATCCCGCCCATATTCGAACATTATGTTTCGAATATACCAACATTGCATTCAGTCATCGTGTTTGTTTCCATGAAGTCTCTCCACATTAACAAGGTCCCGGTGGAAGAAAGATACTTTTTCTGAAGAGTTGAACCGAGAGAACTCTTTACCTTCCGATGTGTCTTCCGATACGGGTACAATGATGTTCGGGAGGAGGCTTTCGAGGAAACATTGATTACAAAACTTAAAGAGTTCATCCAAGAAGAGACATTGCAGCAAACCTAAACCATATCTGCCCACGAGAACATGTCCGAAAGGGGAGAAGGATCGGGCATGGAAATGGTCGATTGTGAATGCGTACCAAACTGAAATAGAGAAGATTCAAGAGATCATGCCTCTGGAAATAGAACAACTGGAGAAACCCTGGGAAGATGCTGGTATTATTCACTTGATCGGCCAGAGTGAGGTGATTACAAGCGGAGAATCTAATATAATCAAAGAGGATTCTATTCAATTATGCTTACAACTTGCTGAAGAGAAATCTGCGAGAATGTGTTCAATATTCCTCATAAGCGCATGCTTAAAGTTGGCATGACTTATGAACTTTAAAAATTCTGTAGGTACTTGTACCAGTACGATAATCCCTTTCTTTTCGATGCAGAAAACACCAGAACTAGTTTTATTTCTTACGGTTCTTAATCTTATATTAGCCATGCAGATGAAGGAGAATGTTTAAGCTCATCTTTATCTTGTAGCTACTTATGATTCCTTTAAATAGCATTGAACTGTAATGGTTGTCTGCCTTTCTTCTTTCATATCTCTGCAAATACTTTATTCTATTTGATATCTCATATCTTGTTGGTTTGAAGAATTTGTTTGACCCATTAAAAAATAATAAAATATTATATAAAAATATAATAAATATATAATTAAAATATATTAAGTTAGATTTTTAACTTAAACTCAAACTCGTCCCAAAGACTTCAAATTTTCATCAAAACACTTGTTTGGTCGGACAAATTGAATTAATATGTAACTGAGAAGGGTTAAGATTATTGTTTTTAAAAATTAAAATTAAATTATTTAAATTTGAAAATATAAAGAATTAAATGTTTAATGTGATATAACCGGGTGATTCAAGCCGACGTATTTGATTTTCTAAAAACAAATTAGATTTTTCAAAAAAAATAAATAAGTTATTTTTTTAAAGTCGTTAATTTGATAAGTATAAAAAATTGAAATTATTGTTTTATAAATACATAAGTTTTATAACCATAATATTTATTTAATTGATTAATTAATTTAAATTGAATAATTTATAAATTTATTACAGGGATTAATTTTGTGAAATCAATTGATTGCTGGTACATAAATTATCATTTTATATACGTTTTAAATATAAATATTTTTATTTAAATATTATATAAAATTAAAATTTATATTAAAAATATCATCAAAAATAATGTTTAAAATACATTCATTTCTCAATCGTCGAATCCACGTTCGTTTTAACAAACAAAATAATATTCATTAGTGCTACTTTACATCGATCAAATATCACTTTCATGATCAAGAAAAAAAATCTATTTAAACTTTTAATAGTGTGTTGGTGATTATTTATTTATTTTTAAAAGTATACATGTTGGATTTTTGTTTATTTAAAATTTAATATTATGTAAATGTTTATTTAGTTATTTTTAAAAGTATATATGTTTGATTTTTGTTTATTTAAAATTTAATAGTATGTAAATGTTTATTTATTTATTTTTTAAAGTGTTCGTATTCATTTATGTAGTATTTACGAACATATTCATTTAAGTATTAATAAATACGCTCGCTTAAACAGTGACGAATTCAAAAATATTTTATAGTGACATATATAAATTTTAAAATTTCAAAGAGAATAACTCGTAAATATTAAAAAGTTTTAAGACGCTTATCATCATTTTTAAAATTTTAAGCTTTTTCTTTCTTTTAGTTTCTTCAACCAATTAAACGATGATAAACTTTTTTTTTTCAACTAACTAAACAATGACGCTTATCGTCATTTAATTAACCAAATAATGTTATTAAAATATAACATACAATCTAATGATTAAGAGAAAAATTATATAAAATTAAAAAAATAATTACAAACAATTAAAAAAAACGTTACGCTAAATATCAACTTATTTAAAAAATAATTAAAGTATTAAAACAATAACAAGTGTACTATTCAAGTAGTTTTCCGAAACAACTACATGCCGCATTGGCTACCGTACGATCACTATCGGGTTTTGTCCTCTACTTTAACAAACCAAGTTTATTATAAGCTGACAGTTTGGCCGAGTGGTCTAAGGCGCCAGATTTAGGCTCTGGTCCGAGAGGGCGTGGGTTCAAATCCCACAGCTGTCATATTTTAATCCTGTTTTACGCAAATAAATTATATGCCGTATAAAGATTTTCTTTGGGCAAACAAAGTAAGTCATTAAAATTATGGGATATGTATTATCATTCATTTATTCTGCCTCTAAAAAGATACAAACAAAAAAATTAATAAAATGTTATTATAAATATGTGTTTTTATATTAATTTAATTTTAAATTTAATAATTTTTTTTATATTTAAAAATTTTATCACGTTAGCTTCTATTCTTCTCTTAAATAATTTTGTATTCTACTTTTAAAAATGTTGTATTAATTTTTTGATATAATAACAATTAATGATAATTTGTTATTTTAAGATAAAATATCGTTATCTAATTATTATTTTTATTTGTAGACTCGCTTTATTTATAGAATAAATGGGTCTATCACATGTGTCGAACATTATTAATGTTGAATACGATTGAACATTTTTAATTTTTTAAAAAATTAAAATTAAAACTTTAATTATGATTATAATTATTTTAAAAAATATAACTCAAACAAAATTTTAAAAACTGCCCCATTTATCTTATACAAAAACATAATTTAGAATTTTAATTTTTCATAACCCCATCGTACCCAACATTTCCAATTTAGCGGTGAATTCTTTTTGTTGCTGTTTGCTACAACCTAGTATCGATTAAATATTGTTGAGTGAATCGCATATCCAACAACGATTTCAGTTACCACCGTCATTGTGGTTTCAAGGTCGATTGTGTCCCTATTTGCCTCATCGCCCATCGTATTCCTCGAGTGGTTGTTTGTTGGGTATCCATCTAAGTAGTTCTTCTTATCGTATTTTAATTCAACCCCTAATTTAGATTTTAATTTTAGGAACCTTAAGTCTAAATTATTAAGTCCTAATTTTTTAATTTTTCAAATTTAAACCCTAATTTCAATATTATTCAAAATAAAACTATAATTATCTAAATCAGAATCATAATAATATAGAAATTATAATTATGAACGTTGTGATTATTTATTTTTTCTTGATTTTTTTTCTAAGTTTTGAAATTCATTTGTATGCTTGATTAAAGAAACATCATTTATGTCTGCTCAAATTGTTTAATGCAAGTCCATATAAAACAATTGCATCATATTATTACAAATCGTAGACAGGTGATGAAAATTTCCTTCTTATTTTATAGTTTGATTAAATATTAATATATTGACTGACGAGGATTAACAAAAATAATTTGATTAAGATCAAATCAAATTAATGTATTCTTATATTGTCATTAGAACATACAAAATGATGTATAATAATAATGAAGATAAGTATATAATAAGGATATATGAATTAGGGATGAAAATTTAATCCGAATCCGATCCGAATTCGATTTGATCCGAAGAAAAAAATTCGATCCAAATCCGATTTAAAAAATCTAAATTTGAATTCGAAAAAATCCGAATCTTAATAGGAGATGTATTGGATTTGGATTATACAAGGATCTGATCCGAATATTATTCGAATCCGATCCATGTCTTAGTCCGATCCAAATCCGAACTCAAATCCAATCCATATTTTATTCTAAAATAAATTATTTAAAATTTATAAATCTTAAAATAAAATATAAATTCAAAGCCCAATAACTTATAAAAAATATAAAAGTAAAAAAACTTAACCCTAAATTTCACTTTTTATGCTTTTCTCTACCGATTTTTTTTGAAAATTTTCTTACCACCGTGTCACTTGGAGTGCGGCTACTGCAGTGGGAGGTTTGTTTTCTTTTTTCTTTTTACTTATTTAAATAATTACTAGCATAAAAATAAATAAACTTATCTAATACGATAAAGACTAGAGTTTAAATGTTTATTGTTTATTTTATTTATTAGAATCAAATGAATAATATAATTCATTTTGATTGAAGAAATTTAGTTTAAATTTTAACTTGTTAATTTAGTGTACAAATTACGTTTATGATTGATTTGGTATTAACACTAAAATAATATTATGATAGACATCTATATTATGATCCGAAAAGACTTTGATGATCGTAGTTATATAACAATTAGTAAAGACAATTATTTTAAATACTAGTAAGATTTTTGTTTTAGTTATTTAAAGTTAAAGTTAAAATTTAAATAGTTTTTTTAATTTGTTCATTGAGTTTTAATATTTTTTTTAAATTTATTTGTGTTATTAATAAAAATATTTGTTTGATAAAAAATAATTATTATCTTCAAAGAAATTTGTTGAAGATCTGGAGCTTTCACTTTAAAAAATAAAAAAATAAATTGGATATAGATATTTGGATTTGGATTTTAAATATTTTATTTGGATCGGACTTGGATATAATTGTAGCACCCCCTACTCGTATCCGTAAACGAACACGAATTGAAAATATCACGGTAATCTAAAATATAGCTTGCAAATAGAATTTGGGCCAATTTAAAATTTTTCTATACATATATAATTTACATATCATTTAATATTCAAAACAAAAGTTCTACAAGGTGAGCCGGTGAACTAGTTTAACAAAATACAGATTATTTTTTCGTACATGCCACTGTACTAATACAAAAAAGGATGCCATAAATGTGGAAATTAATTTGTCAAAAGCTATCTCCTCGACGAGTGAGATATATCGATGCAAAGCTTGATTTACGCCCGGTCACCTACGCGTATCACGCAAATACACGCTAAGTATGAAACTTAGTGAGGCATAAAGATAAGTAACAAATATAAAATAATCACATATGCATGTGATAAGTGCTCAACTCGCTATCACTTTTTACACCTTTTATGGGCATTAATCACCAAATCTACACCTACTTGGACCAATGCATATACTTAATGTGAGATATTTGGAGGTTATGGTTATAAAGTTGATATTTACAGAAAAGGCAAGTTTTACTGTATTTTTGTAGGAAAAGCTATTGTCGAAACAACAACTGAGGTCGTGGCAGGACCTAATGCCGAGGTAGCAGAGGACAAGTAGCGATATTGTAGACAAGTTGAGGAGAAAAATAAGGAGAACGTTGCTGGATAAGAAGCCCAAGGATCGAAGCTGGATAGCACGTGGAAAACCCAAGACAAAGGCCACGCGGGAAAGCCTCCTAATTGGAATAAACTTGGAAATATTTTATTTTATGTACTTGACTTATTCCCTACTCCAAGTTGTATTCCTACTTAGGAAAGGTTTGCCTAGGCCAAGCCTATATAAGCCATAGCCGTCCAAGGAGAAGAAGAGACAACAATTCGGATCTTAGAGCTTAGACCTAGCCGATTTTATCTTTCTTTTCTTTACATTATGTTTTAGTTTTCTTTAGGCTTAGGTGAAGGTTGTAGAGTATTAGTGTGAAGAGATTAAACTTTGTTTCTTGTTTCAATGCAATAAAGTATCGAAGTTTGCTTATTGTTTGCCATTCCTTGTTCTTGCATTCAAACTCGAGAGAAAAGTTTGTGAGTAATCCATTTATCTAATATCGAGAGTGTTAGATTCGAGAATGGAATAAGTATGGTGTTTCAATCGGGAAACACTAACTCGGCCTAGAGATAGATTAAGAGTTTCAACGGCTAAAAGAAGTATGGGATTGGTTGATGATTATAATTGATTCACGCCGAGAGGTATCATCAAGGACTGGTCATCAACAGTACTTCGATTTAGAGATAAGCGGAGTCATCAAAGGATACTTTGCCGAACTTTGGTAAAGTCCACCCAAGAGCAAGAGATTGTCGCGGTAGACGAGCATCATCTCTGTCAAGGCAGTAATCTATAGTACTGCCAAGGCAATGTTGTGCGATTGTATTTAGCAGAAACAAGTCAATCGAATCCACTATACAACACAACTGGATCCTGGCCACTTTCTTTATATGATTTTATCTTATTATTTAGATTTCTTAATTTAGTTTAATCAAAACCCAAATCACTTGTGTTCTTTACTTTATTTCTTTTTACAGAGCAAGAAGACGAAGAGGGTATATTAAGTATACCAATTCCTGTGGAGATGATACACGATTTACTCATTAATTTATTACTTGGAACGTGTTCACTTGCACTAATTGCACATATTTGACATGCAACAAAGTTTTGGCGCCATTGCCGGAGATTGACAACTAAATTTTGTTTTCTTTCTTTTCCTTGCTTTTTAGTTATTTTTATTTTTTATTTTTATTTTACTTTGGTTTATTTTTGGTGTATGACCAAGGCCAACCCTCTCAATCCTTTGTACGCGTTAGATCCAAAAATCGAACGTACACATCAAAGGTTGAGGAGACAAATCCAAGGAGCCATGACAGGAAATCAAGGAGACCAAAACTTACCTGCAGGCAATGGAGGCCTTCCGCTGCCACCACTGCTGCGATAGCTCACTATCAGAGACTTCCTGAAAGAAGATCTAAATGGGTTAAATCTTGGAGTAGTTACACCTGAAATAGAAGAACCCACTTTGAACTGAAGCCTGTCATGTTCAATATGCTAAACACTATTGGACAGTTTGGTGGGTCTATGACAAAAGATGTTAGGCAACATCTTAAGTCATTCATGGAAATTTTTAACTCTTTCAAAATTCAAAGAGTCTATGAAATGTCTTAAGATTGAAATTGTTCCCCTATTCACTGAGGGATAGCGTAAAAACCTGGCTAAATAGCATTCCAGCAGGATCAATAGGATCTTGGAGTGAATTATGTCGTGGTTTCATTACAAGCTTTAATCCTACAAATTTATATGATAGAATTCATAATGAAATTACCTCTTTTCGATAGGATGATGACGTACCTATGTACGAGGCATGGGAGCGCTACAGAGAGCTACTGCACAAGTGTCCTTTGTATGAATTTCCCCTATGGACACAAGTGACCATGTTTTATAATGTCCTCAATGCCCCGACAAAGATGATGTTAGATGCCTTGACCAATGAAACACTCCTTGATAAAGCACATAAGGAAACTATTGAGATCCTGAATAAACTCGAAAAGAACGATTTTCAATTCCCAACATCTAGGCGATGAGGAGTAAGACGCCAAGCCACAGTAAATGAATTAGAAAAATCAAATTCAGTGCCAGCACAATTGGCCTCTCTTACTAAGATGGTGCAAAACATACAGCACAACACAATACCCATGAGGTTAAGGCCATCGATTCTTTTTGCAATTTATGGGGAGGTAACCACAATTCTTTTGAACGTATGCAGAATCAAGAGTCCAACCTATATGTTGGAAACTGTAACATAAATAATATGATGTCCAACACATACAACCCCTCATGAAAGAGGCATCCAAACTTTTCATGAAGTAATCCTAACAATGCCTTGAATCCAACTACTCAACCCCTAGGTTTCTAACAACAAATGCAACATCTGTCGCAGCAACAGGTACAACAGCTTTTGCCGCCACCACAGATGCAACAGCCTGTAAGTTCCTTGGAAAATTCTCTGAAAGCCTTTATGATGAAAACTGAATCATACATGACAGAGAATAACAACTTCATAAAAAGAACAAATGCATTCATAAATAGAACTAAGATGAGGTTGTAGAACCAAGAGGCAGCAATAAAAGCACTAGAAACCCAGGTTGGGCAGTTTGCCTAGAACATAAATACTGGACCATAAGGAGGATTACCTAACAATATTGAAGTTTCTAAGGTAATGGGCCATGAAAAGTGCAAAGCAATCACTACTAGGAGTGGTCTACAACTGAAGGAGAAAGTAGAAACTTCAGCAGGCAAAGTCCCACCAACAGAAGAAGACAAAGAGGACTTAGATGCTGAACAAACTGATCATGTCACAGCAGAAAGCACTGCCCTAGCAGAAAACTCGGCAGTACCACAATAAGCTACCGAGACAACAAAAGACACAGTGGTCTCAAGTATTAAATTCTGAACTAAAGAAACCCTGGAAGAGATGGGACCACCATCACCCTTCCCACAAAGATTGAAAAAGCAAAAACAGGACCATCAATTCAAAAAATTCTTAGATATTTTAAAGCAAGTCCACATCAACTTGCCATTTGTAGAGGCAATTGAACAAATGCCTAATTATGCTAAGTTCTTGAAAGACATTGTGTCTAAGAGAAAGAGGCTTGATGAGTTTGAAATAGTGGCTGCTACTAAAGGATATATGACAATGCTACACAATCGTATGCCACCCAAATTGAAGGATACTAGATGTTTTACCATACCTTGTGCGATAGGTACTCATTACGAAGGAAAGACCCTATGCAATCTTGGAGAAAGCATCAACTTGATGCGTAAATCTGTATTCCAAAAGCTTAGAATAGGAAGCACAAAACCCACAACCGTGATGCTCCAACTTGCGGATAGATCATATGTGCAACCCGAAGGAAAGATTGAGGGCATACAAGTAAGAGTGGATAAATTTATTTTTCCCACTGACTTTCTTGTCCTTGACTGTGAAGAAGATAACAACGCACCGATCATATTGGGGAGACCTTTCTTAGCCACTGGACGAACACTAATTGATGTGGAAAAGGAGAGTTGACAATGAGGGTCAATGACTAGCAAGTCAAACTCAATGTCTTCCACAATCTAAAAAGATATGATGATGCAGAAGAGTGTAAAGTGCTCCACACCATAGATGCAGGCACCAAGACATCCTGTTCCAGCAACCACTGCCACGACAGTAAACTCAGCAGAAAAATTTATGCTTGTTGTAACAGAATACTAGGCAGTAAGATTAAGCCAGAAGTGGAGTACACCAACAAAACATCACATCTTCTAGACACACAGGGTGCAGTGAAGATCAAAAAGAAAAATGATGAACATGAATTCAAAGAGAATGACCAACACCTGAAGCATTACTCTGGCCAACAAGAGATAATCACATTAGGAGATGCATTTTCATGCACTCCCCTAGTGACATAATCTTTTCCCTTTCTTTTTATTATTATATTAGAATTAGTTTAGTTTAGAATTAATTTTATAATTATATTTTTCTTTAATTATTTTTCTTGTTTCTGTTTAATTTTTTTAGGATAATAAGCAAGAATAAAGGAGAAATAGTTTACAGCAGGAAAAATGTTGTCGGGGCAGAAAATAGTGTCAGAGCCGCAACAGTCCTAACGGGAGGAATAATGTAATGGCTAGTATGCTGAGATTCTCGCCGCGATAGTAAAAGCAAAACGACAGTAATGGTTAACCGCTGAAAAATGGCTAGTGGTTTAAACGACTACAAAGTCGAGGCCTATATAAGCAACTTCTCCCTCTTGAACTATCCACTCTTGCATTCTTTTTTTCTTTAGACTTATTTGTTAATCTCTTCCACAATACTCTCTGTCTATTTCCAAGCTCTCTCAAAATTTTCAAAACTTTTCTAAGAAACTCTCCAAGATCCTCAATTCTCCAACACCTAATCATGGCCACCTACAACCACTTTACCCCAACCATTGTTGAAGACAGTTTCAATAGGTCTTTCATTGCTTGGAAGCTATGGGAAGAACAAGGGTTCTAACATTCCAATGAAGAAAACTTCAGCATCGAGCATTACTTGTTCGATAAGATCAAGTATCAAGATTGAGAGATCTTTTGCCTACAACCTACCTAGGCTAATGCCACCATCCTACAAGAATTCTATGCGCATGGGCCGAGCAAGGACTCTCTTTATGTCCACTTCTGAGGCAGGCCTTTCAAGCTCGATGCCGAGACAATCAACTTATTCTACGACATTATACCAGAACGTGATGTCCATGCTGAATTCATAGAGGATGTCACAACTGAAGATTATAAGTTGATAAAAGACGACCTATGCTACGAGAATACTCCTTTGGAAACCAGTGCCCATAGAGGATCAGTAGCAAGGTAAAATCTTAAGCTCGAGGCCAAGCTTTGGAATACCTTTGTCAAGAGACGCCTCATACCAACCTCCTACAATAGCACGGTGGACTGAAGGAGATTAGTGCTCATCCAATCCATCATCAACAAATAGAGTATCAATGTTGGTGATGCATGCTAAAAGATGCGCAATTAAGTGCAAGTGGACACGTCGTCAACTAATAAAGTGATAAGCATTTATTGAATATCATCTCCACATGGATTGATATACTTAATATGTTTCCTTTGGTCTTCTTACTTCTGTAAAAGAATAGTAAAAACACAAATTAATTTGATATTAAATTAACTAATAAACTAAGCTAACTAAGGTAATAACGATTATGAGAGAGAGGGGTAGGATCTAGTTGTATCGTATTGTGGATTCGATTGATCTGCTTCTTGTTCCAATGCAATTGCACTGCACTTCCTCGACAGTACTGTAGATACTGTCTCGGCAACGACAATATCCTCTGCCGCGGCAATCCCTTACTCTTAGGCAGTTTACCAAAGTTCGGCAAAGTGTCCTTATATGGTTTTGCTTATCCCTAAGTTGAAACGCTATTGAAGGTTAGTCTTTGATGATACCTCCCATCGTTAATCAATTATAACCAACAACCAATCCCATACTTCTTTTAGCCGCTGAAACTCTTAACCTATCCCTAGGCCGAGTTAGTATCCTCAATTAAGTGAATACCGCACTTACACCTTTCGTGAGTCTAACTCTCCCGAGTCTAGATAAATGGATTACTTACAAACTTCCCTCCCAGGCTTGGATGCAAGAACAAAGAATGGCAAAGAGTAAGCAAACTTTGATATTTTATTGCATTGAAATAAGAATAAAATACAATCTACTCTCACAAATACTTAACAACCTTCACCAACACCCTAAGAAAACTTAGAACATGATGGGGATAATTGTTCCTAAGATTCTCTCAAAGTATGTCTATCTAATTCTCTCTAATTTTAGCGTCTCCCAAACCCTAGGATGGCTATGCCTTTATATAGGCTTGGCCTAGGGCAAACCTTTCCTAATTAGAGTACAACTTGGAGTAGGAAACAAGTTATGCACATAGGTTAAATATTTCTAAGTTTAATCTTCTAGAAGGTTTAATCCCGCTTGGCCTTGTCCATGGGCTTTTTTGTGTTGTTAAACTCTGAATCTTGGGCTTCTTGCTCAGTAGTGCTCTCTTCAATTTTCTCTTTCAGCTGCCAGTCATATTGACTTTTTCTTCTCTGCTGCCTCGGCAATAGGTCCTGCCTCGGCCTCCTTCTATTGTCTTGGCAATACTTGTTCCTACAAAGAGAAGAAAATGCAGTAAAGTATGCCTTTTCTACAAATATATTCTTTAATAGCATAATCCCAAAATATTTCACATTAAGCCCATGCATTGGTTCAAGTAGGTGAAGATTTGATGATAAGTGCCCATGAAAAGTGTAGAAAGCGATAGTGAGTTGAGCACTTATCAGTTGGAGAAATAATTTCAAGGGAGATATACGAGTGCGGTAAAAAAAATAGAGGACCTTTATATTTCCCTTATTTAATTACTGGTATTTGTACTATTGTAGGTGTACCAATGGCAGAAACGGATGAATTCACATCCCATAGACGAGGGTGGACTAGAGACTTCTACCACAAAATCATGCAAATCACACAAGCAGAGTCAGTCCAGGAAACTCCTCAGCAATTCACTGCTGACATAGCTTCAGGGGCCTAATACACGGCAGACATGCCAGACACTCCCCACACCACTGCCGCAGTAGACCCTTACCAGGAGATGCTACAGAGGATGACAGCTATGGATCTTCGCCAACAAAGATAACATGGAGTATCAAAGGGACTTCAACAACACACTTGCCCAGATGATGTTCTAGAATTTTCCTAGCCAAGGGGTTTAATTCCCCACAAACATGTTCGTAACAGTTGCACCCTACACCTAGACGACTCCAGCACCAGGAGGACCACAACCATTCTTCCCCACATGCCCTCAATAATAATTTCATGCTATTGGCTCATCTAGGGCAACAGACTCTGTCATGGCATCATCTGCAAGCAGAAGACCTTCAAAGAGGAGGGCAGTTTTTAGCACTCTGTCAAGATCCCCCATCATCATGGGTAGTCTATCAACTGAGATAGATGCCTATGTCCACCAAAGTTCAACCGATTCCGGGCTAAGCATTCACCATGCCTGGGCAGATATAGAGAATGATGGAGGAACGAATGTAATGGTCACTGAGGAAGTTGCCGAAGAAGAGGAATGAGAAGAAGTGGATGCTCCCATGTAACAAATACCACCAACAAGAGTCCAGCCACCACGACAAGCAAAAACTCAACCATCGCCATCTCCAAAGATGAAGCAATCAGCAGTACGACCTAAAAAATTAATTGTTACCAATAACTCTTCGGAGTCCCTTTAAATTTTTATGTTGCTTTTATATATCCTTACTTATTTCTTTTTATTATTCTATTGCCTACTATGTGCCCTAATATAAGCATTGAGGATAATACTAGGTTCGAGTTTGGGGTGTAGAGCCACTGCCGAGGCAATCCACTGTCGCAGCCTTGCCATGAAAGAAGGTATTTAAGTGATTTTTCAAAAAAAATTCTATGTCCACCAC
The DNA here is from genome assembly GCA_035048815.1 of Abelmoschus esculentus. NCBI lineage: Eukaryota > Viridiplantae > Streptophyta > Magnoliopsida > Malvales > Malvaceae > Abelmoschus > Abelmoschus esculentus. Next base: position 9,597,597 of record JAUCBN010000032.1, read on the forward strand.
CTTACTTGAATTACTGCCCATACTTTTGCACTACTCTCCATCAGTATTGCTTTAACTTATTCTTTTAAGTCAATAGAAATCTTTATCCTTACAATGGTTAGGTCCTGTTTAAAAGGCTTAATTTTAGGATATTTAAGGGAGAAAACTTAGAAGCTTGCTATAAGGTTGATCTTAAAAATACTTTTGGGACTTGTTTGACTATAGAAATTCTTTTAATAAACTTAGGTGATAAAGACTTAGATTTTTGGAAAAGTAACTAGAGGTGCCTATCATCGGCTCTAGGAATTACTCTTCATTATGCTAGAGGTGCCCGAAATTGGCTCTAGTATGCTTAAAAGAATAGAAAAAGAAATATGGAAATATTAAGAAGAAACCACAATCCTTGAGGTGCTCGAGATGGGCTCAAGAAATTGTTGTTTTAAGAAGAGTACACTTAATCCAAGTCTATTTTTCTTTAACCTAGAGTTTGTCTAAGAAGGCCCTTGATCAAACTTGTCCATCAAAACGCACACACTCATAAAATCTTATAACTTTTTTTCTAGGTAAACCCTTGGGTAACCGAAAGGTTAAGTCTAAAGAATAGGTATATTTATGGTGAGAAGAATAGATGGAAACATAAGACCAAGAGAGAATAGGGTTTGGCAAATTGATGATTTGCATTGCTTGAGGACAAGAAAGATTTTGAGTTTAAGAGTGTGATAAGTGCTCAACTCACTATCACTTTTTACACCTTTTATGGGTATTAATCACAAAATCTACACCTACTTAGACCAATGCATATATTTAATGTGAGATATTTAGAGGTTATACTTATAAAGTTGATATTTATAGAAAAGGCAAGTTTTACTATATTTTTGTATCTTTATGAATAGAACTCAGATGAGGCTGCAAAATCAAGAAGTTGCAATAAATCTCTGGAGGCCCAAGTTGGTCAATTTGCTTAAACACAGAATACTAGACCACAAGGGGGACTACCTAACAATATTGAAGTTGCTAAAGGAATGGGCCATGAATAATACAAAACAATCACTACAAGAAGTGGACTACAAATTAAAGAGACATCAAGCAGTTCAGCAAACAAAGTTCCACCAGCAACACATGAGGAATCAAACAAGGAGGACTCAAATGCTGAACAAACTGATCACGAGAACATTATCCCAGCAGAGAGCTCGACAACACCTAAACAGACTGCCGAGACAGTAATAAACACAGTGGTTCCAGGTATAAAATTCCAAACCAATGAGACCCTGGAAGAGATGAGACCATCACAATCTTTCCCACAAAGGTTGAGAAAGCAAAGACAGAACCATCAATTCAAGAAATTCCTAGACATACTAAAGCAAGTTCACATCAACTTACCCTTTGTAGAGGCAATTAAATAGATGTCCATCTATGCTAAATTCTTAAAAGACATTGTGTCTAAAAGAAAGAGGCTAGGTGAGTTTGAAACAGTGGCTGCTACTGAAGGATGTAAGGCAATGTTACACAACCGCATGCCACCAAAGTTGAAGGATCCTGATGCTTTACCATACCTTGTGCAATAGGTAATCACTATTAAGGTAAGGCCCTATGCGACCTTGGAGCAAGCATTAATTTAATGCCCAAGTCTGTCTTCCAAAAGCTTGGAATTAGAAGGGTAAAATCCACAACTGTGATGCTCCAACTTGCGGATCGATCATACGTACACCCCAAAGAAAAAATCGAGGACATACTGATAAGAGTAGATAAATTTATTTTTCCTGCTGATTTTCTTGTCCTTGATTATGAAGCAAATGAGAATGCATCGATCATCCTTGGGAGACCTTTCCTTGCCACTGGACGTACACTCACAGATGTGGAAAAATGAGAGTTGACTATGAGGGTCAATGACCAACAAGTTAAACTCAATGCCTTCCACAATCTGAAAAGGTATGATGATGCAGAAGAGTGTAAAGTCCTTCACACCTAAGATGCAAGCACAAAGACATCCTATTTCAACAGTAACTGCCTGGGCAACATGCGCGGCAGAAAATTAGAGATTTGTTATGGCAGAATTGTTGGCATGAAAAGTAAGACAAAGGTAAAGGAAACCAACAACACAACATATTGTCCAGTCAAAGAGGGTGCAATGAAGATCAAAATAAAAAGGGATGCATTTAAAGCCAATGACCAACACTTGAAGAAAAATCTAGGCCAACAAGAGATAAGCAGATTGGGACATGCATTTACATGCACCCCACCAATAACATAATCTCTTCCCTTCTACTTTATTTATTATATTAGGATTAGTTTTAGTTTAGGATTTATGTTTTTATCTTTTTAATTTTTGTTTTTGATGTTTTTATTTTAAGTTTTTTTAGGACAATAAAAACAAGAATAAGGGAGAAATAGTTCACAGCAGGAAGTCTGCCGAGGCAGTAAACAGTGTCAGAAGCTGCAGCAGTCCCAACAGGAAGTAAAATTCAAAATGTCTACAAAACGGCTAGTGGTTAAAACGGTAACACTACTAAGGCCTATATAAGCAATCTCTCCCTCTTGAACTATTCACTCTTGCATTCTTGTAATCTTTACTTCTTTTCTAATCTTGCTCTCACAATACTCTCCGCCTACTTACCCTCTTGCAATTTTCAGAAAACCTTAAAGAAATTCTCCAAGACTCTCAAATTCCAAATTGTTCATAGATGGCCACCTACAAAAGATTTACCCCTGTCGCCGTTGAAGAACGATTCAACAAGTCCTTCATCTCTCGGCAATTATGGGAGGAATAAGGGTTCCAACACAGTGAGGAGAAAAACTTCGGCATCAAACAATACTTGTTCGACAAGATTAAATATCAAGAATGAGAGATTTTCTGCATACAACCTCCCTAGGCTAATGCCACCATCGTGCGAGAATTTTATGCGCACTGGCCAAGCAAGGACTCGCTCTTTGTCCACTATCGAGGCAGGTCTGTCAGGATCATGCCGAGATAATCAACGATTTCTATGGCCTAATCCCAATACGTGATGTCCATGCCGAATTCATGGAGGATGTCACCACCCAGGACTACGAGCTAATCAAAGATGACCTTTGTTACACTAATACCCCTTGGGAAACCAGTGCCCATAGAGGTTCTGTAACAAGACAAAGTCTCAAGCCCGAGGCTAAGCTATGGTGTACCTTTTTCAAAAGACGCCTCATCCCCACCTCCCACAACAACACGGTGGACCGTAAGAGATTGGTGCTCATTCAATCCATCATCAACAAAAGGAGCATCAATGTTGGAGAGATTATTTTACGAGAAATTTACGAGTGCGGTAAGAAGAAACGTGGACCTTTATATTTCCCTTGTTTAATCTCTGGTTTGTGCATTGTAGTAGGAGTATTAGTAGAAGATACGGATGAATACACACCAAACAGGCAAGGTTGGACCAGAGACTTCTGCCACAGAGTTATGCAGATCACTTAGGCCGAACCAATCCAAGCAATGCCACAGCAGTTCACTGCCGACACTGCTGTCGGGCCCATTACACGGCAGAGATGCCTAACACTGCCCAGACCACTGCCGCAACAGACCCATACCAGGAGATTCTAAAAAGGATGGCAGCCATGAACCTTAGGTAACAGAGATACATGAAGTATCAAAGAAACTTCAATAACACACTTGCTTAGATGATGCTCCATAACTTTCCAGACCAAGGGGTGTAGTTTCTAGAATTTCCAACCAATATGTTTGTGACGGCTGCACCCTACACAGAGATAACACCAGCTCTAGGAGGACCAAGACCATTCTTCCCCACATGCCCTCAGCACCAATTTTATACTGCTGTCCCATCTAGGACAACAGATTCTGCCGCGATATCATCTGCCAGCAAAAGACCTTTCAAGAGAAGGGCAGTCTTCAGTACTCCCCCAAGATCCCCAATCCCAATGGGCAGTCTATCAACTGAGATAGATGCCTATGTCAATCAGAGCTTAGACACTTCCGAGCCAAGCATTCAAAATACCGGGGCAGATCCAGAGAATGAAGGAGGAACAGATATAATGGAGACAGAAGACGAAGGAGAAGAAGAGGTGAATGCTCCCATGTAACAAGTAACACCAACAAGAGTTCAGCCACCAAGACGAGCAAAGCCATCTCCATCACTAAGGGCACAACAAGATCGAGAAAACAAATTGTGGAAGAAAGCTCTTTCGAATCATTATAAATTTTCCTTTTTGCTGCTCATATAATTGCATGTTTATACTTGTTGCCTACTGCTTGCCCCTAAATTAAGCATTAAGGATAATGCTTGGTTTGAGTTTGGGGGTGTAGAGCCACTAACGAGGCATCCTACTACCGCGGCTTTACCATGAAAAGGAAGTTTTTAGTGATAAGTTTTTTTTCCTGTCCACCACTTTACTTGAACTTTTGCACTTACTCTTGCACTACCCATCATCAGTATTGTTTTAGTTTATTCTTTAAGGCAATAGAAATCTTTTTCCTTACCATACTTAGGTTCTGTTTTGAAGGCTTAATTCTAGGATACTTAAGGAGAAAAACTTAGAAGCTTACTATAAGCCTCAAAATATTCCACCTCCACACCGACAACTCAACCTTAATCCATTTTTTTATAAATAGCCACCGAATTTTTATTAAATTTATAAAATATATTCAAGAAAAAGATTAATTGGATCAAATAACCTAAAATATCCTTATAACCTAAAAACAAATAAAAAAGATAAATTTTATGGAGATAAGCAAACCAACAAAATTCAAAAGCTTCTTAAATCTCATTGTCTTTGTCTGAACAAGACGCATAAAGAAGGAAGAAGTGGTTCGCGATCCAAATTTTCATACGAAACGTATCACTACCCAATACTGATTTTATCGGCAAACAATCATCAACTGAGTGGCAGAGCCGTTCTTGGGATTTTTGTGACCCTAGGGCAAACATAAAAAAATAGGTCTTTAATAATAAATATTAAAAAAATTATTTTTAATAAAAACTATAATAAAATTAAATTAAGTATATGCCTACTAAAAAATATTAGAAAAAATAGACACCTAATAACAAATATTGATAAAAAAATTAATCATTAATAATAAATACGAGGAAAATAAATTTTAAGAGTAAACCTCTGATAACAAATATTATGAAAAAACTAACCTCTAATAACAAGTATTGAAAAACTATGGTCCTATTAATAATTATTATAAAAAATAAACCTCTTATATATAAGTATTAAAAAAATTAAAACCTAATAACAAATATATTAAAAAAATAGGTTTTAGAGTACCCCTAATAATAAGTTTAATAAAAGATAGACCCTTAGCAACAAATATTACAAAAAATTAAAATGTAGAAATCATAATAAAAAATAGTGAAAAATAAATTTTAAGAGTAGAATTAATACAAATATAAAAAATAAAAAGATAATAATAAATACTAAAAAATAAATTCGTATAATAATAAGTATTAAAATATAATCAATACATAATAATATATATTAAAAATTAAATTCTAATAATAAATATTAAAAAATTAAAATTAAATATATTTAATAAAAAATTAAAATTTGGGGTCCTGAATAGGGGTGGGCCCTGGGCCGTCGCCCTAATTTCCCACCCCCAAAGCCGACTCTGACGAGTGGGAATAAATCATTCCAAGTGACTACTGATAAAAAATATAAATTAGAAACTAGTGCTGATTGAATCTCTATGCGAATAACAATCGATCGTTAGGGTATACTGAAACATGTCACAAAGATAGATAAACCAAGTCACAGAACAAAAGTAAAAAAGTAAGTCACAATGACAAAAAAAAACGTGTCACAAAGTCAAAAGAAAAATGTGTCACAAGGACAAAGGAAGAGCATGTCATAAAAATAAAGATTTTTATTAACATAAAAACAAGAAAAAAAATAGATTTAGTAATCGATAACTAATATTAAAATTTATTATCGACCACTGATCAAAGAAATTTATCAAAATAAAAAGTAACTTAGATTGATATTTTGGTCTATAGAGCGGTGGCTAGGGTTGGGAAGAAGATGTGATATCAATGTATCTAATCTATTTATTTTTAATATTCTGTTTAGAGAGAATTAGATATATAAAAAGTAGTAATAAATGTAATCCGAAAGCTGATAAAATAGATTAAATCAATATAATATCATGAATTTATATTATAAAGATTTAAGAAAATATTTTAAAATATAAAAATAATGATACATCGTAGCAGATATCATTTATCACAAGATAAATAATTTTATAACAAATAATAAGATAGACAAGATGAATGATACGCGTGGTATAAGCGCTATTTTGAGTACAAGTGTACACGTCGTCAAGTAATAAAATGATAAGTATATCGTGTATCGTCTCCACAGGGATTGGTATACTTAATATGTCTTCCTTTGTTTCCTTTCTCCTGAAAATAAAATAAAAACACAAATAAGATGATTTGTTTTATCTAACTAAATATTTAAATAAAAAAACATAAAATAAAAAGGTTGAGAACGATTATAGAGAAAATGGGTAGGATCCAGTTGCGTTAATTAGTGGATTCAATTGATCTTCTTCTTGTCCAATGCAATCGCACAACATTGCTTCGATTGTACTGCAGATACTGCCTCGGCAACGCTGGTGCTCCTCTGCCATGACAATCTCTTGCTCGTGGGCAGAAGTATCAAAGTTCAGCAAAGTGTCCGTAAGTGACTTCGCTCATCTCTGAGTCAAAGTGCTATTGATGCTTAGTCCTTGATGATACCTCTCGGCGTGAATCAAAGATAACCACCAACCAATCCAACACTTCTTTTAGCTGCTGAAACTCTTAACCTACCCCTTATTGCCTCCACAAGAGTATAGGTCGAGTTAGTGTCTACGATACCATACTTATCTCTTTCGTGAATCTACATCTCTCGATGCTAGATAAATAGATTACTTGCAAACTTCCCTCTCGGGCTTGGATACAAGAACAAGGAATGACAATAGGATAAGCAAACTCTGATTTTATTGCATAAGAAAAAAGATACAAGAATCTGTCTTCTCTCACTAATATCGACAACCTTCACCTATCTCTAAGAAATTTAGAACATGCTATCGTGGAGGTACAATTCTTAGGGAGGAAAGATTTTCTCTACAAGTCGGCTCTCCTAGACAATGTGTCCGGCTAGGGTATTTATAGTCTTAATCTAGGGCAAACCTTTCCTAAATAGACTTCAACTTGGAGTAGGAAACAAGTCTTCTTCATTGACTTTGATATTTCCAAGTTTGTCGCCTTCTAGAAGGGTTTTCCCGCTTGGTCTTTGAATTGGGCTTTTAGCACGCTAGCCTGGTCCAATTGTTGGCGCTGTGTCTTCTAAAATATTCTCTATATTTTTATCTTTCTTTGCGCCTCCATTGTAGGTGCTGCCACACTGGATTCTACCGCGGCCATGCTTCTTCCTCGGCCTCAATGCTGTTTTTCTGCCGCTTCGGCTTTGGATATTCCTGTATGTACAAAAATTGTAACAATGTTTGCATTCTCTATAAATATTAACTTTGTACGTGATAATAAGGGAATATCCAATATTTGAGCAAAGAGTTTATAATTCGGTTTAAGTTGGTGTATAATAGATGCATAAAGTACCATGGGAAGGGAAGTAAATAACTGCCTTTTAGGCAATCATCAATGAACCTCGCGTAAGGAATAACACGTGATTAAGGCCTCACTAAGTTAATTGGGGAGACTATTATGTCATGTGCTCTTACCAATAGTGTATTCGTTACTTTGTTTGATGATATTTTGTTTTCGTCCAATCCCTTGTCATCTTTAAATCCTGTTGTTCATACACAATCATAGATAACTTGAATTACAAAATCAGGATTGAAAGGGGACCAGTGCAGGAAAGTTGCAACAAACTGGATAAACTCATATTTATCCCGCATCACCCAACCAATTTCACAACGATAAGCTACCAAAAAAACTTAAATTGCCATAATCCATTAAAGCAAGATGACTACTTTGCAGGATGGGTGAAGGGATGGACCGGAAAGGGCTGGAGGCGGAGGTCTGCCACTCTAAAAATTTGATATTCGTATAGAATTTAGCAATACGACTATTACTGGTTTCAATTTGTTTGTTTAACACAATGTCGTCACTTTCATACTCCCCTTATACAAGCAAAAATCTTAATGCAAACTCCAACTTTCTGTTGTGGATTTGGGTGTTAACATACAGCCTGACAGTGAAACTGTGGAGAATGAGGAAGAATCACCAACCCATGAAGTGAGCTAGACAGTTGATAGGATCCGGAAAAGTAGGAGAGAAAGGAGGATTCCTAGCAAGCTAACGGATTTTGTTCTCATCTAAGAATGAGTAATAATATAAATAAGACTATTTTGTGAAGTGTAGAAGCATGTAAAACCTCTGAATATTTTCCAACTTTCTATCTCAAGCTTCTTCTTTCTCTAGTTATTCAACCTCTCTTTCCATTTCACTATCAATCCACAATATTTGGTGCTTTCATTGACTCGTACACCATGGTCAATCACGCTGATTCAATCAAGTCGTTACAGGATTCAACGAACCTTCATGCACAATCTCTTTCCTTTCTGTAATCTCACACTAACGATCAGAAACGGTGGAATGCCAATAACAAGACGACCTTGCAGGAGATGGCGCGCCAACTCCAAATGATCTCTACTCAACTAGGGCTACCGACATCATCATCAAGGGGTGGTGAGATACCCACAACTACTACAGTTTCTAAAGCAAAGATGAAGGCACGTCAGGACGTCGATGATGTGTTTTTGTTTGCTCCAAAATCGGTGTAGGTCGAACTTCCTTTATTCTTCGGAATGGATCTTGAGGAATGGATCACCTCGGCTCAGGAGTTTTTCTGACTTCTATGGGACGGATGATCACCATCGTTTTACTATGGCATCATTTTGGATGGATGGTATTGCTCGAAAGTGGTTTCACTGGATGCAACACCAATGCAGCTGGTGGGATGGTCTCACTTGGTTGAGGCGATTCGTAAACGATTTTCTGTGATGGAAGTGGAATCTCCAGAAGGTCAGCTTTCTAAATTGACTCACCTCACAACCGTAGATGATTACTAGACTCGGTTTGAATCTTTGGCATTGCGAACCAATAATCTACTGGATGATTTTCTTACGAAATGTTTTATTTTGGGGCTACGTACTGATATCAAGAATGAGGTTTTGACTCATGGGTCCAAGTCGATGGTGGAAGTAGTTGCTTTGGCTCGCTTCCATGAAGCTCGATTTCAAGATAAACAAGCTATGGGGCGTGTATTTGGGTCTCGTTTGCCTCCTTTGTTGCCTAGTCCCCCTACGGATACGAAATTACAACTTGGTCGTCCTCCTTCAGCTGAAGTTTATACTGCCATGCCTTCCTTGCAGCCCCGTCACATCTCCGCAGCTGAAGCTCAAGCACGTCGGGTAAAAGGTTTTTGTTATTATTGTGATGCAAAGTATGTTCCGGGTCACAAATGTCGCGATCCACAGTTGTTTTGTCTAGACAATGATTTTATGGATAGTTCTTTGCAGCATTCTTTGCCTCTTGATGCCTCTGAGTACCTTTGTTCGACAGAGGATATAGTGATGGATAAGGAACAATCATTGGTTTCGTTTAATGACTTGATAGGGTATTTTCATCCGAATACAATTCGTGTTTGAGGCGAGATCAAGGGTAAGAGAATTCAGACTTTAATTTATGGGGAAAGCATACACAATTTTGTGCAATCTCGTGTGGCTAAGTTCCTTGGTATGCCCATTATAGTTGCGCCTAATTTTCGAGTGATGGTCGGTAATGGCGACAAATTGACTAATGAAGGTTGTGTCTGTGATATGCATCTTCGCATCCAAGGAATTGAGATTCATTCCAATTTTTGTGTGCTTCCATTGAAAGGAACAAAGATGGTTCTTGGTGTTGCTTGGATGGTCACGCTCGGTCCTATTACAATGAATATCTCCACTCTTCGGTTTTAGTTTCAGCAAGGGTCCCAAGTTCATTGCTGGTACGGGGAACCTTCAGAGGATATTCAACAAGTTCAATTACAAACCTTACATCGACTTTCTTCCACTCATTCAATGGCTGCATATTATTATTTATATATGCAAGAGGGTTCAACGGATGCTAATAATGTTGTACCACCAGCATTGATTGCTATTTTGGATGAGTTTGTTGCCATGTTTGAGCCACCTTAGGACCTTACGTTATCTCGCATCAATGATCATGCAATTCATTTACACTCTTTGGCAAAACCGATGAATGTACTGCCTTATCGATATCCTTACATTCAAAAGGCCAAAGTCAAGCGACCAGTACAACAGATGTTGGACCACCATTTGATTCGTCGTAATACTAGTCCATTTTCTTCTCCCGTTCTTGTAGTTAAGAAGAAGGATGGTTCATGGCATTTTTGTGTGGATTATCGAGCCTTGAATGCTGTGACTATCAAAGATAAATTTCCAGTTCCAACGGTTGAAGAGTTGTTTGATGAGTTGGGTTCATCTCAATTCTTTTCCAAGCTTGATCTCTTAGAAGGCTATCATCAAATTCATGTCAAAGAATCGGATGTGCATAAAACGACATTTCATACACATGATGGGCACTACGAGTTTCTAGTTATGCCGTTCGGTTTGACTAATGCACCATCGACATTTCAATCTACAATGAATGAGATATTTTGCCCATATATTCGGAAATTCGTACTCATTTTTATTGATGATATCCTTGTATATAGTCGCTCATGGGAGGATCACATGCATCATGTTTGGATTGTTTTGCAATGTTTACGTGATCATGGGTTTGTCGCTAAACGTTCCAAGTGTTCTTTTGGTCATTCTTCGATTGAATATTTGGGACATATTGTATCAGGTGAGGGTCTTGTTGTCGATCCGTCGAAAATACAAGCTACGGTATTGGTCCATGCCTACTACAATAAAGGATGTTCAGAGTTTTTTGGGCTTGGCTAGCTATTATCGCAAATTTATTAAAAAATTTATGACTATTGCTTCACCTATTTCTGACTTGCTTCAAAAGGGGGATGCTTTGAGTGGACGACCGAGGCACAGGCTGCGATGGACCAACTTAAGACTTGTTTATGTTCAGCTCTGGTGTTGGCTCTTTTCCAAATTTTTCCTCTATGTTTTATGTTGAAACGGGTGCTTCCGGAGTAGGTGTGGGGGTTGTTCTCACTCAAGACAACCGCCCATTGACGTTTTTTAGCCAGAAATTATATCCGCGGATGCAACAAGCATCCACATATAGCCATGAGATGTTTGCTATAGCTCAAGCCGTGGCTAAATGGCGTCAATATTTGATTGGTCAGAAATTTATCATTTCACAGATCAACGATCATTACGAGAATTGAATCAACAAACCATCCAAACCCTGGAGCAACAATGATGGCTTTCGAAATTAGTTGGGTATGATTTTGATATTCATTATAGAATGGGTAACTTGAACGCTATCGCAGATGCTTTATCACGCGAACATGGTGCTACATGCATGGCATTTTCTCGACCACTCTTGGGTATTATTGAAGCTGTTCGAGTTGCTACTGTGACTGATTTGGCACTTCATCAAATTTATTTAGCTGTTCAAATAGGTGAGTCTACTTATTCAGGCTATACGTGTCATGACGGGTTGTTGTTATGGCATGGTCGGGTTGCGGTGTCTCAAGAGACTGCGTTGCATACATTGATCCTGCGGGAGTTCCACAGCTCAGTGTTAGGCGGACATGCTGGAATTTCCCGTATATTTCATCGGCTTGCGGCAAGTTTTTATTGGGATAACCTTCGCAAGGATGTTCGTAAATTTGTGAATGACTGTTAGACGTGTCAACGTATGAAGAGTTCAAGTTTGGCTCTTGCTAGGCTGCTCCAACCTTTACCAATTCCAACTCAGGTGTTTGAGGATATTTTGATGGATTTCGTTGTTGGGTTGCCTCCTTCCGAGGGTAAAGAAGCTATTTTCTTCGTGGTGGATTATCTCACAAAGTATGGCCATTTTTTTTGGTTTACCTCGCCACTTTGATAGTACGATGGTAGCTAAAATTCTGGTTGTGTCATATACACATCCTCTTCAAGGTTTCCATTAAGGAAAGCGGTTTTGACGTCCATTTTACAGATTTCATAATCTTGGAATGCAGCTATAGCAAGCAAAATCTGGATGGATTTAAACATAGCTAAAGGGGAGAAAGTTTCTTCATAGTCAATACCATGAACCTGTCGAAAACCTTTAGCGACTAGTCACCCCTTGTATGTTTGTACGTTTCCATCCATGTCGGTTTTCTTCTTGAAAACCCATTTACACCCTATAGATTTTACCCCTTCAGGTGATTCAACCAAAGTCCATACTTGGTTGACTAACATGAATTTCATCTCAAATTTCATGGCCTCAAGCCATTTCTCAGAGTCTAGGCTTAATAATGCCTCTTGATAAGTTCTTGTCTCATCTTGATCCATAATAAGAACATCTCCATGCGTGGTTATGAGAAATTCATATCTCTCAGGTACATGGCGTTCTCTTGTGGACTTACACAGTGGTTGTGTTTCTAAATCTGTTGACTGATCCTCAACAATTTGTGAAACATGTTCAATCTCAGGCTCAGTCAATTATTTTTCTTGAACTTCTCCAAGTTCAATATCTCTACCCTTTCCTTTCTTATTGAGAAATTCTCTTTTGAGAAAACCTCATGTTTGAGAAATAAACATTTTGTTCTCTTTAGGGTTAAAGAAATAATATCCCTTAGTTTCTTTGGGATATCCAACAAAATTACACTTATGAGATTTGAGTTCGAGCTTTGAAGACATCTGATGTTTGACATATATTTCGCAACCCCAAATCTTCATAAAAGACATACTAGGACATTTTCCAGTCCATATCTCATATGGTGTATTTTGAACAGATTTAGACGAAATACGATTTAAAGTGAAAACAATTGTTTCTAGTGTATGTCCTTAGAAAGAAGTCAAAAGATCACTATGACTCATCATTGATTGAACCATGTCTAACAAGGTTCGATTTTTCCTCTCAGAAACTTCATCCCAATATGGTGTACCTGGTGGAGTAAGCTGTGAGACATTTCCACATTCTTTAAGGAGTTCATCAAATTCTATGCTTAAGTATTCTTCATATCGATCTGATCAAAGTGCTTTAATACTCTTTCCTAGTTGATTTTGTACTTCATTCTTGAATACTTTAAACTTTTCGATAGCCTCAGATTTATGGCGCATAAGGTAAATGTAACCATATCGACTGAAGTCACCAGTGAAAGTGATGAAGTACTGAAATTCACCTCTAGCTAGTGTGTTCATTGGTCCACATACATCACTATGTATTAATCCCAATAAATCACTTGCTCGCTCACTTTTATCATTAAAAGGAGCCTTAGTCATTTTTTTAGTAAGCAAGATTCACATACACCCAGTTGTTCGAAAACAAATGAAAATAAAAATACATCTTTATGGAGTTTTGATATGCGTTTCTCACTTATATGACCTAAACAACAATGCAGAGATAAGTTTTATTTGAGTCATTTGTTTTTGATCTTTTGGTATTTATATTATACATGGTATTTTCTAGATTTAAAATATATAAGTCATTAACCAATTGTGTCGAACAATGAAAAACATTATCGAGATAAAAAGAACAACAATTATTCTTAATAATAATCTCAAATTCAATTTTGTCTAAACAAGAAATATAAATAATATTTTTAGTCAAACTAGGCACAAAATAACAATCTTCTAAATGTAAATCAAATCCACTAGGTAAAGATAAAACGTATGTTCCTATAGCTAATGCAGCAACTCTTGCTCCATTTCCTACTCGTAGGTCTACGTCTCCCTTAGCTAGATTCCTTCTCTTTTGCAGTCCCTGTACATAAGTACAAATGTGAAAACCACAACCGGTATCTAATACCCAAGAAGAAGATGTTGACAGATTCACATCAATAACATAAATACCTAAAGTAGATGCACCATATACTTTTGCCTTCTTAACCTCTTCAAGGTATATGGGGCAATTTCTTTTCCAGTGTTCAGTCTTATTGCAACGGAAACATTTTCCTTCCTTGCAAACTCCCCTTTGGGTTTCAGTGCATCATGTCCTTTGGGCATAGGCTTACCTTTACCCTTGTACTTTACCACTATTTTTCCCTTTCCTTTGTCCTTGTGCACCATCAGAATGGGCTTAGGTCCACCCTTAGACATGTTTTTCTCAACAGTTCGTAACATGTCAAGTAATTGTGGCAAAGTTTTGTTAATTTTATTCATGTTGAAATTAAGGACAAATTGATTGAAGCTATTCGGCAACGATTTCAGAATAACATTAGTAGTCAATTCATCTTTGAGAGAAAATCCTAGCTTTTCCAACGTTTGGATATATCTTATCATCTTAATGACATGAGCTCCAACAGGAGATCCCTCTACCATTTTGCACTAAAAATAGAGCTTTAGAGGTCTCATACCTCTCTTGACGTGCTTGCTCCTCATATATTTCTTTGAGGTTTTGAATCATATCATATGAAACCATGTCCTCATGTTGTTTTTGAAGATCAGGAGTCATGGTAGCAAGCATAAGACATCCGACATCTAACATGTCATCCATATGTTTCTTAAACTTGCTTTGTCAGCCCTAGAAGCATTAGTTGTCGGTTCATCTGGAACAGGTTCTTCAATGACATATTCCTTTCTTTCTTGTTTCAGAATAATTCTCAAATTACGGAACCAATCAAGGAAGTTTATGCCATTGAGTTTCTCCTTCTCAAGGAGTGATCGCAGTGATATAGTGTTGTTTGTCATTTAGATCTACAACAAAGGAAATATATAATGTAAATTTACCAATTTGAAATATTATAAATAGGTCTTTGTTTATAAAATACTCTCACTATTTTGTTCAAAATTAAAAGCCTCTCTCGTTTTTAATTTCGAAAAAATTCGACGAAAATTTTTCTACTGAGCGAGGATCCATAATTTACCAATTTCGCAAATCATCTTTGGCTTTTCTTTTAGGATAAAGGTTATTTAGGTAAGTAACCCTTTACTAATTACATCTTATGTAACTCCTCCATTTGGTGAACAACTCTTGTTCATTCATCTCATCGTTATTTCTTTTAATTTGGCCCTTATTGATCTTATCAATATATGTGAGTAAAAGATATATCATACATTACATCACATACATAATAGATATAAAATAAAAAAATTGCAATAGTTATAGACCGAAATAAAGAACTAAGGTGGTCTATCCCAAGCCAATGGGAGAACCTTAAAACCCTAATTTTATACTAAAATTGCTTCTAAAGCATCTCCTCACATTTGCTCCAAACGTACCGATTTGCTTCTTGGAATAATATTACAATTATAGAAACTCGTTTTACATACAAGGGAGTAAGATGAGAAGAGAAGTACAATAGAGATAAAGAAAGACACGACACGCAAACCGTATTTTAAATTTTACAACTATTGTAAAAACAAGGGCTATAACCATGCATGTCAAACACTTTGCAAAACAAACATATCATATATATACTATCACGAAACCGTTTATATTACCAATATGGGCCTACAATCTATGTTGCCTATGAAGGGGTCAAGGGGTAAAGCCCCTTCTAGCATGCCGCACTGGTGCGGTATAGCCGAAAACGTTTTTGAAAAATAACGACTATTTTTCTATGAAAAAACTTCACGATTTGATAAGATTTATCAACAGAATCGTATTTTCGGGATTTTAAAAATCTCTTAGATTTTTCTATATCAGAAAAACAATTATTCTTTTTTCCTTGATGCGATTTGCTATCGCACTTTTTCCGATCACTATATCAACGATTGACATATGATTATCATAAAACCCTTGTAGCAACATGGCGACTGTAATTAACAGATTAACATATTAATTGTGTCCCTAATCGACTAGCAATATCAATATATATCGTCGACACAGTAAAATAAAGCATGCATCTCATACATATCGCATCATCCAAGTATTTAACCTTATTACAGATCGTACAAGTGGATCTGATACCACTATTGGGACCGCCGGCACACCCCATGACGCAGCAAAACAAAATTACGACGGTCTTTCCAGTGATCCATGTACGTTTAATCCGAAATCGAGAGAAAGAGATGCGATGACTTACATTGAGTTCCTTGATAAACAGAAAAAACAACAATTGGATTTACGACAATCATGATCGTTCGACAATTCGAATCTTTAGCCTCCATGAATATCGTCTCGGACTCTACTTAGTTCACCCGGTTGATAGAGCATAATCTCAAAAACTATTTTTCAGGATTCTAGGGTTTGGGAATTCGGAATTCTCTATTGTGGCTGTTAGACCAAAGATCCTTTATATAGGTGTAACCCTAGGTATAAGAGTTTGATTACGAATTTTTTATAGGAAATAATTACTTTAATTATTTCCTTAAATTTCGGAATCTATGTTTAATTCAAATTTAAGAGAGATATAGTTACTTTAATTATATCCTTTATTTAAATTCAGGAATTAAATATAATCTACTTATACTTATATATATTTTTGCTCATTTTCAATCATTGGGTGTGACCTTGTAGGCTCATTGTAACGTTAGTAATAATATTAGAACAATTTTAATATTACAAACAATGAGGGACATCTAGCAATATATCATTGTCATCTAAGTTACAAGAGATCATAATTCAATGTATCATGTTCGTGACCAACTATCTTAATGTATTATATCCTTTTGTCCTTTTATATCTTTAATAGGCACAAGTCTTGGAATAGTCACACATGTATAGCCTATTTTAATGTTTCTTGATATCTAGAGTGGACTACTTTTAATGAATAATTTGTGATATCTCATATCAACATATTCAAGCATGGCCGTGCATTTCTAGTCTCACTTAATCAAGTGGCCTTTGATATATTTTCCTATTATGTAGGAAGGACAAATCTTATCTTGATCATTCACATCTCACTACATACATTGTAATATGTCCAATGTCAGTTTTTATAGTATAACTAATTACGAGACACGTTTAACTACATCAAAATATAAAACAATATATGTTGAGATAGTAATAATCTCAAGTCTAAGGATCATACATATAGTTGTCACTATGAGCAATATCGTGACGGTCACATAATAATCCAAGATATATGCTCATAGTGGGTCAATCCAATATATTATTCTCTACTAATATATTCATGTATTAATTCTGACATCTCTATGTCAATGATAACTCGTTGTCATCAATTAATCACATGTTAGTCTTAAACGTATTATTATTGTCCATACCCATAATAATATTTTACTAAGGATCTTTTAATAATACATATATTATTATATGAACCTTATTGTTTCTCAGTTTATGTTATACATTGACACATATATCTGAAAACAACAATGACAATGCCTTTATTCAATAAAATTGGTAAATAAAAGTATCCTTACAATCATCATATGATTGGTCTTTGGCTATACTCTAACAGTATGGCGATTTTTTTGGTTTACCTCGGCACTTTGACAGTACGATGGTGGCTAAAATTCTGGTGCAAGGAGTCATCAAACTTCATGGCATCCCTTAGACTATTGTTTACGATCGGGATCGTTTGTTTATGAGTACTATGTGGACCGAGTTGGCTCGCTTACAAGGTACGGAGCTATGTTTTTCTTCCTCTTATCATCCCCAATCCGATGGCCAAACGGAGGCCTTGAATCGAATCCTCGAGATGTATTTGCGCTGTATGGCAGGAGATGATCTACGTCACTGGTTTCGTTATTTGCCATGGGCTGAATATTGGTACAATACGGCTTTTCAATCGCCAGTAGGAATGACTCTCTTTCGAGCCTTATATGGTTGCGACCCCCTACAATTTTATCCTATGTTGAAGGTAGTTCTCGTCATACCAACTGGCTCAGGCCCTTCTTGATCGAGATGTTGCGTTGAAGGAATTAAAGAGTAACTTAGAGCAAGCTCAAAATCGGATGAAAATTCAAGTTGATCGGCATCTTCGAGAGTTGTCATTGGAAATTGGTAGTTGGGTGTTCGTTCGCCTCCAGCCGTATCGACAATTATCGATTCGTTTACAACGTCAACATAAGCTTAGTCCACTGTATTTTGGTCTGTATCGTGTGTTACAACGTGTTGGTTCGGTTGCTTACAAGCTTGACTTACCGGATTCTACCCGTATTCATCCGATGTTTCATATTTCACAACTTAAACCATGTAAGGGAGTGTCGCTGCAGCAGGTTACACCATTGCCTTTGTTCCGTGAGGATGTGTCGTCAAGGGTGGAAGCGTCGAACCTTGAGTGTAATAACCCGAAAAATTAAGTCAAAATCTCCAATTAAAGTCAAAATCCCTAGACTAAAACCCTAAAATTTTGGGGATTAAAATTTTGAAAAAGAAGGATTAAATTGAAATTTATTAAAACCCTAGGGCTAAATTATAAGAATTCAAAAAGATGGAACCCTTGTTCCGTAATTAAACCAATTTTGTTGGTTAACGTTTTCTTCCTCCTGGTAACTGAAGACTTGATTGAGAAATTAATGGTTTTTAATTATTTTCAGATTAAATTCAAATAATTGATTAAGTTGGGTGTTTAAAAATCACTCGAAACTTCTCCCTTGCCTCTGTTTTTCCTACCGAATTGTACTAAGGGAATCGTTTTCTTTTGCGTTCATTGGATTTAGTTGAGGTAAGCTTCAATCTCTGTTCTTATGTTTTTAATTGGTTGTAGGAGGGTGTTGGTTTGATTGGTTGTCGGTTTCATTGATGTAGGTTAAAAACAAATCTATTAGGATTGAATTAATCGAGTGTTGTTGGTTTTAAAATTAGAAGAGGAAGAAACTCTGAGTTGGGTTACTGTTTTTGATCGAATATATGGAGTGGGAAAATTATTTTTGATTCATTTAAAATGTGGGTTTGGTGTTGAATCGAATAAGGATAAGTTTTGGGTCGAATTAGGAATTGAATCGGGAGTAAAAAGAGGGTTTAAATCTAGAAAATATGGTGTTTGGCAAGTGGGAAAATTCTGGAAATTTTCCAGATTTTCCCAGGAAACAAACAGCCCCTGGAAAATCAACCCAGAACCCGGCCCAAACCAACAGGCCCAGGAGAATCGGTTAAAGCCTAGAACCGAACCGGTCAAAGCCCAAAACCGGCCAGACCCGAACCGTCGAACCTAGACCCGACCCGACCCCTCTGACCCGACCCGACCGCCCGACCCAACCCGACCCGAACCTGACCCGGCTGACGTCATCGTTGACGTCAGCGTTGACTGATGACATCATTGCTGACGTCAGCATTGACCAGTGCTGACGTCAGTAGTTGACTTTTTTTGACCCGGGCCTACTTTATATTTTTCGACGTCCTGAATCCAATAACGCTGTCCGTTTTTCGAAATTCGAACCCGAAGTGTCGTTTTAGGGGGTTTTAAGTTCGATAAGTTATCTGGAAAATTTCTGTAAAGGCTTCTAAACAAGTTTTTGTTTGCTTCAGGTGACGAGGATTCCGACCCCGAGCAATTACCTCCTCCTCCTCCTGTACGAGGACCGATACATCCATATTCGGGACCTTCACGTGAGTAACAGTTAAATTCTATTTAGTTTATTTTAAGGTAATGTGGCATAGTAGAAAGTCTAACTTATTTCTGTAAATTGTAGACTCTACTCTTGCTCAGCCCAGTGGTAGAGCCGAGTCCAGTAGACGTCAGGGTCATCGTTGAGTCTTCTGATACAGGTGTGTTCTCTCCCGTTCATCCTGTAAATTCTGTTGTTCTATATATTCGATTCTGTTATCCGTATGATCATGCATCATTTTGTTATATCATATCTGATTCTGTTATCTGTCATGCTTGCCTCCTGTTAGAATATAAGGCATGCATTCTGATTCTGTATCTGCATATATCATGGCATCTGGGATATTATCTGTGTACGGGGAAGTTAGGGATTTTATCACTTCTGTTCAGTGGCTCCACCTTCGGGTCGAGATACCACTTCTGTTGGTGTGATGGTGTTAAAGTGGTCTGGGGACCAACTCTTCTGAGGTGTTCGGAGATGGGTGCATATCATGCATACTCTGTCTATTCTGCATATTCTGTTCTGTTATTCCGTTATCTGTTCTAGAGACACACTAGGCTCCCCAGCTTACACCCTCTCAGATTTGTGTTTCAGATCTCAGTCCTAGACTCGGTACGGTACTTGGAGGTTCCTGTTCCAGTATCTGATTTATAGTATGTATTCATTTTCGGATTCTGGATTATTTATAATATTTGAACAATATTTCTGTAATTAAATGTTTATCGGTTTTTTGCAACATTTACTGTTTATAAATTTATGGGTTGAACTTTGTTACTTAAATATTTAATTTTATAATTATTTTTAATTTATTAATTATTCAACAATTTATCCGAATATTTTAATTTATTTTTGATAAAAACCCTAACTTGGGAAACAAGTTTTCAAGCCGTAAACCCTAACTTGTAATCTAAGTAATTAGGTTAATTTTAGGGGTTACATTTAGTGGTATCAGAGCCCAGTTCAACCCACGGACTGTGAAGTCCGAAATGATTTTGATCTGAAAATGTTTTTGTCAAAATTATTTGAAAAACTTCGGATTTCTGTCTTGACTCTGAATTTTGAAAGTATCTGAATTATTTCGAATATTACTCCAAGTACCGACTCTAATAAGATTCTGTCTATCTTTCTGTAGATATTCTACTATGCCACCACGTCGAAGTGCCCGTTTAGCGACCGGTAGAGATCGTGGCCGAGGCCGTGGCCGAGGTCGATCTGTTGTATCCTCCAGTGATATTCCGCCTCCTGTGGACCCGTCACAGGCTCAGAGTCTGACACAGAACCTAGGAGAGGAGGCTCAGCCCGAGATACAGACCGAGGCTCAACAAGCCGAGGTTGATCAGCCGGTCCAGAGTGAGGGACCATATGTGCCTGATGACAGAGAGACTATCGGTTTGGGCTTAGTGATCGTACAGAGGGAGTTACTCAGATTTCTGCGACAGAATGAGGGTTCCAGGAAACCCATATCTACTGAGCTTCTAGCTGCTGGGATGACCATGTTTGACGGTAAGACCGGTACTAACCCAGCGGATGCAGAGTACTGGCTGAAGAAACTTCAGCGTCTATTTGTCGAGATGGAATACCCCTCTGACAGAAAATTGAGGGCAGCGATATCATTGCTACAGGGAGAGGCCCTGAACTGGTGGGAGGCAGAAGAAAAGGTTACTGCTTCTGAGAGGATTACCTGGGAGTTGTTCAGACAGAGTTTTGAGGATCGATATGTGGGCCCAGAGTATTTGGCTAAATGCCGAGAGGACTTCCTGAATCTGCAGCAAAATGATATGTCTGTCAAGGATTATGAGATTGAGTTTCTGAGATTACTTCAGTATGCCCCTGGTATAGTGACGACCGAGAAGCAAAAGTGTGATCACTTTCTGAAAGGACTCCGGATTCCACTGAAGATTGCAGTTGCTATGCATCATGATACGGAGTACAATATGATCACTCGGCGTGCCAGGACAGTCGAGCGTAATGAGGTTCTGAGGGTTCAGATGGAATCCCAAGGTCAAGAAAGAGGTAGACGATAGCCTGCCTCATCTGCTCAGTATAGTCAGGGTTTTCAGTCCTGGAAGAGAGGCCGCGATGAGTATGAGCCGCAGAGTTCAACATGGTCTAGACCTGCAGTATCTGCTGTCCCTGCTGCTAGTGGAGCTGGATCCACTAGTACCCGAACTGTACCTCAGTGTACCTTCTGTAAGAAATGGCACCCCGGAGAGTGTCGTATGTGGAGTGGAGGCTGCTTGCGATGTGGATTCCTTGATCATCGTCTCTGAGACTGTCTAGTGGCACCACATTCTGGTTATGCTCTGGGCCAATCACAGGCTTCAGTTCAGACCCCAGCAGGGGGTAGAGGACAGGATAGACCCGCTGTATCTGATACTGGTAGTAGAGGCAGACCCAGTCAGTTCAGAGGAGTTGCCAGACCAGGAGGATCTCAGTATGGTATGGTATATGCTACAAGGAGACAGGAGGACCGAGATGAGCCAGACGTCATTGCTGGTACATTTTCTGTACATACTGTTCCTTTCTTCGCATTGTTAGATAATGGGTCAACATATTCCTATGTCTCTAGTTC
This sequence comes from Abelmoschus esculentus, assembly GCA_035048815.1. Classification (NCBI taxonomy): domain Eukaryota; kingdom Viridiplantae; phylum Streptophyta; class Magnoliopsida; order Malvales; family Malvaceae; genus Abelmoschus; species Abelmoschus esculentus. The sequence continues at coordinate 9,619,694 of JAUCBN010000032.1, forward strand.
TGTTGCGGGGTATCTAAAAATTTCAGAGGAGGATACTGGTAGTTCCGTTTTAGTTTTTAGCCCTGTAGGCCACCAGATGGAGATTTCCAAAGTTTACAGAGATTGTCCCCTTGAGCTTCACGGGGAAATCTTTCCTACAAATCTGATGAAATTACCATTTGTGGAATTTGATTTGATTCTGGGGATGGACTGGTTATCTGCTCACCGAGTTACTTTGGACTGTGAGCGTAAGAGGGCGATTCTGAGAACTTCTGATGGACGAGAGGTAACTCTCATCGGTGAGTGAAGAGGTTATCTGTCCAATCTGATTTCAGCCATGAAAGCTGAAAAGATGATCAAGAAGGGGTGTATAGCCTATCTTGCCTACATCCTTGACCGGAGGCAACCTGATTCTGGAATGGATAAGATTCGAGTGGTCTGCGAATTTCTAGATGTTTTTTCGGAAGAGCTATCGGGTGTATCCCCTAAGCGTGAGGAGGTGGAGTTCAGTATTGAGTTGTACCCTGGGACTACTCCGGTATCTATGCCACCTTATCGGATGGCTCTGAAGGAGCTTAAGATTCAGTTACAGGAACTTCTGGATAGAGGTTTCATACAATACAGTGTTTCACCGTGGGGACCCCCTATCCTGTTTGTTAAAAAGAAAGATGACTCTCTACGCTTGTGTATTGATTATCGAAAGCTGAATAAGTTGACTATCAAGAACAAGTACCCCCTTCCCCGCATTGATGATTTGTTCGATCAGTTCCGAGGAGCTTCGGTTTTCTCTAAGATAGACCTGAGATCTGGTTATTACCAACTCAAGGTTAAGGATTCTGATGTGTCCAAGACAGCTTTCCGAACTCGTTATGGTCACTACGAGTTTCTGGTAATGCCTTTCGGTCTTACGAATGCCCCTGTAGCATTCATGGACATGATGAATAGGGTGTTTCGACCCTATCTGGATCAGTTCGTAGTGGTTTTCATTGATGACATACTGGTCTACTCCAAATCTGAGGATGAGCATGAGCAACATCTTTGTATTGTTCTACAAACCCTGAGGGAGAAACAGTTATATGCGAAGTTCAGCAAATGTGAATTCTGGCTTTCGGAGGTTGTTTTTCTAGGACACGTGGTATCAGCTAAGGGTATTCAGGTGAATCCGAACAAAATTGAGGCTATTATGAGTTGGTAGCGGCCCAAGAATGTAGCAGAGATCCGCAGTTTTCTGGGACTAGCTGGTTATTATCGGAGATTTGTGAAGGGCTTTTCTTCCATAGTTGCTCCGTTGACTAAGCTTCTGGGGAAGGATATTCCATTTATTTGGTCTGAGGCTCAACAGCAGAGTTTTGATAAACTGAAGTCCGTTCTGACCCAAGCACCATTTCTGATACAACCAGAATCGGGGAAACCCTATACAGTTTACAATGATGCCTCATACACTGGTCTGGGTTGTGTTCTGATGCAGGATGGGAAAGTAGTGGCTTATGCGTCCCGACAGTTGAAACCGTATGAGTGTAACTACCCCACCCACGATCTGGAGTTGGCAGCAGTGATCTTTGCTCTGAAAATCTAGAGACACTATCTCTATGGAGAGAAGTGTTATATTTTTACTGATCATAAGAGTCTTAAGTACCTTCTCACCCAGAAGGAACTTAATCTGAGACAACGTCGCTGGCTAGAGCTTCTGAAGGACCATGATTGTGAGATTGAACATCATCCTGGTAAGGCTAATATCGTTGCGGATGCTCTGAGTCGCAACGCCATTTCTGATCTGAGAGCTCTGTTTGCTCGGATGAGTCTGTCAGAGGATGGCAGTCTACTGGCAGAGCTTCGGGTGGTTCCTACACTGATTTCTGAGATTAAGGCTGAGCAGACTAATGATCCGTACTTGACTCACCGTATTGCGGAAGTTCAGGAGGGGACTTCTCAGGATTTTTCTCTGAACCAGGATGGAGTTCTGTGTTTCCGGGGTCGACTCTGTGTTCCAAGGGAATATGAACTGAAACAAGTTATTCTACGAGAGGCTCACAATAGTCCGTACTCTATGCACCCTGGAGGTGACAAAATGTATAAGAATCTCCGAGAAAAGTACTGGTGGAAAGGTCTCAAGTGAGACGTGGTCAGTTTTGTATCCAAGTGCTTGACTTGCCAGAAAGTCAAAGCAGAGCATCAGCGACCATCTGGGCTTCTTCAGCACATTGAGATTCCTCAGTGGAAATGAGAGCGTGTGACCATGGATTTTGTCAATGGTTTACCTTTGACTCCGTCAAAGAAGGATTCTGTTTGGGTCATCATTGATCGGTTGACCAAATCTGCTCACTTTATTCCGGTCAAGACCACCTATCCTATGAGTAGGCTGGCCCGATTGTACATCTCCGAGATTGTCCGGCTACATGGAGTACCCCTGTCTATTATATCTGATCGGGATCCAAGATTCACGTCTAAGTTCTGGGGATCCCTACATACTGCTCTGGGTACTCGTTTGAACTTCAGCACTGCTTATCACCCTCAGACCGATGGTCAGTCTGAGCGCGTGATTCAGATCCTCGAGGACATGTTGAGAGGATGTATTCTGGACTTCAGAGATAGCTGGGAGGATTTCCTACCTTTAGCAGAGTTCGCGTACAACAATAGTTATCAGGCCAGTATTAAGATGGCACCATATGAGGCTCTGTACGGGCGTAAGTGTCGCACCCTGATTGGTTGGACTAAGCTCACTGAGCACCGTTTACTGGGTCCAGATATTATACATGAGGCTGAGGAGATTGTCAAATTGATTCGGGATCGGCTCAAAGCCGCTTTTGATAGACAGAAATCTTACGCTGATCTGAGGCGTAAAGATCTTGAGTTCGAGGTTGGCGACGAGGTTTTTCTGAAAGTATCTCCGTGGAGGAAGGTACTACGATTTGGCCGTAAGGGCAAGCTAAGTCCCAGATATATTGGACCCTACCGGATTATCAGACGCATCGGACCTGTAGCTTATCAGCTTGAGTTGCCACCTGAACTCAAGCGAATCCATGATGTGTTCCATGTTTCTGTGCTGAGACGTTATCGAGCATATCCGTCTCATGTTCTGTCTGTGGAGGATTTCGAGATTCGGCCTGATCTGTGTTATGAGGAGGAGCCCGTTGAGATCATTGATCAGGACCAGAGAGTTCTTCGGAGGAAAACCATTAAGATGGTTAAGGTTCTCTGGCGTAACCGAGGTCTGGATGAGGCTACGTGGGAGCCCAAGTCTGTCATCAAAGCCCAGTATCCGCATCTCTTTGATCCAGGTAAATTTCGAGGACGAAATTTTCTGTAAGGGGGGAAGAGTTGTAATAACCCGAAAAATTAAGTCAAAATCCCCAATTAAAGTCAAAATCCCTAGACTAAAACCCTAAAATTTTGGGGATTAAAATTTTGAAAAAGAAGGATTAAATTGAAATTTATTAAAACCCTAGGGCTAAATTATAAGAATTCAAAAAGATGGAACCCTTGTTCCGTAATTAAACCAATTTTGTTGGTTAACGTTTTCTTCCTCCTGGTAACTGAAGACTTGATTGAGAAATTAATGGTTTTTAATTATTTTTAGATTAAATTCAAATAATTGATTAAGTTGGGTGTTTAAAAATCACTGGAAACTCCTCCCTTGCCTCTATTTTTCCTGCCGAATTGTACTAAGGGAATCGTTTTCTTTTGTGTTCATTGGATTTAGTTGAGGTAAGCTTCAATCTCTGTTCTTATGTTTTTAATTGGTTGTAGGAGGGTGTTGGTTTGATTGGTTGTCGGTTTCATTGATGTAGGTTAGAAACGAATCTGTTAGGATTGAATTAATCGAGTGTTGTTGGTTTTAAAATTAGAAGAGGAAGAAGCTCTGAGTTGGGTTACTGTTTTTGATCGAATATATGGAGTGGGAAAATTATTTTTGATTCATTTAAAATGTGGGTTTGGTGTTAAATCGAATAAGGATAAGTTTTGGGTCGAATTAGAAATCAAATCAGGAGTAAAAAGAGGGTTTAAATCTGGAATTTCCAGATTTTCCCAAGAAACAAACAGCCCCTGGAAAATCAACCCAGAACACGGCCCAGGAGAACCGGCCCAGAACCGAACCGGTTCAAGCCTAGAACCGAACCGATCCAAGCCCAGAACCGGCCAGACCCGAACCGCCGAACCCAGACACGACACGACCCATCTGACCCGACCCGAACCCAGACCCGACCCGACCGCCCGACCCGACCCGACCCGACTAACGTCATCGCAGATGTCATCGCTGAAGTCATCTGCTGACGTCAGTGTTGACTGATGACGTCACTGTTGACGTTAGCATTGACCAGTGCTGACGTTAATAGTTGACTTTTTTTGACCCGGGCCCACTTTATGTTTTTCGACGTCCTGAATCTAATGGTGCTATCCGTTTTTCGAAATTCAAACCCGAAGTGTTGTTTTTGGGGGTTTTAAGTTCGATAAGTTATCTGGAAAATTTTTGTAAAAGTTTCTGAACAAGTTTCTGTTTGCTTCAGGTGTCGAGGATTCCGACCCCGAGCAGTTACCTCCTCCTCCTCCTGTACGAGGACCGATACATCCATATTCGGGACCTTCACGTGAGTAACAGTTAAATTCTGTTTAGTTTATTTTAAGGTAATGTGGCATAGTAGAAAGTCTAACTTATTTCTGTAAATTGTAGACTCTACTCCTACTCAGCCCGGTGGTAGAGCCGAGTCCAATAGACGTCAGGGTCGTCGTTGAGTCTTCTGATACAAGTGTGTTCTCTCCCGTTCATCCTGTAAATTCTGTTGTTCTATATATTCGATTCTGTTATCCGTATGATCATGCATCATTCTGTTATATCATATCTGATTCTGTTATCTGTCATGCTTGCCTCCTGTTAGAATATGAGGCATGCATTCTGATTCTGTATCTGCATATATCATGGCATCTGGGATATTATCTGTGTACGGGGAAGTTAGGGATTTTATCACTTCTGTTCAGTGGCTCCACCTTCGGGTCGAGATACCACTTCTGTTGGTGTGATGGTGTTAGAGTGGTCTAGGGACCAACTCTTCTAAGGTGTTCGGAGATGGGTGCATATCATGCATACTCTGTCTGTTCTGCATATTCTGTTCTGTTATTCCGTTATCTGTTCTAGAGACACACTAGGCTCCCCAGCTTACACCCTCTCAGATTTGTGTTTCAGATCTCAGTCCTAGACTCGGTACGGTACTTGGAGGTTCCTGTTCCAGCATCTGATTTATAATATGTATTCATTTTCGGATTCTGGATTATTTATAATATTTGAACAATATTTCTGTAATTAAATGCTTATCGGTTTTTTGCAACATTTACTGTTTATAAATTTATGGGTTGAACTTTGTTACTTAAATGTTTAATTTTATAATTATTTTTAATTTATTAATTATTCAACAATTTATCCAAATATTTTAATTTATTTTTGATAAAAACCCTAACTTGGGAAACAAGTTTTTAAGCCGTAAACCCTAACTTATAATCTAAGTAATTAGGTTAATTTTAGGGGTTACATTGAGGACAAGGTTGAATCTCTAGGGGACCATGATGTTGTGGATTCGGGTGTTACCATACAGCCTGGCAGTGAAACTGTGGAGAATGAGGAAGCAGCACCAACCCATGAAACAAGCCAGGCAATTGATAGGATCCGGAAAAGGAGGAGAGAAAGGAGGATCCCTAGCAAGCTAACGGATTTTGTTCTCATTTAAGAATGAGTAATAGTATAAATAAGACTATTTTGTGTAGTGTGGAAGCATGTAAAACCTCTGAATATTTTCCAACTTTCTATCTCAAGCTTCTTCTTTCTCTGGTTATTCAACCTCTCTTTCCATTTCACTATCAATCCGCAACACTTTCTCTCCCCACTCCTTGTAAATAAGAGATGATGCAATCTCAAACTCCACCAGAGCTAAACCTGTTCACTCATTTGCCTGTTTCGTTCATCTTTTCTTAGCCTGCATTGTTAACAACTTTTTTACGTCTTTAGAAAGCGATTGCAACTGGCTTGTGGTAATGGACAAGGTAAGAGATTTGGCATCGAAGAAGGCAGCTGAGATATTCACAAAGAGCTCATGTTACATGTGTTACATCATCAAGACACTGTTTTACGAGCTCGGTGCTAGCCCGGTTATCCATGAGCTCGACCATGATCCTAGCGGGAGAGACATGGAGTGTGCTCTACGAGGGCTAGGTTGTGATCCCTCGGTCCCTGCGGTGTTCATTGGCGGAAGATTTGTAGGCTCAGCGAAAGATGTGATATCCCTTCATGTAGATGGATCACTGAAACAAATACTCAAAGATGCAAAGGCCATCTAGTTCTAGTAAGTGGTAATAGCCGTGTAAAAATAAAAATAAAAAGGAATCTAATAATTGCCTATTTCCCTTGGTAATTAAACTTGTAGTACTACCGTGAAGACTTTGTTTTTTTTACTCTTGAGTTCCTTCAACATACTGTAAGAAATAATATGAACTTCTTGATAAAATGTTAACATTTAATTTCTTTTCAATATTTACCTGTGCATGCTTATTCATTGGGTCCCATTTTCTACCTTTACGGTTTCAGTAATATCTCAAGTTAAAATCTTGTAAGATATATAGCAGTTGTATCTTATAGTTTTAGTTGTATATACGATATTTTCTTTAACAAAACAATGAAAATTACGTATTTGATCATATTGATATGGTTTATTAATGAAATATTAAATTAACTATTTAAAGTAATAATTTATAAATACATTTTATACGGGTTTATTTTTGAGATTTTGTTTAAGATTTTGAAAATTTTTAAGACGATTCATATGTAATGAAGCATTTTATTTTTTAAGATTCTTTCATATCAGAAACAGACATATCTGCATATCCTGAAATGAAACGTAGGATTGATCCCCACCAAAGAATAAAATTTCTACAAAGCAGAAATGGGTTTTGATTGTTGTTCCTGGTAATGGAAAATCATATTGATCCATTTCAAAACTCATCCCCTGTCATGAATTTGACTATACTATGTTGGCAAGTTTAGTAAATGATTTTATATCAAATGATATGTATATGTTTTAACAAAAAATATTGTGTAGGGCTGTTACCAGAGACGGAGCCATGTTGTACGTGGTCCCTCCCAAATTTTTTTGTTATAATTATATTTAAGGTCCTTCGTAATTTAAATAATAATAAAATAAGGTTTTTGTCCCTTCAAATTTTTAAATTTAAAGGTTTAATAGACCTTTGTCCCTCTCACTATTCTATCCTGACTTCATCCTTAGTTGTTATATTGCTCGAATTCAAATATAAGTGTCAAATATAGATATTAATTACAAGAACGACTGTAGTGATGATGAATGATACAAATACAGAAGCACTTAAAATAGCTATGGGTAGACATACAAATAGCAAACTCCTACAATTGTGCACTATAATGAAACCCAAGTACTTATATTCTTTGCAGCTACCGTAATCCACAAGTAGAAATTATTTTTACTTTTTTATGTTTCTATTTATGTTAAAATATTAGATTTAAGATTTTGAATTAAGATTTAAAGTTAGTATTTAGGATCGGGGTTTAAAAAATTAGATGAATGTTATTTTATAAGGTTTAAGGTTTATAATGTAAAATTTAAGGTTGAGACTTAAAATTAAATGTTTCTATCATACCCTTTAAAAATTTTAAATTTTTATATATAATAAAAATTATCTTTGTGTTTTATATTAAATATATAATGTTACGCACCCTTTTAATATTTAATTTCTTAAAATTCTACTAAATATAAAGTTCATGCTTTCTAACATAAAATTTTATCTGTAATTCGTCCAGTTGCTCTAATAAAACCTGACACTATACATAGACAATAAAGGTGCACACCCAGATAGGGATGACAATTTAATCTGAATTCGATTTGATCCGAAAAAAAAATTGATCCAAATCCGATTTAAAAAAATCTGAATCCTAATAGGAGATGGATTGGTATGGATTATACAAGGATCAGATCCGAATATAATCCAAATTCGGTCCATGTCTTAGTCCGATCCAAATTCGAACTAAAATTCAATCCATATTTTATTCTAAAATCAATTATTTAAAATTTATAAATCTTAAAATAAAATATAAAGTCAAAGCCCAATAACTTATAAAAAATATAAAAGTAAAAAAACCTAACCCTAAATTTCACTTTCTACGTTTTTTTTATCGATTTTTTTTTTTTGAAAATTTTCTTACCACCGTGCCACTTTTAACAACCAATGAAAAGGACTCGTAAGTGTGAGGTTGAGACATACTTGGAGGAAGAACGAATTATTGTAGATAACAAATTTAATCTTTTAGCGTGATGGAGTATCAAATCAAGTAAATTTCTAATCCTTTCTAAAATTGCTAGAGATATTCTTGCGGTATCAATTTCAACTGTTTACTCGGAGAGTACAAATTTCTTTTGAATATTCTTTTGTTCAAAATAAGGAGTCTATTGAATTTTGTCCCTATAAATACTCTGCCATGGGAGCTTAAATTTCATGCAACATCAAGCTTTTAACCTTTCTCTCTCTTTCCCCAGTTCACTTTGTCAATGATCCAACCTCCTCTCACCATAGTTCGATCCGTTGCACTTTGAAAACGATCCGACAGTCATTAAGCTTTTCGAGAGATTTCTCGGACTAGAAACATTTTCTTCAAGCAAACATATTGAACTACCCAGATTTTTCAAGGACAAGGTGATGAGGTTGGCCTCAGAGACTGGGTTAGTTCTATTCAGCAAGAGCTCATGTTGTTTGTGCTATACGATCAAGATTCTATTCCAAGATATCGGGATAACCCCGACGTTCCATGAACTCGACCAAGACCCTGAAGGCAGAGAGATGAAGAGAGTGCTCGGGTGTAGCTCACCGGTTCTACCCGTCTTCATTGGTGGAAAACTGATTGGTTCCATTGGAAAAAAACAATGAGAAATGATCAACTTTAAGTTATATTTTGGAATAGTAAAGATGGAGATTCGAATAAGAAATCTATTGGTTCTTATTCTACTCCATGAGATATTTATAATGGTATCTCATATTCTCAAAATGGTTGAGTGATGAATGAAAAATTGATGCTCAAAGTAAGAAGGTCGTGAATAGAATAATGAATAAAACTCATTATCCCACATATATGGGATAAATGAAGTGAGAAGTATTTATATACACTTACCCACATAATTGTTTTTGAATGACTTGACTTTTGGTTGGGGTTTATTATGTGGTGGCGAAAATGTTTTTAAATTGGTTGAATTTTTTATGGCCTTATAGATATTTTACCTATTATAATTAAATTTTCTTTAAAATATTTATCTTTTTTAATATTCGAGAAGAGTTTGTATTTTACTTAAATATAAATTAAAAATATTAGATAAGATAAAATTAGATAAAATTGACTATTAATAGCAAATTCAAATTTAATTTGTATTAGAACTCTGACTTATTTTGACCTAATTTTTTTCTATAAATAAAAATGAAATTCTCAGTTTCAAAATACACTCTCAAATTGTTTTTTACTCTCGTTTTCTTCAAGTACCAAGTTAAACTCCATTTTCTCATATCTTGCTACTTATCTTCATTTTAAGATATTTTTTAAATCAGAAATTTAAATTATAGTTGAAGTCATATTTTTTCACATTATGTTTATTACGGTTACGGACATAACGAATGTTATTACGATTTTTATTAGTATCACAATTATTCTAGATATCATAGTTTTAGACGGTTTCTATAGAACGACGACTACTACAGTTGAATACCACACTTTGAATCTCTGCTTTGCATCTATAAAGTAGCTTTATTGGTTTTAACATCAAGGTAAACCATATTTTCTTTTGAATGCTTTTGTTCATAGTAAGGAGTCTACAGAATTTTGTCCCTATAAATACTTTGCCATTGGAGCTTAAATTCCGTGCAACATCAAGCTTTTAACCCGACCTAAAAACCCGCCTGAAACCTGTTCGAGTAAGAACTTGGTTTGACCCGGGATGTAATGACTCGAATTTGATCTATATCTGATTGTTGTTGATTTGAACCCGAGTTGGACATGATACTGTAGTAATCGAATCCGAACTATATCTGACCGAGAATGACTCGAACCTAATTTTAACTTGTTACTGTGGACTTGAAACCCGACCTGACTGAAACAAACCTGAACCTGAGTATGACTTGACAGATAACCGATATTACCCAAATGAATTGACCCGAGACCAGATTTTACCTGACCTATTTTGAACCCGACTTATTCTAAACTCAACCTGATAAATGACCTGACCTGTTATTAACATGAACTAATATCAACATAATATTTATATAAATAATTTATATAATATACTTATATTATATTTTTAATACCAATATAAATACATAATATTTATATAGTTTGTGCTTATTAATTTGTAGTTATTAATTTATAGTTAAATTATATTACAAATATTTATATTATACATATAACGTACTTATATTATATTTATAATGATCTTATTACAAACATATTTATATTTATATTTATATTTATTACTAATTTACTTATTATAAATATGTAATAATATGATATTAAAAATACTTATTAATTTTAAATTATATAATTGAAAATCTTATATTATACTTATTAATATCTATAATGAGATATAAATTGTCATAATAAATTATAGTTATAATTTAGTATAACATAATATTTATATAAATAATTTATATATTATATTTTTAATATAAATATTTATATTATACATATTAATATTTATATTAATAATTTATATTGTTCGTTGGATAACCAATCATAAAGTGCTTCGTGACAGTTGCCTTGGTAACGTGTAGCCGACATAAGGCTTCCATTACTTTCAACCGGCCATATTCATAGTGTTAAGCACGTTCCATTTTTAATTGTGGTGGACGTATGGGTTATGGCTCAAAGTAACCGGCCATAGTGTTGGTTTTTGATGGGAACCGATCACTATAAATACTTCATTAGCCTAAGGTCCCTAAGCACCAAGAATCAAGATTCACAAATTTCATCTAGTGAGATCTCTCGAGTGCTTAGAAGATCTTGGTATTTTAGTTTTCTTTTATAGCCGATTTCTATATTTTCACGGTGGTCCGAGGTGTTACTACGGTGGTTCGAAGTGTTAGATGGTGGTACAACCACATCTCATTCGACATAAGATTTTGACAATAACTTGAGGTATTTATTTCGATCCTTTTTCGTTGCGTCTATGCTCGTTTAATTCTTATATATATAACATACTTATATTATATTTTTAATATCAGCATAAACACATAATATTTATATAGCTTGTGCTTATTAATTTTTAATTTTTAGTTAAATTATATTAAAAATATTTATATTATACATATAACATAGTTATATTGTATTTAGAATAATCTTATTACAAACATACTTATATTTATATTTATTACTAATTTATTTATTACAAATATATAATAATTTTATATTAAAAAATCTTGTTAATTTTAAATTATATAATAGAAAACTTTATATTACACTTATTAATATCTATAATGAGATATATACATGTTTTATATAGTATTTATTATTTAATACATATACATGTGTATATACATATATATTTAATATATATTATAATATATATGTATATATTATAATATTATATGTATATATGCTTATAATATATTATAATACACATATAAATATATAATACATGCTAGATGTATATTATATATATAATATACATATATAATACATATACATATATTAATATTTTAATGTATAATAATGTATTATATAATATACTATACTAAATAGTCTAAATTACTAATGTATATTATATAAATATACATAATACATATATACATCTAGTATATAATAAAGTATATTATATATATACATATATACATCTAGTATATAATATATCTAGTTATACATGCATGATATACATCTAATTACTATGTATACATATATTAATGTATATATTAATGTACTATGTATTCATTATACATATATTAATATATACATGATACATCTAATTTCTAATATATAATTATATATACATATAACATATATTAATGTATACATCTAATTACCAATATATATTATATATGTACTTATATTAAATTATTAGTGTATTATATACATAATATTATATATTCGATATTTTAATATATAATATAAATTTCTTTTTCATATATAGTATTAATCCATTTATAGTATTATTTTATTTCCAAAAATATTATTATTTCAATTCTAAAAAATAATATTATTTCATATATTGTTATGAATATTATCTATGTGGATGTCTATCATAATAAGAACTCTATCACTAGAAATATTATCTTCATTAATTTGAGTTTAATACATTATGTACTTCTTATACCTATAAATAGATGAGTTTGTGAAGACATTGTACATAAGTCAATATTGAGAATAATACAAATATCTCTCTTTATATCTTCTCTTTGTTTTTTCATTCTTGTTCTTTATTCTTGTTTTATTTATTCTTTACTTTATTCACAACACGTTATCAGCACGAGACTCTAACCAACGGAGGTGTTTATCGTTCGAATCTTGAAGGAGTTATTGAAAAGAATTTGTTATTGGCATAAATCAAAGATAAGTTCTTCTCCCTCAATTATATTTTAATTACCGATTTTTTTTCTTGATCTTTTAATTTGATTTTTAATTTATTAAAAATCTTTGGTTGTTTGGTGTTTGTTTAGCGATAAAGTGACTCAATTATTATGGTTCTTGTCGAAAATTCCAATGCTATTAAGTAAGGCAAAGGGTAAAAACCGATCACTATGGTAAAAGCCAATTATATTCTAATTAATTAATATATTTTTTATTTTGTTGGTTTAATCCGAGTATATTGGCTGGACATCCCGTTCTGCGAGGCTACTAGTCTCAAAGGAGGTTCTTTTTAAAGGACCTTGTGGACTGGTTTAACAACACCGCGTATGAGGATTATTATTTTTTGTTCTTTATATGTATTGTATACATATTGGCTGATCAGTTACTATTTAATAGTATGAATATTATAAAATCTATATTTGCTTGAAAGCAATATTTTTGTGTTGAAAAACTCGACTATAAACTTCTCCCGAGTTTAAGTTACGAAAATCGTCTTGATCAAAGAATTCTTATGGGAGACATTCCCTGAAGTGAATGCAAGCATGATGATTATTCTATGCGATTATTTGATTTATGTCATTCCCTAAAGTGAATACAAGCATTATGTTTATTCTATGCGATTATTGAATTTGTTTCATTCTTTGAAGTGAATGTAAACATGATAATTCACTATATGGTAAGTGAATAAAACTCAATTATGTGCAAGAGTATCACTGATGAGGATATGATTGAAAAACATACTCCACTTTTCACACATTAATGTTGTCTTACAAACACAATATCATACAAGGGTTTTAAATACCTATCAGTCTCCACTCTATTCTCTGAAGTGAATGTGATATTTTATAGCGAAATGAATAAAAGCCACATTAGTAATTGTGGTTGCGATTGAGGTCATAAAACAAACATAGATAAGATAATTCTTTTGAGAATGCTTATATCCACCAGAAGTGGAATTATAAAGATGACAAGAATGATAGAGATCATATCAAAATCTTTATATTAACAATGCGGTCGTACAAACCATTGATCTTGTACTTGTCAAATGCTAAAATATTATGGACTTTATCCATAATCATGAATGATAAATGAAAGAACATAAACAAATTTTCTTGATGGCATAAATAATTATGGCGTTGTTGGTCCAACTCAATTGGATATTGTTAATTTTCTCATAATCCTTTAAGAGAATAAATTCAGTATTTATTTTATTTTGATTTATGTTGATTTATTTTGATTTACTATTTATTTATCATTAATTTATTTTATATATTATTTATTTATGTTTTATATTATTTTATCCTTTGAAGAATATTATCACTTCCGGAATAAAATCTATAATGAATTTTGACTATTTATGTCAAACAGACAGTGTAAGTATTCATACAATATTTAAGCATAAGAAATATTTTTCCCATTTAAATACAAGGGAAATATGAGTATTGTATCTCAAAGTATTGAAATATCAATGCTTTGGAAGATCTTTTGAGAGTTTTTCTCTGATAGATAACTGATTTGATATAATATGATATATTTAATATTTTACCATTTCCTGAAGTGAATGGTACAAAGCACATATTTTTCATTCCCTGAAGTGAATAAAATAAAGAACATATTAAAAGGTGTATGGTACTACATATTTTTTCATTTTAAATTCAAGGAAATAATATGAGTACTATATCTGGAAGTACTAATATCACAGAAGGCTCCGATTGAGCAAATATATTATTGCCAAATAGAACTTTATTCCATATTTACAGTGCATTATACTCGTCAAAGTCACAAAGAGACTTATTGAGTTTTAAATATATTTAAAGAAATATATTGAGAATATCTATCAAAGGGATGTTGATTATCTCAATGTTACGAGTATAACTCAAGGCAATAAGAAAATTTTAACAAAATTACATTCACTGTTATACATATTGTACTACATAAGAGTTAGTACAAATTGAAGCTCATGCTATTGTAAACTAGATGTTTACTGATAATTTTATTTGGCATGACCAGTTAGACCATCCCGGTTTAATTATGATGCGAAAATTTATTGACACTTTTATGTGGTGACTTATTGAAGAACTAAGCTTTTCTTCAAGGTAATTTTCACGTGATACTTGATATGAAAGCAATTTGATTATTCAATCATCAACATCTAAGATAGAGTGCTATTAATTTTCTGGAACGGATACAATATGATATATATGGGCCCATACACCTTTCTTAAAGACCATCTAGATATTTTATGATTTTTATTAATGCATCGACTAGATGGTTATGTGTATCCTTGTTATTAACCCATAACTTGGTGTTTGCGAGGCTACTTGCTCACTTGATAAAATTACGAGCATATTTTCCAGATTATTTTCTAAAGACAATCAGTCTTAATAATGTTGATGACATGTAATTTTACATGTAGTATCACAAATTTGCATCAAGCCAACAAATGATCATAAGTTTTCCCCATTATAAATGGTTTTTGGTCAGGAACCAAATATTTCTCATCTTAGATTTTTGTGTGCGACATATGTTCTAATTGCTCCACCACAACGCACAAAGATGAGTTTTGTTGGGAATATGTATCAGATTTAAATATCTTGAGCTTCTGATAGGGAATTTATTTACAACTCGATTTATTGACTATCATTTTAATGAGTCAATTTACCCAACATTAGGGGGAGAAAATAAATAGCTGGGGAAAGAAATAAGTTGGAATGAATTATCATTTTCTCTTTTTGATTCACGTGTAAACAATGTGAACTATGAGTTCAATGGATAATTCATTTAGCAAATCAAATGCTAGATGATTTTGCTGACCCTAAAAGAGTGGCTAAGTCACGTATACCAGCTATGAATGCTTCGATTAAATTTCATGTCATGGAAGGACAAACTCTAGTTGCTAATGAGTCTAACTTACGCTTAAAGCGTAGTAAACAAGTAAGTTCCAAAGATAATAGATCCTCAAAAAAAGAAAAGGAGCTATATTTTATGATGGTCTGATCGAGGAATCAATGATTATAAAAATCTCTAGAAGAGATTAAATGGTCTCCAACAGAGACATTGACATGACTCAGGTACCTGATAATAAAGAGATCTCAATAGATTATGTCATGTCTGGTAATAAGTGGAACTTAAATTAAATCGACGTCGTTAATATATTTGCATGTAATATAACACTAGAGATTTTATTTGATGATATGGATCATGAATCATTGTCAATTGGGCAATATAAATAAAGAAATGATTGGCCAACATGAAAGAGGCAATTGAGGCGAAACTAAAATCTCTTTTGAAAAGAGAAGTATTGAGGCCTATAGCTCATACATTGAAATGTGTAAAGCTCGTATATATAAACGAGTCTTTGTGAGAAAAAGAAATCAAAAGGGGAAATCATGAGATATAAATTCATTTGATTGCACAAGGATTCTCACAAATATATAAAATTGAATGAGGAAAATATATTCCTCTGTGGTGGATGCAATTATTTTTAGATACTCTGGCAATAAATGAAATGACTTAGTTTTGTCTAATGGGTGTTGTTACATCTTATTTATGTGAGCCTCTTGATAACAACATTTACATGAAACTTCTAAAAGGATTTAAACTGCCAAAAGCAGTTAATTCAAGTTCTCGAGAATATTATTCAACCATATTGAATATATCTTTTATGGATTGAAACAATTTAGGCGTATTTGATATAATCGCCTCATTGAATACTTATTAGCATAATGCTATATGAATTATTTTCCCCGAACATTTTTATTAAGAGATTTAGCTCTGAATTTTTATTGTGGTGTATATCGATGATTTGAATATCGTTAAGACTCGTGAAGAGATCTCCTCAAATTCTTGTGCATCAATCGACATACATAAAAGATATTTAAAAAGACTTCACATGCATATCGCATATTTATTGATCAACCTTATGGTTGATAAGTCTCTTAATGTAAACGATCTACCTCAACATTTAAAGATTGTATTCAATATTGAATCATGAAGATTCAAAGATCTTATGTGATATTTTCATGAGGGGGAGTAAATATGCGTTGTACTCTTTTTCCCTTAACCGAGGTTTTGTCCCAATGGGTTTTCCTAGTAAGGTTTTTAATGAGTCAACATGGTATGCGTATCAAAGATGTGTGTACTCTTTTTGCTTCACTTAGATTTTTTTCTCACAGGGTTTTTATCTTAGTAAGGTTTTAACGAGGCACATTATCTTCATAGACATCCAAGGGGGAGTGTTATAAATATTATCTATGTGGATGTCTATCATAATAAGAATTCTATCATTAGAAATATTATCTTCATTAATTAGAGTTTAATACATTATGTACTTCTTATACCTATAAATAGATGAGTTTGTGAAGGTATTGTACAAAAGTCAATATTGAAAATAATACAAATATCTCTCTTTATATCTTCTCTTTGTTCTTTCATTCTTGTTCTTTATTCTTGTTTTATTTCTTCTTTACTTTATTCACAACGTATATAGTATTATTTTATTTTTAAAAATATTATTATTTCATATATAATATTAATCTAGGTATAGTATTATTTTATTTCTAAAAATTATATTAGCCTATATATTAATCCATATATAATATAAATTCTTTATATAAATTATCATTCCATTTATTATATATATTTTATATATAATCCAAATTTCATATTTACATTTTTAAAATGTGTTAAACTATATTGTATAATTATACATTATAATATATTAAAGTAAATTAAAGTTAAATTTTTAATAATTTTTAACTATAATTAATTTATAATTTTTGTAATTTAATCCTTATAAGTTATAATTTTTTTTATTTTGAATTGACTACTAGTTATTTTTCTAATTTAGTTTAGTGTTTTTAATAAAATGATATTTTCATTTTATTAATGTTTATTTTTTTAATTTAAATTTTTATTCTTTGACATTGTAGTCTAATATTTATTCCTTATTAATTTTTAATTTTTGTAATTTAGCTCAATTTTTAAGATATGAATCATTATTCATTATATGATATTTTTGTTAAGTCTATTGCATAATATTTATTTTTAATGAGATTCATGCTATTAATTAGTAAAAGACGTTAAATATTAAATAATTAATTCAAAATAAAGGATCAATCATTCAACCAAAAGTCTATTATTTTTTTTACTTATTTGTACAAATTAAACTTAATAATTTTAATTATTTTGAATTCAAAATCCAAATTAATTCAACCTGAAACAAACCGACTTGAAATGAACCCAACCTGAAATACAACCGAACTAAAATGGACCCGACCTGAAATCTACCTGACCTGAAATGAAACTGTCAATTATCCGATTTAGACCCGAACCGTTTGAACCCCACCTGAAACAGACATGACCTGAAACGGACCCGACCTGAAATAGACTCGCACCTGACTTGAATCGGGTCAAAACATTAAATCAACTCAAAATGAGTTGTATCTAATTTTATTCGACCTGACAATATCCAACCTAAAACCCACTCAAAAATAACTGTTTTTACGCCCTTAGTGCTCACAAGGTTAGGGTGTAGCACACCGGTTCTGCCGGTCTTGATTGGTGGAATGCTGATTTGTTCCACCCAATGAAGTCATGTCCCTCCATCTAAGTGGAGGGCACCTTTGCTCAAAACCTATAACTGTATGGCAAATTAAGCATTTTAAATTATATAAAATGAATAAAATTGGCTCAAATTAAACTGCTGGATTCCAGCAAAGTGTGTTGTTGTAATATGTGTAGCCAATTCTGTCTCTCATGTGCTTTGTACGTATATAATGAAGTCAAGTTTATATATAATCTTCTGCAATTGTTTCATTCATGTAATTAGTTTGACAGGCATCTTTAATTTAATGGTTCACGTTGTGTGATTTGCGACATCTCTCAAAATATGTGATAAAGGCTAAAATTCCTCACGATCAAATATAATCTTCCAATATATAAACATTTTATGAACAATTATATTGTTTGTTCAAGGGTGAGTAAAATTTGTCTTTTAACTTAAAAAATTAAATTTTTGACTCGAGATAAAAAAATTAATTCATCTTTATTCAACTCGAAATTTTATAAACTCAATTAGATTTGAAAAAAATTTAAATAAAATTTGAGTTGTAAAATAGAAATTTGAATAACTTAGATTCTTTAGTAATCAGTGGATTGATTTTTAAGTTTGATCAAATCCCTCGATTACAATTAAAAGATACCAAGAAATATATATCACATATGAAAATATATGAAGAAATATATATATATATGGATCTTATATTATTAGAAAAAGTCATTTAAATTAGAATCAAATACACTATACTATAATAAGTAAACATGATTAAATTTGTATAGGATCTCGAAAACTCGATCTCGAACTCGACTTGATTTTCATAAAATCGACTCAAATAAAATATCAAATAAAATTTAAATTATAAAATGTAATTCTTTAATTTGAATAATTCAAAACATTTAACTTTAATCAATCAAACACTCACCCCTATACCTGTTACCTTTGGTTCTTCCACTTTTATCTTATATAAGGAAATGTACTGTTAGATTAAAATTCAATAATAGTGAGCAAATATGTATAATGTATATTGCTATTATAAAATTTAATACGTAATTAAGTGACTAATTATGTTACACGTGTTGTAGGTATTAAATTATCGTGGAATTAAAAGTGTAGATATCATAAGGTGTATTTATAATTTGATGAGGGACAGAGGTATAAATACTTAATAGTTGGTTATTAAATCAACTATATAAATGGGTTATGGCACCCAAGAATTAGGTTAACTTACATATCTCTTTTCCCCGTCTGAGAGTTGTGCCACAAAAGAAAATCTAACTTTTTGGAAGATCAAACCCTTTGGAAAAACTTTATCGATTAATTCAGGTACGCTTCCGCATTCAATTTATTTATTTTATTGTTCTTCATGATTTGACATATAAATCTTAGGTTTATATTTGTATCAAATATATTTTAATTCTAATAGTACTACATTGCTTGCCTTTCCATTACCTTTGGTTGTGCAATGGTTGACAACTGGCCGTCATGACGTCGATATCGATTGACTAAAACTTCACCTCATACTACTTGCTATTGACATCTTTATAAACAGCCAAGGTTTTTATAATTGAACTATTTAAAAATAATAATTTGCTATTGACATCATTAAGAACAGTTAATAATAACTAAATTCATTATAAATTATAATTATTTATGTTTATTTTAATTTTTAATAGAATATAATTAATTACATTATTAAAAAGTTGTGTTTCATGTATTATTTTAGTGTATTTAATATAATTAATATTTATCCAAAAGGTTTAAAGTTTAGGGTTTATATTTTTTGTAGTTTAAAGTTTATGATTCATGATTTATGGTTTATAATTTTAGGATTTAATTACATTAAATAACCTAAATTAATTAAATACTTTTAAGAAATGTAATTAATTATAGTCTATTAGATTCTATTGAAAACCAAAATAAATATTAATGATTAAAATTTTTGTAGTTCTTATTGACAACCTTTAGTTGTCAATAGAAAAAACTTTTAAAAGTATACCCCTCTATCTTACCAAGATGGTGTCTTATTGATTCTTTTATCAAGTTTTCTTTAATTTTGATTCAAAATTATTTAAAATTTATTATCTATAAAAATATATAAAATATATATTTTAAAAACTTATAGTGAAGTTGTTTTTAAATATATTTTATAAAAATTAATTACTTAATAGAATTAAGTTTAAATTTAAAATTTTGATTTTTAAAAAGTTGATAAAAGATAATCTTAATGGGACGGAGAAAATAATATTTTTTATAGAAGTTACTAATTTTAATTAAAAAATTAATAACAAGACCTAAACAAAAGATACGAATAGATCTGACTGCATCAATAATATATATGTGCTTAATAATTTAATATATACATGAATAGAAGCAACTAGTCTTATTAAATATATATATAGTAGGATTTATGAATATCGTCGTAAATTAAATACATAATTTGAATATTTTTTATAACATTGACATAAAATTAGCTACTTCAAATTATATAAGAATTATACATGAAAAAGTTTAAAAACCCAACCAAAAGACTTAAAAAGAAAATAAATAGAATAAATATTACCGCATCAACAAACAAATCACAATTAAGACATTCAGAGCCATTTTTGGTATTTTAGTGGCCCAAAGAAAAAATTAAAAATTAGTTTCTTAATAAAAATTATTTAAAAATTTAAATGTAGCTCTAATAACGTTAGAAAATTAAGTCTCAAGCAAATATTTTAAAAAAATCAGAGCATGCTTCTAATAAAAAATATTAAAAAAATTAGATTTTGATAATAAATATTAAAATTTTAAATTTTAAGATTGTGTCCCTAATATAAATATCATGAAAAATTGAGCTATAAAATTAAAAAATATATCAAAATGACAAAAACAAACATATAAAAAACAATGGTAAAAGTTATATGAAGGTTAAAAAAAGTATTACAAAGATAAAATTATACTTATTAAAACTAAAAACTAAAAAAAAATAAAAATTAATATCAAAATTGATATCGTTGCTAGCTATGCAAAGTTGAAAAAAAAAACTTTGGTACTCTGTACAAATAAAACTTGGTTTTAGAGGAAGGATTTTGTTATATTTTATACATTTTTACTTAAGATTTAGCTTGATTTTAAGTTTATTTGTATTAGATTAAGTTTGCATATTTTTATTTTTAAAGATGTTGTTGGAGAAAGGTGTTGGTTTGATGTTGTAGTACAGGTTTGTTAGGGTAAAGTTAGAGAAAAGAAGAGATACTATAGCATATTTATTTTTAGATCAGACTACAACAAATATTGTAGCATTCTAGGTGCACAAGACAAAAATACAAAAAAGACAAATAAAACTCCAAACCCTTCACGTGATTGTTTGACCAGTTGTTTTCCCTGTAAAATTAGAAGAATATTTCTTGCATCTTTAGGGCACAAAACCCTTGAGCTTCCCTATAAATACAAGGGCATTGTCCTTATTAAAGGTAGAGTCGAAAATAGAGCAAAAATAAGAGAAGCAAGAGAAAAAAGGCGACACTTTCTCATCTTTTTTCTTCAATCGAGCCTCTATTGTTGGAACTTCAAGCAAAAATTTTACACGACTTCGTGAGAAGAGGCAAACTAAAAGACATTACGATATTTGCGTTTGGATTTTTCTTTCTTCCTAGCTTTGTTTTATTTATTTTTCTATTTAAAAAATATATCTTAGAAAGGAAGATGAGATATTCATTTTACCCTAGCTATAAACTGATTTTAGTATAACTTAGGCTTATTTTGGATGCTAAGTTATGTTGAATGAATGTTTAATATTTTTATGTGTTTATATTATGTTTTGTTCATGAAAGTTTCAAACTTTTTCTTCATTCTTAGTTTGTAATAGTTCTCGGGAGATTGTCATAGTTAAGGTGTTAGATTAACTTAGATATTGGGAGAGACGGACTTAGATCACCATGAACAATGGTGTTACTATTGGGAAGCATAATTCTAACTCACTTTAAGGATAATGTAGGGTTTCAATGACTAAAAATGGTAAAACTTTATCAACATTAGAAGTGTTAGGTTGAGACCGGGAGATAATGCTTGAATATTTTTTTAGTGTTAATTCTTCGACAAGGGATGATAGAGGCATTTTTAGTAAACTGTGTCAAACATAATTAAACCTGAAAAATAGTAAATATTAAGGATAAAAGCATAAGTCTTTTTTATAATAAGTTTGGTCAGTCTTTACCTTGAATATTCCTTCGTGTTTATGCTCGTGCAGCTTATCTTGGTTACTTCAATCTCAACTTCTTTTTTTGCTACAATATTTTAGTGATATTTATAGTTTTGCTTTAGCATACTTTCATGTAAAAGAAATTGTCAATTTTTATGTGTGTTAACTACTTTTGATTTTTTTTTCAATCTTTGTAAAAACGATCTCACTCACTTTATTACTTCGCGATGTGTATTTTTGTACGAAAGTGAATCATTTTATAACATTACACTAGCAAATCAACATATTTCATGGTGAAGGATGATGCTATTTTTAATTATTTATTAACTACTAATTATATATGTATATTTTAAGATTTATATTCAAATTTATGTTAATTAAATTTGTGTTTTTACTTAAAAAATTGTGTCTCATATAAAATATACATTGATTATATATAAAAAAAATGTTAACATAAATATATTAAAGTTCCTTTTAAGTTTATAAACAACCGTCTCGTATCTAAATAAATTAATTCCTTTTAAAGGATCGGGGAAAAGATTAAATTGACATGATAAATAGAATACTTGTAGAGTCAAGTGACTATTTACGGGTTATAAATATCATAACTTTTTATGAGTCCAACGGAGGGAAATATGCTGTCTTGAGTCCTCTAAGAATAGTTTTAGGAGTGTGAGAAGACATTTGTATGCATTAAAAAATTCAAAATATTTTATATTTTATATATATTTTTATTTTTTATTGATAATTTAATTGCGCACCATCTAAACTCTAATAATTTTATATTTTTAATATAATTTTTTAATAATTTATATCTTTATATAAAATTTTAGGTAGGTTCTAGGTTCCTCTCTTGTTCATTAAGACAAGCATATGAACGGTGCCAATGATCAGTGGAGGTGGAAAGCACGAGAACTTTTATATATTAGACCTCATTATGAGCTTTTTTAAATTATAATACTAAGTTTACCCGATTGATATATAATTTATAATGTTTAAGATACACGTAATTCTCGATTTTTAAATGACAATAATTACTTTAAAAAATCCAATTTTCTTGTTCTTTAAAAAAATCTTACTTTGTTTTTAACTCAAAGACAAGTAAACGGAATTTAACATTATATGCATGTTATTTCGTTCACAAAATTCGGAAGCTTCTGTCGTTTTAGTTTGTCACCATGCAAATATTATCCATCTAGGTTAAAATCATCTTAGTTAAACTACAAAATAGGTCATGTATCTGACGAGCGTCGAAAAGAGAAAAAAAAAATCTAATTTTGAGTAGGTTAACCATTCGTTTTGAGCATGTAATTTAAATTAATCTCTAAATTTTAGGATATTTTAATTTTATTTATCAAATTATAATTCTTATTTTAAATTAACTTTAAACTTTTGAATATGATCTTAAATTTTTTTTCAAAATTTTAATTTTATCTTCAAATAATCAATATATGATAATCATATCTCATATTAATAAAATATGTTATAAAAATTATTTTACGTAAATATCTGTTTATATTATATACTTATTTGATGTGACATAATTTGAATATTCAAAAACTAGAGGATCAATTTAAAATAGAAGCTATAATTTAGAGATAAAAATGAAATATTTAAAAGTTTAAGTGTCAATTTAAAATAAAAGCCATAACTTAAGGACATATAATATAATTAACTCTAATAATTTTATAACCGTAAGTTCCTTTGTCTCTGTTTGTACCTATTCGCCTTCATCGTATGGAAACAACTCAGAATTCCACAGGTAGATTTAGGGTACTATAGTAATTTTACCTTTCTTGAATGACAAAAGTAAAAGCCTACTTAGGGTCGATTTATCTTTGTTTTGGAAAATGATTTTAAAAATATAATTAGAAAATATTTTTAAAAATTAATAATAAAATTTTAATATTTAACAATATTATTAAAAAAATTAAAATATATATATATGTATTAGATATAATATTACGAAGAAAAAATAAAATTAAACATAAGTGATATAACATGTATCGATTGTAAAGTAAAAGATAAAAATTATTAATAGTATTTTAATCCTAATATTTAATATATTATTAATATTTAATTTACACTAAAAATAATATATTTAATAAAAATTATTTAAATCGTTAATATAACATTTATCGATTGTAATCGTAAATAATAAATATATAAACACTTAGAAAAAATTATTAAAGGTATTTAGAGCGAAAAGACAATAAAGTTTGAAACGTGAAATGAAATACTAAAGATCAAAAACAAAAGTGTAATTTCATTCTACCGGGCTATCTCTGTCCAATGTTTACCGTTTATAATTATAAATATTTATTTTTAATTAAAGTTTTTAAACTTAATCAAATTTAAATTTTAGTATTATAGTCTAATTTTTTTAATAATTAATATTAGAGATCGAATATTAATTTTTTTAATATTGTTATTAAAGGTCTATTTTTAATACTTGTTATTAAGGATCTAAATTTTTTTAATTGTTATTAGGTCTACTCTTAAATTTATTTTTTTAATATTTATCATTACTGCTCCAATTTTTCGTAATACTTATTATTAGAATCTTAATTTTTTTAATACTTATTATTAAAAGTATATACTTAATATATATTTTTAATATTTATTAATAAATATATATTAGTAAAATTTAAATTTTCATTACTTGTTATTAGAGTTTAAATATTTTAAAACTTGTTATTAAGACTATTTTACAACTTATGATTAAAATATTGTTATTAAAAATTTTAATTCCAAAAATATATTTCACACCTAAATATTTCCCAGAATATTATGAAATTCTGTAACGATCAGAAAACTAAAGTTTTGCAACCCAATTTTGAACAGTAACACGAATAAAAAATAATATTTTTATGAAGAACAAGGGTTTATAACCCGACTTTGAACAGTATTATGAAAAAAAAAGGCCACAAGTTCACACCTCGACTTTCAATAGTGTTTTGGCACTATTCAAACACCACCATCATACAACCCGTCTTTGACAGGGTCATTGGCAGCCTTGCAAACTGCATGGCAGCTGATTCAGCGGATGGCAGGTTCAGCCTGTTGGCAGATTTTTGGAGTGGTGAACGTGAATGACAGTGGTGTGCGGGTGTAGTTGTGTCAGGAAATTAATTTTTATTTGTTAAAGTATAGGTAAAAAATAGGTGGTTGATATTTGATAGAGATGAAGTTAAATAGAGGAGTTTGAGAGAGGTTTGGAAGAGTGAATTGAAAATATATACGGGAAAGAGAAGGAGAAGAGAAAGAGAAAAAGAAAAATAAGAAATTTCTTTTTAAATTTGTAAATGCTTATTTTGTTTAAATTTTTTTTAATTATATTTTAGTAGTTATAATGTTTTGTTTTATCATTGTTATTTTTTTTATATTTTTAAAGATTATTGGTTAATTTCAGATTGTTATTATTAAAATTTTAGATTATTGGTTAATTTTGTGAGTTAGTTTATTTAGTAGTTGGTGATTTTAATCTTATTCATAAATTTTAGCCCAAAAAAATAAAAAATAATATGAAATAATAATTATCTAATAATAGGAATTAAAATAATAAATAATTTCATTGTCATCATTTTATCTTATAATAATTATCAAAATAATTTTCTTCATATAATACGAAATAATAAATTTAACTTATCATGTTACGGTGAATTCTGGAATCATTACTAGAAAAAATAAAGTTAGAAAAATAGATACCAAACAAAGGGAAATTGTTGAGTTAGAAAAATAGAAACCAAAATAATAAATTTTGGAAGATGTGGTCATGTTGATTGGGCTCCCAGTAAACGAAGCACCATTGATCAGTAGTCCATTGATCAGTGACCAGGACATCGTTAATATGAAAGCTACACCTGAAACCATCTGTGAATTTTACCTTGGACAGGTTCCAGATAAATCTAATTTGAAAGGAGGTCGGGTAAAATTGAGTTGGTTGCAAAATAATTTTCAACTTGGTGAATATAGCTCCGTTGGTACAATTTATAATGCTAGTCGAGCATACATTCTTCAATTGATTAGGGGCATATTAATGTCAGATAAATCTGGCAATGTTGTTCATACAAGATATCTACGTTTTTTAAGGTATTCGTGGGAAGCTGCTACCTCCAGTTGGGGTTTTACTGTATTAGCGTTCTTGTATCGTGAGTTGTGCAAGGGTGCTACTATAGAAGATGGCCATAAGGTTCGTGGTATCGGTGGATGTTTATTGTTGTTGCAAGCGTGAGCTTGGCAACGATTACCTTTTTGGACACCAGTTACACGGACATTGCTTCAATTCCCTCTTGTGTCTCGATAATTTTATTTTTCTTCTTTTAATTTTATGTTTTCATTTTAATTTAATTATTTAAGAGAATCTTTATTTTGTTTAGATGGTGCGGCAAAAAAGCTCACACGGGGTTGGTACATAACAATGTAAAAGTTTTTCGAGCTCAAATCGATCTATATGCTCAAGATTAGGTATTATTTATATTTAATTTAAATTTTAAAATAAATTATTATTTATATTCTATGTCTGACTAAAATAATATTTTATTTTGTAGATTATTTAGATGTCGTACAACACCGATGATATGAATTTGATACCTGAAGAACTATTGGTGGATTCTTTTTTGTACCTTACTTAACTTTTGTCAATGAGAGAGACCAATGTAGAAAATATAAGAAGAAATATGATGGTAAGGGTGAATCTTCTAAGACTACAACAACAGGTACACCTCAAAATACCGCATGGAGTCGTAATCCCGAAGGTTGGCCAACCATTTGGGAACATCCAGCGGCAGAGCCAATTGTATGAGAAACTTAACCGGATTTAACCCCTGTGCAACCAGAAACGTTCCCGACCTCCTCAGATACTTATGTGTTTGACGATCCTATTTTGTACTCACCTGAGTTCATTCCTCCACCGTCACCTCATTATTCGAGCTTCGAAGAACCTCATTACTCAAGCTTTGAACAATCTATGTCTTTTCAGGAATTCCAAAATATCCTGAATTCACCAGAGATAGTCGATGAACAGGTCGATGATGTAGACAGATTCACAACACCACTTCCAATGGTATCAACGATTGAGGAGGCTGAAGAATATGCTAAAGAAGATCTGGATACCCAAGAAAGGTAACAACAAAACCGGAAGAAAAAGAACACCTACTTTTCCACCATATACGCTCCTTGTCAGAAATTACGTAAGAGAATGCAAAAGAAAAAATGATTTTTTCATTATGTATTTTTTTCATTATGTATTTTGTCATTGTGTATTTTTTTGTAATATATTTTTTATTTATGATTTTTTTTGATGATGCAAATTGATTAATAATTAAAATAATACACGTAAACAACAAACATAATCGTACATCTTAAGTCAATACATATTCAGTTAAACATCAAACATCAACCATAATCGTACATACTAAGTCCTAGGAATATATTTGGGTTCATTTGGACAATTTGATTTCGTATGTCCTTCACCCCTACAAATCGCACATCTCTTTCGTTGGCCCTTCTCTCTGCGATGAAGATTCATACTTGTATAAATACGAGTCAATTTTGGTCAGACATTTGGAGTTCTCCAGAGTGTAGGGTATGGTAACCATTTTTCTTGATCCACAATCGGCCAATATTGTGCATTTGCAATCGGTGGAAACTCAACTCTATAGATATTGACCATTCATTGTAGATTGAAACATTGGTCCACATAGCTATACGGGTCAACCTCAACATATATACATGCTGCAACTACATGTGCACAAGGATATCTCCATGCTTGAAATTTGCCACAATCACACCATGTACGTCTGAAATCGACTCAGAATACATTTGAGTGAGGTGCTTCATTGTTACGTCTAGCACCAACATCGAAAGTCCGATTATTTCGATCGAATATGTGAACAGTCAACCTCGTTGCCTCCTTAATATTATTCTGCATTTTGGTAACAATATCTGTGGCATAATGTTGCCCCCTATTTAATAAGGCCTCAATATTCCTCCCTTTAACAGACCATACCTTAGCTAAATGGTAGTACGTTGCTTTCACTAAACATGTTACTAGCAGGTGACGTGATCCTTTAAGAACTCCGTTTACACACTCTACAAGGTTTGTGGTCATTTGCCCGTACCATTTTCCACCTTTATCATAAGATTGTGTCCATTTTTCTCTTTTGATATTGTTGGCCCAACTCCAAACACGTTCACCGTATTTCTTCAAATTCTTCATCTTTCGCTCAAATTCTGGTCAAATAAGTTGATACCCTAAGAAAAAAATATATATTGTTAGCATATGAAAAATGGTATATATGAAATTAAAAAAATATTTCATGAAATATTACTTACCCATGCTAATTATCTCATTGTGAAGATATGAATTTTTGAACCTCTCAAAGTTCTTCTTACTGATATGAGGAACACAGTATGTCGAGTATATATGTGGAGGTGCCCAACGACTTCCAACTCGATTAATTGCTTCAATGATATCGGTTCCTCGATCAGATATGATGCAAACACCATCTTGTTGGATAACATGTTCGTGTAAATTGGTCCGAAAAAAATTCTAAGCTTCCCCTGACTCCCCTTCTGCAATTGCGAATGTAATAGGAATAACATTGGTCTCACCATCTTGCGCAACTACAGTCAACAGTATGCGAGAGTACCTCCCATACAACCATGTACCGTCTACTTAGATCATTCGTTTACAATATAAAAAACCTTCAATGCATGGCTTGAATGCCCAAAAGAGTCTATGAAAAAATTTGGTACCTTCAATCAGTTGTTGGTTGTATGCATCCTTCGTTTGATACCTTACAATGGTACCTGAGATAAAATGAGTCATAGCTACCAAGAAACCTGGTAGCTTATTGTATGATTTATCATAATCACCGTACACCAAATACAATGCCTTCTCTCTTGCAAGCTACCCCTTCTTGTATTGTATTTGATATTCAAATTGTTGCGCTACGGATGCCTGCATTGTAGAAACGGGAACCCTGGGATTCGCTTCAACCAACTTCATCACATGGTGACTTATTACATTTGAGTCCAATTTGTTATGGTCTTGATCAATGGATGTTCGTAGACACGTGTGGTCACCGTTGTACTTTGTCACCTCCCAACGATCAATCTTCTTAACATATGACACTCAAATCTTCCAATTACACTCTTGTCCAAATTTTACGCACTTCGCAAAGAAAGTCTGTGGGGTAGATTCAGCAACCACATAATCTACATGTTGCATAATGCTATACTCTTTGCCAATGTTGCTTCATTTTTTTCGTAAAATCGAAGTCCAACAAATAATTCACCCTGCTGGCTAGAATTTAAATGAGGCATAGCTGGAAAATTCGGCGCTCTCATCGCTTCGAAATCCATTAAGCTTATATGACTGGTGGTTCATAGAATGTAGTGCCATCCCCGTTTGAACTAATTCTCCAACACCGAAATTAGGGGCTTCTCCAACGTTATCAGGAAACAAATCAAGATCATCAATATCTTCATCTTCGCTTGAATCTTCAAGTGATTCCCCCCATGGACCTTGTAGATTCTCCTCGGTTGACATCAGTGAAACGAACTTCCTCCAACTAGATCAAATTCGTTATTAATACACATTTCACTACTTTCTCCAACAACGTTTTTTTGGATGGGATAGAATGATCACGAATCTCAGCAAATAAATCAATATTTCGAATACTCATTGACTCATGCTCTGCGATCATTAATTCCAAATCTATATTATCTTCGAGAGATATTGCAGAATATTTGACTGAACTATCACAAAGCCACCTATATCTCAAACCATGAATCTGACCTCCAATTTTCTCTGATATCTTCTCCTTTAATATTCAAAGCGTGATGTCTTTTCTAAATTTCATCTTCGTAAGGCTATCACAGTCAAATTCAATACCGGCATCGGTTTTCACAATTTTTCCATTGTAATGAACATTCGCAATAAAGTTATTGTTGCTCATTTTGACTGTATTTTTTTGAGAAATAATATAAATAATAATACACGATATAAAAAATAAAACGAGACTAAATTTAAAAAATAATACTAACATTTTTAGATTAGAAAAATAATCCACAAATATATTCGAAATGACTTTCTAAAACTATACAGATTTCCTAAAATAAAACGCTTCATCGTTCGAATTAAAAAATAAATATACATGAACAATACTCATCTAAATTATCAATCTCTGATTTTTTACATAAAGAAACAAACATTTTAAAAAATAAATAAATAAATTGGTCTAAAAATACTTACAAAATTTTCTGCTCAAACTCCTCGTCTCTCCTCCTTCTTCCTTCTTCCTTCTTCCTCTTTACACAAAATGATATCAAACAAATTTTTCACCATCCTCAACATACATATTTAAAATAAAGATTAATGAATTTTACTTAATTACCCCTACACGAATTTTAAAAATCACTAATAACCTTCAAATCAGAAAATATTTAATACCCCTATGGAATTTTAAATTATTATAATAATTAAAAAATACTTACCTATTATCTAAAACACTATGAAAAATATTTTCAAAGCATCTTGACACCCTTATTCAACACCCCTACCCTACCCTTTCTCATCAACACTACCCCCTATCCTTCTGTGTTCTGACGAGAACACTGCCTAATGGTCGTGCCATCAAAAACGGGTTGTAAACCCAATGCCTTTGAATATGTCAAAGACTGTATGGTTGCCAAAGACCCTGTCAAAGACGGGGTGTGAAAGGTGTTTGAATAGTGCCAAAATACTATTGAAAGCCGAGGTGTTAACTTGTGGCCTTTCTCTCTTTCTTTCTTTTTATAATACTGTTCAAAGTCGGATTACAAGATTTTGGTCTTTTGATCTCTATAGTATTTCACTATATTCTCGAAAATAATTAGGTGTGGACTATATTTTTGGAATTAAAATTTCCAATAACAATATTTTAATCATTCCACCAAATTTTATTGGTTTAGAAACTAGGAATTTTAGGATTTTAAAAAATTTCAAAGAAAATTTAAATTAAAAGAAATTAAAATTATATCACATGCCAAACATCGAATGAATGAAGAATTTTTAAAACTAACATTAATTTTTAAGTTTAAAATGTTAAAAACTAATTTGATTTAAACAAATAGAGATAATAGGAAATCAATAATGTGCATCGAATACCGTTGAACATTGATAATATTAAACATTTTTAAGTATTATTAAATTAATTAATAAAAATAAAAAATTTAAATACTCAATATATAATTATAAATTATTTAAAATAAAATTTTAATTAAATTAATTATATATCAATTTTTAAGTTTCTAAATTTTACTAATTAATTTAATAATATTATCAATATTTAAAAAAAGATAAAAGTCTAAAAAAGATCAAATAGAAAGGAAAATTGTTGTTACCTATCAAACAGTGAAATGAAAAGTCGGAAAAGTTCATTTCCCCTTTCTTATATCGTGCAACGACAACGCTTTTCTTTTGTTCTATTCTCTCACACTGATCTTCCGATCAATGGCTACGTGATTAGGTATTCTCTCTATCGTTTTTTCTTTCTTTTGCTTCTAATTTTATTAATCATTTTTGATAATTTACCCAATTCTTCCATGCTTCATATGGCTAATGAGAAAAAAAATGGACAAAAAATAATACTCCATGCAAAAGAAACGACGATTCTTATGATTTTGATATTCCTATAATGGATTTATCAGAACAAAAGAAAAAGATGACGGGAAGTAAGAAATCTTATCTAAATTAATCTCGATTAGGTTTTGTTTAATTTCACTTCCTTTCAAATCCGTTAGCGTGATCCTTAATTAGATATATTTACTATAGACTATTAAGATATTATTGTTATTATTCGTCCGGTTCTTGAGGTTGTGTTCTGCATTTTGTTAAAGGAACATTGGTTGAGAGCTAGCTATATTGGCGAGGAACCTTATCAGTTATCAGATCATATGGAGTTCTCACTCCGCTGGGGAGGTTTCAATGTAATACAATCTGAATTGGGGAATCCCTTTTTCTCCGCTAGTTTGAACCAATCTTCAAAGAATGAAACCTGAATCTCTTCATTTTTCTGTATTCTGGAAAGAACATATGAATGAAAATGCATAATATTTTTTGACAATTGAAAATACATAATTCTAAATTTTCCTGTTCAAACTTTTTGTATCTTGGTCTAGTAGTTCCAACAAAATTATCTTGTTACTTGTATCTAGGGAACGGAGAGCAAATACTTGTGTTACAGACCCGGGCGAGGGACGTATTGAGCTTAGATTCTGCTTGTATGATGGGAACGATATAGCACATGGTACCTTCAAGTCGTCTACCACTGTTTCAACTCTTAAGAAAAAGATTGTTGCTGAGTGGTCCTAAGATTATATTATATCTCTTTACTTGTTTTCTTCTTAATCCTACCTTAACTATGTAACTGGATTAATGATCTTAGGTGCGCATCAGTTTCATTTATGTCTTAATCTTGTTTTTATCTCTTTGATTTGAGGATCATGTTTTGATATTAGTCAGCATTGCTTGCGCATGGTACATATGAAAACATTTCTTTTTGGATCGATTTGTGCATAAATATTTGTCTTGCCAACGTTTATATAGGAAAAATGGTACCCTTCAGCTTGGGGAAAAGTCTTATATGAAATATATGTATGAGTCAAGTTAATATGACTTTAAATATCTTGCATTTTCAGGCAATATGGTCATACCCGAGTCAATAAATGACTTAAAACTCATACATGCTGGTAAAGTTTTGGAAAACAGCAAAACCCTTGCTGATTGCAAAGTAAAAATTGATGATCTCCTTGTTGATGTTATCATCATTCATGTGCTAGTGCAGCCTGTTAATTCAAAATGCAAGACAGGTTCGTCAGTTTGCCTTTCTTGAAGGCACAATATTTCTTTATTTCATCACGCACGAGATTTTATATAGATATGTCAACACGACTTTTATTTATTAAATAATATAATAATAAATAATAAATATAAATAATAATATAATATTAAAACTTAAAAAAAAATCTGAAGAAATCGAAAAAGCAGGGTTTGAATCGTGTTGGGTAGTTTCCGAATTTCATGGGATTCATGAGGGGATAAAGTTGTTAGGTGGAGTGTTTCTAGGATTAGAGTTCGATTCGAATTAAGATTTGAGGTTTTAATCCCTTTAAAAAAGGATTCGGTCGAACGGCTTAGGGGGAGGAATTTGCTGGGCTTTTGAATCGGCATTGAATTGAGAGCTGGAGATCAGAAGGGGAAATTAAGCGAGAGTCGGGAGATTTGTTGATTGAAGGATTGGGTTTCTGCAATCAAAGCAACCGAGGAAGTAAGCTTTCCGATCAGGTTTCTTTCCTGTTCAATTTTTGTGTTCTTCTTATTTTGGTGTTCTTGGGTAGATTTTAAGTTGATTTAGGGTGTAAGACTGACGCCTTTAGTGTTTAGGAGGAGACTTTGATCGGTTTTAAGAAGTTTTTCGAGTTTTAGAGGTGTTTTTAGGGCTTCCGACGGCTTCGTCGGTGCCGGAAACAACCACCGGAGGTTTTCTGGACGACGGCCGGTGTATTTCGCGGTGGTCGGCGAACACGCCGGAGCGGCGCCAGACGGTGACGGAGAGGATCACACGGCGGGGCTCGCGGCAGCCTGGAGCCATGTTCTTGGTGTTCTTCATTGTTCTTCAAGAACAATGAAGAACACCATCCAAAACCTTGTGTTTAATCTTTTTTTAGGCTAAAACTTGGAAATTTGGTGTTAAGCTTCAGAGAATCCTAAGGATACTGAGTTGGGCCGAGTTGGTCTCGGTCCAAATGGCCGAGCCAACTCGGTCAAGGGGGGTTTTGTCTTAGGGCGATACGGCGCCGTTTTGGCAGCCGGGTCATGGGCCGGATCCGGGTTCAACCCGGATCCGCGTTTTTTTAATAGCTTAGGGGTTATTTACATCCTAGGTCCTCCTAGGATTGAACAGGTATTCAATTTAGTCCCCTAAACCCCAATTAGGCCCTCTAAACTTTAGTTTTCACTCAATTAGGTCCCCAGAATCCCTAATTAGCCCCTAAACCTTTAGATTTCATACAATTAGGTCCTTAAGCCCCTAGATTAAACCCCTAGGTTTTAAATTAATTAGCTTTTAAACTTAATTAGGACTTAAAATTAATTTTAAAGACCTTAAAAAATTAATTAGGTTCTAGATTTGAATTTAATTTAATTTTTAAGAAACTTTAAAATTAATTTAATCTAATTAAATCTAATTTAAAATTAATTTGACTCCAAAAACTTAAAAATTAGACTCCAATTAGGTTTAACTTAATTCTTAAAAATTTGAAAATAATTTTAATTAATTATTCTAATTAATTTTAATTAATTTCTAAAAAGGTAAAGTTTTAAAATTAAACTTAATTAGGTCTAGTTTAGCCTTAAACCTTAAAACATTCACCATTAGACTCAAATTAGGCTTACTTTAATTCTTAAAATTAGAAGATAATTTTAATTAATTAATTTAATTAATTTTAATTAATTTCTAAAGATAAGATTTAAAATTATTTTAGGTCTAATTAACCCTAATTTCACCAAATTAAATCTTGATTAGGTTAAATTAAATTCTTAAAAACTTAGAAATTATTTTAATTAAGACCCTTAATTAATTTAGAATTTCTAAGATAAGGTTTAAAAATTAACTTAATTAAGTCTAAACCAACCTTAATTGAACCTTTGAACTTAAAATTCACCAAGATAGATTTAAATTAGGTTTTAATTAAAATTTGAAATTAAGGAAGTTTAATTAATTAATTTAATTAAAATTTCTAAAACTTTAAAAATTAATTTCACACTTAATTAAATCTTATCCTTTGTTCGAGGTTTGCTTCCGAGTCCCTTTTGATCTCTTTCAATACAAAGTCCCTTTGTACTCATGAGAATTTTTGATGTAATTTTTTTTTACCCATGATTCTAATAAAATTGATGAGTTCCTTTTATTTTGTTCTTTTACTTTATTATGTTTTTTGGCATATTTAGGGAGGTCACCCAATAAAACATTTAGGTTAATTAATTTAGAGCCCTCTAGGACTAGTCGCTTTAATTAATTAATTAATTAAATTAGGGAGATAATATAGTAACATAGCATTTGAATCTTATGTCTCGGATACACTAAAGAGGTTGGTGTTTTGACGTACCATGATGCTGACCTAGAGAGTGTACCTTGACATCGAATTCATGTGTTATTAAAACCTAGAATTTTGATAAAATAACTTAGGCTTAAAATTAAATAAAATTGATAGGTAAACAATTAGCGACATTAGTAACTTAGGTTTTAAACACTTAAAGCAATGGAGCCTTTTTAGGAGTAGAACTTAAAATGGACAAGATAAAATGATCATGCATTTTCCTTTAGCCTTTTGAGGCGGAAATTACATTCCTTTAAATTTGGGTGAGGTTTCCTATCTAGAGGACGTCTCATTCAACTCAAGTTTAAAGGCAGTGTAATTTCTAAATCCAAAGGATATCCAAAATTCAAAAAATGTTATATTAACAATGGAAAATTAAATTAATATCTATCTTTAAAGTATCAATGCCACGTAATGTTTTTCAAGGTACCAATTTTTGGGCGTTTGTAAGGGTCGTCCTTACACGTAACCGAGTCCCCAACCCAACGTCTTTTTTAAATGAATCTATGGTTTATTTTTATGGTGTCTGGCCTACCTAAGTGGCCGGTGGCGACTCCAAGTCATTTTTCAAATTAAATCATATATTTTTAATAAAACTTGGATTTTTCAAGATTAAAATTAACAAGTTTGAATTTGTCAAAACCAATCGTCGAACACTTTTTCACCTAAACTCGCATTTTTTAAGAGGTCGCGACAGCTTGGCGACTCCTCTAGGGACTTAAAACTAATTTTTTGTGTGAGTCAGGCCTAATTTTTTCAAACTTTACGTGGTATTTTGGCATTTTTGAAGTTAGATATTAATTTAATTTTTTATTTGTTAAGTGAACATTATTTGAACGAGGAAAACCTTTTACTTTCATATATCTTGTCATTCATGTATAAGCCCTCGACCCGAGCTTTCACCCTTAAGTGGGAGTTAGATATTATCCGACGTGATACTTTCCAGCTCCGAGTTTCGGATTTTTATCTGCTTCCGGTATACTAACCTTACGCATCGTAGGGTCTTCACCCCCGTTGTAAGGGACCTATACCACCGAATCGATGTCTTATCGTCGTAGTAGACGATAACGACAGTTCGGAAACCCAGTGTCTAGACCAAAAACCGCATATAGAGTAGAAACCTACCCCTTCTAGAGCCAGACAAGAACCATAAGATAAGGCGGTATGCTGCCGAAATGCCGCCAAACTTAGGATTTCTCTGTTAACATGCTCTCTGGTTATTTTGCATATTTTAGCATGCTCTCTGGTTATTTTCATGCAATTTAGCATACTCTCTGGTTATTTTACGTAATTTATTCTGTTCTCTGGTTACTTTTTCGACACCTTTGTTATTTTATTTTATCTTTGTATTTATCCCACTAACACTTTTTTCTTTCTATTTTCGTTTTTTGGTCCTTCTATGCATTTTTTTTTTACTTGGCATATCATTTGCATGGGTATTAATTTGGAAAACAATAAAGTTAGAAGTGTCCAAAAATGTCAGAAGGGATCATTATAGGCAAAGATAATACAGAAGTCTGGACATGGTCAGAAGTAGTTCAGCATGAGAAAGATGATAGCTTGACATAAGGAGGAGGAGCGTGGAAGACCAAGTATGAAGCAGCGCAGCGTACCATCCAGAATCAGAGTTGATCAATTTCAAAGGTCGGAAGCGTTGCATCTTACGTACAGACGTTATCGAGAGAAGCTACAACTCTGTTGAAGCAGACGAACATCAAGCAAGAGCATGGAGAAGCCATCTACATGAGTTGACCAACTTAGGGATTAGGGTCAACAATTTTCTGTAGACTATCTTTAAAGTTGTAGTAAATCCTTTTTGAACAGACGGATGTTTTTAAGAGATTGTTTTCCGAATTTAATACCCTCTTGCATTCATGCATCATAAAGTAGATTTATATTTAGGTTGTTTGACTTCTATCTTATTTATATTTTATTTTGTTGATATTTTTGCATCATATTGCATAAAGGTATTGATCCAAAAGTGATTATCGGGATAGAAGGTGATCATAACATTTAAAGAGATTTGTAGGTCGAAGACGAGGTTGAATCAAAGCTTGAGAAGGATGGACAATTTACTTGAAGATTACTTAGACTCTAGAGACGCTGAAATGCAAGAGTTAAAAAGACAGATGAGTGAGCTGAAAACCATGATGATGAACATGACTAAAGGGAAGAGGCACATGGAAGAAGAGCCGAAAAAGGATCGGTACACATACAAATCACCACTTATAATTGGTATGAGCAAGCCAACCGAAAATGTACCAGACCTAAAACCTGAGAAAGTCACAGCGGTCCATGGAAAATCCAATATGAAAGAAGCATTCCGCCCGATAAAGTCGGTCGAACATCCAGAGCAAAGTTTAGGTTCCAAGATCCTTTTTCCTAGTTCTCAGAAGACAGAAAGTCGCAAGAATTGGTTTGACCCAATTCCCATTTCATACGAAGAATTATATCCTCAGTTGCTAGAAGCTCGGCTAATAACTCCGTATTTTATCTCACCATTACAACCGTCGTACCCGGAATGGTATGATTCTGATGTTTATTGTGAATTTCATGATGGAGTACGAGGACACTCAGTTGAAAATTACATGGCTTTAAAGCGTAAATTTCAGTGTCTGTTGAAATGCGAGAAGTTAAAGTTTGAAGAAAAAAGTCAGTCTGATTCAAGGGGCAGACATGAAGTCCGAGATGAAAATATTTCGAAGAAACAATATCAGTCTAGGTACGAGATTCAGGTAATGCAAGAGAGAGATAACTTGGAAGAAGAGTTACAAACTTTGCAATCAGATTACCAAGATCTCGCTAAGGATGTTAAGAAAGAATGTGTAGAAAGCGCAGATGGTGACATAAAAGCTGCAGCACGATAGATGGCTCAAGAGATAGCAAGCTTAGCGGATATGACAGCAGAATTGAGTCAAAACATCAACCCGGTGATAGATCACAATAAGAAGTTAGCAGGGTTCTTAGAGAAAGTTAAGAAATTAGGGGTTAAGACTCGCAAATACCTTTAGCGTTTGATAGTTGATGTAATAAATCTTTTTACCTGAAATGAAAGTTATTGTACGATAATCACTCTTGGGATCAATACCTTATTGCATTCATGCATATGTTTATTTTATATCATGCCATTATTATTTTATCAATATTGCATTAGCATACATAAATCTAAGGTGGTTGAGGGTTCCGATGACAGTTGTCATACATTAATAAAAGTTTGAGAATCAGACATCATGGATGAGAACATGAGAGAAGTTGCAAGTATCCAAGAAAGATTGCAAGAGCATATGACAAAGCCTTAACCAAAGGCAAACGATCAAATCTAGAAGCCATGTCTAACTATCTACCCGGGAGTATCAAGTTCGAGCATGAATACGTTTTCTCTTGAACATGTTGATCAGTTGACAAATATGTGTACAGAACTCCAGAAGAAAATTGAGGCAAGTGAAAAAGGGGTGGACTCCGAGTTTAGTGCAAGGGAGTTTTGTCTGGTCCCTGATTTGGTTATTCCACCAAAATTCAAGATCCCTGTTTTTGAGAAGTATGACGGATCTAGTTGTCCTAAAATTCACTTGACGACGTATTGTCGGAAAATGGAAGGGTATCTAGATAATGACCAAATGATGATTCACTACTTTCATGATAGCTTGACTGGGCCTACTGCAACATAGTACAACAGATTGAGTCGAGAGCAGATTCGAACATGGGTTGATTTGGCGAAAGAATTCTTGGGGCAATACAGGTATGTCATAGACTTGGCTCCAGATCGTCGGACTTTACAGAGTATGAGAATGAAAGATGATGAGAGCTTTAAGGACTATGCATTGAGATGGAAGGTGCTGACATCTCAGGTGCAACCACCCATGATAGAAGAGGAAATGTCTAAAATGTTTCATCAGACCTTGCCGTCTCCTTTCTTCGATAAAATGCTTACGAATTCAAGGGGCAACTTTAAAAATTTTATGTCCCTGGGCGAAGTAATAGAAGTTGGAATCCAACAAGGGAAAATTGAACCCAGGCTCAAAAGTTCCACAGAAGATAAGAAGCCGAAAGAGGTAAATGAGTGTAATGTTAAAGGTTCCCGAAGACGTAAAAGGAAGAGATCACCCAGTTCTTCAGGGAGGCAACAAAAGATTCCTCGAAGAAATGCGGATCGGGAGATATTTGGAATGCCTATTGCCGATTTATTTCATTATCTTGTTGAAGTTCAATATATTACTCCCAAGCCAATGAAGAAAGTGTCAAGCCCTTTCGCTCAAAGCTATGATCCCAACAATGTTTGTGAGTTTCATATGGGATTGTCAGGTCATGCTACTAATAAATGTAGGTCTTTACTGGAAGAAATCAAGAAATTGATTGATAAGGGAATTTTGACAGAGGATTTGGTGCAACAATGGAAGACCAAAGAAAATGCTCAAGATGATATGCTCGTTGAAGATTCAGAGCTTCAGGACTAGCTTTTCCAAGATTGTTCAGAGTTATGAAAAATCTGTCTTGTTCATGTCTAAATGTCAAGAAAAAGGGTGTTTTTGGGATCGGTTGCAGAGTAATGCCCTGAATCATCCCAGTTGCGTTTTTCTACTCTATATGCATTGAGTGTCTTTTGTAAGGGAGTTTTTTTTTCATTTGTCAATGATTCTTGTTTCATATGTGTTTTTTTTCAAGTGATAAACATGTCATATTCTTTGATTCTTTAAATTTTTACTTTTTTGATTCTTTGATTCTTTGTTATGGATTAATT
Source organism: Abelmoschus esculentus (assembly GCA_035048815.1). Taxonomy (NCBI): domain Eukaryota; kingdom Viridiplantae; phylum Streptophyta; class Magnoliopsida; order Malvales; family Malvaceae; genus Abelmoschus; species Abelmoschus esculentus. The sequence goes on from JAUCBN010000032.1 coordinate 9,659,910, forward strand.
TTTGAGCACCCATACATATATCATTGATTTCATTCTTTCAGATATTGAATATCAATTGCGAAATTGGTCAAATTCGAAGACCAACTTCACTAATATGACTCGTTACCACTTTACTTGGGCCAAAAGGATGACATTAATGAGTGTTCAGGAATCACAGGAAAATCCTAGATAAATTTTGAGTGAGTTTCCTCTCAAGCATTGTTGAATAAGGTCTTTGAATGAAGTGATAACCCAAAACATCATCCAACTAAAGTCTGCTTTGCTTTAAAGACATTCGAGTATGAGATGATATTTGGCATTCCTTGATTTCCCTTCTCAAAGAAAGAAAATAAGAAAAACATCATTTTTTGTCCCCTTTGAGCCTAACGTTATTTTTCTTTCGATTCAACCTAAATCAAGGATCACCCCTACACTGGGGGCAAAAAAGGATGAAAATATGTTTCAAAGTGAAATATAAAACCAAGAAAAAGAAGCCAAACTCAAATTGTTGAACATAAAATTCAGTGAAATATTTTGATGGGATGAACCACTGGAAAAAATAGTGGTAAAAAGGAAATGACCTCTAGGGTGAAAGCCCAACAAAAAGAAAAAGGGTCAACCTAGAGTGATCCGCAAAGAAAAAGTATTTCATCAGAGCATGTTCAGATCAATGCGACAATGATCTTTGATTTTATCACCCTTGAATTATTTGAGCCTATATATCCTTTCTTTGGTAGCCATAAACCATAGCCCACATTACAAGCCACAAAAGACCATTTTGACCATACACGGATATTGGAACAAGGAGAGTTAGTCTTCAGAATATATCTCGCTTACTAGGGTTAGCCTTTCTTCAAGGATTTTTAGTCTTCTTATGCTTGATCGAGATCAGAAAAGAGAGGAAAATTGGATATGGTGAGCTAGTGAGAAAAAGAGTGCCACCTAAACGGGGTAGAATTAGAAAAATGAGAATGTTTCTCCTGAAAGTCTAATAAATTGGAAAATGGTTACATCCGAGTTGATCTTTGCAAATTTGTTCGAACACTTTGTTGCACTTGATATTCAGAAGCCTAATTTTTTGTTTTTGTTTGCCATGACAATCAATTTTTTTCAATGTTTTCAAAATACTATTTTGAGCATTTTTTTCTTATCGCTTAACAAGCATCTTGCAGATGAATTGATTAGATACAAAAAGTAAAGGATTTTATGGGAATTACTATAATACAATTAATCCTTTAAGCGTAGGCAGAACAAGAGGTGAATGATGAATGGTATGACGAGGAACAAATGAAGATTTGAAATGCCAAAGCATGGGGCATTTACGTACAGGCTGTGTCATTGCCGAGTTCCGTAGTGATGAATATTAGTCTAGCTTGGTGAAAGTTCAAGGACTAGGAAAGGTTTAGGGATCAGGAGAAAATTCAGGGACCTATAATATTTTGCACACCCTAAATGGTGAAAATAGGGCAAACTTAGTGTGATAAAAGATCAGCTAAGCGTTATTGCACGTAAGATTTTGAATCAGAATAGAAAAGGGAGGTACAGAGTTCATTAACTTATCGCCTCGAGAAGCTGATGGCCCATGAAATGTGGGGCAGAATTCGAACTAATTGGAAAAATCAATGATGTTAATGTCAAATTGAGAAATAGAGCTCAAAAAGTTCAAGCAGAGTACAAAGTTGTCGATGTGAGATGTCGTCATGACAGAAGGAGGTCCAATGAAGAAGACCAATGTACATTCAAGTGTCCCTCAATGACCACAATTCATGCATCATATGGTTAGGCAGCCATAGGGTAAAACATGCTAACCTATGCATTCAAAATATTTTTTGGTTAATTTTAACAGGAATTTGCAAGATTAACAAAGCAATCCAGATCAGGACAAGCAAAGATCTCAGAGGAAGAAAATTTAAAAAAAACAAACATTTCAAAAGGTCAACAGAGACCAATACAAATTTCTATTTGAGGAAAAAAGATCTCAACAAAGAAGATGAAGTTAAGCAAGATTTTCCGCTTGAAGATGCTGATTTCAACAAAAATCTTTATTTACCAGATGTTCAAGGGAATTCAGATGAGAAGAACAACTTCGGATCTCAAAATTCGTTTGAAGGAATTCAACAGGATTTAAAGAAATCAACTACAACAAATATTACCGGCAGCCTTTGGTGTGAGTCCAGAAAGAAGTGGTGTAGCGTGAGGAATTTCGTAATAAGAAGAACAGCCTCAAGTTTCACCGCTTACGTCTGAAGAATTTCGAGGTGAGAAGAACAGCTTCAGACTCTTCAGTGGAGGTGGAGAATTTCGTACTAAGAAGAACAACTCCATATTCCATTATTAAATCCTCTGGGTCATCAGTAAGTCCTCTGGGCATGATGTTAAATCCTCCGGGTCATCATTAAGTCCTCCAGACATGATGTTAAGTCCTCCGGGCCATCACCTTCGGGAGTGATGATATCGTTTGCACAATCTAGGAGGCAATACGATCCTAAATCCTCCGGGTCATCATTAAGTCCTCCGGGCATGATGTTAAGTTCTCTGGGCCATCACCTTCGGGAGTGATGATATCGTTTGCATAATCGAGGAGGCAATACGATCCTAAATCCTCTGGGTCATCATTAAGTCCTCCGGGTATGATGTTAAATCCTCCGGGTCATCATTAAGTCCTCCGGGCATGATGTTAAGTTTGAGGAATTTCGAAATAAGAAGAACAACTTCAAGCTTCAAGGTTTACAGAATTCGTATTTTTCAGTCTTTGCTCATCTCCTGCTCCGCAGCATTGAGCAAAGAGGGGCAGCTGTCAACACGACTTTTATTTATTAAATAATATAATAATAAATAATAAATATAAATAATAATATAATATTAAAACTTAAAAAAATCTGAAGAAATCGAAAAAACAGGGTTTGAATCGTGTTGGGTAGTTTCCGAATTTCATGGGATTCATGAGGGGATAAAGTTGTTAGGTGGAGTGTTTCTAGGATTAGAGTTCGATTTGAATTAGGATTTGAGGTTTTAATCCCTTTAAAAAAGAATCCGGTCGATCGACTTAGGGGGAGGAATTTGCTGGGCTTTTGAATCGGCATTGAATTGAGATCTGGAGATCAGAAGGGGAAATTAAGCGAGAGTTGGGAGTTTTGTTGATTGAAGGATTGGGTTTCTGCAATCAAAGCAACCGAGGAAGTAAGCTTTCCTATCAGGTTCCTTTCCTTTTCAATTTTTGTGTTCTTATTTTGGTGTTCTTGGATAGATTTTAGGTTGATTTAGGGTGTTAGACTGATGAATTTAGTGTTTAGAAGGAGGCTTTAATCGGTTTTAGGAAGTTTCTCGAGTTTTAGAGGTGTTTTTAGGGCTTCCGGTGGCTTCGGCGGCATCGAAAACAGCCACCGGAGGTTTTCTGGACGACGATCGGCATGTTTCATGGTGGTCGGTGAACACGCCGGAGCGGCACCAGACGGTGGCAAAGAGGATCATACGGCAGGGCTCGCGGCGGCTTGGAGCCATGTTCTTGGTGTTCTTCAATGTTCTTCAAGAACAATGAAGAACACCATCCAAAACCTTGTGTTTGATCTTTTTTTAGGCTAAAACCTGGAAATTTGGTGTTAAGCTTCAGAGAATCCTAAGGATACTGAGTTGGGTCGAGTTGGTCTCGGTCCAAATGGTCGAGCCAACTCGGTCAAGGGGGGTTTTGTCTTAGGGCGATACGACGCCGTTTTGGCAGCCGGGTCATGGGCCGGATCCGGGTTCAACCCGGATTCGCGTTTTTTTAATAGCTTAGGGGTTATTTACATCCTAGGTCCTCCTAGGATTGAACAGGTATTCAATTTAGTCCCCTAAACCCCAATTAGGCCCTCTAAACTTTAGTTTTCACTCAATTAGGTCCCCAGAATCCCTAATTAGCCCCTAAACCTTTAGATTTCATACAATTAGGTCCTTAAGCCCCTAGATTAAACCCCTAGGTTTTAAATTAATTAGCTTTTAAACTTAATTAGGACTTAAAATTAATTTTAAAGACTTTAAAAAATTAATTAGGTTCTAGATTTGAATTTAATTTAATTTTTAAGAAACTTTAAAATTAATTTAATCTAATTAAATCTAATTTAAAATTAATTTGACTCCAAAATTTAAAAATTAGACTCCAATTAGGTTTAACTTAATTCTTAAAAATTAGAAAATAATTTTAATTAATTATTCTAATTAATTTTAATTAATTTCTAAAAAGGTAAAGTTTTAAAATTAAACTTAATTAGGTCTAGTTTAGCCTTAAACCTTAAAACATTCACCATTAGACTCAAATTAGGCTTACTTTAATTCTTAAAATTAGAAGATAATTTTAATTAATTAATTTAATTAATTTTAATTAATTTCTAAAGATAAGATTTAAAATTATTTTAGGTCTAATTAACCCTAATTTCACCAAATTAAATCTTGATTAGGTTAAATTAAATTCTTAAAAACTTAGAAATTATTTTAATTAAGACTCTTAATTAATTTAGAATTTCTAAGATAAGGTTTAAAAATTAACTTAATTAAGTCTAAACCAACCTTAATTGAACCTTTGAACTTAAAATTCACCAAGATAGATTTAAATTAGGTTTTAATTAAAATTTGAAATTAAGGAAGTTTAATTAATTAATTTAATTAAAATTTCTAAAACTTTAAAAATTAATTTCACACTTAATTAAATCTTATCCTTTGTTCGAGGTTTGCTTCCAAGTCCCTTTTGATCTCTTTCAATACAAAGTCCCTTTGTACTCATGAGAATTTTTGATGTAATTTTTTTTTACCCATGATTCTAATAAAATTGATGAGTTCCTTTTATCTTGTTCTTTTATTTTATTATGTTTTTTTTGGCATATTTAGGGAGGTCACCCAATAAAACATTTAGGTTAATTAATTTAGAGCCCTCTAGGACTAGACGCTTTAATTAATTAATTAATTAATTAAATTAGGGAGATAATATAGTAACATAGCATTTGAATCTTATGTCTCGGATACACTAAAGAGGTTGGTGTTTTGACGTACCATGATGCTGACCTAGAGAGTGTACCTTGGCATCGAATTCATGTGTTATTAAAACCTAGAATTTTGATAAAATAACTTAGGCTTAGAATTAAATAAAATTGATAGGTAAACAATTAGCGACATTAGTAACTTAGGTTTTAAACACTTAAAGCAATGGAGCCTTTTTAGGAGTAGAACTTAAAATGGACAAGATAAAATGATCATGCATTTTCCTTTAGCCTTTTGAGGCGGAAATTACATTCCTTTAAATTTGGGTGAGGTTTCCTATCTAGAGGACGTCTCATTCAACTCAAGTTTAAAGGCAGTGTAATTTCTAAATCCAAAGGATATCCAAAATTCAAATAATGTTAAATTAACAATGGAAAATTAAATTAATATCTATCTTTAAAGTATCAATGCCACGTAATGTTTTTCAAGGTACCAATTTTTGGGCGTTTGTAAGGGTCATCCTTACACGTAACCGACTCCCCAACCCAACGTCTTTTTAAATGAATCTATGGTTTATTTTTATGGTGTCTGGCCTACCTAAGTGGCCGGTGGCGACTCCAAGTCATTTTTCAAATTAAATCATATATTTTTAATAAAACTTGGATTTTTCAAAATTAAAATTAACAAGTTTGAATTTGTCAAAACCAATCGTCGAACACTTTTTCACCTAAACTCGCGTTTTTTAAGAGGTCGCAACAAGATACTTGTTAATTTCATATAAATCCTTGTATCCGGAAAAAAAAAACTAACAAAAACACTGCAGAAACAAATAAGAAAAATAGGAAAAAAACGGTATACACTTGGAATTTAACATAACCATCTAGGAGATTTTATTCATTTTCTGATAATTTCTTCGCGTCATTAGTCGAAAATAATACTGAGAAAAAACATTTATCTCATTACGTATTATATACCTTTAACTTAATATTGACATTGATCGTACTTCATAGTTTTTTTGAAGAGCAGATTTGACCATTGAAACTTATATACAGGAATTTTTTTGTTCCTTCTCAGCACAATTTATCTTGAAATAAAATTGAGATATTCTTAGTTTGATTTAGCTTAGACATGTTCGATTCACGGAATGTAATACTCCATCTGTCCCATTATTTTTGTTTCTTATTGACTTCAAATTTTTACCATTAGTCACTGAACTTTTAAGACGCTTTCAATATGGTTACTGAACATTTTAAACTTTCATTACAATCACTCATCTTTTAATTCACTTTCGCTGGTCATTATAGTCAACTACCATTTAAAAATGTGGTCATTATAGTTAACTACCATTTTAAAAGATGACGTGACATGTTAAATTTAAGGGTAAATTACACTTGTAGTCATTAAACTTTCAAGTTGTTTTCAATATGGTCGCCATACTTTTAAAACTTTCATACAGTCGTTCAACTTTTAATTCGTTTTCATTGTTGCATTGTTGTCAATTATCGTTAAAAAACCCGATGTGGAACGTTAAATTAAAAATAAACCTTTTCCCACCTTATTTCTCTACCTCTCTTATTTTCTTTATTTTTCATCCTCATCTCCCTCCTATCATTCTCCTCCGTGATTTTATAGCCTCTGTGGGGTGAAATTATCTTATTGCCTTCCCCATTAAGAAAAATGGGCATATACTGGTGACCAAAATGATTGTAGTATGCTTCCTAGAAGCACAAAACATTTGCGTAAGAAGGTCCTTCCTAGAAGATCCATGTGGTTGGTTTCCATGTAAGTTTATGAAGTACATGTATGCCAATTTCGAATTTTGTTTCAACTTATATTAGATTCACTATTGCAAAACCAAGTATTGTCTATAGATGTAGTTTGTTTCATTATTTGAAGAATAACCTTTCTCACAGACATAATAATAAGGTGGAAGGGTATAACATTCCACTCCTTTGCCTTCTATTTTTCCACTGAATTTCAAAATTAATTGGAAATTTTTGGGAAAATGATAAAAAATAAAGATTATATGTTCAGCTACTATTCTTGCGGTTAAGATACTTAAAACTAGGGAGTGAAATTAGAATATTTATTTTCACATGGGTACTCTAAAAAAATATAAAAAATATGAGTACCTTGAATACCGTAAAGGTGGGATAGAATTTTTTTGGTAACACTAAAATTAAGTTTAGTGGTGGTTACAATCTAAAAAGAATACTTTGATAGCTATAACCTTGAGAATTTCTTAATGGTGAATATAATAGGATAATTTCACCCTATAGACACGATTATAGAGGAGAAATATACGAGGGAGAGAAGGATGCAAAAGAATTATAGAGTGGGAAAACATTTATTTTTAAAATTAATGTGACACATCATCTTTTTTAACAATAGTTGACGATAATAATTAAAATAAAAATAAATTAAAAGTTGAATAATTCTAATAAAAAATTTAAAAGTTCAGTGATCATATTAAAAATGTTATTTCAGTGACTATTAGTTTAGTTTTCCCTATAATTTAACATGTCACATCAATTTTTTAATGATAGTAACCATAACGAGAGTGAATTAAAAGTTTAGTGACTAATGAAAGTTTTGAAAGTTTGGTGGCCATATTAAAAGCACCCTAAAAGTTTAATGATTACTAATATTGTTTACCCTGAATTTTAAATAATAATGGGTTAAACTTTTAAAAAATAAACTATTGCGTTAATCACTTTAGTTTATCCTCGGTATATTTTTAGTTACTGATTTTGAAAAAACGACTAGTAAGGTCACTATCGTTTTCGGGGTATGAAGTTTTGGTCACTCCAATATTAAGTGTTGTTAAATATTGACAAAAAGATGATTTGACGCAATGAAAAAATGATAAATTACTTAAATAGTCCTTAAGCTATTATTATACTTTTATTTTATCTTTAATTTGACTTTTAAAGATTCAAAACTTTATATTTGTATCATTTTCTCTAAAAAAACATTCAATTCTCTAAAAATTCTTTTAACTCTAACGGATTATGATTGCTATAACACAATCAGACGAGGCCTCTTTAATCAATACAACAAGAAACACTTTGTATCCGAAATTTGAAAAATTAAGGGGGAAAATGACAACATTCTTAGCATTTTCAACTCCTTCACGATTAATCTCCAAAAACCATTTTAAATCTCCCCAGAACCACTCCTTTTATCCGAGTGCCATCCATTTTCAGACCAAAGTTTGCTCCTTTTCTTCCAGCAACTTATCCTTACCCCCCAAAAAGACGACGGTCAAAGCTACCGGAGTGATTAATTCGAGTTTTTCGACAGCTTCTTTAGATACCCATCAAGGAAACTGGGAAGACCCGGATGATGGAAGTGGAAGTGAATATGAAGACGATGATGATTACGTAGAGGAAGAGAACGATGGGTCTGGTTTTCAACAAAGAAATCCTGTCGGGGTTGTTGGTAACCATACAGCGAATCAGTACGAGGAAGATCTTGTCAAAGGTAGTTATTTTTCCTATTATAAATGAACATACTTCTGTAAATACTTGTGTGTGTTTCTTATATTGTATTTGATAATTTTGTTTGTTTTATTATTTAATTTGATATTCTGAGCTGCTGGTCAGTAACTTACGAGATTCCATGACGCTAAGTTATTTGTGTTCTCTAACTAGGTTTGAGGGCATATTTAGTGAATATGCCTGCTACATCTGATCCTTGTGTAAAAGATAGTATGTAAATACTTTGTTATTTCATATGCCCCCAGAATCTGCTACATCTGAACTTTGTCATTTCATATGCCCCCAGAATCTGAAATATAAAGTTTTCAAGTCTCCCTTTGCCTTTGTGTTCTCCTTGTTTAATTGTCCTTGTCTTTTTCAACTGCAGTAAAGAGCCAGAAGGAGATTCAGAAGCTGAAACCATGCGGATGTATTATTCTTTAATCCGTAAACATCCTCCTTAGTTGTCAACTTTGTAGTGAAAAAAGATGAAGCTTTTCACAACCATACCTTTAGCTTGTATTTGTCTGATCTGCTTTTGAAAATGGCGTTCATCTGTGCCTTTAACCATAGGACTACCCAGGTAAACACTGTTCCTTCTGCCGGTAAAATTAGCTTATCTGAAAATCAAATTTTGTGTAAGCTACGTTTGCCCTGTAGAGACTAGTGGAATCCATTTCAGATGTTGATTTGGGCAAATTACCCGTGCTTTGCAATATGTCAATAATGTATGCTTCATAATATATATGTAGCTCACTTGTAAACATCTAGAGTCTAGAAGGATTATACATGTGAATGATAGATAGTCTTTGAAGACCAACTATAACATCTTTACGGGGCAGGGGAGGATTTTATTTGAATTTTTTTAATCTTTTGTAATTATCATTGGAGTTAAATTGAATCAAATCAAAATATTCAATATTTTAATTACTTTTCCTTGCCCATACCACGAAGTTTATTCCTTTGAATTTTACAAATAGTGTGTATAACTTTGTACAGAAAATAAAAGGACAGCACAAATAGCACATGTAATATAAAACTTGAATCTTTCTAGAACAAAATTCATCAACCGGGGAGGCTTCAAATTAACACCATCCAAAGTTAAATAAATTACGCATGTACTAGGCTGATTTCCTGCTACAACTACAGCTACAAACATAGTACTAAACATTAATACCCCCAACGGCTCCCCATCGACCTCCCTGATTCCCAGTCCCACCATCTACCTTGATTTCTTGTGAAGGTTAAGAATGGCCAATGCTACCAGCCAAAAGAAAATCAATGATCCCAACAAAGACAAGACGATAGCAGCAGTCATTTGGTGACAGAATCCACCCAACATATCACACACCCTCTTCCACTGCAGATGCGAGTTGCCATATTGGCCTAACACACCAACAGCAATGGCTGCTCCGTTAGCAGACAAGAGCAGCCCCATCATGGTTATGTCGAGAACCACCAGAACGATACCCGTCTTGTCTTTTGATGTCCGAACTGCCATCGATGCTACCAAAGATGCTGCCGTGTATGAAAATGCTATCGCATTCGATATCAGGAAGTACCTAACAAAATGATATAATCAAGATCAAGACTAAAACATTACAATTTACAAACATAATCTTGATGGATGGAACAGAAAGTAAGAGAACTCACACAAAGGCAGACATGTAGTGCCACTTAGCAGTGATGGAGACGTGCAAAGTGGGCAAGCTTTTTGTAATACTTATAGGAACAGTCTGTGTCTCCTTGTCCACGCCCGTTAAAATTGTTGCCACCAACGTCAGGATTAACCCCACAACCCTTAATAATCCGTCGCAGTATCTAATCCTCCTTGAACTCTCTACCACCTTCAAGTTGCTCCCAACTCCATCCATGTTGGTCTGAGAACAAAGAGAGGAAAGTTGAGCTGATGGAGAAGGGTAACTGAGGTATAGAAAGAGTTGTTGTAAAGAGAGACTCATGGAGATATTAAAAAGATGGGGATAGTTAAAAGAGTGGAGGTTGAGGAAGTTGGGTCATGCATTGAAGGCAACTGGGTGGAGCATTAAAGGAGGTGCGTGAAATAGTGAAGATGTGTACGTAAAACCAGGCTGCATAGGCGAAGGTGGCGTGCCCAAAGTCGGATAGTATAACTTAAATTGCGCCATGATAGAGGAGGTCATCAGCGTCAGGGATATTGACCCAGCAGACTGCACGTATCGTCACCCGACATGTATTGTGGGTATTAGATGCCAACCAATGCATTATCCGATGGGAGAAACAGTGACGAGAAGGATGGCTATATTGCTGGGTTAAGAGCAACTAATGCAGCTTGATGAGCTGATCATAAAAGAGATCAATACCACGGATTTTAGTAATCTGATTATCGAAATGATTAAAAGATGTAACAAAATAATTTAAGGCTTAATATTAAAATAAATATTTAAATTATTTATTTTTTGGGTGTTTAAGTTTTTTTTTAAGGTTGATTGAGATATTTATTTTGATAAAAAATAATGGTTAGAACTCTTAAAAGAGAAAAAAAGTTTAAACTCCATTCAACTTAAAGCATGACCTTACTTATTTTTTAAACCAACTAATTGTTGGTAATTTATTTTTCTTTATGTGATTAAACTACTCATAATAATATAAAATATTAAATTTATAAGATTAAAATAGTAGACTAAATCATTTTCAAAAATCAAGATTAATTTTATTGAATAGCGTAATCATATTTAATATTTTTTTATTGATATACCAAAGCATAACTTTCTTTTTTTGTTTTCTGTTTATATTATATGAGGAAGTTAGCGGCTCTAGAATGGATTGAAGCCTAATATGTTAAAAAATGTGGAATATGTTCTAAACTGTAGTTATAAATAGAGTTATGTTTAAGCATTGTGCTTATAACAAGGTATTGTCCTTTTTGGTATTGCGAAGAGTGTGATCGATGCTCATATCACTACAGCAAAACAGTTCTACAGCGACGTATCTAGTGGCGTTTTTATAACAAATGCCACAAATAATCGCATTATAGTGGCGTTTTTATAAAAACGCCGCAAAATTTCTAATTCAGTGGCGTTTTAAATAAAAACACCGCAGTTGATTGTATATTTACAACGCTTCTAGACAAACGCCGCAATAGAGTGTGTTTTTAGTTGCGTTTATATTAGCAAACGCCGCAATTGTCTGAAATATTGTGGCATTTTCTGAAAAACGCTGCAAAAGTGTTTAATATTGTGGCGTTTCATTTAAAAACGCCGCAAAAATGTAAGAGATTGTGGCGTTTCATTAAAAAACGCCACAATATATCGTATTTTAGCGGCGTTTATTTTTACAAACGCCGCAAGTTCATCTTCCTTATTACAGTCTCCTTTCTTTTCAGCATCTTCAACCGAAAACCCCCCAAATCCCACTCCCAAGAACAGTCCGCCCCAATTTCAGGCCACCGTCGCCACCTCTGCTCGTCGCATTTGTCACTTCGTCGTTCGGTTAGGTCGATTCCACTGATTCATCGTCGGTCGTCCTACGACAGGTAAGATCTCTGCCCTAATTATTTTTTCAATCGAATTAGGTTTTCCAGTTTTGTGGCTTGGTTCCTAATTTCAGATTTGTTAAAGTACAGAGGCTAATAAGATTGTTTACAAGTCAAATTTGGTACCCGTAGGATACCAAGGCCCCCATGGTTTATAGGTTGACAAAGTGACATCTTAGATGTAGTGGTTGAGCTCTCCTAAATGAATTTCCACATTAGTTGTTTGGAAAAAAATATTTTAGCCATTAAACTTCCTTGATATAAAGTTTAAGGGGTTTTATGGAATGGGTTTAAAGAAAAATATGGGTTGCTGGAATATTAGTTTAGAAAGGTTCGATGAATAAGATAAGGAAATGACATTGATTGTGTCGGCCACAATTTTTGTCAAAATGGGGTTAGAAAAGTTTAATTCATAACAAGGAAACTGGTAGAGGCTGCTATGATTTGGTTTAGTTCAGATAAAAGCTCTACCGTCATATCTACCATAGAGTTACTAACCAGTTTATCAAAAATTATTTTATCCATTCCTTCACAAAGTTCATCTAACAGTTAAGTTTTGGTTTCAGCAATACTTTCACAAATATACTGCAGCTCATCAAAACTCATCAAAAGGAGACAGACCTTAGGACTCGTTAAAGACAGAATCAGATATTTTAGGATTGTTTACAAAAATCTCTCATCATGTTAGTTCATGTCCCTTTAAAAAAGGATCCGTCTTATACTCTTATTACATAAAAGAAGAAATCTATTCTTAAAAGAAAATAAATCAAAAGCATAATCAAGAAACAAGAAAATAAATAAAATCACAACCTAAACCTTAAATATATATAGAAATTAACTTAATGGTCTACTCTTTCTTAAAATAGTTTAGGTCCATAACAAGGTATTTCAAATAACCTAAGATAATACATTCAGACAGCAAGCAGTCGTGTGAACAATAAGCATAAACATTTTTTCCCAATATCAGTAAATCATTTTATAAAAGAGAACTGAAAAGAAAAAGTTAGCAGTAACATCAGGAAACATATTGCTGCAATACACCATAAAAAAACAGAATTATCATAGAGTCTTCAAAAAGATACTCTCTAGTCACTCCCCCTAATCTAAAACGTCAGCAAAAGATTTATTTCCCTAGGTACATAAAAAAATAAAGTGAGCAAACAGAAGAGATAGCCTTATCAATCTTAGCAAAACTGCCAAACCCAGGGTCTGGGATTGAAATTGACATACCATAGCGAACAACTTTTTTTGAATCAAACTTAATAATTAAGCCATGTTCGTTACCTAAATTCATTTCAACATATAGGTTGAATTATTTTATTTAATAATCAAACTTAATAATTAAGCCATGTTCCTTAATAATCAAACTTTTTTTGAATCAAACTTTTTTTGAATGTAGATCTTAATTATTTTATTTTTTTAATTCTACAGTGGAAAGTGATTATTATCCCCAAGTTATTCGGATTGACATTGCAAACTCTCTCAATAGCATATAGGTTGAGCCGTTACAGGTAAGATTTCCTCAAACTATGGAATAAGATTTGCAAAATCCAGGTTCATGTTAAAGTTAGTTAAAAAAACTATCTTACCTAAGCCTTGTTGATTACATATGTTTGCCCATACGTATTTACTTGAAGACACATTTCTACTTATTTTATTAGCTTTTATTGATAGTATATTTTTTGATGATGTATATTATAGAAATTCTAAATGGATAGGAGTTGGATGAATTTTTCAAGGGTAAGTGTTGACTATCGAAACAGAGTCAAAACTTTTTTAAATGTAGCTTTTGCGAATTCAAGCCAAGAGAATATGATTCTTTGCCCTTGTAAGAAGTGTGTTAACATTAATTGGCACAATCGTGAAGATGTAGAAGAACATTTAATTGTTCATGGCTTTGTTCCGGGCTATAGGAAATGAGTATTCCATGGAGAGTTGACACCTCGTACTGCTATTTCCCAGAGTAATGTGTCTTTTTCACCTATTTCTGATCGTCCATCTATTAGAGAAGATGACATGGAGGGTATGTTGCGAGATGCATTTAATATGCACGATAATGAACAGTCTATTAGAGAAGAAGATTGTAATATTGGTGTAATGAATGATCCAAATGGAGAGTCTATTAGAGAAGAAGATTGTGATGCATTTAATATGCACGATAATGAACAGTCTATTAGAGAAGAAGAACCGAATGTGATGAAGAGCCAAATGGAGATGCTACAAAGTTTTACAAGTTGCTTGATGAAATGAATGATCCACTTTACGAGGGATCGAAGCATTCCAAACTCTCATTTTGTATTTGTCTTTTCCACTTGAAATGTTTAGGAGGATGGACTGGTAAATCCTTTACACAGTTACTAGAGTTTTTAAGAGAAATGTTTCTGTCTGCCAAAATTCCTGAATCTGCCAAAGATATGAAGAAAATGATAAAAGATTTGGGCCTTGGATATGAGAAAATACACAGCTGCCCAAATGATTGTATGTTGTATTGGAGAGACAAGAAAGATCAAGATTCATGTCATGTATGTGGTAAATCTCGGTGGATGAATATGGATACGCAAGATGTGATGGAAGAAGAAGCTGAAGCACGACCAAGAAAGAAGCCAGTAAAGATTTTGCGGTATTTTCCTCTAATACCTAGACTTCAATAGATTTTTTATGTCTTCGAAAACTTGTGAGTCTATGAGGTGGCATTATGATGGACGAACCGATGATGAATTGGTAAGGCATCCTGCTGATTGTGAAGCTTGGAAGTCATTCGACCAAAAATTTCCAAGTTTTGCCAAAGATCCTTGAAATGTCAGACTCGGGCTTACATCTGATGGGTTTAACCCTTTTAAAATCATGAGCACTTCGTATAGTACTTGGCCCGTTCTACTTGTTCCTTACAATTTGCCCCCATGGATTTGCATGAAACAATCATCTTTTATCTTATCCATGATAATCCCCGGTGAGAAAGGTCCTGGTAATGATATTGACATCTATCTACAACCTCTAATTGCAGAGTTAAAACAATTGTGGGTGGGTATCGAAATATATGATGTGTTGAAAAAGGAGAACTTTAATTTGCGTGCAGCTTTATTGTGGACTATTAATGATTTTCCTGCTTATGCAAATTTATCTGGGTGGAGTACCAAAGGTCGTTATGCTTGTCCTTGTTGCGCTGCACAAACATATTCGAAGTGGTTGTACAATGGAAAGAAGTTCTCTTACATGGGACATCGACGGTGGTTAACTGAAAATCATCGTTTTAGATTTCAGAAGAATATGTTTGATGGTACTGAAGAGTTTAGAACAGCTCCTGAGCAAACAATCGGGTACGATATCTTATACATGTTGAAAGATACAGAATTCAGCTATGGAAAGATGAGCCAAACACCAAACCCACGATCAAAGAGAAAGATGAAAGAGGTGTATGAAGGTGATGCTGAACCTCTTAGTGATAATGAGTCTTTGGAAATTAAACAGGAAAGAGAGCGCGTAGGAGTTACTAGTAGACAAAAACAAAAATTTACGCACATAGCAGGGACGAAGAGCTTTGCTCGCATTGCTAATGAAGAGGTATTATTTTTTAAAATATTATTTTAACTTGTATTACATTAAAGTTAATATTCATGTTTATTATATTTTGTAGCTTGTGTCGACTGGTTCTAGCATTGGACGGGTAAAGCTATTCGACATTACTCACACCAAAAAGGATGGCTCTTCAATGAATCCTAAAGCTGAAGAAATTCTGGTATAATGTTTTCATCTATTATTTTTCATCTATTATTTTGTATTATGTTGTATTTGGTATTCTGGTATAATGAATCTTGTTTTTATTTATTATTTTTAATAAATGATTATCAGACGAGAATGAAGGAAAAAAGGACAGAGATAGAAGCTACGACTTCAACTGATGGTTCTGCTAATATTGTTGATATCAAGAATCAAGTTTTTGCTGAAGTTTTGGGTCCTGAAAGATATGGTCGAGTGCGCTGTCAAGGGTCATTCGTGACACCAACTAAATATTTTGGATCCAAATCGTCTCAGTACATGCCATCACAAAGTCAGTATTCTCAAGCGGAAATTCAACGTTTAAAACAACAATTAACTCAATTCCAAGCAGAGATGGAAGCTAAAAAAGCTGAGAGAGAACGAAGAGAAGCTGAGAGAGCAGCAAGGGAAGCAGAGAGAGAAGCAGCATATCAGAATCTTCAACAACAATTTCAAGATATGATGGCGATGTTAAAGCAAAACCAACCTAGGAATTCGTCGCCTTAGATGATTTTAGGTTCATTTGGTTTGTACTTATTACTGAACTTTATTTTACTTAAACTCTGAATTATTATATTTCACTTTATTTGATACTAGACTTTAATATATTTGTCATGGTTAAGTATTTTGGATTATTTTATTGTTGTTGTTTAATTGTATTGTTGTTGAAATATTAGTTACAGGGAAGCTTTTAGTAGTAATAATAATTTAAAATTATTTTTTTAAAATGCAGTATCTATAGCGGCGTTTGGGACAAACGCCACTAAAAACCCATTAACTTTAGTGGCGTTTTTTAAAATCACCACAAAAATACAGAATATTAGCGGCGTTTATTTTAAATAAACGCTGCTATAGTACACGATAAAATAAACGCCGCTATAGTACACGATCTTTAGCGGCGTTTGCTTTTAACAAACGCCGCAAAAGAATGTTTATATTAAAACGCCGCTATAGATCGTGTTCTATAGCGGCGTTTATTTTAAATAAACGTCGCTACTTTTAGCGGCGCAGCTTGTAGCGGCATTTTTTGTGGCATTTTTCGTTATGCTGCAAGTACTTTTAGCGGCGTTAAAAAACGCCACTGTATATATAAAAAACGCCGCTATAAACCTGTTCTGTTAAGTGTATTTTTGCTCTATTTCAGATTGTGGATTAATTCTTGAGTGTGTGTTGCTCTTAAGCTGCACCCAAAGAGGACAACAATACTTTTGTATTATCAATAGCGTGATGCTCTAAGTAGGTGTCACTAGGTGAATTTAAATTATGGTCATGGTTGTGGATAATAATGAGTGAATTACGGTTATTGTAGATGGTTATTTTTCACAATAAGTGTCACTAGACGCTACAACTATTTGAATCCCTGCTAAGGAGGTCATTAGATGAAGCTTCATTAGTTGGCGTATAGATTTGTGAAATCGGGGTCAAAAAATCTTAGATTGCTTCTTGAATAATGTTCTCGAAAATTATTCATATTCTATTGAATCTTATATGTTTAGCTAAGAAAGACATGATAGATTGTGAGAATGGACACATTGAAAATAAAATATATTTCTTATTAAAGTAATGAACAAAAGGATAATTCAATTCAATACAAAGATTGAATATTTATAATCCAAAAGTCTAACTAATTCTAATAACAAACTAACTAATTAATGGCTAATTAACCATTTAATCTAATATTCAGGCTACTTTCTTCATATTTTTGAGCTTGTTAATAAAAAATGTTGAATGAAATTGCTTGAGTCAAAAAGAGTTGTTTGAGTCATAATTGTTTTCTTGAAACCTTTCATTCACTATGCTTTCTTCTTCATCAAGAATTCCTTGAAAAAAAACTTTTATTTCTTGTTTGGTGGCTTACCGAGAATCGAAAGAATTTTTTTTTTCTTTTGTTCTTCTAACTCACCTTCCATTCTACAAATTTTTTTAAGGTTAAATTTTTTTTTCAGAAATCTATTCTTCCTTCATTTTTATTGTCTTACTTTTTCACTTATTTGATCCTTTTTTTTGTTGGGAGAAAGTCGGTTAAGTTATTACTCCCTGATGTAATCTAAAGCCTTTCTCGGGAAAGAAAACACCCTATTATGTCTGGTTAAGGAGTGCAAGGCTGTTAAACACTATACATTCCCCAAATATTTTCTATCTTCTAAACTTAGTCGTGAAACCAAAAATTTTAAGTGATCCTTGTGTATGAAGTAGACAAACAATGAAGAAAAAAGAATTCACAACTCTTGAGGAAAATTTCAGCATTCACTAGCTTCCAATACCAATAAGTAGCTCAAGCAATAGCAACAATCTTAGCTATGTTGATCATTAATACCCGTGAATTATTCATGCTTTTGGAGACTTCGAGAACATGACCGAAAAATAAAAGTCTCATCGATGCATTCACAAGAAAAGAAGCAAGTTCCATGTAACTGAGCTTTCGAGACACTATATTTCCATTTTTTTCGAACGCAGTTGAAGCAGACGTCATGAACGAAAACTCCAACGGGACAAAGCCGGTAATAGAGTTAAACTTAATTTTGTTGCAAAGAATCCCATCAAAAACCAAGTTCAACCCGATTGCGAACAAAATGAACCCCTTCGAGCTTAACAAACGGATAACATGTGTTGATTGAACGACATTCTTGACATCCACAACCTCCGACACCAAGCTAAGATTAGAGTTACAAATTGAGGCTAGAATGTGATCCCAATCCTCGTTAACATACCGAAGATCCATCGATGTAAATGAACCAAGAACGCCATGAATCGTCAAAGGGTTGTCAAGAAAGATATCAAGATGCAAAACCAACACGCGATTAATCTCAACGATTCTTTCTTTAACGTTGACTTTTGTTAAAACCATGTTCTTGACGTGGAACAATATGGGGAGGCAACTACGTTTGTGCTTCTTCAAGAATCCTTTCATGGAAAGCTGGAGAGGAACAGCGTGGTACTGAAAAACATACTTCAAGAGCCAAGAAGTGTGAAAAGTGTTGGTGATGGAAGAGTTTAGGATGGCCAAGATGGTAGAATGCAGCGAGGAGATGAAGATTTCGAGGGTGATTTGGAGGAGGCTGGTTATAATATTGAAACCTGATTTTCTAACTGCAGTAAAACATCCTATGAGAACAACAAAGATTGGGTTGGATTAATCGCCGGTAACCTGTATTTCTTCAAATTCAGTAGTAGGCAAATCAACTCTTTCACCATCACAGTCGATCGATATCAAAGCAGTAACAACACGCCTCCGGAACTCAATAAACGAGAACGATTAGAGCCCAGCAGATTACCAGAGAATTGCAGCAAAAGCACAAATTAGAACCTTTTGGCGCTTGATATCATGTGAGAATGAACACATTGAAAATAAAATATATTTTCTTATTGAAGTAATGAACAAAAGGATGATTCAACTTAATACAAAGTTTGGATATTTATAATCCAAAAATCTAACTAATTCTAATGACAAACAAACTAATTAATGGCTAATTAACCATTTAGTCTAACATAGACTAAATGATTCTGTTGGAAACATGTAATCAAAATTCTAGATTTGTATCCCTTGCATGAAATTTGACATGATATTCGGTACATATTTTAGAAACAGACTGAGTCTCTTATAATGAAAGGATTGTTCCACGATGAGAGTGAAAACGATAATGATAGTAGGATAAATAAAATGAAGAATTTGAAGAAGATAAATAGTTTTAACAATTTGAAAGAAGTGTACGAGAAGCAGTGGAAGGAGAAAGAAAAGGCAAGGATAGAGAGGGAGGCGGCTATTCAAGCAAAGAAGGATCGGAGAGAGAAAGCCGAAGCTCAGAGAAAGGTGGAAAGAAAGGAGGTGTTCAAGAAGATGAGACATGGTCAACCTATAAAGAAATATAGAATCCAGCATCTCTTGCAGTCTATACAGAGTTTACCTATTGGTTACTCAATTTATACAAACTATTCATCTAGAATATGTTATAATTTGTTTTGTTTTATTTTTTCTTTATTGGTGCATACGATAGCTGGTATAGAGAAAATGTGAAACAGTGAAATTTTGCCAATTAGTGTCAAAACCCGAAACATGAAAATCTCCCATATTCTCTAGCTTGTTCTATTGTTGCTTTGAGCAACCTAGAAGCATTTTTGAAGTTTTTTTTACTTAAAATTGGATATTTTTATTGCTTTTATAAGTATTTTTTCGCCTAAATTAAAAAGCTAAATTTTATTACTTTTATGGTGAAAAAATTAGTTTAAAAATTAAAAATACAATTTTAACATCTATTATTTGATTATAATTGATTTTTAAAATAATATTTATACATAATTATAAAATAATATATATTATGATATTTATATGAGAATAAAATTATTTTTAAAAAATTTATTATTAAACTATAATTATTATGTTCAATCATAATTTAAAATATACTTTATATTTTAAAATTAAATTTTATAAAAAAATAATTTTTATCATAATATAAGTTAATTTATTTTATATATTATAATATAATAAATCTAAAAATTGTTCAAATTCAAATTTTATTTTATAATATCATATATAAAATATTTTATATTCTAATAATTACTTTACTTGTATCAACTTTTGTGTGTAATGTTTCAGAGCAACTCCCTCTTCAGGTTTTCAACGGTTTAAAAAGAAGTAAACTGATTCTGAAAAAGTTTATCCTGGAAAAGATAATTTTTCAAGACCTTCTTCACTGTACGATGTCTGACAACCATAGGTTGCCGGGAAGGATTGGACGACCGCTTGACTGTTGACACACAAGTAAGCATGGGGTGATACGGGGATGATAATTATAGTTGTATTTAGGATATAAGATCTTTCGATGACCGATGACGATAAGCAAATGAATCGATCTTGTTTGACTCTATGCCTATGACGATAAGAATGAAATAATAACATTAGATAGATGGAATCTTCAACCCAACATTCATACACAACACAAGATGATGAATTTCATGATCCATCATAAATACATGTACCAACTATTTTGCTTATATCACGGGTCAGGGGCGAATGGCCTGGGCCTACCTAGGCCCTAGCTCATCCTATGTCAATTTTTTTATTTTATTTTTTAAAAAATATATAATATATTTTGAATTTTGGATAAAAATATACAATATTTAAATTTGTTTAAATTTTTAAATCTTGAATTTTAAATAAAATAGAGAGTAAAAATTGAAATAAAATTGAAATAAGATTGAATTTATTTATATTTTTATTATATTTTACGGATACTATATAATTATTTTTAATAAAATATATTTTGATATTAAATAAGTAAACATATTTTTTTTACAAATTGATTTTTTTAATATAATTAGAGTTTTAATCTAGTGTATACTAATGATAAAATACAAATAACAAAATAAAATTAAAAAAATATTTTTTAGTAAGTATATATATATATTATCTCCAATATCTTAAAAACATAAAAGAGGATACAAACATAATATAGTTTTTTAATATTTTAGTTGAATTTGCAGAAGAAATTAATATTTAAATAAATAAATTTAAATTCATATTTTTATTAATTACTTTAAGGAAATGGTTCAATTTTGTTTGAATAAAGATGTAGATAATGAAAAATAAAATTATTCAAAAATGAAGTTTTCTAATTTTAAAATTATATATATATATATATATGAGTTATGTTAGATAAATTTTTTATTTTATTTAAGGTGAATATTCGATTAAATCAAGTTGAGTCAAAATATTTTGAGTGACACAAGTTAACAAGTCATATTTTACAACTTAAACTTTATTTGATTTTTTTGAGTCGAATAATTTGAGTTTTTATTCAAATTTAACTATAAATATTTACAATATTATGGTAGTACTTGGTTACAATTTAAATAGTTTTCTTTGATCATATACACTATGTATATTTTTATATTTTTTCATATGCGTTATACATATATCATAGATAATTGAAGGATTCGAATTGAACATGAAAATTGATATTAGTAATTACTAAAAGTTTAAGTTATTGGAATCTCAAACTTTTTACTCGAATAAACTATTTTTTTACTCATTTTTTGAGCTAAATTTTATTCACACCTAATTTTATTTAAATTGTCCCGGTCAATATTATTTTTCTAGATTCGCCATTGTCACAGGTCGAGTACAATATTTGGCTTAAACGGGTACTAAAGACCCAATCCAATAACTTTTATACAATTCTTGATAGTTTTAAGAAAAAATATCCTTAATGACTTTTGGGGGAAGAGTTTCATTGTTCGTCCGTGAGTAAAAATTCTTTGCTTCCTAACCATGTCTCATTCTGTGATCCTGTTAAAAATTTGTAAAATTTTGAATTTTAAATACCAACTTTAACTTTTTTTAATCTTAAACTATAAATCATAAATCCTCAAAAATATATCATACACCTAATTCCCTAAACTCTAACCACAACTACAACATCTAATTTTGAATCCTAAACTCTGAAGACTCTAACGAAGACAAGATTAAAGGGCAAACGATTTGTACCTTCGTCCGTGGGTGTTGTTTGTGTTGATGTGCTATGCATGTTCATTATGATTGGCACCGAATGATGCAATGTTTAACGGTAAAAATATGCCTATGAAAGAGGTATTTTTCTTAATTAAGCTTCGGTCATCTTCTGAGTGTTCGTTTCTGAGTTAGTTGGACTCTCCCACGTATGGAAAGTTAGGAATTTAATGTGGATGGTTCAGCTCAAAGTAAGTCTGGTCCAACAGACTTTGACAGGGTATTGCGAGATGAGTCGGGTATGAACCTTGCATTGTTTTTGTGTCCCTTGAAGATTATGGATTCAAATTAGGCTAAACTCCATGCTATTGCATTTGCTTTGTGTATGTTTTTTCACACACAACAGAGTTATTGTAGGTCATTAAATGCATTTGCTTTGGCTAAGGAATAGGTTGATCGTGTCTCAATTTTTCAAGCTCTACTTGTTAGGGGTGTGGTTGGGGGTTAGCCGGGGCATTATCGGGGCAATAATGCCCTATTTTGTTGATTTGGTGGTTGCATTTTCGTTAAATTTCTCTCGGCATAGTGATGTTGCCTAGAGTGTTGGCTTGTTGGTGTTGGAAGTAGAGAGTTGGCAAGCTCCTCGGTTGGGGTCTTTGGTAGTAGTAGCGGGTATTGGTGTTCTAGCCATGTTGTGTGGAGTAGTGGAGTTTTTTTGTTAGAACATTAGTGGTGCATAGGTTTTTTCTTGGTATTTGGCATATTTTTTTTTTATTTTAAGTTTAGGAAGTTCGCACATGATAATTTTTTCTTTAATAAAATCATATTATTTATTGATATTAAATATAATTGTCACATGATACATCACAATTTCATATATAATTGTTATATGATACAATATAATTTTATCATATTATATATATATATATTAATATTTATATTTTTTAAAATTTTTAATTTTTTTTGGACTTTGAAAGAATTTTTAAATAAAAAATTAAAATTTTTAAGTGACAACAATATGTTACATCAATTGATCCAAAAATTTGTTAAATTCAAAGGTAAATATTAGTTAAAGGGCTTATTGATTTAAAGATTTAATTATATCTATATAATTGACTTTTCTAAAAGTTGAAAACTTCTTATATAAATCTAAATTTAAATCATTAAACTGCGGTGTTTTCGCTCTCACTCTTCCTACTTATATTTCTCTAGAACCGGACAACTAAAATAAAAAACATGAAAACTCTACATTTGAGACCAGAAGTTGAAATTTGAAACCATAAACGAATTGAAAGAAGGTACTTTACGTTTCTTTTATTTAGTTATGTTGTTTGTTGTTGCGTGATTTTAGTGTAACGCAAATGGTGCAAGTGTATATGTCGCAAGTAATAATATAAATTAGATATCATTTTTATAGGGATTGATTTGAGTCACTTTGCTTAAATTATCACACTGTAAAATAAAAACACAAGTAATGATGATAAGAGTTTAAATAAACAAAAATAAACAATAATAGAAAAGATAGATTAAGAGATTTGGTTAAGAACAAGATACCTAAAATAAGCAAACTTTGATTAAGAACAACTTAAATACTTAGGGTCCGTTTGTTTCGCGAAAAACTGTTGGCGAAAAATGAATTCTAGAAAATAAATTACATTTTACAGAAAACTGATTACAAAATTTATTTTCAATTGTTTGAATTCAACTATGTAAATCATTTTTCATTGTTTGGTAAATTTTCTTGAAAATAATTTTAAAAATTTATTTTTAAAGAAACAATTATGTTACAGATTTCATTGATCTTTTAATTTTTAACTTTTATAGAGTTAATTTTATTGTTATAAAATAAGATTTTACAAAATTTTAAATATATATATAAATAATATTTTTTATAATTTTTTAAATATTAATAATTATAGATAACATGAATAATTAGTACTGCATTATACTAAATAAGTATTATCCGAATACATAACTAGTAGAACATTATCATAATACAACGATATTGTCTAAGTACGTAATTATTTTTAAAACATTACATTAAAATTACACATACTTAACCATATTGTCTAATTATTATTAATTAGACCAAAGGTTGCAGCAGTTGCAAAACCAACACCAACAACATTGAATACATCATAAACACCTCGTTTCTCAGCCAATAAATTCTGTAAAACATAGAATCCAGCAATGAACATGTCAAGTTGAATTTCACCTATAATTGAGCCACGAGTGACTCCGATAAACTATTTTTTTCATCGCATTGCATTAACCGATACTGCTCTCGTTTATCTGGAGTTTTGCCAAGCTTCAATATTATTATGCATCTTTGCTCCAACAAAGAATTCCCAAATTTCAGTAAAAAACATTGTTGTAACACCCCAAAATCTTCCCCAAATTAGATTCCAAATCCCTAACTGAAAACCCTAACATTTGGGGATTTCAGTGGCAATTTCGTAGTTTCTGGAAGTTTAGAGGTCCTGTAGTGAGGTTTTGAAAAAACTCCAGGCCCTTATCCTGTGGTTTACCCATTTCTGCCTTGTGAACGTTTCTCTCCCACTTTTCCGTTTTTGAGTTATTTTAGAAATTTGTTTTCTCCATTAAATCCATTATTTTCGGATCATCGGGGTCTCATCTAAGATTTTTCAAACGACAAGTATCTTCTTTGTTCTCTCAAAAATCCTTGTTTCGTATCAGTTTGGTGTTTGGGTTCGGTGGACTCATTTGTTTCTTCCGATTCTGTTTTGTTGGTAAGTGTTGGTAAGTCCACTGTTTCTTGTTTTTGTTTCCGTTTCCGTTTCTGTTGGTGTTGTTTCGAGTGTTTGGTTGTTATGAATCTGAAAGCATGATTGTGGTTTCAGTTTTAGGTATCGAATATGTATAGGGTTGTTGTTTTGAGTTTGAAAGGTGGTTTAAAGATGGGTTTTGATTCTCGGTTTAAAAATGTTTTGATGTGTTTCTGATTCGATTTTCGGTGTGTTATGTACCGGTATATTCAAACTATGTTGCACTGATACGGATAAGGAGACGGATACGAGGACGGGGACAGAAAACGACAATTCTCAAAATTATAGAGCACGGGTACGGCAAGGGTACGACAAATATAAAATAATAATATTATATATTAATAAAAGAACAAAAAAACTAATAAAAGATTAAAATAAAAAATAATAATATTTTTAATAAAATACTTATAATTACATAAAATAATAAATACACATTCATAAATAATATGGTTTTTTATATAAAATGAAATAATAAAAAATATTTATAGATTATGTTATAAAAAATATTTATGTTTTAGTCATAAAATATCTAAAATAACTGATAAAAATAAAATACTACAAATAAAATAACAAACAAAGATTATACTAAAATTACGTTTAAAATTAAAATAAAATTTAAGATTAAATTATTTATTTTAGTTTCTTTAAGTTAAGATCAATACGTTAAATTATATATTATATAATCATTTTTTACCTATTATATAGTTATTTAAAAAAATCTTTTAAAAATAATTATTGTAAATAAATTTTATTTTTTATATTAATTTACATTAAAATTAGTGTAAAATTTAATTTTTTATATTAATTTATATTAAAATTAATATAATTATTTTAAATATTAAAATATTAATAATATTTTCTGATTAATAATTAATAATAATATTATCTAAAATAACAAATAACCTATTTTTTTAATAAAGTAAAATTGTGGACCCTACAAAAAGTTAAAAAACAAAATTCACGGGTTTCTTTCTTTTTTTTTCACTGCTCATCTTCTTCTCTCCATTGTTGTTCTTCTCTTTCACTAGTTTCTGAAAAATCTTAACAGAAAGCTTCTACTCTTGATTGGAAAGGTATGGGGACGTCCCCGAATACGTCCTCGATAAATGTTGACCGTTTCCGGTAAACGTTAACCGTATCTAATAAGTGTTGATCGTCCCCGAGACGTCTCCCGGTCGTCCTTATCTCGAAAACGTATCAGGGACGCGGGACACCCTCAAAATGCCGTCCCCGTGCTTCTTAGTATTCAAATACACGGTCTATGAGGAGACTAGAGAGGGAAAGTCGTTTGAGTTTCTTGCAATGCTCAACTATGGCCCCAAAACCAACATCAAGTGTTCAAGGGTTAGGTAATCAGTTGTTTTAGGATTTAGGGTTATCACTTGGTGTTTAATGTTTATGATTCATAATATTATTTAGGGTTTATATTTATAACTTTTTAGAGTTTAGAGTTTGAGGTTTATTAACTAAAGAATTTAGGGTTTAAGGTTTAGGGGTTTTAAGGTTTAGGTAGAAGAGAATGTAATTTGTTTTACTCAAAAAATAAAACTAACTATAAAAAATACAAAGAAAAAATAGTCAATTGTAATTCAAACTTCTTGACTATGTTTAATTACATGAACCAAACATTGAAATTTGAATTTTGAAATTACAATTATTTGAAACAAACACCGTAAATTCCGAAATTATTATAATTTTTTGAAACAAACATACCCTAAGTTTGGGTTTATGCTATTCCTCAACTTGATATTTGTTGAGAAGCTTTATGGGAGTTGGTTTAAAACGTTTCTTGTTAAGTTGGTTAGATAGGTTGTTAGTAATCTTCTTGAACTTTCTTGAGAACCAATCATTGTATAAATAAAGTACATGTACAATGTTTGTTCATATTGGAATAAAGAACCAGTATACGTTTCTTTACATGGTATCAGTTTCCAGGTTTTCATTGTTGGTTCTTTTCCGATTTCTGTAACAACTTTCTCTACGTTTCTCTGCGTTTGTTTTCTATCATCTTGATTCTATCTCATGGCAGAATCAGTTATTGATTCTAATCACATCTTGTTCCTTCAACCATCAGACACTCCTGGGACACTTCTCATCTCCCATTAGCTCACTGGGATTAACACCTACAATCTATGGAGTCGTTCCATGCGAATTGCTCTCCTTGCAAAAAACAAGTTAGGATTCGTCGATGGAGACTGCTGTCGGACAGATTTGATGCCCCTCTCAGGCCTCTTTGAGATCGTTGCAATGCTTTGATGTTGTCTTGGATACTCAATACAGTCTCGAAAGATCTTTCTGCTGGAATTGTTTTTGCGTCTAATGCGGCTGCAGTTTAGCAAGATCTTCATGAAAGATTTAATAAGATTGATGGTTCTCGGATCTTCTTTCTTCATCGAGAGATTGCCACGCTACAACAAGGTGATTCATTTATTTCTTCTTATCACACAAGATTGAAGCTACTTTGGGATGAGTTTAATGCACTTGTGCCGTTTTCTTCTTGTGAATGTGCGCTTGCACAGGCCAATCTACAACAGCGTCTTCAGCAACAACTTTTTCAGTTTCTGATAGGGCTCAATGAGACGTATTCTGCTGTTCGAAGCCAAATACTTCTTATGTAGCCTTTGCCTTCGGTTAATAAAGCCTTTTCAATGATCTTATAGGAAGAATCACAAAGAACTCATCTTAGTTCTCTTGCTCCCATTTCTGAGTCTATTGCAATGTATGTTTCTGGTCAATCTCGGCGAAGATTTCCTGGTATTTGCGATCATTGTCATCTTAAAGGACATAGAAAAGATCAATGTTATCGGCTTATTGGTTTTCCTGCTGATTACAAGTTCACCAAGCGAAAGGATTCTCATGTTGCTGCGGTTACTCAGTCTGTAGAACCTGTTATTGAAACGACTCCTATGATTTCTCCAGATGTTCAATCTGCTCTTCCAGCGCCTGTATTTACTCAGGCTCAGTATCAACAACTTTTAGATTTGTTGCACAAGCCTGCTCCTCCAGCTTCTGCCAATGTCGCAGGTATATCGTGTTTTTCTGTTGCAACACAGACTAGTTGGATCCTTGATACTGGTGCGACTGATCATATGTGTTCTGATTTTTCAAGTTTGATAACTCCTATTTCTTGTGCTTTGAACCCTCGTAGTGTCTATCTTCCTACTGGTAATCAAGCCCCTATTACCCATGTTGGATCTGTGTCTCTCTTTCCTGGTTGTCTTCTTTCCAATGTCCTATATGTGCCTGAGTTCAAACACAATCTCCTTTCCATTTCTAAATTGACCATCGAACTTCATTGTCAAGTAGTTTTTTATCCTGATTTTTGCATCTTGCAGGATCTCTCCAATGGAAAGATGAGGGGGATTGGTAGTCAACAAGGTGGCTTGTATGTTTTTCATTCTCCTAAGTCAACTTCATTGTCAAGTGTCTTGTCAACTTCTGAACCAAATTTGTGTACCTCAAATACTTTAGTTAATACTGTTTGTAAGTCTTTTCTTGTATCATCTGAAGTATGGCATGTTCGTTTAGGCCATATGGTATTCAATAAAATGAAAAAACTTACTTTTCCTACTTCATTGGCTATTGCGTCTGAAAATACATGTCATATTTGTTCCCTAGCAAAACAACATCGGTTACCTTTTCCTATTCGATCTAGTAGAGCTATAAAACTTTTTGACTTGTTACATATGGATCTTTGGGGCCCTTATAAGGTTGTTTCACATCAAGGTCATCGTTTTTTCCTTACCATTGTAGATGACTTTACTCGAATGACTTGGGTGTTTCTGTTGAGACTAAAATCTGATACAATCCTCCATCTCAAAACCTTCTTTTCTTATATCCACAATCACTTTTCCACCTATCCTAAAACCATACGATCTGACAATGGGACTGAATTCTTCAATGAATTGTGCTCTATTTATTTTTCTTCTATTGGGATTATTCACCAAAGCAGTTGTGTTGCTACTCCACAATAAAATGGAATAGCTGAAAGGAAACATAAACATTTGTTAGAGGTTGCCCGTTCTCTTTTCTTCCACTCTAAGGTACCTGTTAAATTTTGGGGTGAATGCGTTCAAACAACTTGTTATCTCATAAATAGAATGCCTTCATCTATATTGAATTGGTTGACTCCTTTTGAAATCTTCTTGGGTAAACCTCCAGACATCTCTCATTTGCGCATTTTTGGTTGCTTGTGTTATGCAACAAAGCCTCATGTTTCTGATAAATTTGCTGCACGAGCCATACCTTCTGTTTTTCTGGGGTATTCTCTCACCCAAAAGGGGTATATTTTGCTCAATCTTGAAACCAAGACACTATTTATGAATCGTGATGTTATATTTTATGAGTCAATTTTTCCTTTCAAGCTACCACCTTCGGATGATGCACAATTGTTTCCTGCATCCAGTGTTATCTCTGATGAGGATTTTTTAATTCTCAATCCTCGTATACCAGTCTCAACAGATCATTCATCTCCTTCGATTGTTCAAGATGCTTCTGACTTCTATTCTCCAAGTCCACCTCATACTTCACCATGTCCATCTTCCTCCAGTTCTAATGAGCATGTCCTTCATAATACAAGTCCACCTCCTGGTTCTCCAAGTCCTGTTGTTCCTTCTAATATTCCTACTAATGAGTCAATTTTACTGCCACCTCAAGTAAGAAGAACCACTAGAGTTTCGAAATCTCCCAGCTGGTTGAATGACTATGCTGTTCAACGTCCTTCATGTCATTCTTCAACTTTATATCCTATTTCTGATTTTATTAACTAATCTCATCTTCCTCCTAAAACTCAATCATTTCTCTCATCCACTTCCAATCATTTTGAACCTAAAACCTTTGAAGAAGCCAAACATGATTCTCGTTGGGTGCAAGCCATGAATGAGGAGATTCATGCTTTAGAAACCAATCACACATGGTCAGTTGTTCCTTTACCCTCTGAAAAGACTCACATTGGTTGTAAATGGGTCTATAGGGTTAAGTACCATGCTTCTGGTGCTGTGGAACGGTACAAAGCACGCTTGGTTGCAAAAGGATATAGCCAACAAGAAGGTGTCGATTACACAGAAACTTTTTCTCCTGTGGCCAAACTTGTGACTGTCAGGACTATCTTAGCTCTTGCTGCAATGTTTGGATGGTCTTTACATCAAATGGATGTTTACAATACTTTCTTGCAAGGAGATCTTGTTGAAGAAGTTTACATGACCATGCCTCCAGGATTTGGCAGTGAGGGGAAGAACCATACATGTCGACTGCACAAATCACTGTATGGCCTCAAACAAGCTTCTAGACAGTGGAACTTAAAGCTAACTGAGGCATTATTGGCTGCTGGTTACTTACAAAGTAAATTTGATTACTCATTGTTCACTAAGAGGGAAGGTGATTCGATGGTACTAATGTTGATTTATGTGGACGATCTGCTCATTACTGGCAGCAGTGTTAAGCTGATTGAAGAATTGAAAAATATTTTAAATCAAAACTTTAAGATGAAGGACTTAGGTGAGCTCAAATATTTTTTGGGTTTTGAGGTCTTAAGATCTAAGGAAGGAATTGTTTTAAATCAAAGGAAGTATGCCATGGAACTTATTGAGGAAACTGGACTAGGAGGAGCAAAGTCAGCATCAACTCCTTTGGAACTAAATGTGAAGCTTACTTCAGTCGAGTTTGACAAAGAACATAAAAGAGAAACTGAGGATGCACTATTGACAAATAAAACATTGTTTCAGAGGCTAATTGGGAGGTTGATCTACCTCACACACACTCGGCTTGATATTACATTCGTTGTGCATCATCTAAGCCAGTTTATGCAGCATCCAAAGGAGTCACACCTTGAACCAGCAGTTCGTATAGTTAGATATATAAAGAAGAGCCCTGGACAAGGTATATTGCTGAAGTCTTCAGGAGACTATAAACTCATAGGATTCTGTGATTCTGACTGGACAGCGTGTGCGTTATCAAGGAGATCAGTGACAGGTTTCTGCGTCAAGCTAGGAGATTTCTTAGTCTCCTGGAAGTCCAAGAAGCAACACACTGTTGCTAGGTCATCTGCAGAAGCAGAATATAGAAGCATGGCCGTGATTACTGCGGAAATTGTTTGGCTTACTGGATTACTAAAAGAGATTGGTTCTAAAAGAGAACTAGGTGCAGTTAAGGTGTTCAGCGACAGCAAAACAGCTCTACAGATAGCTGCTAACCCGGTTTTTCATGAAAGAACGAAACATATAGAGGTTGATTGTCACTTTGTGAGAGATAAGATATAAGAGGGATTAATACAAACTGAGTTTGTCTCTAGTTCTGAGCAGTTAGCAGACATACTTACAAAACCCTTAGGCATACAGCAGCATGAGTATTTGTTGGGCAAGTTGGAAGTAAAGAATGTGTTTCAGCTTTCAACTTGAGGGGGAGTGTTGAGAAGCTTTATGGGAGTTGGTTTAAAACGTTTCTTGTTAAGTTGGTTAGATAGGTTGTTAGTAATCTTCTTGAACTTTCTTGAGAACCAATCATTGTATAAATAAAGTACATGTACAATGTTTGTTCATATTGGAATAAAGAACCAGTATACGTTTCTTTACAATATTCAATGGCAAGGGAAACGATATAAACTTATTTTCTTACTTTACATTTCACTTTCATACTCATCTATGCCAGTTGTAATAGTTCAATCGTTTAATTAAAACGTGTACCTTCTTTCTTTCAAGATTGATCTGTCGGAAACTACTCACATGTACAACTTTGACATAGCCGAAAATCGCTGTAGATTATCTACATCGGGCTGGAAGAACAGGTAGAATACCATTTCCAGATAAGAAATTCACAGTTACCGATGTTATAGTGTCGGGAGAGCGTTTTGTTTTGCAAAGATTTAAAAACGAATTGATGTTTATTTGTGAAGAACTGTTATTGGAGAGTCCATGTGAAACTTTGATTTTATATAATTTATATACATATTTTATTGTTTTCAGTATTATCTGACTAACATTGAAATTTTATAAGAGACTTCTTTTAGGACTTTTTCGATGTTCTGGATTCTTATTCTATGTTTAAATTTTTTTAAAAAAATTATAAATAGATATTTATTTTTTCATACTTACGCATTCAATTAATTTATTTTTAATTTAAAAATCAATTATATTTAAATTTTTTATTTCTTATATCTTTAAATTTATCTTTATTTTTAATTAAAAATAATTTAATAAGTTTTTAATCAGATATTGATATATATTATCCGGTCGAACAAAAATAGAATAAAGAGAACAATAAAAAAACTAAAACATCATAGGAAAAAGTAAAATGATGCACATCCAATTACATAGGGCAAAATCAATCTTTGATCAGAAAGGCTTTTATTGAAGGGCTCTGTAAGGTACATCCTTCTAAATTTTATTTGAAAAAATATTTTTTCCTGGACACAGATTAAAATTATATTGTGTATAATGCAAAGTATTAATTTGTATCTCGAAAAATGTTAAATATATTTGATGTATTTATCTTAATAAGTTTTTTTAATATTTTTAAAATAATTATATTATGTATGATACGAATTATTTTTAATTTAAAAAAATTCCGCGCTATTTCTTTACATTATACAAAGTGTAAAATACCTTTAAATCGACTGTAATCATTGAGATTAATTGTCCAAATTCATATTTTGTAGGATACAAATTATTTTAAAATTATTTAAAAAACGGATAAGATAATCCACAGCAGACGTATTTTACATTTTTTAATATACGAATTAGTATTTTATTTTTGTATAATACGAATTTAATCTATGTATATATAAAAAAAAGTTATTATTCTAAATAAATTTTAAAAAAATTATTTTTCAATTAAATAATATAAAAAATATTAAACCAATATTGCAATCATAGATGATAACAATTTATGTATCTTACTCAGTTTTTTAACAACTAAAATTGAGCAATGAATTTGGACTTTGATGTCTGAGATAACCCATTAATATCATTTCACTTGTTTTCTTGATTAACCGAAACAATATCAGAATTTAAGTTAATTTCTTTAAAATCTTTATTCAACATTTTATACTTAATATTATTTTTTAATGAGAACATGCACAACAACAAATAAATTAATTATTACTATTGACGATAGATATTTTAATTAAAAAAATCTTTAAACATAAATAAAAAGGGAACCATCAAAACACTTATTCACAAGAAATGAACAAAACCCTGGAAACAATTTACAGCTAAAAAGTATTACTGTAAATACCTAATTTTGCAAAGAAATTAAACAAAACAAGTAAAATTAACAAACCAAAAAGCTGTGTACTGTGGTTTACTTGAATCGAGAATTGAATAGAGATGAGAGAAAGAGGTTATAGTTCGATTGAATCAAGTTATAAAATTTTAAATTATTTGAATTAAATATTATATTTTACTATTCAAATTTTATTTATTTTTTTCATTTGAGTCGAGTTTATAAAATTAAATTAATTGAGTTAAAATTTTGAATTTAAATAATTTTTTTAATCATATAAAATATGTATATATTTTATCATATTTTTTAATATGGCATATATCTCTTCATAATTTTTATATTAGTATATATATTAGGGAAAATTAAGAGATCCGATTCAAATTTAATAATCAATCACTAATTATTAAAAGTTTTAGATTATTCGAGATATTCAAATTTTTATTTATAACTCAAACTTTATTTTAAAAAATTCAAGTCGAATTAAAACAAGTTGTTATTTTTTTTGTCTCAAATTTATTTTAAAATTTTGATTCTTTCGAATTAAGTTAAATTTTACTCACCCTTAACGAAAATTAATTAGTCCTAAGAGTATAAAGAAATAGAAAGGAAAGTTTAAGGTTGAAATTCATTTTTTATTAATAAAAAATACTATAGCATATAGTATTATTTATTGTTATAAAGATTGAATTTGGCTTAAGGTATTGAAAAAAAATAATTACTTCAGAATATTTTTATGGATGAATCTATTTTGAATTTATAAATGTATTGCTCGTGAATTATGTATTTGTTAATGTCCTATAAATCTATTTAATGTTAGAAATTTAAAACAAACAATTGCTTAATTATAATATTTAATTCAATATTTAAATATTTTGTGATAACTAAATTGAATATTATTTAATAAATTATTTCTCAATGACCGAAAAATATGAACTTTCTATCATTACAAATTGAATTATAATCAAGTAATTTTGGGACGTTAAACAATGTCATTTGGATGATTATACAATTTGGACGCGTTCCATTTCCTTTTTTCTTAGGTTTGAGTCTCATCGTTTTTTTATGGTATAATGATAATTTTAACCTTTAACGTTTATGATTTTTATCATTTTAGTCCTTATTTTTTAATTTAAATTTAGCCTTTAATCTATATCTTTTGAACAAATATCTTAGTTTTTAACTAGCATAATAATTAGATAGTTAAAAAATTAACGATAATGATATGTCATGTACATGTAGAATAATATTTAAGATTTGAGAATGCTTAGTATCTTTTTATTTTAGATTTAATTAATTTTTAATATTTTATTTAAATTTTAATTGTTTTATATTTTATGTTAGAATAAAATTATATTTTATATGTATATACTTGTCATTATTAAAAAATTAACGATAATGACATGTTTGATATATGTAGAATGAGGCTAGATACCATGTTATTTAAAATATATTATCACATATATATGACTTGTCAATATCGTTAAATTTTTAACGGTTTAATCATTATGTTAGTTAAAAATAAGTTATTTGTCAAAAAGACATAGGTTAAGGGTTAAATTTATTCCAAAAAAAATGAGGGTCAAAATGATAAAAATATAAACGTTAAGGGTTAAAATTATCTTTATGCCCTTATTTATTTATTTATTAAATTATTTAAATTTAATTGAATCTACTCCATTGTTAAGAAATAATTGAAATTCAATAAAAGAATTTCAGGAAAATAATTTATTTAAATCGTTATATGTATATATAGATATATAGATTGTGATAATTTATTTAGATCGTTATATTTTATTACGTAAATCAGATAAAAAATGTTATTCGAACTTTCTTTAAATCTAAATTCTAAAATGTAAAACTCTAAAATATAAATTTTAAACTTTTAATTTTAATTAATACGATCTAAACCCTAAACTAATACTTTAAATCATAATTTTCACAGATTTGCATAAACTTTAATTTTTACGCAAATTATATTCAACTTTTTTATGTGTTAAAACCTTTCTATTAGAGGAAGAGTCTTTATCCCTCTTTGTTATTTTATACATTTTTAAAATAAAAGTTATCTCGTATCTTAACCATTTTAATTTGTTTAAAGAATTTTTGGGTCTGTCTGATTTTGAAAAATATATATTTTATTTTAATTTTTAATTTTCCAAAAATAGAAATCACATTTGATTAATATAAATGAGAATTTATTTTTAAAAGTGAAAATGTGTTTGATATATCGTTTTTTAAATAAAAATGATTAAATTATTACTCAATGATTAAATGAAAGTATAATTATTAAAAGATGTTATTAGAACAATAAAAAAATAAAATATGATTAAACAAAACAAAGTTTTAAAATCAATAAAAATATTTTTTTTCTTCAAAAATGTCATTATTATACTAATTAACAAAACAATTAAGTTCATTCTCCTTTAATTTTATTTTGGTTTAATTGTTCTAGTAGGACATTTTCAAGGTTTTATAAGTTATTTTGTGTTATGAGGAGTTATTTGTGATAGTTGTGTTCCTAAGATAAGTTTAATGGTGCTTGGTTCGATGAAGAAGATAATGATAAGACGACAATGGTGAAGAAAAACGGGAATTAAAAATAAATTAATAAAATATTACAATATCGATGGTTATTTTTGGATTTATAACTAAATTAAAATCAAGTGAAAAATTAAACTCTTTTATAATTTTTTGTTATAATTGATGGACTTAAAAATATATTATAGTTCGAGAACTATTCATGTATATTTTATATATAAAAAATAAAATAATTTAAAACTATCCTAAAACAAAATAGTTAAATAAAAAACTTTTAGAAGATCCTAAATCTCCAAAACAAATTTAATCTTTGTTTTTAGATT
This sequence comes from Abelmoschus esculentus, assembly GCA_035048815.1. Lineage (NCBI taxonomy): Eukaryota > Viridiplantae > Streptophyta > Magnoliopsida > Malvales > Malvaceae > Abelmoschus > Abelmoschus esculentus. The sequence continues at coordinate 9,695,897 of JAUCBN010000032.1, forward strand.
TAATTAAAAACTATCCTAAAACAAACTAGATAAATAAAAACAAACTTTTAGAAAATATTGAAAACATGAACATAAAAATAATCTTTGTTTTTCTAAAACTAAACAAATTCTTGATAAAATTTTAATGATAAATATTATAATTTATGTAACTTAAAGTCGAAGATTTTGATGTATGTTTTTGTAGTAAGTCATGCATGACCATTTCACTAGTATGGTTAATTTATCAGCAAAATTAAAGAATCTGAAAGTGAAGGTTAATGAGGAATGGATGATAGAAATGATCATTAACTAACTTTTAACTGATTTTGGGTCTTTTATAATTAGCTACAACAACCTAGAAAAGAAATAAACCTTTCCTGAATTAAAAACTAAAGTCGTTCAGGAAGAAGCAAGACTAAAGAAAGATGGAAAAACCAACTTTTACTCATGTTACTAGTAAGAGCAAGCCATACAAAAAGAAAAAGGGTCCTATCAAAGCAATAGAGGAATCAATATTTGCAGAGTAAAATTATGATTTTATAAGGTCGTTTCAACGCCTTTGTTTAAGATGGATTAAAATTTTCATATCTACAAAAAAATGTCAAATCAGAATAACAACATATTGCCTCCAAACAATCATGTTAACAAAGCACACAACCAACATGGTGAAGTGCGCATAAAAAATGGACAAAAGTCTCCAACAGAGAAACTCCATTAACAATTTTGAAAAACCATTCAGACAGTTTTCTAGCTTCATTTTGCTAAACAATCGTGTTAACAAAGCACAGAACCAACATGATGGTCGTGTCTCGCTCTTAATACAAACAGACAGAACAGTTATATGTACAGAAAATAACAAGACTAAAGGATCCTATTCCTAGCTGCTCATAGTGAAACTGGAAAGCATTAAAGTACAAAAACATTGTAGCAGAACATGCCAAGTCCATAGCAAGAGCAAACTATTAGGCAATCGAACAATACCTGCAGTTCAAAACCAAGAGCTTCAGCTACTCAGGATCCATAAATATATTCAGGATTAAGATTAAGTTGCGGAGTAAGCTATTCTTTTTTTCTTTTTTGGCATGACCATACAACAGATCCAACTAGTAACCTAGAATTCTAGGCTAAACATGTAGTTAACCAACTACTTAATAAAGATGTTGCAGCAAAGTTGAAATTTGCAAGACCAACGGATTGCAAACCTGGTTTAATTATTTGTCGCCATTCAGAACATAAAAATATCATTGATAAAATTTATATGCTTATATTGATATTCCAAATTGTCAAAGTCCAAATGTTAGGTAAGTTAAACGTATACCTGTTTGCATATCACTCGCAAGCAATCTTAGTGTCAAAGCTACTAAGGCAGATAGCAAATGCCTGAAAAGCTGAGATTGGATACTGGTAATCCATAGTGAATACATCCTTCCCCACTTTGCCAAACTGCAATATGACATTCTCATGTTCCTGCCCAGCAGCTCCATTTTCTGGTGATGCAACCAGCTGGAAATTTTTTACTGAAGCAACTGTCACCCGTCCATTAAAGTTCAGACACCAGCACTGGAGTTGTTCGTGCCACCTGGGTGACTTGTTCCTCAATACCAGCATTCCATCTTTCTGCTCAGACAAAGGTCCAGATCGGAAACTCTCTGAACGGGTTGATTTTGATCTAAAGAACAGCAATGATGGGAAAGCATCCAGATTACTGTGTAGGAATTCAGTCTGTGTGGGAGCCACACCTCCAAGCTCAATAGAGGAGGCTGGAATGGCATCCATGACGCACTGCATTCTCCTTGGACCTCTATAGTGCAGAATATGTTAATTTCAGTAAGCATACAAAAACTAAGTGCTAAACAATGACCGCCCCGACAAAGAGAGAGAGAGAGAGAGAATTTCCAGATGCTCCTTACCTAGAACCCAGGACATTCAACTCATAAGAGATGTGAGCTACAGAATAGTTGCCAGCAGGGACACGTGGAGAAACTTGTTTCATATTAATTAACCTGGTGGAGGAACTTTTAGTAACCTTGGCTCCAGCATTTGGAGGCTGTGCATCATAGACCGTGAATTTAGTTCGCAAAAAGTTTGACCTGTTAAACCAAATCAAGGTAAGTTTAGATTTCTGAAATGACTGATGCATGATGTATTAGAAAAATCATAAACCAGTTGACAATACCTCAACTTTCCAATGTAGGTACTGCTTCCTTTCGACACATCATTGCCATTTAACGAGATGATATAATCTGTGCAGGTAGGACGGCGGCACTTCCTTGCGGCGAGAAGGAACTTTCCATCATCATTGGAAGCTGCCAAATAAATACATGAAGCAAAACAGTTTTACATACACAACTAAGAAAAGATACCAAAAGAGATTCAAGGCACTCACCAATCACCTCAAAAGAAACACAAATAAATAAAAGCAGCTCACCTTGATTCAAGCCAAGATAAAGGTAATATGTTTGGTTGCTACGGTTACGTTTTATGTAACACTGAAGAAGGGAGTTCCTCGGACCAGGCTGCAAAGCAAGAAAATAAAGTTCACATATATATCCAAACTTTTCATGTACTGATTAATGAATAATGAAAAGTGCTCCAAATAGAAACAGAGAGTTTCTAGCATAATCCTTTTATCTTAGATAGGTACCTGTCAAGCAATTATACAACCAAGCAACTGTGAAGTTCACAATTCATCTCAGGAAAATTTCTAACTTTAGAACTAAAAATTGTTGTTGCACCATGATAAACAGTACCCAACGTATTTCTAACTTTAGATTATAAACTTCCTAATGAGTATGAAAAGACATTCCTAAGATGCAAAACGCATATCAATTCAAACAAATCAGCAGAAGGTACATATCGCCTCATTTAACACATTATAAGCAACACCTACCATCAGTTATGAAAGCACAGCAGAAAAGAAAGTATAACCCAAGCAAGGGACTACGACAAATTTTGTAAATGCTAGGGAATTGTCCTGACAAATCAAACTTGAAAAAACATAAAAGGCAAAAAAGATGAAAAACTAGAACAGTCATCCCACCACGTGGAGTAATCACCTACTTTTACTTTTGAAGTAAATGTAGATGTTGCACAAGCAAAAGGCAGCTTGGTGGCTGGCTTGGGAGCCATTTTATGAGAGTCAGATGGTCAGATCGTAGATACTATGAAAATTGAAAAGGGGAAATATATTTTTTATTATATTTGTGTTGGAAGTTAATGAATATTTTTTTCTCAAGGTGTAGGCATTTATAATGTCATCATCTTAAATGGAGCTTAAGGAAAGAGGTGCCAGATCGTCTATAACAGGTAACCTAGATGAAGAAACTACCTCTTGACCTGTAACCTTAATTCAATATCCAGGTCTTTCCCTATGAGGGATGGGATCATGGGCACACTGTGGCACGTTCTTAGCTCTAACACTTTATCCTTATGAGGTGATGTTGTGGAGGTTGAGAATAGTTCACGATTCCTGATACTTTATCTTTGGATGCTATTTCAGTTGATTTGTCAAAAAGAAAGATTCAAAGGTAGAGTATAATAGAAACACGTTAAGGTCAATACATAACCAAGTGAAAGCAGTTCAATCAAATAAAAAATAAAATTCACTTAACATAAAAGAATAAAGGACAGGCATGCAGCTAGTACCTGCTTCAATGAAATTGGGAATGTTAACTTGCAAGAAATCTCAGGGGTTTTCACAATTTCCTTCATAATCTCTCTCCAATTCCTACATACACCAGCACAAACAACCACATTCTTTCGCGGAGGCCACGTACTCTCCGATGCCTCTATTCTCATCAAAACGTCCCTCAAAAGCTCAGGCGGCATGTTTGCCCAACAACTCTGCCTGAACACATCGACTGGAACTGAGCTATCCTGAACTACCCTATGTGACATCGATCTCATGCCATACCCAAACTTCACATCAAACCCTTTTCTTGATATGCTCCCTAACTCTCCCTTCATGTCCTGGATAATGCTCTTAAACGACATCGGTGCCTCCTAATCCTCTAAAATCCAATGATAACTTAACAATCCACTTCACCTCTAAAATTTCTAATGACTAAAACAATGTACCTAAAAACATTCCAAAAGTATGAGCACTAAACAGCACGATCCAGAACCAGAAATCTAACAAGATCGAAACCGACTCCAAACTCCAAAGCGACTGTCATCCCTAATCACCAGTTCTCCTAAAAAACAACTTAGATGACCATAACTGACATTTAAAAGTATCATAAAGACACAACACTAAGCACCAAGTTTACCTTTCATCCATCCAATAAATCTAAAGAAAAAGGCAGCCGTGAAAAAGATCAACAAGCTTAAAAGGAAACAATATTCAAACCAACACCTGTAGATCTCTCTTCTTACCCTAAGTCCAAACAAGACCCATCGAACTACCAGATAATAAGAAACAATACAATTGTGAAATTATAAAACCTTAACAGAGATCAAAGCACGCGGAAGAACATCCGGATCAACAAGGATCGGGTTTTAGGAACATAGGGTCGAACCGGTTTTTGGGTCGATGGAATCTGAGGTCGACGGCCTCGGGCAGTGAGGAGGGTTGTTGCAGCAGCCTGCAGGTGCAGAAAGGGGTGAAGTTCAGGGCTAAGTTGCCGAAGTAACGGTTGGGTTTGGTGCGGCTTTTTTGTGTGGTGATGTGTGGAGGACTTGGACCAGAATCATTAAGAGAGTGTATGCCTGTCCCCTGGGTCTCATCTACTCCATTATCCAAGGCCTCTTTTTTACCCCAAAACCTGAAAAATTATTGGACATATACGGTTCGCTGTGTAATCTGTAATCACAATTAATAAAATTTAAGATTTATTATTGGATAATCATTTATGTTATTTTCGGTATAGAATTGATCATCGATCTTTAAAATTGATCAGTAAAATTATTTATATTTTCATAATATAAATTTTTGATCACTCAATTATTTTTTGTCATTAAATATTAACGGTTTATTGATTTGACAATAAAAATAACTAAACTATTACAATTATCACTTACGTTTATCACATATAAATTAAATGTCAGGATCATTATTAAAAAATTTATTTTTAGTTTTCCCTTTAAACTTTTAAAAATTCATTTTTAACCTTAAAACAAATCTACCAAATGGCTTTATGATTACATCATCACGTATAGTAATCAGAACCTTTTTGCTCAATTCCTGCTGATAAATGCTCAGTGGGTAGAATTTGTAGCTTTGGACCAGCAGTTCCCTCATCAAGCAGAGAGTAAAAATCATTAGTCGTGATCCACTATTCCACTAAGCTGAAGAATATGGATATAAATTCTTTGTTTTCTACTACTTGCTAAAAGCACTGGCAAATTTAGAGTGCTCACCTTGTCTGAGAACAACACTGTTAACAGGGTTTGCTCAATTCGTTTTACTTTCGCTAGGGTGACTAGAATGGTGCTGAATGCCACACCAATTACAGGTCTTATAACTGACTTTTCTTAGCTTTATTATCAATTTTGGGAGTTATATGAATTCTATAATAAACTTATACTGTATCACTTTTTGAATCATAACGAAACGTATTTCTTAATGCAGTATGAAGAGCATGAGGCAAGATGGAGGCTTTGGAGTTATGAAGAAAGCCATCTTGAACTTGTCGCTTCGCCCCAAGGATCATATTAGTGCCTATGGTGAAAGAAATGAGAGAAGACTGACAGGAAAACATGAAACAGCCAGCATCGACGCGTTTTCATGGGTACGTTTCATGAGATATATATATATATTTTTTTTATTTTATGAAAATAGATATATTGTTTAACCAAAAATGGCATCTTCCAACACAAGAGTTTCAATATAAGAAGAAATATCAAACGAAAAATAACAAACAAATCGAGTGCCCAATGAACTAATCTATGAGCAACCTTATTAGCCTCACGTTTTACATGAGAAACATTAATAAGGAAACGAATGAAACAAAAGATGAGCTTCCTTCAAATAATATGCAGCTTCCGAGAGGTCTAAGTCTTTAGCATGCAATTTGTTAACAATTGCCATGGAGTCTCCTTCTACTTGGACTATGTCCCATTCATTATCTACAACTAATTGAATCCCAACAACAAAAGCTGATGTTTTAGCAGATTTAGATGTATGTACACCAGGAAGTTTGTATACCTTGCCATCAATCATAAGTCCATTTGTATCCTGTGCAATGATTCCGACAACAACCTCTCCATTGCTTGGTATGAATGCAACATCGATATTGATTTTATCCCAAGACCTTTAGGATTGGACCATCTGTTATTTCTGCTACAAGAAACTAAAGGAAAAATCAGTTTATTTGCCATCAAAAAATCTGCAGCAGAAGATGTGAGAAGTCCAAAGTCATCCTAGTTGGTGTTAAAGCAACTCTATGAGTCCAATTATTTTTTCTATTCTAAACATGCCAAAGTAAAATTAAAAAGAAAGAGAATTGTTTCTTATCAAGATGTTTTAACACATGCTCTAGCCATTCTCTACATGTATTAAAGTTCCCTTGGAAAATGCTAGAAGGTAAACCACTAATTTCAAAAATCTTTTTAACTTTAGGATACTCTTTTAAAGCATGTAATAAAGATTTTTCCTCGTGAGTACACAAACAACATTTATCCGAGCCTATACCATCTGTAAACAATTTACTAGCAGTTGGAACAGCCTCATGTCCAACCCTTCAACCAAAAATTTTAACCTTTGTTATTGTTTGTGAACTAGAAATAGCTTTCCAGATTGGTGAACGAACCCCTCCAATTGAATTTTTATCAGGAAGCCATTTATGAGCTGATCTGAAACTCTAACAATAGGGCACTTTAAGATCTCATTTGCATAATCAGAAGTAAAAACTTGTCTTACCTTTCCGGTGCCCATTCATTTTGGTTATGCTTCATAAACTCCCTGCATTTGATAGGATTTATAGTTGCCATATAGGAGCCTGTAATATGAATATGTGTGTCCCCTTCCCACTTTTCTCGAAACATATCCACTCTACTGTCCATACCTATTCTCCAATGAAAGCCTTCTTTCAAACTCTCTTTAGAACTAAAGATGCTTCTCCAAATATTCGAAGGTTTGTCACCAAGTTTTGCATTAAGGACCATACCATTAAAAAATACTTCACTGATAGCACCCTAAAACATAAAGACTCATTATGGTTTATTAGTCGCCAAACTTATTTCCCTAACATAGCAATATTAAATAATCTGAGATCTCTCAAACCAAGCGCTCCATCTTTTTTAGGTCGACAGAGTTTCTTCCAATAGAAATGTGTCCAACGCCTCTTATCTGTTTTTCTAGACCACCAAAAATTTCTCATTATAGCAACTATTGGGTCAATAATACAATCTGGGAGCTGAAAGAACATTATAGCATAGAAAGGTAATCCTTGAGGTATAGGCTTCAGAAAAACTTCTCTTCCATCAAAAGATAAAAGGTTTATCGTCCAACCCTGAACACGTTTGTTAACCTTTCCTCTCAAAAAAATTAAAAGCTTCGGTTTTATTTTTACCAACTATCAAAGGTAAGCCCAAATAGAACCCTATACTTACTTATTCCCTCATATTCAGCATAGATCTTAACAATTACTTGCTAACATCACTCATGCCATTAGTGAAATAGATAAAGAATTTATCCAGATTTACTTTTTAACCTGATGTCTTCTCATATTCAGCTAGAGAGTCTCTAAGATGTTTATCTTCCTCAATCAAGTTCTTGATAAATAATAAACAACCGTATGCATATAAGAGATGATTAACCTGAAGGCCATGTTTGCTAGCTTTCACTCCATTGATTTTACCTTCAACCTATCTTTTGAGTAACAACGCAGATAAACCTTGAGTGCAGAGCAAGAAAAGATAAGGTGAGAGGGGGTCTCCTTGTCTTAAACCTCGCCCAGGATAGAAAAATTCAAAAACACATCCATTGATTCAAAAACAATAAGAGACAGAGCTCATACAATTCATAATAAGATCAATCCAGGACTGAGCAAAGCCTAGTTTTACCATAACATCAGACAAAAACTTCCATTCCACTCTATCATAAGCTTTTTTCATGCCTAGTTTAATTGTAGCCCCTTTATTAGGTCTATATTTAATGCTTTTCAAATGCAGTAGTTCATACGCAATAATTTTATAATCAGAAATCAACCTCTCAGGTACAAACGCACTCTGATTATCAGTAATACAAACAGGGATAATAGACTTTAATTTGTTCACTAAAACTTTTGAACAAGTCTTATATATCACAGTACATAGACTAATTGGTCGAAATTATTTGAGAAGGTGGGGCTATCTATTTTTGGAATTAACAACAATAATAGTCTTATTAACCAAAGACATACTTAAAGTGTTAGACAATAGATTTAAACAAATCGATCCAGCCTCTCTCGAATGTGATTTTGTGCATTTTCCCCTCTCTGCCAAGTAAACCATCCACTACAAGGTTTTATGTCCCATAAATCATTCCTAGTCAAAGCTTCTCTAAAATTTTCATCTCCAATCTAGACTTCTTTCTACCTCTAACTTTTTCGTTTGATGTTAGAATATCATTCAGATCCCCTCCGAAAAGCTAAGGAAGGTTTGAATTGTCTCTTAATTTATCTAAAAGCTCTCAATCAGTAGCCTTTCTGGATCTATCAGAAGAATCATAGAAACCTGTAAATCGAAAAACTTTATTATCATCCTGAACCTCCACCTCAATGTGTGACTTTAAAAAAGATAAAAGCTTCACCTGAATATTCTCCCTCCACAGTAATAATAAACCCACACAAGATTCACTTTTTCAACTTTAACACCCCCAACCATGCCTAATCTTCTTCTAACCTCCTCTACTTTATTTTTGAATAACCAAGTTTCACTAAGAAAAACAAGAGATACATCCCTACTAGATATATAATTATGTAGTTGTCGAACTGTCTCAAAGTTGGTCAGTCCTCGACATTTCTAGCATAAAAATTTCATTATTCTCGACGGGGCTGACCAACAGCCTCCACCGTTGTAGATAAATCAGTGACCTCCCCTTTGTCATGCATTACATTCTCAGTATCAACATATACTGTTTTCTTTACTTTCTTGGATCCAAGCAATTGACTTATCTCATTCATCCCTTGTAAATTTCTTTTCGTGCTTCTGTTCTTTGTATTGGGAGAAACAATTGTTAAAGCTCTTTCAATAGGTTGAACAAAAATCCTCACTTTCCTCCATCGAGTTAGGCAAAATCTCTTTACCCTTCCTGCTTTCCACAAAGTTAAACCTCCGTGCAATACTCAAGCTACAACCTTTCCAAAAGTACATTATTCCTGGAACTCCTCATTTTTTTTATCAGTGGACTTACTTTTCTCATTAACAACTCTCAACCATTCACCATATTGAAAAGCTCCTTTATCTACAGCTGGCATAACATTGCAGTTCATTACTTCATGGCCTATAATTCCCCACCAGTAACAGAACTTTGGAAGACGGTCATAACACACCATACAAACTCTCGGGTTTCCATTGTTCAACTTACCAACAACCATAAATCTATGTAAAGTTTTTCTGCAATCCACCTCTACTCGAATTCTTAAGAAATTTCCCATCGATCCTTCATTTCCCCTTAAGTCTACAGCTAACGTTGAACCAAAAGAATCCCCGAGGCATTCTCCCTTTTCCATATTCAGGAGACCTAGTGGAATGTTATAAATTCGGATCCATATTGGTAGAGGGGTAAAATCATATTTAACTGGGCTAAGCATTCCATCAAACAACTTGAGTGCAAGTAAATCTCCATCAAAGGACCAAGGGTAATGATGTAGGACGGATTCTAGAAATTTTCTACGTTTGAATTTGAACACAAAGAAATTGGGGCAAATAACTGTTAGAGTATGCCCAAAGACCAATCATATGATGATTGTAAGGATACTTTTATATACCAATTTTATTGAATAAAGGCATTACCATTTTTGTTTTCATATATATGTGTCAATGTATAACATAAATTGAGAAATAATAAGATCCATATAATAATATTTGTATTATTATTAAAAGATCCTTAGTCAAGTATTATTATGGGTATGGACAATAATAATACGCTTAAGACTAATATGTGATTAATTGATGACAATGAGTTATCATTGATATAGAGATGTCAGAATTAATATATGAATATATTAGTTGAGAATAATATATTAGATCGACCCACTATGAGCATATATCTTGGATTATTATGTGACGGTCATGATATTGCTCATAGTGACAATTATATGTATGATCCTTAGACTTGAGATTATTATTATCTCAACATATGTTGTTTTATATTTTGATGCTGTTAAATGTGTCTCGTAATTAGTTACACTATAAAAACTAACATTGGACATATTACAATGTATGTAGTGAGATGTGAATGATCAAGATAGGATTTGTCCTTCCTGCATAATAGGAAAATATATCAAAAGCCACTTGATTGACTGAGATTAGAAATGCATGGCCATGTTTGAATACGTTGATATGAGATATCACAAATTATTCATTAAAATTAGTTTACTCTAGATAACAAGAAACATTAGAATAGGATATACAAGGGTGACTATTCCAAGACTTGTGCCTATAAAATATATAAAAGGACAAAAGGATATAATACACTAAAAGAGTTGGTCACGGACATGATACATCGAATCATGATCTCTTGTAACTTTGATGATATTGATATATTGCTAGATGTTACTCATTGTTTGTAATATTAGAATTGTTCTAATATTATTACTAACGTTACAATGAGCCTACAGGGTCACACCCAATGGTTAAAAAGGAACAAAAATATATATGTATAAGTTGTTATGTTTAATCTCGGATTTTAAACAAAGGATATATAATTAAAGTAATTATATCCTTTTTTAAATTCGAATTAAATATAGATTTCGAAATTTAAGGAAATAATTAAAGTAATTATTTCCTAAACAAATTCGGAATAAAATTCTTATACCTATGGTTTCACATATATATAAAGGATCTTTGGGTCTAGCAGCCACAACAGAGAATTCCAAATTCCCAAACCCTAGAATCACGAAAAATAGTTTTTCGAGATTTGCTCTCTCAACCGGGTGAACTAAGTAGAGATCGAGACGATATTCGTGGAGGCTAAAGATTCGGATCATCGAACGATCGTGATTGTAGCAGATCTAGTTGCTGGTTTTGCTGCTTATCAAGGAACCTAATGTAAGTCGTCGCATCTCTTACTCTCGATTTCGGATTAAACGTACTTGGATCACTGGAAAGACCGTCATAATTTTATTCCGCTGCGCCATGGGGTGTGCCAACGGTCCCAATAATAACCTTAGCATCCTCCTAAGGTGTATCCTTGTAGACAACAAAGAACACTCTTATGAGTTTGTCACCATCCACTGTTTTGTTAGAGAGAAGTTTCCCCACTAGCCATTTATCCAAACCATGTATATCCGTCTACCCAAGAAATGAATCGCTCCCGAAGTCCACTAACTCCTCATCTATAAATGATAATCCCTCTAGTAGATGCACCACTTCTTCAGACATCACGTTCAATAAGTGTAAGTCAACGATAAAGGAAAATGAGTCAAACGAAAAAAGTGTTTGGAGAAAAATAAAAGACAATCGCTGAAATCTGGTATATAAAATTCCTCCTTGGTCTAACCAGAAAAAACAATCGAAATCAAGGAAATACCATGAATGCCTCTTTATAAGATTAGGAAACTCGATGATAGTTGTCCAAAACAATAAAAAAGAATCTCTTGCTATAAGCCTCTTATTATTCCAGTCATACCAAAAGTTTGATTTAATTGATAAAACCTGCTGAATTCTTTCTTTAAATAACATCCATAGCAAGTTGATATCAATGTGTGATTCCCAAACATCTGCATGAAAAATATATTTATGGATTACCCATTTTATTTTCCCAAATAAATTTATGTTTGGGTCTCATCTCCAACCAATGAAGTAGTGCCACCACATCATCTTCAACAATTGTCTCTACCACAACACAAACATCCATATCCACCAAAATTTTAAATGTCCCACCAGAAACCATGTTGGAATTAACAACGATGCATAGTCAATCCCCCAAACCACAATATTCACATCTGCTCGAACCCATCTATGCATTGTAACCATTAAAAAATAATCTTCCAAGGAAATATAAATATGAACACCAAAAAACTAGTTCTGTTGAAACGAGCATTTGAATAACCATGAGAACTGGCCGTAAGGAGACCACAATAAGACCATTAAGGAAATATCAAGTGGAGACCATTAAAGACCAAACATGTTAACGCTCTAAAAAGTGTATATTTTATACCCTTTTACTTAAGGTTTTGTTTGGTTTCAAGTTTATTTGCATTGCATTTCATTGCATTTAGCTGCATTTCATGTGCATTTACATTTACTTTAGGTTTTTATTTTATTTTCTTTTTATTTTTAAAAGATGTTACTTTGAAAGATATTTTGTTGGTGATTCTGGAGCAAAGTTGAAAGAACGGAAGAGATGTTGTAGCATATTTCTCAAGTATTGGATCGGACTTCAAGGATGCTACAGTATTGTGGGCGGAAAAAAAAGAACGGAAGAAAGGACACACATACAGCCCACTGTCTTCACGCGTTTTCCAGGCTAGCTGCACCTCCTCTACAAATTCTGTAGACATCGCACCGCCCCTGCACACTGCCACAATTTTCTGCAAACGTTGCACCACCTCTGCAGACCTACAACAGTCCCCTGCAGACCCTACATTTCTGTCATCTACTGCAGAAAATGTCAGGGATATTCCATTGACATCTTTAGGGCACCAAACCTAAGAAGCCTTCTATAAATACAAGGGCAAGCCTCCTTCAACAAAGATACGCAACAAAGGAAAGAAAAAATCAGTAGCTAAAGAGCCAGAAAAAATGAGCGAGCTTTAAGGAAGCACAAGAGAGAAGAAAGAAGAAAGGAGGGAACTTTCGATCATCTTCAACCTCTAGCTAAGCCACCATTGTTGGAGAGCTTCAAGAAAGGTATTTGCGCGACTTTGGGAGGAGCGACAAGTTAGGAAAAGTGTCACAACACAAGTGTTTGAGAGTTCGTTCCTATTTACTTTGTTTACCTATTTTCTAAGTTGTTGAATATGTATTTCAAAGGATGAAAGTTGAATAGTTTTTCATACCTAGCTATGCACTAAACTAGTATGGCTAAGGCTTGTTTTGGATGATCTTTATTTTGTTTTAATGGATGTTTATTGTTTCCAGTATTTACTTTGTGCTTTGTTCAAGAATGCTAACACAGTTTTTACTCTAAACCTTGGTTTGTAAGAGCACCGGGAGGTAGCCATAGCTCAAGGGGTTTGGGAAGCTTAGATCTAGGGATAGGCAAAGCTAGACCAACTTGAACAATGAGGAAGCTTAGATCTAGGGATAGGCAGCAACCTATGGCAACAAACCAAGGAGTCCAAGGTTTTCAAGGAAATATGCCATGGCAAAATGAACACAAGGGAACAGTTCATCATCAAAGTCACACCAATTCTTTAGAAGCTTCGCTGCAAGAATTCATAGCTTCGAGTAAGGAGTTCATGACATCAAAAAAAAAATTATTGCAGGAGCATTCCACCACCATTTCTAATCATGGCAATTTGCTGCAAAGCCACATCGCTTCACTTAGATCGCTGGAGACTCAAGTGGGTCAAATTGCTCAAGCATTACAAGTAAGACCAAGAAGCAACTTGCCTAGTGATACTAAAGTAACTAAAAGTCATGGCAAAGAGCAATGCAACGCACTTACCTTGAGGAGTGAAAGACAAATCAACACGGGGAACAACTCAAACGAAAGGAGAAAGAAGAAACCCCCATTCAGGAGCAAAAAGAATCTGAACAACAAGAAGAAAAATCTGCTCAGAAGAAACTGGAGAAAACTTAAATACTAAGGCATTTGGTGAGAAGCTTGCAGATGCTGCAGCAAAAGAAGCAGCACCATCACAACCTTTGGAGGATGCAAGACCACCATCACCATTCCCTCAGCGATTGAAAAAACACAAAGAGGATCTCTAATTTCAAAAGTTTGTAAGTATGCTGGACCAGTTTCATATAAATATTTCATTTTTAGATGCTATTGATCAAATGCCCTTATATACAAAGTTTTTGAAAGACATTGTTACAAAGAAAAGAAAAATTGAGAATTTTGAAACAATTGCTATAGCATCTGAGTTTTATTCTGGGAGGACTGAGCTTCCCATGAAAAAGCAAGATCCTGGGAGCTTCATCATTCCATGCTCGATGGGAGATAATTTTGTGGGCAGAGCATTATATGACCTAGGGTCAAGTATAAATCTGATGCCCAAGTCAATATTCAAGAAGCTTGGTATAGGGAGTATGCGACCTACCACTATCATCTTGCAATTGGCAGACCATTCTCATGTCCGACTATAAGGCAAAGTAGAAGATGTGATAGTAAAAGTGGACAAGTTTGTGTTCCCTGTGGACTTTTTGATTTTGGATTGTGAAGTGGACTACAAATCACCCATCATCTTGGGGCGACCATTCCTTACAACCGATCGGATTCTCATCGACTGTGAGAAGGGAGACTTCACAATGCGAGTAGCAGATCAATTCATGACCATCAATGTCTTCAACACTCTCAAGTACATGGATGATAATAAAGAATGTCACTATATAGCTAGGATAAATGCTGCAGCAATTGTAGAAGATGCAGATTTTTGCTATGACAATTCTCCGCAATTGAAGGACTTTGCAAAAATGCTAGAGGAGCATGATCAGGATGAAGAAGAAGCTCATCTGGAGCTACAGCAAATTGGCTATTTCAAGCCAAGACCAGGTACAAAATTCGAATCAATTGATTTGTTTGAATTTATTCCTCCTAAACCATCACTTTTACATGCCCCATCTCTAGATTTAAAACCACTGCCGCCGCATTTAAAGTATGTTTATTTGGGATCTCACAATACTTTGCCAGTGATTATTTCTTTTATCTTAGATCTTAATCAAGATCTTAGTCTTGTGAATTTGCTGTCGCAATATAAGAAAGCTCTAGGGTGGACTATGGCCGATTTGAAGGGCATTCGTCTTACAATCTGCATGCATAAGATCCTACTGGAAGAATGCCACAACAATTCTGTTAAGCCCCAAAGAAGACTAAACCCAATAATGAAGAAGGTAGTGATGACAAAGATTATCAAGTGGTTGGATGCAGGGATCATATACCCAATTTCTGACAGCTCATGGGTCAGTCCTATGCATTGTGTTCCTAAGAAGGGAGACATGACAGTGATCACAAATGAGGACAACGAGTTGCTCCCGACAAGTACAGTCACAGGCTGGCACATTTGTGTGGACTATAGGAAGCTGAATAAGGCAACTAAGAAGGACCATTTCCCCCTTCCTTTTATCGATCAAATGCTGGATCGATTGGCGGGAAAGGCTTACTATTGCTTCCTCGATGGCTATTATGGGTACAACCAAATTGTTATAGCACCAGAGGACCAGGAGAAGACAACCTTCACCTGCCCTTATGAGACTTATGCTTTTCGAAGAATACCATTTGGATTATGTAATGCTCTAGCAACTTTTCAATGTTGCATGTTGGCAATTTTTTCAGACATGGTTGAAGAATTTTTGGAGGCATTTATGGACGATTTTTCTGTGTCCGGAGAAACTTTTGAAAAATGCCTGGGCAACCCAGCCAATGTACTGAAACGCTGTGAAGAAGCCGACCTTGTACTTAATTGGGAAAAATGCAATTTCATGGTGACCAAAGATACGGTTTTGGGGCACAAAATTTCAAGCAAAAGAATTGAAGTTGACAAAGCAAAAGTAGAGTTGATAGAGAAGCTATCACCTCCCACCACTGTGAAGGGAATTAGAAGCTTCCTAGGACATGCTGGCTTCTATATGAGGTTCATCATGGACTTCTCGAAAATCTCTAAGCCATTCTGCAATTTGCTACAGCAAAATCAACCCTTTGTCTTCGATGAAAAAAGCCACAACGCTTATAATAAACTGAAGAAGAAGCTTACCTCAACTCCAATAGTAATACCATCCGATTGGACTGAGCCATTCGAGTTCATGTGCGACGCAAGTGACTACGCAGTTGGCGCAGCACTAGGTCAAAGGCGAGGTAAACTCTTCCATGTTATTTACTATGCAATTAGAACTCTTAATGCGCTCAAATTAACTATACCACTTCTAAGAAAGAGTTACTTACTGTAGTATTTGCCTTCGATAAGTTTAGGGCGTATCTTATAAGAACTAGGGTGATAGTACACACTGATCATTCTGCCATCAAATACCTAGTGACTAAGAAAGATGCTAAGACGAGACTTATTAGGTGGATACTTTTGCTTCAGGAATTTGATATTGAAGTAAAGGATAGGAAAGGCACTGAAAATCAAGTTGCAGATTACCTATCTTGGCTAGAAAATCTTGATAATTTAGGAGGAAATTTTGAGATCAAGGAAAATTTCCATGATGAGAAAATTTTATATGCTACAGCATTACCTTGGTATGACGATATTGTTAATTTTCTTGTTAGTGGTATTTTGCCTCCTGATTTATCTAGCCAGGGTCGCAAGAAGTTCAAACATGATGCAGAATTTTTCTATTAGGATGGGCCATATTTGTTTAAGCAATATGCTGATCAATTGCTTCGAAGATGTGTACCAGAAGAAGAACAAAAAGATATCCTATTCCATTGCCATGCAACATCGTGTGGTGGGTACTTTAGTGGATCAAGGACTGCTACAAAGGTCCTTCAATCTGGATTCTACTGGCCCTCACTCTTCAAGGATGCTCAAGCCTTTTACAAGGGATGCGATAGATGTAAAAGAATCGATAACATCTCAAGGAGGAATGAAATGTCGTTGCAAAATATTCTGGAAATCGAGCTTTTCAATGTTTGGGGAATTGATTTTATGGGACCATTTCCATCCTCCTATGATGATTTATATATCTTGCTAGCAGTGGACTACGTGAGCAAATGGGTAGAAGCGGTGGCAACACCTCGCAATGATTCCAAGACAGTCCTGAAGTTCCTGCACAAGAATATTTTCACAAGGTTTGAAGTTCCTAGAGCCATAATCAGTGATGAAGGAACCCACTTCGACAACAAACTCATTGCTAAGGCATTACAACGCTATGGAGTCAGACACAAAATTGCTACAGCATATCACCCGTAGACAAATGGCCAAGCTGAAATCTCCAATAGAGAAATCAAGCAAATCCTAGAGAAAACAGTCAACACAAAGAGAAAAGACTGGTCTCTAAAACTGGATGAAGCATTGTGGGAATATAGGACAGTTTACAAGACTCCTTTAGGGATGTCCCCATTCAAGCTGGTTTATGGGAAAGCATGTCATTCGCTCGTGGAGCTAGAACACAAAGCTTATTGGGTCATCAAAAAACTCAATATAGCTTTCAAGATAGCTAGAGAGAACAAGCATTTTGAGCTAAATGAAATGGACGAATTTCGATCCCATACCTATGAGAATTCTAGGATTTACAAAGAAAAGATAAAGAGGTGGCATGATAAACATCTCTTGCCATGACATTTCTCAGAGGTTCAACAAGTGTTACTCTACAACTCAAGACTCAAACTTTTTTCCTAGAAAGTTGAAGTCTCGATGGTTAGGACCATTCCTGATACATAGGGTTTATCCTTATGGAGTTGTGGAGATCAAAACACTTGATGGAGATCGAATATTCTAGTTCAATGGTCAAAGGCTGAAGATCTATAATGGAGCTCCCATTGTGCGTGACAATGACGACCCCAATCTACAAAATGCCTGAGCATTTCTATCCCCCTCTTTTATTTTGCTTTATTATTTAAATTTCAGTTTGAATAAAAAGTAGAGGTTTTTATTTAGTTTTTTTTAGATGCTTTTATTTCCTTTTTGTTCATGTTTAGCTTTTAATTTTTGAAGGTACAAGCTCAGACCACTTTGTGTCCTTGCAACAGTCTACATAAGACCAGAGGCGTGGTATACCAAGGCAGGACAGTACGCAGTGCACAGTCTGTGCAATGGAGGCCTGGGAGCTAAGAAGGACTGTACGGCTACCAGTCTTGGAGGGAAAAGTTTTGGAGTTATTTGATTTGGGCTACCAAAGGGAGGAAGTTGAGGAGCCCATAAAAGTGAAATCGGTTGGTTTCAAGGGGAAAAGAAAGAGTTTGGTTCAAATTCAACCCCTCTTTAACCCATATTTACTTTTTCATTAATTACAAAGCCCCTTTATCTCTCCAACTTACCATCCATTTAAACCCCCATCGCACATTTTTACTTTTCCAAGAACCCTAGCCGTTCAAACCTTACACAACCATAGTTATTTTTCTCTTTCCTCTCCCCTTCCCAAGTAAGTAACCGTCCATCTCCCTTAACCCAACTCAACCATCTCTCTATCACCACTACTCCATCTTCTTCTCCAAGGAAACCAACCTCCATTTTCTCAAAACTCCATCATCCTTCAAGAAAACCGAAAGCACATAACCAAAATTTCTCTATCACAATGGTTCACTGTAAGAATACGGAGGAATCCTCAAGGGCTGTTGCTCAAGCCCGACCGATTAAGATCCAGAAATTTAAGGATAATGCTGCGAAGGATCGCTTTTAAAAGCTAAAAGGGAGAACGATTCACCAAGAAAAGTGTTTCCTCTACAACACAATAACCTTCCAAAAGTTACCGGAGCAATTCGACTTAACCACAAAACGCCACAAGTGGGAAGATTTTGCTCGACACTTAACAACAAAGAAGGATGCAAAACCACTCAACATCTCATTGGTTAAGGAGTTCTACGCCCACTACACCAGACCAAGGCAACCAACAATATAAGTCTGAGGAGATGCTGTGCCATTCACTACCTAAGACATAAACCAGTTTTATGGACTGGATGAAGACGACCAACACTCTGTCTTTGTCGCATCTATGTTGGGACAAGACCATGACTTTTTACTTCAAAAACTCTGCATTGAAGGAACCATATGGGACGAGGCAAACACCACTATGGATCATACTTTCTTAAAGTCGGAGGGGAAAATCTAGATATATTTTATCAAGCAGAACCTGATGCCAACAACTCACACAACCACGATAAACTTGGGCCGACTATAACTGCTGCACTCAATGGTGAGGAACAGAAAGATTAATGTGGGGAAGATTATTCTCGAAGAAGCTTATACCGCACTCAAGAGGAAACAAATCCCTCTTCCGTTTCTTTACCTTATCACAGACCTCTGTAGAAAACAAAGAGTATTCAAAAATGATGATAACTTCAAGGTAAAGGGAAGTCAAAGAATAACTTTGAAGAAGATTCATGAGTTGATGTGATTAGAGGAAAATCCTCCAGCATCTGCTGAGCCTTCAGCCAAGCCACGAAATGCTACTGCAAATTTCAATGCATTACCTGCTACTATTCAAGGAATGTAACTGCAGCTGGCAGACCTCCACGGCAAGTTCATGTCATACATGAGCTATGTCCAAAAAAAGGACTTGATCCTCCAGCTGAACCTTCGAGATTTACTGCCAGATGGCAGCTACACTTTTCCTAACTTCCCAACCCACATCTTCGGCCCAGTTGATCCCGAGAAAATCCCAAAGGAATAGAGCCCGTCACAACAACAACACAACTAGACTACTCCGCCAAGGCATGCACACAACATTGTCCACCAACAACATGAGCCAACAGTAATTGTACCAACATCTAAACCATCCCCTACCACTTCTGCTACAATATCACATAAGGTCTCTGCCGATCCATCAGAACCACCACAAGACAAGGGAAAGGAACCTACAATTTAATCATAAACCTCTGGGCAACACATAGTTGAAATAAGCAGTGAGGACTTTGACCTCAACTCACCACACGTGGAGATACCTCCTGCAGATCAATTAGTCACCCCCATCCCACGCCGTAAGATAAAATGTACTGCTGGTAGACACGCTTCCTTTAGGCTGGAGGAAGACCTAATTCCCATTGCAGTAGCAGAAACAGAGCAAGACATAGACCAAGAGCAACCATCACCACTAGATAGGCCATAGAAGCGCATCAAGATGGCCATCCACAAAACAAGACCCGTTGCAAAGTAAGCATTTTTTTTCTTTTTCTTTTTTATATATAGATTTATTTTAAATAGCATTGAGGACAATGCTAACCTCAAGTTTGGGGGTAGTAAAGTCTTCGTCTTAGCATTTTCATTTCATTTTGCATGCATATGAATTTGCTATAGTATTAGATTCAATTCAAGATAGCTTTTAAGTTAGAATAGATGATATCTGATGATTAGAATTTTGATGCTTTTAAACTGAATTAGTGAACATATTGAGAATAAATTGAACTAAATTAGGACTTGATGCTTTGTAATTTTATTTGACACGATTGTATGTTTTTTATGCTTGAGTGGTAGGAACTTTTTAGAAAACTTAGAATCTATGCCTTAGTTAGTTTGAAAAAAAAAGAAAAACTCTTTTTTGTTAGAGTATATAAAAAAAGAGAGATGAATAAATGCTTTAGCATAAAACTATAGAAGGACGTTCCTCTATGCAAAAGTTAGCTTATGCTCTGAACATAAATAATGCTACAGCATATGAGCGAATGAATGTTATCACGGGATGACTCTACCTACTGGCTCGGGGATGAGATGTTTGCTCCATACTCATCTGGAGTTAAGGATGGTAGGTGTGATGAGCTGACACCCTTCAAAGCAGTTAAAAAAACTAAGCAAGGAAGTAGATTTTTAGGAACTATGGTATAGTGAATAAGGAAAACTAGAATTTTTCTAACACTTAAGCATAGGTTAGATACAATCCAGCACACACAAGCAAAGTATCTTGTCTTAGTTAAAGTTCTTGGAATTCTCAATATCGTGTAGATTGTTATAGCATTTATATTTTGAGGATTGATGTTTTTCCTGAATTGTTGTCAAAGATTGAAAGTAATGTCATAGCATCTTTATATTTCATTGCTTGAGTACAAGCAATATCTTAAGCTTTAGGGGTGTTAGCGTTCTAAAAAGTGTATATTTTATACACTTTTACTTAAGGTTTTGTTTGGTTTCAAGTTCATTTGTATTTCATTGCATTGCATTTAGCTACATTTCATGTGCATTTGCATTTAGTTTAGGTTTTTATTTTATTTTCTTTTTATTTTTAAAAGATACTACTTTGAAGGATATTTTGTTGGTGATTCTGTGCAGATGCTGGAGAAAAATTGAAAGAACAGAAGAGATACTGTAGTATATTTCTCAAGTGTTGGATCGGACTTCAAGGATGCTACAACATTGTGGGCAGACAAAACAGAACGGAAGAAATGACACACCTACAGCCCACTGTCTTCACGCGTTTTCCAGGCCAGTTGCACCTCCTCTATAAATTCTACAGACGTCGCACCGCCCTTGCATCCTGCCACAATTTTCTGCAGACGCTGCACTACCTCTACAGACCTGCAATAGTCCCCTGCAGACCCTACATTTCTTCCATTTACTGCAGAAAATGTCAGGGGATATTCCATTGGCATCTTTAGGGCACCAAACCCAAGAAGCCCCCTATAAATACAAGGTCAAGCCTCCTTCAACAAGGATGCACAGCAAAGGAAAGAAAAAATTAGTAGCTAAAGAGCCACAAAAAAGGAGCGAGCTTTAAGGAAGCACGAGGGAGAAGAAAGAAGAATGAAGGCCACTTTCGGTCATCTTCAACCTTTAGCCAAGTCACCATTGTTGGAGAGCTTCAATCAAGGGACTTGCGCGACTTCGGGAGGAGAGGCAAGCTAGGGTAAGTGTCACGGCACAAGCATTTGAGACTTCCTTCCTCTTCACTTTGTTTACCTCTTTTCTAAGTTGTTGAATATGTATTTCAAAGGACGAAAGTTGAATAGTTTTTCATACCTATCCATGGACTAAACTAGTATGGTTAAGGCTTGTTTTGGATGATCTTTATTTTGTTTTAATGGATGTTTATTGCTTCCAGTATTTACTTTGTGCTTTGTTCAAGAATGCTAACACAATTTTTACTCTAAACCTTGATTTGTAAGAGCACCGAGAGGTAGCCATAGCTCAAAGGGTTGGGGAAGCTTAGATCTAGGGATAGGCAAAGCTAGAACAACTTGAATAATGGGGTTGCTGTGGGAGCAGAATCCTAACTTGCCTTAGGGATAAGGTAGAGTTTCAACGACTAAAAGGGATAGCGCTTTATCAACATTAGGAGTGTTAGGGTTGAGACCGGGAGGTAATGCCTTAGCATTTTCGAGTGTTAGGCCTTCTAACTAGGGATAGTGGAGGCATTTTTAGTAAACTCTGTCGAGCACTAGTAAACCAGGGGAACAGTAGTATCCAGGAGAGCAGTGAAGTCATACCATAGCAAGCCTAGCTTATCTTAAGCTTGAATATCTTTTCAGTGTTGTGTTTGTGCAGCTTTATTTATTTCTCCAATATCTGTTTCTTTGCTACTGCAATTTCGTGACAATCTTTGCTTTGCTCTAGAATCATTAGTGACATTTTTATTTTGCTAAGACATTTTTGGTGACACTTGCAGAATTGCTTTAGCATATGTCCATACAAATGATTACTTTATCTTTTGTGTATGTTAACTATTTTTGAATTAACCTATCCAATCCTCGTGGGAACGATCTCACTCATACACTTTATTACTTGTTCAATGTTTATACTTGCACATTCTTGCACGCAAATCAATCACATATTTTAATCATCTCTCAGCGCTGCAAGCACCCAACAAAACCAATACTCAACCACTTCGACAGAAGAGGACTATCTAACCAGAACCTGTAAAAAAGAAAATCAAAAACTTAAGTAACACCCACGAGTTCCTATCCACTTTATTCATCATCCTAAACCTAACGATGAAGGCGACACGGTAGCCTAAGACCAAAAGATGATTGACCTACACTCCTTTCGGCACTCATCTCTCAAACCTCATCTCCTCTAGTAGTTAACATAGAGGGTTGGTCTTCTATTATAATATACACTCAAAGAGAGAGATCGTTCAACACGATATACATTCCAAGAGAGGTGTCGTTCGATGCTGCAATGATCAAAAATCAAGACATCTTTATATAGGGAAATCAGATGCATTTCATGAGATATCCATGCCTTGGTTAATGGTTATTTTATTTTTAGATGTTCTACGGTCCAAGATTATTCTCTCGGCAGATAAAAGAATAAAAGTTTAATTGCGTTGTCATATACAAATATATATATATTTGAATCCGCTATAATGTTACAATAGTATCTATTCTAGAGTATACTCTTAACCATTAGACATTGATCGCTCAAACATTGTGCTGACATTATCGGTGCTAGAACCTATGACCTTTAGGAACAACTATTCCTTTAACCACTCAGGTTAGATGGTTCGTAAATTTGGAATAAAAAATTAGAAATGCAAAATTAAAAATAGGAAGTACAAGAATAAGAAGAGTCAAGTTTTAGGGTTGAGAAATGAATTTTTAAAAGTTTAAGGAAAAATTAAAAATAAATCTTTTTAATAGTAACCATAACGTTTAATTTTTAAAATTAAGGATAAAAAATATACATGTGATAAATATAAGTGGTCATTATAGTAGTTTATCATTTCTTCTAATGTTAGATTAGCGAATTGTTAATATTTAACGACAACAAACAATTGAGTGACTAAAAATTTACACCCCTAAAATGTAGATGATCTTACTAGTCAATTTTGAAAATCGACGGTCAACTCTATACCAAGGAAAACATAAGTGATCATCCTAGTAGTTAACTTAAAATTTATTCATCTTATTTTTTTTAAAAAAAAGTTTTTTTTTTAATTTTTTAATAAGAGTTATTAGTTACTTGAAAGTTACTTTGAGGTAAATGAATTTTATTGGTTGAAACTATAAATAATGTAGTGATGAGTCTAATAGTTTCTCTAAAATGTAGATGATCTTCCTCCCCTTTATAGTAAGAGAAGAAAATTTGTTAAAGGCTTGATCTTTAAGAGTTGTGTTGAGAATCCTGTATTTTTTATGGAGAGAAAGTTTTAGAGCACGAGGACATCTATAAATAAAGGTGAAGTTTGCTAAGTTTGGTGAAGAGAAGAGTTTTAGAAAGGGTAAAAGGTGTAGTAAGGGAATGGGTTTTGGAAACTCATTTCTTGGTTTGTTAGTGTTTTAAAGCTCTGAAAATATTCTCTTGGTATGTCTAACTCGTTGCTTATCTTCCCCTTGTAGAGAAAGAGGTTGGAGAACCCTCTAAAAGCTTTAGGAAGAAAAAGGATTGAAGGCAAGAGGGAGAACAAGTTGTAGTTGGTTTTTCCTACGGTCGGTACTCTACTAACTCCTCAACATACTATATCTCATAAAAATAGGTTTTGTAACCCCTAAAATTAACCTAATTTCTTAGATTACAAGTTAGGGTTTACAAACTGAAAACTTGTTTCGCAAGTTAGGGTTTTTACAAAAATTAAATATAATATTCGGATAATTTATTAAATAATTAATAAATTAAAATAATAATAAAAATTAAACATTTACAGAATAAAGTTCAACCCATAATTTTATAAACAGTAAATATCGCAAAAACCGATAAACATTTAATATTCGAATTACAAAAATTATTATTCAAATAAAAATAATCCAGAATTTAAAACTGTAAAACATACTACTAATGTGTATCGGAATCAGGATCCTCGAAGTACCGTACCGAGCTTAGGACTGAGATCTGTAACAAGAACCTGAGAGGGTGTAAGCTAGGGAGCCTAGTGTGTCTCTAAAATAGTTAAACCGAATAACAGAACAGAATATGCAGAATAGGCAGAGTATGCATGATATGAACCCATCTCCGAACACCACAGAAGAGTTGGTCCCCAGACCACTCTAACACCATCACACCAACAGAAGTGATATCTTGACCCGAAGGTGGAGCCACTGAACAGAAGTGATAAATCACTAACTTCCCCGTACACAGATAATATACCAGATGCCATGTTATATACAGATATAGAATCAGAATGCATGCCTTAAAGTCTATCAGAAGGCAAGCATGACAGATATCAGAATTATAAATGATATGTCAGAATGATGCATGATCATACGGTTAACAGGAATCGAATATACAGAATAACAGATTTATAGGATGAATGGGAGAGAACATACCTGTATCAGAAGACTCAACGACGACCCTGACGTCTACTGGACTCGGCTCTACCACTAGGCTGAGAAGGCGTAGAGTCTACAATTAACGGAAATAAGTTAGACTTCTTACTATGCCACATTACCGAAAAATAATCTAAACAAAATTTAACCGTTACTTACGTGAAGGTCCCGAATATGATTGTATCGGACCTCGTACAGGAGGAGGAGGCAACTGCCCGGGGTCGGAATCCTCGTCACCTGAAGCAAACAGAAATTGATTCAAAAACTTTTATAGATAATTTCCAGATAACTGATCGAACTTAAAACTCCCCAAAACGATATTTTCGGGTTTGAATTTCGAAAAAAGGACAGCTCTATTGGATTCAGGACGTCGAAAAACATAAAGTGGGTCCGGGTCAAAAAAGTCAACTACTGACGTCAGCATTGGTGAACGCTTATTTCCAGATTTTCCCGTAAAATCTGGGAAATTCCCAGATTTTTCTTAGAAAACAAACAGGTTCAAACTCGATCTATAACCCCCTTTTACATCCGATTCGACTCTTAATTCGATCCAACATATCCTAATCTAACCCTTAACAGATTCAACACCAAAACAACATCAACACACACACCAAACGGATTAAACCCGAGAATCAAAATCCCTACTTTAAACCATATCTAAACTCTCTATTTTTAGATTCAACCGAACCAAACAAAATATATTCGAAAAACAACTGAACCAAACCCCAACAACCAATACTAAAATACATGAATCAGGGATTGAAAAACTTACCCAAGACATAACCAAAAATCGAGACGGAAATTCTGAAATATTCCTTGATTGATCGAACAAAGGAATAAAGGAGAAACAATAATTTTTCATAATATAACGATCTCAAATCAAATCAGATTTAAATCTGAATACTAATGGAAAATTTAATCCCCCATTAAACTCCCCATTTTCGGTTTCAGATGGAGGAAGGAGAAAATGTTTCAAACAAAGAAAAAGGGGAATTTACACCACAAAGGCTTGGAGTTTTAAATTTTTACACTTAGACCCTTTAAATTTTAAGAAATTCCAATTTGACCATTGATTTAAAAATTCAAAATCCCCAAAAATTAGGGTTCAAATTTAGGGATTTTGACTTTTACTTTGGGGATTTTGACTTTGAATTTTGGGTTATTATCGATCCCGAATCAATCTAACAGTCTCCTTAGCCTCATGTACAATATCTGGTCCCAGTAAACGGTGCTCAGTAAGCTCAGTCCAACCAATCGGGGTGTGATACTTACGCCCGTACAGAGCCTCATATGGTGCCATCTTAATGCTGGCCTGATAACTGTTGTTGTACGCGAACTCTGCTAAAGGTAGGAAATCCTCCCAACTACCTATGAAATCCAGAACACATCCTCTCAACATGTCTTCGAAGATCTGAATCACCCGTTCAGACTGACCGTCGATCTGAGGGTGATAAGCAGTGCTGAAGTTCAGACGAGTACCCAGAGCAGTATGCAGAGATCCCCAGAACTTAGACGTAAATCTCGAATCCCGATTGGATATAATAGACAGAGGCACTCCATGTAGCCGAACAATCTTAGAGATGTATAACCGGGCTAGTCTACTCAGAGGATAGGTGGTCTTGACAGGAATGAAATGAGCAGATTTGGTCAAACGATCAACGATGACCCAAACAGAATCCTTCTTTGACGGAGTCAAAGGTAAACCACTGACAAAATCTATGGTCACACGCTCCCATTTCCACTGGGGAATCTCAATATGCTGAAGTAGTCCAGATGGTCGCTGATGCTCTGCTTTGACTTTCTAGCAAGTCAAGCACTTGGATACAAAACTGACCACGTCTCGCTTGAGACCTTTCCACCAGTACTTTTCTCGAAGATTCTTATACATCTTGTCACCTCTAGGATGCATAGAGTACGGGCTATCATGAGCTTTTCGCAGAATAACCTGTTTCAGTTC
Organism: Abelmoschus esculentus; assembly: GCA_035048815.1. Taxonomy (NCBI): domain Eukaryota; kingdom Viridiplantae; phylum Streptophyta; class Magnoliopsida; order Malvales; family Malvaceae; genus Abelmoschus; species Abelmoschus esculentus. Next base: position 9,722,932 of record JAUCBN010000032.1, read on the forward strand.
AGAGTTCCTCAGAACACAAAGTCGACCCCGGAAACACAGAACTCCATCCTGGTTCAGAGAAAAATCCTGAGAAGTTCCCTCCTGAACTTCTACAATACGGTGAGCCAAATACAGATCATTAGGCTGTTCAACATGAATCTCAGATATCAGTGTAGGAACCACCCGAAACTTTGCCAATAGACTGCCATTCTCTAACAGACTCATCCGAGCAAATAGAGCTCTCAGATCAGAAATAGCGTTGCGACTCAAAGCATCCGCAATGACATTAACCTTACCAGGATGATGTTCTATCTCACAATCATAGTCTTTCAGAAGCTCTAACCAGCGATGTTGTCTCAGATTAAGTTCCTTCTGGGTGAGAAGGTACTTAAGACTCTTATGATCAGTGAAAATATAACACTTCTCTCCATAGAGATAGTGTCTCCAGATTTTTAGAGCAAAGATCACTGCTGCCAACTCTAGATCGTGGGTAGGGTAGTTACACTCATGCGGTTTCAACTGTCGGGACGCATAAGCCACCACCTTCCCATCCTGCATCAGAACATAACCCAAACCGGTGTATGAGGCATCACTGTAAATGGTATAGGGTTTCCCTGACTCTGGCTGTATCAGAATTGGTGCTTGGGTCAGAACGAATTTCAGTTCCTCAAAACTCTGCTGTTGAGCCTCAGACCAGATAAACGGAACATCCTCCCTTAGAAGCTTAGTTAACGGAGCGGCTATGGAAGAAAAGCCTTCCACAAACCTCATATAATAACCAGCTAGTCCCAGAAAACTGCGGATCTCTGCTACATTCTTGGGCTGTTGCCAACTCATAATAGCCTCAATTTTATTCGGATCAACCTGAATACCCTTAGCTGATACCACGTGTCCTAGAAAAACAACCTCCGAAAGCTAGAACTCACACTTGCTGAACTTTGCATACAACTATTTCTCCCTCAGAGTTTGTAAAACAATTCGAAGATGCTGCTCATGCTCGTCCTCAGACTTGGAGTAGACTAGTATGTCATCAATGAAAACCACTACAAACTGATCCAGATAGGGTCGAAACACCCTATTCATCATGTCTATGAATGCTGCAGGGGCATTCCTAAGACCGAAGGGCCTTACTAGAAACTCGTAATGACCATAACGAGTTCGGAAAGCTGTCTTGGACACATCAGAATCCTTAACCTTGAGTTGGTAATAACCAGATCTCAGGTCTATCTTAGAGAAAACCGAAGCTTCTCAGAACTGATCAAACAGATCATCAATGCGGGAAAGAGGGTACTTGTTCTTGATGGTTACCTTGTTCAACTTCCGGTAGTCAATACATAAGCGCAGAGAGCCATCTTTCTTTTTAACAAACAGGACAAGGGCTCCCCACGATGAAACACTATGTTGTATGAAACCTCTATCCAGAAGTTCCTGTAGCTGAATCTTAAGCTCCTTAGCTCCTTAAGAGCCATACGATAAGGTGCCATAGATACTGGAGTAGTCCCCGGGTATAACTCAATACCGAACTCTACCTCCTCACGCTTAGGAGGTACACCCGGTAGCTCTTCTGGAAAAACATCTGGAAATTCACACACCACTCGGATCCTATCCATTCCAGAATCAGATTGCCTTCGGTCAAGTATGTAGGCAAGATAGGCTATACACCCCTTCTTGATCATCTTTTCAGCTTTCATGGCTGATATCAGATTGGATAGATAACCTCTACGCTCACCGATGAGAGTTACCTCACGGCCATTAGAAGTTCTCAGAATTGCCCTCTTACGCTCACAGTCCAGAGTAACTCGGTGAGCAGATAACCAGTCCATCCCCAAAATCAAGTCAAATTCCACAAATGGTAACTACATCAGATTAGCAGGAAAGATTTCCCCGTGAACCTCAAGGGGACAATCTCTGTAAACTTTGGTAATTTCCATCTGGTGGCCTATAGGACTAAAAACTGAAACGGAACTACCAGTATCCTCTATTGGAATTTTTAGATACCCCGCTACAGAACTAGAAACATATGAATGTGTTAACCCATTATCTAACAGTGCGAAGAAAGGAACAGTATGCACAAAAAATGTACCAACAATGACATCTGGCTCATCCCGATCCTCATGTCTCCTCATAGCATATACAATGCCATTCTGAGATCCTCTTGATCTGGCAGCTCCTCTGAACTGACTGGGTCTGCCTCTACTACCAGTACCAGATGCGGCGGGTCTACCCTGTCCTCTTCCCCCTGCTGGGGTCTGAATTGAAGCCTATGATTACCCCGGAGCATAACCAGACTGTGGTGCTACTGGACAGTCTCTAAGACGGTGATCAAGGGAATCACATCGGAAACAGGCTCCACTCCGCATGAGACACTCTCCGGGGTGCCATTTCTTACAGAAGGTACACTAAGGTACAACTCGGGTACTAGTGGATCCAGCTCCACTAGCAGTAGGGACAGCTGATACTGCAGGTCTAGACCGTGTCGAACTCTGAGGCTCATACTCATCACGGCCTCTCTTCCGGGACTAAAAACCCTGACTGTACTGAGCAGATGCGGCAGGCTGTCGTCTACCTCTATCCTGACCTTGGGATTCCATCTGAACCCTCAAAACCTTATTACGCTCGACTGTCCTGGCATGCCGAGTGATCATCTTGTACTCCGTATCATAATGTATGGCAACTGCAATCTTCAGTGGTATCCGGAGTCCTTTCAGAAAGTGATCACACTTTTGCTTCTCGGTCGTTACAATACCAGGGGCATACTGTAGTAGTCTTAGAAACTCAATCTCATAGTCCTTGACAGACAAGGGCTTGGAGTTTTAAATTCTTACACTTAGACCTTTTAAATTTTCAGAAATTCCAATTTGACCACTGATTTAAAAATTCAAAATCCCCAAAAATTAGGGTTCAAATTTAGGGATTTTGACTTTTACTTTGGGGATTTTGACTCCGAATTTTGGGTTATTACAGGTTTTTTGTATGCTTATGTGATTACTTGATTGCTTGGTTGCTTGAGAACCCCCATTAATGGTGATTTAGTTAATTGTTGATGAATTATTATAAATTGGATAGAAAAACATCAATAACTTATAGAAACAATGTGAGGATCATTCATCTCGTTTGGGAGCAAAAAATATGAGTTTAGAAACCTAAACCTATAATTTCGAATAGGGGTACCGATACGGGATTGTCCTATATCGGTAAGCTAGAGTAGATGAGAGGGTAAACTATAAGAGGCATATCGATACGCTAACCCGTGTACCAATACACCCTACTTAATTCAAATTCTAGAGATGTTTTTCGATACTAGTATGCAAGGGTGTACCGATACCACTGTTACATTGAGTTTAACATATAAAGGCGTATCGATACACGAAATCAGTATATCAATACAAACTCAGTTTAGTATTGGTAAGACGAATGATCATATCGATATGAGTAGGTATTCTTTTAGGCTATTCAAAGTTGTTTAACTTAGCGTATCCGTACGCGATGGAGGCGTAGCGATACTAGGGAGCATATCGATACCCCATATAGGCATATCGATAGTTGTATGAGTGCTAAAATTGAGAAACTGGTATTTTAACCCCGTTTATGAGATATTTGGCTAATCATTTGGTAAATGGTGGGTAATTAAATGGTGATTGCAACCCTTTAAGGCATTGATGGAATTGATATGTGTTGTGTGGTATATTGAGGACTTTGCTATATGATGATGGATTACCTATTGATATGATATTATAAGATGAATTTAGACACCCTATATATATGATTAAAGGATTGCAACACTCTAAGACATGACGAACGAAGGATCCCGATGCTTAATGGACGCGGGCCTAGTTCAAAGATACTTGATGGACCATTCCAAGTATAGATGTAGGATCCTGATGCTTAGTAGACGCTAGCCTTATCCTAGAGTATGAGATCCCGATGCTTAGTGGATATGGGCCCTGCTCGTAGTGTATGACCCTGATACTTAATGGTCGCGGGTAGCACTTCTATACATATAGCTACTATGATATATGAGATATTGTGTGAACTTCTCTTAACATGTATATATTGTGTGTTGATAATATACATGCATTATATCTTGTGTTTAGGCAGATATGGTAGATCCATTGTTCTCATGCCATGACATCATTCATGTTACACATGCTTTGTTTATGATATGTGCTTTGTTTTGAAAGTTTTAAATATGAATTTAAAGATTAAAAATTAAAGTGATGTTTTGAAATTTGACGACTTTTGAATAAATAATTTGTTTTTAAATTGAATTTTATTTTTACTAAGATTAATTATTTTTTATTAAAAATTTATCTACAATCAATTTTTTTATTAAAAATATTATTTTATTCTAATTAATTTTTTATCAAAACTCTTTTTTAATATTATATATATTATATAAGTGCCTTTGAAATTATACAACTTTATATTTATTATATTTATAAAGTGATCTAATAGAACTTTAATTCTAATTGAAATTAGTTACTTTTTTCCCCTATAAATACATATTATGGTCTAAGAGAAAATCATATATTATTTTCTTTCATCAAGATTCTGTAAAGCCTCTATTCTCATTCTTTATCTCTATTTGAGTTCAAAACCATGTTATCCAGTAATTTGAGTCGCTTTGGCTAAGGTGTGTTCTCTTACTGGTGCTATATGTATTTTTCTTAAAAAATATATTTTTCTGTGTTATGTTTAATATTGTGATTTTAGAAATATATAAAACTTTTTGGATTTTGAAATCTTACACTTTTGTGAGTAATTATGATTTTAAATCCCTTGAATTTGTGTTTTCAGATAAATTGAGATTTCGGATAAATTTTTGGATTGAACTATGATTTGAATATGTAGTTGTGATTTGTGTTGTGCGTACATCATGTTTTGCATTATTTTTCTAAAATTTTACTCTTGAGAAATAGTTTTATAAATCATGTTTTGTTGTTTTTATCTATATATTAGAGATATGCTAAGTTTTTTAGGTTACTCCATCTTAGTTTCCTCTTACAAATCTTTGGAATTTAAGCATTACAGTACCTAAAGAATTTCATATTCTATCTGTTATTTTACTATTTAATATAAAAGTAACTTTTAGTTATTTAAATCATTATTATTATTTTAGAAACTTTGATGCATTTGAGAATTATGGTTATTTTAGTATACATAAATATTTTTCTTATATTCGAATATTTTATTTGAACCATTAGACTAATATTATTTTTAATAAGTTTTTGAGATAATGTATTTTGGGAATTTTAACTCTTTTCAAATTACCAAATTTTAGTTATAATTTAAACTTTTGGTTTTGATGAATTATTAAGTATTTAAATATTTTATAGTTATTAAGAAATAATATAAATTAAATTAGTTATGAGGGTAAAGTTTTTAATGTTAACTTCTTAAATTTAAATTATTTCTTATTGTGTTAAATATGTATTTTTTTCTTTCTTTGTGTTATTGTTAAATGAATTCAAATGTGTGTACTCTTCTTGTGATAAATGTGTGTTTCTTCTTCTGTTACTGTTAAATAAATTTAAATGTGTGTTCTCTTCCTGTGTTAGATTCTTGTGTTCTATGACTAACTGTTCATTGTGATACTATGATTTTGGAATACTCTGTGATATTGTGATCGATCTATTTGAACTGTGTGTTTCATATTTTTTACGATTGACTGAGATGAGAAATTTGAGATCATTTGCATTTATTTCATTACATGTGCATGGGGTGGATTGTATGGAGGAAGGTGGTTTTACCATAATGTGTTTTAGCGAAATAAGGGGTGAGGGTTTCTGGGGAACTACCTCCACTGCGATCGGTTGTCTTTGCCACCACTGTGTTTGGCGTTCGGAGTATGGGACTGCATTCTCTATGACATTGTATTCTTTGTGACATTGCATTCATAATTCTTTGTGTTTATTTACTACAAAAACTATGTTATAATTTTGATTGTGATTTGAATGATATTCTGATGTTTGGCTGCACATTAGAGACACACTGGGCTTTATAGCTCATTCTTTTATTTTATTTTTTAGATATTTGACCCTAAGAGTTGGTTCTCGGAGATCTCTATCGGTCAACATTTTTATTATGTTTTCAGTACGGTTATTTACAAACATTTTTACTTTAGTTATTTTGGGATTATTAGGGATCTAAAATATTTTTGAACTTCATGCATAAAACTATTTTATCCAATTTTTTCTATTTTTAATCAGAATAATTATTTTTAAGCTATTTACCTAATATTTGGTTTAATTTTTTTATTTTGAATTACTTTAAGTGTTTACGTGGCGTTAAAGTTTTTAAAAAATGATTTTAACCTACCGTACACCTCAAGTCAAAATTAAGGGGTTACAAGTACTCGCTAAGCTTCTGTAGCTTCGCGTTTTTTGAATGTGTTTTCGTACGTAGGTTAGGTGACGATGAGGATCATAGCAACACCATCGTTGTTGGTTTCAACATTGACTTGTGTTAGAGTACTTTTACTAGATGTAATGGTCATGTACTTGTAAGACCCTATAGGTATTTTTAACTCTTATTTTATTTAGATTTGATTCGAATACTTTTTAAACGGTTGTAATATTTTGGAGCTCCTTTACATTTTATAATTACTCGGATTTGATACCGATTTGAAATGGATAGACTTTTATTGAATTTGAAATGGTTAAATGGGCTTTTGAAAGCTAAATTTTAAAATATAAGTTTTGGGTCGAAGGCCTAATATGATATCCGAGTCGAAGATGTTACAATATGATTACGTAAATCCAACCATAACAAGAGAGGTACAAGTTTTGAACTCGAAATCATGTTAAGCAAGAGAAAAGATTCAACAAGCAACACAATTCACAATTCAACTTAATATAACCACAAGTTTAGAATCAACTAAATATGTACTTTGTTGATATATCAGCAAACACGAACACGAGCTTTTGAAAGATACTTTATCGGTGTAAAGAAGACGACGAAGATCTCTCCCTTGTTGATAAAAAAATGGATTATCATATTGTCATGAACCAATTTTAGACCAATGAGAAAACGGCGTAGTATTGATATTTTTAGCCTTTTATTAATACGCTGTGTTTTGGTGTAAGGGGTTAAAAAACAAAGTTCTATCAAGTTTTGTTATCGACAATTTTATGAATGAAAATTAGTTTCTCTCTTTCTCTTTCTTTCTTCTCTAAAATCTCATTTCTTCTTCTTATTCTTTAATCCTTTCTTGTTCTTGAAGTGTAGGTCATGACAATTGGTATTCAGAGCCTCGTTTTTTATCCACAATCTGATAAAAATAAATATGTGCGGGAGGTACAACAAGAACACTTACAAGAGATGATAGATCATTTAAAATCAGGTGTAACCCCCTTAGCCAGGCCTAGACGAAACTGACATTAATGGGTTACACAGGGAATATCAAACCAAACCCGCGAAGGTCCGATCCGATAAACAATCCTAAAACCGATATATTTTTTTCCTAGATGCATAATTATATTCCTACATGTCTTGGTCTCATACAAAGCATTAACGGAAACAATCCAATCACAAACAAGCATTCGATTAAACACTTAAGTAAATTAAGGACTAAAACATAAAACTTTTAAATTCTAAAGACAAATTAGAAACTCGTTCCATAAAAGTTCAATTAAACATACAAATATCCCTCAAGGTAAATTTCAAGTCAAACGGAGCATTCTAACATCATCAATTGCATGTTCCACTAATTTAGGGACCAAAATGTAAATCTTTCAAATTATAAGGACTTCGTCCAAATTAAGTTATCCATCTTGAAATTAAATCAACTTTATGCATCAATGTGAAATTTCAGCTCAAAATAACATCTCTAGATACCCTAATTGAACAAAGAAAGATATTCGAGGCTAAAATACAATTTTCAGCAACTATCAATTTCTAGTAGCCAAAGGTTTCGAAAACTTCCATAAAGGTTTCGAAACTTTATGTAAAAGATTTTAAAACTTCCCTGAAGGTTTCAAAACATTTTGCGTCTAGTAAGGGTCCAGAATCGAAATTGCCCGCAAGGTTTCGAAACCTTCCTGAAGGTTTCGAAACTGTTTGACAAATGTTTCAAAACCTTCCCTAAGGTTTTGAAACTTTGGGTCTGGAACATAAAAATTCCGTCACACTAAGTGAACATTATCGACTCAATACACAACCATTAATCAGCACCAACTATATGCATAATTCCTAAACAGTAAGAACAAATTATACAATTGAGTATAACCATCTTAGATCACGTAACAACTAGAGGCATGCTTCCTAACATTAATCAATTCCAATGACAATCAAACCAACATGCATCAAACAAATACAACATAGCATCAATCAACCAAACAAATAAAACAATCCATCAAGCAACAACCTAAGCAAAATTAGAGGTCTTATTACAAGTCTTTAGCTAAAAAACACACACTCTTTTATGGTATTGGTTTACACATTGCCAAGCCCCAACTTATTTGTCAAACATACCCAAAATATGTAGACTTTTCCCTTGGTTCTCTTGCTCCAAATACAGCCCCAAAATGTCTCTAATTCTCTGCAAGGATGAAAAGAGAGATTCAGCACAACATGCTTAGTGAGGAAGCTCTAACAAGATCATCTATGCATCAATTTAAAACCATATTTAAACCATAGCTTGCGATGCATCACTAAATCATGCATGCTTAACATTTCACGTCCATGTTCATAATACCAAAATATTTCCTTGAGTATGCATAACATTATCGATACATTTCATGAATGATGCATAATGTTTCATTTTAATCCATGTATGCATATTGCCTTTCTAGTGATCACTTATTGTGAACCTTAAGTTCACCGAATACACGGATACATTGTTTCAGAGACCCTTAGTCTCGTCATGACACAAAGTCACCATTGACATGAAACGAAATCATCATTGACATGACACAAAGTCACCATTATTAGCTCTACCACGCACGATTGGACACATAGTCACCCTTGTTACGTATAGGCGGCTCTACCACACACAATTGAACATAAAGTCACCCTTATTACGTGTAGGCAATATTCTTTATTTTCATAATATTTATAGTGCACTCAATCCTAATGACATGTCATTCATATTCGATGCTAAAGTTAGTGTTACTAAGCCAATATCAAGTTCAAACATGCATGCTAATTTGCTGCTCATAATGCATCCATCATGTGTTCAATAAATGAACTAAAAGCCATGCCCAAAGGCATTATTGTGTATAAGGCAAATAACCACATCATACACCACTTCATTTTTCATATTTCTATATCCATGGATATCTTTATAAATCATGCATTTTCAGCAATTTACATATGCATGCATCATTTCAAAACCATACTTATGCATTTCCAAAATCTCTTTCAATCATCAACATAAATGCCATTACCAAAAATAGCTGATACTCATGATAATGCATCAAAATTATGTACTTTACTTACTCTTGAACTATGGAAAGTTTTTACACTATTCCATAGTCCCCCAAACAGAACCGAACCAATGTGATTCACTTTTAGTCCGAAATCACTCACTGACAAGCGAAACGAGCCTTCGCCGACGCTCCAATAACAACGCCAATGCACCAGCTACTTAAGCACCTTCTTGCACTTCCTATACAAAATTAAAAACAGAGCATATTCACATCATAACATGCTCAAACCAGAAACCACATCAAACCTCCGTAAAACTATCGAAAACCTAGCCGAAAAGACCGAAAACTAAGCCGAAACGTATCCGAAACAACATCAGTCCAAAACCTAATGAATCTAACATCTAAGTCACTTTAATTATGAACCAAAAACACATCCAAATCATCCTTATACCTCCAGCAACATTAGAACACCTAAAACAACCCCTAAAACAACCGAAAACCACCTTAAAACACTACTGATTACATTATTTCGGGATTAAATTAATGTGTCACCAATTCAAGACTCAAATAATCATTTAAATGGCATAATATCATAATTAAATCAACATAATTACAGCATTAATTGAGATCTAAAAAGATTTCATAAAAACCTCCATAAAATCCATAGATCTAGAACTAAAAACAAAAAATCAAGTTTCAATTATTGATTAACAAGCCAATACTTGGAAATTTCAATAAAGAAACTTAGAAAAAGATTAGAAATTAGCAAATTACCTTTGAGATTTAGTCCACCAAAAAGATGAGAACTCCTTTCCTTGATTTCTTGAAAATGGATGTTAATTTTGCAAAATTGATGAGTAGGCTTTGTAGAGAATGAAAAGATGAGTAAAATAAAATAAATCTTGTTTAAAATGATGAAGAAATCAACAATTAATTGAAGAAATTTAAAAAAGAAGATGGAGAGAAAATTAGAGAGAAAAGATGAGAAAATAGGTGGTTAAGAAAGAAAATGAAAATATCATCTAAATAAAACTATTTAAAAAAAACAATTTTGGTTGATAAATTATTGATTAAAAATAAATTGGATTTATGGCCCTCTAAGGATTCTAAGTATGACTTGCTTTCCAATTTAGTCACTAAAATCTATATTTTTCGAAAATTGCTAATTGAATCTCATAAATCTTTACAAAATTACAATTTAATCACTAGTACATAATTAAACTTAATTAAAATCAAATTAAGGTCCATATAATATCTTCTTAACTTTAAAACACCATTTTAATATTTTTAAACCGTCTCACAAATTATTATTTGTCTGATTAAAATATTATTATTTTAATTTCCTCGAAATAACGAATCGAAGAACCCGATTCGACCTGAATCAAATTTCCCCTAAACTAATACACAACTAACCAAAAAACCAGGATGTTACATCAGGTATCGGGAAAATCCAAATTATTTGCAAGAAGTTTTGAAGTTTCCATCCACACAACGTGAACTGAAATTATTGAAGGCAACATTGGAGCAATCGAAGTCCGTTGTCCAAGTGTTCGTCAAAAAGATTATGCCAAATGAAGAAGTTAAAGAGGTGGATTCGGTTGCAGTCAAGGTGTTCGACAAAAAATCTTCGACAAAGGATGAAGAAGATAAAAGTCAAATGATATTGAAGAAGTTGATGTTGGGAATGAACGAACAAACATTATTTGTCCTTGTAAATCACCTACAATGGTGGAAATTGGTGTCACTAAGGACTGGAAAATCCAAGTTATACAATCAGATATACCAATTGGATTGAGAAACTTGTATGGCAACAAGGGAAATATGTTCCATGAGAGACTTGTAGAAATTGATGAAGCATCACTTACAAGTAGAGAATCTGTTCAATGGGCAAGTATCTCAACATCTACCTATGATAAATTTAGCCAAGGTAACAAATCAAATGACTTTTTAAAGGTGTTTGAGGAAGAGTAACTCTTTACTGTGACATGGTGATAATCGGTAACTTCAATGAGCTACAAGATATTTTGGTATTTAATATTATTGGTGGTGAAATTAGTTCGTGTTTGGGTTTAATTTTACAGAATGAATGGAGAGTGCTACCAACACATGCTTCAATCCAATCCAAGTTGTTTGATCCTGGTATTCTCTTTAACAATCTTGAGATGTTTATTATATATAGATTCAATGTTAGTTTTGATCTTACTCATGTTAAATTATGGTCATTTGAGAGTAACATCGAACTTAATGACAAGTTGGTGACTATGGTTTATTACTTGGTTAAAGAGAAACAAAATGCTATTGGAGTTTTTGTTGAAAACACTGTAATCCAAGCTCCTAAACTCTCGGCTGGAAGTCAAAGGTACAAAGCAATATAGACTCTTAATAATTTTGCATATTTTGGGGGAAATGTTTAGAGGGCAAACTGATACTATACTATATGATCTACATTTTATTAGTTTTGATGTTTCATTTTACGAATCTATTTTTGTGTATGAGATATTGGAGGAGGAAGGAATATCATAGTCGGAAGTGTAACTAATAATGAAGACAATGTTGTTTCTATGATGTGATTTTTGAATATTAATATTGAAGAATTTATTTCATATGGACACTTCCTCAATTTTATGCTTTTGTTGCACTCTCCGCATCTTTACTACACCCGTTTGATACTATAAAGACTCGGATACAAGCTTCAACTCTGACTTTTCTAGAAATTATTTCAAAGTTTCCATAAATTAGAGTACATGGATTATACAAGGGTTCAATCCTTGCAATTTTTGGACAATTTTCAAATCATGGCTTACGAACAAGAACATTTGAAGCAAGTAAGCTTGTATTGATCAATGTTGCTCCCAACCTCCAAGATATTCAAATTCAATCAATGGCATTATTCTTTAGCACACTCTTAGGAACAACAATGCATATTCCTAATGAGGTACTAACGCAAAGGTCGCAGGTTGGCCTTTTTGACAATATTGTAAAAATTCTTGTTTCTATTTGGAACCTGGAGGGTCTGAGGAGTTTTTTTCGTGAAACCGATTTTATTCTTTATCGTAAGATGTCATTTTATATTGTTGGGATAGGCCTCTATGATGAATCCAAAAAGTTTGCCCAACAACTTCTCCAACGAGAATTGGATCGTGGGGTTAAATACTTGGAGTGGTACTTTTATTTAATTGCCTTGGCATCATATCTCAGAAGTGTAGCATTTGATAAGTTTTATGGACGAGGAAAATATATGATGGCTTTTAAAATTTGGTTGAATCAAAGGCAAAAGGTCCAAGCAATGAAAATGAGTCAAATACTAAGACTTGGGTGATTTTTCACTGTCTCCAAGGAGTTAAGAGCATTATTTGAATCTCAGCATGGAGATACTGTTATGGATGCTATTGTGAAGGCATGTAATGGTTCTGTTTTAAGAAAATGAGGCTTTGGAAGATAGGTGATAGGATTTTGTTTTGGTCATATTGCATTTTGCTTGAAAGATGACACATATATACATGTAAAATTCAATTCCAAAATAGCTTGGAGGTGTTTTTGTAGCAGGTCTGACAAGAAAATGATATTTGTTCATGTGACAATGCTAGTGAAGGCAGTGAGAGCTTTTGAAAATGTTTGGTCAAATCATCTAAAGATTCAGACAACAACTATTATTTCTCTTGTCTTATTTATCGTTGATTTTGACATATGATTATCTTCTTTACTTGAGGACAAATTCGAGCGGGAAAAATTGTCATGAACCAATTTTAGACCCATGAGAAAATGACGTAGTATTGATGTTTTCAGCCTTTTATTAATACGCTGCGTTTTGGTGTAAGAGGTTAAAACCCAAAATTCTGTCAAGTTTTGTTATCGATAATTTTATGAATAAAAATCAGTTTCTCTCTATTTCTTCTTTGAAATCTCATTTCTTCTTATTATTCTATAATCCTTTCTTGTTCTTGAAGTACAGGTCATGACACATATATGGTTCTAAAGATGTAGTAACGAATTTAAATCAACTGGATCATTGTTCTTTTTTAGCAGCAACACCGGTTTCTCAATTCAACATAATTGTGAAGAAGGCGGAGTTATCTCAACTGAAGATTCTTCGGTTATAACCTGCACATAAATATAGAGGACAATTATCGGGGGGGTATTGGTAGTTAATTACGCATGAAATTTCGCTTCCTTATTCGGTGGATAAGTTTCTCTCAAAATGATTAGGATTTTTGAAGTTTAATCATTCTTCTTTTATTCTTGATTTTTCGTTGTCATAAGATTACGGAATGATAAATTCAAGAGAAATTCGATGTTACCGGAGTTTGGGAAGAGCACACATACCAAGCCAATATCCTAATCGTAGTACCATGTTTCTTAAAGGAACAAGAAGTTTTCTCACCATAGATGATTTAGAAAAAGAGGTCATAAAAGAAACAAAAAATGAAAAAGCCATCACATGGAGTTCAAAAAGACTCTTTCTCCATCTATAGAAAATATTTCTTCTTACTTGACGATGAGGAACATTTTCCTAAAGATGATTATAATTTGGGGATGAACCATTCTCAAGGATGAATCAACTTAAAGAGGGAGGGAATGATGTGAGCACACATACGATCCTTAAATTATTTTCTACAACATTTTTGAGACCGTTTGACCGAGGCAAGTTGTTTACATTTGATAAGCTTCAAGAAGCTTATTCTTTCTTCATTTTGGATGTTCGAACTAAGGTCAGATTTTTAAGGTGTATTTCAACCCGAAGAAGAACCTCTACCATCATCGAATATCTTCAAGGCCAAGGAATTTTTTCCTTATTTCATCTTTTAGTTATTCATGTCAATATATGCATTTGAGTGCTAGATTAGGAGTTTGTTGCATGTAGTTGCATAAGCATTAATAAGTTTTAATGTTTAAGAATGCATGATCGTTCACTTAATATGTTAGATCATTTAATCATGATAGTTCATAAGCATGCTAGTTCATTGAATATGTTATGTTTATTAAGCATGCTAGTTTATTTAAGTTCTAATTTGCATATAAGTTGCATTATTTTAATATATGTTTTTTGTGTTATTAGGTGCATTAAGGCTGAATAAAGACATGTTAGAAGTCTTTTGGGATTCAAGAAATCAAGTGAGAGTAAAGGTATGAATTAAAACAATACATAAAGAAGGAATTCAAGGAGTCATGTATATTAAGTCAACTTGATCGCCATATTTGAGTTGGATCCAGGCCGAAATGAGTTTTTAAGTCTTCTTAAAACTTGTTCCCCTATTTTTTATCTTTCCAGCACACTTTGAATCATATTGATCCGATATTGGGAGCTTGAGATATGATCATTTTACCGAAGACAGAGCAAGCTGAAATTTTATTACGAGAAATGCATGCAAGGATGAACTTGAACCAAGGAGAGACTTTTCATATTCAGTAAGAGAGACAAGCAATTGAATGAAATCTTTATTCATACAAAAAAAGCATTCAAGGCCCTCTAATCATCCATTTTGTGAGACCATTCAAATTCTACAATAAGACACACATTGAAGAGCTTCTTTATTCAAAACATTATGACATTCAAGGAGGATAAATGACTTATAGATGAGCATGGAATTCAATGAGAAACTCTCCCTTGGACAAATGGATGTTTACATTTATCCTAGGTTTATCCACATTCATCCTACATGTTCTATAAAACTATTCAGCTACCAAAGAAGATGGAAGAACACAAGCTTTAATGTCTTATCATCATTGTCATGTTTCTTTGTTAGATTTTTTTATTTTGTTTTCCCGTAAATAGTCCCTAGCATTTCTTTTGTAAGGAGACAATTTTGATTCTAGTACATTTTTATGTGAGAGTTTTATCTCTTTGTTCTTCATTGAACTTATCCTACTTATCAAGGAATTCTCCTTGTGGCATCATTCCTTATTCCATATACCAAGATTCCTAGTTTTCTAACTAGAGGGTCACGGTCTTTTGTTTATGAACATTATAGGAAATGGGTCTTCACTTTTATATAGTGTTGGTTCCTTCCTGGTTCCTCTAAACATCCAATAGGATTCGGGTTGATATTCTTTATAGTGTCGGTTATTTCCTCGTTACTTACTATCATTACTTTTCCTCATTTACACATATGCCTTTATCATCATCTTTCATTCATCTTATACATTCTCATCAGATCACTAAATTAGCTTTCGCAATTATACCAATCCATCATCAATAACCCCTCTGAATTTATTTTATCACCTTTTGAATACTTACAACGTTCACGATCGGGCAACTAGTGAATTCCGAAAACTTATGTAACCGGGATCATATCAAGTTTATCATGGACCAATATCCCAGGCTAATCATGAGTCATATCAAAGTAAATAATATGTACTTTTACCTCCACTAAACCTTTTTGAAAAATTACTATATCTGAATGGATAAATCACTGACCGTTGTCTTCACACTATACTGTACGCACCACGAACACCTTCAGACCATCATGCTATAGAGATCTCTATGTTCAATCATCACATCATAAGAATACAACTATCAAATCTGACTGAGCTTGTAATCTAACAAATTGAACTATCGCCTATCAATCTATCAACAATCATCGGGTTGACATAGTCTGGTTAAACATTCATTTAGCACAACTCCAATAGGATATAATTACCCCACGATCAAAGAAAAAAGAGATACCTCTACAACTATGGATGTAAAGAAAAGTAATCGGATGGATTTTAGGTTGGGTCTTGTCAGATCGGGTCAAATCATATACATGTTATTTTAGATCAATTAGATGTTTTAACTTGATTCCGGTCGGATGTAAGTCAATTTCAGGTTGTATTCATTTCGGGTCGAGTTCATTTTGGGTTGAATTCATTCATGTAGAATCAAAATGTTTAGAGTCTAGAACAATTAATTGACTGGTTAATTCTAGTTAGGGTAGAGTTTAGTTCGGGTTTGTTTTAAGTCAAGTTAATTAGAGTTTTGAATTCGTATTAAGTTTGAGTTTTGTACAAACAATCGATTCGCTTTGGGTTCGGTCGTTTTTAGTGACCTATTAATAATTTTTACGAATATGAATAATATTTAAAATAAATAATAGGTATTATATTAAACAAAAATATCATCGTTATTTAAAATATTAAAATAAATTATAAAATTAATTAGAAATAAAGAAAGATCAATTTCGGTGAATGGAAATTTTTAGGGACTAACATGAGTAAAAATACAATCATATTACAAATATTAGACAAAATTACAAAATATAAAATAAATAAAGGTTAATTTTGGTTAAAAATAAAAACTTTAGAATTCAATTGAAATATCTAATTAAACTAGAAGCATAAATTATACACTTGATTAAATAACTATAATATTAAATTCTAAATATATATTAAATTAACCTAAATTGAAACTAAAGCCTAAAAATGAAAATTAATGATTTAAATAAAAAATCTAACGTAAGAAGGCTAAAATATAATTCCTCAAACCTAAAAATTTGAGTGAGTTCTTTCCTCCCTTTGTACATTCATTTTAATTAAAAAATAATTAGTTAAAAAAAAGGAAAATGACAATTTTGAAGGGAATATTTTTAGGTTAGAGATTAATTAGTTTTTAGGTATGTTATGTTTAAAATATTACATTTTAGTCCTAATATTCACTTTTAAGTTTTAATTTAATTTAGTTTAACCATAAACTTCCCCATAGTTTTTGACTTCATATATGACAATTCTTCTCCATGATAATATTTTGTCCTTAAATATTTTTTATATGAAATTGAACCATATTTATCTCAAATTTTTTATTTTGCCTATTAATTTCAATATTCTATGAATTTAATAGATAAAAAATAATTCAAATGGTGAAAAATAAAAACTTAAATGGTAAAAATTGAATGATATTTAGTTTGATTTTAAATACAAAAACTAATAATTTAAATGGTAAAAATATATCATTAAATTAGGTGGTTTACCTCAATTCACTTGAGACCGAGAGCCACAAATTATGTAGAGTCGGTGACTGGATCCGTTTAGGGGAGGAGAGAGAAAGAGTCAAAGTAGAATGAACAATGACAATCCTTATGAAGAATTGTAGACAGGATATAAAAAGCTAACCCAATTTGAAAATTTGATTGAAATTTATTTGAGTTAAAATTTTGTTTGATTCGAGAA
This sequence comes from Abelmoschus esculentus, assembly GCA_035048815.1. NCBI lineage: Eukaryota > Viridiplantae > Streptophyta > Magnoliopsida > Malvales > Malvaceae > Abelmoschus > Abelmoschus esculentus. Next base: position 9,740,421 of record JAUCBN010000032.1, read on the forward strand.
TATAATGATACGAATCGAATCTATATCCGATTATTATTGATTCGAACTTGAGTTAGACTTGTTATTGTTGTAATCGAACCCGACCTGCATCCAATAGAGAATACTTGAATCCAATTTGAACTTGTTATTATAGACCCAAATCCCAACCTGCAGCCGATAGAAATGAACACGAACCCGAATCTGACCTGAAAGATAAACAATATTATCTAACTGAATTGACTTGAGACTAATTTTATCCGGCCTATTTTGAATTTGACATGATAATTGAATTAACTTATTTTGAACCCGACTTGTTATTGACATGAATTAATATTAACAAGACTTAAAATTTATCTGACATGTAATTAGAGATATCTATGTTTTAATGAAATTAAAATGTTGGTAAATGTAATTAGACTTAAAGAAATTAAAATTGAGCATGAAATTAAGGAATTAATTTAGAGATTAATATTTGAATATAGTATGATATATTTAATTTAATTAATTTATTTACTATTTTATTTAGTTTTAGTGTACTTAATTTTAATCATAAATTAATATTCTATTAAAAATTATATATTTTAAAATTTAAATTAATATTTAATTTAATATTTAAACTATTGTAATTTGAATTAGATTAATAATTAAAATTATTAATATTTAAGTTATTTAAGTTATAAAATTAAATTGCGCTTAAGGAATTGAGATTGTATTTTAACAATTATTTTAATTGGGTTTAGAGAATTGGAATTAGAATTTAAATAATCATTTTATTATATTATATATGTATCTATAATCAATTAAAAATATTAAAAAATAAAGATTACTAGGTTTAGAATTTTTGTAAATAATCTAATGCTTAGCAATAATTCAATTAGTACTTACTCATTCAGTATATTTTTTGATTAAATAGAGATACATTCTCATATTGAGATTCGGAACCATACAAGAAATGATAATATGATCATCTTTAATCACTAGATCAATTAGTAGATCTCTCGGTATAAATTATTTATCAAGCTTGAATTACTAAGTTTGAACTAAATTAAAGTTTTAACTTTCATGTTAATGTCATAATGTGTACAATTATATATTTACATTCATATCAAAATTTTGTGTATACTTATATTTTTATCAAATTTTATTATATATAATAGTATATCAAAATTTAATTAACTTATTAAATTTAAGATTTAATTAAACTGAACAAAAATCTAAAAGAAAATAAATTACAAACATAATTAAAAGAATTTTAAAATTAAATATAGATTTTAATTAAATTGATTTAAATCGGAACTTAATTGAATTAAATCAAAATAATTGATAAAAAAAAAGACAATTGATAAAAAAGGGAAAAAGACAAAATTTAGAGGAAAATAAATTATCAATTTTTAAGTTTGAGATTAATTTACTTTTAATCTAAAATTTTAGGTAATTTTGGAGGGATATAAATCACCCAAAATTTTAAAGAGAATTATAAATAAGCTTTGATTGTTATATATAAAAAAGCAAAATTTTTATAGGTAACTATATTATATAATAAGTTTTGGAGGATTATTATTATTATTATTATTATTATTATTATTATTATTATAACATATAATCAAATAATAAACTTTAATTAAATATAAATTAATTAAAAATATAAAAAAGAAGATTAAATTTATATATTCATTTGACATTATTTTGGGTCAGGTAAGAATGTCCATCCATTTTTACATGGATCGTGCCTAAAAAATCGGATCTCATAACGCTATACATCTTATTTTATAATTGTTTCAATTTGTTCTAGATCACTCAAAAATTTAACTTTAAATTTTATTTTTTATTCAATTTGGTCCTATAATTAAAATTAGATTATATATTTTAAAATTATTTCAATTTGATCACTCAAAAATTAATCTTCTAATTTTATTTTTTATTCAATTTGGTCTTAATTTAATTAAAATCGAATTATATATTTTAAAATTGTTTCAATCTGAACCAGATTTCTCAAAAATTAAGCTTCAAATTTTATTTTTATTCAATTTGATCGTAATTTAATTAAAATCAAGAAATATTTTTATATTTTATATAATTAGATTCTTAAATATTACATGTTTAATTAATATTTAATTTTTTATTATAAATTATTTTAAATACCTAAATAAAAAAATTATTTAATACTAATTTTTATTTATTTTTTATATTTCATACAATTAGTATTGTACTTAAGGAGTTAATTTAAGGATTAAGCTTAGGGAATTAGTTTAGGGATTGTGCTTAGAGAGTTAATATTGGGCTTAGAGAATTAGTTTATAGATCTTAGGGAATTAGTTTAGGTATTGAGCTTAAAAATAGTATTGAGCTTAGAGAATTAGTTTAGGGATTGAACCAAGGGAATTAGTTTCGGAATTGAGCCCAAGGAATTAGTACTGGGCTTAAGGCATTAGTTTAGGATTGGAAAATTAGGCTTAGAGAATTAGTTAGTTTAGGGATTGAACCAAGGGAATTAGTTTAGGGATTGAACTCAAGGAACTAGTATTGGGCTTACAGCATTAGTTTAAGGAATAAAAAATTAGGCTTATAGAATTAGTTTAGGGAATAGGGAATTTAACGTAGGGAATTAGTTTAGATATTAAACTTAGAATTGAGCTTAGAGAATTAAGATTAGACTCGAAATTAAAGTATTAGTTTAAAGAATAATATTTAAATTTAATAATTAATTATTTTTTTTTAAACTTGGACTTGAGAATTGGACTTATAAATTAAATTTAGTTAATATTTAAGTTAAAGAACCCCAACAATGAGTGAGCCACCATCACCAGCCCCAAACCTTATGTTAATCATCATCTCCATCTTTTTATTTGGTGTCGCTACTAAAATAATATATGTTTTTAATAATACATCAATAATAACTAAAAATATTTTTTTTATAAATATTATTTTAAGTGATGATACTTGTTAGACTTATTTTGATATAACTTAAAATAAATTTTTAAAGGACTAATTTGTAAAAATTTGAAAAATATTTTTCTCGAAATAAAATTTTCAAAAACTCTATTTAAAGTTGTCAAAATGGTTTATAAAATGTTTGACTTATCCACATTGAATACACTTTTAAAAGTCAATAAAATGGTCAAAATTGTTTTCCAAAGCCAAACGTCTCGAAACCTTGATGAAAGATTTTGAAACTTTCAGGATAGAATGACATATTTTTTGAAACCCTGGCAAGGTTTCGAAACCTCTATTAAAGGTTTCGATTTCGAAACTTTCAACCTATAACGACTATTTAAAATTCTTAAAGGTTTCGAAACCTCTGGTAAAGGTTTCGAAACTTCTGTGCAGGTGAGCATTAAATGCTCAATCTTAATGACAACCAACTACTCCAAAGTACTCCCAACGGCTACAAACGGTTAGAAACAATTAAGAGCATACAAAAGAGGTCTGAAAACAACATTGGAACAAAAAGAAAACCTATCCAAAGATTCAAGCATTCATAGATTCAAGTTGTGCTTCATTTCTAACCTTTCTTGCAAAAACACTAGTGTGTTCTTCATTTGTAATCTTTTTACTAGTGTTTAATTAGGTGTGTGAGAGAGATTAATTTGTGCAAACATCTATCTTGTGAGGATTTTCTTATTTGCTTCTTTGTACTCAAATTTGGGGATTGATTCAATAGACTTTGGGGTATAAGTCTATTGAATTGTGTAAGGTTACTCCTTATCCTTAAAGGAAAGACAAATTAGTGAATTTATGGAAAATCCTTAGTGTGGTCACTAAGGTAGTGGATGTAGACTTCATTGAGGAAGTTGAACCACTCTAAATCACCTTGTAATTTCCTACCTTTGCAATTAGTGTCCACCAAATTTAAAAATCCAATTCACCCCCTCTTGGCGTTTAATCGATCGATTGCAACACTTAACAATTAGTATTAGAGCAAGGCTCATTGGAAGGTCTAACAACCTATTGAGAAGATCCAAGAAGTGTTCAATCATCTACAAGGTCATCCATGGCTTCCTCCTCCACTATTGAAGCTTGAGGAGACTCTCAACCCACCAACAAGCCTCCTTTCTTCAATGTAGTCAACTATGTCTATTGGAAGAATCGAATGAGGTTATTCATTCAAGCTTATGATCTAGAATCTTGGAAGATAATCATAAGTGGCTACACCGCACCAACTAGTGGCATGGAGACATGGAACAATGAAGAAAACAAGAAATTTTCTACCAATGCTAAGGCAATACATCTTCTATTTTGTGCTCTTGGTCTGGATGAATATGGAAGAGTATCATCATGTTCTAATGCTAAAGAAATTTGGGATAAACTTGAAGTCACACATGAAGGAACAAATAAAGTGAAGGAGACCAAAATCGGGCTTCTCAACCTCAATTATGAGAACTTCAAAATGGATCCCGAAGAAGGCATTAAATCCATGTCCGATCGATTCCCGGTGATTTTGAATGGATTGAAGGGCTATGGAGAAGTCATTCCCGAAGATAAACTTATGAGAAAGATGATCTACTCTCTCCCGGATTCTTGGGAATAAAAAAGGACGGCAATAATAAAAGCAAAGAACCTTAAGACTCTCAAGTTAGATGAGCTTATTGGTTCATTGCTTACTCATGAGATGATGTCCAAAGGAAAGGAAGAAAAGAAGAAAAAAGTTGAAACCAAGAAATTTATAGTTTCTCTCAAATCAACAAAAGAAGAGAGTGATTCTAGTGATGATGATGAAGAGAAAGAGATGACTATGTTTGCCAAAAGATTTAGAAGATTCATGAGGTCCAACAAAGGTAGAAGATTTCAAAGAGAAGAGGGCTTCAAGAGTGAACCAAGGGATAAAGATGCCATCATTTGCTATGAGTGCAAAAAGCTGGGACATATCAAGTTTGAATGTCCCCAATTGAAGAAAAAGAGCTTTAAGAAGAAAAGGCACAAAGCTCATTTAGCTACTTGGAGCGATGAACAAACATCGGATGATGAGGATGAAGTAGCAAATTTGTGCCTCATGGCATTCGAAGAAGACTCTAAGGTAACCTCTAATTCATCTATTTCAATTGATTATATTTTTGATGAATTACAAGAGGCATATGATGAGTTAGCTTTGGAATATGAAGATTCCATCTTAAAAAATAGAAAAATTGTTTTGAAATTAAAAAATGAAAATGATTCTCTTTTCAAAGCTAATAAAAAATTTGAAAGTAAAATTAAAGAGTTGGAAAATAAAATAATTGATTTTGAAAAGAAAATTCAAGATTTACATAATTTACTTTTTAAAGCTCATAATGATCATGAGAAGAAAATTTATGAGCTTAAAGCCTCTTTTGATAAAGTTGGAACAAAATCTTTTGAAAAAGGTGAAAATTCTAAATCCAACTATTTTAAAAAGAACTTTAATAACAATTTTTATAGAGGTCCCAAAGGTCATATAATAGAAAGATAGTTAAAAGTATTTAAGTTCCTAAAGGACTCATTGCTAACAAAGAATATGATCTTTTATCAAAATGGATACCAAAAGGGACTAGAATTTTAGGAACTAATCCTTATGGACCCAAAAGAGTTTGGATACCAAAATATGTATGAGTTCCTTTTTGTAGATGTGTTGGAGCCATGGTAAGCAAAATGAAGAAATTTGAAAGCTCTAGACACACTAGAAAGAAAGGCACTTGAAGTGGATAAAGTGCAATTTCTAATCCAATTGGTAACTTTCTATTTTTCATGCAAATTATGAAATCATGTTGCTTTTTATGATTATATCCTTCAAAGTATGTTAAATTTTTGATTGCATGAATTGTGTGCTTATATGTCATGTTATCTTATTTTTTTGGTGACACATGTTTAAATGACTTAAAATTTTTATTTTCCTACTCTTAAATACCTATAATGTATCATAAGTATGCTAGAATGTATTTCCGAATCAATTTGAGGCTTCGTAGAGTTTTAGGAATACAAATTTCGAAATCTCTAAACAAGGTTTGGAAACTTTCTTCCAATAGTTTCGAAACCCTTCAACAAGGTTTCGAAACATTTTGTGTGTCTTAAAACCATAGTTACTGGAATGAAAGTTTCGAAACTTTTTCCAAAAAGTTTCGAAACTTTTGTTAAATAGTCTTGAAACCTTAAGCAAGGTTTCGAAATCTTTCGGGCTATCACAAAATCTTAGTTACTGGAATTGAAGTTTCAAAACTTTTTCCAAAAAGTTTTGGAACTTTTGATGAAAAGTCTCGAAACCTTTCACAAGGTTTCGAAACCTTTCATATCAGACCTAATCAGGGCACGTTTTTAAAACACAAAACCCCCTCTTTTTAATATTTTTTTAAAACCTAAGAAAGTTTTAAAGCCTCCCAAAACGATTTTACTCTTAAAATCTTGTAATTTCATTGCAAAATTCATCAAATCCTTTGGGATTAACATCACCTACACCAACATCTTGAGGTAATTTTTCCTTTGAGTTCATTCTCTATGCTTTTAATTATTTTCGGATTTCATGATAATATGCCTCAAAAACTTATTTTTCATGCTTAAAATTCTAATAAATCATGTTCAATTTTACTTATTCACATTGTTAAACATGATTTTGACAAACCCATGTTATTTTTTAAACAAAAAATTAATTTTTTTGAAAATTTCATTATCTTTTAGGGTTTTAGATTTTTGAAGAAAATATGATATTGATACTTGAATTAATGCTTTGGATTGAATATTTATGTATCAAATATTGTTTTGATTGCAGGAGGTATCACTCTTTTTGCTCTTAAACTCTTGAAAAATTTCTCAAAATCTTGTGCCCACAAGGTGTTTGATAAAATTCCTCAACCAACCTTCTGAGCCAAAACTCTTATCCTTGCCCAAAATCATGCCTCCTAGAACCAAGCCCGCTAGAGCTAAACGTGCTCGTGTCGGAATGGGTCAACCTTCCGGTTCCAATGAACCTAATCCTAATCCTAATCCTAATCCCGATCCTAATCCCAATCCTACCTTTGAAGAAGTATGCTTTAGTGATGGTGTTCATAGAAATAGATATTTTAATGTTTATCATCATAAGGAAATTAGACTAGAGCGAAACATTGATCTAGATTTCCTTATGTCTCTAGTTTATGACTTTGATCTTTTTGAATTGTTCACCGAATGGGGTTGGATTGAGTACTTGAGCATTCCCCCGTATACACAGCGTAGGTTAGTCCGTCCTTTTTATGCTAATGCCGAGTTTATTCGGTCTAATAGAGGAACTAATCCCATTATCGGTATTCAATCCTTTTTGATGGGTACCACCTTCGTTTTAACACCTGAGTCTATCGCTCAATTCCTAGGTGTCCCTCTTGATGGAAAATCAAATGAATATGAAGCTCATTACATTGAACCTTTTCCCGACCATCATCCTACCCATCTCCCCTTAGAGGAGCATCTTTTCCATCTCCTTACTACGTGGTTCTTTCGCTCTTCCGGCGAAAAAGTCGCTAGTATGTGAGTCATAGACTATTGGTGGCTTAGACAATATCGTGATAGAGCCCGTCCCGATATAGCCAATATCATCTTTTTGAACCTTATCAAAGTCATCTCTAATCCTACATCATTCTTTCTTCTTTTTGCATGTGTTCTTAGTCACATCTTTAGGAAACTCAACATTGATACCTCCCTTGATGAACATGTTAAGAACAAGAGTTTGATTGACATCAAATCTTGTCACAAAGCCCAATGGTATCATGGTACTCATGGATGGGTTCATAGAAGGATTGTTGAGGAAGTCGATGAGGATGCTCCCGAGGTTCCAGTAGACGAGGATGCACCACCTCTCATGGTTCCTATCACCATGGATTCCATGTATGCTACTATTATCACTCGTTTCGACAATATGGATGCTTTCCTCCATAGTTCTCATGAGGAGACCACCGGCATACTTCACAGCTTGGATGGACGTGTATCTTCTTTAGAGCATGATATACGTGACATTCGTAGTCATTTTTTTCCGCCTTCTCCGCCTCATGATGCACCGAATGTTTAGATTTCATGCATACTTTTATGACTATATTATGATATTTTGAGACTTATTTTGATATGCTTTGAACTACATACTTTATCTACTTTGTTAAGACTTTATGATGGATCTTGTTTGGATCATCTTGGTTTACATGATGAATTATGATAAGTGTTATGTTATGATATGCTTATGTTTTATGCTATGAGGTTTGAATGCTTTACATGCTATGTTATGGATTATCTTGTGACCTATTGCTCTAATGATACTTGTTCCTCTTTGTAGCCTTTTATACTTTTTGTTATAACAAAAAGGGGGAGAGAAATCAAACAATTTGTTTTTGTCTTTAAAATTGTCTTTAATACTTTTGGTTCTCAAATAATGTATAAGGACATTTATTAAGGGGGAGCTTAAATGGATTTTTCACAAGTTTGAAAATTTTCTCAAAAACAAATTTTTACAAAAGGTTTTGTTATATCAAAAAGAGGAGATTATTAGACTTATTTTGATATAACTTAAAATAAATTTTCAAAGGACTAATTTATAAAAATTAGTAAAATATTTTTCTCGAAATAAAATTTTCAAAAACTCGATTTAAAGTTGTCAAAATGGTTTATAAAATGTTTGACTTTTATCCACATCGAATACACTTTTAAAAGTCAATAAAATGGTCAAAAGTGTTTTCCAAAGCAAAAAGTCTCGAAACCTTGTTGAAAGGTTTCGAAACTTTCATGATAGAATGACCTGATTTTTAAAACCCTGGCAAGGTTTCGAAACCTCTATGAAAGGTTTCGAAACTTTCAACTTGTAACGGTTAGTTTTATTTAAGTTCTTAAAGGTTTCGAAACCTTTGGTAAAGGTTTTAAAACTTCTATGCAGGTGAACATCAAATGCTCAATCTTAATGATAACCAACGGCTCCAAAGTACTTCCAACAGCTACAAACAGTTAGAAACAATTAAGAGAATACAAAAGAGGTCTAAAAACAATATTGGAACAACAAGAAAGCCTTCCAAAGATTCAAGCATTCATAGATTCAAGTTGTGCTTCATTTCCAACCTTTCTTGCAAAAACACTAGTGTGTTGTTCATTTGTAATCTTTTTACTAGTGTTTAATTGGGTGTGAGAGAGAGATTAATTTGTGCAAACATCTACCTTGTGAGGATTTTCTTGTTTACTTCTTTTTACTCAAATTTAGGGATTGATTCAATAGACTTTGGGGTATAAGTCTATTAAATTGTGTAAGATTACTCCTTATCCTTAAAGGAAAGACAAATTAGTGAATTTGTGGAAAATCCTTAGTGTGGTCACTAAGGTAGTGGATGTAGACTTCATTGAGGAAGTTGAACCACTCTAAATCACCTTGCAGTTTTCTACCATTGCAATTAGTGTCCACCAATTTTAAAAATCCAATTCACCCCCCTCTTGGCGTTTAATCGATCGATTGCAACATTCAATAATACTTTTACGTGACATTATTAATATAAGTAATTGTAATGTATTTATATTTGATCACTATAATAGTAATAATTGTGACGATTACATTTTTTATAAATAAATTCTAACTAAAAGTTTATATTTGTGACACAAATTTTTTATCACTAAAACTTTAACACATGATAGTGACAATAATTAATTTGTTTATAACTATAAAAAGTTAAAATTATCATGAACTAATTTTTCAAAAGGCAAATTATTTTTATTAGTTTTTATTATGCGTAAATTATTCTCGTAGTCAATTTATTTTGATCAACTTTAGTCTTTATATTTTTTAAAATTTTAAAATTTTTATGCTAATCCTAACGGGACACTATATGACTAAATTACAAAGAATAAAAATGATCAAATTAAATAAAAAAATTAAATAAACAACTTATGTATAACAACTTAGCTAAAAAATTACTTAACATATTTAAAACTATCATTCATGTCAAGATTAGAATTTCAAAATTTAAAAAGTATAGAAACTTAAAGCGATCAAATTAAAGTTCAAAATCTAAAATATAATTATAACATAATATATGATAGAAAATTTTTCTTCAAAAAATTTAAATAATTTCTTCAACATACATAGTACTTCATATAAAAAAGCATAAAAAATACTTAAATTATTATTATAATAATTAGTGTTATAATTAATAATATTTTTTTAAAAAAATTAATTTTGATTTCAATTTAACCTGAATATTATTTTCTTTTAAAATAATAATAATTTTTTTGTCTAGCCTACTGGATAAGTACTGCAGTCACGCCCAAAATGTTTCAAGTTTGATCCTCTTTAATGTCATACATTATATTTACTTTTAAAATTGAGTTATGAATATGCTACATAATCTATAATTAAATTTTAAAGATAAATAGTAATTAATTCAAACCTTAAATAAAATGTGATTATAATTAAAAATATAATTATTTTTTAATATCAAAAGTGATAACATATTTCATATACTATTTAAATATTTATTTGTAATAAAATATTTGTCATTAATAAGAATAACATTAACATCTAAATTTTAGTCATTATTAATAATTATTTATATAAAAAAGTATAATCATAAAAAATATAACTAACTGTAACGAAATATATAAAAATTATCATTAATATAACAGTGAAGGAATTAATAATGATGATTGATGATAAATAAATAATTATTATAAATTTTAATGACTAAATTTAATATTTTTGAGATATTTTTACTTCGGAAATGGGCATAACTGTACACATGCATAAAACATATACGTTTGCTTCTTCAACATTTTTAATTCTTTCAGGATAATTGACTCTCCAATATGTACTTAGGTACAATATCGATATTGAGTATATAAAGGTTTCCACATTTTGCACACAATCAATCAATCTCTTCTCTAATCTCAATATCCCGATCAAATAGGGATGTAAAACAATATCTCAATATTCCAGGTCTATAGTAGGATAAAATCATATACAAGTCTTAACAGGTTGATTTGATGTTTTAACTCAATTCGGGTTCGGTGCGGGTCAGTTTCATGTTGGGTTCATTTCAGGTCGAGTTCAAAACGGTTCTGGTCAAAATCAGATATTTGACAGGTTCGTTTCAGGTCGGGTTCTTTTTAGTTCGGTAGGTTCATTTCAGGTCGGATTTATTTCATGTCGGTTTTATTTCAAGTTGGTTAATTCGGGTTTTGAATTCATATTAAGTTTGAGTTTGGTACAAATAGTCGATAGAATTGTGTTGATCATTCATTTTGAATTAATTATTTAATATCTAACGTCATTCACTAGCATGAATCACATTAAAAATAAATATTACGCACTAGACTAAACAAAAATATATCAAATGTTTCATATCTTAAAAATTGAACTAAATTACAAAATCATAAATTAAAAATTAGGAGATAAATAGAAATATCATGACAATAAAAACACTAGACTAAATTAAAAAAATTGAATTGAGATCAATTTGGAATAAGAATAGAGTTTTAAGGACTATAATTAACAAAATATAAAATTAAAATAATAAATATTGGACTAAATTATCCCAAAAAATAATGAGTTCAATTTTAGCTAAAAATAAAGTTTTAGGGACTAGAAAGAATATTATACTAAATTACAAAAAATAGAAATTAATAAGAAATAAATTTAAGTTTAAAATTAAAAAACATGAATAGAATAAAATATCATCTTATTAAAAATATTGGACTAAATAACAAAAATAAATAATAGTCATTTTGAAATTAAAATAAAGTTATAAGGACAAAAATGAACAAAAAAAAATCATCCAATGGGTTATATTTAAAATACTAAACTAAATTATAAAAATTATGAATTAATAATGATAAAATTCGATGAAAATCTAAACTTTTAGGACTAATATGAATAAAAATATAGTTAAGTTTTAATATGTATGTATAGTATACTTTAATACATTGTACATATACAATATATTTTTTTATAATATTCTTTAATATATATATATTATTTTAATATACATATATACTATATATAGAAATTACAATATAGATGCATATACTTTAATATGTACTTTATGCGTTTCAAATATGCGCAGTTTGTGCAAGTGAACACGTCGCAAGTAATAAGTGATAAGTATTATTGAATATCGTCTCCACAGGGATTGATGTACTTAATATGTCCTCTTCGATCTTCTTGCTCTGTAAAATAAAAAACACAAGTAGATGATTTTTTGACTAAATAATGTAATTAAAGAAAACTAAATAAAAGAGGAGATCAAATTGAGAAAGAGGGCAGGATCTAGTTGTGTTGTATAGTGGATTTGATTGATCTGTTTCTGTCCAATGCAATTGCATTACACTGTCTCGGCAGTACTGCAGATTACTTTCTTCGGCAGTAGTAGTTTTCTCTACCGCGACAATCCCTTGCTCTTGGGCAGAGTTACCAAAGTTCGACAAAGTATCCTTTGATGGCTCCGCTTATCCCTAAGTCGAAACATTATTGATGACTAATCCTTGATGATACCTCCTAGCGTTAATCAATTATAACCAACAACCAATCCCACACTTCTTTTAGCCGCTGAAACTCCAATCTATCCCTAGGCCGAGTTAGTATTTTCCACTCAAGCCAAATACCGTACTTACTCCTTTCATGAGTCTAACTCTCCCGAGTCTAGACAAATAGATTTCTTACAAACTTCTCTCCCGAGTTTGGATGTAAGAACAAAGAATGACAAAGAGTAAGCAAACTTTGATATTTTATTGTATTGAAACAAGAAACAAGATACAATCTCTTCTCACTAATACTTAACAACTTTCACCTAAGCCCTAAGAAAACTTAGAACATGATGGAAAGAAGAACAATGATTCCTAGGGTAAACTCTCTCAAATTTGGCTCTCCTATTCCCTTGGACGGCTATGCCTTATATAGGCTTGGACTAGGGCAAACCTTTCCTAAGTAGAGTACAACTTAGAGTAGGGAACAAGTCATGTACATAGGTTAAATATTTTCAAGTTTAATTCTTCTAGAAGGCATTCCCGTGTAGCCTTGTCTTTGGGCTTTCCTTGTGTTGTTCAGCTTCGATCCCTGAGCCTCTTATCTCGCAACGTTCTCCTTATTTTTCTCCTCAGTTTGCTTGCCATATTGCTATTTGTCCTTTGTTGCCTCGGCATCAGGTCCAGATAGCACACCTATCACTTATCCTATTGCCATTCTTTGTTCTTGCATTCAAGCTCGAGAGAAAAGTTTGTAAGTAATATATTTATCTAGAATCGAGAGGTATAGATTCACGAAAGGGATAAGTACGGTATTGTAGACACTAACTCAGCCTAGAGATAGGTTAAGAGTTTCAGCAACTATTGTTGGATTGGTTGGTGGTTATCGGTGATTTTCGCCGAGAGGTATCGTCAAGCACCAGTCATCAACAACACTCTGACTTAGAGATAAGCGAAGTCAACTACGGACACTTTGCTGAACTTTGATGTCTCTTCCAAGAGCAAGAGACTGCCGCGGTAGAGAACGCCAATGATGCCAAGGTTGTATCTGCAATAATGTCAAAGCAGTGTTGTGTAATTACATTGGAAAAGAAGAAGATCAATTGAATCCACTAATTGACGTAACTAGATTCTACCCACTTTCTCTATATTGTTCTTAACCTTTTATTTTATGTTTTGTTATTTAATTATTTAGTTAGTTAAACAATTCCACTTATCTGTGTTTTTACTTTATTTTTCAGGAGCAAGGGAATAAGGGGAGACAGATTAAGTATACCAATCCTTATGGAGACGATACACGATATACTTATCACTTTATTACTTGGCGACGTGTACACTTGCACTCAATTACGCTTTTATTACACGTGTCACCATGCACTGTTAGAAATAGGGTAGATAATTCCAGCATCAAGCCATTTAATTATTTCTTTACGTACTACCTCCTTCATGGCATGGTTAAGTCTCCTTTGGGCATCAACAGTGGGTTTATGGTCTTCCTCTAAAAGGATTTTATGCATACACACTGCCGGGCTTATTCCCTTCAAATCATCAATGGACCACCCAATTGTCTTCTTGTGCTGTTGTAGCATCTTGATCAAGCTTTGTTCCTGTTCTGGCTATAACTTAGAGGAAATAATTACGGGCATTGTATGGCTGGCTCCCAAATAAGCATATTTCAGTTTTTCAAGTAAGGGTTTTAATTCGGTGACTAAAGGTTCCTTTATAGATTTTTAGGTCTTACCTGTGTAATCTAAGGATTCGAAATAATTACTTGGAAAATGTGTTGTCCAGTTAGCTTCTTCATTTTTTGGTGTTTTCACGCAGTCCAAGATACTATTGTAGTAGTCATCAATTGTACTATCGAGGCTGACCTTTGGTGTGTCATTAAGACTACTTCCGTGGCAGTTGCCGCTAAGACATGGTATTGTGCTAACTACATCTATATTGTCCAGCATTTGACATTCTTCTAGATCATCATATCTTTTCAGAATTTGGAAAACATTGAGTTTGACTTGTTGTTCATTAATCCATATTATCAACTCTCTTTTATCCACATCAATTAATGTTCGTCTAGTAGCAAGGAAAGGTCTCCCAAAGATGATCGGTGCATTCTCATCTGCTTCACAATCAAGGACAAGAAAATCAGCAGGAAAAATAAATTTATCTACTCTTACCAATATGTCCTCGATTTTTCCTTCGGGTTGCACGTATGATCGATCCGCAAGTTGGAGCATCACAATAGTGGGTTTTGCCCTTCCAATTCCAAGCTTTTGGAAGACAAACTTGGGCATTAAATTGATGCTTGCTCCAAGGTCGCATAGGTCCTTACCTTCATAGTGGTTACCTATCGCACAAGGTATAGTAAAGCATCCAGGATCCTTCAACTTTGGTGGTATGCGGTTGTGTAGCATTGTCATGCATCCTTCAATTGCTGCCACTGTTTCAATCTCACCTAGCCTCTTTCTTTTAGACACAATGTCTTTCAAGAATTTAGCATAATTAGGCATCTGGTCAATTGCCTCAACAAAGGGTAAGTTAATGTGGACTTGTTTTAGGATGTCTAGAAATTTCTTAAATTGATGGTCCTGTTTTTTCTTTTCAACCTTTATGGGAAAGGTGGTGGTGGTCTCATCTCTTCTAGGGTCTCTTTGACTTGGAATTTAATACCTGGGATCACTGTGTTTACACTGTCTTGGTAGTTTGCTTAGGTATTGCCGAGCTCTCTGTTGGGGCAGTGTTCTCATGATCAGTTTGTTTAGCATCCAATTCCTTCTGTCTGATTCCTCTTGTATTGCTAGTGGGGCTTTGTTTGCTGAGCTGCCCAATGTATCATTAAGTTGTAGGCCACTTCTTGTAGTGATTGCTTTATATTGTTCATGGCCTATTCCCTTAGCAACTTCAATATTGCTAGGTAGTCCTCCTTGTGGTCTAGTATTCTGTCTTTGAGCAAATTGACGAACTTGGGCTTCTAGTGATTTAATTGCAGCCTCTTGATTTTTCAGCCTCATCTCAGTTCTATTCATGAAGTCATCAGTCCTCTTCATGAAATTGTTGTTTTCAGCCATGTATGATTACATTTTCATTATGAAGACCTTGAGAGTGTTCTCTAATGAGTTCATGGGTTGCTGCTGATGTATGTACTATTGCGGCATTGACTGTTGTACCTCTGCGGTAGTGAATTCTGATAACCTGAGGCTTGATTAGTGGGGTTCAAGGTATTGTTAAGATTGATTCATAAAAAATTTGGGTGCGTTTTCCATGTCGGATTATATGTGTTGAACTTCATATTATTGTTTCGGTTGTAGTTTCCCACATAAAAACCAGATTCTTCATCTTGCATATACTCAGAAGAATTGATCGCTTTAACCTCATGAGTATTTTGCTGTAATTGCATATTCTGAACGATCTTGGTTAAAGAGGCCAATTGTACTGCCACCGAGTTGGTAGTTTCTAGTTCATTCACCGTGGCTTGGCGTCTTACTCCTTCTCGCCTAGAAGTAGGGAATTAAAAATCGTTCCTTGCGAGTTTGTTTAGAATCTCAATAGCTTCTTTCGGAGCTTTGTTAAGGAATATTCCATTTGCCGAGGCATCTAACATCATCCTTGTCGGGGCATTGGTGGCATTATAGAACATGGTCACTTGTGTCCATAGTGTAAATCAATGCAATGGATACATATTTAGTAACTCTATGTAGCGCTCCCTAGCCTCGTACATAGGTTCGTCATCAGCCTGTCGAAAAGAAGTAATTTCATTACGGATTCGATCATATAAGTTGGTAGGATTAAAACGCGTAATGAATTCTCGGTAGAGTTTACTCCAAGATCCTATAGATCCTGCAGGAATGCTATTTAACCAGGTCTTAGACCTATCCCTCAGTGAATAGGGAAAAAGTTTTCATCTCAGGATATCTTCATGGACTCCTTGAATTTTGAATGAGTTGCAAACTTCCATGAAGGACTTGAGATGTTGCCTGGCATCTTCAGTTGCAAATCCACTAAATTGTCCAATAGTATTAAGCATATTGAACATCACAAGTTTGAGTTTAAAGTGGGTTGCTTCTATCTCTGGTGTAACAACTTCAGGATTCAAGCCATTCAGATCTTCCAACAGAAAATCTCTAACAGTTAGCTGCCACGGCAGAGGTTGCGATAGTGGTTGCTGTGGAAGGCCTCCATTGCTGGCAGGTAAGTTCTGATTTCCTTGATTTACTGCCATGGCTCCTTGGATCTGTCTTCTCAACCCTTAATAGGCTCGCTCGATTTCTGGATCAATCTTGTACAATGGATTACTTGGTTTGGCCCTGGTCATACACCAAAAATAAATCAAGTAAAATAAAAATTAAAATAACTAAAATAAAAGCAAGAAAATAGAGAAAATAAAATTTAGTTGCCAATCCCCGGCAACGACGCTAAAAACTTGATGCGTGTCAAATATACGCAATTAGTGCAAGTGAACACGTCGCAAGTAATAAGTGATAATTATTATCGAATATCGTCTCCATAGGGATTGGTGTACTTAATATGTCCTCTTCGATCTTCTTGCTCTGTAAAATAAAAAACACAAGTAGATGAGTTTTTGACTAAATAATGTAATTCAAGAAAACTAAATAAAAGAGGAGATCTAATTGAGAAAGAGAGTAGAATACAATTGTGTTGTATAGTGGATTTGATTGACATGTTTTTATCCAATGCAATTGCACTACGCTGCCTCGGTAGTACTACAGATTACTGTCTTCGGTAGTGGTAGTATTCTCTGCCGCCATAATCCTTTGCTCTTGGGTAGAGTTACCAAAGTTCGGCAAAGTGTCCTTTGATGGCTCTGCTTATCCCTAAGTCGAAATATTGTTGATGATTAATCCTTGATGATACCTCCCGACATTAATCAATTATAACCAACAACCAATATCACACTTCTTTTAGCCGCTGAAACTCCAACCTATCCCTAGGTCGAGTTAGTATTTTCCACTCAAGTCAAATGTCGTACTTACACCTTTCGTGAGTCTAATTCTCCCGAGTCTAGATAAATAGATTACTTACAAACTTCTCTCTCGAGCTTGGATGTAAAACAAAGAATGACAAAGAGTAAGCAAACTTTGATATTTTATTGCATTGAAACAAGAAACAAGAAACAATCTCTTCTCACTAATACTTAACAACTTTCACTTAAAGCCTAAGAAAACTTAAAACATGATGGAAAGAAGAACAATGGTTCGTAGGGTAAACTCTCTTAAATTTTGCTCTCTTATTCCCTTGGACGGCTATACCTTATATAGGCTTGGCCTAGGGCAAACCTTTCCTAAGTAGAGTACAACTTGGAGAAGGGAACAAATCATGTACATAGGTTAAATATTTCAAAGTTTAATTCTTCTAGAAGGCTTTCCCGCGTGGCCATGTCTTTGGGCTTTCCTTGTGTTGTTCAGCTTCGATCCTTGGGCCTCTTGTCCAGCAATGTTCTCCTTATTTTTCTCCTCAGTTTGCCTGCTATATTGCTATTTGTCTTTTGCTGCCTCGGCATTAGATCCTGCCTCGACCCTAGTTTGCTGCCGCGGCAATACTTGTCCTGCACAGACATGAAAAATGTAGTAAAGTATGTCTTTTCTACAAATATTATCTTTAATAGCATCATCTCTAAATATATCACATTAAGTATATGCATTGGTCCAAGTAGGCGTAGAATTGATGATTAAATGCTCATGAAAAGTGTAGGAAGTGATAGTGAGTTGAGCACTTATCAGTACTATATATAATGCATACTCTATATAGAATGTATACTATATATAAAAAATTTATTATATATATAATGTATATTTAATACTTTAATATATGCACTCATATATATATATATATATATAGTTATATATATATATATACTTATAGATATATATAGGTGTATGTATTATTTATAAAATATAGAATATATAGATGTATATACTATATATATATAAATGTATACTTTAATATGTGGAATTTAACATATACTTAAATGTGTACATAATAATGTATATAATACACTATAATATATGTATGTATATATAATTTTTTTATATTCGATATATAATACATTATATACTCCATCCGTCCTACAAATAATGTCCCTTATTAACTTTTTGAAAGTCAATTTTTTTAAACTTTGACTATAATTATACTACCTCCGTCTCATTTTATTTGTCTAGTATTGACTTTTTTGGTCAAATTTTTTAAACTTCGACTCATTATAACTTTAAATCTATTATTGATAAAAATATTAAAAAATATATTTTAAAAAACTCTAATCAAATAGTTTAAGAATATATATTTTATAAAATTTAATAAATTAAAATATTTAAAATAACTATGGTCAAAGTTTAAAAAAATTGACTTTAAAAAGTCAATAATGGACTTCTTATATGGGACGGAGGGAGTATTAAATATTTTAAATAATTAAATTTTATAAAATATATATTTAAAATTTAGTCGATTAGAGGTTTTTGAATTATATTTTTTTATATTTTTATCAATAATAAATTTTAAATAATCAATAATTAAAGTTTAAAAAGTTTGACCCAAAAAAATTAATAAGGGATACTATTTTTGGGACAGATGAAGTAATATATAAGTATAATATATTTATTAATGTATTATACTTATATGTATATAAATTATATAATATACTTTAATATATTATATATGCTTGTATGTATAATATATTTATATATGAATATGTATATTTGTATATACTTTAATATATATATGTATATTATATATATATATGTATACTTTAATATATATATATGTATATATTAATGTATATATATGAATGCATACTTTAATATGTAAACTTTACTATACACTTAAATATGTATACGTTAATTATATAATTTAATATATATTTTAATGTATATATTTTAATATATATTAAAATACATGTATATATTATATGTATATAAATATAGTTTAATGTATATTTTAATATATACTTAAATGATAATAATAACATCCCTCCAAAATTTATTATATATTATAATTTCTTCTAAAATTTTGACTCTCTTTTTTATAGGCATAAAGATGATTTTAACTCTTAATGTTTATGATTTTTATTATTTTGTTCCTCGTCGTTTTTTAGAATAAATTTAGCCCTTAAACTATATATTTTTGACAAATATATCATTTTTAACTAGCATAATGATTAGATAGTTAAAAAATTAGCGATAATAATGTGTCATATATATGTAGAATGATATTTAAGATTTGAGAATGCTTAGTAGCCTTTTATTTTAGATTTAATTAATTTTTAATATTTTATTTCAATTTGAATTATTTTATATTTTATGTTAGAATAAAATTATATTTTACATGTATATATTTGTCATTATCATAAAAAATTTAACGATAATGACATGTTATATAAATGTAGAATGAGACTAGATGTCATATTATTTAAAATATATTATCACATATATAACATGTCAATATCATTAATTTTTAACGATCTAATCATTATGTTAGTTAAAAACATAAGTTATTTGTCAAAAAGACATAGGATAAGGTTTAAATTTATCCTAAAAAAAGAATGAGTGCCAAAATGATAAAAACTATAAACTCTAAGGGTTAAAATTATCTTTATGCCTTTTTTATATAATAATCAAAGTTTATTTCTAATTCCCTCTAAAATTTTCGATAACTTATATTCCTACATAATTTTTACAGTAACTTAATCCCAAACATAAAAAATGGATGGCTTATTTCCTTCCATATTTTTTCTTTTTCTTTATTAATTGTCTTTTTTTAATCAGTTGTGTTGGTTTAATTCAATTAAGTCATAATTTAGATTAATTTAATAAAAATCTATATTTAATTTTAGAAGTCTTTAATTACGTTCGTAGTTTATGTTTTTTAGATGTTATTTTAGCTTAATCAAATCGTAAGTTTAATAAGTTAATTTAATTTGAATATATATAATAAAATTTTTTAAAATATAATTATACATAAAATTTTGATATGAATGTGAATATGTAATTGTACGACGCTAACATTTTAATTACAATAATTTAAATATTAACTTAAATATTAATTTAAATTTAAAAATTATAATTTTTAATGAAATATTAATTTAAAATTATAATAAAATTAAGTACATTAAAATCAAATAAAATAGTAAATAAATAAATTAATTTAAATATGTAATACTAAATTTAAATATTAATCCCTAAATTAATTTTTAAGTTCATGCTCAATTTTAATTTTTTTAAGTCTAATTATATTTATTAATATTTTAAATTTATCAAATTATACATATTCTTAATTACTTGTCATTTAAATATCAAGACTTGTAAATATTAGTTCATTTCAATATATAACAGGCCGGTCTCAAAACAATTCAAGTCAATTATCAAGTCGGTTTTAAAACAAGGTGGGTTCAAAACAGTTAGGGTAAAATCGAGTCTTGGATCGATTCAATCAGGTAATATTGATTATTTGTCAGGTAAAATTCGGGTTCGGGTTTGTTTTAATCTAATGTATATTGGGTTTCGGGTTCACAGTAGCAGGTTCAAATCAGATCTGGGTCATTCTATGTCAGATACATATCAGGTTCAGTTACAACAGTAATAGGTCTAAATTGGTTTCGAGTCAATAATAATCGAATGTAAATCAGGTTCAAATCTTTACATCCTCGAGTCAAACAGGTTCTGACTCGAACAAATTTTAATCAACTTTTTAAGTTGAGTCAACCCTTTACGTCCCTAGATCAAATATTAAACATATGTTGTCTTCTTTAACATGGCAACGTAAATTTTGAAGAAGTTCTCAGAACTCGGCATCTTCTTTATTTTCTTACTTTTATTTTAGTTATTTTATTTTTTTTATTTTTAATTGATTTGATCTTGGTGTATGACCTGGGCCAACCCTAGAAATCCACTGTACGAGATTGACCCAGAAATCGAGAGAACCTACCAAAGGTTGAGAAGATAGATCCAAGGAGCCATGGCAGTAAATCAAGGAAACCAGAACCTACCTGTAGGCAATGGAGGCCATCCACAGCAACCACTGCCGCAACCACTATCGTGGCAGCTAACTGTCAGAAATTTTTTGGTAGAGGATCTTAATGGATTGAACCCTGGAGTTGTTACACCAGAGATAGAAGCAACCCACTTTGAACTTAAACCAGCGATGTTAAATATGCTTAATACTATTTGACAATTTAGTGGGTCTGCAACTGAAGATGCCAGACAACATCTCAAATCCTTCATGGAAGTCTGCAATTCCTTCAAAATTCAAGGAGTCCATGAAGATATTTTGAGATTAAAACTTTTCCCCTATTCACTAAGGGATAGGGCCAAGACCTGGTTAAATAACATTCCGGCAGGATCTTTTGGATCTTGGAATGAACTCGCCGAGAATTCATTACGCGATTTAACCTACAAATTTAGATGATCGAATCCGTAATGAGATTACTTCTTTTAGACAGGCTGATCACGAACTTATGTACGAGGCTTGAGAATGCTACAGAGAGTTACGAAACAAATGTCCACTGTATGGATTTTCACTATGGACAGAAGTAACCATGTTCTATAATGCCACCAATACCCCGACAAGGATGATGTTAGATGCCTCGGCAAATGGAACACTTCTTGATAAAGCTCCGGAAGAAGCTATTGAAATTCTGAACAAACTCGCAAGGAACAATTTTTAATTCCCTACTTCTAGGCGAGGAGGATTAAGACGCCAAACCACGGTGAATGAACTGGAATCTACCAATTCAGTGGCAGCACAATTGGCATCTTTAACCAAGATGGTTCAGAACATGCAAGCACAACAAAATACTCACGAGGTAAAAGCAATAAATTCTTCTGAGTATATGTAAGATGAGGAATCTGGTTTCTATGTGGAAAATTACAACCGGAACAACAATATGATGTCAAATACATACAATCCGGCATGGAAAAGGCACCCAAACTTTTCATGGAGCAATCCTAATAATGTCTTGAACCCCACTAGCCAAGCCTCAGGATACCAAAATTCACTGTCGTAGTAGCATGCACAGCAGCAACTGCCGTAGCAGTAGATGTATCAGCATCAACCTCTGAACTCATTAGAGAATACTCTCAAGGCCTTCATAATGAAAACAAAATCATATATGACTGAGAACAGCAGTTTCATGAAGAGAATTTATGACTTCATGAATAGAATTGAGATGAAGCTGCAAAACCAAGAAGCTGCTATAAAGTCATTAGAAACCCAAGTTGGTCAATTTGCTCAAAGACATAATACTAGACCACAGGGGGACTACCTAGCAATACTGAAGTTGCTAAATGAATGGGCCATGAACAATGCAAAGCAATCACTACAAGAAATGACCTACAACTTAAGGAGACAATGGGCAGGTCAGCAACCAAAGTTCCACCAGCAACACATGATGAATCAAACAAGGAAGAATTAGATGCTAAACAGACTGAACATGATAACACTGCCCCAGCAGAGAGCTCGGCAACACCTGAACTAGGTGCCGAGACAGTAAGAAACATAGTGGTTCCATGTATTAAATTCTAAACAAATGAGACCTGGAAGAGATGAGACCACCACCACCTTTCCCACAAAGGTTGAAAAAGCAAAAACAGGACCACCAGTTTAAGAAATTCTTAGATATTTTAAAACAATTCCACATCAACTTGCCATTTGTTGAGGCAATTGAACAGATGCCTAACTATGCTAAATTCCTAAACGACATTGTGTCTAAAAGAAAGAAGTTAGGCGAGTTTGAGACAGTGGCAGCAACCGAAGGATGCATGGCAATGTTGCACAATCGCATGCCACCCAAACTGAAGGATCCTGGATGCTTTACCATATCTTGTGCGATTGGTAATAATTATGAAGGAAAGACATTATGTGACTTAGGTGCAAGCATCAATCTCATGCCCGAATCAGTCTTTCAAAATCTTGGAATAGGAAGGGCAAAGCCTACGACAGTGCTGCTCCAACTTGCGGATAGATCCTATGTGCATCCTGAAGGAAAAATAGAGGACATATTGGCAAGGGTAGACAAGTTTATTTTTCATGATGACTTCGTTATCCTTGAATGTGAAGCAGATGATAATGCACCGATCATCCTAGGAAAACCTTTCCTTGCTACTGGACGAACCTAAATTGATCTGGAGAATGGAGAGTTGACAATGATGGTCAATGACCAACAAGTCAAACTCAATGCATTCCACAATTTGAAAAATTTTGATGATCCAGAAGAATACAAAGCCCTCCACACAACAGATGTAGATACCAGAATATCCTGCCTAGGCAGCACGCTCGACAGATTATTTGACAAGAAAATTAAGCCCAAAGTGGAGGCAAAAAATACTGAAGGGAAAGGCCAACACTTGAAGAAAAATCCAGGCCAACAAGAGATGAGCAATTTGGGAGATGCATTTACATGCACTTCACCAGTAACATAATCTCTTCCCTTCTACTCTATCTATTATATTAAGATTAGTTTTAATTTAGGATTTATGTATTTATTTTAATATTTTTCTTTATTAATGTTTTTATTTTATTTTAAGTTTTTAAGACAATAAAAGCAAGAATAAGGGAGTAATAGTTCATAAAAGGAATTATGCCGAAACAGTAAACAGTGTCAGAAGCCACAGCAGTCCCAATGGGAAGAAACATTATAACGGCTATTTGCCGAATTTTATGCTGCAATAGTAAATACTAACGGGTAGTAATTTCAAAACGGCTACGAAACGGCTAATAGTTTAAACGACTACAAGGCCGAGGCATATATAAGCAACATCCTTCTTTTGAACTATTCACTCTTGCATTCTTGATTTCTTTAGCATTCTACTACAATCTTGGTCTCACAATACTCTCTGTCAACTTTCTTGAAATTTTCAGAATCATTCCAAAACCCTCAAGCTTTACAACTTATCCATGGCAGCATATACTCGATTTGCCCCGCCATTGTTGCAGACCGATTCAATAGATCGTTCTTTGCTCAGTAGTTGTGGGAGGAGCAAGGATTTCAACAATCAGAGGAGGAAAACTTCGACATTGAAAATTACTTGTTCAACAAGATTCAATATCAAGAATGAGAGATTTTCTGTCTACAACCTCCATAGGCAAATGCCACCATAGTGCGAGAGTTTTATGTACATGGGCCGAGCAAGGACAATATCTTTGTCCACTACCGAGGCAAGCCTGTCCGTCTTGATGCCGAAGCAATTAACTATTTCTATGGCCTAATCCCCATCTGTGATGTTCATGCCGAGTTCATGGAAGATATCACCACCCAGGACTACAAGTTGATCAAAGATGATCTTTGTTACAACAACACTCTTTCGTAAACTAATGCCCATAAGGGTTCTATAACAAGACAAAGCCTTAAGCCCGAGGCCAAGTTGTGGTGTATCTTTGTCAAGAGCCGCCTCATCCCCACCTCCCACAACAACACAGTGGACCGCAAGAGATTGGTGTTGATCCAATCTATCATCAACAAGCGGAGCATAAATGTTGGAGAGATTATTTTAAGAGAAATTCACGATTTGCGTAAGAAGGATGAATACACACCAAAAGGAGCATAACGTGGACCTTTATACTTGCCCTGTTTAATATATGGTTTGTGTATTGCTATAGGAGTATCAGTTGAAGACACGGATGAATACACACCAAATCTGAAAGGATGAACATGAGAATTCTGCCACAGAGTCATGCAGATCACACAGGCAGAGCCTGTCCAGGCAACACCATAGCAGTTCACGATCGACACTGCTGCTGGAGCCTAGTACACTACAGAGATGCCAGGCACTACCCAAGCCACTATCGCAACAGACCCCTACCAAGAGATTCTTCAGAGGATAGCAGCTATGGACCTTCGCCAGCAAAGATATATGGAATATCAGAGAGACTTCAACAACACTCTTGCCCATATGATGATACAGAACTTCCCTAACCAAGGGGCGCAATTCCTAAAATTCCCTGCAAACATATTCATCACAGCATCTCCCTACACAGAAACTACTCCATCCCTAGGGACGAGGCCATACTTCCCCTCTAGATCGCAGCAACAGTTCAACGAAGTTGGCCCATCTAGGGTAGCAGACGTTGCCGCAACATCATCTACCAACAGAAGACCTTCCAAGCGAAAGGCAGTCTTCAGCACTCCCCCAAGATCCCCAATACCAATGGGCAGTCTATCAGTTGAGATAGATGCCTATGCCAATCAGAGCTCGGACACTACCGAGCGAAGCATCCAACATGCCGTGGCAGATCCAGAGAACAAAGAGGCATAGAGATAATGGACACTGAAGATGAAGGAGGAGAAGAGGTCAATGCTCCAATGCAACGGGTAACACCAATGAGAGTTCAGTCACCACGACGAGCAAAGTCATCACCATCACCAAGGGCACAACAATCAGCAACTAGACAGAGGAAACAAATTATGGAAGAAAGCTCTTCCGAATCTTTATAATTTCTCTTCTTTCTTTTCATTGTTGATCATATAATTGTTTTTTTACTGCTTATAATTTTTACCTACTGTCTACCCCTAAATTAAGCATTGAGGACAATGCTTGGTTTGAGTTTGGGGGTATAGAGCCACTGTCGAGACAATCTACTACCATGACTTTTCCGTAAAAAGGAAGTTTCAGTGATAAAATTTTTTGTTTTATGTCCACCACTTTACTTGAAATTGTTACCATATTCTTGCACTGCCCATCATCAGTATTGTCTTAGTTCATTCTTGAAGGCAATAGAAATATTTCTCCTTCCCATAGTTAGGTTCTGTTTTGAAGGCTTAATTCTAGGATACTTAAGGAGAAAAACTTAGAAGCTTACTATAAGGTTGAACCTTAAAACACTTTTGGGACGTGTTTGGCTATAAGAATTCTTTTAATGAACTTAAGTGATAAAGACTTAGATCTTTGGAAAGGTGACTAGAGGTACCTATAACCGGCTCCAGGAAATACTTTTCTTCATGCTAGAGATGCCCAAAATTGGCTCTAGTATCATAAAAGAATAGCAAAAGAAATAAGGAATTAAGAAGTAGAAAACACAATACTTGAGGTGCCCGAAATTGGCTCAAGGAATTGTTGTTGTAAGAAGAGTACACTAAAACCAAATCTATTTGTCTTGAACTTAGAGTTTATCTAAGAAGGCATTTAATCAAACTTGTCCACAAAAACGCACACACACTAGCCTTATAGTTTGTCTTCTAAGTACACCCTTGGGTAACCGAAAGGTTAAGTCTAAAAGAATAGACATAATTATGGTGGGGAGAATAGATGGAAGCATAAGACCAAGAGAGAATAGAGTTTGACAAATTGATGATTTGTATTGTATGAGGACAAACAATAGTTCGAGTTTGGGGGGATGATAAGTGATCAACTAACTATCACTTTCTACTCTTTTCATGGGCACTTATCATCAAATTTACACCTACTTGAACCAATGCATGTACTTAATATGATATATTTAGGGATTATATCATTGAAGATAATATTTGTAGAAAAAGCATACTTTACTGCATTTTCATATCTGTGCAGGAACAAGTACTACCGAGGCAACAGAATGAGGTCGAGGCAGGACCTGATACCGAGGCAGTAGAGGATAAGAAGTAATATGGTAGGCAAACTGAAGAGAAAAATGAGGAGAATGTTGTTGAACAAGAAGCCCAAGGATCGAAATTGAACAACATATCAACAAGGACAAGGCCACGTGGGAAAGAAACCTTCTAGAAGATTAAACTTGGAAATATTTACCTTACGTACATAACTTGTTCCCTACTCCAAGTTGTACTCTAATTAGGAAAGGTTTGCCCTAGGCCAAGCCTATATAAGGCATATCCGTACTAGGGATTGAGAGAGTCGACCTTGATAGTCGAATTTGAGAGAGTTTACCTTAGAAATAATTCTTCCCATCATGTTCTAAACTTTCTTAGGGTTTAGATGAAGGTTGTTAAGTATTAGTGAAAGGAGAATGTATTTTGTTTCTTGTTTCAATGCAATAAAATATCAAGGCTTGTTATAAGTGCTTAACTCACTATCACTTTCTACACTTTTCATGGACAATTATCATCAATTCTACACCTATTTGAACCAATGCATGGGCTTAATATGATATATTCAGGGATTACACCTATAAAGATTATATTTGTGGAAAAGGCATACTTTAATGCATTTTCTAATCTGTGCTGGAACAAGTACTGCTGAGGCAGCATAATGAAGTCCATATAGGACCTGATACCGAGGCAGTAGAGGAGAAAAGGAAATATGGCTGGCAGCTGAAGGAGAAAAATGCGGAGAACGTTGCTGAACAAGAAGCCCAAGAATCGGAGCTGAACAACGCAAGAAAAGGACAAGGACAAGGCCACACGGGATGAAACCTTCTAGAAGATCAAACTTGGAAATATTTATCCTATGTATATAACTTGTTCCCTACTACAAGTTGTACTCTAATTAGGAAAGGTTTGCCCTAGGCCAGGCCTATATAAGGCATAGGCATCCTAGGGGTTAGAGAGACGCTAGAGCTAGAGACGCTAGAGCTAGAGATGTTAGAGCTAGAGAGTCGACTTTTGAGAGAGTTTTAGGAACAATTCTTTCAATCATGTTCTAAATTTTTTTAGGGTTTGGTGAAGGTTGTCGAGTATTTTTGAGAGGAGATTGTATTTTGATTCTTGTTTGAATGCAATAAAATATCAAAGTTTGATTACTCTTTGTCATTCTTTGTTCTTGCATCCAAGCCTGAGAGGGAAGTTTGTAAGTAATCTATTTGTCTAGACTCGGGAGAGTTAGACTCACAAAGGAGTAAGTGCGGTATTCAACTTGATTGGGGGATACTAACTTGGCCTAGGGGTAGGTTAAGGGTTTCAGCGGCTAAAAGAAGTGTGGGATTGATTGTTGGTTATAATTGATTAACGCCGGGAGGTATCATAAAGGACTGACCTTCAATAGTGTTTCGACTTAGGGATAAGCGGAGCCATACAAGGAAACTTTGCCGAACTTTGGTAAATCTGCCCAAGAGCAATGGATTACCGCGGCAGAGGGCATTGTCGCTGCCGAGACAGTATCTGCAGTATTGTCGAGGCAGTGCAATGCAATTGCATTGAACAGAAGCA
Source organism: Abelmoschus esculentus (assembly GCA_035048815.1). Taxonomy (NCBI): domain Eukaryota; kingdom Viridiplantae; phylum Streptophyta; class Magnoliopsida; order Malvales; family Malvaceae; genus Abelmoschus; species Abelmoschus esculentus. Next base: position 9,768,877 of record JAUCBN010000032.1, read on the forward strand.
AATCAATCAAATCCGCAATACAACACAATTGAATCTTACTCTCTCTCTCATATTTGATATCACTTTAGTTAGTTTAGTTTATTTAGTTTAATCAACACTCAAACTTATCTGTGTTTTTACTTTTACAGAAGCAAGAAGACCAAAGGAAGCATATTAAGTATATCGATCCCTGTGGAGACGATAACTCGATAAAGTACTTATCACTTATTACTTGAAGTATACGCTTGCACTCTAATTGCGCATATTCAACACGCATTAAGTTTTTTGCGCCGTTTCCGAGGATTAACAACTAAATTTTGTTTTCTTTATTTTCTTTCTTTTATTTTAGTATTAGTTATTTTTATTTTTATTTTTTATTTGGTTTTTGGTGTATGACCAAGGCCAACCCTAGCAATCCACTGCACGAGATTGACCCAAAAATCGAAAGAACTTATAAGAGGCTGAGAAGACAGATCCAAGGAGCCATGGCAGTGAATTCAGGAAATCAGAACCTACCTGAAGGCAATGGAGGCCATCAACAGCACCCACTGCCGCGACAGCTAACTGTCAGAGATTTTCTGGTGGAAGATTTAAATGGATTGAACCCTGGAGTTGTTACACCAGAGATTGAGGCAACCCACTTTGAACTTAAACCTGTGATGTTCAATATGCTTAATACTGTTAGACAATTCAGTGGGGCTACAACAGAAGATGTCAGGCAGCATCTCAAATCCTTCATGGAAGTATGCAACTCTTTCAAAATCCAAGGAGTTCATGAAGATATTTTGAGGATGAAACGTTTCCCTTATTCACTGAGGGATAGGGCTAAGACCTGGTTGAATAGCATTTCGGCAGGATCAATTGGATCTTGGAGTGAACTCTGCCGAGAATTCATTACGCGATTTAACCTTATAAATTAATATAATCAAATCCTAATGAGATTACTTCTTTTAGACAGACCGATGATGAACCTATGCACGAGGCTTGGGAACGCTATAGAGAGTTACTGAACAGATGTGCACTACATGGATTCCCACTATGGACGAAAGTAATCATGTTCTATAATGCCACCAATACCCCAGCAAGGATGATGTTGGATGCCTCAGCAAACGACACACTCCTTGACAAGGCCTCGGAATATGCTATAGAAATTCTGAACAAACTCTTAAGAAACGAATTCCAAATTCTTACTTCTAGGCGAGGAGGACTAAGACGCCAAGCCACAGTGAATGAACTAGAAACCAACAATTCAGTGGCAGCACAGTTGACATCTTTAACAAAAATGGTTCAGAACATGCAAGTACAACAAAATACTCATGAGGTAAACGCAATAAATTCTTTTGAGTATATACAAGACGAGGAAACTGGCTTTTATGTGGGTAACTACAATCGAAACAACAACATAATATCAAATACATATAATCCGGCATGGAAAAGGCACCCAAACTTTTCATGGAGTAATCCTAACAATGCCTTGAACCCCACCAACCAGACCTCAAGTTATCAACACTTACTGCCACAGCAGCAAGTGCAACAGTCACTGTCGTAGCAGCAGATGCATCAACAGCAACAACCTATGAACTCATTAGAGAATACTCTCAAGGCCTTTATTATGAAAACTGAATCATATATGGCTGAGAACAGCAGTTTAATAAAGACAACTAATGACTTCATGAATAGAAAAGAGATGAGGCTGCAAAACCAAGCAGCTTTTATAAAATCACTGGAAACCCAAGTTGGTCAATTTGCTCAAAGAAAAAATACTAGACCACAGGGGGGATTACCCAGCAATACTGAAGTTGCTAAGGGAATGGGCCATGAACAATGCAAAGCAATCACAACAAAAAGTAGCCTACAATTGAAGGGAACAATGGACAAGTCAGCAACCAAAGTTCCACCAGCAATATAGGAGGACACAAACAAGGAAGATTTGGATGCTGAACAAACTGGAGACAAGAATAATGCCCCAACAGAGAGCTCGGCAGCACCTGAACTACCTGCTGAGACAACAAGACACACAGTGGTCCCAGGTATTAAATTCCAAAATAATAAGACCCTGAACGAAATGAGATCACCACCACCTTTTCCACAAAGGTTGAAAAAATAGAAACAGAACCACCAGTTTAAGAAATTCCTTGATATTCTAAAGCAAGTCCACATCAACTTAACATTTGTTGAAGCAATTGAACAGATGCCCAATTACGCTAAAATCTTGAAAGACATTGTCTCTAAGAGAAAGAAGCTAGGCGAGTTTGAGATAGTGGCAACAACAGAAGGATGCATGGCAGTGCTACATAATCGCATGCCACCCAAACTGAAGGATCCTGGATGCTTTACCATACCTTGTGCGATTGGTAACAATTATGAAGAAAAGGCACTATATGACCTAGGAGCAAGCATAAATCTCATGCCCAAATCAGTTTTTCAAAAATTTGGAATAGGAAGGACAAAACCTACGACAGTGCTGCTCTAACTTGCGGATAGATCCTATGTGCATCCTAAAGGAAAAATTGAGGATATATTGATAAGGTTTGATAAGTTTATTTTCCCTGCCGACTTCCTTTTCCTTGACTGTGAAGCAGACGAAAATGCACCGATCATCCTAGGAAGACCTTTCCTTTCTACTGGACGAACCTTAATAGATGTGGAGAATGGAGAGTTGACAATGAGGGTCAATGATCAGCAAGTCAAACTCAATACGTCCCACAATTTGAGAAAATTTGATGGTCCAGAAGAGTGTAAAGTCCTCCAGATAACAGATGTAGATACTAGAATATCCTGCCTAGGTAGCACGCTCGGCAGACTATTTGGTAAGAGAATGAAAGCCAAAGTGGAGGTAGAAAATAAAGAAGGGAATGGCCAGCATCTACAGAAAAGTCTAGGCCAACAAGAGATGAGCAATTTGGGAGATGCATTTACATGCACTCCACTAGTAACATAATCTCTTCCCTTCTATTTTATTTTATCATATTAGGATTAGTTTTAATTTAGAATATATGTGGTTATTTTATTTTTAATATTTTTCTTTAATATTTTTTTCCTTAGTAACATTTTTTTTATTTTTAATATGTCTATTTAATTTTTTAGGAAAATAAAGTCAAGAATAAAAGAGAATTAGTTCAGAGCAGAAACTCTACCGAGCAATAAACAATGTCAGAAACCGTAGAAGTTCTAACGGGTATAAAAGTGTAACGGCTATCTACCGAGTTTTTCGCCGCGATAGTAAATGCTAACCGGGCAGTAATTTCAAAACGGCCAGTGATTAAAATGATCACAATGCCGAAGCCTATATAAGCAACATCCCTCTCTTGAACTATTCACTCTTGCATTCTTGAATTCTTCAGCATTGTACTCAATCTTGCTCTCACAATACTCTCACAATTCTTCTTGAAATTTTTTAGAAAACTTTATCAAGACTCTCAATCCTACAAATCACCAATGGCAACATACAACAAATTTGCCCCTGCCATTGTTGCAGACCGATTCAACAGATCTTTTGTTGCTCGGCAGCTGTGGGAAGAACAAGGATTTCAAAAATCTGAGAAAGAAAATCTTGGCATTGAACACTATCTGCTCAACAAGATTCAACATCAAAAATGAAAACTCTTCTGCCTACAACCTGATCAAGATCATGCAACCATAGTGCGCGAGTTTTATGCACATGGGACAAGCAAGGACAGTCTTTTTGTCCACTGCTGAGGTAGACCTGTACGCCTTGATGCTGAAATAATTAATGAGTTCTACGACCTAGCACCAAAACGAGATAGGCATGCCGAATTCATGGACAATATCACCACCGAAGACTACGAACAAATAAAGGATGAACTTTGTTACAACAAAACTCCACGGGAAATCTGTGCCCATAGAGGTTCTATGACAAGGCAAAGCCTCAGGCCCGAGGCAAAATTGTGGTTTACATTCGTCAAAAGATGCCTCATCCCTACCTCCCACAAAAACACAGTTGACCGTAAAAGATTGGTGCTGATCCAATCAATCATCAACAAGAGGAGCATCAATGTTGGAGAGATCATTCTTCGAGAAATTCATGATTGTGGTAAGAAGGAATGTGGACCGTTATATTTTCCATGTTTAATATATGATTTATGTATTGCTACAGGACTACTAATTGAAGACACGGACGAATACACACCAACGAGGCAAGGATGGATGAGAGAATTATGCCATAGAGTGATGTAGATCATACAGGCAGAACCTGTCCAGGCAACACCACAGCAGTTCACTGCTGACTTCACTGTCGGAGCTCAATACATGGCAGAGATGCAGGCACTGCCGAAGCCCCTACCGCAGTAGAACCCTACCAAGAAATTCTTTAGAGGATAGAAGCCATGGACCTTCGCCAGCAAAGATATATGGAATACCAAAGAGACTTCAACAACACCTTTGCTCAGATGATGATGTAGAACTTCCCCAACCAAGAAGCATAATTTATAGAATGCCCTACAAACATATTTGTAACGACAACACCTTACAAAGAGACCACTCTAACTTCAAGGTCGAGACCATTTTTCACCTCCAGACCGTAGCAGCAATTCCATGCAACTGGCCCATCTAGGGCAGCAGACGCTGCCGCGGCATCATCTACAAGTAGAAGACCTTTAAAGCGAAAGGGAGTTTTCAGCACTCCCCTAAGATCCCCAATTCCAATGGGCAACCTTTCAAGGGAAATCGATAAATACGTCTACCATGGTTCATCTGATGCCGAGCACACTATCTAGCCTGTCGGGGTAGATCCAAAGAATGAAGGCGGTACGAAGATCATAGATACAGAAGATGAAGGAGGAGAAGAAGTCAATGCCCCAATAAAAAGAGCAACACCTACTAGAGTTCAGCCGCTAAGAAGAGCAAAACCATCACGATCACCAAGGGCACAGCCTTCAGCAACTAGACCAAGGAGACAAATTTGTGAAAGAGAGTTCTTCTGAATCATCTTAATTGTTCTTCTTTCTTATTCTTATATAAATTATTTTCTTTTATCTTCTTACTTTAATTTTTTACCTATTGCCCGCCCCTAAATTAAGCATTGAGGACAATGCTTGGTTTGAGTTTGGGGGTGTAGAGTTACTGCCGAGGCAATCTTCTGCCGCAGCCTTACCATGAAAAGGAAGTTTTTATTGATAAAATTTTTTGTTTTATATCCATTGTACTTAAAATTGTTGCCATCTTTTGCACTGCTCTTCATCAGTATTGTCTTAGTTTATTCTTAAAGGCAATAGAAATCTTTCTCCTTACCATAGTTAGGATCTGTTTTGAAGACTTGATTCTAGGATACTTAAGGAGAAAAACTCAGAAGCTTGCTATAAGGTTGAACTTTAAAAACACTTTTGGGACTTGTTTGACTATAGGAATTCATTTAATAAACTTAGGTGATAAAGACTTAGAATTTAGAAAGGTGACTAGAGGTGCCTATGACTGGCTCTAGGAAAAACTCTTCTTCATACTAGAGGTGCCCGAAATTCATTCTAGTATGCATAAAAGAATAGCAAAAGAAATAAAGAGTTAAGAAATAGAAAACACAATACTTGAGATGCCCGAAATTGGCTCAAAGATTTGTTGTTATAAGAAGAGTATACTAAAACTAAATCTGTTTGTCTTGAACTTAGAGTTTATCTAAGAAGGACTTTATTCAAACTTGTCCGTAAAAACTCACACACACTAGCCTTATAGCTTGTCTTCTAAGTACACCCTTAGGAAACCGAAAAGTTAAGTCTAAAAAATAGACATAGTTATGGTGGGTTTGGTGAAGGTTGTCGAGTATTTGTGATAGGAGATTGTATTTTAATTCTTGTTTGAATGCAATAAAATATAAAAGTTTACTAACTCTTTTCTATTCTTTTTTCTTGCATCCAAGCTCGGGAGGGAAGTTTGTAAGTAATCTATTTGTCTAGACTCGGGAGAGTTAGACTCACAAAAGGAGTAAGTGTAGTATTCAACTTGATTGGAGGATACTAACTTGGCCTAGGGATATGTTAAGGGTTTCAGCGGCTAAAAAAAGTGTGGGATTGGTTGTTGGTTATAATTGATTAACATCGAGAGATATCATCAAGGACTAACCTTCAACAGTGTTTCGACTTAGGGATAAGAGGAGTCATACATGGACACTTTGCCCAAGAGCAAGGGATTGCCGCAGCAGAGAACATTGTCGCTACCGAGACAGTATCTGCAGTACTACCAAGGCAGTGCAATACAATTGCATTGAACAAAAGTAAATCAATCAAATCCACAATACAACACAACTGGATCCTACTCTCTCTCATATTTGATATCACTTTAGTTAGTTTAGTTTATTTAGTTTAATCAATACTCAGACTTATCTGTGTTTTTACTTTTACAGAAGCAAGAAGATCAAAGTAAGCATATTAAGTATATCAATCCTCGAGGAGACGATAACTCGATAAAATACTTATAACTTATTACTTGACGTGTACGCTTGTACTCCAATTGCATATATTCCACACGTATCAGTTTGCTTACTCTTTGTCATTCTTTGTTCTTGCATTCAAGCCCGGGAGGGAAGTTTGTAAGTAATCTATTTGTCTAGACTCGGGGGAGTTAGACTCACGAAAGGAGTAAGTACGGTATTCGACTTGGTTAGAGGATACTAACTCGGTCTAGGAATAGGTTAGAGTTTTTGCGGCTGAAAGAAGTGTGGGATTGGTTGTTGGTTATATTTGATTAATGCCGAGAGGTATCGTCAAGGATTGACCTTCAATAGTGTTTCGACTTAGGGATAAGTGGATCCATTCCAGGATACTTTGCTGAACTTTGGTAAATCTACCCAAGAGCAAGGGATTGCCGTGGCAGAGAACACTATCATTGCCGAAGAAAGTATCTGTAATACTACCGAGGCAGTGCAGTGCAATTACATTGGACAGAAACAAATCAATCAAATCTACTATACAATACAACTGGATCCTACCCTTTTTCCCAAATTTGATCTCACCTTAGTTAGTTTAGTTTATTTAGTTTAATTAGCACTCAAACTTATTTTTGTTTTTACTTTTGTTTTATAGGGCAAGAAGATCAAATGAATCATATTAAGTATATCAATCCATGAGGAGACGATAACTCGATAATATTTATCACTTTATTACTTGACGTGTACACTTGCACTCCAATTGCGCATATTCAGCACACATCAGTTTGCCTGCCATGTTACTATTTTTCCTCTGCTGCCTCGACCCTAGTTTGTTGCCGCGATAATACTTGTTCATGCACAACATAAAAATGTAATAATGTATGCTTTTTCTATAAATGTGATCTTTAATAGCATCATCCCTAAATATATCATATTAAGTATATGTATTGGTCCAAGTAGGTGTAGAATTGATGATTAATTCCCATGAAAAGTTTAAAAAGTGATAGTGAGTTGAACACTTATCAACCTGCTTTAGGACTTGGTTGTTTGTATTTATTTTATTGTTACACGATTGTATGTTCTCCATACTTAGGAAAGTTAGAAAATTTTTATAGAATGAAAACTTGAACAACTTTTCATGTTTAATGAATTTACTTGTTAATAGAAATTTCCCATTAGTTTAGTTTTAAAGTTGTGAATAAATATCTAGACAAAACTGTAGAGGGATACTCCATTATGCCATGGCATATCCATGTACATATGAGTTACTAAAAGAGGCATAGGGTGACGCTACACTTTTAACTTGCCATGCCATTGCCTGTCTACTGCATTTTAATAAATGGCAACTATGGCATGAATATATGGTAGTGTGACAGGATGGCTCCCCTCGTAGTACTGTGTTTGGCATGTGTTAAAAATAATTAGGGGAGTAGTGAAACTGTGCTTAAAGGAACAAACATACTTTGCTATAATAGTGAATATTCCTTAGAATTTTTCTAAGTTAACTAAGCATAGATTGGATACACTCACTCACACACACATACTCGCATTCGATCTTGTCCTAGAGTAGCGTTCTTGAAATTTCCTTGAGTCTTATATGGTTATGCCATGAAATTTTCTGATGGCTAAAACTATGACCATTTGCTTGTCTGATCTTGATCATTGTCATGACATTTATTCTCTGCTAGCTACTATCCATTGCTTGAGGACAAGCAATAGCTTAAGTTTGGGGTGTGATAACTCTGCAAAAATGCTATATTTTAGGCCTTTTTACTTAAGTTATTGAGTGTCCTTAAGTTCATTTAGGTTCATTTATATGCATTTAAGCTCATATCATTGCATGTTATTTTTAAGTTATGTCTTGACATTTTTAGTGTGGCAGCGGGTGCTATTTCACGAGGAAGGTTTTGCTTTTGGTTGTTGATGTGCAGGTAGAGGAAAGTGAGAAGTTGAAGAAATTTGTCATGTCATTCATAGAAGGATAGCGATGGGAAAATGCCATGGTAGATCTAGAAACCTTCTGTGCTATGCTAAAAGATAAGAAGATATTTTGATAGGAGTGTCAACTGGTGCCATTATAGCCTAGCCACAACCATCAAAGTAGGGGACCACAACCACTACTATAGGGGACCACTGTCACCATGAAAGAAATGTCATCACGTGAACAGCGGTGCTAAGGGAATTTTCCCTAAAACCTTAGGGTTTTCAGCCATGGTGACCTACGAAAAAAGGAGACCTTTAGGGAGCTAGAGGCACCTTTGGAGCTGTTTGCGATGGAGGAAAGATTCCACCTTTCTCCTTCAAACTCAGGCCGAAGTTTCCTCCACTGATAGAGGTTGAAGGTAGTGGCGTGCTAGGTGTCACGAACCTAGCCCTTGCACCCCTAGGTGGCTAAGCTGTGCGACACTCGAAAAGGAACACATCCTAGACAGGTCAGTCTTCAACACGTCCTTTACCTAGGACCAAACACGGAAGCAACATCTTAAATAGCATCGTCTAATATAAACAATCCAACACGGAATCCCACAGGGCCTAGAGAATTCTAGAAGGGAATCCTCACGGTTCCAGCTTGAGCGATAAAAGCCACTGAGGCCCAAAACCATCCCTAGAGAGACACCCTAGAAAGACATTGTGCCATCCACTTGGCCCCAACGCCTACATACCTAGGCCCCACATAGGCCTAGGAGAAGGTCACTTACATCATGGTAGCTCCACTGCTAGCCTATGGCGAGGAGGCTAGTGGACACCCAACACCAGTTCACTTCCCCCTAAAGAACAAATAAAATTTACCAAGTATGCTAGAAGTAGATGTTGCTTCGTACTAACCGGGTACACTTTCTGAACAAGGTCTTCAATGGTTTCCAAAAGCACCCCGACTCACATCCTTACCTGGTTGCTCCTTAGGGACAGCTCATATCAGCTCCGAGGCTTGCATCTGCTCGGTCTGGTAGGATCTCTATGCAAAATAAGACAACTGTGACATTCTCCCCCACTTCTTCTATCGATGTCCTCATCGATCTTCTATGCAAAATAAGACAACTGTGACACTAGGCACTCGAGAGGGGCTAGCACGCTAAGGCATCCCGTGGTGGTTGAAGAGCCGACGAACTATGCACACTGAGGGTGTTTTCTATCCTCCTTCCTTTGATTTAATTTTCATATAATTTAAGAGGATGATTGTGGATGTTTAAGGATGTTATTGTGGATGACTAACTCTTTAACTTTCACACCACCATGTGTTGGTTTATTTAGGTGGTTGTTTATGCGGATGGTTAACTCTTGCTTTTATTAATGTATAGTATTCTATGTGTTTGTGTATTTGCTTTGCTCATTGTTGTTAATCATTTAAACATTGTAAGTGGCATGAGAGTGTCCCGTGTTTAGGTGCATGTTGTAACCCCTTAATTTTAACTTAAAGAGTACGATAGGTTAAAGTTGTTGTTTTTAAAACTATCATGTCAAGAAATTTTAAAAAAGTGATACAAAATCAATTTGTAAAACAAAAGATAAAAACATAATTAAAAAGTAAACATTCTGATTAAAAATGGATAAAACAGTTTTATGCATGAGGATTTAAAACATCTTAGATCCCTGATAATCCCAAAAAGAATTGAAATAAAAATGGTTGTAAATAACCATACTGAAAAAAATGTTGTCTGGTAGAGATCTTCAAGTACCAACTCTTGGAGCCAGATATCTGAAAAAAAAATAAACTAAAAGAATGAGCTATAAAGCCTAGTGTGCCTCTAAAGTGCAGTAAAAATCACAATATCACTCAAATCATAATCACAATTATAATATAACTTTCGTAGTAAATAAACACAAAGAGTGATAAATGCAATGTCACAGAAAATACAATGTCACAGAGAATGTAGTCCTATACTCCGAACGCCAAACACAATGGTGGCAAAGCCAATCGATCACAGTGGAGGTAGTTCCCCAGAACCCCTCACCCCTTATTTCGCCAAAACACAATGTGATAAAACCACCTTCCTCCGTACAATCCACCCCATGCACATGTAATGCAATAAATGCCAATGATCTCATGTCACAACACAGATATCCATATAGTATACGAATCTCACAGTTCAGTAAATTTGATCTTAATCTAATAGTGTAACACAATATTCACAATATCCACAATATCATATAACATATCGATATACCATAAAGTCTCAGTAACGGATAAGTACAATACACAGAAAATCTAGCACATGAAGAGAACGTACATTTAAATTCATTTTACAATAGCACAAGAAGAAACACACATTTAACACAAGAGGAAAAGACACATTTATATTCATTTAACAATAGCACATGGAAACTCACATATTTAACGCAAGAAAAGAACACGCATTTAGAACAAGAAGAAAAGACACATTTGAATTTATTCGACAATAACACAAAAAGAAATATATATTTAGCACAAGAAGAAACTTGTCGAATTTAGGAAGTTAACGTTAAAAGCTTTAAACTTAAAACTAATTTAATTTATATTATTTCATAATAACTATAAAATATTTAAATTCTTAATAATTCATCACATTCGAAGGTTAAAATTATAACTAAAAATTGATAATATAAGAATTGTTAAAATTCTCAAAATACATTATCTCATAAACTTATTAAATTAATATTATAATCTGATGGTTTAAAATAAATATCTGAATATAAAAAAAATATTTATGTATACTAAAAATAATCTTAATTCCCAAATACATCCTAGTTTCCAGAATAATAATAATAATTTAAAAATCTAATAGTTTATTTTATATTGAATAATAAAAAAAAGATAAAAAATGAAATTCTTTAGGTACCGTATTGCCTAAAGTCCAAAGATTTATAAGAGGAAACTAAGATAGAGTAATCCTAAAGAACTTAGCGTATCTTAAAGATGAAGATAAAAAACAATAAAATAAAGTTTATAAAATTATTTCTCGAGAGTAATATTTAAAAAAAAACAATGCAAAAAAATGATATACACACAACACAAATCATAACTACCTATTTAAATCATAGTTTAATCCAAAATCATAATTTATTCGAAAACTTAATTTATCCAAAAACACAAATTCACAATATTTAAAATCATAATTACTGACAAAAGTGTGAGATCTCAAACACAAATACACAATCAAAGTCACAATACAAAAATTAAACATGACAGTAAAATACAAATATTTTTAAAGCATATCACAGGAAAGTATATTTTAAAAAAAACATGTAGCACTAGTAAGAGAACACACCTTAGCCAAAGCGACTCAAATTATTGCATAACATAGTTTTGATCTCGGACAGAAATAAAGAGTGAAAATAGAGACTTTAGAGAATCTTGATGGAGGAAAAATAATTTAGTGATTTCTCTTATAGATCACAATATGTATTTATAGTGATAAAAATAACTGAGCTTAAGTAGAATTAAAATTCTATTAGATCATATTATCAATATAATAATAATAAAAAATAAGGTTTTATAATTTTAAATGAGCTTCTTATTTTTATCTAAGATTTTATATAATATATATAATATTAAACAAAGAGTTTTGATAAAATAATAATTAAATAAAATAATATTTTTAATAAAAAGATTGATTATAGAAAAACTCTTAATAAAAAAAATAATTAATCTCAGTTTAAAAGCAAATTAGTTATCCAAAAAGTCATATAATTTTAAAATATCACTTTAACTTTTAATCTTTAAATTCATATTTAAACTTCCAAAACTTTATAATCTTATCTCAAAAATTTACCCTTAAATATAGAAAATCAATTTAAAACCTCAAAAAAAATTAGAGTTTCAGAAATTGAGAATCTGAAAAGAGTTTTTAATTAGGGATTTTAAAATTAGGGCTTTTAAAATTAGATATAATTTTTGGGGTATTACACATGTTAGGTGTTCGAGAGAAATCTAGCTATAGATCCTTAGTGTCTGAGAGGAACTAAGGGAGGATCTACGTGAGCAATATGCTTTGGGTAGTAACTAGAGTCTAATCTGATCTTAGGTGCTTGAGAGAGACTGAAGTGAGGGTTTCAACAACTAAAAGGAGTGTGCTTTGTTGATAGGCTAGATGACACTACTAAGACCGAGAGGAGACGTCGTGGCATTTTAGACTGTTAGGTTCCTATGACTCGAGAGAGCGGGAACACTTTAGAAACCTCTGTCGAGTAAATATACACCATAGCTACTAGATGTTCGTAAGAGTGAGGTTAAGATGTCTGTAGAAATCTCCACCAATCATTCCAAGAGAGCTCAGCAATAGAGGGTTAGTACAACTTATTGTTTAAACGTGTTCTTCCATCCTGTTTTTGCCTCAACATTTACAAATTGCTTTCATTGTTCTCTTGCAATCGCACTACTATACATTACACACACCACTTCCATACACCTATCTTGCCATCACCATCCATTTCATTTTGCCTTGGCATATTTTAGTTGCTTGAATTCTGAAATTGTCATAGCATTTTACCATTACATCTTCACCGTACATACCCATTTCCACCTGTTAATATATGTTTATCTTTATTTTCATTTTCTAGTTAGAGACACATTTTTGCCTTGAAGAATTTGACTTACACTTTACCTTAGATCCTCGTGAGAATGATACTCACCCACCCTTTATTGCTTGTATGAATGTGTATACTTGCACATACGTGTTCGCATAATTTATAATAGCACCAGTCGAACCACGAAGTTTTTGGCGTCGTTGCCGAAGATCTGGCTCGAGTAAAGTTTGTCATTTTTACCTTGGTATTTTTGTTTTATTTTGTTTACTTTTTCTAGTTCAGTTTTACTTGTTTCATTTGTTTTATTTTTTAGGGTTATTCTCAGTGCATGTCAAGAAGGTCTACTGATGGACCTCTCTATCCTATAGTGCCTGAAATTGAGCGCTTGTTTCGACAAAGAAGACGTACTCAGTGTAGAGCTATGGACCCACCACCAATGCAAAACCGGGTAGTTCAAAATGTCGGGCAAATCAAAATATTGTTGCACCTCGACTTAGGGCTATTAGGGATCATTTAAATCCTATTTTGGATGACCTTAATCTTGGCTTCGTTACACTAGAAATTCAAGTTACTCACTATGAATTAAAGCCTGTCATGTTCAATATGTCCTTGACGGAGAAATTTTGTATAAAAAGGACGAGATCAAATACTGTTAAGATGTGTGAATGTCAAGGAGGTCCAAGTGATCATGGAGGAGGTTCATGAAGGAGTGTATGGAACCCACCCTTGTGGTTTCACCATGCTAAGGCGAATCATGCGTTTTAGGTAATTTTGGTCTACAATGGAAAGTGATTGCATCAGCTATACTCGAAAATATCATAAATGTCATATCTATGCTGATAAGATCCATACAGCTCTACATCCTCTTAATGTTTTAACATCCCCTCGGTCATTCTCTTTGTGGGGCATAAATGTAATTGGCCAAATTCACCCTAAAGCGTCAAATGGTCACAGGTTCATTCTGGTAGACATTGATTATTTTACTAAATGTGTGGAGGCAACCTCGTATGTAAATGTTACTAGGTTGACATTTTACAAGTTCTTAAAAAGGAAATTATTTGCATATATTGTCTACCTAAGAGGATTATTATAGAAAATACCACTAATCTGAATAATAAGATGATAATAGAAGTTTGTGAACAATTCAGGATCAAGCATCATAGCTCTATAGTTTATCGCCCAAAAATGAATGGTGTTGTAGAGGCTGCCAATAAAAATATCAAGAAAATAGTGTCGAAGATGACTGAGAAGTACAAGGATTAACATGAGAAGTTTCCATTTGTCTTATATGCTTATAAAACCGCAATACGAACATCTACTGGAGCTACTCCATGTTCGTTGGTATATAGAATGGAGGTTGTGTTGCCAATAGAGGTAGAAAATTCATCTCTTCATGTCTTGATAGAATCTAAGTTGGAAGAAGCTTAATGGGTCCAAGCAAGATATGACTAGTTGAATTTAATCGATGAAAAAAGTTTGAAAGTAGTTTTCTATGGACAGATATATCAAAAGAGGATGATGATGGCCTATGATAAGAAGATTTGACCAAGAGAATTTCGAGAGGGGGACTTGGTATTGAAGAAAATGTTGTCTATCCAAAAAGACACCAGAGGAAAGTGGTCGCCTAGTTAGTAAGGGCCCTATGTCGTAGAAAGACATTCTTTGAAGGAGCATTGATTTTGGCTGAGATGGATAGAAAGGAGCTCAAAAATCCGATGAATTTAAACTCAGTAAAAAAGTATTATGCCTAGAAAAAAATAAAGTATCTAAAGGTAAAAACCCGTAAAGGGTGACTTAGATAAAAAAAAGAAAACCTGAAAGGGATTTTTCTTAAAAAAGAAAAAAAAGAAAAAAAAAGAAGGGGGATTCAAGATGAAAATCTGCAAAGGGAGTCTTGAAACCAAAGAAGGGTCTGAGTGAAAACTCGTAAAGGGTGATGCGTGTGATATAAGCGCAATTTGAGTGCAAGTGCACATGTCGTCAAGTAATAAAATGATAAGTATATCGTGTATCGTCTCCACAGGGATTGATATACTTAATATGTTTCCTCTTGTTCCCTTGCTCCTGAAAATAAAGTAAAAACACAAATAAGTTGATTTGTCTAACTAACTAAATAATTAAATAACAAAACATAAAATAAAAAGTTGAGAACGATTATAGAGAAAGTGGGTAGGATCCAGTTGCGTCAATTAGTGGATTCAATTGATCTTCTTCTTGTCCAATGCAATCACACAACACTACTTCGACAGTACTGCAGATACCGCCTCGGCAACATTGGTGTTCCTCTGCCGTGACAATCTCTTGCTCTTGGGTAGAAGCATCAAAGTTCAGCAAAGTGTCTGTAAGTGACTTAGCTCATCTCTGAGTCAGAGTGCTGTTGATGACCACTCCTTGACGATACCTCTCGACGTAAATCAACGATAACCACCAACCAATCCAACACTTCTTTTAGCTGCTGAAACTCTTAACCTATCTCATGGGCTTCCAAAGAGTCTAGGCCGAGTTAGTGTCTACAACACCGTACTTATCCCTTTCGTGAATCTACACCTCTCGATGCTAGATAAATAGATTACTTGCAAACTTCCCTCTTGAGCTTGAATGCAAGAACAAAGAATGGCAATAGGATAAGCAAAATTTGATATTATTATTGCATAAGAATAAAGATACAAGAATCAATCTCCTCTCACTAATATCAACAACCTTCACCTATCCCTAAGAAGTTTAAAAAATATTATCGTTAAGTACAATTCTTAGGGAGGAAGGGTTTCTCTAAAAATTAGCTCTCTTAAACAATGTGGTCGGCTAGGGTATTTATAGTCTTAACCTAGGGTAAACATTTCCTAAATAGACTACAACTTGGAGTAGGGAACAAGTCTTATTCAAGGAATCTGATATTTCTAAGTTTGCCGCCTTATAGAAGGGTTTTCCCGCTTGGTTTTTGAATTGGGCTTTTAGCGCGCTAGCCTGGTGCAATTGATGCGCTGCATCTTCCAAAATGTTCTCTATATTTTTATCTTTCATTGCGCCTCCATTGTTAGTGCTGTCATGCTAGATTCTGCCGCGGGCTTGTCTTCTGCCTCGGCTGCAACACTGCTTCACTGACGCTTCGACTGTGGATATTCCTGCATGTATAGAATATGTAATAATATCTGCATTCTCTATAAATATTAACTTTGTAAGTGATGATAACGGAATATCCAGTATTTGCGCAAAGAGTTCATAATTCGGTTCAAGTGGGTGTATATTAGATGCTTAAAGTACCATGAGAAGGGTAGTAAATAACTACCTTTTAGGCACTCATCAAAGGGCGACTCAGATATTTTGTGGGTTAGGCATACAACAACAATTCTCTCAAAGACATGGCAATTAGAATGAGTTTCATTTCTTCGTATATCTTCGTCGTTTCTAAAATCTACTCAGCAAAGGCAACATTCAAGATGTTTCTTTAAGCTTTGACATGAGAAGTTTAGACTATTGATATCTGGACACCTATGTTTTCCTAACATTTCTATAACTTTTCTTTCGTTTGCCTCAACATTAATAAAACAGTTGTCTCAGAAGCTTTTCTCATTTGCATTTTTTTCTTTTCCCGCCCATATAAATGTATTGAATTGAAAAGAGAACCTATAAGATTGACATTATTAGAGATGCAAAAGATTTTTGTGTATTACTCTAAAAATGGCTTGGAAAGTATAGGAACTATGACATAATCCATTTTGTTTGATAAAAGGGTATCGCAATTAGGATAAGTCATGACGATTTAAAATCTTTGATAAATATGGGACATTGAAAAACAAGATCAAAATGCGGATGCCATTTGAGAAGGAGATAAACTTTGTTGCAAAGGGTTTGTACGTAATCGCATCAAAATGTCCAACACGAGGCAAGAATCTGAGAATTCGCAAAAATTTTTGGGAGGTTTGACATTAGTGTGTTGCAAGGCAAAGACTACTACCAACATTGTAAGAAACACTCCATGATAGAATAGATGGGAACAATTGTTTTCAATCATGATCGTAAAAGCAATGGGATTGAGTAAATGTGAATAGTAATGCATGGTTGTCTATATGGATGGAACAAACAAATATGTTTTGTAGTAAAGAAGAAGAATCTCAATGAGAAAAGAGGAGAGAAAGCCCAAAGAATAAAATAAAAAATGAAAAAAATGCATACTAGGCATCCCTAGGGGCACGTTCATTGCAATTTTCTTTTGTTCAATTTTACAAGTATATAAAATGCTCTCAATAAAGTAAACCTGCTTATCTATCCGAGAATGAGGAGGATGGAACATTTTTTCAGAAACTTGCTTATCTACTCAAGCATGAGAAGAGTAGAACTTGCATATCCATTCATGTATAAGGAGAATGGGAACTTTTTTTTGTTATCTACTCAAGCATGAGGAGAGTACAACCTGCTTATCTATTCGAGCATGAGGAGAATAGAACATGCATATTCATTCGTACATGAGGAGAATTGAACCCCTTTTTTTGCTTATCTACTTGAGTATGAGGAGAGTAAAACCTGATTGTCTATTCGAGCATGAGGAGAATAGAATCTTCATATCCATTCGTGCATGAGAAGAATGGAACCCTTTTTTTGCTTATCTACTCAAGCATGAGGAGAGTAGAACTTGTTTATCTATTCGAGCATGAGAAGAGTAGAACCTACATATCCATTCGTGCATGAGGAGAATGAATTTTTTTTTATTATCTACTCAAGCATGAGGAGAGTAGAACTTGCTTATCTATTCGAGCATGAGGAGAATAGAATTTGCACATCCATTTGTGAATGAGGAGAATGAAATCCCTTTTTTAAAATTGCTTTGCTTATCTATTCGAGCATGAGGTGAATAAAAACTTTCTATTCGTTCATTCATGAGGAGAATGGAACTAACCTATTCGTTCACGCATAAAAAGAATGAATCCGTATAATGAATTTTGTCAACGATGAATATTTGTGCATTTTGTTCTTTGCTCTATTCCTTGTTTCTCCGGAATGAGCAAAGAAAGGGCAACTATTTATAATAAATTTTGACCATATTTTATCATTGTTTTATTTTTTAAAAATCCAATAAAATAATGATCCATTTAATTTTAAATGACATCTATTTAATCCAATAAAATAATGATCTATTTAATTTTAAAAGAAATCCATTTAGACCAAATAAAAATCCTAACTATTTATTTATCTCCATGTGCAGCCAATTATTAATCATTGGATCCAAATAAGATCCAATAATCTAAATTAAATCCAAAACAATGACACCCAAACATGGGCCCTACGTTTCATCTCCTTCAAGCCAATCTTTCTAGATTCACACACAATGCATTGCAATCATGGAAATTTGCTATTGTGATTTTCAAATTGCAAAAGTAAAGGAAGAAATCCAAGCTTTGATCATAAATGAAAAGGAAAAAGGGAAGAATCAACCTCAAATTTGCTCAGATTTGGATGGAAATTAATAAGAAATCAATCCCAAATCACTTCCAATTTTTCATAAATTGAAAAACAAAAGAATCACACAAATTTGGGGATTTTTTATTCCGATTTTTTGTAATTTTAGATAGGAATTTCTCTATAAACCCCCCTCCATCACCTTTGTTACACACAATTGAAACACAACACTTGCACAAGATATTTCACGTGAAAATTGTCTAGAGAATACTCTGGTTTGTACTTGAATTTGTGTTGGAATAAGAACATGGAAGCTTTTTCTGAGGTATCTCTTTCTTGTTTATTTATTTATTTATTTATTTATTTTTACTTTGTATTTGCTTTTATTTGTTTATTATTGTATGTATATTATGACATATAATAAAATTTATCTTATTCAAAAGTTTTAAACATCATTCTTATTGTCAGATTTTTATGTATTTTTATTTATTCTATTAAAAGTGATATTTGTATTTAAAATTTTAAAATAAAAATATTTTTCCATTCCCACCGGCGGTTGGCACTAGTGGAAGGCGGCCTGCACGGTAGTTCATTCCCTTTGTTCTTCATTCTTGAAGAACAACAAGAACTTTCAAATAATTTTTAAAGATGATGTTTTTTTTGAAATAAAGTTTTTGAGTTGTTTAAAAATTGAGTTTCATAACTATGACCGAATCACATTTATTAAAATCCATTCTATTTATTTTTATTTCAAATGACCTTTTATTAATATTATCATTTTTTAAATTTTCACCTTTAATTCTATTTTTTTGTGATCACTAATTTATATATTAAATAAATATCTTTTTAATTGGATCAAGTTTTTAATTAATCATTTCATAAAATAAGGATAAAAAATAAAGAATGAATTGAAATTTTGGTCTTAATATTTTTTAACCTTTATTACTTTTTTTAATATTTATTTATTATTTTATTATCCATTATAATACATGTTATATTTTATTAATTTAAAAAAAAAAGTCTTAGGATTATGTACTTGAATGTTATAGTTAGAGGATTTTTAAAAATAAAAAATATTTCTCACCTCAATTAATAAATTATACTTTAACATCAATAGGTAAAAATCACTTAGACATTTTTAGGTTAATAATCACCAAATTAGAATAAAACTTTCAACACACCCAATTTTCATTGCTTTTTCTTGATTAAAAAGTGAAACTTAATCAATGCGGTGTTTTATCCAATGGAGGTAACGGGTTAGCGTCAAAAATATTGGATGTGATTAAAATTTATTCTCCTAGCAGTGGGACCGTTAAAATAGAATCAAATTCATAAATGGACAATAATTTAAATTTTATATGAACTTGCAAATTCCAACTTTAGAACGTTTTTTAATCGTCTAGGTACCAATTTTTTGGCGTTGTGGGGTGCTAACCCTTTCCCGTACGTAACTGACTCCCGAATCAGTTTTTTTATTTTTTACAGACCAAAATTATTGTTTTAATAAAACAAAAATGAATTATTAAAATAACCCGTTCTTAGGTGATCTAGTCACAGCTATAAAAAAGATTGGTGGCCACTCCGTTGATTTTATTTTAAAAGAAAAATCGTCAAACCGCTTGAAAAAGGGGTTGCGACACCTTTTATTTCCTGTTATTTATTTCTTTAATATATTTGTCATGTTTATATAAAGCATGTTAGTTTATTTTCATTTTATTTCAATTATTATTATATAATTCGGTACTAAAGAATTTTCCTATTTGTGTTGTTTTGTTTATTATTTTTTTCATTTGCATTTCCTTTTTAATTTTCTCGATAATGTAGAAGGCGAGCTTGTTTTTTCCTCGAGAGATCACATATATTTGTGAAGGTTAGAATTGGGTCCTTTGTTTGAATATGGGTTCCAACTTGATACGCCCCATTGATGGTGTCAAGGTAGTATAAGTCGAGACAGTTCATACTAACAACGAGAAGACTCGATACTTGTTAATTTCTTTACAAGGACAGAAATTACAAGAAAAATATCACCATAATCGCTAAGGCGTTTAAATGTCCCCTTAAATGGATTTGTTTGATCAAAGCCCCAGAGAAAGTCTGGGGGATGGACAAATATCTACGGACTCTAGATGTTCGAGCCAAGGTTTTGAGTTTGGGGCAAGAAGCTAGCTTCACTCCCCGAGAAAACCAGAATTTTAGGGTGAAGACCAAACAATAGACGTAAAACAAGGCCACCTTATGTAGAGAAAACTTTGTTCTAACGCGAGCTTCTTTTCAAAATTTTACTAAATCAACACCTTTTGTATATATTTTTAACATAACATATGTTTTGCATGTACATTACGTCATCTTAGTTGCATCAAGCATCAACATCTCACATTATTTTTACCAGAATTCTAATATTCCAAGGCATTACCACTACAGTAATTTTGGAACCTACTAAAATCCAACACCCGCATTTCACGAGACGCAAAGCCAAAGGAATGGAGGAAAGATTAGCTAAGATCGAGCAAGCTTACATAGATATAAAGCAAGACATAGAGAAAAGGTTTGATAAAGCATAGTTTGACTCTTGCTCTCACATTTCCTAATCACAAGATGATCTACTCGAAAAGATAGCCAAGTTGTTAGCAGATAGAAATCCGAAAAAGAAGAAGGGAGAGGTTATTGACCCGAGCAGAATGGTGGATAACTCATGAAATTCTGCTCAAACAAATATGTTAGTTAATACACCCGTAACTTAAGTAAAAGGCAATCAAGTTGAGTCCTCACTCCTGGGAGGATTGGTAATTCATGATCCTAAAGAGTACATGGTGACTAATTTTAATGAAATGGATAAGCCGAAATTCGAGCTACCTAAGGAGCACGAAGAAAGATGTAAATAACTTGAGAAAAATTTTAAAGCTATGGAAAACATCTACTAGTTTCCTAAAATAGAGGTAAAGGAACTAAGTTAGTCCCTAATCTGGTATTGCCACCAAAGTTCAAAATGCCCGACTTTGAAAAATATAACAGAACTACCTACCCAAAAGCTCACCTAACCATGTTCATTAGAAGGATGACATGTTATATCGACAATGATACCTTACTGATACATTGCTTCCAAGACTATTTGACTGGGTTTATAACCCGATGGTATAATCAACTGAGTCATTCTAAGATTAACTCTTAGAAAGACCTAGAAAAATCTTTCATAAGATAGTAAAATCACATCATTGATATAAACCTGATAGGGTTACTCTCGAAAACATAGAGAAAAAGCACGATGAGAGATTCTGACAATATGCTCAACATTGTAGGGATGAGTCTCTACCCAGGTGCAAAAAAAACAAACGATGATTCTTTTCATGGTAATGTTGAAAAAGCCTTTCCTTGGTTGAATCTTGGAAGGTTCCAAGAAAGATTTTTTGGACATTATAATGAACTGTGAAATAATTGAAAACTCCATTCGGGGCGGGAAGCTAGAAGACGATGAATTATCAAAGTATTAGTATTACGAAAAGAAGGATAATGAGGTTGGTGATACCGGTGTTCATAATGTTGGTTATTCGAAGTCGTTGACAGTAGGGCAAACCAAAGCCGCAACCTCAAATACAAAAAATTTCATGAAGTAGAATCCAAATCAAAATCAAAAGGCAAAGATGTAATTCACGCCCATCTCGATATCTTATGGAGAACTGTAAAAGAATCTTTATAATGCAGATGTGCTATCTCCATTCTACACGAATCCAATACAACCAGCCTATCCCAAATGGTATGATCCCAATGACCAATGCGAATACCATGATGGAGTTGTGGGGCATTTCCTTGAGAGTTACATCAGTTTCAAGAAACTCATAGAAAAGCTTATGGAAATAGGAGTCATACGATTCAAAGACCTTGTTGGATCTAATGCAATTTGGAACCCTTGACTTTCCCCTTCTTGAATATTTTTTCTGGGGGATTCATTTACGCTGCAACTACTCTGAATAATTGGACTGTTAAAGAGCTTTCCACAGTTTTTGGAATGTTTCTAAGCTATGTACAAAAACACACTTGGCCCGAGAGTATCAAGAGACTTTTTGTAAAGGGCCTAAGATTGCTATCCTATGATAATGAAATGAAACTCTTTTGTGCTATATATATAAAAAACATTCTTGTTTCCTTTTAAAAAATGAATTTTGAACAAATTACTAATTATTATGAATGAACAAATGCTTTAGGTCCCCGGATATCAAATCGTCAAGCAACCTCGAGAAAAATATGTGTCTAAGCGAGCTTTTGAACCTTGTTGATAACCAAGACTTTGATCAAATTTCTAATCCATTAAGAAGAATGACAAACTCTGTCGCACCTAGAATCTACATGGAAGGGGGTGGAAAGCCCCCATTCTTCCATATCAATCAGAACTTCTATTTAGGTAACTTTTTTCTAATTTAGGGGATAAATATAGTATTACTCATAGAAGTTGAAAATCCTCCCCTAATCATGGAAGAGGGCATGGGAAGCCACCATTTGCTTCAAATCAGTCAAAACTTCTACTCGGGAAACCTCTTTTTTCCTAGTTTATGGGATAAATTTTATATTACCCATAGAATTTAGAGTTCCCTCTTTAAGGGTTTTGTCAAGATTGTAAAACAACATGAAACAAAATGAATCCAACTAGATATGAGGTTCCGTGAAACAAGAAGAACTTACATTTTAACCTCTTAGATACATTATTTCTCGTTAAATTGGTTCTAAAGAACTTATTAGCAAGATATGTGGGGAAACATATTTTGTCAGTTTATTAGATTAACTATCAATTTTTGTTGCCTGAACTTTGTCAATAAGTTGACATTTTGTCTACATTGCTTTTAAAACATTCCTCCCACAAACAGAGTGACGGTCAGATATTTTTGCTTGAAGATGAAAGTCCCAACCATTTAAACAAAGTTTAAACAGATAATCAAGTCAATTTGCACGAGCCTATCTTAAGACAAATTCATTGTCACATGCATTTTAGAATTCATGTTAGGATCATGCATGCATGCATCATACATATTAGGACTAGAACCATTTTACTCATGTTAACCACATCATTCTAGACTTGTTTAGAATAATGTTACAGATTTTTCTCCTCCAAAAAGCGATGGAATTGAAGAACACAATAACCACGATTACAAAAGAAAAAATTTAGAAAGTATTTTTAGTTTCCTGAACCTATGACAGGTTAATGACACAACAAACCCGAAGCTTGCTCAAATCAAATTCTCTCTAGATTGAGCCACTTCATCAGATTAGTAAAGATCAAATTCTCCAGATCAGTTGGCTTCTTTAGAGTAGCACAAATAAAATTTTCTCTTTAGATTACAACACTTGTTCAGTGTAGTGCGGGTCAATTTTTACGAGATCTTGCCACTTCATCAGTATAGTGTAGATCAATTTTCACGATATTTTTTCATTTCCTCATTATAGTGCAGGTTAATTTTTACGAGATCTTGCCACTTCATCAATGTAGTGTGGATCAATTTACACGAGATTTTTCTATTTTGTCAGAGTAGTGTGGATCAATTTTCACTAGATCTTGCCTCTTAGTTAGTGTAGTGAGGTCAATTTTCAAGAGACCTTTCAACTTTGTCAGTGTATTGTGGATAAATTTTCAAAAGATCTTACCACTTCGTCAGTTTAGTGTAAATTAATTTTCATAAGATCTTGCCCCTTCGTTAGTGTAGTGTGGGTCAATTTTCAAGAGATCTTGCCACTTCGTCAGTGTAGTGAGGGTCAATTTTCACAAGATCGTGCCATTTCATTAGTGTAGTGTAGATCAATTTTAACGAGATCTTATCATTTTGTTAGTGTAGTGGGGATCAATTTTTACGAGATCTTGCCACTTTGTTAGTGTAGTGTGGGTCAATTTTCACGAGAAATTGTCACTTCGTTAGTATAGTGCTGATCAATATTCATGAGAAATTGCCACTTCATCAGTGTAGTGCGGATCATTTTTCATGAGAAATTGCCACTTCGTCAGTGTAGTGCGGAACAATTTTCATGAGATCTTGCCACTTCGTTAGTGTAGTGTGGATCAATTTTCACGAGATATTGCCACTTCGTTAGTATAATACGAGTCAATTTTCTTAAGATCTTTTCACTTCGTCATTGTGGTACAGATCAACTCTCTTTTGATCATGCCACATCATCAAAGTTGTACAGACCGAAGATTCTTGATCATGTTAGTTCGTCATAGTTGTGCTGATCAAAATTATCTTTTTCTGTAGATTATATCAGATTACTAGTTTTAAGTATTAAGTATTATTTATAAAATATCTTAGTGAATACATCGTTTCAGAAAAAAGAAGAAGTTGACCAAGCTGAAAATGTAGGTAAAGGTGAAGTTGATATCATCATTCCCCATTAGAAGATATAGATACTAAAGGTAGAAAGATGGAAGAAATTGACTAAGCATGACATGTTTTGTATAAACATGGTGAAACTGAAACTGATGCTAACATACCCTATCAGAGAATACAAATGCTGAAGGTAGCAAGATGGAGGAAGTTTACTAAGCCTTACATGTTGTTGTATAAACATGAAAAGGTAGAGGAAAAAAGAAACAAAGGGTATTTCAAATTTCCATGGAAATCTATTCTCGCAAATGGTCAAGGAATTAAATCCCTGGTACTAACTGGTTGTACTCAAAGTATTGGTAAAACTAGCCTAGAGCAAACTGCTACCGATAAAGGTACATCAAATCCGTTAATCCTTGTGCATTTAGGAAAAATACATTGATAAGGACCATTCAAATGTCCATTGAAATCCATTTTAATGAATGGTGAATCGAATAAAAGAAATTTAGTCTCATAATTGGTACCAACTAATTGTTACCAAAAAGATGTTACAACTAGCCCAGAACAAATGACTACCGGTAAAGGTGAATCAAATCCGTTAATCTCTATGCATTTGTAAAAAATGAATTGAAAAGGATCATTCAAATGTCCATTGGAATCCATTCTCGCGAATAGTCAATGTATTAAATCCCTGGTACCAACTGATTATACCTAGAGAAATGGTATAACTAGCCCAAAGCAAATGACTACCGATAAAAGTAAGTCAAATTCGTTAATCCTTGTGCATTTAGAAAAAATTGCAACTGGACCAAGATCATTGTTTCTTAGTTAGCGTTACAGTGGAATCAAATGTTAGAACTTATATCCTCACCAATGTTGTAGTTGAATCCAATACAAGAACCCTCAGATTTGCGGATCTTACCTCTCCATCAGTGTTTCAACTAGATCAAACGTTATACTCCATCTCGTCGTTAGTATTACAGATAGATCAAGATTGATGGATCTTGTCTCTTCATCATGTTCCAGCTAGATGTTGTTTTTTCCAGAGATGATAACGTTGTCATAGTTGTTGCAGACCAAACATCTTTTTTATTTTAAAATCAGTCATCCAATTCAAGCCTCAACGGATCATCCGTTTTGAAGATTTTGCTGACAAGGTAGTAAAGTAAATTAAGTCAAGCTTTAGAAGATAAAGCGATGTCTAGAAAAGAACCTTAACCCATATTAGAGGAAATGAGTTATTCTTTATCTCTGTTTCATTGGCGTAACACAACAATAAGAAAAGAGAGACAATTGTCATAACTCATTTCTTTATAAACTCAATACACTCTAACCCAATAAAGATCCCTATCAACCCAGCAAAATAATCTAAATCCCAAAGCACAATCAAATACAACCCGAGCCCAACAAAAAAACTCATCAGTAGCCCACAATCAAACCTAACCCAATAATAAACCCTAAAAAATAAAATATTATAACCCTAACACCCATTTTAGCTCTACAGGCCGCCTCTATCTCTCTGTCCCCAGTCACCAATGCGTGGCCGCCACGTGCGCTGCTTGGCCTATCGTGTGGCAGCCATATGCCCTCTTATTACTTTCCTTGATCGGTTAATGCCTAATTCTCATGTTCTACCTCCCCTTTGCATCATCGACCTGTAGTATTAAAAGAACATTATTATCTGAAGAAAAACATAAATTTAACAAGGATGTTGTAATATTTTATTGTGTAAAATTGGGTATTTAAACCATAAACAATGGATGTAATTAGATTAAAAAGGAGAAATCGAATGAAACGGAGATTTGAACTGATAAGTGTGCAAGAGTCCTGTATTTTATACCACTTTCCAGTCATTATTGCGTGTAATTAATAGTATTTAATTGCAATATTAGATGATTCTGCATATTTTCTATATTTCAACATCCAAGTGCCTAAATATTATTTTTATATATTATTTGATAGAAAATTGATATGGTTATGATTTTTCTTTCTTAGGCAAGAAACAAACCTCCCAATGATATCAGATACCATCAACAGATATTGAATGAAGAATGCAGATAAAGATCAAATGTATAGAAACACCTGCCAGGGAAGAAGATTGGCTGCCATGGCAGTAGAGCAACGAAGACATATTGTGTGCAATAGACAGAGAATAAAGATTCGAATCCAGTCAACCAAGTTAGAGAAGAAACAGAGCAAAAGAAAGCAAGTCGAACCATGGTCAAAGTTATGGGAATTCAAAGAGTCCAAGAGGAGTAAAATTAGTAAATAAAATGAAGAGCTTGTATTTAATATAAAGTTGTATTTTATTCCTATTAGAACTCCTATCACTTATGGGAAGTTTTGAATTAGGCTTGACCTATATAAACCGACCCTTAGGTTTCGGAGAAGTAACTAGTTTCCACCGATTTGAATCAAAGCCTCCACCACCATTATCATGTTCTAAATTCTTCATAAGGCTTAGGTTACTTATGGAATAGTTGTGAAAGAACATTGTCTCTTTATTCAGGTTTTATTAATGCAAATTTATAATCCATAGTTTATTCACTCTTGGTATTTACTCTTTCTTGCATATGAGCTCGGAAGATAAATTTGTGAGGAAAAGCTTATTTGTCTAGACTAAGGATAGTTAGGCTCATGAAATAAGTGAATACGGTCTTTGCTCTTGGACATTGGCTAGTCCATCTTAGAGATAAGCCAACTAGGATTTTAACGACTAAAAGGAAGCATATCATCGATTGTTGTTCACCATTGAATCACGCCGAAAGTTATTATCAAGACATTGCCTACAACAGTACTCCGAATTAGGGATGACGAGGTAAATTAAGATGCTCTTTTGAACTATGAGTTGTTAATTTATCGATAAGCATAACCTGTTGAGGCAGCCAAGGCGGTCACCCTTCAGCGACCTGCTGAGGCAACAATTCAACCTTTTACGTTAATAAGAGGAGAATATTGTGTGACTGGTTTCTACATTACGAAACAATCAACCTAGCCTTTCCATCATATCTTTAGATTCTAATCAATTTTTTAGTTGTTTTTTTCATTATTTAGTTAATCATACTTCTAATCAAATTACATGTGTTTTACTTTTCTTAGTGCAGGAAAGATACATTGTGTGAGTATCCAGTCCCTGTGGGTTCGACATCTTAAATATTACAACTTGGAAAAAGGTGTACGCTTGCACCATAAGGGTGTAGGACTTCCTACTCGCACCACGAACCAAAAAATTTCAAAACAAACATTTAACAAACGAAATTCCTAAATTAAGGAAATCCGTAATTTATGATTCAAAGCCTAATTTTTAATTTCCCCCAAATTATAAACCTTGATTCATTTTAAAATAGGTCTTCTATGAGGGTATTTTCAGAAATTATGTTTAATCCTAAACCTAATTGGAGTATAACTCCCTTCTTACTTTTAATTCCCATCTATTCAACCATTCCTTTCCAATTTTTTTCTTTTTTCCTTTATCCTCTCTGTTTTGCGTTAGTTGGCGAGAAAAAGTGAAATCTTTCATTTCTCCTTGGGTTTGTGCTGTTGTGTGGGTTGAATCCTGCTCTTTCCGGCAACATTCGTTGTCTCTTGAAACCAAGTGCTACCATGAGGTCGTCTTTGGGTAGGTGAATGTTGGTGGCATGTGTGGGTGTTGTTTGGGTTTCGATCGGGGGATGGGAATTATGAGTGTTGGATGTTTAGGGGATGAGTTAAGGGGGTTTGGTTAGCCAAGGGACATGGGAATATTATTGTCTAGTGTGGCACCGCCAACAATATGGTGGCTACTAGGAATGTGGCTCTCGGGTTGAGGGGGATTAGGGTTTAGTTAGTTTAACTGTGAGGGAGAAGACGTTGAACCAAAATGGGTTGTGAGAGTGAAGAACCGAACCGAACTAGGTTCTTTCAATCGTTTTTTAGTTAACCCTAAACCAAACCGAACCTTATCCATGACCCGTAATCGTGTCCCAAATCCATGACCGTAACCTAACCTGAACCAGTTAACCAATAGCTTGCTGACATCATCTGTGATGTGAGTGATGATGTTATCTGTGACGTCATCAATGATATCAAAGTGATGTCATCGATGACTTTGACCTTGACCGTTGACTTTCGCCTGATCGTTAGGGGTGAGTGTTCGAGCGAATCGAGTCCAGTTAAAAAATTTCGAGTTATTTGAGTTGAGTAAACATATTTTAAAACTTGAACTTTTTTTATTCGAGTCGATTTTAGCGAGTTGGATTCGATTCTATTTTTTAATTTTATGTATAAATTTAATTCTACAATCTATAATGCTATAGTATATTTTGACTCTAAATTTAATGACTCTCTCTTTAATATCTACATAAATATTTTTCATATTATTTTTAACATGTATAAAAAAGATTTTGAATTATTATTATTGTTATTATTATTATTATTATCAAATACCTTAATTATGAATATTTTATTTCATTAAATTATGAGCCTCAGTAAAAACTTTTTTCTTATCTGGAAAAGGTCAAAACGAGATAAAAATAATAATAGATTAAATACAATAATATAAAAAAATAAATTAAAAAATATAAAATAATTAACATAATTTAAATAATATAAAAAAATAAATAAAAATTTTATTAAATAAAATAATTATGGAAATTGATCATATTGTAAAGAATATTAATGTAAAAATAATAAAAAAAGAAGATATGGCTAAAATAAAACCAGAAATAAAACTACAGGGAATTAATGTGTAAGTAAACCCTGAAAATTTTTTAGTTAAAAGACTTTTCGAGTAACTCAAACTTTGAAAATTTGAACACGAATCAAAATCAAAATTTTTTCAAGTCATTTGATTCAACTCGAATAAATCGACTTGAAGAACACGAAATTGAAAAGAAATTTGTTTTTTTCGAGTAGAGTTGAGTTTTGCTCACCCCTACGGATCGTTGACCTAATTGTTGACTTTGACCAGAGTTAACTTTTTTCAAAAGACCCTATCTTGACCTTTTTTGACATCTTGAGTCTGTTTTAGTCAAATTCGAACCTGAAAGCCCTGTTTTGACCATTTTAAGTTATGACTTGTGTAAGTGAACTTGAGTAAGAAATTCATGGGAATTTTATTGGTCTTTTTAGAAAACATAGACTCTAAAAAGGACGTTTTACCTCCTCCGCCTCCGCCTCCTGTTCAACCAGCACATGCGAATACTACTCGAGATACACGTATATTTACTTTTTAGTTTATTTAGGTGGTATAGTATTATTTTAGAATAAGATTGTTTATTAGTATTTTATTTGTAGGTTCTGACTAAGCTAGACCTAGACCTAGCTCATACCGTGGAAAACGCCCATGTCAACGTCAATACTTGTACTATGAGATGTGTGTTCTTTTCGTTTGTTAAATTTTCTGTGTATTGTGATTATCTATTTACTATGACTCTATGATATATTAACATGTTATATGATACTGTAAACCCTGTGATAAACTATGAGACATATCAAATTATCTGAATTGTGTACTTTGTATACTATACGAATATCTGGTATGTGACTTTATGAGAATTGTGACATTGATTGCATGACATGTGCAGGGGAGGGATTGCATGTAGGAAGGTGGTTCTACCATACAACATTTTTGGCGAAATAAGTGGTGAAGAACCAAACTGGATCATAAGAGTGAAAAACCAAACTAAACCGGGTTCTTTGAACTGTTTTTTGGTTAACCCTAAACCAGACCGAATCCAAGCTGTGACCTAAATCTAGGACCGTAACCCAACCTGAATCGGTTAACCAATAGCTTGTGGACGTCATCTGTGATGTTATTGATGACGTTATCTGTAGCATCATCAATGATGTCAATAGTGATGTTATCGATGACTTTAACCTCCACAGTTAACTTTGACCATATCGTTAGGGGTGAGCTTTCGAGCAAGTCAAGTCGAGTTAAAAATTTTTGAGTTATTCGAGTTGAGTCAACATATTTTAAAACTTCAACTATTTTTGAAATTTTTTCGATTCGAGTCAATTTTAGAGAGTTCTAGTTGATTCGATTTTTTTATTTTATGTATAAATTTAATTGTACTATTTATATTATGACTTTAAAGACACTCTCTTTAATATCTATATATTTTTCATATTATTTTTTACATGTACAAAAAAGGTTTTGAATTGTTGTTGTTGTTGTTGTTGTCGTTGTTGTTGTTGTTGTCATTGTTGTTGTTGTTGTTGTTGTCCTTGTTGTCCTTGTTGTCGTTGTTGTTGTTGTTGTTGTTGTTGTTGTTATTGTTATTGTTGTCGTTGTTGTTGTTGTTGTTGTTGTCGTTGTTGTTGTTGTTGTTGTCGTTGTTATTGTTGTTATTGTTATCGTCGTTGTCGTTGCTATCGTCATTTTCGTTGTTGTTATCGTTGCCGTTGCTGTCGTCTTTGTCGTTGCTATCGTCTTTGTCATTGCTTTCTCCGTTGTCGTTGTTGTTATTGTTGTTGTTCTTATTGTTGTTGTTGTTGGCATTGCTTTCGTCGTTGTCGTTGCTATGTTAGAATTAAAATATATTCAATACGAATATAAACCCAAGATTAATATGACATCACTTTTGGTTTACTTGATGTCTATTAAGTATAAGAATCAAGGAAATGTGAGGGAGTATATTATATTGCTTCAAAACTTAAGGCACATAAGATCAAACTTTATAACAATTGTTTGCTCTTATAATTTTAGTATAGCTTCCTATACAGTTTAACTAATTCAAAATTAGTTACAATTATTAAAGGAGAAATAAACTTCAAACGAGATTATTTCTCATTGTGTTAAAGAGGAAGAAAAGTTGAAGCATTATAATTATAAAAATACTCAATCAGTTGGTGCTCTTTGGTTAGTGTCTCTAAGAATAAGGGCAATAAAAAATATATATTAGAATAAAGTTGCTAAGGGTCTTGCTCCAAAGGAATAACAATAAGGTATAAAGTGTTGATTCTTTTGTATAAGCTAGGATATATGTAAAGAAATTAAACTTCAAAAGTAAGCAATTACTTAGGTTATTTTGAGTGATCCATAGACCGTAAATTTTATGATCCCACAATTAAGATTATTTTAATGAGAGATTTATAACATTTTTAGGATGTTGAGTTTGGAGGAAGAATAATGTTAGATACATTGTTGTTAAGGAGGAATTGGATATTAATTTAATTCCTACTATCGCTTTTCACGATGTTTAGGTTTTCACACCTATCATTAATAAAAGTGAATCAAGTACATCAGCAAAACAATGTTGAACAACTCTCGTTCAAGATAAGGTAATTATTTTTTAGAAGAACAAACTCAACAACCTAAAAACAACCTAAAAAAATGTGCCTTTTAAGATATCCATGAGAGAAAAGAGAAATACTATTGAAGATTATTACTTAGTATTTCATCAAGAAAATAAAGATAATAATGGAATGATAAAAGACAACCTGATCAGTTATTTTTATCAAACCATAAAAGTTTTAACTCTCAAAAGTGGATAGATATCATTAAAAAAAGAGTATAATTTTATACAAGGCAATAAAGTTTAGGAACTTGTCGCATTACCTTAAGGTACAAACCAATTGGTTGTAAATTAATATTTAAAACCAAGAGGGATGTAAATGATAATATGGACAAGTATAAGGCATGTCTTGTATCTAAAGGATATACTCTAAAAGAAGATATTGATTTTGTGCAGACTTTCTCTCAAGTTATACTGAAAGTCTCTTTCAAAATAATCTTGACACTTGTTGCTTTTAATCTTGAGCTACATAAGATAGATGTTAAACTTGTGTTTTTCAATGACAACATTGAATAAATTAATTATATAGTACAATCATTGATTTGTATCTAATGATACAAAATTAATGAATGTAAATTAAAGAAATCTATCTATGAGCTTAAGTTTAACTCTCATTAATGAAATTATAAATTTCATATTGATTATCTCATTCGATTTTGAGATAAATTTAGTTGAAAATTATATGTATTACAAGTTCAGTGGGAGCAAATCAAGTGACACTCATATTACTAAAGAAGATATTTTTTTTTCATTGCCCTACAAGTAACCTTGAAATTTATAAAATACAAAAGATTCTATAATTTATTGAGAATCTAATTTATGCTTAAGTATGTATGCATTTGGATATTGCGTACATTATTAGAATGTTAGACAGATATTTAAGTAAATCTAATATGAATTGTTAGATAGCAGCAAATAGAGTTATGAAATGACTTTAGAGAACAAAATTTATATGCTCACATATCGAAGTTCTGGTAAGTTAGAGATCATCAAGTTTACAGGCTTCGACTCTACTAGAATATTGATGTAAAAGACTGTCACATGAGCTGCTAATTATAGATTGAATAGAAAGACCACTTCAGTTATTTTGTGACAATAAATATGCATCATTTATTCTATAAACAATAGGAACACTTTAAAATTTTAGTTCCTAGTTGTTAAAGAAAATTCAGAGTGTTTCTGTGTCTATAGAGCATGTTGGTACAAACTCCATAATTGCGCGCTTATTGAGAAACTCTCACCCTAGGTCTTTCATGAGTACACTACTCATATGGGTGTAATATTATTTAAGTATATTCAGTTTTAGTGGGAGTTTGTAATTTTGATAAATGCTCATTCGTTTTAGACACAATTTCGGTTACTTTAGTTTAAGGTTAATTTCTGCAGAAGTAAAGTTATTTTGGTTTATGCACACTCTGAATTCAGTAAAGTTTGATCTCACTAAAGTTTAGGAGGACCAGTTGGAAATAGGCATGTTCGGTTCACATTTACATGTAATTTTCATGCTACGCATCCATGATTGATCTATGTCATTTGATTATGTTTTTTATACGTGACCATTGATGGGTCCAGTCATGATTGATATGATGAAGACCGTTTTGATCCTATATGAATATAATTGATGGACGAGATTGTTTAGAATACCTATTATATGATAGCAAATTTTTGAGCTCATAAGGTTATACATTTGTCAAGAAACATATGTTGTCCAAGTGGGAGATTGTTGGATTAAAATTCAATAATAGTGGGCACATATGTATAATGTATATTGCTATTATAAAATTTAACACGTAATTAAGTGACCAATTATGTTAAACGTGTTATAGGTATTAAATTATCATGGAATTAAAAGTGTAGATACCATAAGGTGTATTTATAATTTGATGAGGGGCAGAGTTATAAATACTTTAGAGTTGGTTATTAAATCAACTACTAGTTGGTTATTAAATCAACTACTAGTTGGTTATTAAATCAACTATATAAAGGGGTTATGGTCCCCAAGAATTAGGTAAACTTGCATATCTCTTTTCCCCGTCTGAGAGTTGTGCCGCAAGAGAAAACCTAACTTCTTGGAAGATCAAACCTTCTAGAAAAACTCTATCGATTAATTCAGGTACGCTTCCGCATTCAGTTTATTTATTTTATTGTTCTTGATGATTTGACATGTATAGATCTTGGGTTTATATTCGTATTGAATATATTTTAATTCTAACATGCTATCGTTGTTGTCGTTGTTGTCGTCGTTGTCGTCGTTGTCGTTGTCGTTGTTGTTTTTGTTGTTGCTGTCGTCGTTGGCGTTGCTTTCGTCGTTGGCATTGCTATCGTCATTGGCGTTGCTGGCGTCGTTGGCGTTGCTGTTGTTGCTACCGTTGTTACCATTGTTGCCGTTGTTGGCATTGCTACCGTTGTTGTCGTTGTTGTCGTTGTTGCCATTGTTGTTGTTGTTGCCGGTGTTGGCGTTGTTGGCGTTGTTGTTGTTGTTGTTTTCGTTGTTGTCGTTATTGTCGTTGTTGCCATTGTTGTCGTTGTTGACGTTGTTACCGTTGTTGTCGTTGTTGTCATTGTTGTTGTTATTATTATTATTATTATTATTGTTATTATTATTATTATTATTATTATTATTATTATCATCAAATACCTTCAGTGTGAATATATCATTTCATTAAATTATGAGCCTTGTTAAAAAAATTCTTATTTAGAAAAGGCTAAAACGAGATAAAAATAGTGATAAATTAAATACAGTAATAAAAATTTTAAAAATAAAATAATTAACATAATTCAAAAAATATATGTAATAATTGTATTAAATAAAATAAAAAAATAAATATGGAAATTGATCATATTATAAAGAAAATAAAATTAAAATGTAAAAATAATAAAAAAGAAAAGATATGACTGAAATAAAACTGGAAATAAAACTATAGGGACTTAATGATTAATTAAACCCTGTAAATTTTCGAGTTATTCGATTTTTTGAATAATTCAAACTTTGGAAATTTGAACTAGACTTGAAATCGAAATTTTTTCGTGTTATTCGATTCGACTTTAATAACTCGAATAACTCAAAATTGAAAAAAATCGATTTTTTCGTATCGAGTTTTGCTCACCCCTACTGATCGTTGACCATTGACCTGATTATTGACTTTGACCATTGACTTTCATGAGAGTTGACTTTTTTCAAAAAAAAAACTCTATCTTGACCTTTTTTGACGTCTTGAGTTTGTTTTTAGTCAAATTCGATCCCGAAAGCCCTGTTTTGACTATTTTAAGTTATGACTTGTGTAAGTGAACTTGAGTAAGAATTTAATGGAATTTTGTTGGTCTTTTTAAATAACATGGACTCTAAAAAGGACGTTTACCTCCACCACCTATGCCTCCTGTTCAACCAGTTCTTGTGAATACCGCTCGAGATACACATATGATTTCTTTTTAGTTTATTTAGGTGGCATAGTATTATTTTAGGATAAGATTATTTATTACAACTTTATTTATAGGTTCTAAGTCAGCTAGAACTTAACCTAGCTCAGACCGTGAAAAACGCTCGTGTCAACGTTAGTACTTGGAATACGAGAGGTGTGCTATCTTCCTGTGCTAGATTTTTTGTGTATTTCGATTATCTATTTACTATAACTCTATGATATATTGACGTGTTATGTGATACTGTGAACCCAGTGATAAACTGTGAGACATATCAGATTATTTGAATTGAGTGCTTCGTATACTGTACGAATATCTGGGATGAAACTTTATGAGAATTGTGGCATTGATTGCATAGCATGTGCATGGGGTGGGATTGTATGGTGAGAGGTGATTCTACCACTCAATATTTTTGGTGAAATAATGGATGAAGAATCGAACTGGGTCGTGAGAGTGAAGTAGCGAATCGGGTTCTTTGAACCATATTTTAGTTAACCCCAAACTAGACCGAACCCAACCCGTGACCCATAACCATGAGCCAAATCCATGACCATAACACGACCTGAACCGGTTAACCAATAGCTTGTTGATGTCATCTATGATGTTAGTGTTGACGTTATCTGTGACATCATCGATGATGTCAATAGTGATGTCATCGATGACTTTGACCTTGACCATTGACTTTGACCTGATCTATAGGGGTGAGCATTCGAGCGAGTCGAGTTAAAAAATTATGAGTTATTTGAGTTGAGTCATCATAGTTTACAATTTGAACTTTTTTTGAAATTTTTTCAATTTGAGTCGGTTTTAAAGAGTTCGAGCCGATTCAATTTTTTAATTTTATGTATAAATTTAATTCCACTATTTATAAAAATATAGTACATTTTGACTCTAATTTCAACGATTCTCTCTATAATATCTACATATATATTTTTCATATTACTTTTTACATGTAAAAATAGATTTTAAATTATTATTATTATTATTATTATTATTATTATTATTATTATTTTGTTGTTGTTGTTATTATTATTACTATTACTATTATTATTATTATTATTATTATCATCAAATACCTTAAGTATGAATATGTCATTTCATTAAATTACGAGCCTCGTTAAAAACTTTTTCTTAACTAGGATAAGCCAAAACGAGATAAAAATAATGATAAATTAAATAAATAGAATAAATATAGAAATTAAAAAATATAAAATAATTTACATAATTTAAATAGTATAAAAAAATATAAATAAAAATTGAATAAAATAAAATAAAATAAAAAAGTAAATATGGAAATTGATCATACTGTAAAGAAAAGAAAATTAAAATTTAAAAATAATAAAAAAAGGGAAGATAAGACTAAAATAAAATGTAAATAAAATTACAGGGACTTAATGTGAAATTAGACCCTGGAAATTTCCGAGTTATTTGATTTTTTGAGTAACTCGAACTTTGGAAATTATAACGAATCGAAATCGAAATTTTTTTGAGTTATTCGATTAAACTCGAATAACTTGAATAACTAGACTCGATTGACTTGAAATTGAAAAAAAAATCGATTTTTTCGAGTCGAGTCAAGTCTTGCTCACCCCTAGTGATCATTGACCACTGACCTGATTGTTGACTTTGATAATTGACTTTTTCCAGAGTTGACATTTTTCGAAAGACCCTATCTTGACCTTTTTCGACGTCTTAGGTATGTTTTTAGTTAAATTAGAACCCGAAAGCCCTATTTTGACCATTTTAAGTTATAGCTTGTGTATGTGAACTTGAGTAAGAATTTAATGGGAATTTTGTTGGTCTTTTTAGACAACATGGACTCTGAAGAGAACGTTTTACCTATACCGCCTTCACCTCTTGTTCAACCAGCTCCTATGAATACCGCTTGAGATACACACATGTTTTCTTTTTAGTTTATTTAGGTGGCATAGTATTATTTTAGAATAAGGTTGTTTATTAGAACTTTATTTGTAGTTTCTGACTAAGCTAAACCTAGACCTAGCTCAGAACATGGAAAACGCTCGTGTCAACGTAAGTACTTGTGCTACGAGAGGTGTGCTTTGTTTCTGTGCTAGAATTTTTGTTTATTGTGATTATATATTTACTATGACTCTATGATATATTGACATCCTATGTGATAGTGTGAACCCTGTGATAAACTGTGAGACATATCAGATTATATGAATTATGTGCTTCATATACTATACGAATATCTGGGATGAGACTTTATGAGAATTGTGGCATTGATTGCATAACATGTGCATGGGGTGGGATTGTATGGAGGAAGATGGTTCTATCACACAACGTTTTTGGCAAAATAAGGGGTGAAGAACCGAACTTGGTCGTGAGAGTGAAGAACCGAACCGAACCTTGTTCTTTAAACCATTTTTTAGTTAACCCCAAACCAGACCAAACTCAACCCGTGTCACGTAACCATGACATGAATCAATGACCGTAAGACGACCTGAACCGGTTAACCAATAGCTTGATAAAATCATATGTGATGTCAGTGATGACGTTATCCGTGACATCATCGATGATTTTGATAATGGTGTATCGATGACTTTGACCATGCCTATTGACTTTGACTTGATCGTTAAGGGTAAGCATTTGAGCAAGTCTAGTCGAGTAAAAAAAATTGAGTTATTCGAGTTGAGTCAACATATTTTACAACTTAAACTTTTTTTGAAATTTTTCGATTCGAGTCGGTTTTAGCGAGTTTAATTCGATTTGTTTTTTTAATTTTATGTATAAATTTAATTTAACTATTTATAATACTATAGTACATTTTGACTCTAATTTTAACAACTTTGTCTTTAATATCTACATATATATTTTACATCTTATCTTTTACATGTATAAAAAAGATTTGAATTATTATTATTACTTTTGATATTATTATTATTATTATTATTATTATTATTATCAAATACCTTAAGTATGAATATGTCATTTCATTAAACTATGAGCATCGTTAAAAACTTTTTTCTTATCTATTAAAGGCCAAAACAAGATAATAATAATAATAAATTAAATACAATAATATAAATACAGATAATAGAAAATATAAAATAATTAACATAATTTAAATAATATAAAAAATTAAATAAAAAATTTATTAAATAAAAAAAATAAATATAGAAATTGATCATATTGTAAAGAAAATAAAATTAAAATGTAAAAATAATAAAAAAAGAAGATGACTGAAATAAAACTACAGGGACTTAATGTGTAATTAGACCTTGGAAATTTTCGAGTTATTCGATTTTTCGAATAACTCTAACTTTTGGAATTTGAACTTGACTCGAAATCGAAATTCTTTTGAGTTATTCGATTCGACTCGAATAACTCGACTCAATTAACACAAAATTGAAAAAAAATGATTTTTTTTTCAGGTGAGTTGAGTTTTGCTCACCCTTATTGATTGTTGAACGTTGACCTGATTGTTGACTTTGACCATATTTGAGTTTTTCGAAAGACCTTATCTTGACCTTTTTCGACATCTTGAGTCTGTTTCTAGTCCAATTCGAACCTGAAAGCCCTATTTTGACAATTTTAAGTTATGATTTGTGTAAATGAACTTGAGTAAGAATTTAATGGGAATTTTGTTGTTCTTTTAGACAACGTAGACTCTAAAGAGGACGTTTTCCCTCCACCGCCTCTACCTCCTGTTCAAACAGCTCCTACGAATACCGCTCGAGATACACGTATGTTTTCTTTTTAGTTTATTTAGGTGACATAGTATTATTTTAGAATAAGATTGTTTATTAGAACTTTATTTGTAGGTTTTGACTCAGCTAGACCTAGACCTAGCTCAGACCGTAGAAAACGCCCGTGCCAACGTTAATATTAGTGCTATGAGAGGTTTGTTCTCTTCTTGTTCAAGATTTTCTGTGTATTGTGATTATCCATTTACTATAAATCTATGATATATTGTCATGCTATGTGATACTGTGAACCCTGTGATGAACTATGAGACATATCATATTATATGAATTATGTGTTTCTTATACTATACGAATATCTGGGATGAGACTTTATGAGAATTGTGGCATTGATTACATAGCATGTGCATGGGGTGTGATTGTATGGAGGAAGGTGATTCTACCACACAACGTTTGTGGCGAAATAAGGGGTGAAGAACCAAATTGGGTCTTGAGAGTGAAGAATCGAACCGAACTGGGTTCTTTGAACCATTTTTTGGTTAACACCAAACCAAACCAGACCCGACCCGTAACTGTGTCCCGAATCCATGATCGTAACTCGACCTAAACCGGTTAACCAATAGTTTGTTGATGTCATCTATGATGTCAGTGGTGAAGTTATCCGTGATGTCATCGATGAAGTCAGTAGTGATGTCATCAATGACTTTGACTTTGACTTGATAGGGGTGAACGTTTGAGCGAGTCGAGTTAAGTTAAAAAGTTTCGAGTTATTCGAGTTGAGTCAAAATATTTTACAACTTGAACTTTTTTGATTTTTTTCGATTCGAGTCGGTATTATCGAGTTCGAGTCGATTCGATTTTTTAATTTTATGTATAAATTTAATTATACTATTTCCAATACTGTAGTACATTTTGACTCTAATTTTAATGACTCTCTCTTTAATATCTACATATATATTTTTCATATTATTTTTTAGATGTATAAAAATGATTTTTAATTATTATTATTATTATTATTATTATTATTATTATAAAATACCTTAAGTATGAATATGTCATTTTATTAAATTACGAGCCTCGTTAAAAAAAATTTCTTATTTAGAAAAAGCCAAAACGAGATAAAAATAATAATAAATTAAATACAATAATATAAATACAGAAATTAAAAATATAAAATAATTAACATAATCTAAATAATATAAAAAATATAAATAAAAAATATATTAAATAAAATAAAAAATAAATATGGAAATTGATCATATTGTAAGAAAAGAAAATTAAAATATAAAAATAATAAAAAAGAGAAGATATGTCTAAAATAAAACTAGAAATAAAACTAAAGGGACTTAATGAGTAGTTAGACTAGAAAATTTTTGAGTTATTTGATTTTTTGAGTAAGTCAAACTTTAGAAATTTGTGATCGACTCAAAATCAAAATTTTTTAGAGTTATTCGATTTGACTCGAATAACTCGAGTAACTCGAAATTAAAAAAATCATATTTTCGAGTCAAGTTTTGCTCACCCTTACTGATCATTGACCATAGACCTGATTGTTGACTTTGACCGTTGACTTTGACTAGAGTTGACTTTTTTCAAAAAACGATATCTTAATCTTTTTCGATATTTTGTGTCTGTTTTTAGTCAAATTCGAACCCAAAAGCCCTATTTTGACAATTTTAAGTCATGACTTGTGTAACTGAACTTGAGTAAGAATTTAATGGGAATTTTGTTGGTCTTTTTATACAACATGGACTCTGAAGATGACATTTTACCTCCACCGCCTCTTCCTTCTGTTCAACAAGCTACTGCGAATACCGCTCAAGATACACGTGATGAGTGCATAATAGTCATAATTTTTATATCATTTTCTACTCAATTATTGCTAATAAAGGATATAATTAAGCACAATATTAGATAATTCCGAGTACTTTCCATATCCCATCATCTCAACACCAATTTCATGAATTTACCTATTATTTGGCATAAAACAGATGCATTTGGTAGTTTTCTTTCTTAGACAGGAAACTACCCAACAAGAAATACTAGAGAAGATAATTGATGCTGGAAACTAAGGCTAAATTGCAAATAAGCACCCGCCACGGCAGCAATTTTGAGGCCGCGACAGCAGATTAAAGTTAATAATTGGTGTTCGATAGATAGAGATAAATATGCCAAGTCAAACGGACATAATAAAAAAAGAAATAGAAGTGGAAAAGAGAGTCAAGCCACGATCAAAGTCATCGCAGAAATAAAGGAGTTATTTTAGGAAATAAAATAAAGTGTTATAGTTTAATAAGGAGCTGTATTCTTTTCCTTTTAGAACTCTTTCTTTGTATGAAAGACTTTAACCTAGGCTTGGCCTATATAAGACATCCATTAGGGTTAGGAGAGACAAGTCGGGTTCTCATAGTAAAACCTAAAGCCGCCGGTAAAGTTATTATGTTCTAAATCCCCATCGAGGCTTAGGTTATTTATGGACTAGTTGGAGAAGAAGGTTGTACCTATTTAATATTTATTAATGCAAACTTTATTTTCATAGTTTATTCTCTCTTGCGTTTACTCTTCTTTGCATATGAGCTCGAGATGATAGTATGTGAAGAAAAAACTATTTGTCTAGAGTTAGGCTCACAAAATGAGAGAATACAGTCTTTGCTCTAGGGTATCGAATAATCCGTAAGGGTTTTAGCGACTAAAAGTATGTATGTTATTGGTTGTTATTCATCCTTGATTCACGTTGGGAGGTATCATCAAGACATGGATTTCAATAGTTCTCCGAGCTTAAGGATAAGGAGGAGACATATGAGGATGCTCTATCGGACTATGGAAAGTTGAGTTGTCGACAAGGCATAACCCCGCCTAGGCAGCCAAGGACACCCTTAGTGCGACCATTCGCAGCGACAATTCAACACGATGTATTAATAAATGGATAATAAGTGCAATTGGACTCCCTCTACAAAGCATTAAGCCTAACATTACTCTTATCGTTGATATTTTCATTCTTTATTTAGGTAGTTATTTAGTTTATTTAGTTATCCTCAATTCAACTCAAAATATTTGTATCTTTATTTTCCTATGTTGCAGAATTAGAGTGCAGTCGAAGGAGATCAAGTCCTTATGGGTTCGACAACCTAAAATATTAAAATTTGACAAAAGAGGTGGAACGCTTTGAATTAAGCATAGGACTCCAAAGCTCACATGAAATTTAGTGCCATTGTCGGGGACTGACGTTCAACTTTTGCTACAATTTATTTTTGCATACTTTTATTTTTAATTCTTTTATTTAACCAATATAACTAGAGTTGTTTTTTGCATGACCAGATCCAATCCATTTTGGACCAGTACTCCTAGAGTGTTGGTCATGTTGAACATGACTGGTTTGAGTTTAAAATATTCTACCTCAATGTTGGCCATAACTACGACAAGAGTCAATCCAT
Source organism: Abelmoschus esculentus (assembly GCA_035048815.1). Classification (NCBI taxonomy): domain Eukaryota; kingdom Viridiplantae; phylum Streptophyta; class Magnoliopsida; order Malvales; family Malvaceae; genus Abelmoschus; species Abelmoschus esculentus. The sequence goes on from JAUCBN010000032.1 coordinate 9,811,225, forward strand.
CCAGATCCAATCCTCTAGGTAATCACGGACAGTGCGTACCCTGCACCTGGCTAGTAGAACAACTCTGGCTTGAATGCCGCCGAGGTAGACAACCAATGAGCATTCGCAGTTGTTAATCTAGCCAACCTTCCAAGATAGGAGCGTGTACGCACTGTCCGTGATTACCTAGAGGAGGACCTGGATGGATTGACTCTTGTCGTAGTTATGGCCAACATTGAGGTAGAATATTTTAAACTCAAACCAGTCATGTTCAACATGACCAACACTCTAGGTCAGTTTGGGGGAACAAGAATAAAGATTCTCAGCAACATCTTAAATCATTCTTAAAAATATGCAATTCATTCAAGCTGTCGGGAGTCTCTGCTTACGTATTAAAATTAAAACTTTTTCCCTATTGACTGAGGGATAAGGAAAAATCTTGGCTCAATAACCTCCATCTGGGGTCGTTGAATTCATGGATAGAACTATGCTGAAGCTTCCTCGCATAATTCAGCTACACTAATATGACGGATAAATTAAAAAACGATATAAAGTCATTCAAACAGGAGGAAGATGAGTCTATGTATGAGGCTTGGGAGAGATATAGAGAATTATACAAAAAATACCCCATACATGGATTGCCAGAGAAGACACAAGTATCAATTTTCTACAATTTAGTGAACACACCTACTAGAATAATGCTTGATGCCTTCGCTAATGGCACACTGTTAGATTGCCCACCCTATGAGAGTTTAGTGATTCTAGACAAATTAGAAAAGAACGATTATCAACATCCGACCATGAGACGAGGAGTAACAAGGCGGGTATGAAAAATTTCAAATCTTCAGATTCAATCTTAGCACAACTGTCAACTTTGATAAATATGGTAAAGGATCTGCAAAAGTCGAGTCACATTCAAGAAGTAAAGTCAATCGTTGTTTTCTATGAAACATGCGGCGACAATCATGACTCGAATTGATGCCCGCAAAACCCAAAATCAACTTTCTATGTTGGAAACTTTAGTAGAAACAACATGTCAAACAATTACAACCTAGCATGGAGAAAGCACCAGAAATTCTCATGGAGTAATCCTAATAACGCGCTAAACACGCAACATCAAACTGTGCAAAACACTAGATTTCAGCCAAATAACATAACTGTCCTGCAGCAGTTGCCGCAGTAGCAAACAACCAATATACAAACCTTGGAGAACACGCTACAAATGTTTATGGCTAAGACTGGTGTTCATATAGCTAACATAAACAAATTCATCCAAAGAGCCAACACATTCATGGATAGAGAAGAGATGAGGATGCAAAACAATGAATTTGCTCTCAAAACACTGGAAATCATAGTAGGGCAAATGGCATAGTAGATGAAAAGTCGACCTAAAGGAGGTCTACCCAATGATACTGAAGTCACTAGAACTGGTCCACATGAATAGTGTAAGGTCATATCTACTAAAAGTGGACTACAATTAAAGGACCCTGAAATACCTAATAAGATAGTAGGTAAAATCCTGAGACAGTAATTCCTAAAGAGATTATTGAAGAAAAAACTAAGGCAAAGGAACCAGCAGAGGCTGTCGTCGATGATGCTGCAACAGACGATATCATAGCAATACCATAGATACGATTTCAATATTCTGAAAAGATTCAAGATCTAAAGTTACCACGACCATTCCCACAAAGGTTAAAACAACAAAAACAAGAATATCAGTTTAAGAATTCCTTAACATCCTTAAACAGGTACATTTTAATATACATTTAGTGGAAGTAATAAAGCAAATGCTCAATTATGCTAAATTCCTAAAAGACATCATATCCAAAAGGACAAAAATTGGGAAATTTGAAAATGTTGCCGCAACTGAAGGGTGTGTGGCAATGCTGCATAATAAAGCCACAACAAAAAGAAAAGATCTTGGGAGCTTTATCATACCATGCTCTATCGGAGATTAATATGTGGGTAAGGCATTGTGTGACTTAGGTGTCAGCATTAATTTGATGCCTAAGTTAGTATTCCAAAAGCTATGCATCGGGAAGGTAAAACCAACCACAGTAATGCTGCAATTTGTAGATAGCTCTTATGTACAATCGGAAGGAAAAATAGAAGATATTTTGGTAAGAGTAGATAAATTTATATTTCCTGTTGACTTCTTAATTTTAGGTTGTGAAGCAGATGAAAACGCTCCAATCATATTGGGAAGGCCATTCCTTGCCATAGACAGAACATTGATCGATTGTGAAAAAGGGGAATTGGTCGTAAGGGTCAATGATCAACAAGTAAAGATCAATGTTCAAAGCTCTAAGGCATCCAGAAGAACCAGATGTGTCAACAAATCAAGGTGAAATCTGAATTCAACTTCGATGTAGAAACGGACTATCTAGACAATACCCGCCAAGGCAACCACTATTGAGGCAACACAACCCCTGACTAGAAGTTCACAAGAAAGAAATCACCTGACAAGGAGACAACAACTGAGACAACAACTTCTCCTCTATTCAAAAAGGGAAAGATGGTTACTCCTGGAGATGCAATTAATTGCGCTCCTCCGGTAACCTAAGTTTAGCCTTACTCTTCATATTTTATTTTTATGTTTTAGGAATTAGATTTAATTTTCAACAATTTAGTTTTTAGATTTTTTTAAAATTTTCCACAACCATTATAATTTTATTTTCTGTTATTTAGGTCCAATAAAGAATGATAATAGATGGTAACTGGGCCAAAACATATTAGGCCTAACCCATGCGGCAGAAATTCCGGGAAGGAATTATGCTGCACGAATTCCAGAGAGGCATCGATTCTACTACCAATGCCTACCAGCAGGGGTTGCATGCACGTCAGAGGGAAATAATTACGCCGCTCCCTCAAACACCGCGCCGATTCTCTCCTTTAAATACACGGGCAAGGGTAACCATTCTTTCACTCTTCTTCTTCATTTTAATTTCATAACTTTTTTTATCTCTTTCTCCAAAACACCCAATTGCAAACCAACAACAAAAAACTGTCAGAGCGACAAAATACAGAAGATTCGCGACAATAGCAGTCAAACAAGAATACCAACGCAATTTCCAACATCGGCAAGTATGGGAGGACTAGGGATTCCACTACACTGATGCCGAAAATCTCGACATCGAAATGTTTATACTATCCAAAATTACTTTCCAGAGATGGTAGAAATTTACCCAGCAACCAACACCGGCGAACATCACATGGGTTCGTGAATTCTATGCTAACCAACCGATGTCGAACAACCCATACACCCACCTCCGCGGCAGAGCTATACCAATGGTAGATATCACAATCAATGCATATTTCAGCCTCCATATCGCAGCCGAAGAACATGCAACATTCACTGATGCTCTAACTGTTACCGATTATGAAGCTATAAAGTAGAACTGTACATGCCTAGAGCAAAGTGGAACACGGGAAAACATTAGGGATCCGTCATCCATTGTGATCTGAGACTAGAAGCCAAGTTCTGGAATACCTTTTCTAAAAGGAATCTGCTGCCAACATCACATAACCAGACAATAGATTGGCCACAACTAGCACTCATCTACTCAATCATTCACAATCGTCGCATCGATCTGGAAAAAATCATCAACGAGCAAATTTTAGAATACACTACCAAGGAAAGAGGTATGCTTTATTTCCAATGTTTAATTACATCTCTCGGCCTCTTGGAGCGTGTGCCAAAACTACCCTTTAATCTCTATACTCAGGAGAGAAAAGGCTGGACCAGGGAGATATATATGAAGCGAATGCAAGTAGAAGATACGATTCCTCAAGCATACATCCCTCCAGCCGCTGAAGCAGCGTCTGCCGAGGCAGCAAGACCCGCAAGCACAACAGAGGGAACTGCTCCAGCAACTAAAGGAGTCCTAAAAATATTGTAACGTATGGAGCGAAGGCAACTGGCCTTCATGACCTATGTTCGGGAATTCAACAAAACCATCATCACCATCATCCACGAAGAATTCCCAACTTGCATGAATATCTTCCCTGAATTCACAATCGATCTCTCCATTCCCCAGCACCATCCACCTGCCCCTACTCGATAAGCTACGATCTCTGCCACAGTACCATTATCTCCTACTGCCACCACTACCGCTGCAGTAACTGAACCTTTTTTGGCCGACTCAGTAGCAGTATTCACAAGGTCAGACCCCTCACGTCAAGATGTTACATTCGAGGTCTCTAGTCCCAAAGATTGGAGAAGTTACTTAGACGACATGGAGTCTCCCATGAAAGCAGTAGAGGACTAACTCGCCTTGATGCAAATTGACAAGAAAAGAAAAGTCACAGCCTCTGCCACAACAACTTCCCCGATCCATATCGGTACAGAAGAGGAGGTTAGTCACCAACCCACTCTCGTCTGAGTCCAACCACCCCAATATGCCAAGAAGCCTATGATAAGCCCACCAAAGGTAGTAGCACAATCGCCGCCCAAGACCTGCCAAAAGCTTCTTATCGATAGCGATTCCGAGGACTCCTTTAGATCCTCTACATTTTAAGGGCGATAGTCATTTCAAATTCTTCTTTTATTTTTAAATATTTTTTCTTATATATTTTGTCTCTTATCTATTTTCTATACATGCATTGAGGATAATATATCCCTCGAGTTTTGGGGAGTATGGATCCTAATTTTATAATATGTAATTATCTGCATGTATGGAAAATGTTCAGACTATCTAATTATGTCTTAATTTCTGTCTTTTCCAGTAATTTCAAGTTTATGAAAAAAAAATTTAAGTCTATTCAATTTTATTGAAACTGCCTCAGCAGTAATATATGCTCCAACCGCCACCGCAGTTTGTACCATTCACAAGACTTGAATTCAGAAAGATCTCTTAGGATTAGTACTTATGATTAGACTCTGTGCCTGAATTTACATAAATACGGCTAGTCTTAGTTGATTTTAAAAGTTCTTTTCTTTGAAAAACAATAAGGATATAGCCTTAGATTTTAACTAGAGCTGTCTATCACCGGCTTTAGTATAGTCCATAGAGGTGCCCATCACTGACTCTATGAATTAGTCTCTTTCCCACTTGCTAGAGGTGCCCAAAAATTGCTCTAGTAAGGGTAGTTAACACTTGAGGTGCCTAAAACTGGCTCAAGTAGTATAAGTATATAACAATATATATTTATATACAATTTAGGGAGAAGAGAATAAAAATGGAAGAAAAATCTAAGTAGGAAGTTTTGAGCTAGTAAAAGGATTATAACATAGAAAATAATCTTTGACACAGCTACGTACACACACTAAGACTCATAGTCCAGTCCCGAGGAATTCCTAGAACTTAGAAGAGGTCGAGTCAAGAAATAAATTCTACCGGGACAGGTAGGATAGTATATTACTTTAAAATTCCTCATTTAAACTTTATCTTTTGCATTGCTTGAGGACAAGAAATAGTTTGAATTTAGGGGTATTTGATTAGTGCATAATAGTCCTAATTTTTATATCATTTCCCCACTTAATTATTGCTAATAAAGGACAAAATTAAGCATAATATTGGATAATTACGAGTATTTTCTACATTCCAGCATCTCAACATCAATTTTATGAATTTATATATTATTTTGCATAAAACAGATGCGTTTGATAGTTTTCGTTCTTAGACAGGAAACTACCCCACAGGAAATGCCAAAGAAGATAATGGATGCTGGAAACTAAGGCTAAATTATAGATAAGCATCCGCCACGAAAGCACTTTAGAGGTCGCGATAGCAGATTAAAGATAATAATTGGTGCTTGATAGATAGAGATAAATATGCCGAATCGGATAGACACAATACAAGAAGAATCAGAAACGGAAAAATAGAGTCAAGCCACGATCAAAGTCAACATGGAAATAAAAGAGTTACTTTAGAAAATAGAATAAAGTGTTATAGTTTAATAAGGAGTTGTATTTTTTTACTTTTAGAACTCTTTCTTTGTATGAAAGACTTTAACCTACGCTCGTCCTATATAAGCCATCCATTAGGGTTAGGAGAGACAAGTTGGGTTCTCATAGTAAAACCTAAAGCTGTTGATAAAGTTATTATGTTCTAAATTCCTATCGAGACTTAGGTTGTTTGTGGAGTAGTTGGGGAAGAAGGTTGTGAAGGAAATGTGTCCTTCAACTCCACAAGAAAGAGAACGAATGAGTAAGATCCCATATGCTTGGGCTATTGGTTCTATCATGTATTCCATGATATGTACTCAACCAGATGTATCGTATGCCTTAAGCATGACAAGTCGATATCAGGTAAAGCCTGGTGAAAGTCACTGGGTAGAAGTCAAAAATATCCTTAAGTACTTGGTAAACACAAGGCTCATCTTTGTTCTTGATAAAACCAAACTCTTTGATCGCATCATTGAAACGAAGATTCCAGCTTTGAGAAGCTTGCTTTAGTCCATAAATGGACCTTTGTAGCTTACAAACCTTTCCAGTATTTCCTGGAGTGACAAAACCTTCTGGTTGTGTCATATACACATCCTCTTCAAGTTTTCCATTAAGGAAAGCGGTTTTGACGTCCATTTGCCGGATTTCATAATCATGGAATGCAGCTATAGCAAGGGAAATTCGGATGGATTTAAACATAGCTATAGAGGAGAAAGTTCCGTCATAGTCAATATGATGAACTTGTCGAAAACCTTTAGCAACTAGTCGCCCCTTGTATGTTTGTATGTTTCCATCAATGTCGGTTTTCTTCTTGAAAACCCATTTACATCCTATAGGTTTTATCCCTTCAAGTGATTCAACCAAAGTCCATACTTGGTTGAATGACATGGATTTCATCTCAGATTTCATGGCCTCAAGCCATTTCTCAGAGTCTGGGCTTGATACTGCCTCTTGATAAGTTTTTGGCTCATCTTGATCCATAATAAGAACATCTTCATGCGTGGTTATGAGAAATCCATATCTTTCAGGTGTATGGCGTTCTCTTGTGGACCTACACAGTGATTGTGTTTCTAAATCTGTTGATTGTTTCTCAACAATTTGTGGAACATGTTCAATCTCAGGCTCAGTGAATTGTTGTTCTTGAACTTCTCCAAGTTCAATATCTCCACCCTTTCCTTTCTTATTGAGAAATTCTCCTTCGAGAAAAACTCTTGTTCGAGCAATAAATACTTTGTTCTCTTTAGGGTTAAAAAAATAATATCCCTTAGTTTCTTTGGGATATCCAATAAAATTATACTTATGAGATTTGGGTTCGAGCTTTGTAGACATCTGATGTTTGACATATGCTTCGTAACCCTAAATCTTCATAAAAGACATACTAGGACATTTTCTAGTCCATATCTCATATGGTGTCTTTTGAACAAATTTAGACGGAACACAATTTAAAGTGAAAGCAACTGTTTCTAGTGCATGTCCCTAGAAAGAAGTCGGAAGATCACTATGACTCATCATTGATCGAACCATGCCTAACAAGGTTCAATTTATCCTCTCAGAGACTCCATTCCACTATGGTGTACCTGGTGGAGTAAGCTGTGAGACAATCCCACATTCTTTAAGGATTTCATAAAATTCTATGCTTAAGTATTCTCCACTTCAATCTGATCGAAGTGCTTTAATACTCTTGCCTAGTTGATTTTGTACTTCATTCTTGAATACTTTAAACTTTTTGATAGCCTCAGATTTATGGCGCATACGGTAAATATAACCATATCGACTGAAGTCATTAGTGAAAGTGATGAAGTACTGAAATCCACATCTAGCTTGTGAGTTCATTGGTCCACATACATCACTATGTATTAATCCCAATAAATCACTTGCTCGCTCACTTTTACCATTAAAAGGAGTCTTAGTCATTTTTCCTAGTAAGTAAGATTCACATACATCCAGTTGTTCGAAAACAAATGAATCTAAAAATCCATCTTTATGGAGTTTTGATATGCGTTTCTCACTTATATGGCCTAAACGACAATGTCAGAGATAAGTTTGATTTGAGTCATTAGTTTTTGATCTTTTGGTATTTATGTTATATATGGCATTTTCTAGATTTAAAATATATAAGCCATTAACCAATTGTGCCGAACCATAAAAAATATTATCGAGATAAAAAGAACAACAATTATTCTTAACAATAATCTCAAAGCCAATCTTATCTAAACAAGAAATAGAAATAATGTTTTTAGTCAAACTAGGCATAAAATAACAATCTTCTAAGTGTAAATCAAGTCCACTAGGTAAAGATAAAACGTATGTTCCTATACAGTATTGGAACCCAACATGTTCATGCCTGGGCAAATTTTTGTTTTAATTGTAGAGATGATCATTTGGTTAGCAATTGCCCATACAGTATTGGAACATTTGGCCACAGAGAGGACCATAGATGGAACCAACAATAAAATCCATCATGGTATGATCAAAACGCTCAAAAAATTTTTTACCATGACAATTTTGTTGATGCTAAAGATATGTCATGGTAATATAATTCTTCTCAAGAGTATCCAAATTTATTTGAGGAAACATTGAAAGCATCAATGGATAGAATTGAAGAATTAATGACAAAGCAATCAAGGTCCATGGATGCACATATAGCTAGATTGGATGCACCTTGAAGGATTCGGAAAATCAATTACAGAGATCCGAATATGCCATGGATAACATAACCAACATAGAGATAGAGAAAGGCATGACATGCAGGCCGTATTTTAAATTTTACAACTATTGTAAAAACAAGGGCTATAACTATGCATGTCAAACATCGTGCAAAGCAAACATATCATATATATGCTATCACAAAACCGTTTATGTTACTAATATGGGTCTACAATCTATGTTGCCTACGAAGGGGCCAAGGGGCCTACAATTTATGTTGCCTACCAATATGGGCCTTATTTTAAAAATAGCGAATATTTTTCTATGGAAAAACTTCACGATTTGATAAGATTTATCAATATAATCGTGTTTTCGGGATTTTTAAAATCCCTTAGATTTTTCCATATCAGAATAACAATTATTTCTTTTCCTCGATGCGATTTGCTATCGTACTTTCATCGATCACTATATCAACGATTGACATATGATTATCGTAAAACCCTTGTAGCACCATGGAGACTGTAATTAAAAGATTAACATATTAATTGTATCCCTAATCGACTAGAAATATCAATATATATCGTTGACATAGTAAAATAAAGCATGCATCTCATACATATCGCATCACCTAAGTATTTAACCCGATTGCGGATCGTACAAGTGGCTCTGATACCACTTTTGGGATCACCGACACACCTCATGACACAGCGGAACAAAATTACGATGGTCTTTCTAATAATCTATGTACGTTTAATCTGAAATCGGGAGTAAGTGATGCGATAACTTACATTGGGTTCCTTGATAAGCAGCAAAAACAACAATTGGATTTGTAAAAATCACGATCATTCGACAATTCGAATCTTTAGCCTCCACGAATATCGTTTCGGCCTCTACTCAGTTCACCCGATTGATAGAGGGAAAATCTTGAAAAACTATTTTCCGTGATTCTAGGGTTTAGGAATTCGGAATTCTCTATTGTGACTGCTAGACCAAAGATCCTTTATATAGGTGTAACCCTAGGATAAGAGTTTGATTCCTAATTTGTTTATAGGAAATAATTACTTTAATTATTTCCTTAAATTTCAGAATCTATATTTAATTCGAATTTAAAAGGGATATAATTACTTAATTATATCCTTTATTTAAAATTCGGGATTAAATATAATCTACTTATACTTATATATATATATATATATATTTGCTTCTTTCCAACCATTGGGTGTGACCCTGTAGGCTCATTGTAACGTTAGTAATAATATTAGAACAATTCGAATATTACAAACAATGAGTGACATCTAAAAATATATCATTATTATCTAAGTTACAAGAGATCATGATTCGATATATCATATCCGTGACCAACTATCTTAATGTATTATATCCTTTTGTCCTTTTATATCTTTAATAGGCATAAGTCTTAGAATAGTCACACTTGTATAGCCTATTTTAATGTTTTTTGATATCTAGAGTGGACTACTTTTAATGAATAATTTATGATATCTCATATCAACATATTCAAGCATGGCCATGCATTTCTAGTCTCACTCAATCAAGTGGCCTTCGATATATTTTCCTATTATGTAGGAAGGACAAATCCCATTTTCATTATTCACATCTCACTACATACATTGTAAAATGTCCAATGTCAGTTTTTATGGTATAACTAATTACGAGACACGTTTAACTGCATCAAAACATAAAATAACATATGTTGAGATAATAATAATCTCAAGTCTAAGGATCGTACATATAGTTGTCACTATGAGCAATATCGTGACCGTCACATAATAATCCAAGATATATGTTCATAGTGGGTCAATCCAATATATTATTCTTTACTAATATATTCATGTATTAATTCTGACATCTCTATGTCAATAACAACTTATTGTCATCAATTAATCACATGTTAGTCTTAAGCGTATTATTATTGTCTATACCCATAATAATACTTGACTAAGGATCTTTAAATAATAATTCATATATTATTATATGGACCTTATTGTTTCTTAGTTTATGTTATATACTAACACATATATCTGAAAAAAAATAATGATAATGCCTTTATTCAATAAAATTGATAAATAAAAGTATCCTTACAATCATCATATGATTGGTATTTGGTCATACTCTAACAGGTTGTACCTGTTTTATATTTATTAATACAAACTTTATTTTTCATAGTTTATTCTCTCTTGGCATTTACTTTTCTTTGCATGTGAGCTTGAGATGATAGTATGTGAAGAAAACTCATTTATCTAATATCGGGAGAGCTAGGATCACGAAACAAGAGAATACAGTCTTTGCTCAAGGACATTGACTAATCCGCAAGGGTTTCAGCGACTAAAAGTATGCATGTGATTGATTTTTATTCATCCTTGATTTACGCCGGAAGGTATCATCAAGACATGGATTTCAATAGTTCTCTGAGCTTAGGGATAAGGAGGAGACATACGAGCATGCTCTGTCGAACTATGGAAAGTTGAGTTGTCGACAAGGTATAACCCCACTTAGGCAGCCAAGGCAACCCTTAGTGCGACCCGCCATGGTGGCAATTCAACCCGATGCATTAATAAATGGATAATAAGTGCAAACAAGAATCCCCTCTATAAAGCATTCAGCCTAGCCTTACTCTTATCATTAATATTTTATTCTTTATTTAGCTAGTTATTTAGTTTATTTAGGTATCATCAATTCAACTCAAAATATTTGTGTCTTTATTTTCCTAAGTTGCAGAATTAGAGTGTATTTGAAGGAGATTCAGTCCCTATGGGTTCAACAACCTAAAATATTATAATTTGACAAAAGAGATAGAACGCTTTGAATTAAGCATAGGACTCCAAAGCTCACGTCAACACGTATGTTTTCTTTTTAGTTTTTTTAGGTGGCATAGTATTATTTTAAAATAAGATTGTTTATTAGAAAATTATTTGTAGGTTCTAACTCAGCTAGACCTAGACCTAGCTCAGACTATGGAAAACGCCCGTGTCAATGTAAGTACTTGTGGTACGAAAGGTGTGTTCTATTTCTGTACTAGATTTTCTGTGTATTGTGATTATCTATTTACTATGACTCTATAATATATTGACATGCTTTGTAATACTGTGAACCCGGTGATAAACTCTAAGACATATCAGATTATCTAAATTGTGTGCTTCGTATACTATATGAATATATGGGATGAGACTTTATGAGAATATTGGCATTGATTGCATATCATGTGTATATGGTGGAATTGTATGGTGGAAGGTTGTTTTACCACACAACGTTTTTGGCGAAATAAGGGGGAACAGTTCTGGGAACTACCTCCACAGCGATCAGTCAGTTTAGCCACCACTGATGAGTGCCTATAAAGCAGTTATTTTGCTACCCTTCTCATGGTACTTTAAGCATCTATTATATACCAACTTAAACCGAAATATAGACACTTTGCGCAAATATTGGATATTCAGTTATCATTACTTACAAAGTCAATATTTATAGAGAATACATATATTATTACATATTCTGTACATGCCGGAATATCTAGGGCCGAAGCGGTAGTGAAGCAGTGTTGCGGCCGAGGTAGAAGACAGGGCCGCGGCAGAATCCAGTGTGCCAGCACCAACAATGGAGGCGTAATGAAAGATAAAAATATAGAGAATATTCTGGAAGATGCAACGCACCAATTGGACCAGGCTAGCACGCTAAAAGCCCAAACGAAAGACCAAGCGGGAAAACCCTTCTAGAAGGCGGCAAACTTGGAAATATCAGATTCCTTGAAGAAAACTTGTTCCCTACTCCAAGTTGAAGTCTATTTAGAAAAAGTTTGCCCTACGTTAAGACTATAAATACTCTAGCCGGCCACATTGTTAAGAGAGCCGATTTTTAGAGAAATCGTTCTCCCTAAGAATTGTACTTAACGATAATATATTCTAAATTTCTTAGGGATGGGTGAAGATTGTCAATATTAGTGAGAGGAGATTGATTCTTGTATCTTTGATCTTATGCAATAATAATATCAAAGTTTGCTTATCCTATTGACATTCTTTGTTCTTGCATTCAAGCTCGAGAGGGAAGTTTGCAAGTAATCCATTTATCTATCATCGAGAGGTATAGATTCACGAAAGGGATAATTACGGTGTTGTAGACACTAACTCGGCCTAGAGATAGGTTAAGAGTTTCAGCAGCTAAAAGAAGTGTTGGATTGGTTGGTGGTTATCGTTGATTTACGCCGAGAGGTATCTTCAAGGACTGGTCATCAACAACACTTTGACTCAGAGATGAGCAGAGTCACTTACGAACACTTTGTTGAACTTTGATGTCTCTGCCCAAGAGCAAAAGATTTTCGCGGCAGAGAACACCAATACTACCGAGGCTGTATCTGTAGTATTGTCGAAGCAGTGTTGTGTGATTGCATTGGACAAGAATAAGATCAATTGAATCCACTAATTGACGCAACTGGATCCTACCCACTTTTTCTATAATCGTTCTCAACTTTTTATTTTATGTGTTGTTATTTAATTATTTAGTTAGACAAATCAACTTATTTGTGCTTTTACTTTCTTTTCAAGAACAAGGGAACTAGGAAAGACATATTAAGTATACCAGTCCCTATGGAGATGATACACGATATACTTATCATTTTATTACTTGGCGACATGGACACTTGCACTCAAATTGCGCTTATATTACACGCATCAAGTTTTTGGCGTCGTTGCCGGGGATTGGCAACTAAATTTTGTATTCTTTATTTTCTTGCTCTTTAGCTATTCTTTATCTAACTTTAATTCTAACTATTTATTTATTTAATTTTTATTAACTTTGATTTATTTGGTTTATGACCAGGGCAAATCCGAGTGGACCATTGTACGAGTTGGATCCTGAGATTGAACGAACAAGACATAATCTGAGACGAAATCTGTTCAAGTCATTGATAATCCACCAAGAGGACAAATTTCACCTGTTGATCATAATGTCCTGCCACCAGCAATGTCGCAGCAGCCATTGCCGCAACCATTACCGAGGAAGCCCACTGTTAGAGACTATCTGGTGGAAGAACTAAACGGACTTAACCCTGGCGTAGTCACCCCAGAAATTGAAGTAACTCACTTTGAGCTCAAACCCGTGATGTTCAACATGTTGAACACAATTGGACAGTTTAGTGGGTCTGCTATTGAAGATGCAAGGCAGCATCTCAAATCTTTCATAAAAGTATGCAACTCTTTCAAGATTCAAGGAGTCCATAAAGATATTCTACGATTAAAATTGTTCCCCTATTCACTGAGGGATAGGGCAAAAACCTAGTTGAATGGTATCCCAACAGGATCCATAGAATCTTGGGAGGAACTCTGCCGAGAATTCATTACAAGGTTTAATCCAACAAATCTCTATGATCACATCCGTAATGAAATCACATTATTCCGGCAAGAGGAAGACGAACCGATGTATGAGGCATGAGAACGCTACAGAGAATTGGTAAACAAATGCCCACTACATGGTTTCCCTTGTGGACGCAAGTCTCCATGTTTTATAATGCTACCAATGCCTCTACAAGGATGATGCTAGATACTTCCGTAAATGGGACACTTTTGGATAGAGCACCAGCGGAGGCCATTGAAATTCTGAACAAACTCGCAAGGAACGATTTCCAATTTCCCACATCAAGGCGAGGAGGAATGAGACGTCATGCCACAGCCCATGAATTAGATGCATCCAGTTCAGTGGCAGCACAATTGGCCTCTCTAACCAAGATGGTTCAGAACATGCAAGCTCAGAGAAACATACATGAGGTTAAGGCAGTTAAGTCATCGGATTATATGCAAGATGAGGAGACCAGCCTATATGTTGGAAACTATAACAGAAACAATCCAATGATGTCCAACAACTATAACCCATCTTGGAAAAGGCATCCGAACTTCTCATGGAGTAACCCTAATAATGTCTTGAATCCAATTAATCAAGCCCCTGGATTCCAGCATCAAAGCCAAAACCTACCGCAGCAGAACACTCAGTAGCACATGCCACAACAGTAGGTACAACAGCAACAGTCTCTGAATGCATTGGCAGATTCTCTCACAGCTTTTATGTCAAAGATCGATGCTTACATGACCGAGAATAGACGTTTCATGAAGCGTACTGATAACATCATGAACCGAACTGAGATAAGACTACAGAATCAGGAGGTTGCGATTAAATCCTTAGAAACCCAAGTTGGTCAATTTGCCCAACGACAAAACATTAGACCACTAGGGGGTTTACCTAGCAATACTGAAGTTGCTAAGGTGTTAGGACACAAGCAATGCAAGGTAATCACAACAAGGAGTGGCCTACAATTGAAAAATAAAGAAGGGACCTCAACCGATAGAGTTCAACCAGAAAAGCAACATCATGAGGACTCCGAAGCTGAGTAGGACCCTACCGAAAGCTCTGCTACGACAACAGAATCAGTAGTATCAGAACCTTCCACTGAGGCAGCTGCAGATAAGTTTACCCCAGGTATTAAACTTAATATCCAAGAAAACCTGAAGGATATCAGATCACCACTTTATTTCCCACAGAGACTAAAGAAGCAAAAACAGGACCACCAATTTCAGAAATTCTTAGACATATTGAAGCATGTCCATATCAACTTACCACTAGTTGAGGCTATTGAACAAATGCCATGCCAAGTTCTTAAAGGACATAGTATCCAAACGACGAAGGCTAGGGGAATTTGAAACGGTGGCAGCCACTGAAGGTTGCATGGCCATGCTGCGTAATCGTATGCCGCCCAAGCTAAAAGATCCTGGCTGCTTCATAATCCCTTGTGCGATTGGGGATGGTTTTAAAGGAAAGGCCCTATGCGACTTGGGAGCAAGCATCAACCTTATGTCCAAATCAGTTTTTCAAAAACTCGGAATAAGACGGGAAAAACCAACAATAGTACTGCTCCAACTTGCAGATCGGTCCTATGTGCATCCTGAAGGCAAAATTGAGGACATTCTGGTAAAAGTTGATAAGTTTATATTTTCTACCGACTTTCTTTTCCTTGACTGTGAGACCGACGAAAATGCACCAATCATATTGGGATGACATTTCCTTGATACTGGACGCACCATCATCGATGTGGAAAACGACGAGCTCACAATGCGGATAAATGATCAACAAGTCAAGTTGAACGCCTTCCATAATCTTACAAATTCAGACGCTCCAATAGAATATGAGGCTCTCCATACACCGAATCAGGGTACTAAAACATCCTTCCTGGGCAGCACGCTCGGTAGACTATTCGGTAAACGAATAAAACCCAAAGGAGAAGTCGAATGTACTGAAGGGACTGGCCAACTCATAAAGAAAGATACGGGCCAGAAAGAGATAATGAAAGTAGAAGATGCATTCACATGCACTCCAAAAGTAACATAATCTCTTCTCTTCAAATTTAATTATTATATTAGTATTAGTTTATATTATTATTTTCAGCATTCTTTATTTTCAGTATTTTATGTTATTATGTTTTCTTTTTAGTATTTTTTATGTTTTTAGAATAAATAAAGCTATGAATGCAGGAAAAATTATGCCACAGCAGGAAATCTGCTACTGCGGCATTTCACGGTGTCAGAATCGCAAAACTCCTAACGGATAGAAACAGTGTAACGGCTCTCTGCCGAGAAATCCGCCGCGGCAGTAACTGTGCATCAAGACAGTAAATGCCTAATGGCTATATTTTTAACATTCATATTTTTACAGTCTATATAAGCAGATTCATTGCTATGCATTATTTACACTTGTATTCTTCCTACTTTTGCTTTCTTGAACAATCTTGCTCTCACTATCTATCCAATCTCACAATACTCTCTGCATTCTTACTCGCATTCTTGCACTCTATAGCATATTCAGGAAAATCTCATCAACATTCAAATCCTCTGTGGCAGCATACAAACGCTTTGCTAATAGCATCATAGCAGAACGATTCCTAAGGTCTTTCGTTGCATAACAGTTATGGGAGGAACAAGGATTCCAGCACACCATTGAAGAAAACTATGGCATCGACCCATTCTTGTTCGACAAGATCGAAGACCAAGATTGGGAAAAAAATTTCCTTCAGCCTCCCATAGCAAATGGCACAATTGTAAAAGAATTCTATGCGCATTTCCCGAACAAGGACATGTTGTTCGTCTACTGCCGGGGTAAGCCAGTAAAGTTTGATGTTGAGGCAATCAACGATTATTACGGCCTTATCCCCATACGCAATGAGCATGGTGAATTTGCAGCCAATATCGAGGAATACGAGGCTATCAAGGACGAACTTTGCTACGACAACACTCTATGGGAAATCGGTGCCTATAGGGGTTGTGTAACAAGGCATAGCCTTAAACCCGAAGCCAAGCTTTGGTGCACATTTGTCAAGCAACGCCTCATGCTCACCTCCCACAATAGCATAGTTGATAGAACAAGATTGTTGCTCATTCATTCAATCATCAACAAAAGGACCATCAATGTTGGAGAGATTATTCTTCAAGAAATCTATGATTGCGGTAAGAAAGAATGAGGTCCATTATATTTCCCTAGTTTAATCTTTGGCCTATGCATTGTTGCAGGTGTCCCTATAGAAGAAACCGATGAATACACAACACAAAGGCAAGGCTGGACAAAAGAATTCTGCCACAGAGTGATATAGATCACCCAAGCAGACCCAGTGTAGGAAACACCTCAACAATTCACTACCGACTTTACTGCCGGAGGGCAGTATACGGTAGAAGTACCTGACAATGACCAAGCCTCTACCGCAGCAGATCCATATCAAGAGATTTTGCAAAGAATGTCAGACATGGACCTACGCCAGCAACGATACATGGAATATCAAAGAGATTTCAACAACACTCTTGCGAACTTGCTGATCCAAAATTTTCCCACCTATGGAATGTAGTTTCCAGAATTCCCTCCCAACGTTTTTATCACTGTCGCCCCTTACATAGAGACAACACCTGCTCCAGGGCGTAGACCATTCTTTCTCGCGAGGCCACAACAACAGTTTCACGCGGCCGGCCCATCCAGACCTACAGGCACGGCCGCAACATCATCCAGCAGCAAGCGGCCATCAAAAAGGAGAGTCGTCTTCAACTTTCTACCACAGAATCTTATCCCCAAAGGCAGCTTTTCAGAAGATAGTCTCTCTAAACAGATTGATGAGTATGTCTATAAGAGCTCATCGCAGACCCAAGAGAGAATACCAACTGCCGAGGCAGGGGGAGAAATAGAGGTGATGTATACAGACGAAGAAGAAGAAGAAGATGAAGTTACAGCCCCACTGCAGAAATAAACATCCACCAAAGTACAGTCGCCCCGGCAAGCGAAAATACTACAATCACCAGGATAAGGATCACGACAGAAAGCATCGGTAGGAATACCTAGTAGGGCAACTATTTCCAGCAGCTCTTCTGAATCACAATCAGAATCTATTTAATCCATTCTGCTTTATTATCCTTGTTTTCTTTTGCATACTATATATTTTGAGCATTGAGGACAATGCTCGGTTTGAGTTTGGGGGAGATTGTAGGTGCAGAAGTACTTTCGAGGCTACCCACTGCCGTGGCATTACCATGAAAAAAAGGAGTAAATTTTTTCTGAATTTTTTTTTACGATATTCTCTTTTCTTAAATTTATGTTTGTAATCTTGCACTGCCCTACATCAGCTTTTCTTTAGTTTACTCCTTTAAGGCTATAGAAATCTTTCTCCTTACCATGGCCAAGTTCTGTTTTGAAGGGATAACCATAGGATACTCATGGAATAAAACTTAGAAGCTTGCCTTAGGATTAGAAAGAAAATAAACACTTTTTGGACTTGTTTGATTTAGGAGTTCTTTTAATAAACTTAGGTGATAAAGACTTAGAACTTTTTGGAAATTAACTAGAGGTGTCTATCAATGGCTCTAGTTTTGCTCTCTTTCGTGCTAGAGGTGCCCGAAACTGGCTATAGTATGCTAAATAGGTGGTTAATAAGAAAATTAATAATAATAAATAAGAAAAAGAAGGAAATAGAAAACGCATATCTTGAGATACTCGAAATTGGCTCAAGACTTGTTGTTTTAAGGAGACAGCTTTAGTCTAAGATTCTATTTGTCTTGAACTTAGAGTTTATCTAAGAAAGCCTCGAATCAGCCTTGTCTACAAAACGCACACACTCACCTAGCCTTATAGCTTGTTTCTTAGTAAAAGTCCTTGGGTAAACTAGTGGCTAAAACGGAGAGATAGACATGACCATGGTGGGGAGAATAGATGGAAGAGTAAGAAGAAAGGAGAGTAAGGTTCGACAATTTAATGTTTTACATTGCTTGAGGATAAGCAATAGTTCGAGTTTGGGGGTATTTGATGAGTGCCTAAAAGGCAGTTATTTACTACCCTTCTCATGGTACTTTAAGCATCTATTATACACCAACTTGAACCAAAATATAGACTCTTTACGCAAATATTGGATATTCTGTTATCATTACTTACAAAATCAATATTTACAAAGAATGTAGATATTATTACATATTCTGTACATGTAGGAATATTCAGGGCCGAAGCGGCAGTGAAGTAGTATTGCGGCCGAGGTAGAAGACAGGGCCGCGACAGAATCCAGTGTGACAGCACCAACAATGGAGGCGCAATGAAAGATAAAAATATAGAGAACATTCTGGAAGATACAGCGCACCAATTGGACCAAGCTAGCGCGCTAAAAGCCCAAACCAAAGACCAAGCGGGAAAACCCTTCTAGAAGGCGGTAAACTTAGAAATATCAGATTCCTTGAAGAAGACTTGTTCCTTACTCCAAGTTGAAGTCTATTTAGGAAAGGTTTGCCCTAGGTTAAGACTATAAATACCCTAGCAGGCCACATTGTTAAGAGAGCCGATTTTTAGTGAAATCATTCTCCCTAAGAATTGTACTTAACGACAATATATTCTAAATTTCTTAGGGATAGGTGAAGGTTGTCGATATTAGTGAGAGGAGATTGATTCTTGTATCTTTGTTCTTATGCAATAATAATGTCAAAGTTTGCTTATCCTATTGTCATTTTTTGTTCTTTCATTCAAGCTCGAGAGGGAAGTTTGCAAGTAATCCATTTATCTATCATCGAGAGGTGTAGATTCACGAAAGGGATAAGTACGGTGTTGTAGACACTAACTCGGCCTAGAGACAGGTTAAGAGTTTCAGCAGCTAAAAGAAGTCTTGGATTGGTTGGTGGTTATGCTTGATTTACGCTGAGAGGTATCGTCAAAGACTGGTCATCAACAGCACTTTGACTCAAAGATGAGCGGAGTCACTTACGGACACTTTGCTGAACTTTGATGCCTCTACCCAAGAGCAAGAGATTGCCACGACAGAGAACACCAATACTGCCGAGGCTGTATCAGTAGTACTGTCGAAGCAGTGTTGTGTGATTGCATTGGACAAGAAGAAGATCAATTAAATCCACTAATTGACGCAACTGGATCATACCCAATTTCTCTATAATCGTTCTCAACTTTTTATTTTATGTTTTGTTATTTAATTATTTAGTTAGTTAGACAAATCAACTTATTTGTGTTTTTACTTTCTTTTCAGGAGCAAGGGAACTAGGGAAGATATATTAAGTATATCAATCCCTGTGGAGACGATACACGATATACTTATCATTTTATTACTTGGTGACGTGTACGCTTGCACTCAAATTGCGCTTATATTACACGCATCAACCACTATATTTGGCGTTTGGAGTATGGAACTGTATTCTCTATGGCATTACATTCATTACTCTCTGATGCGTGTTAAATATGCGCAATTAGTGCAAGTGAACACGTTGCAAGTAATAAAGTGATAAGTATATCAGATATCGTCTCCGCAAGGATTGGTGTACTTAATATGTCTTCTTCGATCTTTTTGCTCTATAAAAAGAAATAAAATAAAAACACAAGAGATTAGGTTGAGATTGAACTAAATAAAGTAATTAACGAAAACTAAATAAAAGGAGATCAAATTGAGAAAGAGGGCAGGATCCAGTTGTGTTGTATAGTGGATTTGATTGATCTGTTTCCGTCCAATACAATTACACTACATTACCTCGGCAGTACTGCAGATTACTGTCTCGACAACGATAGTATTCTCTGTTGCGGTAATCCCTTGCTCTTGGGTAGATTTTACCAAAGTTCGACAAAGTATCCTTTGATGGCTCCGCTTATCCCTAAGTCGAAACACTATTGATAATTAGTCTTGATGATACCTCCCAGCGTTAATCAATTATAACCAACAACCAATCCCACACTTCTTTTAGCCGCTGAAACTCCAACCTATCCCTAGGCCGAATTAGTATTTTCCAATCAAGTTCAATATCGCACTTACTCCTTTTATGAGTCTAACTCTCCTGAGTCTAGACAAATAGATTACTCACAAACTTCTCTCCCGATCTTGGATGCAAGAACAAATAATGGCAAAGAGTAAGCAAACCTTGATATTTTATTGCACTGAAAACAAGAAACAAGATGCAATCTCTTCTCACTAATACTCAACAACCTTCACCTAAACCCTAAGAAAGCTTAGAACATGATGAAAAGAATAACAATGATTCCTAGGGTGAACTCTCTTAATTCGGCTCTCCTATTCCCTTGGACGGCTATGCCTTATATAGGCTTGGCCTAGGTGTTAACGCTCTAAAAAACGTATATTTTCTACCCTTTTACTTAAGTTTTTGTTTGGTTTCAAGTTCATTTGCATTGCATTTCATCACATTTAGTTGCATTTCATATGCATTTGCATTTAGTTTAGGTTTTTGTTTTATTTTCTTTTTATTTTTAAAAGATGTTACTTTGAAGGGTATTTGTTGGAAATATTGTGCAGATGCTGAAGCAAAGTTGAAAGAGTGGAAGAGATGTCGTAGCATATTTCTCAAGTGCTCGATCGAACTTCAAGGATGCTACAGCATTGTGGGCGGACAAAACAGAATGGAAGAAAAGGACACACCCACAGCCCACTGTCTTTACGCATTTTTTAGGCCAACTGTCCCTCCTCTGCAAACCTGCAGACGTCGCACCGCCCTGCACCCTGCCACACTTTTCTGCAGACGTTGCACCACCCCTTGTAGACCTGCCACAGTCCCCTGCAGACTAGACATTCCTACCATCTGCTACAGCAATTGTCAAGGGATATTCCTTTGGCATCTTTAGGGCACCAAACCCTAGAAGCCTCCTATAAAAGCCAAGCCTCCTTCAACAAAAAAAGAGAGCTAGAGCCAAGTCGGATGTTCTAAAGCAAGAAAAAAGGAAAAATTAGTAGCTAAAGGGTCATAAAGGAGTGAGCTTTAAGGAAGCAAGAGGGAGAAGAAAGAAGAAAGGAGACCACTTTCGGTCGTCTTCAACCTCTAGCCAAACCACCATTGTAGGAGAGCTTCAAGCAAGGGATTTGCGTGACTTTGGGAAGAGCGGCAAGCTAGGAAGTGTCACGGCACAAACGTTTGAGACTTTCTTTCTCTTCACTTTGTTTACCTCTTTTCTAATTCGATGAATATGTATTTCAAAGGACGCAAGTTGAATAGTTTTTCTTACCTAGCCATGAACTAAACTAGTATGGCTAAGACTTGTTTTGGATGATTTTAATTTATTTTTAATGGATGTTTTGTTGTTTCTAGTTTATTAAGTGTTTTGTTCAAGCATGCTAACACTTTTTACTCTAAACCTTGGTTTGTAAGAGCACCGGGAGGTAGCCATAGCTCAAGGGGTTTGGGAAGCTTAGATCTAGGTATAGGCAAAGCTAGACCATCTTGAACAATAGGGTTGCTGCGGGAGCAGAATCCTAACTTGCCTTAGGGATAAGATAGAGTTTCAACGACTAAAAGGGGTAGTACTTTATCAACATTAGAAGTGTTAGAGTTGAGACCGGGAGGTAATGCCTTAGCATTTTCAAGTGTTAGGCCTTCTGACTAGGGATAGTGGAGGCATTTTCAGTAAACTCTGTCGAGCACTAGTAAACCTTGGGAACAGTAACATCCAGGAGAACAGTTAAGTCATGCCATAGCAAGCCTAGTCTGTCTTAAGCTTGAATATCTTTTTCAGTGTTGTGTTTGTGCAGCTTTATTTATTTCTCCAATATCTGTTTATTGCTACTGCATTTTTGTGACATCCTTTGTTTTGCTCCAGCATCTTTGGTGATTGTTCCATTTTGCTAAAGTATTTTTTGTGACACTTGCAGATTTGCTTTAGCATATGACTTTACAAAAGACTACTTTATCTTTTGTGTATGGTAACTATTTTTGAATTAGCCTACCCAATCCTTGTGGAAACGATCTCACTCACACACTTTATTATTTATTCCATGTGTATACTTGTACACTCTTGCATGCAAATCACAATCATATTTTAAGCACGTGCAAGCAAGCAACACTAGGGCAAACCTTTCCTAAGTAGAATACAACTTGGAGTAGGGAACAAGTCATGTACACAGGTTAAATATTTCCAAGTTTAATTCTTCTAGAAGGCTTTCCCGCGTGGCCTTGTCTTTGGGCTTTTCTTATGTTATCCAGCTTCGATCCTTAGGCTTTTTATCTAGCAACGTTCTTCTCATTTTTCTCCTCAGTTTGCCTGCCATATTGCTAATTGTCTTCTGCTGCCTCAACATCAGGTCCTACCTCGGCCCTAGTTCGTTACCTCGATAATACTTTTTCCTGCACAAATATAAAAATGCAGTAAAGTATGCCTTTTCTATAAATATTATCTTTAATAGCATAATCCTTAAATATATCACATTAAGTATATGCATTGGTCCAAGTAGGTGTAGAATTGATGATTAATGCCCATGAAAAGTGTAGAAAGTGATAATGAGTTTAAGCACTTATCACTCTCTATGTTTATTTAATGCGCAAATATATATTATATTTGTAATTGTGAACTGGATGATATTGTGATGTTTGACTGCACTTTAGAGAAATATTGTGCTTTATAGCTCATTCTTTTAGTTTATTTTTTAGATACTTGACCCTAAGAGTGAGTACTCGAAGCTCTTAATCAGGTAACGTTTTCTTATTATTCTCAATATGGCTACTTACAAGTATTTTTACTTCAGTTATTTTTGAATTTATTAAGGATTGAGATGTATTTAAATTTTATACATCGAATCAATTATCCAATTTTCATTAATTTTATTTAGAATATTTACTTTTAAATTATGTTCTTATCATTTGGTTTACAATTTAGTTT
This sequence comes from Abelmoschus esculentus, assembly GCA_035048815.1. NCBI lineage: Eukaryota > Viridiplantae > Streptophyta > Magnoliopsida > Malvales > Malvaceae > Abelmoschus > Abelmoschus esculentus. The sequence continues at coordinate 9,834,902 of JAUCBN010000032.1, forward strand.
TGAATCGCTTTTTGCATTTACTTGACGTTAACGTTTTTTTAAGTATCAATTTTAACCTACCGTACACCTCAAGTCAAAAATTAAGGGGTTGCAAAACACCACCATCATAGTTACAAAATCTAAAACAAAATACGAGCATAATCTGCAAAATCAAAGAGAGATCAGAAGCAAATCAAAAAAAAGTAAAGGTAAACAAGGGAGAGAAAAGTTGAACTTATTTATTAGATCTAGCCATATACGTGATTCGTTTCAAAAAACCAATCTTAGATTCGTACTCCCCACATTCGAAAGATTCAGAAAGTTGGTCTATTTTCAATTTTCGCCACTGACGATTGGTGCGGTGGATAGTGAGGACCCACGGTGATGGATGGTTATCGGTGTGCCACACAATGGCTAAAGAACTCAGAAGGGCAAAGAGCTTTTTAAAGCTCTGTTACATCATTTGTTGTGAAGAGAGAATTGAAGATTAAAAGAAAAAAAAGGGTATTTAAGCTACCACCAAAATGACACCGTTTTGGTGTTGGTATCTATGGTTAAAACGGTGTTGTTTTAAAGCTCCCGACTTGCATGCCTGACCCAATATCCGATCCTAACTCACAATTAACCTGGGAAATTGGGAAAATCACGATCGAAGATAAATTTGATGTTGATAAATCCACGGATCTAGAAATTCATTTCGGACACTTGGACCTTCTCAAATTGTTTCTTTTTAAGAACCAAAAAGATTTGTGCAAAAACAATAGATACCAAGAAGATCAAAAGGCCTTGGACGCGTTGCCTTCTTGCTGGCTTGGTAACTGTACCCCAAAGATCTCTTATTTAGTTGGTTGGTCTATCTTTGTCTCTCGACTCTCCGGTTAGTAGGTTAATCAATATCGGTTCAATGGTTAAGCGGTATTACCAGCCATTCTGGAGGAGCAGTTGATTCAGTAATTTCTAGTCTTCATCTATCTAGTGTTTCGTCCATTTTAGGTTCTATCAATTTTATAACAACTATCTCCAACATGTGTGAGCCTGGAATGACTATACATAGATCACTCCTTTTGTGTGGTCCGTTCTAGTGATAGCATTCCCATTTTTATCATTGTCTCAGTAGGTCGATCTATGATGACTCGTGCTGAGCTTACTGGTCGTAGGAAGCTTGTGTCCTTTTTATTTTTGAAGATGGTGATCATATGACTGCCTTTTATCAATATAACAAGCTCAGTCTGCTTCTCCCGCTGTTTGTTTGAGAACTTATCACTCTTCTTCGAGTTTTTTAGGTTCCTTTGACTCTAATAAGGCACTCAAACATCAAAAAGAGAGCTACTTCACTATGAATGATAACATATGAATTGAAACTAATGTGACGAGTGTCAATTACCAAAAATGACTCGACCACTAACTTAGTCTCGCAGGACTTCTAAGACAAGGCCGATCTGACCTTGACCCATATGGTACTGAAATTAGATTTCAAGTAGAAGGTATGGAAGTAGATGTAGGGGATGTAAGAGAATTCCCGCTTGCAGGAAGAGACCTAGATGCCTTTATAACAAGACTAGCTCTCCCCAAAATAAAGAAGAAGAAGATCTTCTTCTTCAAAGAAATTTTTTTTCGGAAACTCTCTCACAACCCTCTCCTACATTAAATCACTTACAGAAAGGTGAAAGAGACTTCTAGACAAGTTTGCTCACAGAATTGCCCACTTACTTGAGAACAAAGAGAGGGTAGGATGTAGTTCCTGAGATTGCTTTTGTGTGGGATGGTCAGGTTGCTCTGTAACTCGGTTCTACCCCTGTCTTTGCTTTGGAAAGGTTATTGACTGTTTCAGCATCACAATTTTGATTTCCTTTTATTTTGGCCACTGTTTTTCATGTTTTAGCCCTATAATTTTATCTTTTATTTAATTTCGTTGCTAATTTCATTTTTTTGCCTTGTGATTCTGTATTTTTTTTGTAGAATAACCCTTATACTATTTTTTTATTATTTTATTATTATTATTACTATTATTTTTTTGTAGAATAATCTTTGTGATTTTGGTGTTTTCAATCGTACCGCAAAAAATAAAGATTAGTGGTGACTTCCGAATAATTTTCAGAGATTACAATAGGCATATGCTTAGTTTAATTTTATTAATACTTCTTATTAGAAAATTATTTTTTTTACTATTTATTTATTATTAGAGGCCTATTTCTTACATTTACTCTCGGTTACTAAAATCTCAAGAACAACTCTGTTGGGCACTGTATAAAATCGGAATCAAGTGACTTTGTCTTCAAACAATACCATGTAGTTTGAGGAGTTACCACATGACAAGGTACTGTTCAAAAACGGTATCAGTTGATATCTATTTTAAAATTTAAATTTTATAATATCTTAAAAGATAATCTGAAATTTTTATTATATTTTAAAAAATACAATATTCTCCAGATTTTTTTTTTCATTTTTAACATATACTTAAATCCGCTTCACTTGACTAAAAGCTTTCTAAAACCATTCACTTTCGATACTCAAAATTCGAGAATACTTTTTTTTTACGATTCAAGAAGAATACTCGGTCGAGTTAATCGGGGCACACCAAATCGTCAGGCAGGTAATTTTGTCATCTAAATCCAAATAAAAACATATTTTTCACTTTATGCATAAAATATTTTATATTTTAAAAAAAATACTACCGTAATCCGAAAAAAAATTCTCATTTAACACCCTACCATTAAAAGAAAAAAATCTCAGCGTGGAAGTTCACTGCAGAGAAGAAAGCCTCCTTATCCTCTCGTATATTTCGTGAAACGGTGGAATTTCCCTCCCTTTCCAGGGTTTTCTTTACATTAGTGCAATGTCCATTCCTCACTTCAACCTTGCTCCTAATTTGACTGTTTCAAGGCTCTGTTTAGGTTTGTCCATAACTATTCTGTCTTCTTCCTCCGCCACGTCTCCAACAAATTGGAAGTCTCTTATTCTCTATTGGTTTTACCCTCAGGAACAATGACTTTTGGGGAGCAGAACTCTCTTCCTCAGTCATTTGGTCTTCTCGATCAAGCTTTTGAAGCCGGAATCAACTTCTTCGACTCTGCCGAAATGTACACTTTAAACCCTTTCTGCGTTTTGGCGTTCCTTTTTGTTTCTAAACTTGGTTTAATGTTCATATTCTGTTTTGTAAATGCAGGTACCCAGTTCCCCAGCGTACTGAAACTCAAGGGAAAAGTGAGGAATACTTTGGTCAGTGGGTTAGAAAGAGGAATATCTCCCGTGATCGTGTCGTCGTTTCTACCAAGGTTAGCTCTTTTTCTTGCTTTGTCAGATAATACTTAGTGGTTGATGTCTTCGTAATAATCATTGACCATTCGATATTTTAACCATCTTACTTTGTCTTGAAAAAATTGCGTTTTGGCTTCATTCTAATAGTAGTAAAAAATTCCATTGTAGGGTCTGAATGCCGATATCTTTCCAAAGTTATATACACATTTCATTGCAGGATAGAATAAGTTTTAATTGAAATGAAATGTATGTTTATGATTGGCACCCCTTTACCTCCAAATGTACCTTTTTGTCTGTTGATCTGAGCTTTCACAATGATTGCAGTGTGCTGAGTGATCTACCATATTGTCTGTCTGAACCCCCAACACTTGGATGATATTGTGTTCTTGGGGTTTCTATGTGCGGTTTTATCCCTGAGATTGTCTCCCAACCCTTAAGAGAGTTCCAGGAGTCACTCGTGTGGTTCTGCCTGTTTGGTTTGGGTGGAAAGCCACCCCTGCTAGATTTGGGGGGAAGAGCCACGGGACCCAACTGATGTAGATTACACATTTCGCTCTTGGCGGGACTTGATCCGTTGACCTTACATATAAAGACATTTCTTTGGGAGAGTAGGTACGATTGGACTTGTGGCACTACACCCCAAATCTACCAAGGGTGAATTGTCGTTGTTGTCTGCACAATTTAACTGGGGTGAACCACACGAGGTGCTCCCGAAACCCTTCTTAATGGTTGGGAGACATCCGATGCTAAAACTGCACAGACACCCAGAGTACACAATACTTTCTAATTGTTTCAGGTTCTGACCACCAATATGGGATATCACTCAACATAGTGATTTAGTTTTGAAGTTTATAGCAATTGTTGTGTGGACTTGTGATGGTTTTCAATGTGTGAGGAAAATTTTCCAAAATGAGTATTTTCCTAACGGTGCGTCTATCACCACTATTCTTTCCCACATGTTTGAAAGTTTTGCATTGAATATTGATCACAGAAGTGGTAATGAGACAGGTTGCTGGGCCATCTTGTCAAATGAGTTGGATTAGAGATGGGCCAACATGTTTAGATGCCAAGAATATCACTGAGGCAATAGATGGCAGGTTAGTCCCATGTGACACGGTTTCTGTATGATCAATTACACTGGAATGCCTCTGGGTTGGTCCCTCTCTGAAATTGTTTCTGCGTGCATTATCACATTTTATGCTATCCTGCTGTGTAGATTTTTATTATCACTTGTACCAAGGGGACTCTCTTTCCAGTTCCTGGCAATATTTGCATGTTAAGGTGCCTGCTTAGTTTTACGCCTAGATTCCTTAAGGTTATTTTGCATTGACTCTTCATTTTCTTGAAAAAGTTTGTACTGATACAGCTCTAGTTAATTGGGAATTATAATCTAACTTAACTGACATCATATTTGGTATTAACAAGAGTACATGTTACTAACGCAAATTGATTACTATGGTAATCTGTATGTATGTCCATTACCTATAACTAATGAAATTGATTTGTAGAGATTGATGCTGTGAGTGCCTGTATGTGGGTATTTTTGTATTCCTTTATGCTCTAACAGGACAGCTTCGTGTTTGAGTTTTGCAGTTTAAAGCGTTTGCGAATGGACTACATTGATCTTTATCAAATCCACTGGCCCGACCGGTTTGTATATAAATCTAATCCTTTGTTTATTTCCCTGGGAGTCAGTTTGGGGTAGTGGAGTAGCCAATTGAATACAAACTACAGTTTATCTTCCTTTTTAGTTCCTTGTCTATAATACAAGATCCATCATTTTAATGTGATTCAAAGTTGCATCTCCAGCTATGTTCCCATGTTTGGAGAAACTGAGTATGATCCGGTTCGACAATTTTCCTCTGTCCCCATTGAGGAACAACTTGATGCTCTCGGCAGAGCTGTTGATGCTGGTAAGGTTAGTGGCATGTTATGTGTTTTGCGTTTATAAAATCTCACCACTGTAATTTAGTAAACCATTGTTTTGACTCGCAGATCAGATATGTTGGACTCAGTAATGAAACACCATATGGTGTCATGAAGTTCCTTCATTTTGCAGAAAACAATGCTCTGTACCCTAAGCTTATATGTGTGCAGGTTGTTTGTGAAATTGTGGTTAAAAGCATTGTCTCCTCTGTATCTCTTGTTACTTTCTATGGATGGAGCTGATAAGCTTATATTTTTTTAGAATTCATATAACCTGCTCTGCCGAACTTTTGATTCTGGAATGGCCGAGTGCTGTCATCATGAGAGGTATACTTTGAGTTTTTTTGTTTTCTAACTTAAGAAGTATGTTGATTTTTTAATTGCATCTTGTATGTATATGATCTCAATAAAAAAAATCATCATCTTACAATTGCAAAGCTTTGGAAATCTTAAGAGTGATATGGGTAAATTTATGAATTCTATGTTCTTGCATCGCGTGCCCTTTTTTCTATAATTAAATTACCATTCTGAATAGGATGTAGGATTACAAATGCCAGAATTTAATTCCTTGGTGAACTGATATTGACACAAGGGCTTATAGCTGCTGTTCATGGTTGCAAAGCTGTAGGATTCTTCCTTTGCTGTTTATCAAGCAAAACACATATATAACCATGTCATTCTTTGCGAAAAGTTTTGGTTCTGAATGTTCGAAGTACCTTTGTTAGCTCTCTAGTTAGTTTTACTCATGTAGATTAATGGAGTAGGCTTTTGCATGTATCTTTTTTTCTTTCTTATACCGGCTCAATATTTTACAGGATCAAGTTGTTGGGCTACAGTCCACTTGCAATGGGAATACTTTCGGGGAAGTATTTTGCTTCAGATGGTGCTCCTCCTGATGCTCGGTTAAATCTTTTCAAAGGTTGACTACCAATGCTATGTTTTTATATTTCATTCTTTAAGATTCTTTCATGTTATCATTGAGTTTTTATTCTTCTTCACTTAATCTCATATCTGATTTCTAGGAAGGTATTCAGAAGGTGAATCCCGGTACAACCTGACCAGAAAGACATTAAGATTATCTACAATGGTAACCTTATTATTCTGCAGTTTGAACCTAGAGTTTATTCTACGTCACTCTATTTTTTTTCATGAAAACGGAACATGTTTATACGTTCTGTAATGAGTTATTGTATGATCATTAATCCAAATGGGTTAAATGAACGACACCTATAAGAAGGATATTGAAGGTTGTTCCAAAATAACCATACATGTGAACGTGTTATTGGTGCATTTGGTGGGTGTATAGATTCATGATTAAAGTGTTTGTCAAATAAGCTTATTGTTTGACGTGGAAAGCTTTTTGCATTGCAGCATAGTCTTTTTTTGGAGTGAAATTTTACTTTTTTTACGTGCGATACCTCTCTCTTAGGCTTAATTCTTTTGAATTTTTGATTGGTGCTTTTAATTCCATCTCCCCGTCTTTGCAGGAGTACATTGGCATTGCTGAAAAATATGATCTTCATCCTGTAGCACTTGCAATCGGTATGTAGTTATGTACACGTGTATGCGCATTACTTGTCCGAGTAATTATATCCTTAAAATCACTGTGTATCCATTTATCGAAAAGAACTTCAGAGCATACCATGCTCCGAAAGTAGACGATCCTTGATGATTCTGAAAAGTAGGGTTAAATTGGATATGAAGCTTTGTTCAAACCATAAGGTTGGAAGTTCAATTTCTGTTTTATGTGATCATTAATTATGTATATATATTGTGGCAGCATTTGTTCTAAATCATCCTCTGGTGGCAAGTGCTGTATTTGGAGTGACAAAAACATGGCAGCTTGAAGAGGTTATTAGTGCATGCAGTGTTGAACTGACATCTGAGATTATTGCAGACATTAACAAAGTTCATGCCAAGTTTCCAAATCCATGTCCCTGATATCAATTCAGTCACATGTTTTGATTTCTTTTTTATTTAGAAGTTTTAAAGTTGGGTATAATGACAAGTCTAATTCTGGAGATAACGAGGAGGTAATTTTTTTTATAGGCAAATTTAGACTTTAGTTCTCTAGTTACAAATAGAGGTGGTTATTTGATCGAGTCGAATCAAAAAGGTTTCGAATTATTCGAGTTGATAAGTTTTATTTTATTATTTAAACTTTATTTGTATTTTTTTATTCAAATTATAGAGTTTCTATATATATTTAATTGTAATTATTAATGTCATAATAATATTGATTTTAATTTAAACGACTCTCTTTTGTCATATAAGCTACATATGTTTTTTTTCCATATTTTTTTGCATGTATGAGGAAGTTTTGTAATGATATTTAACAAAAAAGAATTCTAAAATATATTTATAATATTTTTTAAAAAAATTACGGATAAAATATTAATGGAGTATAAAGTACTCAAGGAGTTGATGAGAATAAATAATTTATAAAAATTATAGTTGAAGGATTGAACTGAATAAAATATAGAATTAAAGGATAAATTAAAAAATTATTTTTGTTACAAATATGAATCGATGTTGCATATATTATATAGTGTCATGGGAGCATGCGATTTAAATTTTGATAATAATAAAAAAACTTAAAATAAAGGAATAATGGAATAAATTGAAATATTATACAAAGTTAAAATGTTAAATTGTAAAAATAGAAAAATTAAAAAAATAAAGCTAAAGACGTATTTTATAGTGATTTAAAAGTATCTAATTTAAATTTGATTAAAATCTTAAAACGAAGGATGATTTAAAAGAAATAAAAGAATAATATAAAATTAACATTCTCAATTATGAAAAGATAAAATTTATTTTCAATATTTACAGTGATTTAGAATTGTGTAGTTTAAATTTAATTAAAATAAATGAAGGATTAAATAAAAATTAAATCATAAAACTATAAAATTCTAATTTTTTTTTTAGTTTTAGACTTAGAAAATTCAAAAGTCCATTGTTTCCTGAATTGTTTAAGTTAGCTGAAATAACTTAAATTTAAAAATATGGACTTTTAAATTGAATTATGGGTAAGTCTTACCATGTCTTACCATGGGTAAGTCTTACAATGTCATCTATGGGTAAGTCTTACCATGTCTTATCATGGGTAAGTCTTAACATAGATACATCAAATATTGGGTTCTGTCTATACTGACGAGAAATTATATCATGGGTAAGTTTTGCCATGTCATCTATGAGTTCATATTGCCTTAGTGTAGTCACATATTGCACACTTAACCCCTGTTTTATTTGAATTTCATTTATGTCATGCTTTATTGACTCATTTCATATTCATATCATGGATCAAAGAAAAGAAGTAAAATTCAAAATTGGCAGGGTATGCCCTTTTTTCGAAACGAAATACGAAGAAAAGTTACCATAGAACTCTTTGGATCATCTGTCAACTGCTCAATGAATTACTTCTTTGGAATGGTAAAAAAAAGATACCCAAGTAATTTTTTTTTTAATTAATATATGCCTATTTCATTCCATTTTTCCTTCATTTCTGATTATTTTCTTATTTTCAATAGGAATTTTGGTATCCATCAAAAGAATCAAATCCATGAAATGAAAGAATTAGAAAATCGTAAGACTTGCCTTTCAATTATTTCAGATTGATTGAAATCAACACAACTAAAATAGATCAAGCGAAGAAATAAAATTGAGATACTATGTACAGTACATATATTTAATTGAGATACTATGTACAGTACATATATTTATTCTTCCCTAATTTTTTTGTTTGGCTTTTCTGGAAAAGAAAAAAAAAATGGGCATTTTATGTTATGGCGGATCAGCGAATTATTGGGCCGAGCTGGATTTGAACCAGCGTAGACATATTGCCAACGAATTTACAGTTTTTTCAAGTGAAGATTCACTTGGAAAAATATATGACATGAAAAAATATGAGATTTACCCGTAATATAATTTGTCCTACTAATCGTAAATTATAATGCCATAATATTTTTTGATGGGAAGTTATAAAAAATAGCAGTTATACTGAATTTTTTTATACAAGTCTTAAGAATATTATTATAATATTTGTATGTATCGAATTTCTTATAAAAGTTTAAAAATTTTGACATATATCAGATTTTTTATAAAAAATATAAGAATTTTTATATATACCGAATTTTAATAAAAAAAATATAAGAATTTCGATATATACTAAATTTTTTTTACCAAAATTGTAATAAGTTTAGTAAAAAATTAGATACAACCGTTTTGTAACCATTTTTAACATGTTATTTCAAAAAAGCCTTTTTGATCCTTGTAATACAATTGAATTTTCAGTTTGTTATTTGCTCGGCTTAATTGCTTTAATGTTATTTTTTTTTGAAATAATAACTTCCTTCTAACTTTAATCGAAAGAATAACCTCCTTTTTGCTCACGTAAATAAAATTCGTATTGTACAAAATACTAAGTATTAATTCGCATCTTGAAGAACGTAAAGTATGTCTGATGTGGATTATCGTAGCCATTTTTTTAATATTTTTAAAGGATGTGAATTTGGTGGTTTCCGTTGAAATACTCAAGTTATATATAAGAAAGATTAGTTCTCACGCACTTGGTTTGAACCATGCTTATTTGTTTCATGAATCTAACTCTCCTGATATTTGATAAATGGTAACGGAATGCTTGGTTTGCCAACTAAACAAGGAGGATTTGCACCATCCTCGAGGTTTATTACAACCTCTTTTAATTCCCGAGAATATTTGGATATCCATTAGCATAAATTTTATTGAAGGATTGTCACTCTCAAAAAAAAAAGAATTGTATTTTCAATTTAATATTTTTTTTACCGTTTGAATTGACATTTTTATTTTTGTTCTATTAGTCTATTATTTCTTTCTCATTTTAGACATTTATTTGTTGTTAATTAATTTCCTTGTTTATTCAAAATTTATTTCTCTTTTTATTTTTCTATGGTCAATGTCATTTAAAATTATATACCATAATTTTAGTCTAATGCATGATTATAGTAAATAGTTTTTTTTAATGTATTCTCATATAATATATATTTTTATACCGCATATCTTTCCCATAATCTTGTTGTCTAATGGATTAGTGTGTTTGCTAGTGTTTACTGACCTAATTTTTAACATACGTGGGTAGTATGAGCATGTGTGTTTGTAGGTTATCAATTTGTTATGATAAAAAATGCATGTAACCTTGTCATTCATTATGCACGTTACTGTTAATGTCCCTTTTAGTTACCAGTGGTTTTGTCATGTCTTATTTCTTTATTCTTCTTATTTATTTGGTTGTTATGTTTCATATATTATCTATCATATAATATTTGTTCATTGTATACTGTCAACATATGTTTGCATTCACCACACCATATACCCTTTATGTTGTCACGTGCAGTTATTTTACATTACTCCTTTTGTATGTAATCGTGCGATCATGTTTTCTCCTTGTGATTCGGACTTACCCATTGTTTTTTATTTGCTTTAATTGTTCAGTTGTCAATTCTAATTTCGTTTTCTTAGAATATGTGTTTTATTATGGCATCATCACCATTCATATGATTTGCATGTTTAATAAATATTTTTGTTAATTGATTTTAAAACTATCAAACAGGTGGTATCTATTAATTCGGATATTTGTGTTATAATCTTCCGAATTATCGGAGATTCAAATTAATTCTTATTCTCTATAGGTAAATAAATTTAAAAGTTGACAAGATCATGACATCATTTCTTTATATGTATGCATCATGCATAAAGGTGACGTGTGAGTTTTGAGCCATAAACTAACGCGACAATTAGTATTATTTAACGTCGATTTAGTCTTTGGTCTGATTTATCATCAACCTTATTAATTAAATATTTTATTAATTTAAATTCACCAATTAAATTAAGTCTGTTTAGTTAATGTTAATTTTAAATTTAGAAACCGATTTAAAATTAAGTTAAAGTTCAAAAATAAAAATATTTTGGTACCGATTTTCGGGCGCGATGGGGGTTTAATCCTTTCCCATGTGTATCCAACTCTCGAACCATTTTTCAAAGTGAATCTCTGATTTTTATTTTTAAGGTGTTTGGTCTACCTAAGTGGCCGGTAACGACTCTAATTTTATCGTTTTTAAAGAATTAATATTTTATGTGATATTTTCAAAAGGGATTAAATTAATAGCATTTAAGATCTTTTTACCCCACATCCATTTTAAAATTAAATTTCTGTTTTTCATCTTTTGAATTCTTTCCAAATTAACCTTTCGTTTTCCATCTTCGGTCTAAAAAAGTCGCTACAGTGATTAAAGTAGAACAAAACAATAACTTAAGGACTTAAACAAAAATAATTCAAAATTGATGACCAAAATAAAACAAACCAAAAAGAAAAGTGATCTCCAATGTAGATTACCCATACGATATATCAATGTGCCGCAGAGAACTTAAATTTCAGAGGACACCACCATTTTTGTACGAAGGCAATCACCACCACCCACTTATTAGAAAATCTATTATAATAACATTAACATTCGCAGTCAATTTTAATTTCTTAATCCAAAACAGGGTAACGCCATCGACGGAAATTCCGAGCTTTGGGTTCTTTCCCACAAAAACAATTTATTAAATTTAATTTAATAATTTCTAAAAAAAAAACAGCAAGAAATGAGGGCTCAAGTTTGAGCTCCGATGTCTGGGTTATGGATTCTTTCGTCAATGTTGTTGCGAAGGATCTCAGGATTGGAGGTGTGATATTGTTTGAGAAGGATTTGGGTGGGTGGGGATGGGGTCGAAACCGTGGCTACCTCCGGCTCCTACTTATCGAACTTTGGAGACTCTTTCGGACACCGACGAGGATGCGCCTGGTCCCAGATGTGGTCACACTCTTACCGCCGTTGCTGCCACTAAGGACCAGGGTCCTACCCTTATTCTCTTCGGTGGCGCCACCGCCATTGAGGGTGGCGGTTCCTCTGCTTCTCCCGGGATCAGTTAACATCTCTCTCCGTCAACCTATTATTACTTTCGATATCATTTTCGACAATGTAATATATTATCTTTTTTTTTTTTTTTTGTGTGTGTGTGTTTAGGATTGGCTGGTGTTACCAATTCTGTGCATTCTTATGACGTTCTTACCGGAAAGTGGACAAAGTGATTTCCTTCGATTCTTTTGATTATCTTTTTTTTTTTCTTTTTTAAATTTGAGCTGGAAATTTTAGTTGATATTTTGAACGGTTTAAATTGAATTGTGCAGAATAAGACCAGCTGGTGATCCGCCTTCGCCTAGGGCTGCACACGCTGCAGCTGTTGTTGGCACCATGGTCGTGTTTCAGGTGTGTGCATTGCAGAATGAGCTCTAAAGAATATTGATTTTGTATAATTTTTTATGGGTTATTATTTTATTGTTATTTTCTTTAACTTATTTGTTTATGTTGGGTAGGGTGGGATAGGTCCAGCTGGACATTCTACCGATGATCTTTATGTGCTTGATCTGACACATAATAAATTTAAGTGGCATAGGTAAGTTTAAGTTCTGCGAATTTTGTCTATTTCTCATTGGAATTTGTTGTTGTTTCATGATAATTTGGTTTTTTTATTTGCCTTTGATGGTTTTCTTTGTCTAGAGTGGTTGTGCAAGGGCAGGGTCCTGGTCCACGCTATGGTCATGTTATGGATTTGGTTTCCCAGAGATATCTTGTCACTGTAAGCGGAAATGATGGTATGAACATTTTGTGTTTCAGCTTTATCCCATCTATCTTGTTGTGTATTTCATTTTTGTAGAAGAGACTAGAGTGTGTTGTGATTGGAAAATTAGGTACGAAAAAACAAAAATGAAGCTATATGTCTTGGTTAACTGATTCAATTTGTTGATTGATCTATAGTAAATGCTGGATGAAACATGTTTGCTTTGGTATATTCAGTTAGTGTCCAGATGTTCTTCAACATTCGAAAATGTTTATATCAGTATTCAGTAAGATTGTGGTTTAGCATCAAGAAGACATGCATTGCTTCTTTAGTTATTTGGCAACTGTGATTGAAGCATGGTCAATTCTGTGCATTTTCTTGTTTGGTGATTTTCTCATGGTCTAATACTCTAATTTGCTTGGCCGCTTTGAAATTTGAGAAACGTTTTTTCTAAATAGGGAAGAGAGTTCTCTCTGATGTCTGGGCTTTGGATACTGGCCAGAAACCATATGTATGGCAGAAGCTAAATCCTGAAGGCGACAGACCTTCTGCTAGAATGTCAGTTCCTTTATTATAAACTACACACGTCATTAATGTCTGTATATTTCCACAATCTGTTGTAAACATTTCTACTATTTATACTCTCTTTGTAGGTATGCAACTGCTAGTGCTCGCTCTGATGGTATGTTTTTGCTTTGTGGTGGAAGAGACTCTTCTGGGGCGGTATGGCCTTTCCTCATGTAATATTGTGCTTTATGCCTACTCTTCGGGTGGTTTGTTTGAACTGTTGAAGTTTAAAGGCATTATTCATTAGCGTGTGTTAATGTTTAGCATAAGCTGTGTGATTTTTAAGTTTTCTTACTTTGAATGATGTATACCCATGTAACTGTTAATTGTATGATCTAATTTGATCTCTTAACTAATATTCTATACTAAAGAATTAGGCACTGAACAGTTTTTCTAGGGGATGAGTGGGCTTTCAGTCTTGGAGCTGTTTTTGACTTTATAGATTATATATGTACCTCTACAGCCTATGGCAGATGCATATGGACTGTTTATGCATAGGAATGGTCTGTGGGAATGGACTCTTGCACCTGGAGTGTGCCCTTCACCAAGGTATCAACATGCTGCGGTACGTAGATGCCACAACTATTGAACATAGTGGTTATGAACATAAAACACAAGTTTTATGGGCCTGATATTTGCATTATACTAGGTTTTTGTTGGTGCGCGATTGCATGTTACTGGGGGTGTTCTTAGGGGAGGACGTGCAGTAGAAGGTGAGGCAGCTATTGCAGGTGAGCATTTTTTGTCATCTCGAAATTACTGGCCATATTGCGAGTTGTGCGTGTCTTTGTTTTATTTATATCCACTCTACTTTGTAGTACTGGATACTGCTATTGGTGAGTGGTTGGACAGGAATGGACTTGTGACCAACTCAGGGAACACTAAGGGACATGCTGAACAGGATCCTTCTTTGGAGCTTTTGCGTCGTTGTCGCCATGCAGCTGCATCTGTTGGTGTTCAAATATATGTTCATGGTGGTCTTAGAGGAGGTAAAGATAATAAAATCTATCTGAAAAGTAGTGTGCATGGAGTTGTCTCAGTAAACTGATTTTGTTTTGACTAATTAAGATGCTAGTAAAAGACTCATTAAGGTTTAATTTTGGACGTTTGATTGCAAGTCTGCAATTATCAATGTAGTTTTAGTTAACAAAAATAGAAGAAATACACACGGAGAAGGCTTCTTATACAGTCTCTATTTTTTTAGTTGTCAATTCATGGATTGCCATACAACAAAGAACCTAAGATGCTACCCCCCTTTTTTGGCTTTTGATTGAAATATATAAACTTAACATATATGAATACAAAGGGTCACATTGTGACTGTTGTCTATACGAATTTAATTACTTTTTGTGCCCTTTGTTTTCATTAGGTTTTTGCGACAATTGGGTTTTAAATTTTACTTTTTTGCTTGAAATCCTTAAAGAATATGATAGGAGCCGAATTTTGAAGAAAATAAATGGTGAAGAACAGAATAATAATTTTTATTAGATGTGGTTGTGAAGAATATTAACACTACTACAATCAATAATCTAGAGAATTCAAGTAATAATTAATCATGCCTGCAAATAAGAACAATTCCTACAAAACTTAAAATGAACAATAGATCATTATTTATTGAAAACAAAACTAAAGTCCTATAAAATACAGGATAATAGGAACTTGACAAAAGTTGGGGAAACATGCAAGACTGCTAGTTATAAGAGTATTAGGTCGAATAGTATGTCCTACTCGATAGAGAGTTCTACTTAGGGAAGAGTTTTTAGTTGATTAGTCTAAAATATCTCTATCTCATTAAGAGAGTAAAGACCTATCTAAATTAGGTATTTTAGTTTAAGTTAAACTCTTGTAAATTCTTAGTTTGGAGTCTATAAATAAGACTTCATATTGAATCAATAAAACACAATACAAAGATTAATTACCTCTGTTTTCAACATGGCTAATCTGGACCCTTCGATATCAGAAATTAGTTCCCAAAACAGTCCTTCTTAATATGAATTTCAGATTTTAGGTTCTTCTCTTTCACCTATCACCACATACAAACTCAACGGTAATAATTATCTTCCATGGTCCTAGTCTGTTAGATTTTATATCACCGGGAGAAGGAAAATTGCTTACCTTTCTGATTCAATGCTAATCCCAGAAAAAACAGATCCAAACTACAACATTTGGTTGAGTGAAAATACTATGATTATGTCATGACTAATCAAGTTTATGGACACTGAAGTTGGGAAGAATTTTATGTTGTATCAAACAGCTGCAGAAATATGGAATGCTGCACGAGACACTCTGGTGCTGATAATTGTGAGAAAAGGGCCACGGTGACCGTAGATGCAACGGATGATGGTGTTTTGTGTGTGATTAGTAGTTAGGGATGTGTTGTTTGAAGAAGATGAATGTAGCCCCTAAAATTTACGTTACTGAAACTTGATTTTCAAGTTAGGGTTTTTATAAAATTAAAATAATTTCGGATAAATTATTAAATAATTAATAATTTTAAATTCTGAAAATTTAACACTTAAATAACTGAGTTCAACCCATAAGTTATCCAATAAATTCAAAGTCCAAAGTTTATTACAAAATAACAATCAAAATATCCGGAATTAAACATAGTTTCTGAAATAACATTAAAAATCTGAATGCCGAAAGTCACACGTAATAAATCTGAAAAACAGGAACCTCCAAGTACCGTACGAAGTCTAGGTTTGAGATCTAAAACAGGAAAC
Organism: Abelmoschus esculentus; assembly: GCA_035048815.1. Lineage (NCBI taxonomy): Eukaryota > Viridiplantae > Streptophyta > Magnoliopsida > Malvales > Malvaceae > Abelmoschus > Abelmoschus esculentus. The sequence goes on from JAUCBN010000032.1 coordinate 9,850,993, forward strand.
TATAGGGGTGTAAGCTTGAGAACCTAGTGTGTCTCTAAGATACAGATAAATATATTTACAGTACAGACAAATATAACACAGGGCAAAATAACATAATCTCAGAACATAACATCATGTCATAAAACAGAACAGAACATGCGATCTAATGCATGTATGATATGATATGCACCCAAACACCGAACACCATCAGAAGAGAAGGTTCCCTTGAACCACTCTATCTCCATCACACCATCAAAAGTGAAGCTCGACTCGAGGGTGGAGTCACTGAACAGAAGTGGACACTCTACCCGTAAATGGAGCCACTGATCAGAAGTGAAATTCACCAATAGGTGATACCACTGGACTTCCCCGTACAAATATTTTACCGATGTCATGACATGTACAGATGATCAGGTATGAACAAATATCAGAATCAGAATACATGCTCAAAAGAATAACATGAGGCATGCATAACAGTTTCAGAATCAGATAATCAGTTAATATTTCAGAACATGATAATTATGCATTTATTTTCAGAAAATAACAGAAATGATGAAATCAACGTATTACACATAATTAATAGGTATACAGAAAGTTGCACACAGAAATAAATAGAAAATTGTCGGAAGAGACACACCTGTAGCAGATCACTTAACGCCGGTAGTACGTTTACTGGGCTCAGTCCTAGTACTAGGTCTAGCAGGCGTAGAACGTGCGTGTTCTGAGGACTGATAAACAAGAGGTCGTCCAAGAGGAGGAGGCAAAATCTCAGGGTCAGAGTCTACGCCACTTTTGGACTCCCTATCAGGATCTGAGTTTTGTGAAATGGACAACCCTCGAAGGGATTTAGTTTCCTTCAATAAAGGATCTGGATTTTATGAAACGGATAATCTTCCCGTACTAGCTTTTGTGGTATTCTCATTCAATACAGTGATGTTTCCACCTGAAAGAGATTTAAGTTCAGAATATGTTTCCACCTGAAAGAGATTTAAGTTCAGAATGACCATTCACACGTTTAGCATTACCAACTGCATATGGTTCGATGCACGATATGTCTACAACCCATACTCCAACACAACTTTGATTATACGAGCAGCCAAGAAGCTTTCTTTCATGAACATTAAGATCTGATAATTTAGACCATCCCACATCCACACCATCATAACATCTTATTGGTTCCCATGAGAAAACCTTCGGATATTCATGCAATCCACAGACTACAGTTCTTCCATCGGGATTGAAGGTCAAGCAACGGACTCCTATGGTCTCAAGCGCAGCTGAACCAATAAACTCAAAGGTTTCAAGGTCCCAAAACTTAACAGTACGATCAGTTGAACTTGTAGCTAGTAGAAACTTGTGGGGGTGAAAATCTAAGCACTGGATTTGACCTTCATGATCCTTGAACTGATGCAACAGTTTCCCAGCAGTTAAATCCCACACCTTCACAATGTTGTCCTCACCACCAGATACAACCCATCGACCATCTGGTGTAAACTTGATCACATTGATTCCTCGAGTATGACCTTTGTAAGTGTGAATACACCTTTTCTTTCTGATATCCCATATCTTTAGATTCGTATCAAGAGAACCAGATGCAAAGAACTCGTTAAAGGAGTGAAAATCAATAGAAATGCAATTGGATCTATGACCAGTCAGGGTCCGGACAATTTTCGCCTCCTTCAAAACCCAAAGCTTGATGGTACCGCTTGCAGCACCTTACAACTACCAGAACTTCTGAAGAATCAAAGCTCACTGAATCTATTCCACTTGTGTGTCCCGATAAACTCAGTATGGCATTCGGTTTACCGATAGCCCAAAGATTAACCTTGTGATCTTCCCCCTCCAGTCACAAGAACCCTCGATGATTTCTTCCGATCTTTAGGCAATTCACACTTGAAGAATGTGCCACAAATTCTTGTAACTTATAAGCGCGCTTAGTACTCCCTGAGGAGATGAAATATAAGATATAACTCTAGTAACATTCAAATGAAACAAGAACTAGCGAAGCGGCACCATAGATCTCATCCTCGTTTCATTTCATTTATTCAGCCAGTTTTCTACCACAAATACCAAACACTAACATGAAATACAACAGTTCTCATAGATTATCTTCGGTGTTTAATCTTTCTCTCTTGGTTTCCTCTAGAATCTGAGTTCTTGTTCAACACATCGGAATATATTTTGCAAAGGAAAACGAAAGACAACACTTAACTCAGTTTGGAAGAACAATCAAAACTTAACGGATGAAATTAAATTACAAAAACAGAAGGAAATAAAACCCATAATAAAGTCGAAGCGAGAAAACTGGAGAAGAAACGGTCTGGGAAAAACAAAAGGGTTAACTTACCCAACAGGACCCTTAAGCTTTCAAATAAATATAACTAAACCACAAAATTCGAATTAGGTTTAGATCAGAAAATACCCAATTGTTAGGGTTTTGAATTAGGGATTTAAGATTTAATTTGGGAACAATTTTTGGGTGTTACAATGAAGATGATATTTTCCAGAGAGAACAAAGTGTTTCTCTGTATTTTCTTATTATTCTTTTATGTCAAATGATTACAGAGTAAGTCTTTAAATAGCCTAAAATAGAATTTTAATGTAATTAAAATTATACTTTATCTCTAATTTAAACAATATTTATTCTTAATTTAAATAAGACTTTTAATAAATCTAAAGTACTAATTATGAATAAACTCTAATTAAATATTAAATAAAAACTCTTAACACTCCTCGTTAATTTAGATTTCTCCTCAAGCTCTAACACTTCTTGGATAACTAATACTCCCCCTCAAACTGATGAACAAACGTAGTAAAGCATCAATTTGGATCTTGGATGTGATGTCCTACTCTTTTTTTCTTCTGTTGTTTCTTCGAGAAAAATACTCCCTATTCTCGGGTTAGGAGTATTTGATTTAGATGCTTCAGCACGCGGTTCTTGATTAAAAGATCTAATTTGAATGAAGTACGAAGTGATCAAAAGAATCTACACTCCCCCTCAAAAGAATCTACACTTCTTGGATAACTACAATAATACATCGAAGCTTTTTGGGATTGAGAGCCATATAAAAGATCTTCGACAGGGAGACCTTAAAGTTGTTCAATATTTTGGAATTCTCAATAAATATTGGCAACAAATAGATTTATATGAAAAAAATGAGTGGAAATGTCAAGAGGATAGCAACTTCTATAACAAACAACAAAACCAAAGAATAGTTTTTCAATTACTGTCCAGGTTTAATGGAGAGTTCGATGGAGCCAAAGGAAGGATTCTTGCCACCAAACCTCTTCCTTTAATCTGAGAAGTTTTTTCTGAAATAAGGAGGGAAGAGAGCAGAAGATCCTTCATGGTCCCAACAGTTCCACAAACAGAAAATTCAGCCCTTGTCACCAGTACAATCTCAAGGAATCAACCAAGGAAAAATTGACCTTCTTGTGACCATTGCAAGAAACCAAGTTGTTTGAAGGAACAATTTTGGAAGCTACATGGAAAACCTGCGGATTGGAAACCTAATCGATCCAGATTTCAAAAGGAGGCTCATATTGCTTCACAAGAAGACTCATCCAGCAGCTTTAGCAAGAAACAAATAGAGGAATTGCAGCAACTTCTTAATACTATGACAACCAAAACTACCAACATAGCTCATAATACTACTGCAGGGTAATCTTTCACCTTATTCCTCGAACCATTGTATAGTGGACTCGGGAGCATCAAACCATATGACAGGAAATTTTGAACTCCGAGAAGACTATAGTGACAACAACACACCAACTTCTATCCGAATTGCAAGTTATTTTCTTACTTCAGTAAAAGGGAGTGGTTCTGTTAAATTAAACAACAATATGATCCTTCATAATGTTCTCTATGTCCCTAAACTTGCATGCAATTTACTATCAGTCAACAAGTTAATTCAGGATTCTATTTGTAATGTTGTGTTTGATGCTGGTGGTTGCATTTTTTAGGCACAAGATTCGAAGAAGGTGATTGACAATGCTAGGCTGGACAAAGGGTTGTACAACTCAGAGGAAAAGAATCTAAAAGTGCTTTCTCAAGTGAACTTAGGAAATATGTTTTATCTCCAGACATAAAGAATGATGAAGTGTTATTATGGCACTATAGATTAGGTCATCTTAGTTTTTTTATCTTTCCAAAATGTTGCCACATTTATTTACCAATAAAGATCTCTCTTTATTTTTCAGTGAAATTTGTCAACTAGCCTAACATACTCAAAAACCCTATATTGCAACAAAATTTGAGCCAACATGGGTTTGTCACTTTATGTGTATAAATGGTTTGTCTCTTTTATAGATGACTACTCCAGGACAACATGGGTTTTCTTAATGAAAGAAAAATCAGAAATAGAGTCTATCTTCAGGAATTTTTACCAGAAATTTGAAACCCAATTTGATACAAAAATCAAAATCCTTAGAAGTGAAAATGGAATTGGGTGTATCAGTAAATCTATAGGCTCTTTCTTTAAAGAAAAACAATTGTTCATCTTACTTCTGTTAAAACACCTCAACAAAACGGGGTAACAGAAAGAAAAAATAGGCATCTTCTTGAGATTACAAAATCCTTTATGTTCACTGCTAATGCACCTAAGCATCTTTGGGGGAGACTCTTCTTACAACAACTTATCTCATCAATAGAATGCCTAGGAAGACCTTAGGATTCAAATTCCAACTAAGGTTTTGTTTCATCAGTTCCCTCAAATTAAACCTTTGAATTCGAGTCTTCCTCTTAAGGTGTTTGGATGTACTGCCTTTGTTCATATTCATAAAAATAATAGTGGTAAATTAGATTCTAGATCCTTACAATGTGTGTTCTTAGGCTATTTTTCAAGCCAAAAGGGTTACAAGTGTTATTCCCCATCCACAAAAAGAACTTATATATCTTTTGATGTCACTTTTTTTTTGGAAGCTACACCCTACTTCTCCAGGACAAAAATTTAGGGGAAGAATTCGTAGAATTTCAACCTGTTCAAACCAGTCCAAACTTGCAACCTGTTTATCATTACCTATTGTTGAATTCCCTCAACCAACTATTCAAACAACTAAGGAAGATGATGGAAATAACCTAAACAATTCGGATAATTTACCCTCCACCTTTTACCACCAACCTAGCCCATGCAATACTCCTACTACAAAAACTACACCTAGTAGTGGTCCCGAAACCAGTCATGTAACCCCCAAAATTTATCTAATTTCTTAGAATAAAAGTTAGGGTTCACATTACTAAAACTTGATTTGCAAGCTAGGATTTATTAAAACAAAAGATAAGAACAAATTGTTTAAAATAGTTTATTATCAAACATACTGAAAGCTTATCCAAATTAAATAAGGTTCAACCCAACATTAAATAATATAAAAATCCAAAAAGTCCGAAATAAAGTTTCGGATCCAAAGTTCATTACAAATAATAAAATATCCGAAAATAATAAAATAGTCTGGAAACTATGAAACATACGTAAATAGTTTAAAAGTAGAATCTCCAAGTACCGAAGTAGTCTAGGTCAAGGACCTTAAACAGGAAGCTGAGAGGGTGTAAGCTAGGATTGTAGAAGAGTAGGTTCCCCTGAACCCCTCTAACTCCATCACACCAGCAGAAGTGGAAACTCGACCCGTAGGTGGAGCCACTGATCAGAAGTGGTATCTCGACCCGCAAGTGAAGCCACTGAACAGAAGTGATAAATCACTAACTTCCCCGTACACATAATCTACCGGATGTAATATATATGTATAAATAGTATCAGAATGCATGCATTACAATCTATCAGGAGGCAAGCATATCATGTAGCAGTATCAGGAATGTGATGTCAGGATGATACATGATCATACGGATTTAACAGAAAACGGAACATACTGAAAAACAAAATCAACAGAAGAGAACACACCTGAACAGAAGACTCAACGATGATACTGACGTCGGTTGGACTTGGCTCTACCACTAGAATGAGCAAGAGTAAAACCTACGAAAAACCATAGTTGTTAGACACCCTACTATACCACTCTACTGATAAGTACACTAATCAAAGATTAACTAAAACTCACGTGCGGGTCTCGAATGCTGTTGAACAGGTGGTTGTCCAGGAGGAAGAGGAGGAGGAGGCAGATGCTCGGGGTCGGAGTCCACGTCACCTGAATCAAGCAGAAACTGATTCAGAATCCAAAACAGATAACTTCTAGGCAGACAACCGAATTTAAAAGCTCTAAAAACGACACTTTGGGTTCGAATTTCGAAAAACGAACAGTGCCATCGGACTCAGAACGTCAAAAAACATAAAGTGAGCTCGGGTTGAAAAAGTCAACGCTGACGTCAGCAGATGATGTTATCAGGTCAACGCTGATGTCAGCAGATTACGTCAGCGGGTCATGAGTCGGGTCGGGCCGGGTCGGACATGGGCTGAGATGGATTTTCCTGAGAAAATCTGGCAAAATCCCAAATTTTCTAGGAAAATCTAAAAAAATTCCAGATCTCCCTCAGGCCAATTCGATTACTTTCGATGCCTTCTTCCTTTGTTAGATTCAATTTAAAACTAACAACACGCCCTTAAACCAGATTTGATTCAACAAACTAAAACACTATCAAACCAACAAAATAAACAGAAGAAACGAAGAGGGAAGGAAGGAGCTTACCGGCTTCAGTCGAAGGAAAGAAAAAAAAGCACACCCGAAGGAAAAAGAAAGAAGGAACAGGAAAAGGGAACCGGATTTTGATTATAAAAACAAGAATTAAAAAGGGAACGAATCCCGCACAGAAACGAATCAGCTCAGGGAAGGAAAATTTCCAAAAACGAAAAGGTGTAATTGCACATGAAGGGCCTGAACTCTTAAGAGTTCAAAAAGGATCCCCCAGTTTCTAGAATTTTCAAAAAGGTCCATAATTTCAGACACTAAAATCCCCAAATTTTTAGGACATAAAATTAGGAATTTTAGTTCGAATTGGGGAAAAGGTTTGGGGTGTTACAAGTCCTACCCAATCAAAACAACTCAATGTGTACCCAAGAAGAAAGAAAGCTCCTGCTGAAGAAATTAACCATCCTAGCATTGATCAAAAACTAGATTCGAATCCTGTTGACACTGAAATAGAAGATAATGATGAGTTTCGAGAGACTGCTACTGGTAACCTTGATGATTTTCCTATGGCCATTAGGAAAGGGGTAAGAAACTAACCTTGATGATAAGTATGTTGCATATGGGAAATTACAACCAATTTCAGGGCCTCACTGCCAATATCGACAGTGAAAAAATCCCATGAACTGTGACAGAGGCATTTCAATCTCCAGAATGGAAAAAAGCAGTAGAAGAGAAAATAAAAGCTCTACAGAAGAATAATACATGGAATCTGACAAAACTACCAGATGGGAAGAAAGTTGCTGGATGTAGATGAATATTCATAATAAAATACCACTCGGATGGAAGTATAAAATGATACAAGGCAAAATTAGTTGTTAAAGGTTTGTCTCAGACCTATGGTATTGATTACCAAGAAAGTTTTGCTACAGTTGCAAAATTAAATAACATCAAAATCTTATTATCATTAGACATAAAGAATGCCTTTTTGAATGGGAATAAAGTTTTGCTACAAATGAATATTCAACTTGGACTGGAAATTACATCAATCGGACATAAAGAATGCCTTTTTGAATGGGAATCTTAAGGAAGATGTGTACATAGAAATTTCACCAAGATTAGAAGGAAAATGTCACTAAGAAAACTGTGTGTAAACTCAACAAATCTTTATATGGTTTAAAACAGCCCCCCGAGTATGGTTTGATCGATTTGCTAAAACCATTATCAAGAATGGTGTTATACAGAGCCATGCAGATCACACTCTATTCTAAAGGATCGGATGAAGAGGTAAAATGACTCTTCTAATAGTCTATGTGGATGATATTATTATAACTGGCAATGATGAAGAAGAAATAGAGAAGTTAAAATAGTCTTTGCAAAAAAAATTTGAAACCAAAGACTTAGGGAATATGAGATATTTTTTGGGTAGGAAGTTACAAGATCAGAGGAAGGATTGATTATCAATCAACGAAAATATGTACTAGATCTCCTTACAGAAATAGGAAAGCTTGGTTGTAAACCAATTGAAATTCCAATGGAACCAGGTTTGAAGTTTTGCAAGGAAGGGTCTGGAAATCCAACAAACAAAGAGGCATACCAAAGGTTAGTTGGGAAGTTAATCTTTCTCTTACTAAGTCTGATATTGCATATCCAGTTAGCATTGTCAGCCAACACATTAGTGACCCTAGAGAGGAACACATGGAAGCTGTGAGCATAATTCTAAGATTCTTAAAGTTTACACCTAGAGCTGGACTCATATTCAGAAAAAGTCAAGACAGAACTGTAAAAGTTTATACAGATGCAAGTTGGACAGGAGAATTAACTGATAGGAGGTTGGTTAGTGGCTATTGTACATATGTTTGGGGCAATTTGGTGACTTGGAGAAGCAAGAAAGAAGCAGTTGTATCTTGAAGCAATGTAGAGTTAAAATTTAGAGCAGTGGCCATTGGAATTTGCAAAGGAATGTGGATTAAAAGACTCCTCGGAGAACTAGAATCAGAAGGAGAGAAAAGTTTTGAATAATTTAGTGACAGTAAATTAGCTATAAGCATAACAAAAAATTAGTGCAACATGATAGAACAATGCACATCGAGATCGATAGACATTTTATCTATGATAAGGTCAACAATGGAATAGTCAACCTACAGTACATTCCAACAAAGAAGTAGCTGACAGACATTTTCACCAAGGCTCTTTCTCGAGTTACATTCGACGAGCTATCATCCAAACTGGGTATATACAACATATATACACTAGTTTGAGGGGAGTGTTAGCTATAAGAGTATTAATTCGAATAGGATTATGTCCTACTTGATAGAGAGTTCTACTTAGTAAAGAGTTTTTAGTTTATTAGCCTAAAATATCTCTTATCTCATTAAGAGATTAGAGACCTATCTAAATTAGGTTTTTTAGTTTAAGTTAAACTCTTGTAAGTTCTTAGTTTGGAGTCTATAAATAAGACTTCATATTGAATCAATAAAACACAATACAAAGATTAATTACCTTTGTTTTCAACAAAGACAATGAAGCATCTAGTAGGTTGGCTTTCTCATGGAAAAATGTCATTTTTATTGTTGTTGGTGTGAGACTGAGAGGTAGTGGATTGAATAGGCCCCTTAAACTTTTGGTTTGTACCTAATTTAGACTCAAAATCTGTAGACTAATTCATGGTCTAATATACAAAGTGTGATCCATGTATTCTTACATCAACTTTGAGGTCTTCTTGTAGCTCATGACAGACAACTAATAAAAAATGGTCTGTCCAGTTTAATACTCTTGCTTATACTCTTGAATGGTTCATGTTTGACGGATATCACATTCTTACTCATTTGAATTTTGAAACTCAGCAGGGTTGAAATTTCCCAGTAGTGTCAGGACAAGCTAGCCCCGAAAAACTAAAGCTCGTTCATTGTTAAGTCATGAAAATGAATCTAGTGCATCTCCTTCAAAATACATTGCCGCTATGTCCGCTTTCGATTCATCTAGAGTCTGGTAGTAGCAATTTTTTTCCACTTCAAAATCCATCCTCGATGGTCACCGCTTTTAAATTTGGGAAAATCCATTTCCGTATGTGGTCAACCTGGAAAATTTTGACACGGACATGGACTGTCAGCATTGTTTCCTTTAACTTTTGACCAAGTGGATTGTTGAGGCCCTATTGTACTCGTGGAGCCTTGACCATGCCTCTGTTAAGCAGTTTTCAAATGGATTTCATCTGTGGTGCACCCTTGACTTGAGCCTTACGAGCTGTAAACAATTGAATTGGTATTAGGGGTGGCAGATTGAGAGGTGGGAATGTTTGAATCGATTGAAGGTTTGATCGGTTAGTCCTGGGAAGTGGTCTTATGAGTTTGTCATTTCAGGTCGAACCTTTTCTGATGCCAAAAATGATAAGAACTGAATTTCGAAAAAAGGAAATGGTGAAGAACAAAACAATAGTACTGGGTAGTGGAATAGTGCTGGTGAAGAACAAAAATGATAGAGACGAATTTACCAGATAATCTGGAGAACTCAAATAATGATTAATAACTAAGAACAATTCCCAAGATATTTGTAATATTATTTGGTGGAAACAAAGCTAAAATCCTATAAAATATGGATAATGGGAACGTGACAAAATTTTTGGAAACAAAGGACGATTAAGCATCATGTAGATCATGAGACTTATGTATTTCAAGTGGTTAGGACTTTACTGGGCAGTGGAAATTAGGGGTGTAAACGAACCGAGCTTGAACGGACAAAAGTATGTCCGTGTTCGTTTATTTATTTTTGAAGGTATTCAAACTCTGTTCGTATTCGTTTAAATTTTTAATGGTATGTTCAAGCTTGGTTCGTTTATTTTTTGTCGTGTTCGGGCTCGGTTCGTTTAATGTTCACGAACGTATTCATTTATATGTTCGATAATTTGTTCGTTTAACGTTCGTGAACATATTCGTTAAGCATTCGCGAACGAGTTCGTTTGCATATATTCATCAACTTGTCTATTTAGCGTGAACATGTTCGTTTAACGTTCATGAACATGTTTGTTTAGCGTTGTATATAAAAGAACATAAATAAGCCTATAAACGAGCTTATAAATGAGTATATAAACGAGCTTATAAACGAACATAAACGAGTTTGTTCGTGAATATAAATGAGCTGAACGTACTTATGTTCGTGTTCGTTCGTTTATTAATCGAACATAAAATATCTGTTCATACTCGTTTATTTAACTTAATAAACGAACATTATACGAATGGTTCACGAGCAGCTCGTTGAACACCCTGTTCATTTACACCCCTAGTGGAAATGTATCGGTATAGTGCTGTTACTGGAGCAATTAGCTTTTGTTGGTTTGCTGCAGAAGAAACTGCTATTAGCAGTATGGGAAACGGAACATAGGAAGACAATGCCCACCTTGCTTTTGATTTCATAAGCAGGCTGACAGTTACAAAATTGAAATTTTATCCAATCTTATGTGTTCATTTCCTTTTTCCTTTTTCTGGGTGTGTTTGTTTGTGCAGTGATTTGTTAATTTCCTTTTCTTGGATGATTGTGTCATTAACTTTTTAGTTTTCTGCAGATATGCTATTAGATGATTTCCTAGTTGCTGAAAATTCACCATTCCAGTCCGAAGTGAATCCTATGTTAACCCCTGACAGAATCTCAAGTTTTTTCAACCCCAGATTCAATCAACCCAATTTAAGTTCACTTGAAACAACTTCAGATGATGTTCCAGATTTCCGTTCAGCCAGGGGCATGATGTATGATTTAATAATTCTCCGTCTATCTAATGTATGTGCGTGTTCTAATATAGCGATTCTTTATCTTATAGTATGGACAAATATTCAATGGAGAGGCTGAAGGAGGCTTCTGCTGCTGAAGCTGAGGTAGCAAATGCTGTTTGGCGAGTTGCACAGGCTGCATCTGCTGTTCCTGCAGAGGAAACATCTGTATCTTATGAAAACTCAAATTCTGCTGAAACAGATAGCGATAATGAAGTTGATGTTCGCCTTCATTATAGAGCTGTATGTGTATTGCAAGTCATATGTCTTAAATGGTTCTCTAGTGTCCAACTACAGTATTCTAATGGTTTCTTCCACAGGTTGTGGTTGCAAAAGAGGCTGTGGGGAATCTAGGTGGGATGATTCGACAGCTATCTTTGGATCAGTTTGAAAATGAGAGCAGACGAATAATTCCTTCTAATGATCTTTCATATTCTGGGTCTGGGAGAAAGTTTTGTAGACAAAAGTCTCCTCAAGGCTTGCATAAAAAGGCAAGTATATTGGAATTTATTTTCTTTTCATTTTAGCTTTCTTGAACAGAGGTTAATTTCATATTTCTCTTGCAGGTTATTCATACACTGCTCAGGCCTCGTAATTGGAAAGCTCCAGCTAATAGGAGGTTTTTCTTGGATTCTTATGAAGTGGGTGAGCTTTGTTATGCTGCTGAACAGATTTTTATGCAAGAACCCTCAGTTCTTCAGTTGAAAGCTCCTATAAAGGTCTTTGGCGACCTTCACGGACAATTTGGTGATTTGTTGCGGCTATTCGATGAATATGGATTCCCTTCAACGGCTGGAGATATTATGTAATTTTGATAGTTATCCTTCTCATTCAAGTTAGATAACTCCTTGCTATAGTTGAAGCTTTAGCCTATAACTATAACTATCACTTCCAATTCTGCAAATTTTCCCCTTATAATTGCTTAATCCTTCTGTTTTATATTTTAGGTACATTGATTATCTGTTTTTAGGAGACTATGTTGATCGAGGACAACACAGCTTGGAGACGATAACGTTGCTTCTTGCTCTTAAGGCGAGCATCTGTTTCGATGAGCCTTAGTTTAACTATAGATGTAGACCTTATGCAATTTCTTAATGTATTCAAGTTGCTTGTTTCTTATGTTATGCAGATTGAAAATCCTGACAATGTGCACTTGATTCGTGGAAACCATGAGGCTTCTGACATAAACGCACTCTTTGGTTTCCGTATTGAATGCATCGAGAGAATGGTCGAATGAGTGTTCATACGTGCATTGTTTATTTTATTTTTCATAGAAATTGAGCTTATTTGCCTACTTTTAGGGGGAGAATAATGGTATATGGGCATGGACACGGTTCAATCAACTATTCAATTGTCTTCCGCTTGCTGCTCTCATTGAAAAGAAAATTATTTGCATGCATGGTGGCATAGGAAGATCGATACATTCAGTTGAACAGATAGAGAAACTTGAGAGGCCAATAACAATGGACGTAGGATCCATTGTTTTAATGGACCTGTTATGGTATTCATTTTCTGAATCTACTAGGCCATTTGATTTAAATATTTCTTGAGTTTGATTTTGGCACTGTTTGCCTATTCAGGTCGGATCCAACAGAAAACGACAGCATAGAAGGTTTGAGACCTAATGCCAGAGGCCCTGGTCTTGTCACTTTCGGGGTATGCATTTTGTTAGATCTATTATGCCATTTCATATGCATCTTTTAACTGAAAACCAAAACTATTCAAGCGATTCGGAGAAACATATTCCGTGAACTGCTTTGTTCAAGACTTCAGTTGACATATGCAGCCTGATCGTGTGATGGAATTCTGTAAGAAAAACAAGCTACAACTTATTATAAGGGCTCATGAATGTGTAATGGATGGGTTCGAGCGATTTGCTCATGGTCAATTAATTACTATCTTTTCTGCAACAAACTATTGTGGTAAGTAAACCATATTGAGCCATACATGTGGGGTATTTTGGCTGCCTAATCTGGTTTATGCATCCAGGTACTGCAAAGAATGCTGGAGCCATATTAGTAGTTGGTAGAGGATTGGTTGTAGTCCCTAAACTAATCCACCCTTTGCCACCTCCCATTCAGCCACCAGAAGCATCGCCGGAACGTATTGGAGATGATGCGTGGATGCAGGTAACCTTTGCAAATTTTGGCGTTTAAAGCATGCCTTCAAACTGTGCATGTACATTAATATGTATATATACGTATAATATGGTACTTCAGGAGCTGAATGCCCAAAGACCACCAACGCCAACTAGAGGTCGTCCTCAACCTGAGGTGGATCGGAACTCACTTGCATATATATGATGTCAGAACTTGGTAACTTTTGTAATCTACGAAAGCTATGATCCAGATCCATGGCTCCTGTGTTTATGAGCAAAAGATTGATTACAGCGTAAACTGAATTTCGAGAACAATATATCGAAATCGAACGATTTCCATATATGATGCATTAATATTTTGACGGTATAGAGTAGTAAAGAGTAAAAGACGATAACGATGACGACAATCCGGTGAGTTGTAGAAGTTCTACTCTTGAACCTGCAATTGTAATATACATGCATGTAGTTTTATTAGTTCTATGAAAGGGTTGGTATAGCATTTTTGTTATGGCTGAAGCTAGTGAGGACAAGGAATCAAAAAGGGAGATCGAGGAAATGCGAGAAAAGCTAGGACTCGAATCAGAGAAATTGGAGGAAAAGGAATTTCTGGAAGCTGGGGCAAAACGTCATCGTGTTGATATCACCAATTTGGAGAATGAACCGGGTTATTTGGGTGAACCGGAGAAAATTATTGAACCGAATTGAGTTTTTAATTGTATTGGCTAATGCCAGGTGTGCTAGTTAATAGTTGACACGTGTTTAAAAATAACTAACTGGTACCTATTTCAGTAGGGCAAATGAGCTGTAATCGTCATGTTTTTGGTATTGAATTTCAATGAAATTTTCTTCTTCAACCTTGCTCTCTCTTTTCCTTTAATCCTTTCTACAACAGTGATCGATCATTACAATTTTTCTATTGTGCAATAACACAAATAATTTAGTCATGGTTGTGTCAAGGTTTCTTAATCAGTTTGTGCAATGGTAACCTAATTGATCATACATATAGGCCTTTCATTTGCAGGAAGCAAGTTTTAATTTTAACTTTGTACACTTCTATTGTAATCAATAAAAACATTTATCTGTATGTTTGTCGTTATATTGATGAGCTAATTCTTTCGTGTATCTGGTGGTGTAAAATACATTTAGGTCAATTATATATCATTCAATTATATATTTTGTTACGAATAAATGTATTTTTTTAAAAAAATAAAATTTGGCCAATTCAAATTTTGTTATAAATACTTGTCATGTTAAAACTAAAACATACTTTTATTATGATTTTATATAATAACAATTTTAAAATTTAAAATTTATATATTCTTCCTCAATTTTAAGTAATTTAATAAATTTAATTATTTAAATTTAATTTTTTTAATGATTATGTATTAACAAGCGACATTAAGGGGTTTATCCAATAGCTCTCACGTTTTTTTTGGTAGTGTATAGGGAGGTAAAAAGCTGACCCGGTCTGGAAACTCGCTTGAATCTTATTCGAGTCAGAATTTAGTTTGACCTCAGGATATAATGACTCGAATTTGATTTGTATCCAACTGTTATTGACCTGAACTCGAGTTGGACCTTTTACTGTAGTAACTGACCTCGAACTGTATCCGATCGAGAATGACCAGAACTCGATTTCAACTTGTTTATTGTGGACCTAAAACCCGACCTGTACCCGACTGAAACGAACCTGAACCCGTGTCTGACCTAACAGATAACCGATATTACATGACTGAATTGACCCGAGACCTGATTTTACTCGATCTATTTTGAATCCGACCTGTTTTAAACTCGACCTGATAAATGACTCGACCTGTTACTAACCTAAACTAATATCAACATAATATTTATTATAAATAATTTATATAACATACTTATATTACATTTTTAGTATAAATATTTATATTATATATATTAATATTTATCTTAAATAATTTATATAACATACTTATATTATATTTTTAATATCAACAAAATATTTATATAGTTTGAGCTTATTAATTTTTAATTATTAATTTGTAGTTAAATTATATTACAAATATATATATATATATATTATATTTATAATAATTTTATTACAAACATACTTATATCTATATTTATTACTTATTACAAATATTTAATAATCTTATATTAAAAATACTTGTTAATTTTAAATTATATAATAAAAAAATCTTATATTACACTTATTAATATCTATAATAAGATATAAATTGCCATTATATATTATAACTATAATTTTTTAAAACAACAAAAATAATAAACTTAATACTTAATAAAAATTCTCATATTTTAAGTCAAGTTATAATTTTATGTAACTTAAGTGAGATACTTTAATTTCTGATATACATATATATACATATATTATAATATATAATACATATAGTATTTAATTATAATACATATATATACATATATACTATAAGCATATATTAAAGCATATAATATATAATATTTATCATTTAATACATATATACTATAAGCATACATATATATTATAATTTATACAATGATACATATATATGTAATCACCTTTTTAGCCGGAATTAAAAATCTTTAATTTTTTGTACTTTTTAAATAAGGGTCGTCTTATGTGTTATGTATGTGTCATATGTGAATCATGCATATGTTATAATCTTGTTTCGTTGTGTAATATCGTATGTCATATGGGTGTTACGTATATAATTTGTATGCATGTTATTGCTACGTGTCTCATCATAAGTTTGCATTATGTATGTATTGTTTCCTATGTATTTGCATGCGTGTATGTGAATATGGTTCATTTATTGTTATACTTGTATGTATAGAATTTATTTACTACATTAAGCATGTTCGGTTGGTGTTTATGTTTTTATTGTTATTGTGTTGTTATTATAATTATTAACATGTGATTCTGATCCATAATTAAGATATGAAAACTCATATAATTAAATAATTCAGAGTCCAAGTTTACAAAACCCAATTCGGGCTTGGCTTAGTTATGGTTACAAAACCCTAATGCTAACTATCCTTTATCTCAGGTTACAACTGTCTAATCCTGGCCATCTGATCCAAAAGAGAATCAACGACTGAGATTAGCTCATGGAAAACCTCCTCACATCCCTACTCGCGCGTGTAGAGTACACGCGATTCTCCAAATCAAGGGTGAATAATATGTGCATTCCTCCAGTTTTGTTTGACTTTTCGGTTGACTGGTGCTGTCACCAATCGAACCTGCAACAAAAAACCGTGTTAGACCAAGTATTAAAAAAGGGTTTGTTTTGTAGACGAAACTCTAAAGAAGAAAGGATTTAAATAAGATTACAAGAAGTCAAAATTTAAAAATTAAAAAGATGAATCCAGAAATAACAAAGCATGGAGAAGGAAATCTAAAAAAGCCATGAGATCAGGGAAAAATTATCATGTTAAATCAAGGAAGAGCGTGATTTCTGAATTTTTCAGAAGAAAAAAACAATTTGCAAGACTCAAATCGTTTTTTAGAGAATATGGGAATTAAAGAAGTTCCTTTTTTAGAATATAAAATTTTAAATGAAAAATTGCTTCTTTGATCGGGCATGCCTTCAGGATTCAAGCTGTAAACTAAAAAAATAAGTGTTATCTTTGGTGTGTTCTGTGTAGTGCTATAATTGATGTATGTGAACACATATATATGTGCAAGTGTATACACAGTCATACAAGTAATAATAAGGTGAGTGAGTATCGTTCTCACAAGGATCTCGGTAAAGTGCACAATCAATTTGTCAAGGCAAAAAGGTGTCACTAACTAAAAAAGAAAAACAAGGAAAAAAATATAAACAAGATAAGATGGATATGTACTGTGAAGGTGTATTGTGGAAATGCAATGACAATTCTAGAATGCTAGCAATTAAAATATGCCAAGGCAAAATGGTATGAATAGTGGTGGAAAAGTAGATGTATGGAAAATATGTGTGAAGTGTAAGGCAGATTGATTGCAAGATAAAAAGTAAAGTAAAGAAAGCAATTTGTAAATGTGGAGGCAAAAGCATGATCCAAGAACACGTTTAAGCTATATATTGTACTATCCCTCTATTGACAAACTCTCTTGGGAATGACTGGTGGGAAATCCTATGGACTTCTTACCCCTTACTTCTACTAGCATAAGGCAACTATGGTGTGTATCTACTCGACAGAGGTTTCTTAAGTGTTCCCGCTCTTCCGAGTCATAGGAATCTGACAAACTAAAATGCCATGGTATTTTGCATATCACGCGAATAACACTTTAGCCTATCGGTAAAGCATACTCCTTTTAGTCGTTGAAACCCTCCCCTACGCCTCTTCCGAGTGTTCTAGGTTTAGCTTAGACTTCTTCGCCCCAAACTTATCTTATTGATGAAGTTAAGTTCCACTCCTTAGTGTAACCGCGATATAATGCTCTTTACCATGTGGCTTAGTGACTTCAGTATCACTTGGTAATCGTCCAGGATGACGCTCTTATAATGCCGTGGTAATTTGGCCAAACTGACTCTCCAAATTTTACAACGAAACACTGTGGCTTTGTAGTAGAGTACATTGGTTCTTGATGGTTGGTGTATGCTCTGGAAGCATCGTCTTGGTACTTAGAATGAATTCTTGCATTGTAGCCTCCAAAGAACTAGTATTAGATGATGATGATGCCCCCTTGCTCTGATTATTCCAGGACATATTTGAAAATTTTGGGGCTCATGCTGATTTTGGTTCCACACTAGGGGAGTAGGATTGTTGGGTCCTTGGTTTCCCCATGAAAAATTTGGATATTGTCTCCATCCTAGATTATAGGTGTTCGAGTAGGGATTATTGTTGCTCCTATTGAAGTTACTCACATAATTAACTGTCTCATGGGTTCCTGGGAACTCACTCTCCTGATGATTGCCATTGCCTAACAGACATGCTGAACTGACCATCTTCACTTCCTTCACTTCATTGGAAGGTTGAATGCTCTTCAACATGTTGGTGATAGCTGAGAGTTAGGCTAATAGTGAATCTTTAGCATCAAGCTCGAATGTTTCTTGTGCCTTCCTCCCGGTTCCAAGTCTTGTAGAAGGAAAATGATAGTCATTGTTGGCAATTCTATCAAGAATGTCAAAGGCCTCCTCGACTGATTTGTCTAGAAAAGTTTCATTTGCTGAGGCATCTAGCATCATCCTACTAGGTGCATTAACTCCGTTGTAGAACATCACAACTTGACTCCAATCTTGAAATCCATGATTTGTACACTTGTGAAGCAATCCCTTGTATCGATCCCAATATTCATACATCAACTCGTCGTCACCTTTTCGAAAAGAAGCAACATCAATTCTAAGTTGGGTATTAAGATTCAGAGGATTATACCAGAGCAAAAAGCTCTTGCATAGATCAACCCATGACTCCATCGATCCGGATAGTAATCCACTCAACCATCCCCTTGCTCGACCATATAGAGAATAAGGGAATAACTTGAGTTTCAAGACATCCTTATGAACTCCTTATTGACGGAATGAGTTATAAACTTCTAAAAATGCCCTAATATGTTGCCTTGCGCCTTCATGCGCTATTCCTCCAAATTGTCTAATAGAGTTTAGCATATTAAACATGATAGGCTTTATTTCGAAATGGGTAACTTAAATTTTTGGTACCACGATGCCAGGATTAAGATCATCCAATATAGGATTTAAGTGTTCCCTAATAGATCTCGGTCGATGTACAACATCCTGATTTACCCCGGCATTTTGAACTACTGAGTCCTAAATTGGTGAGTCCATAGCTGTATGTTGAGTACGCCTTCTTTGATGAAACAAATGCTCAATTTCAGGCACTATAGGATAGAGAGTTCCACCAGTAGACCTTCTTGTCATGCACTGAAAAGAAAACCAAGAAAACAAGTAAAAAAAACTAGAAAAAAGTAAACAAAGTAAAACGAAAATGCCAAGATAAATATAACTGACATTACTCTAAATAGATCCCTGGCAATGATGCCAAAAACTTGGTGTGTTATGTGTAGTGCTATAATTAATGTATATGAACACACATATATGTGCAACTATATACAGTCATACAAGTAATAATAGGGTGAGTGAGTATCATTCCCACGAGGATCTCAGTAAAGTGCATAGTCAATTTGTTAAGGCAAAAAGGTGTCACTAACTGTTAACGCTCTAAAAAGCGTTATTTTCTACCCTTTTACTTAAGGTTTTGTTTGGTTTCAAGCTCATTTGCATTGTATTGCATCACATTTAGTTGCATTTCATGTGCATTTGCATTTAGTTTAGGTTTTCATTTTATTTTCTTTTTATTTTTAAAAAAGATGCTGCTTTGAAGGGTATTTTGTTGGAAATGTTATGCAGATGCTGAAGCAAAGTTGAATGAGTGGAAGAGATGCCGTAGCATATTTCTCAAGTGTTGGATCAGACTTCAAGGATACTACAGCATTGTGGGCGGACAAAACAGAACGGAAGAAAAGGACACACCTGCGGCCCACTGTCTCCACGTGTTTTCCAGGCTAGTTGTCCCTCCTCTGTAAACCTGCAGACGTCGCACCGCCCCTGCACCCTGCCACACTTTTCTGCAGACGTTGTATCACTCTTTGCAGACCTGCCACAGTCCCCTGCAGACCAGACATTCCTGCCACCTGCTGCAGCAATTGTCAAGGAATATTCTCTTGGCACCTTTAGGGCACTAAACCCTAGAAGCCTCCTATAAATACAAGGGTAAGCCTCCTTCTACAAGGGAGCGGGAGCAAAGCCGAATGTTTTAGAGCAAGAAAAAAAGAAAAATCAGTAGCTAAAGACCATAAAGGAGCGAGCTTTAAGGAAGCAAGGGGGGGAAGAAAGAAGAAAGGAGGTCACTTTTGGTCGTCTTCAACCTCTATCCGAACCATCATTATAGGAGATCTTCAAGAAAGGGATTTGCGCTACTTCGGGAGGAGCGACATGCTAGGAAGTGTCACGGCACAAGCATTTGAGACTTCCTTCCTCTTCACTTTGTTTACCTCTTTTCTAATTCGATGAATATGTATTTCAAAAGATGAAAGTTGAATAGTTTTTCTTACTTAGCCATGATCTAAACTAGTATGGCTAAGGCTTGTTTTGGATGATTTTAATTTGTTTCTAATGGATGATTTACTGTTTCGGTTTATTAAGTGTTTTGTTCAAGCATACTAACACTTTTTACTCTAAACCTTAGTTTGTAAGAGTATCGAGAGGTAGCCATAGCTCAAGGGGTTTGGGAAGCTCAGATCCAGGGATAGGCAGAGCTAGACCAACTTGAATAATGGGGTTGTCACAGGAGCAAAATCCTAACTTGCCTTAGGGATAAGGTAAAGTTTCAACGACTAAAAGGGGTAGTACTTCATCAACATTAGGAGTGTTAGGGTTGAGACCGGGAGGTAATGCTTTAGCATTTTCGAGTGTTAGGCCTTCTGACTAGGGATAGTGGAGGCATTTTCAGTAAACTCTGTCGAGCACTAGTAAACCTTGGGAACAGTAACATCCAGGAGAGTAGTTAAGTCATGCCATAGCAAGCCTAGCTTGTCTTAAGCTTGAATATCTTTTTCAGTGTTGTGTTTGTGCAACTTTATTCATTTCTCCAATATCTGTTTATTGCTACTGCATTTTCGTGACATCCTTTATTTTGCTCCAGCATCTTTGGTGACAGTTCCATTTCGCTAAAGCATTTTTGGTGACACTTGTAGATTTGTTTTAGCATATGAATTTACAAAAGACTATTTTATCTTTTGTGTATGGTAACTATTTTTAAATTAACTTACCCAATCCTCGTGAGAACGATCTCACTCACACACTTTATTACTTGTTCGATGTGTATACTTGCACACGTTTACGTGCGAATCACAATCATATTTTAATCAATCCATCAAGTACTCCAGCGAACGCAACACTAACTAAAAAGGAAAAACAAGGGAAAAAATATAAACAAGATAAGATGCATATGTATTGTGAAGGTGTATTATGGAAATGCTATTGCAATTCTAGAATGTTAGCAACTAAAATATGCCAAGGCAAAATGGTATGAATAGAGATGGAAAAGTAGATGTATGGAAAATATGTGTGAAGTGTAAGGCAGATTGATTGCAAGATAACAAGTAAACTAAAGAAAGCAGTTTGTAAATGTGGAGGCAAAAGCATGATCCAAGAACACGTTTAAGCTATATGTTGTACTATCCCTCTATTGACGAACTCTCTCGGGAATGGCTGGTGGGAACTCCTATGGACTTCTTATCCCTCACTTCTACTAGCATAAGGCAACTATGGTGTGTATCTACTCGACAGAGGTTTCTTAAGTGTTCCCGCTCTTTC
This sequence comes from Abelmoschus esculentus, assembly GCA_035048815.1. Classification (NCBI taxonomy): domain Eukaryota; kingdom Viridiplantae; phylum Streptophyta; class Magnoliopsida; order Malvales; family Malvaceae; genus Abelmoschus; species Abelmoschus esculentus. The sequence continues at coordinate 9,872,694 of JAUCBN010000032.1, forward strand.
GAGTCATAGAAACCTAACAATCTAAAATGCCATGGTATTTCGCCTGTCACACGAATAACACTTTAGCCTATCGTTAAAGCACACTCCTTTTAGTCGTTGAAACCTTCCCCTACGCCTCTTCCGGGTGCTCTAGGTTTAGATTAGACTTCTTCCCCCTAAACTTATCTTATTGATGAAGTTGAGTGCCACTCCTTAGTGTAATCGCGCTACAGTGCTCTTTACCATGTGGTTTAGTAACTTCAGTATCACTTGGTAATCGTCCAGGATGACGCTCTTGTAATATCATGGCAATTTGGCCAAACTGACTCTCCAAATTTTGCAACGAGGCACTGTGGCTTTGCAGTAGAGTACATTGGTTCTTGATAGTTGTTGTATGTTCTTGAAGCATCGTCTTGGTACTTAGAATGAATTCTTGCATTGTAGCCTCCAAAGAACTAGTATTAGATGATGATGATGCTCCTTTGCTCTGTTTATTCCAAGGCATATTCGTTTGAAAATTCTGGGGCTCATGCTGGTTTTGGTTCCACACTAGGGGAGTAGGATTGTTGGGTCCTTGGTTTCCCCATGAAAAATTTAGATATTGTCTCCATCCTGAATTATAGGTGTTCGAGTAGGGATTGTTGTTGCTCCTATTGAAGTTACATACATAATTAACTGTCTCATGGCTTCTTGGGCACTGACTCTCGTGATGATTGCCATGGCCTAACAGACATGCTGAACTGGCCATCTTCACTTCCTTCACTTTATTGGAACATTGAATGCTCTTCAACATATTGGTGATAGCTGAGAGTTGGGCTGATAGTGAATCCTTAGCATCAAGATCGAATGTTTCTTATGCCTTTCTCTCGGTTCCAAGTCTTGTAGAAGGAAAATGATAGTCATTGTTGGCAATTCTATCACGAATGTCAAATGCCTCCTCGGATGATTTGTCTAGCAAAGTTTCATTTGCTGAGACATCTAGCATCATCCTAGTAGGTGCATTGACTCCGTTGTAGAACATCACAACTTGAGTCCAATCTTGAAATCCATGATTTGTACACTTACGAAGCAATCCTTTGTATCGATCCAAACATTCACACATCGACTCGTCGTCACCTTGTCGAAAAGAAGCAACATCATTTCTAAGTTGAGTATTGAGATTCAAAGGATTATACCGGAGCGAAAAGCTCTTGCATAGATCAATCCATGACTCCATCGATCCGGATGCTACTCCACTCAACCATCCCCTTGCTCGACCACATAGAGAATAAGGGAATAACTTGAGTTTCAAGACATCCTCATGAACTCCTTGTTGACGGAATGAGTCACAAACTTCTAAAAATGCCCTGATATGTTGCCTTACGTCTTCATGCGCCATTCCTCCAAATTACCCAATAGAGTTTAGCATATTGAATATGACAAGCTTTATTTCGAAAAGGATAGCTTGAATTTTTGGTACGATGATGCCAGGAATAAGATCATCCAATATAGGATTTAAGTAATCCCAAATAGCTCTCGGTCGATGTGCAACAACATCCTGATTTGGCTCAGCATTTTAAACTATTAGGTCCTGAATTGGTGGGTCCATAACTGTATGCTGAGTACGCCTTCTTTGATGAAACAAATGCTCAATTTCAGGCACTATAGGATAGAGAGTTCCGCCAGTAGACCTTCTTGTCATGCACTGAAAAGAAAAACCAAGAAAACAAGTAAAAAAAACTAGAAAAAAGTAAACAAAGTAAAACGAAAATGCCAAGATAAATATAACTGACATTACTCTAAATAGATCCCTGGCAATGATGCCAAAAACTTGGTGTGTTTTGTGTAGTGCTATAATTAATGTATATGAACACACATATATGTGCAACTATATACAGTCATACAAGTAATAATAGGGTGAGTGAGTATCGTTCCCACGAGGATCTCGGTAAAGTGCACAGTCAATTTGTCAAGGCAAAAATGTGTCACTAACTAAAAAGGAAAAAAAAAAGAAAAGATATAAATGAGATAAGATGGATATGTACTGTGAAGATGTATTGTGGAAATGCTATGGCAATTCTAGAATGCTAGCAACTAAAATATGCCAAGGCAAAATGGTATGAATGGTGATGGAAAAGTAGATCTATGGAAAATATGTGTGAAGTGTAAGATAGAGTGATTGCAAGATAACAAGTAAAGTAAAGAAAACAGTTTGTAAATCTGGAGGCAAAAGCATGATCCAAGAACACGTTTAAGCTATATGTTGTACTATCCCTCTATTGACGAACTCTCTCGGGAATGACTGGTGGGAACTCCTATGGACTTCTTACCCCTTACTTCTACTAACATAGGGCAACTATGGTGTGTATCTACTCGACAGAGGTTTCTTAAGTGTTCCCGCTCTTTCGAGTCATAGGAACTTGACAAACTAAAATACCATGGTATTTCGCCTGTCACGTGAATAATACTTTAGCCTATCAGTAAAGCACACATCTTTTAGTCATTGAAACCCACCCCTACGCCTCTTTCGAGTGCTCTAGGTTTAGATTAGGCTATGATGCGTGTAATAAAAGCGTAATTGAGTGCAAGTGTACAAGTCGCCAAGTAATAAAGTGATAAGTATATCGTGTATCGTCTCCACAGGGATTGATATACTTAATATGTCTCCCCTTGTTCCCTTGCTCCTGAAAATAAAATAAAAACACAGATGAGTTGATTTGTTTAACTAACTAAATAATTAAATAACATAACATAAAATAAAAGGTTGAGAATGATATAGAGAAAGTGGGTAGGATCCAGCTACATCAATTAGTGGATTCAATTGATCTTTTTCTTGTCCAATGCAGTTACACAACACTGCTTCGACAGTACTGCAGATATAGTCTCGGCAACATTGATGTTCTCTGCCGCGACAATCTCTTGCTCTTGGGCAAAGGAATCAAAGTTCAGTAAAGTGTCCGTAGTTGACTCCGCTTATCTCTAAGTCAGAGTTCTGTTGGTGACCGGTCCTTGACGATACCTCTCGACGTAAATCAACGATAACCACCAACCAATCCAACACTTTTTTTAGCTGTTGAAACTCTTAACCTATCTCTAGGCCGAGTTAGTGTCTACAACACCGTACTTATCCCTTTCGTGAATCTACACCTCTCGATGCTAGATAAATAGATTACTTGCAAACTTCTCTCTCGTGCTTGAATGCAAGAACAAGGAATGACAATAGGATAAGAAAACTTTTATATTATTATTGCATAAGAATAAAGAAACAAGAATCAATTTCCTCTTACTAATATCTACAACCTTCACCTATCCCTAAGAAATTTAGAACATAATATCGTTAGGTACAATTCTTAGGGAGAAGGGTTTCTCGGGATAGGTAAAGGTTGTCGATATTAGTGAAAGGAGATTGATTCTTGTATCTTTGTTCTTATGCAATAATAAAATCAAAGTTTGCTTATCCTATTGCCATTCTTTGTTCTTGTATTCAAGCCCGAGAGGAAAGCTTGCAAGTAATCTATTTATCTAGCACGAGAGGTGTAGATTCACGAAAGGGATAAGTGAGGTGTTATAGACACTAACTCGGCCTAGACTCTTTGGAAGCCTAAGAGATAGGTTAAGAGTTTTAGCAGCTAAAAGAAGCGTTGGATTGGTTAGTGGTTATTGTTGATTTACGCCTAGAGGTATCGTCAAAGATTGGTCATCAACAACACTCTGACTCAGAGATGAGCTGAGTCACTTACGAACACTATGCTAAACTTTGATGCTTCTGCCCAAGAGCAAGAGATTGCCGCGGTAGAGGAAATCCAATATTGCCGAGGCGGTATCTGCAGTACTGTCGAAGCAATGTTGTGTGATTGCATTGGAAAAGAAGAAGATCAATTGAATCCACTAATTGACGCAATTGAATCCTACCCACTTTCTCTATATCGTCTTCAACCTTTTATGTTTTGTTACTTAATTATTTAGTTAGTTAAACAAATCAACTTATTTGTGTTTTTACTTTCTTTTCAGGAGCAAGGGAATAAGAGAAAACATATTAAGTATATCAATCCCTGTGGAGACGATACACAATATACTTATCATTTTATTACTTGACGACGTGTACACTTGCACTCAAATTACGTTTATACCACACGCATTAAGTTTTTGGCACCTTTGTCGGGGATTGGCAACTAAATTTTGTTTTTCTTTATTTTCTTGCTCTTTAAATATCCTTTATCTAACTTTAACTTTAATTATTTATTTTATTTTATTTTATTTTATTAACTTTGATTTATTTGGTTTATGACCAGGGCAAACCCTAGTGGATAATTGTACGAGTTGGATCCTGAGATTGAATGCACAAGACATCATCTGAGACGCAATCTGTTCCAAGTCATGGACAATCCACCTAGAGGACAAATTCCACTTGTTGATCATAATATACTGCCGCCAGCAATACCGCAGCCGCTCTGCCGCAACCATTGCCGAGGTAGCCCACTATTAGAGATTATCTGGTGGAAGATTTAAACGGACTCAACCCTGACGTAGCCACCCCAGAAATCAAAGCAACTCACTTTGAGCTCAAACTAGTAACGTTCAATATGTTGAACACAATTGGACAGTTTAGTGGGTCTACTACTGAAGATGCAAGACAACATCTGAAATCTTTCATGGAAGTGTGCAACTCTTTCAAGATTCAAGGAGTCCATGAAGATATTTTGCGATTAAAATTGTTCCCCTATTCACCGAGGGATAGGGCGAAAACCTGGTTAAATGGTATCCCAGCAGGATCTATAGGATCTTGGGAGGAACTCTAACAAGAATTCATTACAAGATTTAACCCGATAAATCTCTATGATCGCATTCATAATGAAATCACATCATTCTGGTAAGACGAAGATGAACCGATGTATGAGGCATGGGAACGTTACAGAGAACTATTAAACAAATGCCCACTACATGATTTTCCCTTGTGGACGTAAGTCTCCATGTTTTATAATGCTACCAATTCTTCCACAAGGACGATGCTAGATGCTTCCGTAAATGGGACACTTTTGGATAGAGCACCCACGAAGGCTATTGAAATTCTGAACAAACTCGTAAGGAACGATTTCTAATTTCCCATATCAAGGCGAGGAGGAATAAGACGTCATGCCACAGCCCATGAATTAGATACATCAAGTTCGGTGGCAGCACAATTGACTTCTCTAACCAAGATGGTTCAGAACATACAAGCCCAAAAAAACGTACATGAGGTTAAGGCAGTTAACTCATCGGATTACATGCAAGATGAGGAGACCAACCTATATGTTGGAAACTATAACAGAAACAATCCAATAATGTCTAACAACTACAACCCCTCTTGGAAAAGGCATCCAAACCTGTCATGGAGTAACTCTAACAATGCCTTGAATCCAATTAATCAAGCCCCTGGATTCTAGCATCAGAGCCAAAACCTGCCGCAGCAGAACACTCAGCAGCCCATGCCACAATAGCAGTTACAACAGCAACAGTCTCTGAATGCATTGGTATATTCTCTCACGGCTTTTATGTCAAAGACTGATGCTTACATGATGGAGAATAGCCACTTCATGAAGCATACTGATGACTTTATGAACTAAACCGAGATGAAACTACAGGATCAGGAGGCCACGATAAAATCTCTAGAAACCCAAGTTGGTTAATTTGCCCAACGACAAAACACTCGACCACCAGGGGGTTTACCTAGCAATACTGAAGTTGCTAAGGTGTTAGGCCACGAGCAATGCAAGGTAATCACAACACGAAGTGGCCTACAATTGAAAGATAAAGAAGGGACCTCAATCGATAGAGTCCAACCAAAAAAGCAACATCATGAGGACTCAGAAGCTGAGTAGGACCCTGTCAAAAGCACTGCCACGATAATAGAACTAGTAGTATCAGAACCACCTGCCAAGGCAGTTGCAGATAAATTCACCCCAAGTATTAAACTAAATATCCAAGGAAACCTAGAGGATATCAGACCACCACCTCCATTCTCACAGAGGTTGAAGAAGCAAAAACAGGACCACCAATTTCAGAAGTTCCTAGACATTTTGAAGCATGTCCATATCAACTTGCCACTAGTTGAGGCTTTTGAACAAATGCCCAACTATGCCAAGTTCTTGAAGGACATAGTATCCAAACGACGAAGGCTAGGAGAATTTGAAACAGTACCAGCCACTGAAGGTTGCATGGTCATGCTGTATAATCGCATGCCACCAAAACTAAAAGATCCTAGATGCTTCACAATCCCCTGTGCAATTAGAGATGGTTATAAAGGAAAGGCCCTATGCGACTTGGGAGCAAGCATTAACCTTATGCCCAAATCAGTTTTTCAGAAACTCGGAATTGGACGGGAAAAACCAACAACAGTACTGCTCCAACTTGCGGATCGGTCTTATGTGCATCCTGAAGGCAAAATTGAGGATATTCTGGTGAAGGTCGACAAGTTTATATTTCCTGCCGACTTTCTTGTCCTTGACTGTGAGGTCAACGATAATGCATCGATCATATTGGGTCGACCTTTGTTTGCTACTGGACGCACCATCATTGATGTGGAAAATGGCGAGCTCACAATGCGGATAAATGATCAACAAGTCAAGTTGAACGCCTTTCACAATCTATCACACTCAAATGCTCTAGCAGAATCTAAGGCTCTATATACACCGAATAAGGGTACTAAAACATCCTGCCTGGGCAGTACGCTCGACAGACTGTTTGGTAAATGAATAAAACCCAAAGGAGAAGCCGAATGCACTGAAGGGACTGACCAACTCATGAAGAAAGATACAGGCCAGCAAGAGAGAATGAAAGAGGGAGATGCATTCACATGCACTCCACAAGTAACCTAATCTCTTCCCTTTTATTTTAATCATTATATTAGGATTAGTTTATATATTATTTTCAGTATTTTATGTTGTTATGCTTTATTTTCAGTATTTTATGTTTTCGTTTTATAAATAAAGCTTTGAATGCAGGAAAAATTATGCCCCAACAGGAAGACTGCTGCCGCAGCAGTGCACTGTGTCAGAGCCGTAGAATTCCTAACGGGCAGAAATAGTGTAATGACTCTTTGCCAAGATATCCGCCGCGGCAGTAATTGTGCAACAAGGCAGTAAATGCCTAACGACTATATTTTTAACAGTCATATTTTTACACCTTATATAAGCAGACTCATTGTTGTGCATTATTTACTTTTGCATTCTTGCTAATTTTGCTATTTTGAACAATCTTGCTCTCACTATACCTTAAACTTTTCAAGAACAGTTTTTATTTACTCCAGAATTTCTCAAACATTTCTCCACGAACAATCAATGATTTCTTACACAAGATTCGCCCCTACCACTGTTACTGACCGATTCAACCGCTCATTCGTTGCTCGGCAATTATGAGAAGAGCAGGGATTTTAACAGAACAATGAAATATACTTCGGCATTGAATCATACTTGTTCAACAAGATTCAATATCAGGATTGAGAGGCTTTTTGTTTACAGCCTCCTAGTCTCAGCAGAGATACGATGTCTCGCGAGATTGATGAATACCATAGTTTGTCCCATGAATCAGCAATACCCACTGCCACGGCAGGGGGCAGAACAGAAATCATGGACATAGACCATATGGACGAGGTGGAAGAAGGGGATGAGGTTACGACACCGACACACCGCATACCGCCCAGTAGAGTTCAGTCACATCGGCAGGTCAAACAACAACAATCATTGGCACAAGGATCCAAACGGAAGGCACCAGCAACAAAGCCTAGGAGAATGCTCCGTACAAGCAGCTCCTCAGAGTCATTATAAATATTTCCCTTACTGCCTTTGTTTTTTTTCATATTTGCCTTATATTTTGAGCATTAAGGACAATGCTCGGTTTGAGTTTGGGGGAGATTGAAGGTGCAGAAGTATTGCCGAGGCTACTCACTACCGCGATATTACCATGAAAAGGGAGTAAATTTTTTCTGAATTTTTTTAATATTCTCTTTTCTTGAATTTATGTTTGTAATCTTACACTGTCCTACGTCAGCTTTGCTTTAGTTTGCTCCTTTAAGGCTATAGAAATCTTTCTCCTTACCATGGCCAAGTTTTGTTTTGAAGGGATAATCATAGGATACTCATGGAATAAAACTTAAAAGCTTGCTTTAGGGTTAGAAAGAAAATAAACACTTTTGGGACTTGTTTGGTTTAGGAGTTCTTTTAATAAACTTAGGTGATAAAGACTTAGAACCTTTTGGAAAAATAACTAGAGGTGCCTATCATCGTCTTTAGTTTTTCTCTCCTTCATGCTAGAGGTTCCCGAAATTGGCTCTAATATGCTAAAATAGGTGGTTAGTAAGAAAGAAACAAATAAAAAAAGAAGAAAATAGAAAACGCATATCTTGAGGTGCCCGAAATTGGCTCAAGACTTGTTGTTTTAAGGAGACAGCTTTAGTCCATGATTCTATTTGTCTTGAACTTAGAGTTTATCTAAAAAAGCCTTGAATCAGCCTTGTCCATAAAACGCACACATTCACCTAGCCTTATAGCTTGTTTCTTAGTAAAAGTCCTTGGGTAAACTAATGGCTAAAACGGAGAGATAGACATGACCATGATGGGGAGAATAGATGGAAGAGTAAGACCAAAGAGTAGTAAGGTTCGATAATTTGATATTTTGCATTGCTTGAGGACAAGCAATAGTTCGAGTTTGGAGGTATTTGATGAGTGCCTAAAAGGCAGTTATTTACTACCCTTCTCATGGTACTTTATGCATCTATTATACACCAACTTGAACCGAATTATTAACTCTCTACGCAAATACTGGATAATCCGTTATCATTACTTATAAAGTTAATATTTATAGAGAATGCAGATATTATTACATATTTTGTACATGCAAGAATATCCAGAGCAGATGCGGCAGAAAAGCAATGTTGAGGCCGAGGTAAAAGACATGGCCGCGATAGAATCCATTGTGGCAGCACCAACAATGGAGACGCATTGAAAGATAAAAATATAGTGAACATTCTGGAAGAAACAACGCATCAATTGGACTAGGCTAGCGTGCTAAAAGCCCAAGTAAGAGACCAAACGGGAAAACCTTTCTAGAAGGCGGCAAACTTGGAAATATCAGATTCCTTGAAGAAGACTTGTTCCCTACTCCAAGTTGAAGTCTATTTAGGAAAGGTTTGCCCTAGGTTAAGACTATAAATACCCTAGCCGAACACATTGTTTAGGAGAGACAATTTTTAGAGAAACCCTTCCACCCTAAGAATTATACTTAACGATAATATGTTCTAAACTTCTTAGGGATATGTGAAGGTTGTCGATATTAGTGAGAGGAGATTGATTCTTGTATCTTTGTTCTTATACAATAATAAAATCAAAGTTTACTTATCCTATTGTCATTCTTTGTTCTTGTATTCAAGTTCGAGAGGGAAGTTTGCAAGTAATCTATTCACGAAAGGGATAAGTGCGATGTTGTAGACACTAACTCGGCCTAAACTCTTTGGAAGCCTATGAGATAGGTTAAGAGTTTCAGCAGCTAAAAGAAGTGCTGGATTGGTTGGTGGTTATCGTTGATTTACGCCGAAAGGTATCGTCAAGTACTGGTCATCAACAACACTCTGACTCAGAGATGAGCTGAGTCACTTACGGACACTTTGCTGAACTTTGATGCTTCTGCCCAAGAGCAAGAGATTGTCGCTGCAGAGGAACACCAATGTTGCCGAGGCGGTATCTGCAGTACTGTCGAAGCAGTGTTGTGTGATTGCATTGGACAAGAAAAAGATCAATTGAATCCACTAATTGACGCAACTGGATTCTACCCACTTTCTCTATATCGTCTTCAACCTTTTACGTTTTATTATTTAATTATTTATTTAGTTAAACAAATCAACTTATTTGTGTTTTTACTTTCTTTTCAGGAGCAAGGGAATAAGAGGAAACATATTAAGTATACCAATCCCTGTGGAGACGATACAAGATATACTTATCATTTTATTACTTGATGACGTGTACACTTACACTCAAATTGCGCTTATACCACACGCATCAGATGGTCTCGATAATCGTTCCCAACCTCCCTACACACCATCTAACTTGGACTAACCCTAACGGTTTAAGAACCTACAGCAAAAAATTCTTTCCCCTTTAATAACGAGGCCAACAGAACCCATGACTAACCTCACACACAACTCCCCAAACAACACTGGAGACACACCGAGTTTCCAACAGAATTTGTGACCAGAGACGTTCAAAGCACTTCCAAGCAATAAAGTAATCAACGTCGAATGGTGACACAACCGAATGATGCCAAACACTTCTTTGCATGAAACATGAGAGAGACAGAGAAAAGAAAGATGAGAGAAGGAGGCTCAATTGAGTATAAAACAAAAAGAGGAGTTACTCTCTAGTTAGTTTTAGGATTGGTGTTGAAAAACTAAAAATACCCTCAAGAATAATCCTAATTTAATTCAAGTTAGGGTTTTAGAATTAAGAAAATCAGGATTAAGATTTCCCTTTTTCAAATTTCGGGAATACTAACATTTTCGTTCAAAAGTGATATTTAGCTGTAGATAAAACCAAGTATCTAAACACATGATCTACTCTTACGTATCAAATTCTGTTATATTGAGTACACACAAATTCAATTATATATCAACTTTTGGAATTTGTTGTAGTCAAAATTTTGTGAGATTTTGAGGTCAAATACTTATCCAACTTTAAAATCGAAACATTTCTCTTTTATAACTTTTCACGCAAATCTTGTACCAAAAATCTGATTCCCGTCATTTTTTTTGTACTGATGTGAACTATTCATTTATGGAATAAAAACAATTATTGGGATTGTTATCAAGTTGGTCCTTATATTTTTTTCTCTTTTCATTTTTGTCTTTAAACAAATAAAAAAATATTTTTACAATAAGATATAATTAAGTGTATATATAATATACACGATTATATTCATACTCAAGTCCAACTCAAACCAAATTGACCCGAAAATTCAAAGATTGAACCGATCCGAACCAGTCCGAATAACCCAATATAGACTCGACCCAAAAAACAAATGATCCGATATTGACCTGAATCACCGATCCGAATCCGAATTGACCCGAATTATCATATATCTAAATTAAAACCCAAACCAGACCCGAACCGAATACAAACAAACCCGAAAATAAACCGAAACAAAATAATCCGAACCGAACCCAGAACGAATGACCCATTTGCCACCTCTAGTAATGAGCCTATTTAATATTTAATTTAAATTAATCAAACAATTAATTAAATATATGTAATCAAACCAAAAATTATCATCTACCAACTGGCAACTGTATATCCTTTAATATTTTCTAACTACTTATTTACTATACAGCTAATCATTTTCACATTAATAGATTCAAGTTTATACAAAGTAATATTTATTTCAACAGAGTATCCCCACTCTAATAAATATTAGCCATGAGAGCTATTCATGAATTCAATTAATATTTGGTTTAATGCTTAATTTCACTGGCTTGGATCCAATAATTTGTTTTAAAACATTTTTTGGTTATTTTGTAAGAAAAAAATATTTTAAATTTTTTAATAATAAATAATTTATAAATAAATTATTCTATAATATTAAATAAATTTAGTTTTGATAGGAAAATTTTTAAAGGATATTCGAAAAATTGTAATGAAAGCGTGCATAAAGATGGGATGGCGCCCACATATACATCTGCAGCAAACCTCAAAGCTTTTGATTTTTCCCCTTTGTCTGTACTGAAAACACTCCAGAGACATACTTAAAAAAAACTCCAAAGCTAGAACCAGAACCAGAACCAAACCCCAACCAATCAAAAACTTTATTATTATGTTGTTCAAAAAAAAAAAAAACTTTATTATTATATAAATGAAATGACAAAGTCCACACCGTTGAAGATGTGGTTAAAATACAGTCATATATAAAAATTTATTATTTTCATAATTTTTATAAGATTGTGTAATAATTTCAGTAGAATTAAAATTTTATAAATTAAATAAAATTTTCTCTAATTATATAAATTTTTATTAATTAAGTAAAATTTTTTATAAGTTTTATCTTAAACAAAGATATATATAATTAAATAATTTTTTTTATTATAACCTAAATCCTTATCATTTAAGTAAGAATTTATGGAGCTGTAAGAATTTGTATTATTATAATTTTTTTTACTAATTGAATAAGAATTTTTATAAGATAATTTTATTTTAACCACAATTGAAGGTGCCACACGAAATAACTTCTCGTACGATTGGGGTATTTTTTATATAAAAAACAATATATTTTTAATTATTTACATAAATAATATTTATTTATGTCACATTAGGTAAAAATATATCTAGATAAATATACTATGAAAACATTATTATTTTTTTTACCGGTAATCATTTTATTTACAATCAATCGCCTCAATTTTGAGTTTAGGGATTTTATTTAGTGTTAGGAGGTTCAAGTCTAATAATTTTAAATTTACGGTATATTATAGAATTTTAGGTTTAAAATTAAAATTTAGTGTTATATGTTAAAACCTAAATCACTAATCATATTATTCTAAACTTAAATCCTAAATTTTAATATTAAACTCAAAATTCTAAACCCTAACACTCAAATCTGTGAACCCTAAATTAAAAGCTTAAACCTTAAATTAAAGAGTTTGTAAAAATCAAAAGCTTTTAATGTTTGTGTACGAAATAATAACCCTTTTTATATTGAAAGGCATTATTAATTGAGTATGCAATTTTTATGTGGCACATTTAGTCAATAATATATAGTATTTAATTTGCCTAAGGAAAAACGAGCTAATGTAATTATTGAATTTGGGGCATAGATATGTGAGTGAAAACAATTTTTGAAAATATTAAAAAATATTAAAAATTATTTTAAGTATTATAAATAAGTTTGGTGAAAACAATTTTTGAAATTAAGTTTTGGAAAGTAGATTATTTTTGATTTAGTGACCAAAATATAAAAATTGAGAATTGTTTAATTGGTGATTTTTTTATAAAAGGTTAAATATTAGAATACTTAAGGATTTATTCTTTCAAAAGCTAATGGTCGAATCTTTGACTCTTAATTGATTATTTTAAAAGATATTTTAATTAATTAAGGTTTAATGAATCATTTGTTAAAATAACCACCAAATATGTTTTACGTAATTTCTAAAATTTTCTCAACTTCTCTTCACTTTATTAGCAGCCAAACACTGATTTTTATCAAAAAATTTTAGGGATTTTTAAGATTATTTAATTCTTTTTAATATTTAAAGATTTCTTGATGATCTATCATTAGAACCTTGATTTTTTTCACGTGTTTTTCAATTGAAAAGAGTTATTCAATTAAGAGAAAGAGGCTCAATCAGAGGTCGGGCCGGATCCAGAAATTTAAACTTGATAGTCCATAAATTACTATAATAATATAAATATAATTTATATCGATGCAATAGTTTATTGATAAGGGATAATTATTGTACAAGCTAGTATAATTTATAGTTATAAACATTAACATTAAAAAGTCAATCTCTATATATATGTTCGATAGATTATAACTATTTCACATTGTTGTAATTGTGCTTTTGAGAATAAAAAATCAAATATAATTTAAGAGATAAAAGCTATAATAATAATAGGTTGATTTTTTATTGAAATAATACTAAATATTTTAGGGTAAACTATATTGGTAGTCACTGTAATTTTAAGAGATTTATACTTTAATCACTCAAATTGAAAAACTTCATTGCAACCAATAAAAATTTAATTTAATTTTATTATCGTCATCCATGTTAAAACATATTTAGTTTTGATTATTAAATTATTACTTTTGAAAAAACCATCACTAACATTATGTTTTTTTTAGTTTTAGTCATCCATCACTAAAAAAAACCCAAAAAATAATAATAATTCAGTTAAAAAATCAATAATAAACATAGATTGGTGACTAAAACAAAAAATATATTTAATAACAAAAAGAAAAAGAAAAACGCGATTTTATTGAAATCTTACTATAAATAATAATTTAGTGACCAAAATAAAAAATAATATATTATTGTCTATTGATGAGTACTCAAAAGTCCTCATTTTATATCATTTTTTCACTGGATTATTGCTAATAATAGACAGATTTAACGACAATATTGGATAAATCTGCTAATTTTCTATTTTCCAGTATCTCAATACGGATTTCATGAATTTACCTATATTTGCCATAAAACAGATGAATATGATGGTTTTCTTTCTTAGATAGGAAACTACATCACAAGAGTTGCCAAACAAAAGGACAGATGCTGGAAACCATAGCTGGAATGTAGATGAGCACCCGCCATGACATTAGTTTGAAGGCCACGACAACGGATGTCGCGGCAGCACCTGAAGAACAAATGTCGATATGATAGGCGATCTGAAGAGAAAAATAAGGTGGACGTTTTAAGACAAGCGACATAGAAATCAAAGCTAGAAAACACACGGAAAGTCAAGGTCAAAGGCCACGTTGGAAAAGAATCCTTATAGGAATAAAATAGGAAATAAAATAAATATATTTTATTTATGTACTTGTGTTTTACTCCAAGTTGTATTCCTACTTTGAAAAGGTTTGCCCTAGACCAAGCCTATATAAGCCATAACCTATGTACGAAGAAGAATATCTCAAAATGAAGTGTTCATAAAAAACTCTAAACTCCTCCATCGCCCCCTTAGGGTTTAGGTTAGTTTGTAGAGTAGTCGTGGGAGAAAGTTTGTAATTTGTTTAGTTCTTATTAATACAATTTCAGAATTCATAGTTTATTCTCTCTTGGCATTCACTTTCTTTGCATATGAGCTCGAGATGATAAGTATGTGAAGAAATATCCATTTGTCTAATATCGGGAGAGTTAGGACCACGAAATGAGAGAATACGTCTTTGCTCAAGGGCATTGACTAATCCGGATCGGATTTCAGCGACTAACAAGACGCATGTAAGGTTGTTATCTATCCTTGATTAACGTCGAAAGGTATCATCAAGACACAGGGATTTCAACAGTTTTCTTCGCTTAGGGATAAGAAACATATAAGGCTACTCTGTCGAACAATGAGTTGTTGAATTGTCGACAAGGCATAACCACACCTAGGTAGCTGCGACGACCCTTTGTAGGAACCCGCCGAGGCGACAGTTCAACCCTATTACATTATAAGAACGAGACAATTACATTCTGATTTCACACTAAGAAGCACTCTAACCTGCTGTTGCGTGTGAAATAGGTTACGCAATTAGTGCAAGTGTATACGTCGCAAGTAATAAAGTGTTAAGTATATCGAATATCGTCTTCTCAGGAATTGGTAGACTTAATATGCTTTCTTTCGTCTTCTCGCTCTGCAAAAGAAATAAAATAAAAGACACAGATGAATTTGGGTATTCTGAATTAAAATAAACAACTGAATAATAAAGAAAGCTAAATAATGAGAATAGAAATAGATTTAGAAAATGGCTAGGATCCAGTTGTGTTGTATTGTGGATTCAATTGACTTGTTTCTGTCCAATTCAATTACACAACACTGCCTCGGCAGCACTGCAGTTTTACTGCCTCGATAGTGAAGGGTTTCGTCTGCCGCGACAATCCCTTGCTCTTGGGTGGACTTTTACCATGATTCGGCAAAGTACCCTCTGATGACTCTGTTTATCCTTAAGTCGAAGTACTGTTGATGACTAGTCCTTGATAATACCTCCCGGCGTGAATCAACTATAATCAATAACTAATCTCACACTTCTTTTAGTCGCTGAAACTCTAACATATCCCTAGCTCGAGTTAGTATTTTCCGACTAGAAAAATACCGTACTTATTCCTTTCGTGAATCTAACTTTCCCGATATTAGATAAATAGGTTTCTCATAAACTTCTCTCTCGAGCTTGAATGCAAGGACAATGAATGGTAAAGAATAAGTAAACCTTGATATTTTATTGCATGAAATAAGAAAACAAAGTTCAATCTCTTCTCACAAATACTCTACAACTTTCACCTAAGCCTTAAAGAATTTAGAACATAACAAAAACAAACAAAACTCTAAAATCTAGGATGAACTCTTCTCTCTCGTCCGGTCTCTCTCTTTCTTGGGCGACACCTCCTTTATATAGGCTTGGCCTAGGGCAAACCTTTCCAAAGTAAGAATACAACTTGGAGTAAAACACAAGTTAAGTACATAAATAAAAGATATTTGTTTTATTTTCTATTTTATTCCCACAAGGATTCTTTTCCCGCGTGGCCTTTGACTTTGACTTTTCATGCGTTTCCCAGCTCCGATTCTTATGCTGCTTGTCTTAAAACATCCACCTTATTTTTCTCTTCAGATCGCCTCCAATATTGATATTTGTTCTTCAGATACTGTCGTGGCCTCAGGTACTACCACAACATCAGGTCTACTTGGAAATGCACAATGGTGCATTAAAGCTTACATTTTCTATAAATATCATCTTTATATGTCACTAAAGCAAACTATCCAAATATCACACATTAAATTCATGCATTAGTCCAAGTAGGTGTAGATTAAGTGATTATTTTCCATGAAAGGTGTAAAAGTGATAATCTTTTGAGTACTTATCACACTCCCAAACTCGAACTATTGCTTATCCTTAAACAATGCAAACCATCAAATTGCCATACCTTATTCTCTATTGGTCTTATATTTTCATCTATTCTTCCCACCATAATTATGCCTATTCTTGAGCCTTAACCTTTCGATTACCCAAGGATTTACCTGGAATCAGGCTATAAGATTTTGTGAGTGTGTGAGTTTTTGTTGACAAGTTTGATTAAAGGCTTTCTTAGACAAACTCTAAGTTCAAGACAAATAGACTTGGAATTAATGTTCTCTTCTTAAAACAACAATTACTTAGCCAACTTCGGGCTTCTCAAGGATTGTGTTTTCTCATCAAGATTTTTTTTAGTATATTAGAGCCAATTTTGGACACCTCTAGCATGAGAAGAATGATTCCTAGAGACGGTGATAGGCACCTCTAGCCAACATTTCCAAAAATCTAAATCTTTATCACCTAAGTTCATTAAAAGAATTCCTATAATCAAACAAGTCCCAAAAGTGCTTTTAGGGTAAATCTTATAGCAAGCTTCTAAGTTTTCTTCCTTAAATATCCTAAAGTTAAGCCTTCTGAAAAAAACCTAACCATGGTAATGAGAAAGATGTCTATAGCCTAAAAAAAATAAACTAAGGCAATACTGATATAGAGCAGTGCAAAAGTATGGACAATATTTCAAGTAAGGTGATGAACATAAAAAAATTTCAAAAACAACTTAAATACTTCCTTTCATGGCAAGGCCGCAAAAGTGAATTACCTCGGGAGTTAATCTACACCCAAAACTCGAACCGAGTATTATGGTGTGTCCCGTGTAGTGCTATAATTGATGTATGTAAACACACATATATGTGCAAGTATACACAGTCATGCAAGTAATAATAGGGTGAGTGAGTATCGTTCCCATGAGGATCTAGAGTAAAGTGTGCAGTCAAATTTTCCAAGGTAGAAGGGGTTATCACTAAAAAGAAAACAAAGATAAAGATTTAAACACGAGAAAATGGATATGTACAATGAAGATGTAAGATAGAAATGCTATAACAATTCTAGAGTACAAGCAACTAAAGATTGTCAAGGCAAAATAGAATGGATGATGATGGCACAGTGGATGTATGAAGGTGGTATGTGAGTGTATAGCAGAGTGATCGCAAGATGATAAGCAAAGTAAGGAAAGTAAGTTGTGAATGCGAGGGCAAAAACAGAATGCAAGAACACGTTAAACAATATACTGTACTTCTCCTCTATTGATAAACTCTCGAGGGAATGAATGATGGTGGCTTCTATGGTTTCCTACTCCTTACCCCTACCTAATATATAGCTTCTATGGTGTATACTTACTCGACAGAGGTTTCTAAAGTATTCTCGCTCTCTTGAGTCATAGGAACCTGACAAACTAAAATGCCATGGTATTCTCGCCTGTCACGCGAATGACACCTTAGTCTATCGATAAAGCACCCTCCTTTTAGTGGTTGAAGCCTTCACCTACGCCTCTCTCGAGTGCTCTTGGATCCAACTAGGCCCTATTTGTAGTCTAGAACCCATTGCTCATGTAGATCCTCCCTTAGCTCCTCTCGAATAATTTAAGGATCTATATTTACGCCTCTCTCGAGTGCTCTAACATGTATCTAAACCATGGACACTCTCGTGCCTCTTACAAAGTTTAAATAATCACCAACAATGAGGTATGCAAATATACAAACACTTAGTAGACAATATGTTAAATAGAAACAAAAGTTAATCATCTATAAAAGCTACCACCGAAACAAGGTTACATGGTGGAGCTAAATGTTAAGAGTAATCATCCACATTAATCTCAAACATCTAACATTCATCCTCATAAAAATATAAAAGAAATAAAGCAAGGAAGGAGGACTAAAAGACACCCTCGGTGTGCATCGCCCTGACTCTTCAACCACCATGGACGCCTTGGTGTGCTAGCCCCTATCGGGTGCCTAGCACACCACTCCCTTCGAGTTCTATCAATGGAGGTCCCCTTGGCTGAAAGTTGGAGAAGAAAGGTAGGATCTTTCCACCGCCGCAAAAGACAGCCGCAAAAGGTGCTTCTTTTTCTGTGTTTTGTTCTCCCGAAAAGCCCCTTTTTTGTGTAGGTCACCACGTCTTTTAAAGAGGGTGAAAACCCTAAAATATGTGCAAAAATCTATTTCTGCCTCATTTTTGTCCTGACATTTCTGCAGGACTGGCAGAGGAGAAAGTGGTCCCCTACTGACGTGGCTCGCATATAGGCCATATCCTCTGTGTTCCCCTACTGAGGTGGCTATAGCTAGCTGTAGTGGTCCCGATCGGCTGTGGTAGCACCAGCTGACACTCTTATCAAAATATATCTTTGTCGTTTAGCTCAACGCAAAAGTTCTCTAGCTTTAACATGTCATTTTTCTTCTGCCATCCTTCTGAAAATGCCATGAAAAATTGCCTCAACTTCCGTTTTGCTTGACCTGCACAACACCACTAAAAAGAACTACCATTCCAATTAAATAGCACCTATTACCACCACAAAATGCCAAGGGATATCTAAAAGACTATATGCAATTTCATGAACCTAAATGCATCTAAATGAACTTATATGAGCCTAAGGATACTCAATAACTTAAGTAAAAGACCTAAAATATAGCCTTTTTGTGGAGTTATCACCCCCCCAAACTTAAGCTATTGCTTTTCCTCAAGCAATGGATAACAGCTAGCAGACAAAGAATGTCATGACATTGTCAAAATCTAGATAAGCAATAGGTCAGAATTTCAGCTCTCAAAGAATGTCATGGTATAAATATATAAGACTCGAGGAAATTGCAAGAACATTTCCCTAGGACCAGGTCGGATGCGAGTGTGTGTGTGAGTGAGTGTATCCTTTCCATGCTTAGTTAACTTAGAAAAATTCTAAGGAATGTTCACTATTCTAGCAGAGCATGTCTGTTCATTAAAGCATGTTTTTAATACTCCCCATGTATATATATATATATATTCTTTTTTTTAATAGAAAATGCCAATAAACTACTACGAGAGGAGCTAGCCTGTCACACTACCTTCTACTTATATCATAACTGCCATTTATTTAAACGCAGTGTCCAGGCAATATCATTGCAAGTTAAAAGTGTAGCGTCATCCTGTGCCTCTTTCAATAACTCATATGCACATGGAAATGCCATGGCATAACGGAGTATCCCTCTACAGATATGTCTAGGCATTTATTCATAACTTCTAATACTAAACAATTGGGGGTTCTCTATTAACAAAACAATTCACTAAAGCGTGCTAAGCTATTCAAGTTTACATTCTATAAAAATTTTCTAACTTCCCTAAGCATGGAGAACATACACTCATGTAACAATAAAATAATCATAACTAGCCAAATCCTAAGGCAAGTTCTAGTCAAATCCCAAGTCATGCATATTCAATTCCATTTCTGGCCATATAAGTATCATCATCGGGCATCACTAACTATAACACTGAAAACTTAACCTAAACTTTCACACATGTCATGGCATATTTCTACAACTACTGCTATCATGCACATGAAGTAGAGTAAAGAACGATACCTCCCCCAAACTTGAGGCAAGCATTGTCCTCAATGCAACTAAAAAAAATTAAACTATGTTAAATGCAATGCAATGAAATAAAATGCAATGATATGTACTTTGGCTACTTGGGCGGTGTGGTGGCAATTCGGCGTGATGTTCGGTGCTTCAACGGGGGTGGCCTGACTTCAGGATCAGTCTCTGCATCGGCTCCCCGTGATTTTGACTTACTAGTAGTTGAAGGTGGGGTAGGTTGTTTTCCAATTGACATTTTGAGTTTGCGCTTGGATTTCTTCCTTGTAGGAAAGGGCATAGTTGAATCAACTGTAGGGGCTATTGATTAGTGTTCTTCTTGTTGTGTGGATGGTGCGGGCGAGTCTTCAAAAAGTGAAGAAATGAAACTAGCTCCATGGTCCTTTTCAGCAGTGGGGTCCGGTTGATCTTGAGTCTGGGCTTGCTCTTCTGAAAATGTCGTGACATTTTTAGGAGTGTTAGGACCGTCGGTACACCCCATGGTGCAGCGAAACAAAATTACGACGGTCTTTCTAGTGATCCATGTACGTTTAATCCGGAATCAAGAGGAAGAGTTACGATAACTTACATTAGGTTCCTTGATAAATAGCAAAAACAGAAACTGGATTTGCAGTAATCACGATTGTTCGAAAATTCGAATCTTTAGCCTACACGAATATCATCTCGACCTCTACTCAGTTCACCCGGTTAAGAGAGCAAATCTCGAAAAACTATTTTTTTTATTCTAGGGTATGGAATTCGGAATTCTCCGATGTTAACTGCTAGAACAAAAGATCCTTTATATAGGTGTAACCCTAGGAATAAGAGTTTGATTCCGAGTTTGTTTAGGAAATAATTAATATTATTATTTCCTTAAATTTCGGAATCTATATTTAATTCAAATTTGAAAAGGGATATAATTACTTTAATTATATCCTTTATATTTAAAATTCGGGATTAAATATAATTTACTTATACATATATATATTTGCTCATTTTCAACCATTGGGTGTGACCCTGTACGCTCATTGTCATCTAAGTTACAAGAGATCATGATTCGATATATCATGTCCGTGACCAACTCTTTTAATGTATTATATCCTTTTGTCCTTTTATATCTTTAATAGGCACAAGTCTTGGAATAGTCACACTTGTATAGCCTATTTTAATGTTTCTTGATATCTAGAGTGAACTACTTTTAATGAATAATTTATGATATCTCATATCGACGTATTCAAGCATGACCATGCATTTCTAGTCTCACTCAATCAAGTGGCCTTTGATATATTTTCCTATTATGTAGGAAGGACAAATCCTATCTTGATCATTCACATCTCACTACATACATTGTAATATGTCCAATGTCAGTTTTTATAGTGTAACTAATTACGAGACACGTTTAACTGCATCAAAACATAAAACAACATATATTGAGATATTAATAATCTCAAGTCTAAGGATCATACATATAGTTGTCACTATGAGCAATATCATGACCGTCACATAATAATCCAAGATATATGCTCATAGTGGGCCAATCCAATATATTATTCTCTGCTAATATATTCATGTATTAATTCAGACATCTCTATGTCAATGACAACTCATTGTCATCAATTAATCATATTTTAGTCTTAAGCATATTATTGTTGTCCATACCCATAATAATACTTGACTAAGGATCTTTTAATAATAATACATATATTATTATATAGACCTTATTGTTTCTCAGTTTATGTGACACATATATCTGAAAATAATAATGACAATGCCTTTATTCAATAAAATTGGTAAATAAAAGTATCCATACAATCATCATATGATTGGTCTTTGGGCATATTCTAACAATCTCCCACTAGCATTAAGACCAATCACTCACATATCTAATACCGAGTGACTCAGTGTGATGATCATGCTTCTGTTGCGTCAGAAGCTTCGTCAAGGGATCAACAATGTTATCATCCGTGTGTACTTTACATATCTCCACATCTCCTCGATCTATGATCTCTCGAATGAGATGCAAGTGTCTAAGAATATGTTTGGATCGTTGATGAGATCTAGGTTTCTTTGCTTGTGCAATGGCTCCATTGTTGTCACAACGGAGTTCTATAGCATCTGATATGCTTGGAACAACCCCTAGTTCAGATATGAACTTTTTGATCCAAACAACTTCCTTTGTTGCTTCACTGGCTACAATATACTTAACCTCTGTCGTAGAATCAGCTACTGTATCTTGCTTAGAACTTTTCCAGCTTACAACACCTCCGTTAAGGCTAAACACAAATCCAGATTGCGATCTTGAGTCATCTTTATCTGTTTGGAAACTAGCATCAGTATAACCTTTTATACTAAGCTCTTTTTTGCCTCCATAGACAAGAAATGTATCCTTAGTTCTTCTCAAGTACTTAAGGATGTTTTTGACTGCTATTCAGTGACTTTTACCAGGGTTTACCTGATATCGACTTGTCATGCTTAAGGCATACGATACATCTGGTCGAGTACATATCATGGCATACATGATAGAACCAATAGCTGAAGCATATGGAATCTTACTCATTCGTTCTCTTTCTTGTGGAATTGAAGGACACATTTCCTTCGAAAGAGATATACCATGTCTCATAGGTAAGAATCTTTTCTTGGATTCTTTCATATTGAATCTCTTTAGAACTTTTTCTATATATGTCCTTTGACTTAGACCTAGAAGTCGCCTAGATCTATCTCTATAGATCTTAACCCCTAAGATATATGCTGCCTCACCCAAATCTTACATAGAGAAACAATTACTTAACCAAGTCTTAACTGACTGTAAGGTAGGTATATCGTTTCCTATAAGAAGTATGTCATCTACATACAAGATTAGGAAAGAAACAATGCTCCCACTAGTCTTCTTGTAAACACAAGGCTCATCTTCATTCTTGATAAAACCAAACTCTTTGATCGCATCATTGAAACGAAGATTCCAACATCGAGAAGCTTGCTTCAGTCCATAAATGGACCTTTGTAGCTTACAAACCTTTCCAGCATTTCTCGGAGCAACAAAACCTTTTGGTTGTGTCATATACACATCCTTTTTAAGTTTTCCATTAAGGAAAGCGGTTTTGACGTCCATTTGCCAAATTTCATAATCAGGGAATGCAACTATAACAAGCAAGATCCGGATGGATTTAAACATAACTACAAGGGAGAAAGTTTCGTCATAGTCAATATCATGAACTTGTCGAAAACCTTTAGCGACTAGTCTCCCCTTGTATGTTTGTACGTTTCCATCCATGTCGGTTTTCTTCTTGAAAACCCATTTACATCCTATAGGTTTTACCCCTTTAGGTGATTCAACCAAAGTCCGTACTTGGTTGACTGACATGGATTCCATTTCAGATTTCATGGCCTCAAGCCATTTCTAAGAGTCTGGGCTCGATTCTGCCTCTTGATAAGTTCTTGGCTCATCTTGATCCATAATGAGAACATCTCCATGCGTGGTTATGAGAAATCCATATCTCTCAGGTGTATGGCATTCTCTTGTGGACCTGCGCAGTGGTTGTGTTTCTAAATCTTCTGATTGTTCCTCAACAATTTTTGGAACATGTTCAATCTCAGATTCAGTGAATTATTGTTCTTGAACTTCTCCAAGTTCAATGTCTCTACCTTTTCCTTTCTTATTGAGAAATTCTCTTTCGAGAAAAACTCCTGTTCGAGCAACAAACACTTTGTTCCCTTTAGGGTTAAAGAAATAATATCCCTTAGTTTCTTTGGGATATCCAAAAAAATTACACATATGAGATTTGGGTTCAAGCTTTGTAGACATCTGATGTTTGACATATGCTTCACAACCTCAAACATTCATAAAAGACATACTAGGACGTTTTTCAGTCCATATCTCATATGGTGTCTTTTGAACAGATTTAGACGAAACACGATTTAAAGTGAAAACAATTGTTTCTAGTGCATGTCCCTAGAAAGAAGTTAGAAGATCACTATGACTCATCATTGATCGAACCATGTCTAATAAAGTTTGATTTCTCCTCTCAGAAACTCCATTCCACTGTGCTGTACCTGGTGGAGTAAGTTGTGAAGACAATCCCACATTCTTTAAGGAGTTCATCAAATTCTATGCTTAAGTATACTCCACCTCGATCTGATCGAAGTGCTTTAATACTCTTGCCTAGTTGATTTTGTACTTCATTCTTGAATTCTTTAAACTTTTCGATAGCCTCAAATTTATGGCGCATAAGGTAAATGTAACCATATCGACTGAAGTCATCAGTGAAAGTGATGAAGTACTGAAATCTACCTCTAGCTTGTGTGTTCATTGGTCCACATACACCACTATGTATTGATCCCAATAAATCACTTGCTCGCTCATTTTTACCATTAAAAGGAGCCATAGTCATTTTTCCTAATAAGCAAGATTCACATACATCCAGTTGTTCGAAAATAAATGAATCTAAGAATCCATCTTTATAGAGTCTTGATATGCGTTTCTCACTTATATGGCCTAAACGACAATGCCAGAGATAAATTTGATTTGAGTCATTTGTTTTTGATCTTTGGGTATTTATGTTATAAATGGCATCTATATTTAAAATATATAAGTCATTAACCAATTGTGTTGAACCATAAAAAATATTATCGAGATAAAAAGAACAATAATTATTCTTAATAATAATCTCAAATCCAATCTTGTCTAAACAAGAAATAGAAATAATGTTTTTAGTCAAACTAGGCACAAAATAACAATCTTCTAAATGTAAATCAAGTCCACTAGGTAAAGATAAAACATATGTTCCTATAGCTAATGCAACAACTCTTGCTCCATTTCCCACTCGTAGGTCTACGTCTCCTTTAGCTAGATTCCTTCTCTTTTGCAGTCCCTGTACAGAAGTACAGATGTGAGAACTACAACCGGTA
This sequence comes from Abelmoschus esculentus, assembly GCA_035048815.1. Classification (NCBI taxonomy): domain Eukaryota; kingdom Viridiplantae; phylum Streptophyta; class Magnoliopsida; order Malvales; family Malvaceae; genus Abelmoschus; species Abelmoschus esculentus. The sequence goes on from JAUCBN010000032.1 coordinate 9,897,653, forward strand.
TCTAATACCCAAGAAGAAGATATTGACAGATTCGCATCGATAACATAAATACCTGAAGCAGATGCACCATTTGCTTTTGCCTTCTTGACCTCTTCAAGGTAAATGGGGAAGTTTCTTTTCTAGTGTCCGGTCTTATTAAAGTGGAAACATTTTCCTTCCTTGCTAACTCTCCTTTCGGGTTTCAGTGCATCATGTCCTTTGGGTATAGGCTTACCTTTACCCTCGTACTTTGCCACTGCCTTTCCCTTTCCTTTGTCCTTGCGGACCATCAGAATAGGCTTAGGTCCACCTTTAGATATATTTTTCTCAGCAGTTCGTAACATGCCAAGTAACTATGGCAAAGTTTTGTTAATTTCATTCATGTTGAATTTAAGGACAAATTGATTGAAGCTATTCGGCAACGATTGCAGAATAACATCAGTAGCCAATTCATCCTTGAGAGGAAAACCTAGCTGTTCCAACGTTTGGATATAGCCTATCATCTTAATGGCATGAGCTCCTACAGGAGATCCCTCTACCATTTTGCACTAAAATAGAGCTTTAGAGGTCTCATACCTCTCTTGACGTGCTTGATCCTCATATATTTCTTTGAGGTTTTGAATCATATAATATGCAACCATGTCCTCATATTACTTCTGAAGATCAGGAGTCATGGTAGCAAGCATAAGACATCCGACATCTAACATGTCATCCATATGTTTCTTAAACTTGTCTTTGTCAGCTCTAGAAGCATTAGTTGCCGGTTCATCTGGTACAGGTTCTTCATTGACATATTCCTTTCTTTCCTATTTGAGAATAATTCTCAAATTACGGAAACAATCAAGGAAGTTTATGCCATTGAGTTTCTCCTTCTCAAGGAGCGATCGCAATGATATAGTGTTATTTTCCAGTTAGATCTACAATAATGGAAATATATAATATAAATTTAGCAATTTGAAATATTATAAATAGGACTTTATTTATAAAATACTCCCACTATTTTGTTCAAAATTAAAAAAACCCTCTCGTTTTTAGTTTCAAAAAATTTGACAAAAATTTTTCTAGTGAGTGAGGATCTATAATTCACCAATTTCCTAAATCAGCTTTAGCTTTTTCTTTTAGGATAGAGGTTATTTAGGTAAGTAACTCTTTACTAATTACATCTCATGTAACTCCTCCATTTGGTGAACAACTCTTGTTCAGTCATCTCATGACTTAACCAAATACTTAGCCTTTAGGTTTCTAATCCTATTAGAACAACATAACTAAGTTAGTACCAATATTTTGACCGATGAATATCACTTGTTTATTCTTCGCGTTTAAACAAGATGGACTTATGTGTTATTGCTTTGGCAAAATCCACATAAGATCGATCAAGGCCTTAACGAGGGTAAATATTGGACGATTAATTTTAACTTAGATTAATTTAAGGGAAAACATTAAATATCTCATCGTTATTTCTTTTAATTTGGCCTTTATTGATCTCATCAATATATGCAAGTGGAAGATATATATCATACATTGCATCACATACATGATAGATATAAAATAAAAAGATTGCAATGGTTATAGACTCAAATAAAAAAACTAAGGTGGCCTATCCCAAGCCAATGGGAGAACCTTAAAACCCTAATTCTATACTAAAACTGCTTCTCAAGCATCTTCTCGCCTTTGCTCCAAACGTCTCGATTGCTTCTTGAAATAATATTATAATTATAGAAACTCGTTTTACATACGAGGGAGTAAGATGAGAAGAGAAGTACAACAAAGATAGACAAAGGCACGACACGCAGGTCGTATTTAAAATTTACAATTATTGTAAAAGCAAGGGCTATAACCATGCATGTCAAACACCGTGCAAAGCAAACATATCATATATATGCTATCAAGAAATCGTTAATATTACCAATATGGGCCTACAATCTATGTTGCCTACGAAGGGTCAAGGGGTGAAGCCCCTTGCGGGGTACTCGCAAGGGGATAAACCCCTTGCAGCCACGGTAGGAAATTTTGAAAAATAACGACTATTTTTCTATGGAAAAACTTCACGATTTGATAAGATTTATCAACAGAATCGTGTTTTCGGGATTTTTAAAATCCCTTAGATTTTTTTATATCGGAATAACAATTATTCCTTTTCCCTTGATGCGATCTGTTATCGCATTTTCACCGATCACTATGTCAACGATTGACATATGATTATCGTAAAACCCTTATAGCAACATGGCCACTGTAATTAACAGATTAACATATTAATCGTATCCCTAATTGACTAGCAATATCAATATATCATCGACACAGTAAAATAAAGCATGCATCTCATACATATCGTATCACTCAAGTATTTAACCCGATTACGGACCGCACAAGTGGCTTTGATACTACTGTTAGGACCACCGGTACACCCCATGGCACAGTAGAACAAAATTAAGACAAACTTTCTAGTGATCCATGTACGTTTAATCCGGAATCAAGAGGAAGAGTTATGATAACGAAAATTGGGTTCCTTAATAAACAACAAAAACAACAACTAGATTTGTGGTAATCACGATCCTTTGACAATTCAAATCTTTAGCCTCCACGAATATCGTCTCGGTCTCTACTCAGTTTACCCAGTTAAGAGAGCAAATCTCGAAAAACTATTTTTCGTGATTCTAGGGTTTAGAATTCGGAATTCTCTATTATGACTACTAGACCAAAAGATCCTTTATATAGGTGTAACTCTAGGTATAAGAATTTGATTCCGAGTTTGTTTAGGAAATAATTAATATTATTATTTCCTTAAATTTTGGAATCTATATTTAATTCGAATTTGAAAAGGGATATAATTACTTTAATTATATCCTTTATATTTAAAATTTGGGATTAAATATAATCTACTTATACATACATACATATATATATTTGCTCATTTTCAACCATTGGGTGTGACCCTGTAGGCTCATTGTAACATTAGTTATAATATTAGAACAATTTTAATATTACAAACAATGAGTGACATCTAGCAATATATCATTGTCATCTAAGTTACAAGAGATCATGATTCGATGTATCATGTCCGTGATCAACTCTTTTAATGTATTATATCCTTTTGTCCTTTCATATCTTTAATAGGAACAAGTCTTGGAATAGTCCCACTTGTATAGTCTATTTTAATGTTTCTTGATATCTAGAGTGAACTACTTTTAATGAATAATTTATAATATCTTATATTGACGTATTCAATCATGGCCATGCATTTCTAGTCTCACTCAATCAAGTGGCCTTTGATATATTTTCCTATTATGTAGGAAGGATAAATCCTATCTTGATCATTCACATCTCACTACATACATTGTAATATGTCCAATATCATTTTTTATAGTGTAACTAATTACGAAACCCATTTAACTGCATCAAAACATAAAACAACATATATTGAGATATTAATAATCTCAAGTCTAAGGATCATACGTATAGTTGTTACTATGAGCAATATCGTGACCGTCACATAATAATCCAAGATATATGCTCATAGTGGGTCAATCTAATATATTATTCTCTACTAATATATTCATGTATTAATTCTGACATCTCTATGTCAATGACAACTCATTGTCATCAATTAATCATATGTTAGTCTTAAGCATATTATTATTGTCCATACCCATAATAATACTTGACTAAGGATCTTTTAATAATAATACATATATTATTATATAGACCTTATTGTTTCTCAGTTTATGTGACACATATATCTGAAAACAATAATGGCAATGTCTTTATTCAATAAAATTGTTAAATAAAAGTATCTATACAATCATCATATGATTGGTCCTCGTAGGAGAGGGCATAGTTGAATCAACTGTAGGGGCTGTTGATTGGTGTTCTTCTTGTTGTGTGGGTGGTGCGGGCGAGTCTTTAAAAAGTGAAGAAATGAAACTAGATCCATGGTCCTTTTCAGCAATGAGTTCTGGTTGATCTTGAGTTTGAACTTGCTCTTTTGAAAATGCTGTAACATTTTCAGGAGTTTGTTCTTGAGCAAGTGATTGTGCTTCCTGTGTTTGCTTCTCGATCTCTGGCTTTGTTGGTCGTGCCTCTTCAGATGGCTCAACTGGTGATGGTACTTGATTTAGATCAGGTGTAGCTTGCCTGGTCGGTGTTGAAGTAGCTGTAAATGTCGTGGTATTTTCTGTTGCAGGGGGCAATATTGAGTCTGGGAAATCAGGAAATTTTTGATCGAGCGGAGGAAGTAGCTCTGCCAGGTAAGCTTTGATGACTTCGTCACTTTCCTTCGTGTAGAGGAAGAATTCTTTGAGATCCTTAGACAAGTCATCCACTTTTGCCATGGCATTCTTGGATAGCTCCAGTGCCTCATCTTTGTAGAATGGGGCTCTTCCTCTAGCAGCAACAACATGAGAAGATTCCGGCTGCTCATCTATGTTTCCCATTAAAGCGATCAGCTTCTCGGCAGATAGCCCTTCCATTCCTTCTAAAATCTCATCGTACTGATCTTTCATAACATCTTTTTTCCGGCACAAGGCTGTGATTAGGTTTAGGAATATGAGGGTGCTCTTGGGTCTCTTCCAACAAGCGTGCGTCTCTTGTACAATAATCCTCCCTATATCTATGGGGCAGCCATAGAGAATGAAATGCAATAGCATAAGGCGGGGCAAACTCACAATCGTGTGATGCGAGGTAGGCATCAACTTGTATCTAACAAAGTGGTTCTACAACCGGGCGTTGAGAAGTAAAGACTCTTGGTTCACCGTGCGCCTTGCCGCTTGTTGACCATTCCATTCGGTCTCGGGAAGACATAAATCTTCCTTCACTCCTTGATAGGTTTCATAATCAGCCTCTTTTCCTTTTTGGCGTGGCGGTCCACTCCTTAGGGAATCTTGAAAAATCGGTTGATAGTGGTGTTGGTGAAGTGAATGTTTTTACCCCGGACATAAATAGATTTCTGGTCTGGGCTATGGATATTGGCTTAGAATTCGCACAATAGGGTGGCATTAACGGAGCCTGGATGAGATGTAAACTTCTCCCAATGGTGTTGCGCCACGACGTCCTTCACCTATAGTCCCATCGTATTGGAGATATTGAAGCCTAGTTCGAATAAAATTCTTCGATTCTTGAAGATCTTGAATCTTTCTTCCGCCGCTTGGTCCATAAAAACGGAAGGAGGGGATGATGCGGATCCTAAGGGTCTCGTGCATACCATCTTTGAGTGAAAATAAAGGAGGCAAAGTGAGAAAGATTGAAGCTTATCTTTAATGGAGGAGGAGTAAGTTTTCGACTATGGAGAGTTTTTGGGGAACAAGAAGATGAAGGGTAAAGGTAAGAGTAATAAAGGCGAAACCTTTATTATCTTAGTGGGGGTTGTGGGCTAGAGACGTGTGGAGGGGGTTAACTGGTGGTGGGGAATACAGGTGTCAGATTTTTTTAATAAGAGAGAGAGAGAGTTAAATTTTGAAATTCAAAATAAAATAAGGAAAAGGCTTCTCCTTTTGTCTTTTGTCGCCCAAAGCTTCTAAGTAGGGTTCCTATTTTTCTCTTTCTTTTTTCTTCAACCGTCAGCTTCCAAGAGTGTAAAATAACCTTAAAAAAAGATTAAAAGAAAGGATTAAAAAGGATTAAACAAATTAAAGAAAAAAAAACTTGACGATTATTTATTTATGAACAAGAGTAAACTGAAAATGTCATGACATTTCAGTATGTCATGCATCTATCAAATATGCTATAGGTTTATCTCGCATCACGTGGGCTCTAGTGTAAATCTTCAGACGCTGCCCATTAGCTTTAAAAATTGTCCCATCTTCTGGTTTCTTGAAGTCTACAGCTCCATGTGGGTATACATGGTGAATCTCAAATGGCCCGGACCACCTCGATTTTAGCTTCCCAGGGAAGAGCTTCAGCCTTGAGTTGAATATTAGCACCTGTTGTCCCGCATGAAAATGTCGTGGCAAAATCACTTGATCATGCTATTCCTTGGTTCGCTCCTTGTAGAGTTTAACATTCTTATAATCTTGAGTCCTAAATTCCTCCATCTCATTCAACTCTAGAAGTCTTCTCTCACCAGCTAAATCAGCGTCCAAATTGAGTTTCTTGATTGCCCAATAAGCCCTATGCTCTAGTTCGACCGGGAGGTGATAAGCTTTGCCATAGACTAGCTTAAATGGAGACATCCCTAGTGGGGTTTTGAAAACTATTCGGTATGCCCACAACGCTTCATCAAGCTTTGATGACCAATCCGTCCTTCCCAGATTCACCATTTTTTCCAAAATTTGCTTGATTTCATGGTTGGAATCCTTAGCTTGCCTATTGGTTTGAGGATGATATGCCGTGGCAATTTTGTGTCGCACCCTATATCTTTGTAATTCCTTGGCAATTAACTTGTTGTCAAAATGGGTACCTTCATCACTGATGATAGCCCTTGGCACACCAAATCTTGTGAAAATATGCTTATGTAGAAATTTAAGCACTGTCTTTGCATCGTTCCTTGATGTTGCAATGGCTTCAACCCATTTAGACACGTAGTCTACTGTCAAAAGGATGTATAGATCTCTAAATGAGGATGAGAATGGTCTCATAAAGTCTATGCCCCATACGTCAAATAACTCGACCTCCAATATGTTTTTTCGTGGCATTTCATGCCGTCTGGAGATGTTCTCAAATTTCTAACATCGGTCGCAGGCTTGGTAAAATGTCTGGGCATCTTTGAATAAGGTAGGCCAATAGAAACCTGATTGAAGGATTTTTGCAGTAGTCCTCATCCCTCCAAAGTGACCTCCACATGGGCCTATGTGATAGTGATGCAGGATATCACATTGCTCTTCTTCAGGCACACATCTTCGGATAATTTGATCGGCACAACGCTTGAACATGTATGTTTCATACCAGAAATATGACCGCACGTCGTGTCTTAATTTCTTCCTTCCCTCGCTAGTCATGTCAAAAGGCAAAACACCACTAACGAGAAAATTAGCAAGCTCAGCATACAACGGAATTGTCGTGGCATAAAGAATTTTCTCATAAGGAAATTCATCATGTATATCAATTTTGTGATGACATTCTAGGTTAACTTCAAGCCTAGAAAGATGATCAGCAAATTGATTCTCGGGTCCCTTCCTATCTACCACTTCTAAATCAAATTCTTGCAGCAGCAGTATCCATCTAATGAGCCTAGGTTTGACATCCTTTTTAGTCACTAAGTACTTAATTGCTGAGTGATCGGTGTGAATAATGACCTTAGTGCCTATCAAGTATGACCTAAACTTGTCAAATACAAATACCACGGCAAGTAGCTACTTCTCTGTGGTAGTATAGTTAAGTTGTGTATCATTTAAAGTACAGCTAGCATAATAAACAACATGAAAAATTTTACCTCAACGCAGCCCCAAGACTGCTTCAACAGCATAGTCGCTCGCATCGCAAATCAGCTTGAACGGTAGTGTCCAATCTGGGGAAACAACGATTGGTGTAGTGATCAAGCTTTGTTTCAGGTTTGTGAAAGCGCCATGCCATTTTTGATCGAACACAAAAGACTGGTTTTGCTGCAACAACATTCACAAGGGCTTGGAGATCTTGAAGAAATCCTTGATGAATCTCCGGTAAAACCCCGCGTGTCCAAGGAAACTTCTTATGCCCTTAACATTTGTTGCTAGTGATAGCTTCTCGATCACCTCAATCTTACCTCTGTCTACCTTAATGCCTTTGTGTGAGATCTTATGGCCCAAAACAATACCTTCCGTTACCATGAAGTGACATTTATCCCAATTCAGCACAAGGTCAGCCTCTTAACATTGCTTCAGGACCTTTGCTAAATTGCCAAGACATTTTTAGAAACTGTCTCCAGAAACAGAAAAGTCATCCATAAAAATCTCAAGAGATTCTTCAACCATATCGGAGAAGATAGCTTGCATGCAACACTGTAAAGTTGTCGGGGCATTACACAATCCAAAGGGCATCCTTCGAAAAGCATAAGTGCCATAAGGACAAGTGAAAGTGGTCTTCTCTTGGTCCTCCGAGGTGATAGCTATTTGATTATAACCCGAATATCCATCCAAGAAAAATTAGTAAGCTTCTCCCGCCAAGCAATCTAACATTTGGTCAATGAAGGGTAGAGGAAAGTGGTTCTTCTTCGTAGCCTTGTTGAGCTTACGATAGTCCATGCAAATCATCCATCCGGTTATTACTCTCGTTGACAATAGCTCATTGTCTTTATTGCTCACCACGGTCGTGCCCCCTCTCTTTGGCATATATTGAACCGGGCTTACCCATAAACTATCCGAGATTGGGTAAATAACTCCAGCATCAAGCTATTTAAGAATCTCCTTCATAACAACTAGCTTCATGATGGGGTTGAGTTTGCGCTGCGGCTCTACATATTTGCCATGATATTCTTCCAAAAGTATCTTATGCATACAGATGGTAGGACTGATCCCCTTTAAGTCCGCCATGGTCCATCTTATCGCTCGTTTATGCTGTGAGAAAACAGCAAGTAGACTTCTCTCTTGGTTAACATTTAAGTTCGCAGAAATAATAACTGGCAGGGTCTCATTTTCACCCAAATAAGCATATTTTAAATATTGTGGCAATTAACACATGCATGCATCATTATAGAACCTAGGCTATGCATCTCCAAAACATCATTATAAGTTTCCTTCCATAAAATCAATGCGAATATAATCAAAGCTCAAGGCAATACATCAATCATATTAAGGTCACTTAATCTTGAACCGTGGAAAGTTTTTACACTATTCCATAGTCCCCAAAATAGAGCCGAACATCGAAGTTCACTTCTAACCAAAAATTTACTCATCAACAAGCGAAATGAGCCTTCGCTGATGCTCCGACGGTAATGCCAATGCACCAGCCACTTATGAACCTTCTTGCACTTCCTATAAAACATTAAAAATAGAACATATACACATCAAAACATACTCAACACAACAGCAACATCGGACCTCCCCAAAACTATCAGAAACTTAGCTGAAAAGACCAAAAACTAAGCCGAAACTCATCCGAAACAATACCAGCCCATAATCTAATGAATCTAACATCTAATCCACCTCCATTATGAACTAAAAACACTTTCAAACCATCCTTATACCTCCAGGAAAAGAAAAAACCTAAAATAGCCCCTAAACAACTGAAAATCACCTTAAAACACCACCAATTACTTTATTCCGGGATTAATTTGATATTAAATCATTATAAGACTCAATCAATCATTTAATTGAAATAATATCATAAATAAATCATCCTAATTATAGCATTAATTAAGATCTAAAAAGATTTCACAAAAACCTCCACAAAACTCATAGATCTTGAATTAGAAACACGAAATTAAGTTTCAATTGTTAATTAGCAAGTCAAATACTTGGGAACTTCAATAAAGAACCTTAGAAAAAAGAAGAGAAATCAGAATTTACCTTTGAGATTACCTCCACCAAAAAGATGAGAATTCTTCTCTTGATTTCCTTGAAAATCGATGTTAATTTTGCAAAATTGATGAGCAGGTTTTGAAGAAAATGGAAAGATGAGTAAAATGAGACAAATCTTGTTGAAAATAGAGAAGAATTCAACAAGTAATTGAAGAAATTTAGAAAAGAAGATGGGGAGAAAGTTTGAAAGAAAAGATAGAAAAATGAGAAGTTAGAAAAGAAAATGAAAATAACTTCCAAATTAAAACTATTTAAAAATAAATTTGGTGAATAATCTTTAATTAAAAATAAATTGGGTTACTGGCCCTCTAAGAATTCTAAGCATGAATTACTTTCCAATTTAGTCACTAAAATCTCAATTTCTGAAAATTACCAATTAAACCCCATAAATCTTTCCAAAATTTACAATTTAGTCACTAGTATAAAATTAAGCTTAATCAAAATCAAATTAAAGCTCAAATAATATTCATTTAACTTTAAAACACCATTTTTAATATTTTTAACCTTTTTCACAAAATTATTACTTGTTCGGTTAAAATGTTATTATTTTTAATTTTCCTAGAATAACGAACCCAAGAAATCTGATTCGACCTGAATTGAACTTCTCTAACTAACCCTCAAACTCCTAGACCCAAAATCGGGATATTACATTGTTGGAAAGTAATTCTTGATAAGGTTTAATTTATTGGGATTTGAGTTGTGTATGGATGAAACCCGGATGAGTTCCTTGAGTCTGATGTTAGATAGGATTGATTGTTTGTAAAATGGAAGGTTTTGTTTTGTAGTGTTTTCTTAGTGTGAGTTTCGTTTGTGTAAGAGGTGTTGTATTATTTTTGTGTTTGGAGGAAGTACCACTTGGTTTTTTTTGGTATGGTTTAGAAAGTGGTTAGGTTTATGGAAAGAAAAGAATATATCAGAAAGAGAGTTAGGGTATTGAAGGATGCGTAACCAACTTTTATGGTTCTTGAGAAGTTATGGTTGTGTCATATGTCTTAGCTTTTGCATACTATGTTCTTAGGAGAGTTGTGTCGAGTTTACCTTGGGTATGATCAGATTGTTGTGGAGTTGTGGAGTTGTTGGATGTAATCCTTTGATACATTTATATGGAAAAATTGTGTGATGAGGAATATTGAGTAGTATGTAACCTTTAGAGGTCAAACGGTCTTTTAAAATTAAGGATTAGAAGTTGTAACCCCCAAATTTAACCTAATTTCTTAGATTAAAACATAGGGTTTATATTAGTAAAACTTGTTTCGTAAGTTAGGGATTAAACAAAGTAAATTTAATATTCTATAAATTATTAAAATCAGTAACAATAAAAATATTGAAAAGTTTAACATTTAAAATATCTGAAAGTTCAACCCATAAATATAATACAACTTAATAATACTGAAAACTAAATAAATGTTTAAAGTACAATGTTCTTTAAAACAATAACCAAAATGTCCGAAATAGAATTTATTAAACTGAAGTCTGTAAAACATAAATTGAACTTCTGAAATCAGGATCCTCTAAGTACCGTAGTGTAGGTCTAAGAATTTGGAAGAGAAATTGAGAGGGTGTAAGCTAGGGAGCCTAGTGTGTCTCTAGTGTGCGGATAAACATGATTATAGTACATAATAATGTATCAAAGAACAGAAAAGACATATGATGTAAAGAATGAATGATAAGCACCCATCAGCGAACACCATCATAAGAGTAGGTTCCCCTGAACTACTCTAACTTCATCACATCACCAGAAGTAGAATCTCGACCCTTAGGTGGAGCCACTAAACATAAGTGGAAACTTTACCTAAAAGAGGAGTCACTGATCAGAAGTGATACTCACCAAAATGTGATATCACTGAATTTTCCCGTACATACTATCCAACCAAATATAGTGTCATGAACAGATAATAGAGTCGAAATACGTGTCTTAAAAACTAACAAGAGGCATGCATGATAAATTTTGAATCATATATGCATATAAAATACATAGTAGGAAATTATGATTTATTTTTAGAGAATTATAGAAATGATGCAATCAATATGCTTATTCAGAATAATAGAATCTGCACAGAATGTCAAACAGAAAATAGCATAGGAGACACACCTGAAGCAAATTGCTCAACATTGAGAATAAAGTCTACTGGACTCAGCTCTAGTACTAGGTCGAGCCGGTGTATAACGTGCAAGTCCCGAAGTCTGAGGAGCAAGAGGTCGTCTAGGAGGAGAAGGAAGAAGAAACTCGGGGTCCGAATCCATGTCACTAGCAACTCGAATCAGGATTGAATTACAGAGGAATTCAAATGGAGCATAATTTCTCTCGATTTGGAAATGGAAAAATGGAGAAAATATTTTAAAGAAAAATAAGTTAAGGGGAAAAATTAAGGCACAAAACAAAACAGAAGCAGAAAAAGGAGAAAGGAATTTTGATTTTAGAAATAAATGGTTAAATTACCCTTCAAGTTTTTGAACTTTTTAAATCTAACCGACATGATCCTCAAACTTTCAAAAATTGTAGAATAGCCACTAAAAATCCCTAAATTCTAGGGTTTTGAATTAGGAATTTTAACTAAAATTAGGATTTAAAGATTATGGGAAAATTGGGTTGTTACAACTCTCTCTCGTTATAGAAATTTCATCCTCAAAATTTACATAGATTCAAGAGATGTGGGTACTGGGCTTTGATAATAGATTTTGGGCTCTCACGTAGCCTCATCATAACCTCGATTACGCCAAAGAACTAATGGTTTTCCTTCGAAGGATTTCAGGTCCTAAGCAATGATCTCAATGAGTTCTTCCTCATAATATAAGTCTGGATGAATCTCAAAATCTTCAACTGATAGAAATGGGACGGATCATCTCGATAGCGTCTCAGTACAGAAACATGAAAATCATCATGAATACGCCTAAGCTTTGACGATAACTCAAGTTGATAAGCTACTGGTCCAACTCGTCTGATAATCCACTATGGTCTAATATAACGGGGACTGAGCTTGACTTTACGGCCAAAATGGAGTACCTTCCTCCACGGAGAAACTTTCAAGAAAACCTCATCACACACCTAACCTCGAGATCCTTACGCTTCAAATCAGCGTATGATTTCTATCTATCAAAAGCAGCCTTAAGTCGATCCCAACTCAACCTAACAGTCTGCTCAGACTTATGTACAAGATCCGGACCCAATAACCGATGCTCATTAAGTTCAGTCCATCCAATAGGATTGCGACACTTACGCCCATAAAGAGACTCATAAGGTGCCAACTTATTACTAACCTGATAACTATTATTATACGCAAACTCTGTAAGCGGTAAGAAATCCTTCTAACTACCTCTAAAATCCAGAATACATCCTCTCAACATATCCTCTAAGATATGAATCACACGCTCAGACTAACCATCATTCTGAGGGTGATAAGAAGTACTAAATTTGAATGAAGAGATCCACAAAACTTTAATGTGAACCTCAAATCCCGATAAAAATAATAGACAGAGGTACCCCATGCAACCGAACAATCTCAAAGATATACATCCGAGCTAACTTACTTAAAGGATAAGTAGTTCGAACTAGAATGAAGTGCACGGACTTAGTCAACCGATCAACGATGACCCAGATAAAATCCTTCTTTGACGGAGTCAAAGGTAAACCACTGAAAAAATCCATAGTCACATGCTCCCACTTCCACTAAGGAATCTCAATATGTTGAAGAAGCCTAGATGGATGTTGATGCTCTACTTTAACTTTCTAGCAGGTCAAACACTTGGACACAAAACTGATAACATCTCTATTGAGATCTTTCCATAAATATTTCACTCAGAGATCCTTATACATGTTATCCCCACTAGGGTGCATCGAATATGGACTATCATGAGCTTCCTGAAGAATAAACCTGTTTCAATTTAGAGTTCATTGGAACACAGTATCGGACTTGAAAACAAAAAACTTCATCATGATCAATAGAGAAATCCTGAGAAGTTCCTTCATTGAACTCCTTAATACGATGAGCCAAGAAAGTATCACTAGGATGCTTAGTCTAGATATCAGATATCATAGTAGGTACAACATGAAAATCTGCCAACAAACTACCATCCTCAAATAAACTCATCTGAGCAAACAGAGTTCTCAAATTCGAAATAGCATTGCGACTCAAAGCACACGCAGCAACATTAGCATTACTAGGATGGTAATCAATCTCACAATCATAGTCCTTCAAAAGCTCCAGCCAATAATGTTGTCTTAGATTGATTTCGTTTGAGTGAGAAAGTATTTCAAGCTTTTATGGTCTGTGAAGATATAACACTTCTTTCCATAGAGATAATGTCTCCAGATTTTTAGAGCAAAGATCATTGCTACTAACTCGAGATCATGGGTAGGATAGTTAAAACTCACGTGGTGTCAACTATCGAGAAGCATAAGGCACTAGTATCCCATCCTGCATCAAAATACATTCGAAACCGGTGTACAAAGCATCATTGTAAACTATATAAGGTTTACCCGACTCTAACTGTGTCTTAACTGGTGCTTCCGTCAGAACAGGTGCTTCTGTCAAAACAGACTTAAGTTTCTCAAAACTAGTTTGTTGAGCCTCAGACCACGTAAATGGAATATCTTTTCTCAAAAGTTTAGTCAACGGAGTGACAATAGAAGAAAAGCCCTCAACAAATCTTCGATAATAACCAGTCAAACCCAGAAAACTAAGGATCTCTACAACATTCATAGGTTGTTTTCATTCCATAATAGTTTCTATTTTCTTTGGGTTGACCTGAATATCCTTAGCTGAAACAACATGACCCAAGAACACAATCACAGATAGTAGAATTCACATTTACTGAATTTTTCATAGATTTGTTTCTCTCTCAGAGTGTATAAAACAATACAGAGGTGTTGTTCATGCTCAGTCTTAGATTTAAAATAAACCAGGATTTCATCAATGAAGATCACTACAAACTGATCTAGATAGTGTCGAAACATCCTATTCATCATGTTCATGAATGTTGAAGGGGCATTAGTAACACCAAAGAGCATCACTAGAAACTCGTAGTGACAATAACGTATCTGAATTTTTTTAAACACGTTAGAATTCTTAACCTTTAGTTGGTAATAACTAGATCTCAGATCAATCTTAGAAAATACAGAAGCTCCTCAGAACTGATCAAAGAGATCATCAATATAGGGAAAAGGGTATTTATTCTTGAATTTCAACTTATTCAACTTCCGGTGATCAATACACAATCGAAGAGACCCATCTTTCTTTTTAATAAATAAACAGGGGCTCTCCATGACATCTGGCTCATCCTGATCCTCGTATCTCCTAGTAGCATATATCAACCCAAGCTGAGATACCCCTGATCTGGTTGATCCTCTAAATTGATTAGCTCTACCTCTAATATTGCCACTAGATGCAGTAGATCTACCCGGACCTCTTTCCCCAGTAGGGGTCTGTATCAATGCCTGAGACTGGCTTGAAGCATAAGCTAACTATGGTGAAAATAGATAATCCCTAAGCAATACTCATAAGACCCACAACGGAAATGAGCTCCACTCTTTATCCTACATTCTCGATAATACCAATTTTTGAAGAAAAGAACATTGTGGGAATATACGAGTGCTAGTGGAACCAACATCACTAGCAGTCGGAACAATGAACACAACTGGTCTAGCCCGTGAAGAACTTTGATGCTCAAACCCATCTTTGCCCCTCTTCCTAGACTAGTATCCTTGACTGTGTTGTACTGGTGCCGCAGGCTGTTGTCTAGTTCGGTTTAAGCCCTTAGATTTCTGTTAAATCTAAAAATTTTCATTGCGCTCTACCGTTCTATCTTGCTGGGTGATCATCTTAATTCAGTTTCATGGTGTGTAGCTACAACAATCTTAATAAGCACCCAAAATCTTTTCAGAAAATACTAACATTTTTGCTTCTCAATCGTAACAAGTCCTAGAGCATACTGAAGTAAACACAGAAACTCAATCTCATAATCATTAACGGACATATCGTTCTGATGTAAGTTCAGAAATTTTTTACGGCACTTTGCAAGATACTCAAGCCCCACATATCGATCCTGAAAAGCCTATCAGAAAAACTTCCAAGTGATCTAATTGGCAACAGTAACTCTCTCCTCAGCCTTCCATCAGTTAAGGGTTTCCACCTGTAGTAATGATACAGTTACCCTCAATTTCTTATCTAAAGGAAACTCTATCTCTACAAGCAGTCGCTGAAACGTCTTCAACCAATACTCTACATCTAATAGGTCTGTACCGGTCTTTACCGTTGAAAATCATCATGACGATAGCTAAAAACTCTATGGATATGGATTTCCTAACACCCTCAGACTGTCGAAGATACCGAGCAGCTCTTTCTGGATAGTTACTGAATCTATTCCCACAGTCTCACTATCTCAAGAAATACATGGTCCCTAACTATGGACTGACTGATTATCTTCGGCTTGCTGAGCCTCAGTCTATACCTCAGGTTATTCCTTCCATCCTATATCATGAGCTAAACTCTGATCTTGTAGCAGATCTACAAGAGACCGGACATCACTCGTAGAAATAGCAGAATAAACTCAGCCATGTCCTCAACCACAACATCTCTTGGTCGCAAGGTGTATACTCCTACGGGGTAACATAGTATTATATCTATAAAAGGATAGAGAAATTCTACATTAGAACCGGTACTTGGAGTATTATTCAAAATATTTAAGAAAAAAATTTAAATATGAGTCAAAATGAGAATCCATATTATCGAATAGGTTTACAAAATCATTTTCAGATCAAAAATCATTTTGGACTTCACAGTCCGAGGATTGAAACTGACTTTGATACCACTAAATGTAACCCCAAAATTTAACCTAATATCTTAGATTAAAACTTAGGATTTATGTTAGTAAAACTTGTTACGCAAGTTAAGGATTAAATAAAATAAAATTTAAAATTCTATAAATTATTAAAATCACTAACAATGAAAATTCTGAAAAGTCTAACATTTAAAATATTTGAAGGTTCAACACATAAATATAATACAACATAATAGTACTAAAAATTGAATAAATTCAAAGTACAATGTTCTTTACAAAAATAAATAAAATATCCAAAATAGAATTTATTAAAATGAAGTCTATAAAACATACATAGAACTTCTAAAATGATATTATTGAACTTCTATGTACATACTATCTAGATGTAGTGTCATGAACAAATAATAGAGTTAGAATGTGTGCCTTAAAAACTAACAGGAGGCATGCATGATAAACTCAGAATCTGGTATGCATCTAAATGATAGAGCAAGACAATATGATTTATTTTCAAAAAATTACAGAAATGATGCAATCAACATGCCTATTCAGAATAACAAAATTTACACACAATGGAAAACAGGAAATAGTGGGAGAGACACACTTGAAGCAAATAGCTCAACATCGAGAATGACTTTTACTGGACTTAGCTCTAGTACTAGATCGAGCAGGTGTAGAACGTGTGTGTCCCGAAGTCTGAGGAGTATGAGATCATCTAGTAATAGGAGGAAGAAACTCGTGGTCCGAATCCACGTCACCAGCAACTCGAATTAGGATTGAATTAAAGAGGAATTCAAATGGAGAACAATTTCTCTCAGTTTAGAATTGAAAAAATAGAGAAAAGATTGTAAAGAAAAAGAATTTGAGGGGAAAATTAAGGCACAAAATGAAACTGAAGCGGAAAAAGGGGAAAGGAATTTGATTTTAGAAATAAATAGTTAAATTACCCTTCAAGGGTCTAAACTTTTTAAATCTAATCGACAAAACTCTCAAAATTTCAAAAATTACAGAATAGACACTAAACCCCCTAAATTTTAGGGTTTGAATTAGGGATTTTAACTGAAATTAAGGTTTAAAGATTAAGGAAAAAATTGGGTGTTAAAAAAGTGCCTTGTGTTGCATGGTAGGTTAGAACTGAGCTGCTTAGTGTGACTTGGGTTGCTTAAGGGCAATGTTTTTACATGTGCAGGTTTAGTGTAGTAAGTTAAGATTTTTCTGAAGTCAAGAACAGTGTTGGCTCGATTAAGTTTATCGAAGAGTGTTTGTCTAGTGATAGAGTTGTAGGTGAAACTTTCCATGGTTAAGATGTTCTGAGGTAAGTTGCTATCAGATGTTAGGTGAAACCACGTGTGCGAGGAATGGTTGAGGTTGTGTTGATAGGTTTTTAGTTTGGGTTCCATTTTCCTTTTAGTTTTGAGTCATTTGGTTGTGATTTATGGTACTATGTTAGATTATTATCTTGATTAAAGTATATTGTAATCGTTTGTTTTGCATCTGAGAATAAGAAGTTGCGTCAGGAGTTGAAGGGTAAATGATGTTAAGTGGACCTGTTTAGGATATGGTTGAGTTGAAAGTGAATGCTTGTTTTGTTGATAAGTTGAGCCTGAGAGCTAGTGTTCTCTTAGAATGTTATCATCGTCAAAAGGTGCTAGAGTAGATGTGTGTGAACAAACCTCTATAAGTTGTGACTTGGTTTCTCGGTAATTAAGAGAAAGTTTTTTCCTTGAGAACGATTGGATCTATCATTTATGTGTACATGATTTTAAGGTAGTGAGGTTTTTGAGATGAACGTTAGGTTTTCGGTTAAGTTTTTGGTATTTTGTCGTTAATAGGAATGTGGTTGGTTTAAGTGAGTTATCCCGGTTTGAAAAGGTATGTTAACGTACTAAAATATGAATCTTCGGGGTTCTTAGTGAAGGTGCTTGTTGCGTTCCTAAAGGTGATTCCTTTTAAGTGCAATAATGTGCAAGTATACACATCGAACAAGTATTAAAGTGTGTGAGTGAGATCGTTTCCACGAGGATTGGGTAGGTTGTTTCAAAAAAAAGTTAACATACACAAAAGATAAAATAATCCTTTGTATTAACATATGCTAAAGCAATTATGTAAGTGTCACCAAAATGTTTTAGCAAAATAAAAATGTCACCAGTGATGCTAGAGCAAAACAAAGATTGTCACGAAAATGCAGTAACAATTTAACATATATTGGAGAAATAAATAAAGCTGCACAAACACAAAACAAAGAAGATATTTAAGCTTAAGACAGGCTAAGCTTGCTATGGTATGACCTCACTGTTCTCATGAATGCTATTGTTCCTGGATTACTTATGCTCGACAGAGTTTACTAAAAATGCCTCCAGTATCCCTAGTCAGAAGGCCTAACACTAAAAAATGCTAAGGCATTTCCTCTCGATCTCAACCCTAACACTTCTAATGTTGATAAAGTGCTACCCCTTTTTGTCGTTGAAACTCTACCTTATCCCTAAGGTGAGTTAGGATTCTGCTCCCGCAACAATCCCATTGTTCAAGTTGGTCTAGCTTCGTCAATCCCTAGATCTAAGCTTCCCAAACCCTTTGAGCTATGGTTACCTCCCGGTGCTCTTACAAACCAAGTTTATATGAAAAGGTGTTAGTTTTCTTGAACAAAACACAAAGTTAAACATGAAAACAATAAACCTCCATTAAAACAAGTAAAGATCATCCCAAACAAGCCTAATCCATACTAGTTTAGTTCATGGCTAGGTAAGAAAAACTATTCAACTTCCGTCCTTTACAATACATTTTCAACAACTTAGAAAAGAGGTAAACAAAGTGAAGAGGAAGGAAGTCTCAAACGCATGTGTCGTGACACTTTTCCTAGCTTGTCGCTCCTCTCGAAGTCGCGCAAATCTTTTGCTTGAAGCTCTCCAACAATGGAGGTTTGGCTAGAGGTTGAAGACGAAGGAAAGTGGCCTCGTTTCTTCTTTCTTCTCCCTCGTGCTCTCTTAAAGTTCGCTCCTTTTTGTGTCTTCTTTAGCTACTGATTTTTCTTTCTTTTACTCAGCATGTTTGTTGAAGGAGACTTGGCCTTGTATTTATAGGAGACTTCTAGAGTTTTGTGCCTTAATGGTGCAAAGGAATATTCCCTGATATTTGCTGCAACAGATGGTAATAGGATACAGGTCTACAGGAGCGGTGCAACGTCTGCAAAGGAGAGGTGCAACGTCTGCAGAGGAGGTGCAATGCCTACATAGCAGGTGTAGTTGGCCTAAAAAATGCGTGAGGACAGTGGGCTGCATGCATTCCTTTCTTCTTTTCTGTTTTGTCTGCCCACAATGCTATAGTATCTTTGAAGGCCGATCCAACACTTGAGAAATATGCTATAGCATATCTTCCAACCATTCAACTTTGCTTCAACAATCTGCACATCAAAACCAAGAAAATACCCTTCAAAGCAACATCTTTTAAAATAAAAGAGAAAATAAAAATAAAATCCTAAACTAAATGCAAATGCACATGAAATGCAACTAAATGCAATGCAAATGAACTTGAAATCAAAAAAAAACTTAAGTAAAAGGGTATAAAATATACGCTTTTTAGAGCGTTAACACGCACCCAAACTTAAGAAATTGCTTGTTCTCAAGCAATGACATATAAAAATGATATGTCATTACTTTCAATTCCTGACAGCAGTCTAAGCAGAACATCAATCCTCAGAATATAAATGCTATTTCAATGTACATGATATTGAGAATTCCTTGAACTTGAACTTAGACAACTTTGCTTGTGTGTGCTAGATTGTATCTAGCCTATTCTTCACAGTGTTAGAAAAATTCTAATTTTCCTCATTCGCTATACCCTAGTTTCTTAAAAAAATTACTCCCATGCTTTTTTTAAACTGTTTTGAAGGGTATCAACTCATCAAACTATCGTTCTTAGCTCTAGATGAGTATGGAGCAAACATCTCATCCCCGAGCTAGTAGGTAGAGTCATCCTGTGATAACTTTCATTCACTCTTATGTTGTAGCATATTTTATTTTTGTTCAAGCTAACATTGTAACCTCCTTAGCCCGACTTAGATGGAACCGACACTAATGGGTCACACGGGGAATATCGAACCAAACCCGTGACGATCCGATCCGATAAACGACCCTGGAAACCGTAACTTTTTTTTATCTTTTTTATCTAGATGCACGATTAATCTCCTATGTGTAATTAACTCAAGTAAGACAGAGACGGACGCAGTTCAACATTATAAGTAAATCAATTAAACGCTTACATGACTAGGGACCAAAATGTAAGGAACTAATTTACATCACCATATTCACAATCAGTCCATCGGATAACAATTAAACAAGCTTAATACATTCAACATAGAATTCAGATCAAACGAGGTATCTTAATTAATCAATTTTACGTTCTAGCATTTATGGACTTAATTGCAAAGTATGTAATATTAGATATTTCATCCATCTTATATCATTCGATATGTGTTCGGGTTAAAACATGAATCATGGTGTCACGACAACTTCTAAAATTACACATAAATCCACTGTATTCGTTTATTAAATTAAATCCTACATTTCATGCATTCAAAACTCTCGAATTTCTCTTTCTAGGCCAGGTGTTTCGAAACAGCCTTGGAGTGTTTCGGAACACGTGTGACCAGTGAACCCATGGTTCGAACTATGGCCATCTGTTTCGAAACAGGCCGTAGGGTGTTTCGGAACAGACATGTCCAGTAGCATTTGGTACCGAACCCTGGTTCGATACAGCCATGTCCAGTAGCATAAGGGTATCGATACTGCCACAGGGTGTTTCGATACCCCCTGTATTCGGGACTGGGTGAGACGTATAAGCTCATCTAAACCAACCCAAACATAAACGTTAATAACCCGAAGCTATATGCATCATTCCTAGGTATTTCCATCAACATAAACACACCTCAAAACATCAGAAAAGATCACAAGGAGACCTATAGGCATGCTTCCTAAAGATTGAATGGCAACATAACAAAGATGCTAAGTCATGCTTCAACAACTCAAACAAATCCAAAGTTCAACAATTAACAATCAAACAATAATGGTCTTATTACATCATGAAACAAAGCCTAAGTACTCACTCCTCACATAGGTTGTGTTACACATTGCCTTGCCCAATTTATTTGCCAAAAACATACCAAATCCAAAGTGATCTTCCCCTTGGTTTCCTTGCCTCGAACGAAGCTCCAAGTGCCTTTATTTTTCTGCAAGGATGAAAAGAGAGCTTAAGCAAACATGCTTAGTGAGGTAGCTCCACAAAAGATCATCAATGCATCAAATTAAAACCATAATTTGCAATACTTTGTCAAATCATGCATGCCAATATTACATGTCCAAATTTATTAAATCATATGCATCCTTGAGTTCACATAACCTTATCAAAACAATTTATAAATGATGCTCAAACCTCTTCTCAATTTCATGTATGTATATTGGCTTTCTAGTGACCACTTAATGTGAACCTTGAGTTCACCGAATACACGGATCCATGAGACATTTGTCTCATCATGAAACAAAGTCACCATTGACATGACACGAAGTCACCATTAGCACTACCACGCACGATCGGACACATAGTCACCCTTGTTACGTGTAGGCGGCTCTACCACACACGGTTGGACACAAAGTCACCCTTGTTATGTGTAGGCAATATTCTGTATTTTCAGTTTTAATTATAGTGCATTTAAGACAATCCTAATGACATGTCATTTGTATTCGAATCTAAAGTTAGTGTCACTAAGCCAATATCATAATCAAATGTGCATGATAACTTGCTGCTCATAATGCATGCATAATATGTTCAACAAATGAACTAAAAGTCATGCCCAAAGGCACCATCATGTATAAAGCAAATAACCATGTTGTATTCCAAAATATTTCTCATAATTTTCCATAATCATGGATGCTAAAAATGCTATGCATTTCAGCAAGTAATTCTCATGTATGCACCATTTCAAATCATGCTCATGCATTTACATAAATCTCATTGCATTACCAACATAATGCCTTTATAAAATGTAGCCGAAACTCGTACTGGTTTATCAAAACAAATAATTTACTTACTCTTGAACTATGAAAGGTTTTCACACTCTTCCATAGCCCCCAAAAACAGTACGTACCAAACGCGATTCGCTTTAAATCCGAATTCACTCACCAACAACCGAAACGAGCTTTCACCGCTATCCGATGATCGCACCAACGCACCAGAAATCAAGCTTCTTCTTGTACCTCCTCTACAACATTAAAAACATATCATTCTCACATCATAACATGCTCAAACCAACAGCCAAATCCAATCACCATTAAACTACCAAAAACTTAGCCGAAAAGACCGAAAACTAAGCCGAAACGCATCCGAACAACATCAGCCCAAAACCTAACGAATCTAACATCTAATCCACCTCAATTATGATCCAAAAACACATCCAAACCATCCTTATATCTCCAGAAACATTTTGCATCTAAAACAGCCCATAAAACAACCGAAAAACACCTTAAAACTACACCGATTGCATTATTCCGGGATTAAATTAATGTGCTATCAAAAGAAGACTCAATTAATCATTAAATCAACATAAAAACATAATTGAATTCATCTAATTTCCAGCATTAAATAAGATCCAAAAAGATTTCACAAAAACATCACAAAATCACTAGATCTAACATTAAAAACATAGAATCAAGTTTTTATTCAAAGATTAGCAAGCTAATACCTGAGAATTTTAATAAAGAACCTTAGAAAAGAAGAAAAATTCAGAAAATTACCTTCAAGATCTGATGAAATTGATGTAGATTTTGTGAAGGATGGAAAGATGATGCAAATGATGTAATCTTTATGGAAAAAGATGCAAAAATCAGCAAGGAATTGAAGAGAAAAGATAAAGAGAAAGTGGAGAGAAAATGAGAGAAAAGTGGTTTTGAGAGAAAATGATTAAAAACCAAATTAAAGTAATTAAAAATATCTTTTTGGTGAATAAATCATCATTAAAAAATTAGAAATGGGTTTATGGCCCTCTAAGGATTCTAAGTTTAGCTTGCTTTTCAATTTAGTCACTAAAACATTGACATTTCCGAAAATTACCAAAATAGTCCTCCAAATTTCCAAAAGTTACAAATTGGTCATTTATGCATAATTAAGCATAATATTAAATCAAAAATAAATCCAAATTATTTTCTTTTAATTTTTGAAACATATTTTTAATATTTCAAACCACCTTCCTAATTATTATTTTTCTTAATTAAAAATATCCTTATTTTATTTTTCCCAGAATTAATGAACCGGAGAACCCGATTCGTCCCGAATCGAATTCCCCTAACTAAGCCCAACTAATAACCCCAAAACGGGATGTTACAAACATTGCATAGAGGAGCATTCTTCTATAGTTTTATGCTAAAGTATTTATTCATCTTTTTAAAATTATTTATATACTAAAGCAAAAAGGAGTTCTTCTTTTCGAACTAGCTAAGGCATAGCTTCTAAGTTCCCTAGAAAATTCCTACCACTCAAGCATAGAAAACATACAATCGTGTCAAAAATTTTCAAAGTATCAAGTCCTAATTCAATTCAATTTATTCTCAATATTTTCTATAATTCAATTCAAAAGCACTAAATTCTCATCATCGGATATCATATATTCTAACCTAAAAGTTGTCTTAAATTTTATCTAGTGCTATAGCAACTTTATATGTATGCAAAATGAAATAAAAATGCTAAGGTGAAGGCTTTGCTACCCCAAAACTTGAGGTTAGCATTGTCCTCAATGCTATTAAAATGAAACTATATGCAAAAAATAAAAAAATAAAACAAATGCTTACTTTGTGGCGGGTCTGGTCTTTCGTTTGGCCATGCGGTACCCTGGGTTGAATTTGTACCTTCAAAGACTATGTGTTGAATTGTAACAAAAGAAATAAAAGCATCATAAAAATAAAAACTTCTACTTTTTATTCAAACTGAAATTTAAATGCTAAAGCAAAATAAAGGAGAGGGATAGAAATGCTAAGGCATTTTGTAGACTGGGGTCGTCCTTGTCACCCACAATGGGAGCTCCATTATAGATCTTCAGCCTTTTATCATTGACCTTGAAGATTCGATCTCCATTGAGTGTTTTCATCTCCACAGCCCCATAAGGATATACCCTATGTATCAGGAACAGTCCTGACCATCGAGACTTCAACTTTCCAGGAAAAAAATTGAATCTTGAGTTGTAGAGTAACACTTGTTAGCCCACTGAGAAATACAGTGGCAAAAGATATTTTTCATACCATCTCTTCGTCTTTTCTTTATATATCTTAGCATTCTCAAAGGCTTGGGATCGAAACTCGTCCATCTCATTCAGTTCCAAAAGCTTATTCTCTCCAGCTGCCCATATTAATCTTTTTGATGGCCTAATATGCCTTGTGTTCAAATTTTATGGGAAAATGACAAGCTTTCCCATAAACCATCTTGAATGGGGACATCCCTAAAGGATTCTTGTAAGCTTTCCTATACGCCCATAAAGCTTCCTCCAGCTTCGGAGACCAGTCTTTTCTCTTTGTGTTGATTATCTTTTCTAAGATTTGCTTGATTTCTCTATTGGAGATTTTAACTTGGCCATTCGTCTGCGGATGATATGCTGTAGTAATTTTGTGCCTGACTCCATAGCATTGTAATGCCTTAGCAATAAGCTTGTTGTCGAAGTGAGTTCCTTCATCACTAATTATAGCTCTAGGGAGTTTAAACCTTATGAAAATATTCTTGTGCAGGAACTTTAAGACCGTTTTTGAATCATTACGGGGTGTTGCCACAGCTTCAACCCATTTGCTTATGTAGTTCACTTCTAGCAAGATGTATAAATCACCATAGGATGATGGTAATGGTCCCATGAAATCAATTCCCCAAACATTGAAAAGCTCGATCTCAAAAATATTTTGTAACAACATTTCATTCCTCCTCGAGATGTTACCGGTCCTTTGACATCTATCACATCCCTTGTAAAATGCTTGAGCATCCTTGAAGAGTGAGGGCCAGTAGAATCCAAATTGAAGGACCTTTGTAGTAGTTCTTGATCCACCAAAGTGTCTACCACACGATGTTGCATGACAATGGAATAGAATATCTTTTTGTTCCCTTTCCGGCACACATCATCGAAGCAATTGGTCAGCACAATGCTTGAACAAATATGGCTCATCCCAATAGAAAAATTTTGCATCATGTTTGAACTTCTTTCGAGCCTGGTTAGATAAATCAGGAAGCAAAATACCACTAATAAAAAACTAACAATGTCGACATACCAAGGTAATGCTGTAGCATATAAAATTTTCTCATCAGGGAAATTTTCTTCGATTTCAAAATCCTTTCCTAGATTATCGGGATTTTCTAGCCTATATAAGTAGTCTGCAACTTGATTTTCAGTTCCTTTTTTATCCTTTATTTCAATATGAAATTCTTGTAGAAAAAGTATCCACCTAATAAGTCTTGGCTTAGCATCTTTCTTAGTCACTAGGTATTTGATAGCAGAGTGATCAGTATGCACTATAACCCTAGTTCCTATAAGATATGCCCTAAACTTATCAAAGACAAATACTACAGCAAGTAACTCTTTCTCAGTAGTGGTGTAATTAATTTGAGCATCATTGAGAGTTCTACTTGCATTGTAATTAATATGGAAGAGTTTACCTCATCTTTGACCTAGTGCTGCGCCCACTGCGTAGTCACTTGCGTCGCATATCAACTCGAAAGGCTCAGTCCAATTGGGTAGTATCACTATTGGAGTTGAGGTAAGCTTCTTCTTTAGTTCAATAAAAGCGCTGTGGCATTTTTCATCGAGGACAAAGGGTTGATTTTGCTGTAGCAAATTGCAGAGCGGCTTAGAGATTTTTGAGAAGTCTTTGATGAACCTCCTATAGAAGCCAGCATGTCCAAGAAAGCTTCTAATTCCTTTTAGTGTTGTTGTAGGTGGTAGCTTCTCTATCAATTCCACTTTTACTTTATCAACTTCAATTCCTTTGCTTGAGATTTTATGCCCCCAAACTATACCTTTGGTCACCATGAAATTACATTTTTCCCAGTTGAGTACAAGGTCGGCTTCTTCACAGCGTTTCAGTACCTTGGCTAGGTTTCATAGTCATTTTTCAAAAGTTTCTCCGGACACAGAAAAATCATCTATGAAAATATCGCCAACATGCAATGTTGAAAAGTTGTTTGAGCATTACATAACCCAAATGGCATTCTACGGAAAGCATAAGTCCCATAAGGACAGGTGAAGATTGTCTTCTCCTGGTCCTCTGGTGCTATAGCAATTTGGTTGTACCCATATTAGCCATCAAGGAAGCAGTAATAAGCCTTTCCCGCCAATCGATCCAGTATTTGATCGATAAAAGGAAGGGGGAAATGGTCTTTCTTGGTTGCTTTGTTCAGCTTCCTATAGTCCATGCAAATGCGCTAGCCTGTAACTGTCCTTGTCGGGAGCAACGCGTTGTCCTCATTTGTGATTATTGTCGTGCCTCCCTTCTTAGGAACACAATGCACAGGACTAACCCATGAACTATCAAAAATTGGGTATATGATCCCTGCATCCAACCACTTGATAATCTCCGTCATCACTACCTTCTTCATTGATGGGTTCAATCTTCTTTGGGACTTAACAGAATTATTATGGCATTCTTTTAGCAATACCTTGTTCATGCAGATTGTAGGACTGATGCCCTTGGAATTTGACAAGATCCACCCTAGAGCTTTCTTATATTGTGATAGCAAATTCACAAGACTAAGCTCTTGGTTAGGATCTAAGCTAGAAGAAATAATCACTGGAAAAGTATTGTGAGATCCCAAATAAACATACTTTAAATGTGGCGACAGTGATTTTAAGTCTAGAGATGGTGCATGTAAAAGTGATGGTTTAGGAGGAATAAATTCAGAGAAATCAATTGATTCAAATTTTATACCTGATTTTGGCTGAAAATAACCAATTTGTTGTAGCTCTAGATGAGTTTCTACTTCATCCTGTTCATGCTCCTCCAGCAATTTATCCCAGCTATGGAGAATTCCTTCATTTGTGGAGAATTATCACGAAAAAAATCTACATCTTCGTCAGTTGCTATGGCATTTATCCCAGCTATGCAGTGACATTCTTTATTATCATCCATTTACTTGAGAGTGTTGGAGAGATTGATAGTCATAGACTGATCTGCTACTCGCATTGTGAAGTCTCACTTTTCACAGTCGATGAGTATTTGACTGGTTGCTAGGAATGGTCGTCCCCAGATGATGGGTGCTTTGTGGTCCACTTCGCAATCTAGAATCAAAAAATCCACAAGGAACGCAAACTTGCCCACTTTTACTATCACATCTTCGACTTTGCCTTCTGGTCAGACATGAGAGTGGTCCGCCAATTGCAAGATGACAGTGGTAGGTCATGTACTCCCTATACCAAGCTTCTTGAATATTGCTTTGGGCATCAGATTGACACTCGAATCGAGGTAGCATAGTGCCTTGCCCATAAAATTGTCTCCTATCGAGCTTGGAATGCTGAAGCCGCCAAGATCTTGCCTCTTCATGGGAAGCTCAATCTTCCAGAATAGAACTCATGCTATAGCAACTATTTCAAAATTCTCAACTTTTCTTTTCTTTGTAACAATATCTTTCAAAAACTTTGTATATGAGGGTATTTGATCAATAGCATCTAAAAATGAAATATTTGCATGAAATTGATCCAGCATACTTACAAATTTCTAAAATTAGAGATCCTTTTTATGTTGCTTCAAACACTGAGGGATTGGTGGTGGTGGTCTTATGTCCTCCAAAGGTTGCGTTGGTACTGCGTCTTTTGCTGCAACATCTGCAAGCTTCTCACCAAATGCCTCAGTATTTAAGTTTTCTCCAGTTTCATTTTGAGCAATTTTTTCTTGTTGTTCTTCAGCTTCTTTTTGCTCCTGAATGGGGGTTTCTTCTTTCTCCTTTCTTTTAAATTGTTCCCCCGTGTCGATTTATCTTCCACTCCTCAAGGTAAGTGCGCTGCATTGCCCTTTGTCATGATTTTTAGTGATTTTAGTATCACTAGGCATGTTGCCTGTTGGTCTTACTTGTAATGCTTGAGCAATTTGACCCATTTGAGTCTCCAACGATCTAAGTGAAGAGCTGTGAATTTGCAGCAATGCGCCTTGGGTCTGCAACAAATTGTCGTGATTAGAGATGGTGGTGGAATGCTCCTGCAATAATGTCTTTGTTGATGTCATGAACTCCTTTGTCGAAGTCATGAATTCTTACAGCGAAGCTTCCAAAGAATTATTGTGATTTTGGTGATGAACTGCTCCCTTATGTTCATTTTGCCATGGCATATTGCCTTGAAAACCTTGGAATCCTTGATGTGTTGCCATGGGTTGATGCCTATTCGAGCTGCTTGCTTGATTCGATCCTTGATTACCCCAAGAAAAATTAGGATGTTATCGTCACCCTGGGTTGTACGTGTTAAAGTAGGGGTTGTTAGAATTTTTGTTGAAGTTTCCAACGTAATAAGCAGACTTTAGATGAGTTAGGCAGTCTTTATCGAAATGGTTTCCACTACAGTGCACACAGCTTAATGCTTTAGCATCTTGTACTTCCCTGGACTGTTGAAGGTTCTTCAACATATTTGTGATAGCAGAAAGTTTTGCTGAAATAGGATCATTGGCGTCGAGCTCCAGCTTTCCTTGAGTTCGTCGTCCTGTTCTAAGTCTGGCAGTTGGAAACTAATAATCACTGTTGGTTATTTTATCTAAAATATCAAATGCTTCTTTTGGCGAATTGTCCACCAGTGTCCCATTTGCTGAAGCATCTAACATCATACTTGTGGGTGCATTGACTCTATTGTAAAACATCACGATTTGAGTCCAATCTTGAAAACCGTGATTGATACACCTTCTAAGCAAGCTTTTATACCGATCCCAATACTCGTACATCGGATCATCATCCCCTTATCTAAAGGATGCTATCTCATTTCGCAATTGAGTGTTCATGTTAGGTGGGTTGTACCTTGCCAAAAAGCTTTTGCACAAAGTTGTCCACAACTCCATAGAACCGGTTGGAATTTCATTCAACCTCTCTCTAGTTCGGTCTCTCAAAGAGTATGGAAATAGATTGAGCTTCAACACATACTCGTTGTAACATCCCGATTTTGGGGTTAGTAGTTTAGGTATTAGTTAGGAGAATTCGATTCGAGTCGAATCAGGTTCTTCGGTTCGTTATTCCGGGGAAATATAAAATAAAAGTATTTTAATTAGAAAAGTAATAATTTTGGAATATGGTTTAAAAATATTAAAAAGATGTTTCAAAATTAAAAGAATGTAATTTGAGCTTTAAATTGATTTTTAATTGTGCCTAATTATGAATTGGTGACCAAATTGTAATTTTTCAAAAACAATGGAGGATTTAATTTGTAATTTTCGGAAATTGTTATTTTTAGTGACTAAATTGGAAAGCAAGCGATACTTAGAATCCTTAGAGGGCCATAAACCCAATTTAATTTTTAAATGATGATTTATTCACCAAAATGATTTTAAATTAGTTTATTAAAAGATAATAATCATTTTTTCACTTAACCACTTATTTTCTCTCATCTTTTTCTCTTATTTTCTCTCCATTTTTCTTCATCTATTTTCTTCAATTCCTTGCTGATTTTTCCACCTTTTTCGACAAGAATTACTTCATTTTAATTATCTCTCCATTCTTTACAAAGCCTAATCATCAATTTTACTAAATCAACAACAATTTGCAAGGAATCAAGAAGAGAAATTCTCATCTTTTTGGTGTATAGATCTCAAAGGTAATTTGCTGAATTTTAAATATTTTTCTAAGGTTCTTTATTGAAATTCCAAAGTATTAGCTTGCTAATCTTTAAATGAAACTTGATTTTATATTTTCAATGCTAGATCTAATGATTTTATGAATGTTTTTGTGAAATCTTTTTAGATATCATTCAATATTGTAATTAGATGGATTTAATTATGTTATTGTGTCAATTAAATGATTAATTGACTCTTCAATTTATGGCACATTAATTTAATCCTAGAATAATACAATCGGTGTTGTTTTAGGATGATTTTCGGTTGTTTTAGGGGCTATTTTAGATGTTCTAATGTTTATGGAGATATAAGGATGGTTTGGATGTGTTTTTGGTTAATATTTGAGGTGGATTAGATGTTAGATTCATTAGGTTTTTGGCTGATGTTGTTCGGATGCATTTCGGCTTAGTTTTCGGTCTTTTCGGCTAAGTTTTTGGTAGTTTTGTGGAGGTTTGATGTGGCTGTTGGTTTGAGCATGTTATGATGTGAATATGCTCTGTTTTTAATGATGCAGAGTTAGTGCAAGAAGGTGCATAATTGGCTGGTGCATTGGCGTTGCCATCGGAGCATCGACGAAGACTCGTTTTGCTTATCGGTGAGTGTTTTTCGGACTTAAAGCGAATCACATTGGTACGGTTCTGTTTTGGGGAGTATGAAAGAGTGTGAAAACTTTACATAGTTCAGGAGTAAGTAAAGTAAATGTTTTTGATAT
The DNA here is from genome assembly GCA_035048815.1 of Abelmoschus esculentus. Lineage (NCBI taxonomy): Eukaryota > Viridiplantae > Streptophyta > Magnoliopsida > Malvales > Malvaceae > Abelmoschus > Abelmoschus esculentus. The sequence goes on from JAUCBN010000032.1 coordinate 9,928,360, forward strand.
ATTAACATGAGCTTCGGCTACATTCTGTAAAGACATTAATGTTGATAATTCAATGAGATTTTTGGAAATGCATAAACATGATTTTGAATTGGTGCATGCATGAGATAATTGCTGAAAATGCATTATAACATCCCTTTTTTGGGGTTATTAGTTTAGGCTTAGTTAGGGGGATTCGGTTCGGATCGAATCGGGTTCTCCGGTTTATTAATTCTGGGAAAAATAAAATAAGGATATTTTTAATTAAAAAAAATAATAATTTGGAGGGTGTTTTAAAATATTTAAAATATGTTTCAAAATTTAAAAGAAAATAATTTGGATTTTATAATGATTTTTAACTATGCTTAATTATGCATAAGTAACCGATTTGTAATTTTTGGAAAGTTGGAGGACTACTTTGAAATTTTCGGAAATTACATGTTTTAGTGACTAAATTGAAAAGCAAGCTAAACTTAGAATCCTTAGAGGGCCATAAACTCATTTCTAATTTTTAATAATGATTTATTCACCAAAATGCTTTTTAATTACCTTAATTAAAGATTTTTAATCATTTTCTCTCAAAACCACTTTTTCCTCATTTTTCTCTCATCTTTTTCTCTCATTTTCTCTCCACTTTCTCTTCAACTTTTCTATTCAATTCCTTGCTGATTTTTGCATCTTTTTCAACAAAGATTACATCATTTGCATCATCTTTCCATCCTTTACAAAACCTAAGCATTATTTTCATCAAATCAACATCAAATTGCAAGGAATCAAGAAGGGGAAAATTACATATTTTTGGTGAATAGATCTTAAAGGTAATTTTCTGGATTTTTATTCTTTTCTAAGGTTCTTTATTGAAATTCCCAAGTATTAGCTTGCTAATCTTTGAATAAAAACTTGATTCTATGTTTTTAATGTTAGATCTAGTGTTTTTATGGAAGTTTTTGTGAAATCTTTTTGGATCTCATTTAATGCTGGAATTAGATGGATTCAATTGTGTTTTTATGTTAATTAAATGATTAATTGATTCTTCATTTGATAGCACATTAATTTAATCCCGGAATAATGCAATCGTGGTAGTTTTAAGGTGCTTTTTGGTTGTTTTAGGGGTTGTTTTGTATGCTTAAATGTTCTTGGAGATATAAAGATGGTTTGGATGTGTTTTTGGTTCATAATTGAGGTGGATTAGATGTTAGATTCATTAGGTTTTGAGCTGTTGTTGTTCGGATGCGTTTCGGCTTAGTTTACGGTCTTTTCGGCTAAGTTTTCGGTAGTTTAACGGTGTTTGGATATGGCTGTTGGTTTGAGCATGTTATGATGTGAGAATGCTCTGTTTTTAATGTTGTAGAAGAGGTACAAGAAGAAGCTTGATTGCTGGTGCGTTGGTGCGATCATCGGATAGCGGCGGAAGCTCGTTTCGATTGTTGGTGAGTGATTTCGGATTTAAAGCGAATCGCATTTGGTACGTTCTGTTTTTGGGGGCTATGAAAGAGTGTGAAAACCTTCCATATTTCAAGAGTAAGTAAAGTAATTGTTTTTGGTGAACCGATATGAGTTTCGGCTATTTTTGACAAAGGAATTTTTATTGGTAATGCAATGGGATTTATGGAAGTACATGAGCATGTTTTGAATTGATGCATACATGAGAGATACTTGCTGAAATGCATTGCTTATTCAGCATCCATGATTATGGAAAATTATGAGAAATGTTTTGGAATGCAATATGGTTATTTGCCTTATACATGATGGTGCCTTTAGGCATGGCTTTTGGTTCATTTGTTGAACATATTATGCATGCATTGTGAGCAGCAAGTTATCATGCACATTTGATTATGATATTGGCTTAGTGACACTAACTTTAGATTCGAATACGAATGAAATGTCATTAGGATTGTCTTTAGTGCACTATAATCAAAACTGAGTATACAGAATATTGCCTACACGTAACAAGGGTGACTTTGTGTCTAACCGTGCATGGTAGAGCCGCCTACACGTAACAAGGGTGACTATGTGTCCGATCGTGCTTGGTAGTGCTAATGGTGACTTAGTGTCATGTCAATGGTTACTTCGTGTCATGTAATGGTGACTTCGTGTCATGACGAGACAAATGTCTCATGGATCCGTGTATTCGGTGAACTCATGGTTCACAATTAAGTGGTCACTAGAATGCCAATATACATACAAGAATTTGAGAAGAGGTTTGAACATCATTTATAAATTGTTTTGATAAGGTTATGTGAACTCAATGATGCATATGATTTAATGAACTTGGGCATGAAATACTAGCATGCATGATTTAGCAAAGTATTGCAAATTATGGTTTCATCATGGTTTTAAATAGATGCATTGATGATTTGTATAGAGCTTCCTCACTAAGCATGTTTGCTTAAGCTCTCTTTTTATCCTTGCAGAAAAATAAAGGCACTTGGAGCTCCATTCGAGGCAAGGAAACCAAGGGGGAAGAATCACTTAAATTTGGTATGTTTTTGGCAAATAAATTGGGCAAGGCAATGTGTAACACAACCTATGTGAGGAGTATGTACTTAGGCTCTGGTTCATGTTGTAATAAGACCATTGTTGTTTGATTGTTAATTGATGAACTTTGGAATAGTTTGATTTGTTGAAGCATGTATTTGATATGTTGTTAATCCTTTCCTAGGAAGCATGCCTATAGGTCTCCTTGTGATCTTTTCAAATGATTTAAGGTGTGTTTATGTTGATGGAGATGCCTAGGAATGTTGCATATAGTTTCGGGTTATTAAAGTTTATACTTGGGTTGGTTTAGATGAGCTTAATACGTCTCACCTCAGTCCCGAATACAGGGGGTATCGAAACACCCTGTTGCAGTATCGATACCCCTATGCATATTTGAACGCCTGTATCAAACCACGGTTCGGTACCAAAAGCTACTGGATATGGCTGTTCTGAAACACCCTATGGTTGTTTCGAAACAGGTGGCCATAGTTCGAACCATGGTCCGAACCAAAAGTTCATTGGACACATGTGTTTCGAAACACTCCAAGGCTGTTCCGAAACACCTGGCCTAGAAAGGGCAATTCGAGAGTTTTGAATGCATGAAACGTAGGATTTAATTTAGTAAGCGAATACAGTAGATTTATGAGTAATTTAGGAGATTTTGTGACACCATGATTCATATTTAACCCGAACACACATTGAATGATATAAGATGGATGAAATACCTAATATTACATACTTTGCAATTAAGTCTATAAATACTAGAACGTAAAATCGAATAACTAAGATACCTCGTTTGATCTCTCATTCTATGGTGAATGTGTTAAGCTTGCTTAATTGTTATCCGGGGGATTGATTGTAGATATGGTGGTGTAAATTAGTTCCTTACATTTTGGTCCCTAAATATGTATGCGTTTAATTGATTTACTTATAATGGTTGAACTGTGTTCGTCTCTGTCTTACTTGAGTTAATTACACATAGGAGATTAATCGTTCATCTAGATAAAAAAAAGGTATTACGGTTTTTAGGGTCGTTTATCGGATCGGACCCTCTCGGGTATGGTTCGATATTCCCCATGTGACCCATTTGTACTGGTTCCATCTAAGCCGGGCTAAGGGGGTTACATTTGGTGGTATCAGAGCCAGGTTGAATAAAATGTGTTGTAAGGTTTGAAAAGTACGTTGTTGGTTTGTTGAGTGTGTTGTTGGTTTGTCAAAGTATGTGTTGGTTTGCCATGTTTTGTGTTGGTATGTTAGAATGTTAGGTTGAACATGACATGCTTTGTTGTGGGCATACGTATAGATTGTAAGTGCACCTAGAATGATTATGAATAAAAGAGGTGGTCGATTACATATTTCCAATGCCAAATGTTTTTAGATGTTCTTCGGTTTCCCTTGAATCTTGCCCGAATGTAAGTTTATTATGTTTTGATATTATGTTTTAAAATTGCATGTTTGAAGTTTCTGGATAATGCCTCCGAGACGTGAGACACGTGCTACCGTGAGCTTGATCACCGATGGTCAGGCCGAGGGAGAAGCGAATGTGAGGGAGGAACCGCTTCCACCTCCTCCACCAGTTGGCGTGCCACCTGCTGGTGTGCCTCCGGTTCCAGTGGGAGGCCAGTACGGAGACTTTGCACCGTTTATACAGGCTATGACGGGTGCGTTTCAGGCAGTTATGGCTGGAGTGCAAGTACCGCTCCCGCACCTGCCGTTGTGGTTACCCCAGGACTACCGCTAGAGCGTTTGCGTAGCTTGGGAGGTGTTGAGTTCCGTGGATCTGATCCGAGTGCAGCTGAGGAGTGGCTGGCTAGCACCGAGAGGATATTGGATCAGATAGACTGTCAGGATGCTCGTAGGTTGGGTTGTGTGGTCTCTCTGCTTCAGGGGGATGCTTATAGATGGTGGACTACCACGAGAGCCGGCGTAGCAGTTGCTAACCTGACTTGGGAGTACTTCAGGACCGCCTTTGTGCGGAAGTTTTTGGACCGTAGTACGAGGATGCACGGAAGAGGGAGTTTATGTCCCTGGTGCAGGGCACAAGGAGGGTGTCTAACTGTGAGATACAGTTTATCAGATTGAGTCACTATGCTCCTTAGTTGGTTCCTACGGAGCGTAAGAGATGTGATAGGTTCCGATATGGTTTGGATCCGGAGATCAAGACATACTTGTTGGCTGCGGAGTACACTGAGTTTGATGTGCTCGTTAATTGGGCTAAGGATGTCGAGGAGTCTTTGAGGGAGGCTAGGAAGTCTTTCGATGTCGGAAAGAGGCCTGTTGAGGCTAGTACCCAAGGTGGTAAGGGTAAGAGGTTTCGGGACAACCGATATAGAGCTGATCGACGCTGGGATGATTATGGACACGGCGGTTGTGCTCAACAGTTTGGTAGGGGCGGTTGTGACACAGCAGTTTGTAACTTGTGTTCTCGACGCCATCCGGGAGAGTGTTGGTGGGCCACTAGTGCCTTTATGGGTTGTGAATCTAAGGATCACAGGAAGAGGGATTGTCCAAGGTTTGCTGGTGAGGCTGGTAACCGAGCTGAGGTTGTTGTGGTACCTGACAGAGGACGCGGTGGTGGTAGAGGTCCTTTTCAGAGACAGGGAGATGGCCGTAGAGTTTATGCTCAGCGCGAGACCCGTAATGCTACGGATGTGGTTGCAGGTACTTTTTCTTTACGGAATGTACCATTGTTTTCTTTGATAGATTCGGGATCTACGTATTCTTATGTTTTGAGTGAGCATGCATATATGTTGGATACCCCTGTTGATGTCTTAGATGTGGGAGTTGTGGTTACTAGTTCTTTGGGTGAGACGGTGACTGTAAAAAGGTTGTATAGGAGATGTCCGTTGGAGGTGCAAGGGCATGTCTTTGAGGTTGACTTGATGGAGTTACCGTTTCATGGTTTTGATCTTATTTTAGGGGTTGATTGGTTGATGGAGCATAGAGCTGTAGTGGATTTTGAAAAGAAACATGTTACCTTGAGGTTGTTAGAAGGTGGCGAAGTTGTGGTTAAGAGTGAGTATACCGGATTCTTGTCTAATGTGGCTTCGGCTTTGCAAGCCGAAAAGTTGATGCAGCATGGTGGAGTAGCATATCTAGCTTATATGATGAATCCGGGATAGAAGAGGTTCAGGTGCAGGAAATTCGAACAGTATGCGATTTTTCGGAAGTTTTTCCTGAGGAGTTGCCAGGATTACCTCCTGATCATGATGTGGAGTTTAGTATCGAGCTTTATGCTAGTACTAATCCGGTGTCCATTGCTCCTTATCGCATGGCCCCTAAGGAGTTAAAGGAGTTAAAGATACAGTTGCAAGAGTTACTTGACCGTGGTTTTATACGACCGAGTGTGTCACCTTGGGGTGCACTGGTGTTGTTTGTGAAGAAGAAAGATGGCACAATAAGGATGTGCATTGATTATCGGCAATTGAATAAGTTGACCGTGAAGAATAAGTATCCTTTGCCGAGGATTGATGATTTGTTTGATCAGTTTCGAGGAGCAAGTGTGTTCTCGAAGATTGATTTGAGATTGGGGTACTACCAATTGAAAGTGAAAGAGGAGGATGTGTTGAAAACGATTTTTCGGACAAGGTATGGTCATTATGAGTTTTTGGTGATGCCGTTTGGTTTGACAAATGCCCCTGCTGCTTTTATGGATATGATGAACCGGGTGTTTCACGAGTACTTGGATCAGTTTGTGGTAGTGTTCATAGATGATATCCTCGTGTGTTCACGTACCGAGGAAGATCATGACCGGCATTTGCGGTTGGTGTTGCAAGCGTTGAAAGAGAACCAGTTGTATGCTAAGTTAAGTAAGTGTGAGTTTTGGTTAAAAGAGGTGGTGTTTCTTGGCCATATGGTATAGGAAAAGGGTATTAGTGTTGATCCAAAGAAGATAGAGGCTGTTATGGGTTAGAAGCAACCGAGATCGGTGTCGGAGGTTCGGAGTTTCCTAGGTTTGGCTAGGTATTATCGTAGGTTCATTGAGGGTTTTTCGAGCATTGCTGCTCCTATGACTAAGTTGTTGCAAAAGAAAGTTCCTTTTGAGTGGAAAGAAAGTCAACAAAAGAGTTTTGAGAAGTTGAAGGAAGTGTTGACTAGCGCACCGGTGTTGGTACAACCCGAATCTGGTAAGGATTTTATGGTTTATAGTGATGCATCATACGTTGGTCTTGGGTGTGTTTTGATGCAGGAGGGGAAAATTGTAGCTTATGCTTCTAGACAGTTGAGGGTGCATGAAAAGAATTATCCAACACATGATTTGGAGTTGGCGATGGTGGTTTTTGCCTTGAAGATTTAGAGACATTATTTGTATGGAGAGAAGTGTACTATATATACGGATCATAAGAGTTTGAAGTATCTCATGTCACAAAAGTATTTGAATCTTAGGCAACGAAGATGGATGGAGTTGCTTAAGGATTATGATTTATCTATTGAGTATCATCCGGGGAAAGCTAATGTAATGGTCGATGCTTTGAGCCGTAAGGCGGCGGTTGAGTTGAGAGCAATGTTTGCTAGACTAAGTATCTCTAAGGAAGGTGGTTTGGTGGCGGAGTTGCAAGTAAAACATGTTTTGGTTGAGATGATCAAGGTGAAATAGTTGGAGGATGAGGCTTTGTTACCTTTTGTGGAGGATATTGCTGAGGGTAGACCGACCGATTATCATTTTGATGATGATGAGGTGTTGTGTTTTAGAGGTCGGATTGTGGTGTCGGATGATCAGGAGTTGAGGCAAGCTATCTTGGTGGAAGCTCATACTAGTCCGTTTGCTATACATCCAGGTAGTGTGAAGATGTATAGAGATCTCAAAAGTGTGTACTTTTGGGTTGGTTTAAAGAGAGATGTGTCGAAGTTTGTTTCTTGTTGTATGATGTGTTAGCGGGTGAAAGCTGAACATTAGTTCCCTGCAGGTTTGTTACAACCGGTTCTAGTACCGGAATGGAAGTGGGAGAGAGTTACCATGGATTTTGTGACGGGGTTGCCATTAACACCGTCCAAAAAGGATTCTATATGTGTGATTGTTGATAGGTTTACGAAGTGTGCACATTTTCTTGTCGTGCATACGACGTACTCCATGGATAAGTTGGCAGATTTGTATGTTTCTGAGGTGGTAAGGTTACATGGGGTTCCTAAGTCGATCATATCGGATAGAGATCCGCGGTTTACATCCAAGTTTTGGAGGAGTTCGCAGACAGTTTTGGGTACGAGACTTAGTTTTAGTACGGCTTATCATCCACAGACGGATGGACAGTCTGAGCGTGTTATTCAGACTTTGGAGGATATGTTGAGGTGTTGTGTCATCGAGTTTCAAGGTTCTTGGGAGAAGCAATTGCTGTTAGTAGAGCTTGCTTATAATAATAGTTTTCAGACGAGTATACAGATGGCACCGTTTGAGGCATTGTATGGGCGTAAGTTTCGTACACCTTTGTGTTGGAAGGAAGTTGGACAGAAGTATGTATCTTTGCCTTAAGTGTTGAAGGATACGGATGAGAAAGTTAAGTTGATATGTGCTAAACTTAAGGAAGCTTCGGATAGGCAGAAATCCTATGCCGATTTGAAACGTAGGGAGATAGAGTATGATGTTGGGGACAAAGTGTTTCTTAAGGTTTCTCCATGGAAGAAAGTAATGAGGTTTGGAGGAAGGGTAAGTTGAGTCCTCGTTTTATTGGACCATATGAGGTGTTGGAGCGTGTAGGCCCTGTTGCTTATAGGTTGAGGTTGCCGGAGGAGTTGAGTAAGATGCATGATGTTTTTCATGTATCAATGCTTCGTAGATATAGATCGGATCCTTCTCATGTGGTACCGGTTGAGGAGATTGAGTTAAGGGAGGATATGAGTTATGAGGAAGAATCGGTGAGGATTTTGGGTGTGGATACAAAGGTTCTTCGAGGGAAGACCATAGATTTGGTTAAAGTGCTTTGGAAACACCGAGGTGTTGAAGAAGCAACTTGGGAGACAAGGAAAAACATGGAAGAGCAGTTTCCTCACTTGTTTACTTCAGGTAAATTTCGAGGACGGAATTTTCTTAAGAGGGGGAGAGTTGTAACATCCCGTTTTTGGGGTTATTAGTTTAGGCTTAGTTAGGGGGATTCGGTTCGTGTCGAATCAGATTCTCCGGTTCATTAATTCTGGGAAAAATAAAATAAGAATATTTTTAATTAAGAAAAATAATAATTTAGAGGGTGGTTTAAAATATTTAAAATATGTTTTAAAATTTAAAAGAAAATAATTTGGATTTTATAATGATTTTTAATTGTGCTTAATTATGCATAAGTAACCGATTTGTAATTTTTGGAAAGTTGGAGGACTACTTTGTAATTTTTGGAAATTACATGTTTTAGTGACTAAATTGAAAAGTAAGCTAAACTTAGAATCCTTAGAGGGCCATAAACCCATTTCTAATTTTTAATAATGATTTATTCACCAAAATGTATTTTAATTACCTTAATTAAAGATTTTTAATCATTTTCTCTCAAAACCACTTTTTCCTCATTTTTCTCTCATCTTTTTCTCTCATTTTCTCTCCACTTTCTCTTCATCTTTTCTCTTCATTTCCTTGCTGATTTTTGCATCTTTTTCAACAAAGATTACATCATTTGCATCATCTTTCCATCCTTTACAAAATCTAAGCATTATTTTCATCAAATCAACATCAAATTGCAAGGAATCAAGAAGGAGAAAATTACATATTTTTGGTGAATAGATCTTGAAGGTAATTTTCTGGATTTTTATTCTTTTCTAAGGTTCTTTATTGAAATTCTCAAGTATTAGCTTGCTAATCTTTGAATAAAAACTTGATTCTATGTTTTTAATGTTAGATCTAGTGTTTTTGTGGAAGTTTTTGTGAAATCTTTTTGGATCTCATTTAATGCTGGAATTAGATGGATTCAATTGTGTTTTTATGTTAATTAAATGATTAATTGAGTCTTCATTTGATAGCACATTAATTTAATCCCGGAATAATGCAATCGTGGTAGTTTTAAGGTGCTTTTTGGTTGTTTTAGGGGTTGTTTTGTATGCTTAAATGTTCTTGGAGATATAAAGATGGTTTGGATGTGTTTTTGGTTTATAATTGAGGTGGATTAGATGTTAGATTCATTAGGTTTTGAGCTGTTGTTGTTCGGATGCGTTTCGGCTTAGTTTACGGTCTTTTCGGCTAAGTTTTCGGTAGTTTAACGGTGTTTGGATATGGCTGTTGGTTTGAGCATGTTATGATGTGAGAATGCTCTGTTTTTAATGTTGTATAAGAGGTACAAGAAGAAGCTTGACTGCTGGTGCGTTGGTGCGATCATCGGATAGCAGCGGAAGCTCGTTTCGCTTGTTGGTGAGTGATTTCGGATTTAAAGCGAATCGCGTTTGGTACGTTCTGTTTTTGGGGGCTATGAAAGAGTGTGAAAACCTTCCATATTTCAAGAGTAAGTAAAGTAATTGTTTTTGGTGAACCGATATGAGTTTCGACTATTTTTGACAAAGGAATTTTTATTGGTAATGCAATGGGATTTATGGAAGTACATGAGCATGTTTTGAATTGATGCATACATGAGAGATACTTGCTGAAATGCATAGCTTATTTAGAATCCATGATTATGGAAAATTATGAGAAATGTTTTGGAATGCAATATGGTTATTTGCCTTATACATGATGGTGCCTTTGGACATGGCTTTTGGATCATTTGTTGAACATATTATGCATGCATTGTGAGCAGCAAGTTATCATGCATATTTGATTATGATATTGGCTTAGTGACACTAACTTTAGATTCGAATACGAATGACATGTCATTAGGATTGTCTTAAGTTCACTATAATCAAAACTGAGTATACAGAATATTGCCTACACGTAACAAGGGTGACTTTGTATCCAACCGTGCGTGGTAGAGCCGTCTACACGTAACAAGGGTGACTATGTGTCCGATCGTACGTGGTAGTGCTAATGGTGACTTAGTGTCATGTCAATGGTGACTTTGTGTCGTGTCAATGGTGACTTCGTGTCATGTCAATGGTGACTTCGTGTCATGACGAGACAAATATCTCATGGATCCGTGTATTCGGTGAACTCATGGTTCACAATTAAGTGGTCACTAGAATGCCAATATACATACAAGAATTTGAGAAGAGGTTTGAACATCATTTATAAATTGTTTTGATAAGGTTATGTGAACTCAATGATGCATATGATTTAATGAACTTGGGCATGAAATACTAGCATGCATGATTTAGCAAAGTATTGCAAATTATGGTTTCATCATGGTTTTAAATAGATGCATTGATGATTTGTGTAGAGCTTCCTCACTAAGCATGTTTGCTTAAGCTCTCTTTTTATCCTTGCAGAAAAATAAGGGCACTTGGAGCTCCATTCGAGGCAAGGAAACCAAGGGGGAAGAATCACTTAAATTTGGTATGTTTTTGGTAAATAAATTGCGTAAGGCAATGTGTAACACAACCTATGTGAGGAGTGTGTACTTAGGCTCTGGTTCATGTTGTAATAAGACCATTGTTGTTTGATTGTTAATTGATGAACTTTGGAATAGTTTGATTTGTTGAAGCATGTATTTGTTTGATTGATATGTTGTTAATCCTTTCCTAGGAAGCATGCCTATAGGCCTCCTTGTGATCTTTTCAAATGATTTAAGGTGTGTTTATGTTGATGGAGATGCCTAGGAATGTTGCATATAATTTCGGGTTATTAAAGTTTATACTTGGGTTGGTTTAGATGAGCTTAATACGTCTCACCTCAGTCCCGAATACAGGGGGTATCGAAACACCCTATGGTAGTATCGATACCCCTATGTTTATTTGAACGCCTGTATCCAACCAGGGTTCGGTACCAAAAGCTACTGGACATGGCTGTTCTGAAACACCCTATGGTTGTTTCGAAACAGGTGGCCATAGTTCGAACCATGGTCCGAACCAAAAGTTCATTGGACACATGTGTTTCGAAATACTCCAAGGTTGTTTCGAAACACCTGGCCTAGAAAGGGCAATTCGAGTGTTTTGAATGCATGAAATGTAGGATTTAATTTAGTAAGCGAATACAGTGGATTTATGAGTAATTTAGGAGATGTTGTGACACCATGATTCATGTTTAAACCGAACACACATTGAATGATATAAGATGAATGAAATACCTAATATTACATACTTTGCAATTAAGTCCATAAATGCTAGAACGTAAAATCGAATAACTAAGATACCTCGTTTGATCTCTCATTGTATGGTGAATGTGTTAAGCTTGCTTAATTGTTATCCGGTGGATTGATTGTGGATATGGTGGTGCAAATTAGTTCCTTACATTTTGGTCCCTAATCATGTATGCGTTTAATTGATTTACTTATAATGGTTGAACTGCGTCCGTCTCTGTCTTACTTGAGTTAATTACACATAGGAGAGATTGATCGTGCATCTAGATAAAAAAAGGTATTACGGTTTTTAGGGTCGTTTATCGGATCGGACCCTCTCGGGTTTGGTTCGATATTCCCCGTGTGACCCATTAGTACTGGTTCCGTCTAAGCCGGGCTAAGGGGGTTACATGCATGGTTTAAAAAGGCATACATGGTTAAGGAAAACATGGAAAAATGAATTTGGAATATATGTGGTTATTTGTCTTCAAATTAAAGGTGTCATTGGGTATGACTTTCGGTTCATTTGTTGAACATATTATGGATACATTATGAGCTAAAAATGAATTGGAATATTATGTGGTTATTTGCCTTGAAATTGATGGTGTCATTGGGCATGACATTTGGTTCATTTGTGAACATATTATGCATGCATTATGAGCAGTAAATTATCATGCAAATTTGATTATGATATTGGCTTAGTGACACTAACTTTAGATTCGAATACGAATAACATGTCATTAGGATTGTCTTAAGTGCACTATAAACATTATTGAGAATAAAGAATATTGCCTACACATAACAAGGGTGACTTTGTGTCCAATCGTGCGTGGTAGAGCCGCCTACACATAACAAGGGTGACTATGTGTCCAATCGTGCGTGGTAGTGCTATAATGGTGACTTCGTGTCATATCAATGGTGACTTCGTTTCATGTCAATGGTGACTTGGTGTCATGTCAATGATGACTTTGTGTCATGACGAGACTAATGGTCTCTAACAATGGATCTGTGTATTCGGTGAACTTAAGTTTCATAATAAGTGATCACTAAAAAGCCAATATGCATACATGGATTAAAAGAGAACATTGTGCATCATTCATGAAATGTATTGATAATGTTGAGCATACTCAAGAAAGTGATTTGATATTATAGACATGAACGTGGAATGTTAAGCATGCATGTTTTTAATGATGCATTGCAAACTATAGTTTCATTATGGTTTTAAATAGATGCATTGATGATCTTGTGTATTGCTTCCTCACTAAGTATGTTTGCTTAAGCTCTCTTTTCATCCTTGCAAAATAATAAAGGCACTCGGGACTACATTCGTAGCAAGGAAACCAAGGGGAAAGATTACTTCAAATTCGGTATGTTTTGAAAAATAAGTTGGGGGCTTGGCAATGTGTAAACCCAATCTATGTGAGGAGTGTGGACTTGAATTTGGTTTATATTGAAATAAGACCTATGTTGCTTGATTGTTAATTGATGAACTATGGTGATGTTTGGATTTTTGAAGCATGTACTTGCATGATCGTTATTTTTTTAATCATGTTCTAGGTAGCATACCTATAGTTTGCTTGATGTTCTTGACGTTAATAATCGTGTGTTATATGTTGCTATTCATGCTTAGGATTAATGCATATAGTTAATAGTGATTGACGGTTGTGTTCGAGCCGATGATGTTCACTTAGTGTGATGGAATATTTAGGTTCCAAAACTAAAGTTTTGAAACCTTAAGGAAGGTTTCGAAACCTTTGCCAAACAGTTTCGAAACCTTCAGGAAGGTTTCGAAACCTTGCGAGCAATTTCAATTCGGGAAAGTTACTGGACGCGAAAAGTTTCGAAACCTTTGACTTCCAGGAATTGATAGTTGCTGGAAATTATATTTTAGTCCTGAATATCTTTCTTTGTTCAATTAGGGTATCTACAGATGTTATTTTGAGCTGAAATTTCATATGGATGCATAAAGTTGATTTAATTTCAAGATGGATAAGTCAATTTGGAAGAAGTCCTTATAGTTTGAAAGATTTATATTTCGGTCCCTAAATTAGAGAAACATGCAATCGATGATGTTAGAATGATCCGTATGACTTGAAATTTACCGTGAAGGATACTTGTGTGTTTAATTGAACTTGGATGAAAAGAATTTCTACTTTGTTATTAGAATTTAAAAGTTTTATGTTTTAATCCTTAATTTACTTAAGTGTTTAATCGGATGTTTGTTTATGATCGAATTGTTTCCGTTAATGCCTTGTATGAGACCTTGACATGTAAGAATACAATTATGCATCTAGAATAAAAGAAAATATAACGGTTTTAGGGTTGTTTATCGAATCGGAACTTTGCGGGTTTGGTTTGATATTCCTCGTGTAACCCATTAGTGTCGGTTCCGTTTAGGCCAGGCTAAGGGGGTTACACTCGTGCACTCCTTGTTGGCGGAACGAATCGTAAACCTCAAAGAAAGCACGGATGTGTTGTCGAGCATCCTCGTAAGGAGATCCTCCAAACTGTCCGATCGAGTTGAGCATATTAAACATCATAGGTTTGAGCTCGAAGTGTGTTGTCTGTATCTCAGGTGTCACTATCCCAGAATTGAGGTCATCCAAGATCAGTGTCAAATGATCTCGAATTGTCGTTGTTCTTGCTGCAGCTTTAGGATTTCCTGCAACATTTGCTGCAGCATTTGGATTCTGATATCCCTTAGCATTCAACATAGTTCTTCTTTCCTCTCGCCTACTTTGTCTAAAATACCTTTCTATTTCAGGAATGAATGGTTCGAAGCCTTCTCTTCAATTTACTCTGGGCATCCACTAACCAAAAACCTAAAAAGATAAACAAACAAAACAAAGATTAAATAAAATAAAAGACTCAAAACATAAAATAAAAAGATAGAAAATATGGAAACTATGATTGAAATAGCCTATTGCCTCAATCCCTGGCAACGACGCTAAAAACTTATTGCGTTCCTAAAGGTGGTTCCTTTTAAGTGCAATATTGTACAAGTATACACATCGAACAAGTAATAAAGTGTGTGAGTGAGATCGTTCTCACGAGGATTGGGTAGGTTGTTTCAAAAATAGTTAACATACAAAAAAGATAAAATAATCCTTTGTAACATATGCTAAAACAATTCTGCTAGTGTCACCAAAATGCTTTGGCAAAATAAAAATGTCACCAGTGATGCTAGAGCAAAACAAAGATTGTCACAAAAATGCAGTAACAATTAAAAAAATATTGGAGAAATAAATAAAGTTGCACAAACACAAAACAGAGAAGATATTCAAGCTTAAGACAGGCTAGGCTTGCTATGGTATGACCTCACTATTTTCATGAATGCTACTGTTCCTGGATTACTTGTGCTCGACAGAGTTTACTAAAAATGCCTCCACTATCCCTAATCAGCAACCCTTTTGTTCAATGTTGATAAAGTGCTACCCCTTTTAGTCATTGAAACTCTATCTTATCCCTAAGGTGAGTTAGGATTCTGCTCCCGCAATAACCCTTTTGTTCAATTTGGTCTAGCTTCGTCCATCCCTAGATCTAAGCTTCCCAAACCCCTTGAGCTATGGCTACCTTCCGGTACTCTTACAAACCAAGGTTTAAATGAAAAGGTGTAACCTTTTTTGAACAAAACACAAAGTTAAACATGGAAACAATAAACATCCATTAAAACAAGAAAAGATCATCCAAAATAAGCCTAAGCCATACTAGTTTAGTTCATGGCTAGGTAAGAAAAACTATTCAACTTTCGTCCTTTGTAATACATTTTCAACAACTTAGAAAAGAGGTAAACAAAGTAAAGAGGAAGGAAGTCTCAAACGCATGTACCGTGACACTTTTCCTAGCTTGCCGCTCCTCCGGAAGTCACGCAAATCATTTGCTTGAAGCTTTCCAACAATGGTGGCTTGGCTAGAGGTTGAAGACGAAGGAAAATGACCTCCTTTCTTCTTTCTTCTCCTTCGTGCTCTCTTAAAGTTCACTCCTTTTTTGCTCCTTTAGCTACTGATTTTTCTTTCTTTTCCTCAGCATGTTTATTGAAGGAGGCTTGGCCTTGTATTTATAGGAGGCTTCTAGGGTTTTGTGCCCTAATGGTGCAAAGGAATATTCCCTGACATATGCTACAACAAAAGGTAGTAGGATGCATGTTTGCATGAGCGATGCAATGCCTGCCAAGGAGAGTTGTAGCGTCTGTAGAGGAGGTACAATGCCTGCATAGTAGGTGTAGCTGGCTTGGAAAATGTGTGAGGACAGTGGGCTGCATGTATGTCCTTTCTTTCGTTCTGTTTTGTTCGCCCATAATACTATAGCATCTTTAAAGTCCGATCCAACACTTGATAAATATGCTATAGCATCTCTTCCAATCATTCAACTTTGCTTCAGCAATCTGGACATCAAAACCAAGAAAATACCCTTCAAAGCAGCTTCTTTTAAAATAAAAGAGAAAATAAATATAAAATCCTAAACTAAATGCAAATGCACATGAAATGCAACTAAATGCAATACAAATGAAATTGAAATCAAACAAAACCTTAAGTAAAAGGGTATAAAATATACGCTTTTTAGAGCGTTAACAGTGATATCGTTGATAGATTTGTTCATAGCCGTGTTCAGTAGTCGTGTCTTCGAGTGGTATCGTTTAAGATTTTATGTTGTAGAAGTTGTTATATGATGTTGTCTTAAGCGAGGTTTAGTGAGAAGTTTTGGTTTGCCTTTGTTTGTTGGAATATGTTTGAGAAAGTTAAGTTTGTGAGAGGTAGTTGGGAGCTATTTTAGTTTGCCGGAAATCGGATGCTAACCATAAGCATGTAAAGGTTAGGTCTCTAGAAAAAAAATATTTTACTTTTGGCTTGAGAATGCAATGAGTGTTTAGACAAACCATAGTGTTTTGGTGTACTATTGTTTTATTTCATTTTATGATGAAGGGTTGTGTTAGGACGAGAGTGAATCTTGTCTTTACGAGATATATGTTGAAATCTTGGTTATGGTAGAAAAAGTCCTTTGTGTTAAGATCTTCGCGTGAGTTAGAGAGTTGTATTGGTATTTTGGTGTTTGGAAAATCACGTGGGAGTGAAAGGAAGTTGTGAAGGAGCAATTTACATATCTCTTTCCATGATAAAAATTTTGAGGATGAAATTTCTTAAGTGTGGGAGAGTTGTAACGACAAAAAATGGGCCTAGAAGTTAGTGAACCAGTTTTACCGATATAGCCTAGTTCGGGACTAAATACTTAAAAATTATATTTAAATTAAAATAAATTAAGGAAAAATATTCTAAAATCCTTATTTAATATATATTTGACTTTGGTCAACTCAATTTCGAATATTGAGCCTTGAATCCCTAAGATTTTGAAAGTAGTGACTATTTTGTAAAAATTGAAAACTTAGGAATAATTTTATAAACTAAGTCAAAACTTTGAATCTAAGGAGGATCTAATCTTAATTCTAGTTGATCTAAGCCTTCAAAAGACTTGTTTTAATAACCCATAACCCATAATTTTAATTAATAACTCAAACCACTTAAGATTAATCCAAAAAACTTATTTTTATATCATAAACCTAAACTTATTTTTAAAATTCCTAATTTTCATCTATTTAGAAGACATTACATTATATTTTCAAAGGTAAACATGAATATTTTTAATAAAAATCCATTTAGTTAATTCTTTATAATTTTCTTCTTCAATTTTACTTGAAAAACTCTATTTTTGCATTAAGTTTTAAACCCTTCTCCAAGATTTCAGTTTCTTCATTCTCGGGACATATTTTTCATCATATTTTCAAGGTAAATATTCATTCTTTTTAATAAAATTTTGTTTGTTTATTTTTCTATATTTTTCTTCAAAATCTCTTCATTTTTCTTCGGTTTTACTTATTTTTAAACCTTGAAAGAAGGTTAGATCAATTTTAGAGGTGATAATCATTCAAACCTCTAAAACCTAAAGTTTTTTAATGAAATTCCTAATTTCTTAGCTTATTGCAACAATCTTTAAATTCTTAAATCAATAAAATTGATTTTCTTGATAAAAATTTCATTATTTTCTTGATTTTCGTTCTAGGGTTTTACATTGCTTTTTTGATGTATAAATATATGAATTTTGAAGTTTTTAGATGTAATTAAGATAAATTTTAAGTATTTAATCCCGGACCTAAGGTTTAGGTGGTGTTTGGAATGGTTTTCAATGAGTTTCGATTAAGATTTATGGTGTTTTTAGGGGTTGCCATGTATTGGTCCGACTTAAGGGTTGCTTGAGTGTGTTATAATGCACTAAACCCTCTAGTTTTGATGCTTGAGTTAGGTAAAGAGGTAGAGGAACAAGTTTGAGGGAGATCGGAAGGTCAAATCACGTTTTTGTATGACTTGTCAAACAAGTTTTGGTAAATTGGTGGGTGAATTATGAGATCTACCAATTTGTCATGGTTTTAAAGGTGTTTTCAAAGGTTTTAAATGTGTTTTAAATATGTTTTCAAAGGTTTCGGGTGTTTTCATGGTTTTAAATGTGTTTTCAAAGGTTTGTGTTGGATATTAAAGATAATGGTAACGTGGATAAGTTGATCGATCAATAGGATGTGAGTGCACTATAAATACAAAATTTGTATACGTGGGTAAATTCCTTAGTGATGCATTAGAATTATCGCTTGAATTATGATATATGTGTTGTATTACATTCAAGCATAGCTTATCCCAAAAGCTAAGGTGAGAAACATGATTGGATTTAATTCATTCGTGTGCATGAGTTTAGCTCGTGCTTGGTATGAGTAGGTGATATAGTCCTCATACTTGGTATGGTGATGGTATAGTCCCGTATGTTGCATGACTTGGCATTTATGTCTTCATGCGAGTTTCCGTTTATCCTAACAGTTAGAGGTGAGTCTAATTGGTTCACTAATATTCCAACACGAGAAAAAAACAAGTGTAAAGTGATTATTGTTTTTAGCGCAAATTGAGTTGCATGTGTTTTGATATTGAGCTCATGATTTAATAGTCTTGCTAAGTGTAACATATAAGACTTGGTTTTGCTTACAAAGCATGTGATTTCAAAAAGGTATTTTTGAAAGGTTTTGTGACTTGTAAGCTATGGTTATTTACACTTGTTGATTTTTGTCAAATAGTGACATTGTCGGCCATGGACATTGTTTTTACTTAGAGCATTACTTGTTTTAAAATTGATTTTGGTATATTATGGGTTGCATTGCAAGGTGTTTTTAAATATGTTTTTTATTCACTCACTAAGCTTATGCTTACCCTCTCATTTTCCTTCCAATGTAGAGTATTTAATATGGAGGCATCAAAGTAAAGCAAGGATCTAGGTAATTGTTGTGTGTAAAAAGTTCGCAAATAGTGCAAGTAAACACGTCGTAAGTAATAAAGTGATAAATATTATCGCGTATCGTCCCCATAGGAATTGATAGACTTAATATACCTTCTTTCGTCTTCTTACTCTGTAGAAGAAATAAAATAAAATAAAAACACAGATGATTGGGTTTGAGTAAACTAAATAACTTGAATAATAAAGAAAGCTAAATAATGAAATAGAAACAGATTTAGAAAGTGGTCAGGATCCAATTGTGTTGTATTGTAGATTCAATTGACTTGTTTCAGTCCAATGCAATCAGACAACACTGCCTCGGTAGAACTGCAGTTTTTTGCCTCGACAATGATGAACTACGTCCGTCGTGGCAATCCTTTACTCTTGGGTGGACTTTACCAAAGTTCGGCAAAGTATCCTTTGATGACTCCGCTTATCCCTAAGTCTAAGTACTGTTGATGACTAGTCCTTGATGATACCTCCCGGCGTGAATCAATTATAATCAACAACCAATCCCACACTTCTTTTAGCCGCTAAAACTCTAACCTATCCCTAGGTCGAGTTAGTATTTTCTGAATAGAAAAATACCGTACTTATTCCTTTCGTGAATCTAACTTTCCCGATATTAGATAAATAGATCTCTCACAAACTTCTCTCCTGAGCTTGAATGCAAGAACAATGAATGAAAAAGAATAAGCAAACCTTGATATTTTATTTTATTGAAACAAGAAAAAAAAGTTCAATCTCTTCTCACTAATACTCTACAACTTTCACCTAAGCCTAAAAGAAATTAGAACATAATGGAAAACAAAGAAAAACTCTAAATTCTAAGATGAACTCTCTCCGATCAAGTGTTGTCTCCACAAGGTCTTGGGCGACTATGGTTTATATAGGCTTGGCCTAGGGCAAAACTTTCCTAAGTAGGAATATAATTTGGAGTAAAACATAAGTTAAGTACATGAATAAAATTATTTGTTTTATTTCTAAGTTTATTCCCACAATGATTCTTTTCCCGCGTGGCCTTTGACTTTCCATGTGCTTCCCAGCTCCGATTCTTGTGTTGCTTGTCTACAAACATTCAACTCATTTTTCTCTTCAGATCACTTACAATATTGGTAATTTTCCTTCAGGTGTTGTCGTGGCCTCAGATCCTGCCTCGGCCTCAGATGCTTCCGCGACATCAGCTCTACCTACAAAAGTACAAAAGTGCAGTAAAACTTTCATTTTCTATAGATATCATCTTTATATGTTACTGATGAGTGCCTAAAAGGCAATTATTTACTATCCTTCTTATGGTACTTTAAGCACATAATATACACCCACTTGAACCGAATCATGAACTCTTTGCTCAAATACTGGATATCCCGTTATCATCACTTACAAAGTTAATATTTATAGAGAATGCAGATATTATTACAATTTTTGTACATGCAGGAATATCCAGAGCCAAAGCGACAGAAAAGCAATGTTGAGACCGAGGCAGAAGCATGGCCGCGGCAAAATCCAGTATGGCAGCACCAACAATGGAGGTGCAAAGAAAGATAAAAATATAGAAAACATTCTGAAAGATACAGCGCATCACTTGGACCAAGCTAGCGCGCTAAAAGCCCAATTCAAAAGAGTCCATGAAGATATTCTGCGCTTAAAATTGTTCCCCTATTCACTGAGGGATAGGGCGAAAACCTGGTTGAACGGTATTCCAGCAGGATCAATCAGATCTTGGGAGGAACTTTGCCGAGAATTCATTATGAGGTTCAATCCGACAAATCTCTATGACCACATTCGTAATGAAATCATATCATTCCGGTAAGATGAAGATGAACCGATATACGAGGCATGAGAACGTTACAGAGAACTACTAAACAAATGCCCGCTACATGTTTTTCCTTTGTGGACGCAAGTCTCCATGTTCTATAATGCTACTAATGCCTCCACAAGAATGATGCTAGATGCTTCCGCAAATGGGACACTTTTAGATAGAGCACCCGCAGAAGCCATTGAAATTCTGAACAAACTCGCAAGGAACTATTTTCAATTTCCCCAATCGAGGCGAGGAGGAATGAGACGTCATTCCACAGCTCATGAATTAGATACATCAAGTTCGATGGTAGCACAATTGGCTTCTCTGATCAAGATGGTTCAGAATATATAAACCCAAAGAAGCGTACATGAGGTTAAGGTAGTTAACTTATCAGATTATATGCCGGATAGGGAGATCGGCCTATATGTTGGAAATTATAACAGAAACAACCCAATGATGTCCAACAATTATAACCCATCTTGGAAAAGGCATTCGAACTTCTCATGGAGTAACCCTAATAATGCCTTGAATCCAATTAATCAAGCCCCTGGATTTTAGTATCAGAACCAGAACCTGCCGAAGCAGAATACTCAGCAGTCCATGCCACAGCAACAGGCACAACAACAACAGTCTCTGAATGCATTGGTCGATTCTCTTACAGCTTTCATGTCAAAGACTGATGCTTACATGATGGAGAATAGCCGCTTCATGAAGTGTACTGATGACTTTATGAACCGAACTGAGATGAGACTGCAGAACCAGGAGGCTACAATAAAATCCTTAGAAACCCAGGTTGGTCAATTCACCCAACGACAAAACACTCGACCACCAGGAGGTTTGCCTAGGAATACTGAAGTTGCTAAGGTGTTAGGCCACGAGCAATGCAAGGTAATTACAACCAAAAGTGGCCTACAGCTGAAAAATAAAGAGTGGACCTCAACCGAAAGAGTCCAAACAGAAAAGCAACATCATGAGGACTCAGAAGCTGAGCAGGACCTTGCCAAAAGCTCTACCACGGCAGTAGAACCAGCAGTATTAGAACCACCTGCCGAGGCAGTTGTAGACAAATTCACCCAAGGTATTAAACTAAATATCCAAGAAAACTTGGAGGATATCAGACCACCACCTCCGTTCCTACAGAGGTTGAAGAAGCAAAAACAGGACCACCAATTTCAGAAGTTCCTAGACATTTTGAGGCAGGTCCATATCAACTTGCCACTAGCTGAGGCTATTGAACAAATGTCCAACTATGTCAAGTTCTTGAAGGACATAGTATCCAAAAGACGAAGGCTAGGAGAATTTGAAACAGTGGCAGCCACTGAAGGTTGCATGGCCATGCTGCATAATAGTATGCCACCCAAACTAAAAGATCTTGGCTGCTTCACAATTCCTTGTGCGATTGGAAATGGTTATAAAGGAAAGACCCTATGCGACTTGGGAGCAAGCATCAACCTAATGCCCAAATCAATTTTTCAGAAACTCGGAATAGGACGGGCAAAACCAACAACAGTACTGCTCTAACTTACGGATCGGTCTTATTGTATCCTGAAGGCAAAATTGAGGACATTCTGGTGGAAGTTGACAAGTTCATATTTCCTACCGACTTTCTTGTCCTTGACTGTGAAGCAGATGATAATGCACCGATCATATTGGGTTGACCTTTCCTTGCTTCTGGACGCACCATTATTGATGTGGAAAATGGCGAGCTCACAATGCGGATAAATGATCAACAAATCAAGTTAAACGCCTGCCACAATCTTCCAAATTCAAACGCTTCAATAGAATGTAAGGCTCTCCATACACCAAATAAGGGTACTAAAACATCCTGCCTAGGCAGCACGCTTGGCAGACTGTTCGGTAAAAGAATAAAACCGAAAGGAGAAGCCGAATGCACCGAAGGGACTGGCCAACTCATGAAGATAGATACGAGCCAGAAAGAGATAACGAGAATGGGAGATGCATTCACATGCACTCCTCAAGTAACCTAATCTCTTCCCTTCAATTTTAATTATTATATTAGGATTAGTCTTTATATTATTATTTTTCAGTATTTTGTTATTTTCAGTATTTTGTTACTATGCTTTACTTTCAGTATTTTATTTTTAGTGTTTTTAATTTTTAATAAAGTACGAATGTAGGAAAAATTTGCCACAGTAGGAAGTTTGCTATCGCGGTAGCACTGTGTCAGAATTGCAGAATTCTTAACGGGAAGAAACAGTGCAACGGCTCTCTGCCGAGAATTCCACCGCGACAGTAATTGTGTATCCAGGCAGTAAATGCCTAACGGCTAGTAGTTTTTAACAATCATATTTTTACAGCCTATATAAGCAGATTCATTGCTGTGCAATATTTACTTTTGCTTTCTTGCTATCTTTACTTTCTTGAAAAATCTTGCTCTCACTATATATTGAACTTTTCAGAACTCTCTGCACTCCTACCCACATTCTTACTATTTATCTTCAAGAATATCCTATCAACATTCGTTGTAGCATACAGATAATTTGCCAGCAGCAACGTAGCAGAACGCTTTCAAAGATCTTTCGTTGCACGGCAGTTATGGGAGGAACAAGGATTCCAGCACACCATTCAAGAAAACTACGGCATCGACCAATTCTTTTTCGACAGAATTGAAGACCAGGATTGGGAAAAATTCTGCCTCCAACCTCCCATAGCAAATGCAACAATTGTAAGAGAACTTTATGCGCACTGCCCGAACAAAGACACGTTGTTCGTCACTACCGCACCATACACAGAGACAACACCTGCTCCAGGGCCTAGACCATTCTTTACTGCTAGGCTAAAACAACAGTTCCACGCTGTCGGCCCATCCAGACCTGCAGGCACGGCCGCCACATCATCCAACAGCAGGCGACCATCAAAGATGAGAGTTGTCTTCAACTCTCCACCACAAAATCCTATCCCCATAGGCAGTTTTTCTAAAGATAGTCTCTCTATACAGATTCATGAGTATGTCCATGAGAGCTCATCGTATACCCAAGAGAGAATACCAATTGCCGAGTTTGGGGGAGAAACGGAGGTGATGCATACTGAAGAAGAAGAAGATGGAGATAAAGTTACATCCCCACTGTAGAAACAAACGCCCACCAAAGTATATCCGCCCCGGCAGGCAAAGACACAGCCATCACCAGGACAATAATTAAGAATGAAAGCATCGGCGGGATTACCTAGGAGGGCAGCTATTTCTAGCAGCTCTTCTGACTCACAATCAGAATCTATTTAATCACTGTTGCTTTACTATTCTTGTTTTCTTTTGCATGTTGTATATTTTGAGCATTGAGGACAATGCTCGGTTTGAGTTTGGGGAAGATCATTGATGTTGAAGCACTGCTGAGACTATCCAATGTCGCGGCATTACCATAAAGGGAGTAAATTTTTACTAAAATTTTTTTTATTCTCTTTTCTTTAATTTATGTTTGTAATCTTGTATTGCCTCATATCAACTTTGTTTTAGTTAACTCCTTTAAGGCTATAGAAATCTTTCTCCTTACCATGGTCAAGTTCTGTTTTGAAGGGATAACCATAGGATACTCATGGAATAGAACTTAGAAGCTTGCTTTAGGGTTAGAAAGAAAATAAACACTTTTTGGACTTGTTTGATTTAGGAGTTTTTTTAATAAACTTAGGTGATAAAGACTTAGAACTTGTTGAAAAAATAACTAGAGATGCCTATCACCGGCTCTAGTTTTACTCTCCTTCATGCTAAAGGTGCCCGAAACTGGCTCTAGTATGCTAAATAGGTGGTTAATAAGAAAAAGAATAAAGAACAAAAAGAAGGAAATAGAAAACGCATATCTTGAGGTACCCGAAATTGGCTCAAGACTTGTTGTTTTAAGGAGATAGATTTAGTCCAAGAGTCTATTTGTCTTGAACTTAGAGTTTATCTAAGAAAGCCATGAATCAGCCTTGTCTATTAAACGCACACACTCACCTAGCCCTATAATTTGTTTCTTAGTAAAATTCCTTGGGTAAACTAGCGGCTAAAACAAAGAGATAGACATGACCATGGTGGGGAGAATATATGGAAAAGTAAGACCAAAGGGGAGTAAGGTTTAGCAATTTGATGTTTGGTATTGTTTGAGGATAAGCAATAGTTCGAGTTTGGGGGTATTTGATAAGTGCCTAAAAGGCAGTTATTTACTATCCTTCTTATGGTACTTTAAGCATCTAATATACACCCACTTGAACCGAATCATGAACTCTTTGCTTAATTATTGGATATTCCGTTATCATCACTTACAAAGTTAATATTTATAGAGAATGCAGATATTATTACAATTTCTGTATATGCAGGAATATCCAGAGCCAAAGCGACAGAAAAACAATGTTGAGGCCGCGTCAGAAGCATGGTTGCGGCAGAATCCAGTGTGATAGCACCAACAATGGAGGCGCAAAGAAAGATAAAAATATAGAGAACATTCTGGAAGATACAGCGCATCACTTGGACCAGGCTAGCGCGCTAAAAGCCCAATTCAAAGACTAAGCGGGAAAACCCTTTTAGAAGGCGGCAAACTTGGAAATATCAGAATCCTTGAAGAAGACTTGTTCCCTACTCCAAGTTGAAGTCTATTTAAGAAAGGTTTGCCCTAGGTTAAGACTATAAATACCCTAGCCGGCCATATTGTCTAGGAAAGTCGATTTGTAGAGAAAACCCTTCCTCCCTTAGAATTGTACTTACACGATAATATGTTCTAAATTTCTTAGGGATAGGTTAAGGTTGTCGATATTAGTGAGAGGAGATTGATTCTTGTATCTTTGTTCTTATGCAATAAAATCAAAGTTTGCTTATCCTATTGCTATTCTTTGTTCTTGTATCCAAGCCCGAGAAGGAATTTTGCAAGTAATCTATTTATCTAGCATCGAGAGATATAGATTCACGAAAGGGATAAGTGCGGTGTTGTAGACACTAACTCGGCCTATACTTTTGTGGAGGCACTAAGGGGTAGGTTAAGAGTTTCAGCAGCTAAAAGAAGTGTTGGATTGGTTGGTGGTTATCTTTGATTTACGCCGAGAGGTATCGTCAAGGACTGAGCATCAACAGCACTTTGACTCAGAGATGAGCGGAGTCACTTACGGACACTTTGCTGAACTTTGATACTTCTGCCCACGAGCAAGAGATTATCGCGACAAAAGAGCACCAGCATTGCCAAGGCAGTATCTACAGTACTATCGAAGCAGTATTTGTGATTATATTGGACAAAGAGAAGATTAATTGAATCCGCTAATTGACGCAACTGGATCCTACCACTTTCTCTATAATCATTCTCAACTCTTTTTATTTTATGTTTTGTTATTTAAATGTTTAGTTAGATAAAAAAATATCTTATTTGTGTTTTTATTTTATTTTCAAGAGCAAGGGAACGAAGGAAGACATATTAAATATACCAATCCCTGTGGAGACGATACACGATATACTTATCATTTTATTACTTGACGACATGTACACTTGCACTCAAAAAGCGCTTATACCACGCACATCATTAGCAACAATATATTCAACTCTTAAGAGTATTTTTCAACATCAACAATCTTATAAACACATGAAAGAATCACATCAATATACTCAACATGGTTTCTATATACATTCTAACCTAAGTAACCACATCATAGATTCAACTCATAAATAATCATGATTCATTATCAACAACACTCAAATTTACACATAGGAGTACCAAGAAACAAACTTCAATATACTTCAATTTAATATATTAATAGTCAATTAGGTAATTCAACCCCCAAGTCACATGGCTTAACATATAACATCCTGACTAAAGGCATCATAACCTACTTTCAACATAAGGTTCATAAAGCTATAATTCAAGCAACATCAACGTTGATAAACATTAAACATGTATAAGCATACGAATACTATAAGTCTCATCAATATAACAATATTCTTAACATGGTAACACATCCCTATTGCTCTTTTACTGCTACTAATATTATAAAGATATACTTAAGCTTTCACTTGGCGGTTACTGATAAGTGCTCAATTAACTATCATTTTTTACACCTTTCATGGACTATAATCGCTTAATCTACACCTAGTTGAACTAATGCATGTACTTTATGTGATATATTCAGGTACTTTGCTTTCATAACATATAAAGATGACATCTATAGAAAATAAAAGCTTTACTACACTTTTATACTTTTGTAGGTAGAACTGATGCTGCGGTAGCATCTGAGACCGAGGCAGGATCTGAGGCCGCGGCAACACCTGAAGGACAAGTACAAATATTGTAGGTGATCTGAAGAGAAAAATGAGCTGGACGTTTGTCGACAAGCAACACAAGAATCAGAGCTGGGAAGCACATGGAAAGTCAAAGTCAAAAGCCACACGGGAAAAAAATCCTTGTGGGAATAAACTTGGAAATAAAATAAATAATTTTATTTATGTACTTAACTTGTGTTTTACTCCAAGTTGTATTCCTACTTAGGAAAGGTTTGCCCTAGTCTAAGCCTATATAAACCATAGCCGCTCAAGACCTTGAGGAGACAACACTTGATCAGAGAGAGTTCATCTTAGAATTCAGAGTTTTTCTTTGTTTTTCACTATATTCTAATTTCTTTTAGGCTTAGGTGAAAGTTGTAGAGTATTAGTGAGAAGAGATTGAACTTTGTTTTCTTGTTTCAATGCAATAAAATATCAAGATTTTCTTATTCTTTGTCATCCATTGTTCTTTCATTCAAGCTTAGGAGAGAAGTTTGTGAGAGATCCATTTATCTAATATCACGAGAGTTAGATTCATGAAAGGAATAAGTACGGTATTTTTCTATTTGGAAAATACTAATTCGGCCTAGGGATAGGCTAGAGTTTTAGTGGCTAAAAGAAGTGTGGGATTGGTTGGTGATTATAATTGATTCACGCCAGGAGGTATCATCAAGGACCAGTCATCAACAGTACTTCGACTTAGGGATAAGCGGAGTCATCAAAGGACACTTTGCCAAACTTTGGTAAAGTCTACCTAAGAGCAAGGGATTATCGCGGCGGACGTAGTTCATCATTGTTGAGGCAAAAAAACTACAGTTATGTCGAGGCAGTGTTGTGTGATTGCATTGGACAGAAACAAGTCAATTGAATCCACAATACAACACAACTGGATCTTGGTCACTTTCTTAATCTGTTTCTATTTCATTATTTAGCTTTCTTTATTATTCAAGTTATTTAGTTTACTCAAACCCAGTCATCTGTGTTTTTATTTTATTTTTTCTACAGAGCAAAAAGAAGAAAGAAGACATATTGAGTCTACCAATCCCTGTGGAGACGATACACGATAATACTTATCACTTAATTACTTGCGATGTATCCACTTGCACTATTTACGTAATTTTTATACGTAACAAATTTTTGGCGCCATTGTCGGGGATTGACAACTAATTTTTTTTTGTTATTTTTATTTTTTTATTTTAGTTTTTATTGGTGTATGACCAGGGCAAATCCAAGCAACCCTTTGTATGAGCTAGATCCAGAGATTGAACGCACACGTCAAAGGTTGAGATGACAAATCCAAGCAGCTATGGTAGATAATCCAGCAGAGCAGAATTTACCCGCTGGCAATGGGGGCCTTCCGCTGCCACAATTGCCACGGCAGCTCACTATCATAGATTTCCTAGAAGAGGATTTGAATGGGTTAAATCCTTGAGTGGTTACACCAGAAATCGAAGTAGCCCACTTTGAACTAAAACCTGTCATGTTCAATATACTCAATACTATTGGATAGTTTTGTGGGTCTTTGATAGAAGATGTCAGGCAGCTTCTCAAGTTATTAATGGAGATATGTAATTCATTCAAAATCCAAGGAGTCCATGAAGATGTCTTGAGATTGAAATTGTTTCCATATTTACTAAGGGATAAGGCAAAAACTTGGTTAAATAGCATTCAAACAGTATCTATAGGATCTTGGAGTGAACTTTGCCGTGATTTCATTATACATTTTAATGCTACTAATTTATATGATCTCATACGTAATGAAATTACTTCCTTTCGGCAAGCAGATGATGAACCTATGTATGAGGTATGAGAGCGCTATAGGGAGCTACTGCACAAGTGTCCTTTACATGGATTTCCATTGTGGACACAAGTGACCATGTTTTACAATGCTGCAAACGCCCCAACAAGGATGATGTTAGATGCCTCTATCGATGGAACACTCATTGACAAAGCACCGGAGGAAGCTATTGAAATTTTGAACAAACTCGCAAAGAACAACTTTCAATTCCCTACATCTAGGCGAGGAGGAGTAAGACGCCAAGCTACAGTAAATGAGTTGGAAACATCCAATTCAGTGGCAACACAATTGGCCTCTCTTACTAAGATGGTTCAAAACTTGCGAATGCAGCACCATACCCATGAGCAATCATAAACTTAAAGAGGAAATTACTATGAAGGAAAGACCCTATGTGACCTTGTAGCAAGCATAAACTTGATGCCTAAATCTGTTTTCCAAAAGCTTGGAATAGGAAGGGCAAAACATACAATAGTGATGCTCCAATTAGCAGATAGATCGTATGTGCAACCTGAAGGAAAGATCGATGACATATTGGTAAGAGTAGATAAATTTATTTTTCCCGCTGACTTTCTTGTTCTTGATTGTAAAGAAGATGACAATACATCGATCATATCGGGGAGACCTTTTCTAGCTACTGGACGCACTCTTATAGATATGGACAAAAGAGAGTTGACAATGAGGATTAATGATCAGCAAGTCAAACTCAATGTTTTCCAAATTCTTAAAAGATATGATGATCCAGAAGAATGCCAGATGCTTTACAATACAGATGCAGATAGCGCAATACCTTGTCTCAACAACCACTGTCTCGGTAGCAATCTTGACAATATACTATAGATCTGCCTCGGTAGTGATATTAATGATGCTACAACAGAGTTTTGGATAGTGTTGAAACACTAGAGATTGAGGAAGCAACTGGATAACGCACCTTCTGGGTAAGTACTTCGAACCCTTAGATTACCCAGGTAAGGATGAAAAATCTGTAAGTAAAGAACCATTGGTTACGGAATTAAAACCCTTACCTGAAAAATTAAAATATGCTTATTTAGGAGCCAACCATACAATGCCCGTAATTATTTCTTCTGAGTTACATCCAGAACAGGAACAAAGCTTGATAGAGATGTTATGCCAGCACAAGAAGACAAT
Source organism: Abelmoschus esculentus (assembly GCA_035048815.1). Classification (NCBI taxonomy): domain Eukaryota; kingdom Viridiplantae; phylum Streptophyta; class Magnoliopsida; order Malvales; family Malvaceae; genus Abelmoschus; species Abelmoschus esculentus. Next base: position 9,958,212 of record JAUCBN010000032.1, read on the forward strand.
TGGGTGGTCAATTGATGATTTGAAGGGAATAACTCCAGCAATGTGCATGCACAAAATCCTTCTAGAGGAAGATCATAAGACCACTGTTGAATCCCAAAGAAGACTTAACCATGCCATGAAGGAGGTAGTACGTAAGGAAATAATCAAATGGCTTGATGCAGGGATTATCTATCCTATCTCTAACAACGTATAGGAAAGCCCGATACAATATGTACCCAAGAAAGGTGGTATGACTGTCATAACCAACAAGAACAATGAGTTGATCCCAACCAGGACTGTGACCGGTTGGAGGGTTTGTATGGATTACCGCAAGTTAAATAAGGCAACAAAGAAGGATCACTTCCCATTACCCTTTATTGATTAAATGCTTGATACACTTGCTGGTAAGCTTTTTTACGTTTTTCTTAATGGTTACTCAGGCTATAATCAGATTACCATAGATCTAGATGACCAGGCAAAAACCACCTTCACCTGTCTGTATGGGACATACGTATTTAGAACAATGTTGTTTGGCCTTTGCAATGCCCCGACAACTTTTCAATGATGCACGATGGCAATTTTTCTGACATGATATAGGACTTCTTGGAGATATTCATGGATGATTTTTCCGTCTTTGGAGATAACTTCACTCATTGCCTCGGCAATTTAGAAAAAGGTGTTGCAAAGATGTGAGGAATTCAATATAGTCCTCAATTGGGAAAAATGTCATTTTATGGTGACTGAAGGCATAGTATTGGTCTATAAAATATCATCACAGGGAATCGAAGTTGATAAGGCCAAGATAGACGTGATAAAAAAATTGCCTCCACCAATTTCAGTTAAAGGTGTCAGAACCTTATTGGGTCATGCAGGTTTTTACAGAAGGTTTATTTCTAATTTTTCTAAAATTTCTAAACCTCTTTGTAACTTGCGTGAATAAGACAGAAAATTCGAATTTAACAAAGAATACACTAAAGCATTCGAAGCCCTTAAAGAGAAACTGATCATCGCACCAATTGTAGTCTCACCTAATTGGTCCCTGCCATTTGAATTAATGTGTGACGTAAGTGATCATGCTGTCGGGATAGCACTTGGGTAGATAAAGAATAATCTGTTCCATGTCATCTACTATGCTAGTAAAACCCTCAATGATGCCCAGATCAATTATACCACCACAGAGAAAGAATTACTAGTAGTAGTCTTTTCCTTTGACAAGTTCTGACCATAACTTACCGGAACAAAAGTGACTGTTCACACTGATCATTCGGCAATCAAGTACCTATTCTCAAAGAAGGATGCCAAGCCCAGACTGATTATATGGATCCTTATTTTGCAAGAATTTGATGTAGAAATTAAGGATAAAAGAGGTACAAAAAATTAGGTAACTGATCATCTCTCCAAATTAGAGGCTGAAGATAACAACCCACTAGATGAAATACAAGATGCATTCCTAGATGAACACATCTTGCATATCGCGACAATAGCAGAGGATATTATCGAGATAGAGACTTCAGCAGTATATGACTGTGACGCTAAGGCACTAACTGAATACATTTCGGCAACATTGATAGAAGACCTTGCTGTAGTCATAGCCATCCCCTGGTATGTTGATCTTGCCAATTATTTAGCTAGTGGTGTTCTACCTTATAACCTTAACTATAATGAAAAAAGAGGTTTCAGCATAATGCAAAACATTATTTCTGGGACGACCCTCTTTTGTTCAAGCAATGTGCAGGTCAGGTTATAAGAAGATGTGTTCTAGAGGACGAGCAACAAGAAATGCTTCAGCACTGTCAAGATTCACCTTGTGGAAGACATTTTGGAGGAAATAGAACACCAGCTAAAGAGCTTCAATCAGGCCTTTATTGGCCCATACTATTCAAAGATGCCCAACTTTATTACAAGAACTGTGAATGATGCCAACGAACGGGTAATATCTCTAGGCGTAATGAGATGCCACTGCAACCCATATTGGAAGTAGAATTATTTGATGTTTGGGGTATAGATTTCATGGGATCATTCCTATCATCTTAAGGCAATATCTACATCCTAGTAGCGGTGGACTATGTATCAAAATAGGTCGAAGCAATTGCCACACCATACAATGATTCCAAGACTGTGTAGAAATTCTTCAAGAAAAACATCTTCTCCAGATTTGGAGTCTCTAGAGCAATAATTAGTGATGAAGGTAAACATTTCGACAACAGACTTATTACCGCGATCTTGAAGAAACTAGGTGTCACTCACAGAATTGCTATAGCCTACCATCCACAAACAAATGGGCAAGCTGAAATATCGAACACGGAATTAAAACAAATCCTTGAAAAGATGGTAAACCCATCTAGAAAGGATTGGTCTCCTCGTTTCGACGATACCCTGTGGGCATATAGGTCAACCTACAAGACCCCATTGGGAACATCTCCATACAGGCTTGTATTTGGAAAAATATGCCATTTGCCCGTGAAAATTGAGCACAAAGTCTATTGGGCAGTAAAGAATTTGAACATGGAATAGGAGAAAGCTGGCCAGAAAAGACTGCTAGACCTTAATGAGATAGAAGAATTCAGAGCAACAACCTATCAAAATACCAAAATTTACAAGGAAAAGACTAAACGATGGCATGACAGTAAGCTACTACTGAGGCAGTTCCTGTCGGGGTAACAAGTACTCCTTTTCACGTCCAGACTCAAACTATTCCCAAGAAAACTCAGGTCCAGATGGTCAGGTCCATTTGAAGTTGTTCAGGTTTATACACATGATGCAGTAATGATCAAATCAAAAAAGGATGAGCATGAATTCAAAGTGAATGACCAACAGTTGAAGCACTATTCTGGTCAACACGAGATGAGAACTATAGAGACCATCACTTTAAGAGGTGCACTTACATGCATTCCTATCGTGAATTAATTATTTTATCTTATCTTTATTTTACTATTTTACTATTTTACTATTTTAATATTTTCTTGTTGTTATTTTAGGACGAGAATCAAGGATCAAGGCAAAGCCGTTCATGAAAGCAAGACCTTAAAACTAATCGTTACTAGCAGTTCTTCAGCGTCCATTTAATTTTTATACATTTATGCTGCTTTTATTTCTTTACTTGTTCATTTTCATATTTTGTTTCTTGTTGTATGCCATTGATATAAGCATTGAGGACAATGCTTGGTTCGAGTTTGGGGGTGTAGACTCACTGTCGAGGCAATTCACTGCCCCGGCCTTGCCATGAAAGGAAGTATTTAAGTTGTTTTTGAATTTTTTTTCATGTCCACCACCTTACTTGAAATATTGTTCATACTTTTGCATTGCATCCACATAAGTTTTTCCTTAGTTTATTCTTTTTAGGCTATAGAATTTTTTCTCCTTACCATGGTTAGGTCTTGTTTAGAAGGCTTAACTTTAGGATACTTAAGGAAGAAAGCTTAGAAGTTTGCTATAAGATTGAACCTAAAAAACACTTTTGGAACTTTTTTGACTATAGGAATTATTTTAATAAACTTAGGTGATAAAGACATAGATTTTTCGAATATTGACTAGAGGTGCCTATCAATGGCTCTAGGAATTACTCTTCTTCATGCTAGAGGTGCCCAAAATTGGCTCTAGTATGCTTAAAAAATGAACAAGTAAAAAGGAAAAGAAATCTTGATGAGAAAACACAATCCTTGAGGTGCCCAAAATTGTCTCAAGAAATTGTTGTTTTAAGAAGATAACATTGATTCCAAGTCTATTTCTCTTGAACTTAGAGTTTGTCTAAGAAAGCCTTTAGTCAAACTTGTCCACAAAAATGCACACACTCACAAAATCTTATAGCTTGTTTCTGAGTAAATCCTTGGGTAACCGAAAGGTAAAGTCTAAAGAATAGGCATAGTTATGGTGGGGAGAATAGATGAAAACGTAAGATCAATAGAGAATAAGGTTTGGCAATTTGATGGTTTGCATTGCTTGAGGACAAGCAATAGTTCGAGTTTGGGGGTGTGATAAGTGCTCAATTCACTATCACTTTTTACACCTTTCATGGACTATAATCGCTGCAACTATACCTACTTGAACTAATACGTGTGCTTAATGTGAGATATTTAGGTACTTTGGTTTTGTAACTGATGTGCTTGCTATAAGTGTTTTTTTAGTGCAAGTGTACACGTCGTCAAGTAATAAAATGATAAGTATATCGTGTATCGTCTCCACAGGGATTGGTATACTTAATATGTCTTCCTTTGTTCCTTTACTCCTGAAAATAAAATAAAAACACAAATAAGATGATTTGTTTTATCTAACTAAATATTTAAATAACAAAACATAAAATAAAAAGAGTTGAGAACGATTATAGAGAAAGTAGGTAGGATCCAGTTGCATCAATTAGAGGATTCAATTGATCTTCTCCTTGTTCAATGCAATCACACAACACTGCTTCGATAGTACTGCAGATACTGCCTAGGCAATGCTGGTGCTCTTCTGCCGCGACAATCTCTTGCTCGTGGGCAGAAGTATCAAAGTTCAGCAAAGTGTTCGTAAGTGACTCCACTTATCTCTGAGTCAAAGTGTTGTTGATGCTCAGTCCTTGATGATACCTCTCGGCGTAAATCAAAGATAACAACCAACCAATCCAACACTTCTTTTAGCTGTTGAAACTCTTAACCTACCCCTTAGTGCCTCCACAAGAGTATAGACCGAGTTAGTGTCTACAACACCGCAATTATCCCTTTCGTGAATCTACACCTCTCGATGCTAGATAAATAGATTACTTGTAAACTTTCCTCTCGGGCTTGGATACAAGAACAAAGAATAGCAATAGGATAAGCAAACTTTAATTTTATTGCATAAGAACAAAGATACAAGAATCAATCTCCTCTCACTAATATCGAAAACCTTCACCTATCCCTAAGAAATTTAGAACATATTATCATGTAAGTAAAATTCTTAGGGAGGAAGGGTTTTCTCTACAAATCGGCTCTCCTAGAAAATGTGGTCGATTGGGGTATTTATAAGCTTAACCTAGGGCAAACCTTTCCTAAATAGACTTCAACTTGGAGTAGGGAACAAGTCTTCTTCAAGGATTCTGATATTTCCAAGTTTGCCGCCTTCTAGAAGGGTTTTCCTACTTGGTCTTTGAATTGCGCTTTTAGCACGCTAGCCTAGTCCATGTGATGCGCTGTATCTTTAAGAATATTCTCTATATTTTTATCTTTCTTTGTGCCTCCATTATTGGTGCTGCCACACTGGATTCTGCCGTGGCCATGCTTCTACCTTGGCCTCAATATTGCTTTTCTGCCGCTTCGGCTTTGGATATTCCTGCATGTACAAAAATTGTAATAATATCTATATTCTCTATAAATATTAACTTTGTAAGTGATGATAACGGAATATCCAATATTTGAGCAAAGAGTTCATGATTCGATTCAAGTGGATGTATATTAGATGCTTAAAGTACCATAAGAAGGGTAGTAAATAACTGTCTTTTAGGCACTCATCAAATACCTCCAAACTCGAACTATTTCTTGTCCTCAAGCAATGCCAAACATCAAATTGCTAAACCTTACTCCCCTTTGGTCTTACTTTTCCATCTATTCTCCCCACCATGGTCATGTCTATCTCTCCGTTTTAGCCACTAGTTTATCCAAGGACTTTTACTAAGAAACAAACTATAGGGCTAGGTGAGTGTGTGCGTTTAATGGACAAGGCTGATTCAAGGGTTTCTTAGATAAACTCTAAGTTCAAGACAAATAAACTCTTGGACTAAAGCTATCTCCTTAAAACAACAAGTCTTGAGTCAATTTTGGGCACCTCAAGATAGTGCGTTTTTTATTTCCTTCTTTTTCTTATTAACCACCTATTTAGCATACTAGAGTCAGTTTCGGGCACGTTTAGCATGAAGGAGAGCAAAACTAGAGCCGGTGATAGGCACCTCTAGTTATTTTTCCAACAAGTTCTAAATCTTTATCACCTAAGTTTATTAAAAGAACTCCTAAATCAAACAAGTCTAAAAAGTATTTATTTTCTTTCTAACCCTAAAGCAAGCTTCTAAGTTCTATTCCATGAGTATCCTATGGTTATCCCTTCAAAACAGAACTTGGCCATGGTAAGGAGAAAGATTTTTATAGCCTTAAAGGAGTAAACTAAAACAAAGCTGACATGAGGCAATGCAAGATTACAAACATAAATTAAAGAAAAGAGAATAAAAAAAATTTAGTAAAAATTTACTCCCTTTATGGTAATGCCGCGGCATTGGATAGCCTCGGTATTGCTTCAGCATCAATGATCTCCCCTAAACTCAAACCGAGCATTATCCTCAATGCTCAAAATATATAGCATGCAAAAGAAAACAAGAATAGTAAAGCAGCAGTGATTAAATAGATTCTGATTGTGAGTCAGATGAACTGCTAGAAATAGCTGCCCTCCTAGGTAATCCTGTCGATGCTTTCATTCTTGATACTTGTCCTGGTGATGGTTGTGTCTTTGCCTGCTGGGGCGGCTGTACTCTGGTGGGCATTTTTTTCTGCAGTGGGGCTGTAACTTCATCTCCATCTTCTTCTTCGTCAGTATGCATCACCTCCGTTTCTCCACCAAACTCGGCAGTTGGTATTCTCTCTTGCGTATGCGATGAGCTCTCATGGACATACTCACCAATCTGTCTAGAGAGACTAACTTCAGAAAAAATGCCTATGGGGATAGGATTTTATGGTAGAGAGTTGAAGACAGCTCTCCTCTTTGATGGTCGCCTACTGTTGGATGATGTGGTGGCCGTGCCCGTAGGTCTGGATGGGCCGGCAGTGTGGAACTGTTGTTGTGGCCTGGCAATAAAGAATGGTCTAGGCCCTAGAACAGGTGTTGTCTCTGTGTATCGGGCAGTGCGCATAAAATTCTCTTACAATTGTTGCATTTGCTATGGGAGGTTAGAGGCAGAATTTTTCCCAATCCTGGTCTTCGATTCTATCGAACAAGAATTGGTCGATGCTGTAGTTTTCTTCAATGGTGTGCTGGAATCCTTGTTCCTCCCATAACTGCCGTGCAATGAAAGATCTTTGAAAGCGTTCTTCTACGTTGCTATCGGCAAATCGTTTATATATTGCTATGGATGTTGATGAGATGTTCTTGAAGATAAGCAGTAAGAATGTGGGTAGGAGTGCAGAGAGTTCTGAAAAGTTTAAGATGTAGTGAGAGCAAGATTGTTCAAGAAAGTAAAGATAGCAAGAAAGCAAAAGTAAATATTGCATAGCAATGAGTCTGCTTATATAGGCTGTAAAAATATGACTGTTAAAAACTACTAGTCGTTAGGCATTTACTGCCTGGATGCATAGATACTGTCGCGGCGGAATTCTCGGCAGAGAGTCGTTGCATTATTTATGCTAGTTAGGAATTCTGCGGTTCTGACACAATGTTGCCGCAGCAGCAGACTTCCTGCTGTGGCAAATTTTTCCTGCATTCATACTTTATTAAAAATTAAAAACACTGAAAATAAAATATAAAATACTAAAAATAAAGCATAGTAACAAAATACTGAAAATAACAAAATACTAAAAAATAATAATAAAAAGACTAATCCTAATATAATAATTAAAATTGAAGGGAAGAGATTAGGTTACTTGAGGAGTGCATGTGAATGCATCTCCCATTTTCGTTATCTCTTTTTAGCCCATATTTGTCTTCATGAGTTGGTCAGTCCCTTTGGTGTATTCAGCTTCTCCTTTCGGTTTTATTATTTTACCGAACAGTCTGCTAAGCATGCTGCCTAGGCATGCTTTTTAGTACCCTTATTTGGTGTATGGAGAGCTTTACATTCTGCTGGAGCGTCTGAATTTGGAAGGTTGTGGAAGGCGTTCAACTTGATTTGTTGATCATTTATCTACATTGTGAGCTCGCCATTTTCCACATCAATAATGGTGCATACAGTAGCAAGGAAAGGTCGACCCAATATGATCGGTGCATTGTCGTCGGCTTCACAGTCAAGGACAAGAAAGTCGGCAGGAAACAAGAACTTGTCAACTTTCACCAGAATGTCCTTAATTTTGCCTTTAGGATGCACATAGGACCGATCCGCAAGTTGGAGCAGTACTGTTGTTGGTTTTACCCGTCCTATTCCGAGTTTTTGAAAAATTGATTTGGACATTAGGTTGATGCTCGCTCCCAAGTCGCATAGAGCCTTTCCTTTATAACCATCTTTAATCACACAAGGAATTGTGAAGCAGCCAGGATCTTTTAGTTTGGGTGACATGCGATTATGCAGCACGGCCATGCAACCTTCAGTGGCTGTCACTATTTCAAATTCTCCTAGCCTTCGTCTTTTTGATACTATGTCCTTCAAGAACTTAGCATAGTTGGGCATTTGTTCAATAGCCTCAACTAGTGGCAAGTTGATATGGACCTATTTCAAAATGTCTAGGAACTTCTGAAATTGGTAGTCCTGTTTTTGCTTCTTCAACCTCTATGGGAACGGAGGTGGTGGTCTGATATCCTCTAGATTTCCTTGGATATTTAGTTTAATACCTGGGGTGAATTTGTCTGCAACTGCCTCGGCAGGTGGTTCTGATACTACTGGTTCTGTTGCTGTGGTAGAGCTTTCGACAGGGTCCTGCTCAGCTTCTGAGTCCTCATGATGTTGCTTTATTGGTTGGACTCTTTCGGTTGAGGTCCCCTCTTTATTTTTCAGATGTAGGCCACTTCTGGTTGTAATTACCTTGTATTGCTCGTGGCCTAACACCTTAGCAACTTCAGTATTGCTAGGCAAACCTCCTGGTGGCCGAGTGTTTTGTCGTTGGGCAAATTGACCAACCTGGGTTTCTAAGGATTTTATTGCAGCCTCCTGGTTCTGCAGTCTCATCTCAGTTCGGTTCATGAAGTCATCAGTACGCTTCATGAAGCGGTTATTCTCTATCATGTAAGCATCAATCTTTGACATGAAAGCTGTGAGAGAATCGGCCAATGCATTTAGAGACTATTGATGTTGTGCCTACTGCTGTGGCATGGACTGCTGAGTATTCTGCTGCGGCAGGTTCTGGTTCTGATACTAAAATCCAGGGGCTTGATTAATTGTTGGATATCATTGGGTTGTTTCTGTTATAATTTCCAATATATAGGTTGGTCTCCTCATCTGGCATATAATCTGATGAGTTAACTGCCTTAACCTCATGTATGCTTCTTTGAGTTTACATATTCTGAACCATCTTGGTCAGAGAAGCCAATTGTACTGCCATCGAACTTGATGTATCTAATTCATGAGCTATGGCATGACGTCTCATTCCTCCTCGCCTCGATGTGGGAAATTGAAAACCGTTCCTTGCGAGTTTGTTCAAAATTTCAATGGCTTCCGCGAGTGCTCTATCTAAAAGTGTCCCTTTGCGGAAGCATCTAGCATCATCCTTGTGGAGGCATTAGTAGCATTATAGAACATGGAGACTTGCGTCCACAAGGGAAAACCATGTAGAGGGCATTTGTTTAGTAGTTCTCTGTAACATTCCCATGCCTCGTACATCGGTTCATCTTCATCTTGCCAGAATGATGTGATTTCATTATGAATGCGGTCATATAGATTTGTCGGATTGAACCTCGTAATGAATTCTCAACAAAGTTACTCCCAAGATCCGATTGATCCTGCTAGGATATCGTTCAACCAGGTTTTCACCCTATCCCTCAGTGAATAGGGGAACAATTATTTTAAGTGCAGAATATCTTTATGGACTCCTTGAATCTTAAAAGAGTTGCACATTTCCATGAAAGATTTAAGATGTTGTCTTGCATCTTCAGTAGCAGACCCACTAAACTGTCCAATTGTGTTCAACATGTTGAACATCACTAGTTTAACCTCAAAGTGAGTTGCTTCAATCTCTGGGGTGACTACGCCAGGGTTGAGTCCGTTTAGATCTTCCACCAGATAATCTCTGACAATAGGCTGCCTCGGCATTGGATGTTGCATTGGCTGCTGCGGCATTGCTGGCGGCAGTACATTATGATCAACAGGTGGCATTTGTCCTCTAGGTGGATTGTCCATAGCTTGGAAAAGATTTCATCGTAGATTATGTCTTGTACGTTCAATCTCAGGATCCAACTCGTACAATGGTCCACTTGGATTTGCCCTAATCATAAACTAAATAAATAAAAGTTAGTAAAAATAAAATAAATAAATAGTTAAAATTGAAGTTAGATAACTAATAATTAAAGAGCAAGAAAATTAAAGAAAAACAAAATTTAGTTATCAATCCCCGGCAACGGCGCCAAAAACTTGATGTGCGTGGTATAAGCGCTTTTTGAGTGCAAGTGTACACGTCGTCAAGTAATAAAATGATAAGTATATCGTGTATCGTCTCCACAGGGATTGGTATACTTAATATGTCTTCCTTTGTTCCTTTACTCCTGAAAATAAAATAAAAACACAAATAAGATGATTTGTTTTATCTAACTAAATATTTAAATAACAAAACATAAAATAAAAAGAGTTGAGAACGATTATAGAGAAAGTAGGTAGGATCCAGTTGCATCAATTAGAGGATTCAATTGATCTTCTCCTTGTTCAATGCAATCACACAAAACTGCTTCGATAGTACTGCAGATACTGCCTAGGCAATGCTGGTGCTCTTCTGCCGCGACAATCTCTTGCTCGTGTCTGTAAGTGACTCCGCTCATCTCTGAGTCAAAGTTTTGTTGATGCTCAGTCATTGACGATACCTCTCGGTGTAAATCAAAGATAACCACCAACCAATCAAACACTTCTTTTAGCTGTTGAAACTCTTAACCTACCCCTTAGTGCCTCCACAAGAGTATAGGACGAGTTAGTGTCTACAACACCGCACTTATCCCTTTCGTGAATCTCTACCTCTCGATACTAGATAAATAGATTACTTGCAAACTTCCCTCTCGAGCTTGGGTACAAGAACAAAGAATAGCAATAGGATAAGCAAACTTTGATTTTATTGCATAAGAACAAAGATACAAGAATCAATCTCCTCTCACTAATATCGACAACCTTCACCTATCCCTAAGAAATTTAGAACATATTATCGCGTAAGTACAATTCTTAGGGAAGAAGGGTTTTCTCTACAAATCGGCTCTCCTAGACAATGTGGCCGGCTAGGGTATTTATAGTCTTAACCTATGACAAACCTTTCCTAAATAGACTTCAACTTGGAGTAGGGAACAAGTCTTCTTCAAGGATTCTGATATTTCCAAGTTTGCCACCTTCTAGAAGGGTTTTCCCGCTTGATCTTTGAATTGTGGTTTTAGCGCGCTAGCCTAGTCCAAGTGATGCGCTGTATCTTCAAGAATGTTCTCTATATTTTTATCTTTCTTTGTGCCTCCATTGTTGGTGCTACCACACTGGATTCTGCCGCGGCCATGCTTCTACCTCGGCCTCAATATTGCTTTTTTGCCGCTTCGGCTCTGGATATTCCTGCATGTACAGAAATTGTAATAATATCTGCATTCTCTATAAATATTAACTTTCTAAGTGATGATAACGGAATATCCAATATTTGAGCAAAGAGTTCATGATTTGGTTCAAGTAGGTGTATATTAGATGCTTAAAGTACCATAAGAAGGGTAGTAAATAACTGCTTTTTAGGCACTCGTCAGCTAACTAGGTTGAACTACATCGAGCTAATATGTTTTGATAAATGCTTAAAGTATTTTTAGGTGAATTTGCATATAGAGAATATCTTTTAAACCTCGTTTTATGGTCAAATTTGAGGTTTAAGCATGTAATGAACTTAATTGAGGATTTGTAAATTTAATTTCATGATAGATCCTTAAATTTCTAGAAAATTACAATTAGGTCCTTCAAACTTGTTCTGTTAAATTATGACTAATTCCTTATCGGTTTCTACTGCAATTAAACTCAGTCTTTTCATAAAAATGTAGGATATAATTAAAGTATCTAGATAAGATACAAGAAAAAAAATAGCCATTTAATTTTTAGGGTTGTTTATTAGGGCGAGTCTCCGGATTAGCTGTATTTTTCGTGTAGCTCATTCGAGTCGTGTGGTGTCTAGATTGGGTCAAGGGGGCTGTAGGTACGGGGTAGGGCCCATAATGGTACACTAGTGTAATAAGGAAGGCTATTTTTTAGAGGCGTATCAGTACTTGGGGGAGCATATCGATACCTATAGAAAGTTTGAATTTTAAAATCGTTTTCGTTTCATAGGGTTGAAGATGACTTCAAGTATCGATACACAGCTAAGGATATATCGGTACGGGGTATTTCTGTTTTGGAATAAAGTATTGATACGAGGGCTTAGTGTAACGATACATGTATATAATTTATGTTGTTTAAACATAGTTGTCATATTGATACAACAAGGGGTTGTACTAATATTGAGGGTCATACCGATACCCTAATAGAACGTACCGATACGCGAAGAGCAATCTTCCTAAGAATTTTGAGTTAATGTTTGAGGGTTCTATAATTCGAGATAAGGGTTTTAATAGATCTCTAAATACATAAAATAAAATATAAAAATTTTAAACTGAGTTTAATACCCCAATAAGTGAAATTATGGTAAAGACTTGACAGTTGAGGCATGGCTTACATGTATGGTAACTTTTCCCCTAAGGAATCCTTGGTTGATTGGGTAATGTGGAATAATAGTTAAGTTCATTATTGTGTGCTGAAGGGACGCCAACGTATTAAGAGGCTTAACTAACAAAATAATCTAATGAAAATCTTACAAATAAATTAGTGATCTTGTGTTGTTTGATCGTAACTATGGGAGACGCCTTGGGTAACTATAATGGTTAGGTTATATGCTTGTCATAACTTGGTAAGGTGTGTGGATGCTCGGGGAGCATGTGTTACTTGTATATTTTAGTAAAAGAATCCAGATATCGTAGAGTCAATACATGGGTACTTAATCAAGGGGACGAGTACTTGGGGTTGTGTAAACGAGTACGTCCGATGTATCCACGGGCTATGTAATCTAGATGCGGTTCGAACCTATCCATGATTATGATGATCCAGATAAGGAAATACAACTTGATGAACTGTGTGAGCATCAAGCAACTTGATGGGTTGTGTGAGTATCAAGCAACTCGAAGGGCTATATGAACTCGAGTAACCTTATGGTCTATGTGACCTCAAGGATGGACTACTTGTGCCTATGTTGATCCAAGTATGTCCCGAACATATCTGTGACTATGTTGATCTAGATATGGTCCAACCTAACGACTATGAGATAACAAGTAAACCTGATAGTTATGTGAGCATGGTATGGTAGGGCTACGTTTCCTTGTATGCATGTGTGAATGTTATATTGACTTATGATTGATGACCTTTATACCCTAAGTTGTGTGAGAGGGTAAGGTATTTAATTCGAGGAGCTATGTGATCACGAGTAACTTGATAGGCTATGCGAGACCGAGTAGGTGAGCCTGGTATGACACTTGTTCTTCTAATATGATATTGTCTTGAGATAAAGTGAGAACTCTAGCTAAGGTAGGCTAGGAGGTGAACCTTAGTTTAGAAGTCTTTTTGTGTACTATTCATCATCTTATCATTCATGCTTATTTTATGATATTCATGAACTGTGATATAATAGAAATATACCATTAAGCTTTGTTAGCTCAACGTGCGAAATTGTGTTATTTTTCGTGCATGGGTGACAAGCTTTGGAGGAGTATATCGTGGAGGACTTCCCAGTACCGGAGTCGTGAAAGAATACAATACTTGATCTTTTGTTTGGACTTATTATATTTATAGGACCTTACCACAAATTAAATATGTATTTTATTTTGAATTTTACTTGATCGGTTGATGTAATTGTTAAATGGAGCTCATATTTTGTAAATGTAAAACTAAAATTGATTTTGATATAACAAATAAATGTAAGGACTAATTTTGAAATAACTTTTTGGTCCTTAAGTCAAGGCTTGATCTCTAAGTCAAAACCAAGAACTTTGAAATACTCTTACAAGCCATTTTTACACGAGGGTATCGATACCATGAGGACAGGTATCGATACACCTGGGATTTTTCAAGGCTTGTTCTTGAGATCAAGAACAAGTATCGAAACAAGGTTCGATACCAAAACTTTCTGCCAACCCATGTTTCGATACTGGTATCGAAACATCTTGGTTAATTTTCAAATTATTTTTTAATTTTAAAAATATGACTCCTGGTATCGATACAGGTATCGATACACCTTTAGTCTCCAACGGCTATTTTCAAGCATTAAATGAGTCGACCATTGGTGTTAGTTAATTTTTGGATGATGGTTAGCCTGTATCGAAACAAGGATCGATACCAAACATCACAGAAACTTTAGGTATCGAAACAGGTATCGATACACCCCTTATTAAATGCACAACGACTCTTTCTTTTCTTGGCATGTTTCGAAACAGGTACCCTGTATTTCGATACCACCTGCTGCAGAGTGCATTTATGATGGAAAGATGAAGCTCCAACATCCATATTTACTTTCTGAACAACTTCAACGGTTAGAAATCAATGAGAAGGTATAAAAAGAAGCATTTTCAAAAGCATACATAGAGAATTGAACCTCAAGCAACATCCAAGCATACAAATCCAACTCAAAGCACTTCATTGCATACTTTATCCTCCCAACTTGTGTATTTCACTTTGATCAGTTGTAAATTAAGTTTGGGGAGAGTTTGTTTGTATTAGGGGCTATTATTTCTTGTGAGAGAATCCTTCTTAGCCAAATCAAACTTCTTGTAACACCTTGTGAGGTCTAAATCAATTTTGGGTAGAAAATTGATTTGTTTGTAAAGGTTATCCCTTAAACCTAGAAAAAGGTTGAATTCAATAGTGAATTGTTTTCAAAATCCTTAGTGGGAGCTAAGGTAGTGGATGTAGAGCTTGTTCGAAGCTTGAACCACTATAAGTCATTGTGTTCTTTATTTCTCAATTTTTACCGAATTTCTCCTACCAAATTTTTAATATCCAATTCACCCCCCCTCTTGGCCATTATTCAACACCGATCAACTCAACAATTGGTATCAGAGCTAGATCTTTGAAGGGATTCACCTCCACCAAAGAAGATCCAAGGGTTGTTGATCATCTCTACAACAAAAATCTAATGGCCTCTACTTCCGGATCGTGGAACGAGTCTCACTCCATCACCAAGCCACCCTTCTTCAATGGGGACAACTATCCTTATTGGAAGAATAGGATGAGGCTATTCATCAACTTCAATGACTATATCCTTTGGGATATAATCGAAGATGGACCCTCTATCCCTATGAAGCAAGAAGGAGATCGGCAAGTGCCTAAGAAGAGGAATGAGATGACCGATGAAGAAAGAAGGAGAATGTCCACAAATGACAAAGCTCTTCACATTCTCTTTTGTGCTTTAGGACCCGACATCTACTCCAACATGTCTTCATGTATAAGTGCCAAAGAAGTTTAGGACTCCTTGGAGACAACTTATGAGGGCACCAATGATGTGAAGGAAACAAAGATTGGTCTTCTCAACTTAAACTATGAAAATTTCAAGATGGAGCCGGATGAAGACATCACCAAAATGTTCGATAGATTTTCCGTGATTGTCAACGGTCTCAAAGGTTTTGGTGAGATCATTCCGGAAGAGAAGCTCGTGAGGAAACTTATCTACTCTCTTCCCGAGTCTTGGGATAGCAAAAGAACGGCTATCATTGAAGCCAAGGACTTGAAGACTCTAAAGCTAGATGTTATTGTGGGATCCCTTCTTACCCATGAGATCATGAAGAAAGGAAGAGAAGAAGAGAAAAAGAAAGAAGAGGTAAAGATAGAGAAGAGGGAAGTTGAGAAAAAGAAGCAAGAGATTGCTCTTAAAGCTTCGTTGTCACAAGAAGAAGTGGACACTAGTGAAGAAGAAGAGCTAGAGGAATTGGCCATGGTGGCCAAAAGATTCACAAGACTTATGAGGGCAAATAGGAATCGAAGATTCCAACGAAAGAGGGACTTCAAAGCAAAGAGCAAAGAAGAGGAGAAAGATCAAATTATTTACTATGAATGCAAGAAGCCCGGTCACATTAGGACCAATTGCCCTTTATACAAAAAGAAGGGTTTTGAGAAGAAGAAGAAACATAAAGCTCATGTTGCCACTTGGAGTGATGAGGAGTCATCATCCGATGAAGACAATGAGGTGGCCAACTTGTGTCTCATGGCTCTTGATAAGCCTAAGGTAACCCTTGAACCATCTTGTAATGATTTATCTTATGATGAACTCTATGATGCTTATGATGAACTACAAGATGTGTATGATGAGTTGGTTTTGAAGTTCAAAGAATCAATTTTGAAAAGCAAGAAAACTATTTCCGATTTAGAAATGAAAAATGATTCTTTGACAAAAACAATTTTGGATTTGGAAGAAAAGGTTGTTGATTTAAATGATGATTTGAAATTTTTTCAAAAAGAAAATGTTGATTTAAACAACCTTGTTTCAAGCTTGAGTGAAAATCACCACAAGATGGTGAATAAGCTTAAAGAACAAATTAAAGTGGTTGAGAGTTCAACTTTTGAAAAGGGAAGCTCTTCAAAACCCAACCATGTCAAAAGAAATTTTCAAAACCACAAACAAAAAGGTTTTCAAAGGCATTTTAGACATAGAAAAATTAGGAGTGTTTGGGTTCCTAAGGAACTCATTGTTTCTAATAATGTAAATGCCATTGCCTCTTCGATTCCTAAGAGAACCAAGCTTTTAGGGACTAACTCTCATGGACCCAAAATGATTTGGGTACCAAAAGTGAAAAACTAATTTTTGTTTATAAGTTGAGCATTGCTTCAAGGCCAAAGCTTCAAGTCAAAATATGTGGTACCTTGATAGTGGATCCTCAAGGTATATGACCGGAAATAAGGGACGATTTAAGGAGTTAGAGCTCAAAAAGGGTGGATTAGTGACATTTGGTGACAACTCCAAAGACCAAATTGAGGGTATAGGCTCTATTGGTAATCACTCCTCTATTCTCATTGAAAATGTCTTACTTGTTAATGGTCTTAAGCATAACTTGTTGAGCATTAGTCAATTGTGTGATAAAGGTTTCTATGTTTCTTTTGATAAAAATGGTTGTAAAATTATTGACATAGAATCCAATAGAACAATGCTCATAGGTCATCGCATAGGAAATATTTACATGGTGCATCTAGATGACATAAACTTATCTCATGCATGCTTAGTTGCTAGTGATGAAAATGATGCATGGTTATGGCATAGGAAACTTGGTCATGCTAGCATAAGCGTTTTAGAGAAACTTGCCTCCCAAAATCTAGTTAGAGGTTTACCTAAGCTCAAATTTTCTTTGGATAAAATTTGTGATGCATGTGCTAAGGGTAAACAAAAGAGAGATTCTTTTAAGTCCATTAATGATGTTTCAACTAGTAGAGTATTACAATTGATCCATATGGATCTTTTTGGACCTATTAGGACTACTAGCTTGGGTGGAAAATCATATGCTTTTGTTATTGTTGATGATTACTCTAGATATACTTAGGTTCTATTTTTAAGTTCTAAAGATGATGCCTTAGAAAATTTCATCACATTTTCAAAAATTTCTCAAAATGATCTTGATCAAAAAATTTCTCATATCAAAAGTGATCATGGAACCGAATTTCAAAATTTAGGTTTTGAAAATTTTTGTAATGAAAATGGTATTAGCCACAATTTTTTGGCTTCTCGCACTCCTCAACAAAATGGGGTAGTTGAGAGGAAAAATAGAACTTTAGAGGAAATGGCTAGAATCATGCTTTGTGAAAACAATTTACCTAAGTACTTTTGGGCGGAAGCCACAAACACTTCTTGTTACATCATAAATCGAGTAATGATTAGGCCTATTTTAAAGAAAACTCCTTATGAGATTTTAAAGTCTAAAAAGCCTAACATTAGCTATTTTCATCCTTTTGGGTGCAAGTGTTTTGTTTTAAACAATGGAAAAGACAATTTAGGTAAATTTGATACAAAAAGTGATGAAGCTATTTTTCTTGGTTATTCTTTAAATTCTAAGGCTTATAGAGTTTTCAACAAAAGAACCTTAGTTGTAGAGGAATCTATACATGTGGTTTTCGATGATAACCTCCTTCCTAGGAAGGATTCTTGTGATGATGATGATGTAGGAATCATTGAAACCATTGATGATGGACAAGCATCAAAGTTGGATGAGATTCCAAGCAATGAGGAAGCACAAGATCCTCCAATAGAAGCTTTGGGAAATGTAAAGCTTGAAGAAAGGGAAGTAAGCTACCCAAGGGAGTTCAACTATGTCAAAAGTGGTGAAATCTTGGATGATCCATCCAAGGGGGTAACTACTCGTTCTTCTCTTAGATTAATGAATCATATTGCTTTTATCTCATGCATAGAGACTAAAAATATCAAAGAAGCCTTAGGTGATGATTATTGGATTTTGGCTATGCAAGAGGAATTAAATCAATTTGAGAGAAGTAATGTATGGACATTAGTTGATAGGCCTAGTAATAAGTCTATTATAGGAACTAAATGGGTCTTTAGAAACAAACTAGATGAGAGTGGTAACATTGTAAGAAATAAAGCTAGATTAGTAGCTCAAGGTTACACTCAAGAGGAGGGAATAGATTTTGATGAAACCTATGCACCCGTAGCTAGAATGGAAGCCATTAGGATGCTACTAGCATTTGCATGTTATCATGATTTCAAGATTTTTCAAATGGATGTCAAAAGTGCTTTCTTAAATGGTTTTATAAACGAAGAAGTGTATGTTGAACAACCACCAGGTTTTGAAGACTCAAAATTTCCAAACCATGTTTTTAAATTAACAAAAGCTTTATATGGTTTGAAACAAGCTCCTAGAGCTTGGTATGAAAGGCTTTCAACCTTTCTAATTGAAAAAGGTTTTGAAAAGGGGAAGGTGGACACTATACTTTTTATAAAAAGGTTTAAAAATGACATCTTAGTAGTTCAAATTTATGTTGATGATATTATTTTTGGATCTACTAATGAATGTTATTGTCAAGAATTTTCTAAGCTAATGCAAGATGAATTCAAGATGAGCATGATGGGGGAGCTCTCATTCTTCTTGGGACTCCAAATCAAGCAAAGGAAGGATGACACCTTCATCAATCAAGCAAAATACATCAAGGATATGCTCAAAAAGTTTGGCTTGGAAAATGTGAAACCTCAAGCCACACCAATGAGTTCATCTACTAAGCTTGACAAGGATGAAGGAGGTAAGTGTGTTGATTCTAAATTGTATAGATCAATGATAGGTTCTTTGCTTTACCTTACCGCAAGTAGACCGGATATTATGTTTAGTGTTTGCTTGTGTGCTAGGTTTCAAGCTAGTCCTAGAGAATCACACCTTATAGCCATTAAGAGAATTTTTAGGTACCTTAGAGATACACCTTGTTTAGGTCTTTGGTATCCTAAAGCTTCTTCTTTTGATCTTCATGCCTATTCGGATGCGGATTATGGAGGTTGTAAGATAGATAGGAAAAGTACTTCCGAAACTTGTCAATTCCTAGGTAGTATGCTCATATCTTGGTTCTTTAAGAAACAAAATAGTGTAGCTCTATCTACCACCGAGGCGGAGTACATATGTCTAGGGAGTTGTTGTGAACAAGTGTTATGGATGAAGCAACAACTCTTAGATTATGGCATTAAGGTAGACACCATACCTCTTAAGTGTGATAATACTAGTGCTATATGTCTTACCAAAAACCCCATTGAACACTCTAGAACCAAACACATAGAAATTTAGACACCATTTCATTAGAGATTATGTGTCTAAAAATGATGTTGCTTTAGAGTTTGTTGACACCTTAAATCAATTAGCGGACATCTTTACTAAACCTTTGGATAAGGAGCGTTTTTGGACCCTTAGGAGAGAGTTAGGTCTAACTAGCCTATCTTGACTTGCTAAATGTCATCTTTTTGCTTATCTTGCTTGAATCTTGAATTAAATCATGCTTATGTTGCTCTTGTATCTTCATGAATCCATGCATGTTGCTAGGGGGAGTATGAACTTTTTCATGCATAATAAACATGTCATTACATCATATGCATGCTTCTAGGGGCTTTACAGACTCATTTCTAGTACTTTTAGTAGCCAAAATGCAAAGCAAAGGTCGAAGGTATCGATATAGCTAATCCCTGTTTCGATACCTATTCATCAGCCCATCTGGGTTCTTGTCAAGAAGAACAGGCATCGATGCTTGTATCGATACCTCTGTTTCGATACTAGCATCGAAACAGGGTGTTTTGATACTAGTATCGATACTCGAGGACGGAAGTTGTTTAAAACACTCTAAACCTAATTATAATCTCATTAAAACGCTTCCAAACTTAAACCCTAAAACCCTAGCCGGCCCTCTCTTTAAAATCCTATCAAATCCGCCTCTCTTAACACAATTTCTTCACGTTTTCTTTGAGGGATTTTGATCTACGCATCAAAGACTTCATCATATTAACAAACGGTGCTTCATAATCACAAAATTCATCCTAATCTACATTCAAGGTATACTTTCGAAAAATCTTAATTTCGTTTGTTTTTAGTTTGTTAAAAATCAGTTTTTGAGAATGTTTTAAATGTCTATCTTATGGGGTTCAATAAACCTATGATTTTGTCTCAAAATTCCAACTTGTTTTAAGCGAATATAAATTTTTGTTCGAATAAGTTTTTCGATGGTTTTCAAAATTTTTAAAATTCTTAAATGTCTTGAATTGTTAGATTATTTAATAGGATTGAATTGGATTATATATACAAGCATACATATTGTTCTTAACTAATCTAAAATTTTTTTTATCCAATCCTAGATCATGGCACCAAAGAAGCGATCTCGTACCGAAGTCGGATCCTCTTCATCATCTCGTGTTGCACGAGTTGATTTTGAGAAGGTCTATGCTAAGAGTCTAGACAATGATCGTAGATTGGACAACTACAACCTTTTTTGGAATTATCCTCTTAAAAAGGAAAGATGTGTGGACATTCAATTCATCACGTCACATAGATTTCCTTTTCGTTACTATGACCAACTTGTCGAGTGGAAGTTCTTGAGTTTTCTCACTCATACGGACAAGTTCTTTCCAACTCTCGTCCTTATCTTTTACATCAATGCTAAATGTATCTTATCTCCGGACAAGAGTAAAGTAGTAGCCATTGAATCATATCTTATGGGAAAATCTTTCAAGATTAATGTCTCTACTTTCCTTGATGTTTTTGGTCTTGAGGATAAAGGTGTAGATGATGAAGACTCTCTTGCTCCTTTCACCGGATCGGTTACATCTCTTGACGCACACGACCGTTTTCTCCATCTTATCATCTCTTGGTGGATTCGTCCATCAAATGGGAGATACTCTAGGATCCGTCAAGTTGATAGTTTTTGGATCACATGTTTCCTTGATAACATCCAACCAAACCTTGCTCGGATTGTCTTCTCGGATATTGTGTGGCACATCCAAAACCGTGCTACCCCCCTTGTTCAATCTTTTCCTTATGCGTGCATTCTAAGCACCATCTTCTTGCATTTGGACATTGATTTCTCTTATGAAAAGGTGGGAGCTTTGAAAGAGCTTATTGGAGAAACTTCACTCAACCGTGCTCACTTTGTCTATGCCTCTAATGGTGAGTGGACTCGAGGTGCTCCTCCTTCTCCTCCTCATGCTTCGGTTGATCCGAAACCTATTCATCAGTTTGATATGTTGACCTTCCTCACGACTAAGTTTGATTCTCTCAACGCCCGTTTGGATTCCATGGATGGTAAGCTTGACACTCTTTCCAATCAATTCACTTCGGGTTTTGATGCCATCAACACTAGGATGACAAGCCTAGAGACTCAAGGACACTCCTTGAGAGTATCTCTTGAAGCTCTCCGACAAATCCAAAGACTTAATGATGAGGGAAATCAAGATCAAGATGAAGATGAAGATGATGATGACGGTGATGACATGGCCGATGATTGATCGTTTCGATCTCTCTTATGCTTTGCTTTTTAGTTATTAAGACTAGTTATGATGCATTCATATTAGAACTTATGTACCTATTTTTATTTCCCTATGTTTTGTCTTTATTATTGTTGGATTATATTTTTGGATACTTTGCTTGCTATGGTTTATGCTTCATATGAACTTTTATATTTAAGTGCTATAATTGCTTTCTTCTATTACCTTGATTATCTTTTTATATTTATGCTTCATTGATTTTGATCTAACAAAAAAGGGGAGAAGGTTCTAAGTTTTTAAGTTTTTCGAAAACCATCAACAATTTTTTTTGGCACATATTAAGGGGGAGTCTTTCAACCAAATTATCTCAAAACTTAAAATTCCTTTTGGTTTTTTTATATCAAAAAGGGGGAGATTGTAAAACTAAAATTGATTTTGATATAACAAATAAATGTAAGGACTAATTTTGAAATAACTTTTTGGTCCTTAAGTCAAGGCTTGATCTCTAAGTCAAAACCAAGAACTTTGAAATACTCTTACAAGTCATTTTTACACGAGGGTATCGATACCATGAGGACAGGTATCGATACACCTGGGATTTTTCAAGGCTTGTTCTTGAGATCAAGAACAAGTATCGAAACAAGGTTCGATACTAAAACTTTCTGTCAACCCATGTTTCGATACTGGTATCGAAACATCTTGGTTAATTTTCAAATTATTTTTTAATTTTAAAATATGACTCTTGGGATCGATACAGGTATTGATACACCCTTAATCTCCAACGGCTATTTTCAAGCATTAAATGAGTCAACCGTTGGTGTTAGTTAATTTTTGAATGATGGTTAGCCTGTATCGAAACAAGGATCTATACCAAGCATCATAGAAACTTTAGGTATCGAAACAGGTATCGATACACCCTTTATTAAATGCACAATGACTCTTTCTTTTCTTGGCATGTTTCGAAACAGGTACCCCGTGTTTCGATACCACCTGCTGCAGAGTGTATTTATGATGGAAAGATGAAGCTCCAATGTCCATATTTACTTTCCCAACAACTTCAACGTTTAGAAATCAATGAGAAGGTATAAAAAGAAGCATTTTCAAAAGCATACATAGAGAATTGAATCTCAAGCAACATCCAAGCACACAAATCCAACTCAAAGCACTTCATTGCATACTTTATCCTCCCAACTTGTGTATTTCACTTTGATAAGTTGTAAATTAAGTTTGGGGAAAGTTTGTTTGTATTAGGGGTTATTATTTCTTGTGAGAGAATCCTTCTTAGCCAAATCAAACTTCTTATAACACCTTGTGAGGTCTAAATCAATTTTGGGTAGAAAATTGATTTGTTTGTAAAGGTTATCCCTTGAACCTAGAAAAAGGTTGAATTCAATAGTGAATTATTTTCAAAATCCTTAGTGGGAGCTAAGGTAGTGGATTTAGAGCTTGTTCGAAGCTTGAACCACTATAAGTCATTGTGTTCTTTATTTCTCAATTTTTACCGAATTTCTCCTACCAAATTTTTAATATCCAATTCACCCCCCTCTTGGCCATTATTCAACACCGATCAACTCAACAGTAAACCCTTTTATCTACTTGGATTTATTAAAAATAGTATGTTGGGATTTTTATGACATATGTTTTGAAGGAAATTTTGATGGGTCGATTTTGGGTGACCAAAATGCGACACTTTGCATCAGGATCGAGATCGGAGTATTATAATTTTTTTAATGATAAATAACTTTAATTATATCATTTAAATAATTAAATAAAATTATTAAAATAATTAATAGTTCAATGATCAAAGTAAAACTATAATATTTTTAGTAACTATAAAGTTAGTTTACTTGAAAAGAAACAACGGGTTATTTTTTAAAAGTAAAAATAAAAAAATAACATATTTTAGTAACTATAAAATTAGTTACTCCAAAAAGAAATCTGGTACTTTAAAATCAATGATAAAAAATACATAAGCTCGGGTCAAGTTTTGGGTTGATTTGAGCCTAACCCAAAATATATTCTTTAAACACGAACTTGATTTGATCTGACCTTATCTTTTAAAAAGTTCAACCCGACCTGACATAAAAACTATATAGTTAAACCTAAATTTGACCCGACCTATTATAAAAATTAAATGTTAAGAACCTAATTGTAAAAAAAATTATGTTAAGAGATTTATTATAATAAATCCAATTTTAATGAACTAATTATAAAATATAAAGAGAGTATATTGCAAATATCCCTAAAATATACACAGAGAAATTATATTATTAACCACGTGTCTGAAATTTTATATCCTAAACTAGACCCAAAATCATTTTAATAAAAATTTAACCTAACCTGATCTAAACCTGAATTTTCTAAAAAAATCGAATCTATCAATCCAATTCGGATAAAAGATCCATCCGTAAAAAAAACATTTCCTCTAAAATATCCATATACAAATAAAAGGGTAAATATTTTTTTATTATAATAGATTGATGGTCAAAATAAAACTATATTATATTTTAATAACTATAAAGTTAGTTTTTTAAGATTTGCAATTTAATCACTGAACTTTTAATTTACTTTTATTAACGTTAATGTCATTAACTATGGTTAAAAACACTAATATAGCACATTAAATCTATATTCTACCTAAAAAAACTACAACTTAGATTTTAAATTGACAACCACCATTTGTCCTTGAACCGTTAAAGTTAATGTTTTATTATTTAATTTTTAACATATTGCTTGTGATTTATGATATTATATCAAATTATATATTAAAAATAATTTACCATAAAATTGAAAAAAAAAATGACCGGTTAACCGAATTATTCATCTTTGTTCCTTTTTATTTTCTTAAGTTATGAGTTTTAGATCTAAAATCTTTGTTTTTATCCTCTTTAAGTAGGATTAGAATTAAATATTTATAAAAAAATTAGAGAAAAAGGTATTTTGATTAGTGTTTAATTTAAACACATTAAAAAAATTGGTAATGGGAAGTAACATATCAAGTAATTGCTTTAAAGTAAATTACAAGCCCCTACGTTATATCTAAGTCTATTTTAGTTAGTATACTATAAAATGGAATATTTTTATTCCAATAAGTCTGTAAAAATTAATATTTTGATAAAAGTATTAAAATTCTAGTTAGTTAGCGTAGATATTTTGATTTAAAAATTCTTTCGACTCTTTTAAATTATTGAATTCAAACTAACCAATCGCTCTCAAGATACTTACGAAATCTAAATGCAAAATCAATTTATATTCAAACTTTATACTTGTCTTCGGTTACAATAATATCATAATTACAAACTAAAACATTGACATAGATTAAATTATACAATCACACCGACCTATAACACATGAAACATGCATTCCATTTTACCTTCTAGATTTTAATTTGTTTTATTATCGATGAAATGGACCGAGAAATTTGGATGCACGATTGTCCTTAGAAAAATTTAAAATTAAATGGATTTTTTTAATTATTTATGTATTTTTTATTATAAATCTATTTTTATCCCTTATTTTTTTAAGTCGTCCTTAAAAATTTATAATTTTACTCCCAACCTAAAATATTATGTTTGTCCTTATTATGGCAAGTAAAACGACTAAACTTTAAGTTGGAGGATTAATTTGAAGTAGAAGTGATTTCAAAATACATTATTCATACAATCCAACATATCAAAAAATGTAACGGCTGCCGACTGGGATGAAGTCATAGATTCTAATTCGAGGGTAAAACGTAATTTCTTAAAAATAAAGAGGGTAATCTATAAACTATTTAAATTTATTTTATAACTTAAAAGGTAAAGAAATTTGGGGGGGGGGGGGAACTGCCCTACCATATATATTTACAATGCTACAAAAAGGGCTTCAAGATATAAGTCAAAGGCACCCCCAAAATAAATGTTATTATTAATTTTATATTTAGATTTCATAAGAATTAAATCTAAAAATTATAAATAAATTGTTAATAAAAATGAGAATTTAATTATATTTTTTTTAGATTTAAAATGAGTGTAACTGTTTAATTGAAAAAGATGATTTTTTTAAATAAATTAAAATATTTAATTCAGAGACTTAACTTTAATATTTTATAAAGAAATATGTACTTAAAATAACTTAAGAGTAAAAATGTTTTTTAATAATAAATAACAGGAATGGGTAGAAGACAACAAGAATAAAACATAAGAAAAATACAAGGAAAAAGAAGGCTGACACTTATAGAGAAAGCCCGATATGTGGAGAAATTATTATATGTACATGTTCCACAGTATAGGATATAGTCCTAATCAATTAAATTAAAACACATTTTTAAAAAATATATTTTTTTAAATTAAAAACATTAAAGTGAATAATTTGGATGATGCTTATGTGTGAATATGATATAAACCTAAATAATAACCCCTAACTCTAAACCTAAACACTAAACATTAAACCCTAAACCATATAAACCCTAAACCTCTAATCCCTAAACCCTAAACTCTAAACTTTAAATCTATGAAAAATAATTAGGAAAATTTTAAAGAACAAAGAGAAAGATGATACAAAAAATTATTGGTAATATTTTTTTTTCTTTTTTAAATCAAAGACATTAAATTAGATGATTTAGATAATGCTTATGTGTAAATATGATATGAAAAAAATATATGTCTTTGTTTAATTGGTTAGAGATCATATCATAGGTAATGGAACGAGTTCATGTAATAATTTCTCCGATACGTGAAATTGAAAAGTATTTGCCATGTATTAAACAATAAACAATAAACTAATAAAAAATACTCCATAATATAAAAAAAAGTGGTTGAAAAATATTTTGTTAGAAAATTCATGCAAAAATGTTTTATTAAAAAATTTATTCATAAAAAATAAACGTATGAGATAAATCAATTTAATTAATCAAGATAAAATATTGAAAAACCACGAGAAAAACAAAAAAAAATCAAATATAAGATATTTCCTAAAATAAAAAATATCAAAATATATAAGATATTTCCTAAAATAAAAAATATCAAATAAGTTTCTTTCTCTCAAAATCTCAAAAACCTAATTCTCCTAAAATCTCCCACTACTGCAGATTTATTTTTTCTTCTTCTTTGAGTGTCGGCGGCGGCACCAATCTTAATATTGGTTGTCGTCCGCCGGACTCTATCGTTTTCGTTTTTTATTAATAAATAAACTTTTTCCATGTATGGTCCTTGTCTGATTTAGAGTGGCTAATTTTAAGAAAATATTCATTTTATATATTTAATTTACGATGCTAATTATAAGCCATTATTGTAATATTGAGTATTTTCTTGTTAATAAAATTAGCTGCATATGTTAAAAAAAATTGATTTAAAATTGCTTGAAACATTAAACATAGATATCCGCCTACACTTAACCATTAAATAAAATTAAATATTTTATTTTATGAATACTAAAATAAATATATCTATCATTAATTTTTAATATAAGACTTTGAACCCCTAACCTTATCCATAAAACCCAATATTAAGGGTATTTAAATTCGGATACACAAGGTACCTAGTACTAGGGTCTTTGTGTAATTGCTTGTTCAGCATGTGTTGACCCGGTACCAACAAAATCAAGTAATTGGATACCCGAATATAAAATTATAAATATTAAATTTAATATAAAATATGTATTTATTAATTATAAAATTATTTTTAAGATGTTTTTTAGTTTAATATAAAAACATGTGTTTATCATTGACCCCAAACCATAATATACTCTTATTTAAGGGTATAATCGAGCCAAGTCGAGATCGAATAGTATTGAATTCGATTCGAGTTTAAGTAATTTTTAATGAGTTTAAAAAATTAATGCCTTTTTTGATCATTAAGAACTTAAGTTGAGTATCAAGCTTTATTTAGGTTGAGATTTAGATTGTTGAGTTTAGAATTTAGGATTTATATTTTTGGGTTTAGACTTACGTTTAGATTTTATATTTTCAGGTTTTATATTTATAAATTTAAATTTTAAATTATAAAAATTTATCTTTACAAAATTATATTTTTAAGTAACTCTGAACCGATTATTGTTTTGATGACATCAATATTGCTTCAGAAAAGAATCAATTTATAATCAGACCTCAAATGATCAAGGTGCAATAAAAGGGCCCAAATGATGAAAGAACTTGTTATGAGTCATTTTATATTTTTGTTGTTTTGTTAAACTTGTTATTTTTGTTTTATGAGTTGTCATGGAATGATGTCGTTTAAAAGGGCTTAAATGGACACTCCTGAGTCTGTTAGGGTATTGAATTTTGATCAGGAAATTGTTATTCCCTTTTCCCTCTTTCTATCTGAATATACAACTCCTTTCTCGTGTTCTTTCCTTTTTTCTCTCTGTTCTTCGTCTCTTTTTCAGTTTGTTGTGTATCAAGGGTATTAGAGACTTCGATTTTTGGTAATGGTGGATGGTTTACAAACTCGGGCTCAGCAGGAAGCTTCAAAGATGTAATCGAATTTCAAGGAACTTGAGAAACACCTTGAGGACAAGATTGAACAGACGATTAACTCGAAGGTTCAGGATATTCGCTCGGAAATTCATGATATTAAAGTGTTGCTCGAGAAACTAGTGGGTATTTCCTTTCCTTCCAAAGGAGTCGCAAGAGATGTTCCTTCCACAAGTTTGGAATTAGACGGTCTGGCCCCGGTAGCGGGTTCGACTCAGAAGGAGGATGAAGTGGTTGTGGTGGGTGAAAGCCATTCTCAGTCTTATAAGCTTCGTTGCCCAACTTTTGATGACGACAATTTTCGAGATTGGTGGTCCAAGTTCGAACAGTTTTTCTCAGCTGAAAGTGTTCTAGAATCGGCCAAAGTGAGGACTGTCATGTTGAATCTGGAAGATAAGGCCCTCCAATGGCATCACTTTATGGTTAAGAAATATGGGGGTATTCAGGGCCTCTTGTGGGACAGATATCTAAAGCTACTCAAAGATCGTTTTGCCCCTGAAGGTATAGAAGATCCAATGGAAGAGCTGGTAAGATTGAAGCAAACATCTACAGTGGATCAATATTATTCTGAGTTTGTAAGTCTTCTCAATCAAATGCAATTATCTGATGAATATGTTCTTAGCATCTTCATTAAGAATCTGAGATGGGAGATAGGGTAGTACATTAGAGTTTTTCAACCTAAGGATATTTGGATGTTTTTTGATTAGCTCTGCATTTCGAACAAATAACTTCTTTGAATGTTCGAAGGCCTGTTATTCCTATTATTGGTCCACCACCTGCACCGAACCTACCATTTATGCCCGTGTCATCCTCCACTTATAGTAAGGCAGGATCTTCAACATATTTTCGAGGTTCAATGGGTTCAACAACTCCTCCATTACCTCTCAAGAATTCTTCCTCTAGTGAAATCTTAGGCCCTACACCAAGAAAGGTTCCCCCACAACCAATCAGTGGATCAGGGAAACTATCTACTGCTGAAATGGATGATAGAAGGAAAAGAGGTTTATGTTTCTGGTGTCCTGCAAAATTTGTTCCAGGTCACAAGTTTACTCGTTCCCAGTTGTACCAACTTTTAATGGAGAGTAATGAAACTGAAGGGGAGTTAGAGGAATTTGTTGATTGTGAGGACAAGTTAAAACCTAAACTTGGGGAGAGCTCCACTCCAGATGCACCTATTTTATCTCTACAAGCAATGTGTGGGTCGAATGGATGTGATACTATGAAAATTGAAGTGACCATGGGGAAGAGGTTATGTGTGGCTTTGATTGACTCAGGAAGCACACATAATTTTATCAGTCTTGCAGTAGTGAAGACTTGTGGAATTCCAGTGGAGCAAAAGCATCAATTAAAAGTTACCATAGCTGATGGTGATTTCATGTGCACTCATGGTTTATGTAGGCAAGTAGACTGAGAATCTCATGGTCAACAATTTTGCACTGATTTTCTAGTGCTTCCACTGAAGGGGTGTGATGTTGTTTTAGGAGTGGAATGATTGACAACTTTAAGGTCTATTGAATGAAATTTCTCTGAATTTTCTATGAAGATGGTGATAGGAAAGAAGGCAGTAAGGTTACAAGGTGTAAACCCAGATCCCATTCAAATCTTTGATGGTAGTAATGTTCTCAAGTTAATAAAGGGTCCAGCACAATACCTAGATTGTCCCTCTTGGCTCTTACAACTCAAACAGAAATTCAGTTGAAACAAGGTCAGATGTCTCCTGAATTGCAGCAGCTCTTGAAGGAATTTGAAGGAATTTTTCAAGAACCGAGGGGCCTACCTCCTATTTGAGGCCACGAGCACAACATTGTTTTGCAAAATGAACAAGTTGTGGTTAAGATCAGACCCTATAGAGATCCTGCAGTGCAGAAGGATGAAATTGAGAAGATTATCAAGGATATGTTAAATGTTGGAATAATAAGAAACAGTACAAGTTCTTTCGCATCTCCCATTGTCATGGTCAAAAAAAAAAAGATGGCTGGAGACTGTGTATAGATTATAGACAGCTCAACAATCTCACATTGAAAGACAAATTTCTCATACCAATTATTGAAGAGCTACCCGTGGGAGTGCTAAGTACTTTTCCAAGCTAGATTTACGATCAGGATACCATCAGATTAGGATGAAAGAATCTGATGTGAATAAAATTGCTTTTAGAACACACGAGAGACACTACGAATTTTTAGTGATGCCCTTCGAGTTAACAAATGCCCCGACCACTTTTCAGTGGTTAATGAATCAAATTTCTAAGGAGTTGTTGAGAAAATCTGTCTTGGTGTTTTTGACGATATTTTGGTTTATTCCAGAAGTTGGACTGAGCATTTGAAACACTTGAGAGTGGTGCTGGAAATATTGTAAAAACATGAGTTGTTTGCTAAACAAAGTAAATGTGTGTTTGGAGTTACAAAGAGGAATTATTTAGGGTATATAATTTGTGAAGGGAAAATTTTTATAGACCCTGAAAAAGTGAAGTGCGTATTGGAGTGGTCGATTCCTACTAGCATCAAGGAGCTTAGAGGGTTCTTAGGCCTCTCTGGTTATTAGAGGAGGTTTATAAAAAATTATGGAGCTTTGGTCAAAACCCTTACTGAATTACTTAAGAAGAATGCTTGGGTTTGGAATGATGCAACAGAATTAGCCATGGAGATGTTAAAAATCACCATATCCACTGTTCCAGTACTAAACCTTCCTGATTTTTTTCAGGAATTTATCATTGAGACCAACGCTTCTGCCTACGGTGTGGGAGCAGTATTGATGCAGAAGGGTAGACTTTTGGCTTATTATTCTAAGGGTTTAGGACCTAGGCATCAAGCTATGTCTATTTATGACAAAGAGATGCTTGTTTTCCTACTAGCTGTGAAGAAATGGTCTTCCTACTTGGTTGGTCGACACATTAAAATCAAAACCGATCACCAGAGCTTGAAATTTTTGTCTGAAAAACAAGCCACAACACCAGCTCAACAAGCTTGGGTAGCCAAGATGATGGGCTAAGATTATGAAGTTGTTTATCGAAGCCTTATCCAGAAGCCCTCAGTTTTGTCCTAGTCAACTAATGGCCATCAGCATCTTCAACACTGATTGGATTGACAAAATTAAATTGAGTTGGAACAAGGATGATAAGCTTCAGAAATTAATGAATGAGCTTGAGAATGACCCTGCTTCGCATCCTAAGTATATTTGGGATGGAGTGGTCTTGAAAAGGAAAGGAAAATTGGTAGTGGGCCATGAGGAAACATTAAGAAATCAACTTATTGATTTGTTTCACAGCAGCTCTCTTGGGGTCATTCTAGAGTAGAAGCCACTAGCAAAAGACTAACAGCTTGTTTATATTGGAAGGGACTTAGAAAATCTGTTCGAAGGAGGATTACGAGAGTGTGCTATTTTTTAGAAAAATAAGTATGACAACCATCTAAAAGCTGGTTTGTTACAACCCTTACCTGTTGCGGGAAAGCGTGGTCTTCCATCAACATGAATTTTGTGGAAGGGCTACCACCATCAAAGGAGAAAAATTTTATTTTTGTGGTTGTGGACAGGTTAACAAAATACGCTCATTTCTTAGCACAGATTTTTATGGACCAAGTTTTCAAATTACATGGTCTCCCAGAAATTATATTATATGCGACAGGGACCGAATCTTCATGAGTAAATTCTGGAAAAAACTCTTTTCAAAGCTAAGAGTGTCGATTTCTCCTTCCACAGCTTACCATCCTGAAACGGATGGTCAAACTGAAATCGTAAATAGGTGTTTGGAGAGTTACTTAAGGTGTATGACAGGAGAAACACCTAAAGATTGGAGTAATTGGTTAGCCTTAACTGAGTGATGGTATAATACAACATATCACTCTTCTATACGAACCACTCCTTATCAAGCATTGTATGGAGAACCTTCTGCTATCCATCTTCCCTATTTGGCAGGTGAATCTTTGGTTGTCACTGCGGATAGAAGTTTGCAAGCTCGTGAGGCAGCTATCAAAGTATTACAATTTTATCTCAAGAGAGCTATCGACAGGATGAAGAAGCAGGCTGATAAAAGAAGAGTGGACCGAGAATTTTCAATGTCAGAATGGGTTTATTTGAAGCTCCAGCCATATAGGCAACAGTCAGTACATTCAAGGAAGAATCAAAAATTTACTCCTCGATGGTTTGGACCATTCCAGATAATTGAGAGAGTGGGAAAAGTTGCATACAAACTACAGCTGCCTCCTGGGTCCAAGGTTTATCCCACTTTTCATATGTCACAACTCAAGAAGCATGTTGGATCAGCCCCTAGCCAATCGACCCTTCTAGTGTTGGAAACTGATGGTACTTTGATAAAGGAACCTTTGAAGATTTTAGACAGGCGCGTGGTTAAGAAGAGAAATCGAGTCGTCACTGAAGTTCTTATTGAATGGACCAATCAATAGCTTCGCCGAAGATGCTACATGGGAAAACTTTTACAAGCTGCAACAAGACTACCCCGACTTTCATCCTTGAGGACAATGATGCTTTCCAAGCAGGGAGTATTGTTATGAGTCATTTTATATTTTTTTCGTTTTGTTAAACTTGTTATTTTTGTTTTATGAGCTGTCATGGAATGATGTCGTTTAGAAGAGCTTAAATAGACACTTCTGAGTTTGTTAGGGTATCGAATTTTGATCAAGAATTTGTTATTCCCTTTTTTATCTTTCTATCTGAATATACAACTCCTTTCACGTATTCTTTCCTTTCTTCTCTCCGTTCTTAGTCTCTTTTCCAGTTTGTTGTGTATCAGAACTGCCCCTATACCAACTAAACGATGGAGCTTGTTCACCCAAACCCACCAACCCATACTCAAAGATAAATTTTGCAAACAACTTACTACCCCAAAAGAACTCGTAGAACCATTCATTCACTTTGCTGAGGATAATATTGATTTGAAATCACCACCCAATAACCAAGGCTCACCAGCCGAAAATCAAGGGATGCTTGTGAATGACCTTGTCAGGACCGGCATACACTACTGTAAAATAAGTTCAACTCAGATCATGTACACTCTTGAACTTACCATGTATAAATTTTAAATATATTACCTAGACCTAAACTTTAACCTATAAATTCTAAATCCTAATTCTAAATTCTAAAACTTAACTACTATTCATAAATTTTAAATATATACATATAAACCTTAAATTTTATATCCTAAACTAAGATCTTAAATCTTAAAAATAATGCGCTCGTAAAAATTAAAAGTTTTTACTGTCAATTTATTAAATATAAATCCTAAAATAATATTTTAAAAAAAAATAATCATACTTGTATAATTAATTATAAAAAATTCAAATAATAATTCTAATAAATAAAATATATTTTCTTTCTGTAAAATTCTATTGTTAAGTTTTTGCTCAAAGGCCTAAAAATATCCGAGACGGCCTTGGACTCCTCCAATGTGAAAACTTCAATACCACCAAAACTCTATTCGCCCTATTTCGACTTATACGAGGTTCAAATAGAGCAAAAACTTTCGGCCAAAACTCTTTCACAAATTTTAGATAGTGATACCTAAAAGTGGGGCTCGCTGTACCCTAGTAATTCTAAACATACAACTAATCATTATAAAATATTTAATAAAGGGACCAGTTAACAAGGTTACTCCGAAGCCTCTCCATCCCTTTCATCCAACTCCTACGAGTCATCTATAGAATTTGTATCACTAATAAGCCTAACTTGGAATAACCATGCATTAGTCTAAGCCCTTGGTAGTTAGTACTGGATTGTTCAAATTTTCAAAAGCCTCAAGTTGTTGCGAAACGTCCTGCAACCATTCCTGAGCTACAACGTGATGGCCACTATTCTCATGCCCGATTTATTTCCTCGATGAATATACTCATTAAAAACCTTATTCACAATCCCATACGCCTTTCCCACTCTCACCTCAGGACTACCACTGTCTCTTCATCCCTTCTTAATGATAAAACCTCATCATGGCTTCCAATAACATGGTCTATTGGATGAACAACTCTCGATGCAATCTGAACCTAAACAATAGGTATGACATTAACAGTTTAACACCTCTCACTCCTTTATTCTTCTTCTTCTTTTCTAGATTAGAAGCTAAATAAGAAGCACTGAGCATAAAGTTACTCTTGGATTTTGAAGCCTTACTTGTACTCTCCACACTCTTTCTTAGAGACAATCCCATCCCACCTTGTTTGCTAACAGGAGATGCATTTGACATGTCTGATTCTTAGCCATCGACCTTCTTTTGTTCTGTTAGCACTGCAAACTGAAACAAACCAGCCATTTCCGATGATCCCACAATATTCTGTTTACCCTTCGCTTCCACCCTTGGCTTGCGTCTTCTATTTTCTTGAACCATCTAGGGTCCTTATAAACCATTCCATCATGAGTCCGTATTTGGAATTGTCTGATCTACATTTTAAGAACACTCTACGTGTTGCCCTTCACTTTGGCCACCCTCCACTTGCCTGTTAAGATTCACATATCTAAAGAAAGCAAACAGAGAATTCCTAGAGAGAGAATAATACTCTCATAAGCTTTATTAATTAACTCGTAATATCTCAACTGAGATTAAATGATAGATATAAAAAATTTGAGTGAGTTTGCATAATAACAGAAATCTAACAGTAATTCCTAACGGCTTTTACTGACTCGTCTCAATTTAACTAACTTACAATAGACTTACAACAAGATAACAACTACTATTTATTCTAAACTCATAACATTCACCCTGTCTTATCACGTTCAAGATTTTGATCTTCTTACACGTTACTTGATAAGAAAAATAGATCAAAACCTCTAAAAAATAAAAAACACAAAACCAAGAAGGAAAAATAAAAAATCACCATAATTCATGTACTAGTTAATTCAACTAAAGACATAACAACAAGCTTGTGTCGTAAATGATAGAATAGAATAGAATAGAATAGGTGAAATAGGTTGGGTCGTAAAGTCTGTTAGTTGCTCATATACAGGAACCTCGTTAACTAATAATTTCTCTAATTTTAACCTATTCTCTAAAACAAATACAAATTAATCTCTACATATTTGAATTTTAAGAGCATCAAAGGATTAGTCGAAACAACAATGCTCGAATTGTCACTAGTAGCACAGACAACGACTTTATATTCAACCTCAATTGTGAACCTTACTACTACAGACTTTTTACAACCCTAAGACACAAGATTACCACAAAAAACGAGCATGAATCTGTTGTAAAATGAAGATCATCCATATCAGACACTCAAGTTATATCAACAAAAGCAATTATATCCATTCGCGAAATTGTTGTAAATTTCAACCTACAATCAATAGTACGTTATTGATACCTTAGGATCTTTTTAACTATCTGAAAATGAGTATCCAAAAAAGCTGGCATGAATTGACAGACTCCATTTATCGCAAATGATATTTTAAGCTTTGTAATCAATATACATTGTAAGGCCCCTACTAACTAAATTCTTGTACTCTATACATTATCTATAGGAGTGCTAATAGTTGTAGACAATTGAAAATTCAATATCATAAGAATACACAACCCGTTGAAGTTTTTTAAGTCACTTTTTTTCAACATATGATCGATGTACTTTCTTTAACTGAGAAGAAAACCATCAGTCATATTCTGAACTTTAATTCCAAAAGATAATCAAATATCAATGAAAAACTCTTATTTAAATCATTAATTACTCTTTGAGTTTTATCATTGTCACAACCTGTTACTATCATATCATCGACATACATAAGAAGATATTTAATTTTGCCTTCTAAAACTCTAACAAACAGATACAAATATGATTTCGCCAACTTAAAACCTACTGAGTATAGATATTTTCGAATTTTGTCAAACCATGCATGTCTTTTTTTATTTTAAACCATAAACAGATTTATTAAATTTGTAAACTAATATTTTTTTGTCACGTTGCTCGTACCCCAAAGACTGTGTTATACGTACCTCTTTAGCCAAGTCTCTGTTCAAAAAGACATTATTAATATCGACTTATCATAGAACTCATTTCCTTGTAACCGTTATAGAGATTAGAGATAATAGTCCTTATTGTTGTTGATTTAATAACTAGTTGAAGATACCTTCTCACAATCAACCTCTTTTTGTATCCAAATATGGCACATCAACATTATTCTTGATTTTAAAGATCCACTTGCAGTTGATCGATATCCTACTAAAAGGGGATTAGAGATAATAGTCCTTATTGTAGTTGATTTAATAACTAGTTGAAGATACCTTCTCACAATCAACCTCTTTTTGTATCCAAATATGACACATTAACATTATTATTGATTTTAAAGATCCACTTGCAGTTGACCGATATCCTACTAAAAGGTCCTCTTGCGCTGCATGCCTTCAATGTTCATTTTTCTTGGCTTCACGAATATTCTAAGGCTAAAAAAATACTAGAATTGTAACTTTGGGCCTATGTATGTCATTCTTGCCCCTCGTTATCATCGAATACATATTTGTGATTTCTAGACAACCATCATTCATTTGAGATTCAAAAAGAGTTATGATGTGAACACCAATGACAAAGACCCGGAGAAGTACCCAAGTAGTCCAATCACACGTGAGAGGGCCAAGAAGTTTTAATCAGCCATGGAAAGCTTGTTCACATTAAGCTTTAAACATGGGGAAGTGAGATTACCAAGGGAGGATCACTTCATTTTGTTTTTGCATAATTTTGCATGAGAATTTAAAGTTTATATACATATCAATGCATAGTATTTAAGCATCTAGTTCATTTAGGGAAGTAGTTCATCTACTCATTTAATAAACTATTTCATTCATGCATGTAGTTCATTAATAAAGTTAGTTCATTAATCAAACTAGTTCATTGATTAAACCAGTGCATTAATGAAACTAACTCTTACATTGTTTTATGCATGTTTTTTTCACTTAAAATATAAATAAAGTTTAACGTTGTGTTTGGTGAATGAAGGAAGATGAACAGTCACATCAAATGTAAGAATACAAGTCAGATTGATCTCCCTTTTTGAACTGGATGTAGGATTATTTGAGTCTTGAAATCACTCTCAAGTTTATTCCTCTATCTTTTAGATTTTCAAAGCCTTTTGAATCACCTTAATATAATATCAGAAGCTTGAGATTTGATTGATTTATCGAAGATTGTGTAGGTTGAAATTTTTATTATGTGAATTTTGTGCAACGATGATTTGGATGAGTTTGAGCCAAGGAAGAGTCCCTTAATCTTCAGCCAAGAGACAAGTCATTGAAGGTCTTATTTATTCAAATATTAAAGTCAATTCAAAGCTAATTTTTATTCATACAAATGAAGGCCATCATTATACAAATAATCAAGGCATTCAAGTCACTTCTTCATAATCATTTGGTGACTATATATATTCTACATGAAGACAAGCAATGAAAGCCCTCTCAATGCATAATATTATGATATTCAAGAAGGTTAATTACCTTGAGGACCAGCAAGGAATTAGAAGAGACACTCTCTTTTTGTTACCAAAGTGTCTACATACATTAAGTGTCTATTTTCACCCTTTTTTCTATTACAAAGACAAGGAAGCCCAAGAGTCCTCCCACCATTTGGACGAAATTATGTGTATATTAAGCCTAAATTACGTCCAAATTCATCATTAATACCTTGAACATTCATCCGCTTAAAGATAGAAGAGAAAAGAAAGCATTCATTATCATTCATCACCATAATGATGAAGCATTTATCTCTTGATTTAAGACTCTTCATATGATTCCTATTGAACACTATAAATAAGAACTTTTCCTTCATTTGTATGACACCATTTTGGATATAAGAAAATCGTTTTGAAAGGTTGCTTTCAGCTTTGTTCTTGCGAGAACTCTATCGACTTCAAGTTAGGCTTGTAGTCTTCATACATTCCATTTGATTATCGCGTTGGTTCCTAGCTCCTTATAGCTAGTGGGTCATGTGCCATACTCCTTCATTTCAATCTATAAAGTTATATTATCGGTTCCTAGCTCGTTATAGCTAGCGGGTCACAATCCCCATCCTTACAACTTACAAAATCCATGTCACCTAAACCATCACTTCCATTATTTTTTCACCAATTATTCATTCATCTCATATAATCACCATACCATTACACTTTCATCATATTTTTTAATATTCTTGTTCGTTCTTATGCTTCGTGTTTATGCAATTAAATCATACTAATTCTTGACGAATCTATTCTTATTAGAATCATGATTGGGCAATATAATATGACTCGAACCATACTATCGGGTTCATATTAATTGATATCAGAGCCTAAGAGATTTTGTAAGAAGTTTGTTTCCTTTATCTCTTGGGTTAGTGAAAAAACGAAGAAAGAAATTAAAAAAACTTAAAAAAGAAATCGAAGCAAAATTCAAAGAGAGAGGGAGCAAACTTTTAGTAAATTTCTTTCATCTTAAAAAATATATTTAAAGTATGAGGGTCACCCGTACAGATACTCATCATCAATAAAATAGCGGCACCGATACTCACCAACATACTGGTACCCAAAATGATTTTGAAATTCCTCAATATGTAGGGGTACCGATACACGGGGTGGCGTATCGGTACACCCTGCTTGAAACCCAAAATTTTCCTCTCATGGGTATCAATACAAGTA
Source organism: Abelmoschus esculentus (assembly GCA_035048815.1). Taxonomy (NCBI): domain Eukaryota; kingdom Viridiplantae; phylum Streptophyta; class Magnoliopsida; order Malvales; family Malvaceae; genus Abelmoschus; species Abelmoschus esculentus. Next base: position 9,997,053 of record JAUCBN010000032.1, read on the forward strand.
CTTCTTGCACTGGTACTTGAAACCCAAATTTTCAATTCTAAAGCTCGAAACACACTTCTATGTCGGCCTAATTTCTCCCAAACTCACTAAAATCTTCTTACAAGATATCTAAGGCATATACTACATATACCAATCAATTTCAACAAACCACATACTTAAATTTGGATTTCACCGTTAATAACATTAAACTACCAAACCAAGCTATATCATTCACAATTCAAGCTACAAACACTATCATCATAAATTCTATGAGTTCATAAGGGTTAGAAGTATACTAACCTTGTTTCAACAACTACCAAAACCTCGAAACCCTTCAAGCTTTGCCCTTTCCATTGTCTTGACTCTTTGATTTTGTTCCTCCTACCTCTTTCACTACAACAAGAGTTAGAGTGATCAAAACAACTTCATTGGATAAAAGAGAGACACTAAAATAGATCAAAACTTTGGATTTAGGGTTACCAAAATTCCAAATCTCGTCCCCCCTCTTCACTCATCACTAAAATCACTTTACTCACCATTTTAACTCATGTTTATCTTGAAATGTAGTTCCTCTTCTACTAAGCAATTTTTTCTTCTTTTCTCAAATGAGATTCTGTCTCCAAGCTCTAAAGTTTTCGCCTTGATTCACCCACTTTAACAGAGAAGATGATGGTGGGAGGAGAGTAAAGGAAAAAACTTCTTAGATGATCTCAACCTCCCCCTTCTCTGTAGAGAAATTAAATTTTTCTTCCTCTCTTTTTGACCAAAACCCTCAAATTACTCTTATACCCTCCAAAGGCCACATAGCCCAAAGCCCAGACACATAACAACCCAACAAAGCTCATAAAGGCTCAAAAGATCCAAATACGAGACTCGAGCCTCAATTAAACCTGACCCTTCAATTTGATCGAATCCGGGTCATTACAATTAAGCTTAGATAAAGCTTGAACTCGACTCGAGTTCTTAACAAGCTAAGTCAAGCTCAAATTTTTTAGGTTCGTTTAAAATTACTCAAGCTCAAACTCGACTCGAAATTTTAACTAGCCTAGCAAGCTTAACGCTACTCGATCTCAACTCGGCTCGTTTACACCCTTAGTCCCAAATACAATGGTCAAATCCTATATTATTATCCAGTTAGACTTAATAAACTTGACACGCGACCTGACACCCTAATTAATATATTTGATCCCAAACGCTTGAACATGCTGATAAAAAATTAAAATAAAGTAAACTAAAATTGACTCAAATTTTATTGAATCGAAATAGAGACGAACTGAACTAAATGAACCTAGATCGATTTCGCCTAGATAGAAGGTAATTCAAAATAAATAAAATATAATAAAAGAAACAAAGATAAATAGAACGTAAACTTCCGCACAACTCACTAAAAGTCATATATAGTGACTTGATAAAATGATATAGAGTTGTAAAAACTTAACTTGGCCTGAAAACATGATTAAAATTGATCAATGTTATATTAATTCGGTATTGACATGACATAAAATTAAATAACCACAAATGTATAACCCCAAAAATTTACCTAATTTCTTAGATTAAAAGTTAGGGTTTACGTTACTGAAATTTGATTTGCAAGTTAGGGTTTATATAAAATTAATATAATTTTTGGATAAATTATTAAATAATTAATAATTTTAAATACTGAAAATTAAATATTTAATTAATTGAGTTCAACCTATAAGTTATCAAATAAATCCAGAGTCCAAAGTTTATTACAAAATAATAATAAAAATATCTGGAATTAAACATAGTTTATGAAATAACATTAATAATCAGAATACTGAAAGACGTACATAATAAATCTGAAAACAGGATCATCCAAGTACCGTACGAAGTCTAGGTCTGAGATCTGAAACCGGGAACTGAGAAGTGTAAGCTAGGGAGCCTAGTGTGTGTCTAGTGTGTAGATAACAGGATCACGGTATAGAGTTAATCAGATGATGTAGTGTATGCATGATATTCACCCCAACTCCAAACACTAATAGAAGAGTAAGTTCTCTTGAACCACTCTAACACCGTTACACCAACAAAAATGGAAACTCGACCCGTAGAGGGAGCCACTGATTAGAAGTGGTATCTCGACCTGTAGGTGGAGCCACTAAATAGAAGTGAATATATCACTAACTTCCCCGTGCATACAACCAACCAGATGCAATGTTATATGCATATACAGAATCAGAATGCGTGCCTTATATTTTAACAGGAGGCATGCATAGCAATTTCAGAGTCAGAAATGTAATTACAGGATGATGCATGGTCATACAGAATTTTACGGAAACTGCACACACATAATAACAAAATTAACAAAAGAGAACACACCTGAAGCAAGCTGCTCAACATCGATAATGACGTCCACTAGACTCGACTCTACCACTAAATCGAGTAGGTGTAGAACCTATGATTAACAGAATGTTAGACACACTACTATTCCACTATACCAAGTAAGTACACTAAACAGAGGTAAAACCGAAACTTATGTGTGTGTCTCGAATGCTGATGAATAGGAGGTCGTCCAAGAGGAGGAGGAGGCAATCACTTAGGATCGGAATCTATGTCACCTGAACCAAACAGAAATTGATTCAGAATCCAAAACAGAAAACTTCCAGATAAGGCATTCAAACTTAAAAGCCCTAAAATGACAATTCGGGTTCGAATTTCGAGAAACGGAGTACCCCATCGAACTCAAGACGTCGAGAAACATAAAGTGGGATAGAGTCTGAAAAAGTCAACGTTGATGTCAGTATTGGTCAACGCTGACGTCAGTAGTGACGTCATCAGGTCAACCCTGACATCAACAGTGACGTCAGTAGATGACATCAGTAAAGATGTTAGCGGGTCACGAATTAGGTTGGGTCGGGTTTCAAGTTGGTCAGGTCGGGTTCGGGCTTTCCTAGGATTTTCTCAGAAAATCTGGAAATTCGAAAATTTCCCAGAAACCTAGAAACTCCCAGATTCGAATGATTCTCGGATTTAAACCCCTCTTCTAGGTTCGATTCACACACTTCGGAACATCTTGTAGTTCGATTCAAAACACTGAATTAAACCAACATAAAAACTTTGACTCAAACCAAACAAACCAACTCCCCTTATTCGATTCAAACCAAAATAGAAACTCCCTTATTCAAATCAACATAACCCAAAACTATCAACAACCAAAAAGAACACACTCTAATAACTTGACAAAGGGAGGAAGAACTTACCAAATGAACGTTGAAATGAACCAACAAGGAGAGAGTACGAGACGATTTTTGGATGTAAGACTAGGTTTCATAAGCAATGAAACAGAGATTAAAAGGATTAAATCAGAATTAATGGTGAAAGTAACTCTCTTAATCCATAATCGAAGAGAAAAAAGAAAGGAAATAAGTCTGAACAAGGATTAAGGTATAATTACCTATAAAGGGTCTGAGGTTTCAGAAATTAAAATTGGACTCTGCAATTTTCAGAAAATATAGTTTAATTATTATTTCCATATTAGAAATCCTCCAAATTGTTAGGGATTTGGATTAGGGATTTAAGATTTAATTTGGGGGAAATTTTGGTTGTTACAATTCTCCCCCATTATAGAAATTTCATCCTTCAAATTTACATGGATCAAATAGATGTGGATATTGAGCTTTGATAACAGATTTGGGCTCCCACGTAACATCATCATATCCTCGATTACGCCAGAGAACCTTAACCATCTTAAAGGTTTTTCTCCGAAGGACTTTCTGGTCCTGAGCATTTATCTCAACAGGTTCCTCCCCATAACACAAATTTGGACGGATCTCGAAATCCTCAACTAAGAGAACATGAGACAGATCAGCTCGATAGCGTCTCAGTACAAAAACATGGAACACATCATGGATATACTTGAACTCTGGTGGTAACTCAAGCTGATAAGCTACAGGTCCAACACGTCTAATAATACTATAAGGTCCGATATAACGGGGACTGAGTTTGCCCTTACGACCAAACCAGAGTACCTTCCTCCACAGAGATATTTTCAGGAAAACCTCATCACCAACCTCAAACTCAAGATCCTTACGCCTCAAATCAGCATAAGATTTTTGTCTATCAAAAACGGCCTTGAGCCTATCCCGAATCAACCTGATAGTCTCCTTAGCCTTATACACAATATCAGGACCCAATAAACGATGCTCATTAAGATCAGTCCAACCAATAGGGGTGCAGCACTTACGCCCATATAGAGCATCAAAAGGTGCCCTCTTAATACTAGCCTAATAATTGTTATTATATGCAAACTCAGCAAGCGATAAGAAATCCTCTCAACTACCTCTCAAATCCAAAATACACCTCTCAACATATCCTCAAGAATTTAAATCACACGTTCAGACTGACCATATGTCTGAAGGTGATAAGCAGTAATGAAGTTTAACCGAGTACCAAGAGCAGAATGCAGAGAACCCCAGAACTTGGACATAAACCTCGGATCTCGATCAAAAATAATAGATATAGGTAGCCCATATAACCGAACAATCTCAGAGATATACAACCGTGCTAACTTACTCAACGGATAAGTGGTTCTAACAGGAATGAAGTGTGTAAACTTGATCAACTAATCCACGATAACCCAAACAGAATCTTTCTTTGACGGAGTCAAAGGTAAACCATTAAAAAAATCCATAATCACTCGCTCCCATTTCCACTGAGGAATCTCAATATGCTGAAAAAACCCAGATGGACACTGATGCTCTGTTTTAACTTTCTGGCAAGTCAAGCACTTAGATACAAAACTGATGACATCTCGCTTGAGACCTTTCGACCAATACTTTTCCAAAAGATTCTTATACATCTTATCCCCACCATGATGTATAAAATATAGACTATCATGTGCTTCTCGAAGAATCACTTATTTCAACTTAGAGTTCCTTGGAATACAGTATCGGCCCCGAAAACACAAAAATTTGTCCTGATCTATAGAAAAATCCCGAGATGTCCCTTCCTTGACTTTCGTAATACGGTGAGCCAAGTAAGAATCATTGGGTTGCTCAGCCTGAATCTCAGATATCAGAGTAGGAATAACACAGAGCTCCGTCAGTAGTCTACCATCCTCAAATAAACTCATTCGAGCAAACAAAGCTCTCAAATCAGAAATTGCATTACAACTCAAAGCATCTGCAATGATATTAACTTTACCAAGAAGGTAATCAATCTCACAATCATAATCTTTTAGAAGCTATAACCAACGTTGTTGTCTCAGATTAAGCTCCTTCTGAGTGAGAAGGTACTTTAAACTCTTATGATCTATGAAGATATAACACTTCTCTCCATAGAGATAGTGTGTCCAGATTTTCAGAGCAAAAACTACTATTGTGTCAGAACATAACCTAAACCGGTGTATGAAGCATCACTATAAACTGTATAGGGTTTCCCCTACTCTAGCTGTATCAAAACTGGTGCTTGTGCTAGAACAGATTTAAGTTTCTCAAAACTCTAATGCTGAGCCTCAGACCAGGTAAACGAAACATCTTTCCTCAGAAGCTTAGTTAACGGAGCAACTTAGTTAACGGAGCAGCTATAGAAGAAAAGCCCTCTACAAATTTCCGATAATAACAGTTAGTCCCAGAAAGCTACAAATCTCTGCCACATTCTTGGGTTGCTTCCACTCCATAATAGTCTCAATTTTCTTCGGGTCAACCTAGATACCTTTAGCTGAAACAACATGTCCCATAGATACAACCTCAGAGAGCTAGAATTCACATTTGCTGAACTTAGCGTAAAGTTGTTTCTTTCTCAGAGTTTGTAACAATACACGAAGATGCTGCTCATGCTCATCCTCAGACTTGGAATAAACCAGAATATCATCTATAAAAACCATAACAAACTGATCCAGATAGGGTCAAAACACCCTATTCATCATATCCATGAATGTTGCAAGGGCATTCGTAAGACCGAAAGGCATTACCAAAAACTCATAGTGACCGTATCGAGTCTGGAAGGCTATTTTGAATACATCAGAATCTTTAACCTTGAGTTAGTAATAACAAGATCTCAGGTTTATCTTAGAAAACACAGAAGCTCCTCGTAATTGGTTAAACAGATCATCGATACGAGGAAGGGGGTACTTATTCTTGATGATCAACTTGTTCAACTTCCGGTAATCAATGCAAAGACGTAGAGACCCATCCTTCTTCTTAACAAACAGAACAGGGGCTTCCCACGAAGAAACAATAGGACGTATGAAACTTCTATCCAGAAGTTCCTGTAACTGAACTTTGAGCTCTTTAAGCTTCTTCGGAGCCATCCGATACGGTGCCATAGACACTGTAGTAGTCCCCGGATACAACTCAATACCAAACTCTACCTCCTCCCGCTTAGGGGGTACTCCTGGTAATTCTTCAAGAAAAATATCAGGAAACTCGCACACAACTCAGATCTTATCCATCCTAGAATCTGATTGCCTTGGGTCAAGAATATAGGCGAGGTAAGCCACTGATCCTCTCTTGATCATCTTTTCTACTTCCAGAGCAAAGACAATATTGGATAGATACCCTCTACGCTCACCAACAAGGGTTACCCCACGGTCATCAGAATTTCTCAAAATTGCCCTCTTACGCTCACAATCCAGAGTAACTCGATGGGATGACCGACAATTCATCTCCAGAATTAAGTCAAACTTCCCAAAAGGTAATTCCATTAGATTAGCAGGGAAGATTTCCCCTTGAACCTCAAGAAACAATCTTTATAAACTTTGGTAACATCCACAGGGTTACCTACAAGACTATAAACTGAGACAGAACTACAAGTATCCTCTACAGGAATTTCCAAGCATCCAAATATAGAGCTAGAAACATAGGAGTGTGTCGACCCATTATCTAACAATGCAAAGAAAGAAATAGCATGTATAGAAAAATTACCAGTTATGACGTCTGGCTCATCCCGGTCCTCCTATCTCCTTGTAGTATAAACCAACCTAGGTTGTGATCCCCCTAATCTGTCAAAACCTCTGAACTGACTGGTCTGCCTCTATTACTGGTACCAGATGCGGTAATTCTACCCTGACCTTTTCCCGCTACAAGAGTCTGAACTGATGCCTGAGATTGCCCATGAGTATAACCAGACTGTGGTGCCACTAGACAGTCCCTGAGACGGTGATCATATGAACCATAACAGAAACAGGCTCCACTTCGCATATGATACTCACCTGAGTGCCACTTCTTATAGAACGAACACTGAAGTAAGGCTCGCGTACTAGTGGATCCATCTCCACTAACAGTAGGAACAACAAAAGTAGCTGGTCTAACCCGTATAGAACTATGTGGCTCAAACTCGTCATGGTTCCTCTTCCGAGACTGAAAACCCTAACTGTGTTGTATAGAAGCCGCAGAATGTCATCTAGACCGATCCTGACCCTAGGATTCCAACTGAACCCTCAAATTCTGGTTATGCTCGACCGTTCTAGCACACCGAATGATCATCTTATACTCTATGTGGTGGTGGATGGCAACTACAATCTTTAACGGTACCCAGAGTCCTTTCAGAAAGTGATCACACTTTTGTTTCTCAATTGAAACAATTTCAGGAGTATACTGAAGCAATCGCAAAAACTCTATCTCAATCATTAACAGTCATGTTGTTCTGCTGAAGATTTAGAAAATCCTCTCGGCAGTTAGCCAAATATTTAGATCCCACATATATGTCCTCAAAAGCCTATCTGAAAAACTCCTAGGATATCTTGTCTGGAGCCATCACTCTTTCCTCGGCCTCTCACTAGTTCAGGGCTTCACCCTGAAGTAACGAAATAGTTGCCCTCAGCTTCCTATCTGAAGGGTACTCCATCTCCATAAATAGACGCTGAAGCTTCTTAAGCCAGTACTCTACATCAGTTGGGTTTGTACCAGTCTTACCATCGAACATAGTCATCCCAGCAGCTAGAAACTCTATAGATATGGGTTTTCTAGCACCCTAATTCTAACGTAAATATTGGAGCAACTCCCTCTGCATGGTCACAGAATCCAAACCAACAGTCTCGTTGTCCTCAGAATCAAACAGTCCCTCACTTTGGACCGACTGATCAACCTCTGCTTGTTGAGCCTCAGTCTGAACCTCAGGTAAATCCTACACTCCTATATTTTGGTCCAAACTCTGATCTTGTGGCAGATCTACAAGAGGCGGGATATCACTAGCAGAAACAGTAGAACGACCTTAGCCATGACCTCTTCCGGTCGCTAAACGTGTACTCCGACGCAGTGGTATAGTAGTATATCTATGGAATATAGACAGAATCTTATATTAGAACCGGTACTTGGAGAATTATTCAAAATATTTCAGAATATTCAAAATACGAGTCAAAACAAGAATCCAAATTTATCAAACAAATTTACAAAATCATTTTTTAGATCAAAATAATTTTGGACCTCACAATCCGAGGGTTGAACCTAACTCTGATACCATTAAATGTAACCCCTAAAATTTACCTAATTTCTTAGATTAAAAATTATGGTTTACGTTACTGAAACTTGATTTGCATGTTAGGGTTTATATAAAATTAATATAATTTTTGGATAAATTATTAAATAATTAATAATTTTAAATACTAAAAATTAAATATTTATGTAACTGAGTTCAACCCATAAGTTATCAAATAAATCTAGAGTCCAAAATTTATTACAAAATAATTATAAAAATATCCAGAATTAAACATAGTTTCTGAAATAACATTAATAATCAGAATACTGAAAGACGCATGTAATAAATCTGAAAATAGGATCCTCCAAGTACCGTACGAAGTCTAGGTATGAGATCTAAAACTGGGAACTGAGAGGGTGTAAGCTACGGAGCCTAGTGTGTCTCTAGTGTGCAGATAACAAGATCACAGTATAGAGTTAATCAGATGATGTAGTGTATGCATGATATGCACCCCAACTCCAAACACCAACAAAAGAGTAGGTTCCCCTAAACCATTCAAACAATGTCACACCAACAAAAGTGGAAACTCGACCCGTAGGTGGAGCCACTGAATAGAAATGAATATATCACTAACTTCACTGTACATACAACCAACTAGATGCAAGTTATATGCATATACAGAATCAGAATACATGCCTTATATTCTAACATGAGGCATGCATGGCAATTTCAGAGTCAGAAATGTAATTACAAGATGATGCATGGTTATATAGAATTTTATGGAAACTACACACACAGAATAACAAAATTAACAAAAGAGACCACACTTGAAGCAAGCTGCTCAATGTTGATAATGACGTCCACTAGACTCATGTCTACCACTAAATCGAGTAGGTGTAGAACCTATGATTAACAGAATGTTAGACACACTACTATTCCACTATACCAAGTAAGTACACTAAACAGAGGTAAACCGAAACTCACTTGTGTGTCCCGAATACTGATGAACAGGAGGTCTTCCAGGAGGAGGAGGAGAGACAATCAATCAGGATTGGAATCTATGTCACCTGAACCAAACAAAAACTGATTCAGAATCCAAAACAGAAAACTTACAAATAAAACATTTGAACTTAAAAGCCCAAGAAACGACACTTCGAGTTCGAATTTCAAAAAATGAACAGTTCCATCAGACTCTAGACGTCAAAAAACATAAAGTGGGACAGAGTCTGAAAAAGTCAACGCTGACGTCAGTGGGTCACGGGTCGTGTCGGTCTCGAGTTAGGTCGGGTTTTGGGTCGATGGGTCGAGTTTCAGGTCAATCAGGTTGGGTTCGGTATTTCCCATGATTTTCTCGGAAAATCTGGAAATTCCAGAATTTCCTAGAAACCCACAAATTCGAATGATTCTCGGATTTAAACCCCTCTTCCAGATTTGATTCAAACACACATCGAAACATATTTTAGTTCGATTCAAAACACATAATTAATCTAACATAAAAACTTTGACCCAAATCAAACAAAACAACTCTCCTTATTCGATTCAAACCAAAACGGAAACTCCCTTATTTAAATCAACATAACCCGGAACTATCAACAACCAAAAAGAACACACTCTAATAACTTAATGAATCAGAAAGAAAAGAGCAAGAATGGTGACTGAAAACCAATCCAAAATTAACCAACTGGACGAAGGGAGGAAGAACTTACCAAACCAAACGTTGAAACGATCTAACAAGAAGAGAGCACGAGACAATTTTCGGATGTAAGACTAGGTTTCACAGGCAATAAAACAAAGATTAAAAGGATTAAATCAGAATTAATGGAGAAATTAACTATCTTAATCCATAACTAAAGAGAAAGAAGAAAGGAAATAAGTCTGAACAAGGATTAAGGTATAATTACCTATAAAGGGTCTGGGGTTTTAGAAACTTGGACTCTCCAATTTTCAGAAATTATAGTTTAGTCATTGTTTCTAGATTAGAAATCCCCAAATTGTTAGGGATTTGGATTAGGGGTTTAAGGTTTAATTGGGGGGAAATTTAGGTTGTTACAAAATGACTCGACCAAATATTTAAAACAACTACTCTTTAGATGAAT